>CM074580.1:39591832-40841832 GCA_037305975.1 Chrysolophus pictus | reverse complement strand
CTTTTATATATTGAGAAAGTAGACACAAAAAGATGAAATTTCTTAAACAGGCCACCCAGTTAGTAAGTAGAAGAGCTGGATTCAGAGCCCTGTGGCTTCCAAAACAGTACTTAGTCTGTTAATGTGTTGTCTTATTTAGACCATCTAATTTAACACACCTAGTGATGTCATGAGGTCATCGGGGTCCTATCCAAACAATAGCTCTGTATCTTTTGAAATAATTATTTTTGTATTCTCTCATCCCCTAGACCCCTTTCACATCCTCTCAGTATTTACTCTTACCTAGAGAAGTGAAGAGCTGGTGGTGCTGGTAATTGCTGGCTTTTTGATATAGAATACAAGCTGTTTAGTCTGAAACCAAAGCCACAGAGATGTTAATTTTCAGTATAAGACAAATATAAATAACATTAGTCTTTGCCAAATGGGTCAACCTCTTATTGCCACACTAGGAATCAGCCAGCTGGCTATCCAAATAAAGTAATGCTGAATACTGAAGTTCACTATTCTCCTATCCCTTCTAATTTCTGGTTTTAGTCTTTTCACAAATATTAAGAAGCAGATTTTTCAGCGGCCTTGTTAAATGGGTTGGTGAACACTATTGTTACCATTTTAAAGATGAGGCAAGACAGGACAATTAATACATGACTTGGACAAGGCTCACAAGGATGTCAGCAGTGCAACTCTGAAACAGCCAAATTTCCACTTCCCAAAATTTTGACCTGTATGAGGCCCAAGTTCTGCAGAAGGTGTGAAGTGGTAGGGAGTCACATAGTCATGAAATATCTCCAGTCTCTTTTTGCTTAAAACTATACTTTTCTTAAAGTAGTACTTTACATTTACCTCAGTACTGTTAGCATCAACAATGGAAGTTGTAGTTAGGGTGGCTTTGTGCTGTTTTTGGTGTTGGCAATGAAATGCGTAGATATCTTCCTTATCACCATTAAATGACAAAGATTGCCCAGGCCAATCAATCTCTACAGTCTCTGGAATGAATTCAGCAGAAAAAATGTGTATAAATGTAACCAAATTTTCTCACCTCATTCCAAAAAGTGTAAATAATTCATTCATGACAGCTGCCCTTAAGACAAAACTAACTGATTGACAAATAATGGAAAGACTCCTTTTTACTTTACAGAATTATGGGCCACAGGCTAGAAAGTTATTGGAAAACGCTGATTGACACAGAGAGGTTGATAATTGTAGAGACTGAATTATAGAGGTGACAAATAAATGGAGCAATGTTAGCTGAAGGAGGAGAGTCATCTCTATACAGAGTTGGTAGAGGTGAAAAAATATGAAATGTACAATGTTCTATGACATAAGAGTTTAGAAAATGTGAGAAGTAGTGACATATGTTGAATTGTCCTATGAAGCATCTTTTCCTTAAAATATCTTTTTCTCAGTCCTGATATTTTCCAGTTTTCATATCTTAATCTTAGCCAAGGTAAGAAATGAAAATATTATGGAATCAAGATACTAAATAGTAAAGCTAAATGCTGCAGTCTGTGTCATAACTTTGATTGCTTATTGCTCCAGTTTTCTAGCTATAGCCAGGTATTAGCAAAGTACTTAAGCAGGTGCTTGAACTCATTCCATTCCGGAATATTTATGAGATAATCACAGATTTTTGGCTAGATTAGCAGAACTGAAGATGAAGAAGTAGACCAAAGCTTAGCAGAAGCCTGGATCAGAGCAGTAACTATACTTGGTTGTACTATGTTTTGTGTCCCTTACACAGAATTCTTCCTGAGCACTTTTCACAGCATATTGCATAAAAGTACTTCATGGTCTATTTGTATTTACTGGAAAATTTACTGAAAGCCATTCCAGAGAAAAATCAGTGGGTAAATACTGGGTTCTAGATTAACAGTGAGTTTATTCTAAGAAAGGAGTTCTGACGAGCACACACAGAACTGAGTGACTTTGTTTAGAAACTAGAGTACAAGAGATTTTTTTGTGAATAACTAGAGTATATTTGAAAACAAGATACTGATGCATTTTCTCCTGCAGAAAAACTTTAATATCTTACCCAAATTTGAACTTCCTTTTGTTCTTTGTTGTTTCTAAGTATGGCTACACATGATTTTTTGGTTAAGGCACTTATTTAAGAGGCAAGATTACTTAGCAACAGCTGAAAATTTTAATATTCTCAGTGGACAAACAATGCACAGTTTGATGTTTTGTGTATAGAATGTCTTCTATATTCTCTTTCAATGACATTTTATTTAATTTATTTTCCCTACATTTTACTGTCCAACCAGAATAAAAGTGACTGGTCTTATTTATCTTTGATTTCTCATGTGAATTTTATCAAAGATTAATATATCTCTTTTTACTTCCTTAGCCCTGAAGTTCAGTATCTGTCACACTCAGTGCTGGTACTGTACATCGCAACATCTTTGTCACTTAAGGAACCTTCTCCTACTATCCTTTCCCAAGAGGCAAGCATGTCTTACATTACAATAAGGGAGTCATTAGGATCAAATTAGTTGTCATAAGAGATAAATAGAGCTAGTAGACAAATTATGTTAACTTTATTTAACTGGAAGGGTGCTACTATTTTATTCAGCTATTATTTTTCAAATTTACTGCTGTGCTTTGTTATCTACAAAAAACAAGATGATTGACTCCTGAAGAGAAGATCTTGTATGCATCTGTGTATAGGTATTTACACATTCATACATTTTTCTATGTGTACAGATATATATGCACACGTGTATCTGTCTCTATATCTGTACATAGGTATGTGTACAAATGCAAAGCATAGATATAAATTTGCTCTTACAGAAGACAGTCCACTTCCATTTCTCCACATATGTATACACATATGTGTATATACCTGTATACACATGTAGATATGGGTGCATGCACACCCACTGCTAAGAGAGTAAAAACAGAAGTTTTGGGAGTGTGTTAGAATACCTTCTGCATGAATTGTATAGTTTCATCTATAAAAATGCAGTGAAGCATATGTTCTAGCCTACAGCACATACACTGTGTTATGTATCTTAGAAATTTCCAGAGGAAAACCTAGAGACATTTTGAAAAGAATATTGTATATACTTTTAATATATATTTTTTTCACCTAGTAAATTCCGTGCTTCATTTAGTACTGGTATGAAACCCATTTCTATGATTCTAAAGGTGAGAAATTGTTGTCTAAGCTGTTTTTAAAATGAGTGCAGTAGTGCCCATGGTTAAGCCTTGCGCTGGGCGATTTTCCAGTACCTGATGCAAGCTTACTGTTTTGGCGACGCAATTTCTGTTTCTGGTTCCCAACACAGGCCTGTAAGGCTATCCTAGAGGAAATCCTTTCTATTCCTCACCTTAGTGTGCTTTTTCAATAGGAGGCCCTCCGCCAGTTATTTTTTCTTAGTGGCATCTTCCTGGTGCTCTCAAATGATTTGCAAGGTTGTATCTTCATAAGGGGATCGTAACAGATATGTACGTGTAGTTGTGCAACTTTCCATTACCTTTAGAAAGGGCCAACAGTGAGTGCTGGCATTGCAGGCTCAACAGGGATGGGGGTTCTGGCAGAAGGTCCCAGCCTCAGAACACAGGCCCACCTCTGCTTCAGGCCCACCGAGATCTTCCCAACTTCAGGAGGGCACAGTTAAATTACTTTTCAATATTTCTGCCTGCCTAACAGGCACATTTATTGTTTAAAAAAGCCCAAAACTGTATGCAAAAGAGGACAGAATGGAGAAGGGTCAACTTCTGAGACGTTAAGTGTACGCTGTGCAACGTTATCGCAAAGAAGGATATGAAGGTAACAGAAAGACGTGTCTTTTACTTGCTCTTTTGCTGCATTTTGGTGATCTTTTTTGATTGGAAGAAAGACATAATTTATATACTTTTTTTAAGGTAAGGAAGTCTGCAGTTGACAGTCATAAAGCCAATAAAGCAATAAATGCTCTCCTAAGGGTGAGTGTTGTGTAGTTTCAGGGTTTGGAGCTAGACATTGTGTGGTATTAAAAGCTTTTACTGTCTTTATGATCTTCAGAGTTAGCAGAATTGTTTTCATAGACATTTTCAAATAAAAACAATCATGAAAGAAATGAAATACAAAACAAATCTACAATTAAAACCTTTCCTGCAGTGTTTGGAACATAAATTCTACAGGATTTGGCTTGTCATTGTCATTATTATTAGAACATTGTCATTTTTATTAATATTTAATCGTGTTTATTATAAAAAGTGTTTAGGGACCAACCTAGATCAGGGAGCCATTGTGCTGGAAGATGTCCTAAACAAGAGCAGCAGGGAGTTTGTCCCAAGGAGCTTGCAGTTTAAACATTCAAGGCAGACAAAGGATGGGAGAAGAAATATGGTGACTCTTGCTCTGCATGCAAGTCCTACCCATTTTATTTTGAGGGTCTAACAATTTCCTAAATCTGTACAGTTTTCTGCTTTCACCCTTATGTAGGAAAAATCCTCGCTTGAACTGATTGAAAAGACTGCTTATGTTTTTGTGAAACTTCCTGGAAGCACCAGTTTGACCTTAAAATATATATGAAAATTAGCTAGTGTGCATCATTAGGAACAATCACACCTGGTCCTTGCACTAAGCTCTGCCTCTCCAGCAAAACCACTACTGTGAGTTCACACAGTGCTAAAGCTGAGGAATGAATAATCCTTCAAAGTAGTGTCAAATATCTCCTGTGAGTCTGCTACCCAGGCAGTGCTGGTTAACCAGCCTGTTAGTGCAGGCCTCTGGTGTCTGTAGGTAGGGTCAGTAAGGGCAGCCTGTGGCCCACAGGTGGACAGTTGCCCCAGAGGATACAATGTCATGGTCCATGCTCCCATCTTTAGGGGACCATAAGCTATAGAGAAGATTGCTATAATCTCTCTGATCAAGGGAAATAGAATTTTCTTTTTCTTTATGAGAATGTAAGGCAAAAGCTCCTTTATACTTTCCTTTTGCCATGCATACTCATTTCTGGGACTGGCAGTTTTTAAATAAAGAGGACATTGTTTGACTAGTTATTTTTATCCGGACTGTGACCTTTTAATTTGTCTCCCACTTCCCTCCCTCAGCTTCACACACCTGATCCTAAATAAAGACTCTGGACTCTGGAGGAACTCTAGTAAATTTCAATCTCTGCTCCCCAGTTCAGGTACTCAAGTATCTTAAAGCAAACTGCCACCTCCCCATGATAAATGAAGAGTTCCCTTTCCTGTACACTACTCCAAACAAGAACCTCCAGTAAATTTTAGCCACTGCTAGGAGAAAGCAAAAATAATAATATGTATACTTCTGCAGCCAGAATCTGATTATTATTTGGATGAAGTGCTGAGAAATATTGGGCTATTTGGAGGCTTTGTTTAGCTGAATGGAATCAAATCAAAGGAAAGCATGGAATATGAAAAAGAGCAAAAAACTCCAGGGATTCAGTTCACAACCAACTGCTGGACTCCAGTCCCAAGCACAGCATGTCTGTATTTAAATGGCTAATATCACAGACTGCTAATTGTCTGGCAACACCTATTTTCTTTAGGGGTTTGACACAGCCTAATAGGTCTGCCAAACTGTTTGAAAATCTCTCATGCGGGGAATGAAAGCCGTATTTCAGTGCACAGAATCCCAAGAGAGTTATGCTAAAGCTGATAAAAGCAAAACAACAAAAAAGAAAAGGTAAATGAGGAGGTCATATTCTGTCCACGGGGCTTTTCTTATTCTCGTGGAGCATGAACAAAAAAGTTAGCAGTAGGTGCTATTTCTAGCCTGTAGTTTATGAACACAGTTTTCTTTCTTGCACCTAAGTCTCCTTCATTTTTCAGTCTGCATATTAAACATCAACAGCCTTGCTCCCTTTTACTCTCTCCGCATTCAGAGGTGGAGATGCAGTACCAAGGCTCTCAAGCAAACACAAAATTCACCCTAACAATGCGAGTCAGTTCTTTAGGGCCAGGCTGGCTTGCACGCGTGCTGGGCTTACCACATGTGTTTTGCAGGGACAGGTGGCCTGGTTTCCACCTCTGTCTGCCGTCCAGAATGCTCCAGCTCAGTGCTCGAATCGTCACACACATAAGTACGTGATTATAGAAAAGCTGGATTGCGTGTGAGGGATATTCTGCTAGTTTGTTTCTCAGAATATATATTTTGCCTGCCTTTGTGTAAGATTTCAAAAGCGGTTTGGCTGAATACATGGCTTTTTTGTTTGTTTTCCCATTGTGTTGATTTTCTTTTCCAAGAGCTATTTTTTCTTTCAATAAATAACAACAAAGAAGACAACCAAGCCCACAATGCAGATGATCAGCAAGGACGATATTGTCATCCTGTGTCAATCGGTTCCCGAGCCTGGTGAAATAAAGAGTTCCTTTGGGAACGTCAGCGCTTCATCAAGACCAATTAGTGGAGATACCGCTGCTTGTGTTTGAGCATTAACGACTGGGCAGGGCTGTTTTTTGGAGTGCCTGACACTGCATGGAACAAGGCACCGACCTAATTACTCTTCTACAAGAGCAGAAAATGCCTTGTGAATGCCCTCTTGGCAAGGATGTCTCATTAAGGGGAAAAAATAAACAACACAAGCACTCCTAGAAACAAAAATTAACACGATAGGTAACCTACGGCCATGAGACTCACTTCATGGCTGTGGGAATTGAAGAGAAACTGCTGTAAGGTAGCAGATGATATATTTCTACCTAATTTCCTAAATCTATCTATTTTTTTGACAGTAAGAAATACGGTAGGTGGGACACAAGCATGCATCGTTGGAGAAGAGTGAACTGCACTCCAACAGTTACTGGAATCACTGTTAAATAGTAGTTGAAGGGCATTCATACATTGGTGCTCAATTGGAGTTGTTTTGTTAGTCTGTTCTTTCATGGTTTGCAAACTTCCCTAGGAAAAGAAGCATTTGGTAGGCCTGAGCAAAGAGTTGGTAATGAGGAACTTACAATATTTAGCCTCTTTCTGCATAAATATGATTAAGGAAAAGACTGTGGTTTCTCAGTTAAAGATTTTAGTGTTGGTTAGAGTATTTTTGGTCATAATAGCGTTGTCAAAATAGAATCCAAAGAGTCAGAGGAACAGTTTGCTCAAAAGTTTCTTGTCTCCTGAGCAACTCTGTTTGCCACTCAGTTGTACTCACTTCTGTCCTTTTTACCTTTATTTTCTTCTCCTTTGAAAAGTGCTGGCATATAACAGGAATTGAAAGTGTGTTGTTCAGTTGTGATTTATGAGACAAATCACATGTAATTACTTCTTTTTCTTGACTGATTGAGCACATGCTCTTTAATACTGAGGTCCATTATTCATCCAGTGAGTGGGTGCAGCAGCACAGACAACGGCACTTGTCATACTTTGCTCAAAAGATGGATTTGGGGCAACTCAGCCTTGAAAAATCAATTGCTTGGTAGTGTAAGAGTGGTTAAGCTTTCTAGGTAAGGAGAATCTAGGGTTCGTGCAGATATTATGTTTTTTGGAAACTGTCAACTTAAACTGTGGAACTGTCTATCTGGCTTGTGGATGAATGCAACGCTTAGAATGATAGGATCATTTACAGATGATCTTGACCTTTGTATTTTTTCCTTATATCTGATCTTTACCATACAGACTTCTGCTTTACCTATCTTATTGCATGTAATGGTAGAGAGAAATGAAATGTTCAACAGTTCTGCAGAAGAGTATTTACTATCTGTAATGAAGTAAGTATAGCACCTCTTAGATGCTGCAAGTTGAGTCTCTTGTAACATGGACAAACACTACAGCCTGAGTGTCTGAACCTGCCTCTCTCCAGAGAGATGACTCTATGGAGAAGAATTGAGATACAGCCCTTTTCCTTCCTTGAGTTCAATGGAGAGCCCACTCACACAACAGATCTTAAACTCATTTATTTCAAAATTTGCTTGTTTCCAAGCCTTTTTTTTTTTTTTTTTTTTTTTTAATCTTACCATGGCTCTAGCAGACAGTGCATGATGCACAGGGACCATGGAGGGCTGTGCTTTTCTGGGGCAGCACTTACTCCCCTGGACTGCTGTGCAGCTGCACATCTATTTCCAGAGGTGTCATCACTACATGCTTGGCCTGGAGAGATTTAAGGGTCTTGGGTACTTTTATTTCCATTGTTCTCTCTCTTACTGAATGTGGCATCACATTTCCGTCTCCATTTGCTCCACAGAAAATAGTTGAAATGATATTTATATCCTGCACCAACATACTGTGGGACTTTCTCATGTAATTGTAAATTCTGGTGTCATTAAAAGGAGAGTCTTACAAAATCTGTATTGGTTGGACTCTGATTCAATTGCTATTCTGATGAAGTAATGAGGAGTCATGAATAACTATAGATTTGCCCAGTTTAGTCAGGATTCTCGGGAGAAATGCAGGATCTGGTATCTACAAGGTACTTGCCTCTATATCTGTGTGGAGCAGCAAATACATCTATTAAGTATTCACCTGTTAACTCAGCTTCTTACTATATCTGACTCATCAGAATGCCCTGCAATGTAATATAGTTTAAAAATGTACTCTAAATCAGTAATTTAATCACATTTTATACTGTTCTCATTTGGTGTTAACTTCTTTTGATTTCATGTGGAGTGGTTTCAAAAGGAAGTGAATGAAGAATTAAGAACTTCAGAATTTGGCCTGTATATGTCCTTTGAAGCAACACTTTTAAACATCAACAGGAGTAAAAGACAATGATAGAAAAATAACATAGGGTAATTGCATAGTTATACTAGAGCTTGATGTTAAAGGCAGATGCATAAGAATTGCTGTGGCAGAACTCATTAAAGCTAATTGTCTTCTGTAGAAAGATTTTGTGATTCCACAGCAGTTATCAGCTAAGGATCTTGGAGCCCTCTGCAGGCACCACCTTATTCTGGCAGTCCCAGCTGAGAGATAATGTTCTGTCTTTTTGTAGGAAGGGAATTTCAGACAAATGCCTGCTGGATTTCATAATTGCCTGTTGGATCCGAATTACTTCTGGGATTAGGTCTAAGAACAACTAACTTTTACTTCATCTTACTTGAGCTGTCATCAAAACTTTCCCCTTTTCTTGCTGTTTTCATCCAATCTTCTAGAGAAGCGCTGCAATAGAAGGGAATTAATCACTTGATCACTAATTGAGTGATTTGAAGAGCGCTGTTATCAACGGTCCCCTGTCAAAACAGAATGATGTGTTCAGTCTGTATCTGCAGAGATGTCTCTTCTGTTTGTTACTCTGAGTATTTTCATTTTTGGACTGCAGGATGAAAGAGAACACACATAAAATCTTCCAATTTCTCAAAATTGAGGGGCACAACATATACTATGAAGATCAGGAATTTAATGCAGAATGATTCTGAAGAATCGGAAATATGGGATGCTGATCAGTGGAGATGAGTGCAAAGCACTAGATTCAGGCTGGGCTGGTGAAGTACACAAGTCTATGTTGAGGAAAATCTAGAAAGGTGAAAAATGAAACCTAGGCACTACAACAGTTCATAGCTAACCCTTAGTCAATAGTTTACTGTTTTTCCAGTTATGATGGAAAAAGCAAATATCTGGAATGTATAAACAGGTTTAACTTGTGGAACTAATGAAGTAATTAGATGAAGAATGAAGAAAAAAGTTAGAAGAAACAGAGGGTAGTACACCTGAAAGCAAGTTAGAGTCTGCAAACATAAAAGAGTTGACAAGGCTATGTTTATGGTAGACAGGACAAAACAAGTCCTGGAACCAATTTTCCAACAATAATGCAGTGGTGTACATGTCAAGAATGACACATTTTCCTGTGAGTAGGGATGGACTACATGAACTTTTTGATGCTGATGCTTCTAAAGATTTGAAAAATCCTGAATCCCCATGCTAGTGCCCATGTGGGCAACTGCAGTACTACTTGAATATGTAATTATTGATTTAAATACAATAATAATAAAGAATACTGGGTAAGAAATCATGCTAACTTTCTATAATATTCTTTGTTCTGTTGTCAGGTCAAACTTGGAGGAGAAGCTCCAAACTCCAGTGTAATCCACATAGCCAAGGGCAATGATGGCAGTGGTAGCAGCTGGAAGAGTGTTGGTGGCAAGTGTGGAACCAAGTGCCATCTTCTGGATTTTGCCAACTCTGAGCGGCCACTGGTTGTTAATTTCGGCTCAGCTACTTGACCACCGTTTACAAGCCAGCTGTCTGCCTTCAGCAAGCTGGTGGAAGAGTTCTCTGGTGTGGCTGACTTTCTGTTGGTCTACATCGACGAGGCTCACCCATCAGATGGCTGGGCTGCTCCTGGTATCTCCCCCTCTTCCTTTGAAGTTAAGAAGCACAGGAATCAGGAAGATCGATGTGCAGCTGCTTACCAACTCCTGGAACGCTTCTCCTTGCCACCTCAGTGCCAAGTGGTGGCTGACTGCATGGACAACAATGCCAATGTGGCCTATGGGGTTTCATTTGAGCGAGTATGCATTGTGCAGAGACAAAAAATTGCCTACCTGGGAGGTAAAGGCCCCTTTTTCTACAATCTTCAAGAGGTTCGTCTTTGGTTGGAGCAAAACTTCAGCAAAAGATGAAATCCATTCTCTACAGAAGATATGTCAACAGAGGTGTCCCTTTAAGGTGATGTAAAAGGGAATTAAGGAAAATATATGCTGGCTTGAATAAGGCCTTTCAGATGATTGCAGGAGAACACAATTGATAACAAGGTTGAACTAGGAAAAGAAAATGATAAACCAACTCACATAACCATTATTGTAAGAAAAGAATCCCACTCCTGCACTCCCTATGGGACAGAAAAGGTGAAGAGGCTCTGGAGGAAACGTGCTGCTGGTGTGCAGGAAGAGAAATGAGGTAAAATTTGTCTCCTGGAGGAACCCATCTTGCGAAGCATCAATGCTGGGGTGAGCTGGAAGCCTTGCTTCCTGGAAGACAATCCATGGAAAAGAAATGCTATGCCATTCATCAGTAGCATTTCTTCACTTTCCTGTGGCCAACACAAGCAATTTTGAAGGAGCCAGGGTCTTGCAATGACTTTGCATAGAAATGCAGTCGAGTGTGGCATTCCTCTCTCGGTAAAGATTTTCTTGTTTAGAGACTACGCGAACCATCATGCAATACATTGTGCACGCACATGATCAAGATGAAACATTGTATGCTGGTATTTGTACTCTCTATGGACATTTCTGCACAGTACATTATCGATGCAGTTCTATCTATATGTTTGCATCCAATAGGTAGGCATATGCCTGCTGAGAGAGATATTAAAATCTTTGAAGTTGTACCAAAAAGAGAAAGGTGATCAGTTAAGCCCTTTATGATCCACGCTGAAAACTAAAAACTTGGACTATTTGTAACAACACAGCAAGAGCCATCTACTATTGGTATCACGAGACAAAACTCAGTTGATGCCATCTCCTGGTTCTCAGAGCTGGCAGCAGCATGCATTTATCAATATTATCTCGTTCTCTCTCTTTCTATTCCCCCTGAACTCTTTCTGTCTAGAACTAAACTTAAAGGTTGCTTCATTTTTAGATTTTTTTAAAAAATAACTTATTTCTCTCTTTTTTTGTTTGTTTGGTTTTTTAATTTTAGTTTTATTTTTATTTGAGTTAATGACCACACAGATGCATTTTGGGGATGGGGGATCTTTTATACAACATACTTTACCTCACTGAAATGAAAAACTATCTGTCCCTTAACCTGTTAAATGTAGCCAAGCTGACTTTTGCTGTATTAGATACTTGCAATTAGTTTATAGCTAGATTAGTTTAGCTGAAAGTTAAGTAGTTTGCAACCTCAAAATTAATGAACTGCTCTTCTGCTCTTGGATGAGACAGTAGTCTGTGTTTGTTTCACTAGTGCTCTCAAGAGCCTTCTCAGAAAAACAGGGAGGACAAACAGTGTGAATAAACGTGAGTAAGTGTGAAAGATGGCAGAATTTTCATAGGAATGGGTTTGAGGAATATTTTAATTATGTTTTAAGAGACAATGTCAATTTAGAGTAGACATTAAATTTACATATATTAAAAACTAAAATGTTTTCATTAAGCCTGATAAAAGGACATGTTTACAATGAGCTAACCTGTTAGAGCTTAGACATGAAAGCTCATAAGAGGAGACGGACTATCAAATATTTTCTCAGCTTTGACAGAAACATGAAACAGGTAAACAGGGTAAAAATCAAATTAGTTCCTTTAATTTCTCAACTTGCCAACTATCAGGAAGAACATGTATTAGTACTAACATATGAAAGAACAAAAAATACATAAATATTTTTATTTTTAGAATGTCTCTTTAATGTTGTGTATTTCTTTTTGCTTGGTTTTTGGTCAAGTTAGCCAATTAAGAAGGCCTTTGGAAATGTATTTTCAAGTACAGATCTAAAATAATGACAGTAACATGAGTGATTTCTACCATTTTCTGGTTCAAACTTCCCTTTCTTATATTTTCTTCTGGAGACCATTGAAGATAAACATGCTTATATGACTTGGCAAAGTGTATCAGAAGAACGGTATACAGAATGCTCTTCAGGCCTTTTGGTGAGCCTAGTTTCTCAGAAAGAGTATGTGTGTGTTTATGTATACACGTATGTATGCACATAAATATACACTGTATGTTTGTATGAATTCATATGTATGTATACAAGTGGTGTAAGTGGTGTCTAAGGCCAGTAATAATAATCATTCTGTCCTTCCATTCATTAATGTTACTGTAACTTATTGCTCAGCGTGCAAGATTGTTATTCATCCTCATGCCTAAATGTGGTATATCACTGAATTTTTAAAACCTAATATTATAAAAGTAGTGACAGCCAAACTCCTTGATTTATTTAATCTAGTGTCCTGCCTCTGACTGTATTAGATGCTTCAGGTGAAGGTGCAATAATTTCTTCTGGAATTTTTGTTATTTTCAGATGTTACTGGTTTTGTTGTATCTAATGTAATCACTGATGTCTCCTTATCTCTATGAGAGGCTAATCCAGAATTATGAGATTATTTCTCAAAGTAGGTATTCTAAAATCAAACCTCATTTTAAGATTTGAATTAGCTGCTCAGATGTCATTCTTATCTCCTGCTCTTCTATGTTAGAAAGGTATAAAAAACAATGATCCCAAGTTTTCTTTTATATGTCAGTGCTTACATTCTATACGTAGAAATTTACATATTGGTTTACATTTGGCTTATTTTCTCTTAAGCCAAACAATAAGTCACACTTCCGTACAGGTTCATATTCTTGGCCTTTTTCTGAATCTTCTGTTTTTTATACTGTTCTTTTACTCAGGTGAGTAGAGCTGTGGATATTTGTCCAAGTGAAAGCATGCATTGGTGTACCCAGCACAGCATCTTTTCCTTATTATATTCTTAGTTATCTGAAACTTCATAAATCTCCATATCCTTTGTAAAACTCAAAGTAGCAAGTCTTTTCTTTCTGTCTTCTCTTCCTCATCATATAGATGAAATCTCAACTGTTTATCTGGGAAATGGTTAGCACAGCTGTTAAAACATACCTTTAGCTTGGAGAAGGGAGTCTGACTTAGTTATTCAATTAGTTAATACCTCTTTGTGTACCTAAAATTCCAGTTAATTTTCAAGTCCATTTTCTTTTTCCTTTTGGATTTCTGTTATTTTGCCCTCGTGCAGTATCTTGCTATTCATAGATGCCTGTTCATCACGCAGTATAAAAGAATTATAAAATTGGCTGCTCTAAATGGGAAATCCACAAGGATTTTCCACAAGAAAAAATACACAATAACTTAATTTCTTTCTTGGCAACGTGAATGCTTTACTCAGCCCAAAACTTTAAAGATGGTTCAGCCTCAATGAATATCAAGACAGAAATACGTTTTGTAAATGCTTAAATTTCCCCAGAAAATTTGCAGTCAGTAAGCAAGGGAAATATTTCAAAAGACATTAGCTTAGAGTAAAAAATATGTTCTGTAAGTGTATGATAGACTCACAAGGTCTTCAACTTTTTCTTGGCAAGATTGAGTTATCTTATAGGAAAAGTTTGAAATTAAGCTTTATACATTTTCTGTAGTTGATGAAAGAAAAGGAGGCATGTCAGATACATGAAATTGTCAGGTAACTGTGGGCTATTTTGTATCCAGGCAGAAAGTCTGCTACCTTGTTAGCATCCTGTTTCATCATTAGTCTAGTCTACTGTGAGGTTGGATTTACTTTTATCTCTTACTCTCGCTGTTTGAGAGCGCTAAACCACATTACCCAAGGTGCTTCAGTATGACATACTTCTTGAGCAATTGCTTGCCAAATAGGTGCCTGAAAGTATTCTGGAAGACTAGTGTTTGTAATAGAGGCTCTAATAATGTGCCTCAATATTAGTATGGGAATCTTCCAGTACTTTTTCTTTTTGAGCAAGGTAAATAGCCATTCTGGACTATTGTTCTACGTTGTTCTGTGCTTAGCATCATTACTTAGCACTGTATAAAATGAATGTAAAACATTTTGTACAGAAAGCAGTAGCATTTTGCTGTTGCTTGTGTAGACAATGACATAAATTTAAGGCAGCAGGAGAGCATGCCCTGTCCTTTAAAAAGAAGGAAAGATATTCCAAAACATGTTGTTAAACAACTGTCTGAACACTTAGAAAATGTTACCATTTGTATGAAGGTGATCTTGGTGGGAAAACCCTTAAAGCTTCTCAGAAAGGTATCAGTGGTTCATTGAGGTTTGCAGGGTGGAGGTTATATTTCTGTATGTGTGAAAGTGGCTTTTCTGTGATGTGGAGTATAGGTTTAATGGTTCAGACTTTCATTCAGTACTATAACCAAAGCAATAAGAGGTATCAGGTAGGGAATACTGGCCAGTTTTGTTCAGTTCTACACCATGTCAGTACTGGATCCATGTTCAGTTACCTATGGACCCAATGCAGAGACTTCAAAGAAGAGAGTCCGGGTGAAACCTGAATGCTTGTGTGTTTATGAAGAGCACTAACAAAAGAGTAATTGACTCAGTTGGTGTTCAGATGCTCTCACACTGGCATTCCTCTGTGCACCTTGGTGTCTCTGTGTTTGAAAGGAGGGGAGTCTCTTTAGGGCCATTAACATTTCTGGGGTGTAGATGCCTGTGTGTACTGATTATGTGTGTCATTGTTTAAATGTCAAAAATACATTTTATAGGAGAACCAGCAAAATTTTGTTACAGTATGGTGCTCCGTGAAATATGTTTTCTTGATTACTTTTATTTTTTTTCTCATATTGTAATAAACTATAAACAAAAATGTATCTCTTCTATGTCTTTTTATTCTAATGTTGGTTATTAATGTGCAGTGGAATTGACATTTAACCAGGGAAACTTAAATAAAATATTTAATAACATTTTTCATCACCCTGATTTGATTGTAAGCAATATGAACAAATCCCTACATAAATGCTGAGACTTATGTTTTCCTTATTTAAGAGAGAAATTGAGATACTCGAACAGCAATTGAGTCTGCATGGAATTATTTTTATGCTTTTTTCAAGAACACAAAATTTTAAAAAAAAAATTTTTTAATTTTTTAAAGTTTTGTGTTCTTGAAAAAAGCATAAAAATCCTCATATAGCACATAAAACTTGGTCAAATTTCTCGTGAATGCAACTGTTACACATGCAGCTTCCACTTTAATGAACATGAAAAAAAATAATGAACTGCAAACTTATGTGAAAAATAAAATCATAGAATCATAGAATCGCTCCAGTTGGAAAAGACCTTAAAGATCATTGAGTCCAACCACGACCTGACCATACTACCCTAACTCTAACAACGCTCTGCTAAATCATGTCCCTGGGCACCACGTCCAAATGG
Organism: Chrysolophus pictus; assembly: GCA_037305975.1. Lineage (NCBI taxonomy): Eukaryota > Metazoa > Chordata > Aves > Galliformes > Phasianidae > Chrysolophus > Chrysolophus pictus. The sequence continues at coordinate 40,826,103 of CM074580.1, read as the reverse complement.
TTCTTAAACACATCCATGGATGGTGACTCAACCACCTCCCTGGGGAGTGTATTCCAGTGCTTAACCACCCTTTCTGTAAAGAAGTGTTTCCTGATATCCGACCTAAACTTACCCTGGTGCAACTTCAGGACATTTCCCCTCATCCTGTCATCTGTCACCAGTGAGAAGAGACCAACTCCACTCTCACTGTAAGCACCTTTCAGATATTGGAAGAGAGAACTAAGGTCTCCCCTCAGCCTCTATCTTGTCAGACTAAACAGCCACAGTTCCTTCAGTCTCTCCTCATAGGGCATATTCTCCAAGCCCTTCACAAGCCTTGTTTCCCTTCTTTGGACGTGCTCCAGCACTTCAATGTCCTTTCTGTATTGAGGTGCCTAAAATCACTGTCACAGGTAAGAAAAATGTAAATAGAAGAAAGTCCTGCAACTTCTGAAACAAACTCATTTTGTGATTTAAGCTATATTTTAGAATTTTTCTCCTCTTTGTCACCTTTGTAACAGTAAGCCTTAAAGGACCTTATATCTGAAAACAACTTGTGAATATAGGGAATTAATATAAAAAGAAATCACCAGCAGGAAAGATATGGAAAATGTTACATCTTTGTGTCCTGAGCAGAAAAGTTCACTATGGTATGCTGGACATGCCTTTGAAAACAAAACAAAAAATCTTTTTACATTATCTAGTTCAGGTTGCAAAAATGATCCTCAAAAGTACTGAAAGAAGACTTAAGCTATGTGAACATTCCTATAATCTGGCTGACATGTTATGACCTTTGTATCAATTGTCCTTTATATCAGTTTTTTCTCTTCTGGAAATACCTTATGTGAGTGAGCATCCTGTTCAAAACCTTAAGGCCTCACTACGTCACCAGACTAGGAAAGAAACAACCATTCTAAATAATGTAAATCAAATACGAATACCTTAAGGATTGAAGTTCCTGGTAAGATGTTGCCTATTATATTAAATTAAAGAACAGGTAGCAAGAAGAGAGAAAAGAAACCCACAAAAATCAGTATTTCCCAGATTTTCATATATATAATATTTGCATTGACTGTTGTGATTTGGCAATTGGTTAGGTATGCAGGAAATAGGATGGGAAGTTTTCTCCATTATCTTCTTTAAAAGTTAGTCAGCCTTTGATGTCCTTCAGACCAGTTCCTTTCCCCTTATATCCCTCCTGTGCCTATTTCCTATCTTTTGCTCTTCTCAGTCTGTAATACCCTTGGTGATGATTTTCCCATCACAGTCTGGGTTTGTGGAATTTATTTAAGGCTACAGATTACCCAAGAGCTTCATTTCAAGTGTGAATGCTTTTAAAAGGCTGTCAGTTGTCAGAAGTTCACGTTAGCTATGCAGCACTTTGTTCTGTTTACCCTGGTATCCTCAGTGTACCACTGATCATCTGCACATAGGTTTGCTCTCACAGATAGTATTCCATGTGCCAGCCTAAAGAGCTAAGCACAGGATTTCTGGGCAGACAGTAACAGCATGAACAAGTAGTTCACTTCCTGCAAACTGCAAGGCAGGAAACATTCAGATTTTAATCTCAACTCTGGCTACCAGAGTTCATCACTCCCCACGACTGTCAGCAGTCACTAAAAACTCATAAAGCTGACGCTCCAGTCTTGCACAGGGTGAAGGTCTGAGTGCCGGGAGTGCCATACACTAGACCTGGCCAGATGCCTTCTGAAGCAAATCATTCTGAGGTTTACTCACAGACTCACAGGAAATTAGATCAATCCCTCCAAACCAGAAATTGGTGGACTGTGCTTGTAAATGAAAAGCACTTGCTTGATGAGAAGAGAAAGTCTTTTGCTCTCGGTATGGAAGAAACAGTAAATTCTTACCAGACGCAGATGTTCTCTCCAGTGATCCTTGAAGATCTTTACAGATGGGCTGAATGGCACTGTGTGGGGCTCAGTGTTTCATAGCACTAAAACTGTCCTCAGAATTTCACCTAAATACCGAACACATCTGATGGAAAATAGCACCACGTTGCCATGAGTGCTTCCAGAACATCTGAAAGTACTTGAAAAGTCAGAAGTACATTTCTATCATAGAAAGCAGCTGGGCTGGATGTAAACTTCGTAACTGTTCTTTCAGGATATTTCTCTTGCCTGTCATCAACATCTGTATACCTTCTTATAATTTTACTTCTCTGTTGTACAATGTCATGGCAAACTGTTCAGCATTACACCTAGTTCCCCTTGGGAACAGATTACAATGACCCCTTAATTCATTCTGCATGACACTGGTGCTGAGTAGATTGGAAGTTCAGGTCATCCTGGTTAATACTGTACAGGTATTTGTGAGACAGTAGTTCAGCACCTTTTTCAGCTGTGGAAGTATCGCAGTAGGTGAGACTGGAAGACATCAGATTTTTTCTGTTTCAGTGGGACTAACTGTTGTAAGAGCTTTCCCTTATGTTTTGTTTAGGTGGCTATAGAGAGACCTCACTGTGGCTTTCCAGTATTTCAGAGGAGATTATTAACAGGAGGGAGACTGACCTATTGCGTGCTGATACTGATAGAACAAGGGCAATAGTTTTAAACTAAAAGAGGAGAGAGCAAATTAGATGTTAGGAGGAGATTCTTTACTCACAGGGTGGTAAGGCACTGGCACAGGCTGCTCAGAGAGTATGTGGATGTCCCATCCCCAGAAGCATTCAACGCCAGGACAGATGATGGGGCCCTGGGCAGACTGATCTGGGGGCAGCCTTTCCCAGGGCAGGGGGTGGGAATTGGATGGGCTTTAATGTGCCTTCCAACTCAAGCATTTCTCTAATTCTATGACTTTATGATATTTCTGACAATCTTCATGAGGCCTTAATTTCCATTTACTTGTGCCTTTTATGGGACCTTGAGTATCTGAAATGAAGTTTTACAGGGCACAAATAATTTTCTTCAGGTTTCAGAAGCTCTGTAACTGTGGCAAAGCCAGGAAATGCTCCTTGTGGTTTATGACAGCTATTCAGACTTGTTTCTGTGAGTAATAAATGAAAGAAGACAAACAGCCATTGTAAACTCAGTATCATAGCCCATGCCAATATGAGGCAAAAAGCAGATTTTAAGGGCAAAGTCAGACCTTCACAATGCCATAAAGCCTCCCTTACTATCTTTCCCCTTGTTCTCAAAGTAGATCATCACTCCTTGAGAAGCGGCATTCTTCAGTGGCCCACTGAAGCTGTGAGATCTTTTTCCTTTAAAGGACAGAATTTTGCTAGAACTGACCAGAGCAATAACAGAAAAACAAATGGACCATGAGAACTAGGTATGTTTCCATTCCCAAACTGGCTGCGGAGGAGGAAGATTTTCCTGCTGCATTTTTGCTGTTTTAATCAAATTCATGTTTTCTCCTGCTACAGAAGCAAATGGGCTGCTTCAGTGACTTAAACATTTACTGTGCCAGAGCACAGAGTCTGGGCCAATTAAATCATTTTACCTTTTCTTTTTTTCCTTTTCTTTTTTTTTTCCCTTTGTTTGAGGCCAGGTAAATAGATACCATAAGTCACATCTGAGATCACTGCAGCCTGGATTGTTACCCAGAATACCATCTGTCAAGCTTCCTTCTATTAAAACATCATTAGGTTGCCTCTGATTCATTTGTGGACAGCAGATAAAGCAGGCCACTTAACAGATAAATAGGAATGCAAAGAACTATTTTTTGTCTATTACCATACATTGTCTTTTATGATATATTTAATCACTGGTAAGATTTTAATTAAGTGTAACTCTGACCTGTTTGTTTTGTTGATTGAAAGAAAAAATTAGACTATATCACTTGATAGGGCTTTGAGTTTTCTGTAGACTTATTTTTACATAGACATACAATAAAGAACATAGTTTTAAAATGCATACATGTTATATTAAATACGTGTTATGTTATGGATGGGGGCCTTGGGCAGCCTGATGTGGTGAGTGGCACACGGTGCAGGGGTTGGAGCTCGATGATCTTTAAGATCCCTTCCAACCTCAGCCATTCTGTGATTAACATGTAGCATGTATATATGTTTATTGATATTTAGAGAACAAGAGCTATTAGTAAAGTTGTTGGTACATGAGTTCAGAAATGCATTAAAAAGCAGTAATAGTATTTATATTGATAAAAGAACACACCATCTGAAAGTTTTTGCATGCATTTGTTGAAATAACTAACTTGGATATAGTGGGCAACTAATTCAAAGACGTAAGATATATTTTTTTAAATGTGTGCATATGCTTAAAGTGCATAATTTTCAGTTTTAACAAAATGAAAGAGAACAATGTTTTGTTCAAAATTTAAAAGTCTCTTTTTCACCCTCTTTTTAGTTGTAATATTTTAGTTTGTTGAAAATGCTATGGAATGGCCTGAGGATAACTGCTGGAAATTCAATCACGGTTCATACAAAATCATGCTATTCAGCCTCCTTTCTCTGTCCTGGCAGCCTGAGTCAGAGATGTTCATGAGTCACCACAGAATGCAACAATCCATGGCTCCTTCAGGGCATTATGTAAATCTACAAATAAGTCCATCATGTGATTAACATTTCTTAAGGATTTATGAGCTTAAAAAATTAAATGTGGCTAACCTAAATACAACTGATATAATAGAAATTCACAGTTCATTCTTTCCATTATTCATCACTCTCTTTTGAAATATAATCTGTAATTTTTTTTTTTTTTTCTGAAACATTCCAGGCATGAATTCATCCCAAAATTGTTCTTTTCTCTCTCTCTTTTTTTTTTTTTTTGTTATTGCTTTTATTTTTTTGGTGCAAAATGTCAAGACATTTTGTATAAGTCTCTCAAAATGTGATAAAGAATGGAAGTACATTCACACAGAGACACTTTTTTTTCCAATAGAAAATGCAAATATATATTATCACACTTGTACAAAAAGAGATGCCCATGCCAAGTATGACTGACTTTTATCACTTAATAGGTTGAACATCAAAACAATTAAGTCTTCATGAAAAATAATACCGTTAAGTTGCTGGAAACTTGCAGGTGAGCATTTTGCTTTGGAACACAAACACATCATACAAACTCTGATAGTACTTACCATAAGCTAGGTCTTTATCATTTCTCTAAATATAAAGATGGAAGGACTGGATATGCATGGCAGATGAGTTATTTAAAAGCAGTTTTTCAAAAGAAGTCAGGGCACATTAAACGAGTATTGCAGAGAAATATGTGCCTTCCAATATGTCTCTATTTTCCGGAGAGTTTGTGGGTAAAAATCAACTGATTCTCCATCCAAACTCTCATTACGACTATCTAGCTATTTCTGTGAAGCATTGCTGAAGCTTTTTTTTTTTTTTTTTTTTTTTTTTTTTTTTTTTTTTTTTGTGGTCTCTCTTCATCTCTAAATAGGCAAATATAATTGCACTGCTGTGGAAAATCACATTCTCTTATGACTCTCTAAAAACACATATGCTTTCTTTCCCACCATCTTAAGTTTGTATGGCTGCTTTGCGGGTAATATGTTTAGTGTGAAAATCCATGCTTATGTTTCTGGAACATGCCAACATACCCCATCTATACAAGGTCTGTGCACTCCTAAGGGCATGTTCTGGCTGAGCCTGTAGTCATGCCTGTTGTGGCACATGCAGAAAGTAGGCCCCCTTAAAGCCTTGTCTTCAGACTGAATTGCCCCAGCTCTTTCAGCTTATTCTCATAGGAGATGTGTTCCATCCTTGGGATCATCTTTGTGGCCCTTCCCTGGATGTACTCCAACAGGTCCATGTCTGTCCTTTACTGAGGACTCCACATCTGGACACAGTACTCCAGGTGAAGCCACCCGAGTGCAGAGTAGAGGAGTTGGATCACCTCCCTCGACCTGCTGGCCATGCTTATTTTGATGCGGCCCAGGATATGATTGGCTTTCTGGGCTGCAAGGAGACAACGCTGGCTCATGTCCAGCTTCACCAGTACCCCCAGGTCTTTTTTGTCAGGACTGCACTCAATTCTTTCATTACCCATCTTATATTGGTAGTGAGAGTTTCCTCACCTTAGGTGCAAGGTCTTGCATTTGGGTTTGTTGAACCTTGTGATGTTCACCTGGGCCTACTGCCCAAGCCTATCTGGATCGCTCTGGATGGCAACCAGTCCCTCTGGTGTGTCAACCACACAGCTTGGTATCATCAGCAAACTTGCTGAGGGTACATTTGACCCTATTATCAATGTCATTGATGAAGATATCAAAGAGTATCTGTCCTAACACTGACCTGTGCAGGACACCACTCATCACTGATCTCCATCCAGACATGGACTCAATCCTGCAGCCAGTTCTTTGTCCATTGAACAGTCCATCCGTCAAATCCATATCTTTCAAATTTGAAGAGAAGGATGTTGTGGGGTACTGTGTCAAAGCCCTTACTGAAGTCCAGATAGGTGACATCAGTAGCTCTTCACTTGAACACTGATGCAGTGACACCATCATAAAAGGCCACTATCTTGGTCAAACAGGATTTGCCTTTGTTGAAGCCATGCTGGTTCTCCCATATCATCTCCCTATCTTCCATGCAATATACTACCAAGCTGCTTATCTGGAAATACAGTCAATGTTTATTTTATTTTTAAAAAATAATGTATGACTTAAATATCTAAATTTTCTCCTTTTGAATTAATTTTCATATTATTCCCTAAAGATTGCTAATATAATTGTTGTTCCTACTCATTTATAGTGCAGGTATAATTTCTATATTATTACTTTATTATATTATTTATTACAATATTATATATTTTATTTTCTCACATGTATTATCTTACTGAGAAAAAATTAATGAGAATTAATCACCACAAAGTGTGCATGCACCTGCTAACTATTTCCTGTTATTTTCTGCAAATCCAAAAAATTAGTTCTGGAGCCTGAAACAAACTCCAGAGTACTCAAAGAAAGTCTGGGTTTCCTGCAAGGTAATGCTGGGATCACAAGGTTGGAAACGACCTATAAGATCATCTAGTCCAACCGTCTTCACGTTACCACTGCTACCACAAGCTACTAAACCATATCTCGCAGCTCCTCGTCCAGACACCTCTTGAACACTGCCAGGGATGATTCCACCACCTCCCTTGGCAGGCCTTTCCAGTGCCTGACCACTCTCTGACAGAAAAAGCTTTTCCTCAACTTGTGGCCATTTCCCCAGGTCCTGTTCATTGCCTGGGAGAAGAGGTCAAACCCCTCTTCACCACAACCTCCCTTCAGGAAGTTGTAGAGTGCAATGAGGTCTCCCCTGAGCCTCCTCTTCTCCAGACTAAACAATCCCAGCGCCCTCAGCCGGTCCTCATAAGACTTGTGCTCCAGTTTCGTTGCCCTTCTCTGGACATGGTCCAGGGCCTCAATGTCTTTTTTGTAGTGAGGGGCCCAAAACTGAACACAATACTCGAGGTGCGGCCTCACCAGAGCTGAGTACAGGGCGATGATTACCTCCCTGCTCCTGCTGGCCACACTATTTCTAATGCAGGCCAGGATGCCGTTGGCCCTCTTGGCCACCTGGGCACACTGTCGGCTCATGTTCAGCCAAGCATCAACCAACACCCCAGGTCCCTTTCCTCTTCACAATCATCCAGCCACTCGTCCCCAAGCCTATAGCGCTGCATGGGGTTGTTGTGCAGGACCCGGCACTTGGCCTTGTTGAACCTCATCCCATTCACCCCAGCCCAGCGATCCAGCTTATCTAAGTCCCTCTGAAGGACCTCTCTACCCTCAGGCAGATCAACACCACCTCCTAACTTGGTGTCATCTGCAAACTTACTGAACGTACACTCAATCCCCTCGTCTAGGTCATCAGTAAAGATATTAAACAAGATAGACCTCAGTACCGACCCCTGGGGGACACCACTTGAAACAGGTTGCCAGCTGGACTTCACTCCATTAACCACTACCCGTTGAGCACGGCCCTCTAGCCAGTTTCTTACCCAAAGCAGTGTGTATCCAGGCCACGGGCAGCCAGTTTCCCCAGAAGCAGCCTGTGAGAGACCATGTCAAAGGCTTTGCTGAAGTCCAGGTAGACTACATCAACAGCCTTTTCCTCGTCTACCAGTCTGATCACCCAGTCGTAGAAGGAGATGAGGTTGGTCAAGCATGACCTGCCTTTCATGAACCCGTGCTGGCTGGGCCTGATCCCCTGGACACCACACACGTGCCGTGTGATCTCACCCAAGATGATTTGCTCCATGACTTTCCCCGGTACCGAGGTCAGGCTAATAGGCCTATAGTTCCCCGGATCCTCCTTACTGCCCTTCTTGAAGATGGGAGTCACACCAGCAAGCATCCAATCCTCTGGGACCTCTCCAGTTAACCAGAAGCGCTGATAGATGGCCGAGAGCGGCTTGGCAATCAGCCCCGCCAGCTCCCTCAGCACCTGAGGGTGTAGGCCATCCGGTCCCATGGACTTGTGACAGACCAGATAGAGGAGGAGCTCTCTGACTGTCTCCACCTGAATCGCTGGGGATATATTCTGAGTAGCGTCCCAGACTTCCAGATCAGGGCATAAGATGCCCAGAGGATAACTGGTCTGGCCGTTAAAGGCAGATGTAAAGAAGGCATTGAGGACCTCAGCCTTCTCCTTGTCCTCAGTGGCCACATTCCCTACTGCATCAAGTATAGGATGAAAATTATCCTTGGTTATTCTTTTGCCACTGATATATTTATAAAAGGATTTTGTATTGTCTTTTACTGCAGTGGCTAATCTGAGTTCAAGTTGGGCTTTTGCCTTCCTAACTTCCTCCCTGCATACCTTAGCTACTCCCTTGTAATCTCCCCAAGTAGCCCGTCCCTTCTTCCAGAGGATGTAGACTCTCTTTTTCTCCCTGAGTCTCAACAGTAGTTCCCAGCTCATCCACACCGGTTGTCTACCCCTATGGCTCGCCGTACGGCACTCAGGGACAGCCTGTTCTTGTGCCTTTAAGATTTCCATCTTGAGGAGCGTCCAGGCTTCCTGTACCCCTTTACCCTTGAGAAGTGACTCCCAAGAGACCCGTGCTACAAGCGTCCTGAACAGATCAAAGTCTGCCCTCTGGAAGTTCAAGAAAGTAGTTTTGCTGGTCACTCTTTTGACACTTCCAAGAATAGAGAATTCTACAATTCCATGGTCGCTCTGCCCAAGATGGTCCCCAACCTTCACTTCTCCCACCAATCCTTCTCTGTTAGCAAAGACCAGGTCTAGCAGGGCACCGCCCCTGGTAGGCTCTCCTGAATAAGGAAGCTATCTTCCATGCAGTCTAGAAACCTCCTGGACTGCTTCCTGTGTGCTGTATTATATTTCCAACATATATCAGGGGAGTTGAAGTCTCCCGTGAGAACAAGTGATGGCGATCGCGTGACTTCTACGAGCTGCTCATAGAATGCTTCGTCCAACTCTTCATCCTGGTTAGGCGGTCTATAACAGACCCCCACCAAGATGTCGCCCCTACAGGCCTTCCCCTGATCCTTACCCATAGACACCCAACTCTGTCATTATTAACCCCAAGCTCTTCAACATCAAAACAGTCTTTGATAAAAAGGGCCACACCACTTTCCTCGTCTATCCCTTCTGAAGAGGTTGTAGCCATCTATCACAGCACTCCAGTCATGGAAGTGGTCCCACCATGTTTCAGTAATAGCAACAAAGTCATAATTAGCCTGACTCACAATCGCTTCCAACTCTTCCTGCTTGTTGCTTATGCTTTTTGCATTGGTATAGACGCACTTCAGTTGAGTCATCTGCCTCACTCCCAGCTTAAGCATCGTTCCCCTAGGCTCATCTCTTGTGAGACCTGTTTTGTCCCCTTCCCCCTTCGTAGCTAGTTTAAAGCTCTTTCAGTAAGCCTGGCTAGCTCCTGCGCTAGTGTTCTTTGCCCTCTTTGAGATAGGTGGGTTCCACGGACAGACAACAGGCCAGGGGCCGAGTAAACTGCCCCATGATCAAAGAATCCAAAGTTTCTGGCTCGACACCAGCCTCTGAGCCAATTATTCATTGCTCGTGCTTTCCGATCCTGCTTGGTATTCCTTACTGCCCCCCTGGGGGTCAATCCAATGGGATTGACCTTTTGTAGTTCTCAGGTAAAAAGGGTGTGCTGTGATATTAAATCATTATTATTGTCTTGACACAATTTCTCAGTCAAGGAGCAAAAATTTCTTTATGTTCTCAATCCTAAGGTTGCAACTATAGCCATATAGATATCCTGGTACTCCAGTCGCAGGGGAAATAAATGTGATGAATGCATTGCCCATTTCTACATGCTTAATTATGCAAGCTGAGAAAGTTTCATATTTTTTTTAAACTGGAAGTTATAATGAAAATGGAAGTACAGGACTAATATTCAGGAAAAAAAAAGAGGTAGTACAATTCACAGCAGAAAACCAATATGGTCTGCATTTGAGAGGCTCCTTACAAGGTCAGAGATTCATTTGACTTATTCTTGTCTGTGAACCTTTAGAGCCTGTGTTGATCTGCAGTTTAGAAGAGATATGAGCATCAAGATCAAAGAAGTGAGACAGCTTTGGAATCAGCAGTGGAACAATAAAATATCTACTAAATTATCCCCTTTTCCACCTCAAATAATTGGATGTCTTTTTACTGCAGACTAATTTATGAGTCTTATATTGACTTTGTGGAATGTCTCCTTTAAAAAAAAGAAATCACTGCCTTTAATTAACCTCTTGAGCACCTTTCTGAGCTTTCTTCAAAAGATTGGACTTTTACATACACACAAAACCAACAATATCTGAACTTGCCCTAGATAGAATAACAATTATTAGTATTATTGTAGGCAGTATCATCAAAAGAATGATTTTGACTCCTTCCATTATAAACTGAAGGCTTTAGTTCAGCTTTTTCTGAATCACAGTTTGGTATCAGTGAGAGGACAGGAGCACTCAGCTAGACAATAATTGTCCAAACGCTTCTGCAACCATAGGTGGGAAAAAGATACATTTTTCAACGTGTCCTGCTGTTAACTGTAAACTGGCACAGAACTGTGCCTTTCAGTTCGATTTACGGTGACTTCTTTTCAATTTTAAGTGATAAGATACAGATACTTTCCACTGTTATTTACAAGTTACTTTCATATGAAGGGTGAGGGTTTTTCTTTTTCTTTTTTCCTAATTGGCAGGATGAAGCCTTATTTCCCTTTTCTGAATTTTTTGAGACATCCAATCTCCCTTGTTATTAACTGAAAATCATGCAAACAAACCACATGCATTTATCCAGGCTGTCATCCAGCCGAATTCTCCCAAGTTTCCTGTTTCTCAGCCCTTTACTTTAAACCTTAGCCCACACTGCCTAGTCCAAAATCTATTTTAAAAATCACATATAAATAAGTAAGGTTTAGAGTAGTCGTATTATGAAAATCCCAGGTCAGAAAATCAATAGCCAACATTCTGTGTCGGTCTTTTATACATTTCAGTACCATTTGCAAATATAATCCAGGTTTTTCTCGTGCAAATTTTACTTGGGATATGCACAAACAGACATTTTGTGTTAGCTTGCCCTCTGTTTAAAGTAAGAAAAAACAAAATGTGTTAAATTTGGCTCTGCAGATTTTTGGAGGAAAGTAGTGATTCAGACAGAATACGATATAGTAAATTCTTATTGAATATCTTGATATGTTCTAGAAGTTACTTGAAGATTGTTGATATTGGTAACATTTACAGTAAAAATTCAGTCTTTCTACATAATTTCCATTAAAGATGACAATCTTTCCTTTCAGACATCATTTCAGTATTTCTCAGGGGATCATGAGAAACATAACTGCTCCTTCGGATGATTTTGTTTTAGTCTTTTGTTAATTAAAAATACGTATTTATTTATTGCAACACAAATCACTTTCTGTTTCAGTACTGATTCTTCCAGATCTGCCACTATTTCTGGAGTATTCTTTATGCACTTAATGTCAGTAGGGATCTTCACCTTTCATGTAAAACACACATGGGTGTCTTGTTTAAGCAGCATTCAGATCTGTGAGTATTTTTCTAGATTTTTTCTAAAAAATGTGGCAGATGCAGGAAGCCCTGGTATCTGTGGTCCAACAGTTGAGAACTGCTCTCTGGTTTGACACTGGACTACACATCCTTTAGCAGAGGTCTGGAGGCTGACCCTTGGCACTACCGAATTTCTGTTAAGCTTGCACAAGAATAGTGGTGTTTCCCCACTCTCTTTCAAAATATTAGTTTGCGCAAGTCTGTTTCCCATCTTTATACTCGAGCAGCACTCGCCAGGCAAGAGATGCAGTCCTGCTGATCACAAGTTAAGTCTTGGCACTGTGGGCTTTCACGTGAAGCTCGGGCACGGGCCAGCTGTCACTGCATTCCTGTAGCAGGCTGTGCAAGGACAACTGCTGATACGGTGGTTATTGAGGCCAGACTGGTAACACTGTGTGTAATGCTGCCTCAGTATCATGCCTCAGTTGGGCGTTATGTGGAGGAGAGGTCAGTTCAAGTGGCACTGACATAACCCTGACCCAAAACTGGGTAAACGGTGCATCAAAATGTGTTGCCAGCCTAGAGAAGACCTACCATGTGTATAGCCCACAGCATGAAAGCAAGCAATACTATGAGGACCTGTGATCACATATATTGACCCAAGTACTGCTGTTTCTCTTCTGGACCTTCTATTTGTAAGGACTACAAGTTTTGTTATTTTTTACTAACTTTTGTGAAACAGGCTGACAGTGCTTCTTGTTTTTTGTATTCTGGGCATGACATTCTCAAATGTGACATTCCTTTACTCCCTACCCTTAAACATACTTGCATACTCATACTTCAAAAGATGTCTCAAGCTCTTCCTACATGGAGGTACTGATGTTCAAAGGAGTTCTGCCACCATACAAGTAACTTCACACATGACCATATTTCTAGAAAGTCTGAGATGAACATTTTGTGAGCTGGTGATAAATGGGACTGAGATTCTGACATTACAGATTTGGGGGCTTACAGAGTGTACAAGATCAAAGCAAAGGGCTTGATTTACTGCTGTATCAAATAGACACAAAAACCATAATCCAAAATCCTACCGCAGTAGTCTCTGGATGTGTTCCTTTTCTGGCTAGTGCACTGCCAGCCCTTTCTGGGCTTGGGAGTTTGTCCTGAACTGCAGCTCAGGATGTAAAGAAATCTCATCAGATGTATTAAATCCTCATCTTCATGTGGGGTTGTTAGTATTTTCTTAATGAAGAGATAAAAATGAAGCTTGCATATAACCAACAAAAAGAATTTTCCTATATTTATCAGGATTCGATCTATCTTCTGCCATTTTTAGTAAATAAAAAGTTGTTTGTATTCATTATTTCAATCAAATGAGACATCCCCAGGTAGAATCACATTACATCCTGTGTTAGAATGGACCAACGAGGATCACTGAGTCCAGCTAGTACTATAATGTCTTTTATAAGGTGTATTATTCAGTGTACATTGATGTACTAGTGTCATAAGTTTATCTTGTTACACTGGATAGCACTGTGCTACTCCCCCACAGAAGGACGCATTTCTTGTTGCCAGCCATCTTTGTACTCAAGCAGGAAAAACACCGACCATTGAATATTGCTGTTGGCTAGGCTAATTATAATTTTTCAAGACAGAAGGAAATTTTTTAAAGAATGTGGATTTGCACAGCAAAATATCAACAACAGTATTAACGAAGCTGAAAAGAGGAGGCACTGAGGTATCTTTGTAAATCAAAACCTTAATTCTACAAACTTACTCTACTCTGGTACCATACAGAAAAAGAAATAACATTCCCATTCATCCAGAGCCCAGGTTTTTTCCTGTTTAATAATAGCTTCATTTCAGAGGAAACTCTCCTGCCTTAATTTAAAAACTAATTGCTAATTACTAAATGTAATCTGAGACAGGTGTAAATCTATCCCTGACACAGCAGGTACAAAAGGACTCAGACTGCCATGTTAGTGCTTCTAGCAGAATACAGAAGAGGGTCTGGTTGTAGAGCTGTTTCTTCAGATACATAAAAGAAGAGTCTTTATTTTTGAGTATCCTCTTATATAGAAGTTCTGAATGCAGTACAAGGTATGTGCTCTTAGCAAAGACTTGGAGAAACCTTTAGGAAGTAGGAGACAGTGGTGAATATCTTCTAGGCCTGTGGTTTCTTCCAAAATCTGGAGGAGGATATTGCTTATCCCTGACCAATTATAGATATGCTAGCATACTGGATGATGCCAAGAAATTTTAAGAGTTCTTACCACCTTTTGTTTTTTATAGATTTGTCCTTCAGGATGTTTTTGCTGTGTTCTCTGAAGTGTTTCTTCTGGCCTTTGACTTAAGTTCATAGGTATTCTCACTGTTGATAATCCTTTATGTACTGTAAAGGGATCTAAAATAAATCTTAAAAAGAGCTTTTGGCATTCAAGAACAAAGAAACTTCAAGTAGGTCGTAACAAGAATACTCACATATCATTCCTATTCTAGGCAACTGTGCTGACTGCCCTCAAAATTCTTTGGTTTAAAGCTGTGATGGTCAGGACCTGGGGTGTATCACAGACTCCCTGGCTTTGTCCTCAGGGATATTGTAACAGCTGTGCTGCATAGTGACAATGAGATGTTGGGAAAGGGCTCTTACATCTGGGGTATGACTTCTTTGTAACTGATACATAAGTGTTGTGGTTTTGTCTGGAAATTTTGTCACATGAAGAGACCCTGTGATGTGGCCACAATTAAATCAGTGCTTGTATAATAAATTGTGAGGATCTTGAAGAGATTGTCTATTTGTTGGATTTAGAGAGTTCCTGAAAGGCCTTCAGAAGTCTGAAGGAAAGCTACAGGAGAGAAGGGGATGGACTCTTTTGTAGGATCTGTGGTGATAGAACAAAGAGAAATCACTTCAAGCTCAAAGATAGTAGATTTAGGTTAGATACAAAGAAAAAATCCTTTACAGTGAGGGTGGTGAGGCACTGAAACAGATTGCCCAGTGATCTAGTTGTGGATGCTCCTGTTCATTGCAGGGGAGTTGGACTAGATGGCCTTCAGAGGTTCCTTCCAATTCTAAGGATTCTGTGATTCTATGATTCTTGTGTTGCATTATCTTATATTCTCAGTATGTACACTGGAAAACCAGGGCACAGAATCAGTCATTAGGGATTTTTGTCAAGGTTAAACTGTGACTTAGACAAGGATTAATTGCATCCCACCTCTTAATTTTTGAGCAATTATAGACACGTATTTCTTTGCAGAATAATTCTCATTATCCTCTGTCTGTTCCTTCACACTATTTCCCACAGAACTTGTAAGCTTAAGGTTAGACATGCTGTTTTGTAGCCTGCAGTCAAAGCCTACAAAGAGTCAGCTGTGTACTTTATTAATTTTTTTTGTCATTGCTCTCAGACAGTAAGTTGTTGTTTAACCTGAAGATCCAAATTACTAGGAGGCAAATTATGGTTTGCAACTAATTGTAATACAGAAGAAGCCTAGGATTCTGGATGTCTTTTTCTGATATCATAATACTCAAACAAGTAAGATATGTTTGAGACATGCCAGCTTCTTAACCCCAGAGCCTACATAATAAAAATACTATCACTGGTTAGTTATGGTTATGGCATGATATTGCACTTACAGAGTGCAGATCTGCAAATTATTATTTCTCTTGCTATATTTATTGTTGGTGTGGCCTCACCCTGAGTACTATGTGCAGTTCTGGTCTCCACAATGTCACAAGGATGTTAAGGTCATTGAAACTGTCTGGAGGAAGGCAAGAAAGTAGGTAACAGGGCTGGAAAGCATGGAGGAGAGGCTGAGGATGCTTCATTTTTTGAGTCTGGAGAAAAGAAGGCTGAGAGGTGACTTCATTGCTCTCTGCAGCTCCTGCTGAGGGGTGGAGGGCAGTGCCAGTCTCTTCTCCCTGGTAACTGATGATGGGAGATATGAGACTGACACAAAGCTGGAGAGGAAACATCACTTTACTATGAAGAACAGGCTTCCCAGAGTGGTGGTTGATGCCCATTGTGCTTCAGTATTCAAGAGGTTGTTAGGTAATACCCTCATTAATATGCTTTAACTTTTTAAGCATGAAAAGGTTAGGCAATTAGACCAACTGATCTTTGAACTTTCTATTCTATTATAGTGCCAAATATGATAATATAGAAGTTATATTTTCTTGTTGTTCTCAAAAAAAGTAAAAGATATCTGAGGGTAGAGGGAAGGTCTTCAGATTTGCATGTTCAAAGTGAAGCTTTTGTGTTTTCTTTAGTGTGCTGAAACTTGGCCAGAAGACACAAAATCAGATCGCCATTGGTTTACACATGAACAATTTAATGAGGAAAAAGACAGGTTTGGATAGTGTTTGTCCAAGTATTTCTCTCTTGTCTTTTAAGCTCTTTCTCACTGCAAGAGCAGGAAGTGTGATTGTGCTGACTGGGGGGACACTGTCAAGGTAGGTTAATGGTCTATGTGGTCTGAGTCCCTGTTCAGAAGGCTGCTCCTCTGAGCATGTTGTCTACATCAAATAGGTATAACTTATTGCCAACAAGTACTTATAAAATATTCATCCCTGCAATCCACTATTTTCTGGTGAACTTATACTTTAGACTAAGCTTAAATTAGAATTTCAGAACGCCATGCCTAACTGGGCCTCAGTGAAAGTGGCATCACTTCTCTCTCTGCTGTTGTATGAAGCACTCTTACATCATTATATTACAAAGCTAAACATCCCATGTATGTGGGTCTCTGAAAGTAATGCCTCCTATTTATTTCTATTTCCAGTATTTGATAAACTATCAGCTACAAAATACCATTTTTTTCGATGTAGCCATCACCATTAGCTGTGTTTTCACCAGAAGTGAGTATGACATGCTTGTAAAAATCTTCATCCTTTGTCACTGTCACTATTGCTGAAACACCCCACCCACCACCTTGCTGTGCTTACATCCACTGTTTGGTCTCAATGAACATTCAGCAAGTATCCAGGAATAGCTTTAAAAGCATATCCATGAATAGCATAAAAGAATTCAGTTTCACACCTTTGCTTCACATACAGTTCTGTGTCAGATGCCATTTTGTCAAACTGCTCCTCAACTGCCTTCTATAACAGCAACAACATGTAACAGAATCTTGGTAGGAAGGTTAAACATCTACTGCCATAGTATCAACATCCACCTTTGATGTGATGGACCAACATCATAAAATAGGAGGCATTACTTCTGGAGCAGCCTAAGAGATTTTCCTATCTCGTTTCTAATCTGAATACATCTTTTATAGTGATGTGTATTTGGATTTTCTGTGTTGTGATATGTGAAGGGCAGAAGAACTTAAATTTTCTCTAATATCAGTGTGCTTTCTAACATTCTTATTGGCCTAGTTGTCTTCAAAGCTGTGGTTTTAAATACAGGACAGAAAGTAAATTTGAGTGGGTTACCAACAGATTTGTCTAGACTTCTGTAATGTCTTAAAAGTTATTAAACATGGCAGGCAGGGTTCAGCCATTACCAGGATTTTATTTAATATATGTATTTCCTTACATATAGTTGTTTGCAAACAGCACACAGAATATCCTAGGTGGCCCTGTTTCTGGAAGCTGCAGGCTGAATTTATTGAAAAGAACTTGAGATGCACTGTTCAAATGACTTGACTCAGTGAGGCTTTTTTTTTTTTTTAAATGGTAAATCATCCTACAGCTTAAACTAGAAATACATCCAGACAAATATCCCTAAGCTTCAGAGGAAATATGGATACAAACTTTGAAACTAATATTTTTCTCTACTGGAAAAGAACCCCTTCATTTTCTATTTACCCTATTCCTCCTTTCCCTAACAAAGCAGTATTTTTCAGATCATGTGAATTTTGTTTACTCACTACCACGTAATTACATGGTGAGTAATTGGATGGCTTCACAGGACTGGAAATGGAATACTGACTGCTTAACCTGTAGATGAATATTTCAGCTCTATGCTATCCTGGTAGTGAGTGCAGATAGATCCCTAAATTCTGTTGTGTGTCTTAAGTTGTGGCTTAGCCCAGCTACCTCTAGTTTCTGTGTCATAAATAACAACTGGTGCTAACGTTGGATATTGGCAGTCTTGAGAAAAGTAAGGGTCTTGAGAAGAAAGTTCCTCTTGCTTTTATCTGTGTCTGACTGTAAGTATCCTGAAAGTATGGAGGTGTTCGTGGTAGTCTCAGTCTCGCTCACTCTGAGTGCCTATGGAACAATGTTATCATCCCCTGACAGTAGGTTAAAATATTTGATTTAGATGCAGGAATTTAAATAACTGTTTAAATAACTGCTGGAAAAGTCCATGATTTTTAAAATAATTTTGTAGTACAGAAGCAGCCTGAAAGAATCATTACATGGCATGACTTTTGTTCAGGGCTGGGTAAGTATTGCCCTTTCACAGCAGTGAATTTTTTTTCTGATCCAGCGACAGTTGACTAGCATGAGCAGTTGTAATCTTCACCAGATTCTGCTAATACGCCTGTTTTTCTGCTTAAGAAGGAATGATGAAAAAATGCAGTCCAGCTGTTACAATATAGAAACTTAAAACATGAGCAAAGCTTGTGTAAAGAAGCTTAACACAGAGTGAGCTTTTATTCATATGGATACTGTTTTTTTCATTCTTTCTTTTTTTCCCAAAAATCCCATGGAACTTTTTCTTCCTATAACTTTTTCTAAATCTTCCCCTTGTTGCTGGGAGACTTAAAACAAACAACCAAGACTATTTAATGATCTCTGAATTGCCTTGCTATTAACTGAGAGCATTTCTAGGTTTCCCACTTACCCAATTGGCCTAAAATCACTAAAATAACCTCATCTTGTTATAATCCTGTTTCACAACTCATTTTTTCACAGCTCAGTTCCACTCTAGACCGGTTTTTCTTTCTTCTTAGCTCTCATTTTTCCCCTACCACACATGTATCCACTCTTCCTCTCTCACAAACAGGCTTGCTCACACACCCCCACACATCCACACTCGCATACATCAGGAGCAGTTTACAGCTCAATTTGAAAGATGGATCTTAATAAACAAAAAAAAAAAGCTTTCATTGTTTCTGATGTGGAGAACAACTAACCAAACAAAGGAAACCAGAGTGGGCAGCAAAACCCTTGGGGTCTGCAAGCTTAGTTGTGGGAAATGTGGTGTTAATTTCTCTTATTCTGTAATCTAGTAATGCTTTTCAAAGAGCTTGAAAGAACATTTTGTTTACTTAAAAAAAAATAAATAAATCTGACTCAGTTATATGGGACTTATTTGGGTTCTTTCTTATTCTTAACTAAGAAAGTTTGTAGGAAAACAGGATATTTGTCTCTGAAGAGGGTGTCTGCTACTTATTTCCCACATAAACTTCCTGCTGTTGCTACTTTGGAAACTACTGTCTGATCTACTGGAGTCCCAGGCCTTTAACTCCATCACTGTTCACAAGGTTCCCCTGGGCTTTTGAGATGACTTTGCCATCTTGTATTGCTCCTACTTTCATAAGCATCCACTGACTGAGGTACTTGTCAAGCTCATTCTTGCTCATCTTCCCCTTTAACAGACATTTTGTTTTCCCATTTCTCCAGTTCCCCCCCCCCTCCCCTCTCAAGTCAATCTTCTTAGTACCTAAACTTGCACCACTGTCACTCTCTGTAGCCTGTGGGATGGAGCTCCATTCTTTTGTAGATCAAAACTTCAGCACTTTCCCACTGAACACAGTAAACGCTCATAGGCTTGCAAATTTCCCTGGAAATGCGATTTCCTGTTTTTCTTCAAATTCATATTTGCTCTTTTCATCCTCACATTAGCACACTTGTTATGACCTTCCTTTCTTTAACTTAACCATTCTCTATGGATGGTGGTAATACTGTGCCAGATATTTTTTTAATCTGAGTGGTGAAATGGCATTTTCTTCTATCAGGGCAGATTACACAGTCAGCTATGCATTAGAAGGTCAATGTACAAAAACATCATAAATGTATTGATCAACCTGGCAGACAGGGATATTTTTGTAATGCCTCGGTGACACATTGATTAAACTGATTAAGCCATAAATGATGAGGACGTATGCTTCAGTCAATCCAGCTCCTGGAATAGCCCTTCAGCCCCCATTTTCCAGTGTTCTAGAGAAATGTGCTTGGACTTCATTGTAAAACGACAGGTCAATGGACTGCAGAGTATTCAAACAAACCCTTCTGACTGTGTAAGCCAGCCCTCCTGCCTGCACCACAACAGGTGAAGTCATGGCAGGGAAATGTGAGCACTTGACAGATCTACTTCACATGCTATTGTAATTGGTCTGTGATGAGGGTAAACTGTTCCTTCTCAAAAGTAGCATGCTTTCCTCTCCTGCCTGGCAATTTGCCTGCTTACCTAAACTGTGTTTAAGACTTTCAATGACCTGGGTGGAAGTTCAGCTTATGCTAATAAAAGTAGCATCTGGATTGAAAATAAGTTTATCAGACAAAACAGCACAGGAATAGCCCAAACTGTTTTTTTTTTTTTGCTTTGGATTTTCATTTCTTCTTTCCATTTGCAGCTGCAATAACATCTGATTTGTTCTTTCTTATAATGATTTTAATACTAAACTGAATTGATTGGCCGGAGTGTTGTGTCAGGGAGCAAGGGAACACATCTGTAGGCTGAAGGGTGCTGTCTTGCAATAGGACTGAATGACAAGCATACTTCAACTGTTCTATCTCATAGAGAGGTTCAGTGAGAGATATCATTATTATGACATTTGAAAGTACAATATACCGTAGTGCTGAAGAAGCAGAGCTGAAGAGCCATACCTACTGTTACTGCACTGGGATATGTCATCACACACAGCACTCAAGTCAAGTCTCTGCAGTTAACAGTACTGAGGTGTGTGATTCAGCAATAACCCAGTACTTTCCTCTTTTATTTTTTTTCTTTTTCCTGGCTGAATAGCACTGTCTGAGTTAAAGGTGGTTTTCTTTGTAGAAGGGAAACAAAGATTGATGCTTTTGTAAAGATATAATGGCTGTATAGATTATCTCCCTTTGCCCTTTCCACAGGAAAAGAGCAGCAGCGTGGCATGCTGACAAGAAGACAACAAACCTAGTTTATATTATCCAGATAGATTCACGTCTGATATAATATGATGTGGATATGGTTTTCAGCTAATTCATGCTTGGAAATAACAGAGCAGTGTTTTCAAAGAGCCTGAATATGTCCAGTACTTCACTTAACTACTGGGATTGCACTAATGACTCTGATAAGTGAAGCTAAACCTACAGACCCTTTAGAGAGTGGAATGAGTGTGGGTGGTGACTGGCTTACTAAGTATTTCACACCAGGAACACAGTGCACCAGCTTTCTTTGATCTGGGTGGAGTGCCAGGACTCTGGGCCAACGCTGAGTCCTAGCCGTTTAGGGTCCCGATTACCTGGGAGATGCTCCTTGTTTGCAGTGTCACAACCCCTGATCTGGTGACGAGGGAGCTGGAGGGGGAATGCGTCAGGAAGACGTCTGTGGCAGTACACTCTGTATTGCAGCCTGCGTTGGCTAACTTGCTAGGCAACGTCTGAACATGCTTTCTCAAGTGTTTGGGAGTAGTTGAGTTGATCTCCTTTGAGCTGGGACAGAACAGAGTGGCTCTGATCCCAAATCGTTGTTTTGCTGCTGTTTAATTAAAAATGGGAACAATTTATTCATTAACTGAATTTGTCTCTCTTCTCTGTTTTAATTTGGAAAAAGCAATTAGAGACTAAGGCTGATGAACTAGTGTGTAAATACACAAACACCCAGCCACAAAGACTGGTGGCTTTCTTTATAGTGAAGGACATTTATGCACCTGTAATGTAAACTTCTGGCAACATTCCTGCTAGAGTTTGTAGGGATGAGGATATGGGAAGTGAGCAGTGGGGGTGCAGTACTGGCACCTGCCAGAAGCCAGGCCCTTGGCCAAGACCAACATGCAGATGAGGCTGTGTATCAGGTCCTGAGTGAATTTAGCAGTTGCTGACCATCCATGCAACCAGCAATTAAGGGATTTCCTTTTCCATTTTTTTTTCCCCTTACCTTTATAATGTCCTCTTTGGAAGTGCAGCTACTTGTACTTTCAGTTGCAGAGGACTTGTTATGTAAAGGTCACTAAACCACTACTTTTGGAGTGTCTTTATTATCATCTGTAGACTTTACAGCATAGCCCCTCTCTAATTCCAACCACTTAGTATAGATGAGAAAAATACTGCCAGGTGAATCAGCAGCTGGTGGAATCCTGCCCAGACACTATTTAAAGGTAAATGTTACGAAAAACTGTAATGATTTCTACAATTCTGGGGATCAGTTGGCCAGCTGTAGTCAAAAAGGGATTCTAGGTTTGAGAGGTCTTAGCAGCTGGAGGGGTAAACTACTGAATGGTTATTAACTCACGCAGGAAGAGAGTTGACTCTTAGAATCTCTAAAGCAAAAGGAAAATCAACTCAGGAAGATGATATGCTTAATTTCCTTTGAATGTGTTCTGCTGTTGTTTCTTATAACAACCCACTGATTCTGTAGTTAATTTTGTAGTAGAGCTTTTATAGTTAACTTGCAATCTCAAGTCTCATTTTTCAGGGAGCGAGTTCAATCATTTAAACTTTGTCTCAGACTCTCA
Source organism: Chrysolophus pictus (assembly GCA_037305975.1). Taxonomy (NCBI): domain Eukaryota; kingdom Metazoa; phylum Chordata; class Aves; order Galliformes; family Phasianidae; genus Chrysolophus; species Chrysolophus pictus. The sequence continues at coordinate 40,803,609 of CM074580.1, read as the reverse complement.
TGTGACAGATTAAGCACCTGCATCATGATTGTAACCAGACATTCTCTATTCCCAAGGATTTTTCTTGGCTCTTTCTCACTGATGCCAGAGTTTGGTAGCAGCCAAAGGGAGTTAATAATGACTTAGCTACTAACTTGCTTTCTTCTTTAGTCCTTGGTGAAATGAGCTTTTGTGAAACTGCAGACTTGTTTCACTGTTATTTGTCAGTGGTCTTAGTCTTAGCACCTAAAAGAGAAAATGAGAGTAGAGTTCAGCTTCCATCTGTTGAATGGCTTCCTTCCCTGCTGGGCAATCTGTATAACAAAAGGAAAGAAATGAGGCAGAAATAATTGGAGAAATCAGCAATAATGGGGGCGAATATTGAATAGCCATCTTCTTAGATCTTATCCTGAGTCTGACTTTTTCTTCAGCTCCTTTAGAGAGTATCTCTCTGGCAATCAAATTAGAATTGCCGGCTAAAGACTGTGCGTGCAGTGAAACAAGATGGCAGCCTGAAACCTTGGAACACTTTTCTCCCATGTGGAGAGGAATTTTTGTAGGACTCCTGCTGGGAGAACGGGTAGGGATTGGCCTCAGAAAGATCATGCAAAAGGTAGCAGTTAATGAAGGGTCTGAATCTTGGTGACATTTCTATCGGCTGTGTCAGTGACAGAAAGACCGAGCTTTTTAATTACAGCAGGATTCAACTATGTGAGTTGTTAGTGCAAAATATCATCAAAGACTTGTATGAAGTGCTTTGTCCATGTGGTTAAGTTCAGTCTCAAGGGAAGATACTAAGGATAGATAGAACATGAATAAAAACTGTCCTTTCTGAAGATGCATTACAGGGCACCCTGCTGAGAGGAAGATGAAGTTTGTAAATGAGCTAATGGAGGGCTGACTATTTTATTGACCATCCTGACTTGTGACAGCCATAAACTGAAGTAACAGAATAAAATTAAACCCAACACTGCAATCTGTGAATGTCTTTCTTCTGCCACGAAGAAAAAAAAAAAGTTTTCAGGTTTCTCTGCTGAAGCAATTGGTTTTTGAAGAGCTTTTTTTAAAAGGTAAATAAATAAAAATAGAAGATAATGACATACCCTTTGCATAGGTGAATAAGATGTTCCTCAGTTGGTTTTATGACTCCTCTTCCAATCCTCTCTGGTGTTTATGCAGCAGACAGCAGCAGAGCAGTTGCTCAGTCCTACCCTGGAAACCTAATGTATGGAATAAGCAGAGAGAATGAGCGAAGGGAAACTTGAGGTGTAACTGGGCAGTTGAACTTGAGGAAAATAAAAAATAAATGTTTGACATAGCCTGCATGTTAGTGTCCAGCCAGAGTTCAGAAAATATCAAGCTCAACAGTCTGATTTAAACATTACAAACTCCTGTTTAAGAAGGGAATCTGAAACCTTAGTTTCTCAGGACCAGATCCAGAGTAGGATTTAGACATTGTGACATTCAGTACAGTAGTTCCTCCCTGAGATTCAAGAACTTGGTTACAGTGCAGGAGTACACAGAGCTGACTTCTGATCATTATGTAATGAATTTATGTGTCTAAGAATAGCAGTCACACCAAATGCAGGAGGTGAAGGTTTGAGCCAGCCAACTGGCAATGCTGTGGAGACAGGAGAATCTTATGTTCCCTATGTTGCCTAAATTTAGAGAGTAATCTCAGAAGTGGCATCTTTGGAACAGATTCAAACTTTGAAAGTATATCTGACAGATAAGTGCCTAGCTTGAGTTTTGAGTAAACTCTAATATTTCATGAAATTTGAGGAGGAACTAATACCTTTGTTTCATGGCTATATTACTCATTCAGGAAGTGTTGAAGATGAATTTAGACCTTCAGCCTGCAGTGAGACTGTAAATAATTCTTATACGGGAAAACTTTCAGCATTTCTTAAGGCTGGGTCAGTGTGCGCAAGGTTGGAAAGAAAGAAGAAATACAGTATGATTGACAGGTACAGTGACTGAAAGACTAGATTTTTCATAGTTTTCAATGGTTTGCTTGTTCTACTCATAAAGGCAGAGGACATATACAACTTCATGTGGAAAATATGGATGGGAAGTTGGCATACCAATAGCTAGCAAGTTCAAGATGACTTCTTCAGGGACATGTTCCCACTTTACATTTTATCATAAAGAATAAGAACAGTGTTATTTCAACTTATAGCACTAATAGAACCCCACTGATGGCTGAGGTGGCCCAAAATTAGATAAACTAAAGAGCAGATGTTCATAAAATGGCATAGTGTCTGTTCTTCAGAGAAGGCAATATGGCAAAAAATTTGATAGCCATAGTCTGACATACACCTGGGTTGCAGTTGTCAAATAGTCTGTGAAACCATCACACTGTTCGTTCTAAATGTGCTGTGGGCCTTATTCTGTGCCCAGGGTCTGCAAAGACATCTCAGAATTCTCTTAAATGTCCTTCCATCATCTCACTTTAATATAGAAGGTGATGCAGACACTTGATCATTATGATTTTCAGTGACTCATGGTCAGCAACACAAAGTTAAATTGATTACCAAACCATCCTCCAGGAAATACTGATGGGTATCCTCAGGAATTCAAGCTAGATTCAGGTAAACATCTCTCACACTGGTTCTTCTGATGACTGGAGAAATTTGGTCCTCCCTGCTTTCTGTTTCTAACAACAAAGGCTCTGTTCTTGGTTAAGTAAAAAACTATATGGTTGGTAATAAGCAAAAAAAAGAAAAAGAAGCCAAAACTCTCCACCAGAAAATATAATGATATACCAGAAGAACCGTTTATGCATTAAAAACCCTTCTCAATTTTCCAGAAAGCATCCAAAGCTCATTAAAAGAGGCTTTATTTTAGTGTGGTTGTGGTTTTCATTTTCTCTCTTCTTAAAACAGCTTCTGTCACAGACGAATCAATTTCTCTGGTATTTTCAAGCACATATTTCCTAGCAGTCAGGCTAATACCATCACAGGAGGAAGGTATTTAACTATTGCTATTTCACCTTTACTTCAACGTTGAGAAATTCTGTTGTGCAATTCTCATTGAATAGAACGTTGGCTGTATGGAAATGTAGTCACAATACAGCCTTTCACTTAAATAATAAAAGCAACCAACTTACTCAAAGACTAGTTTTTGAACCATGAAACTTTCTTTTCCTTGGTTGAGCTGGTGGAAAACAAAGTCATATTATCTTAGAGTCAGATAATAATGATGGTCTCAAAATGCACAGTCTCAATGGGATTTCATTGCAGGCTGTGATAAAGATCAGACAGGGATATGGCACAGAGCTATTTCTCAGCAGTGGTGTGTTTGGACCAAGCTTGTTTCATTTTATCTGCGGGCTGCCTCCAGCCTCTGAATGCCGGTCTGAAACGGGTTTGTCTGCTATGTTTTCTATGTAACATTCTTATCCAGAAGGTTTTCAAGTTAACACAAAACTTTTCATTACTTCTAACAGTTTATTGTCAGACCCTGATTTGAACATGGATGGGAAGCCTCAATTATAACCTTCATCTTCCCGTTGAAAATGTGGCTGTGACCACCCAGCATGAAGAAAGCTTCCTTAGTGCCAACAGCTGGATGTTTTTATTGATGTATCCCTCACGGTCATCACTCAGTGAAGTCTAATTTAACAAGGTACTTAATACATTCTTAAAATTAAGTCATCTTATGGGCCTGTGTAAATCTGAGACACCTCTCAGATACTTAAAGTTGGGCAGATTCTGATCTGAGTCCTATCAAATACACATATTCAGAATAGTCATTTCACATCTAGTAACCTTCTGATTCTGCTACTGCTCATGCTGTAATACTGAGAATGAAGATGAGGCAATTTTCTCTGTGAGGCATTTTGTTGAAGAGCTGAAACAAAGCTTGAAGGAAAATGGAAGAGAAAGAAAGAGATGGCCTTAGAATAGGTAAGAGCAGAAAGAATTGATGCAGAGATAGTCAAGTATTAAACCCATCTATAGAAGAGAGGTAGTTAAAGACGACAAAAAATCCAGGGTTAAAAACTGGAACACAAACTTCTGACTGAGCTATTGCTATGGATGTTGAAAGCTGATAGGAGACTGGAGCTGAATTATCTCTTCTTGCCAGAGCATAGCCAGGGTCTTTGAAGGCATCACATTTATGGCTTGTTTCATGAGCTAAGGTGAAATAATGTTACCATAGAGTATACATGGTTTACATGCCTCAGGTGCATTAGAGCAAGGGTTTATAAAACACTACAGATGTCTTTCCATTTCTCCCTTTTTGAAAGAAGTAAACTTGGTAATTATTCACTATATTATTAGATTATTTTGGCTGGTTTATCAGGTGGAGTCAACTTACAGGTTAGATAAGCATCAGGATGGATGCAAAGAGCAGCAGCTGTCCACAGCTGTGGTAGGAATGACTCTTTTCTGCATCAGCAAAAAAAAAGCATAGCCACCTTTTGTGAGGTCAACATTTTCCGTACCTCTTTCCCCTGTAGCACTGCCTGCTTTTTCAGAGCTCAGCTCATGTCATCCTCCCTGTGTTGTGTAGCATGGCAGAACTTAAACACTGAAGACTATTGTGTAGATGAAGGAAAGTTATTAGTTCAACACTTCTGGATGGATCCTGACTAGGTGTTAAGAAACAAGAAACTCTTATTTACTCTTCTTCTTATAGAGCCCTGACCATGTCACTTGGCCTTAATGAAACTGTTTTCCCATCTTTACAGCATAACAATGCCTACTAAACTTATGAAAAGTCTAAATTATTTGCTTTCGGGAAAAAAAAAAAAAAAAAAGGAGTTAAGTAGTTGCTTTCAGCTTCAAACCTATCTGTTATTCTCATGGTTGTTGTGCATATACTTTTTTATTTTAAAAAAGTACAGAAGATGAGAAGACTGGAGGGTAGTGCTCCAAGACAAATTTTAGTGGTTATTACTGTAGCAAATAGTTGGATTTGGTAAACATATGAACAAGACTTTTTTATTCTCAGCACTTTTTTCCCCCACAGAAGAATGTGAGCCACTCTTTATTAGGTGTAAATTGTGTATTACTGCATCAAGAGAATGATGTTGATTTACATGGGATCATGGCTTGGCTCGCTGAAGCTCTGCTCCACTTTACTGGACAACTTTAGAACTGTAAAGTGGCATCCTTCTGTTTTCTTCTGCAACCCTATTCCTTGCATCTCCCTGACCCCAGTTTTTGTGTTTCCTGATCTTAAAGCACAATGTCTTCATTATGGTCAGAGAAAAGGCATAAGGAAAAGGAATGTCCTGATTTGTCTTTTGACTGTAGTTCTTACTGGTATTTATTTCAAAGTGCAATTACGGGAACGGAAATGACTATGCAAAAATGGCCTTTTCCTACTAACAATCTCAGCTGCTTGTGTACATTTGAGTCAAATCTGCAGACCTTTGTTGACATAAGTTTTATTGCAAGTCATATTTATTTTCCAGTCTCTGTTACAAAATAGACTAATAGGAAAGTCTGTCTTAAGGGAGGAGTAAGGAACCAGAGGGACCAGCAGAGCAAAAGTCACTTCTGTCCATCCCTGCTCCTGTACCAGCTTTTGCTGCTGGAACTGTTAGCTTCTTCTGCCCCCTCGTGCAGACTTGTGAACACTGTCAGTAATTTTTGCTTGCAGAAATGTGCCAGAGAAACAGTTAACAGTATAAACAAATGTAAGACCTTTGTGATATAGCAGTTGTGTTGAACATTGTTTTGCAAAAGAATCTTTTTGATAGACATGGGAATAACTGTCCAGTACTGCACTAGAAAATCTCTTAAGCTGCTAGAAAAGATTTCTTGACAGCTTGGTTCTCCAAGCTGTAAGAAGTAGGTGCCTCTAAAGATACGTTCAGATTTGAAGCTAACTGACTTCAAGGGTGTGACCTGAGGAATGGTATCCTTGGTTTCCTCAGAAATTAAGTGTGGAAAGATCAGCTGAGCCTTCTCACTCATCTCTGTAGGATGTTGGGAAGAGCTCTCCCTTCCCTGTTCAGTGTCATTTCACTGGCACATTGCTGGGTCCTATTGTCACCTTTATCTGATCACCATTATCTGCTCTTTATCTGATCATCCTGTATTCAGATATCTCAGCCTAGACTTCTGCTCTCCTGGCCTACGTCTCTCACTATAATGAATTTTAAAGATATTTTTGGAGTGCATTTAATTGAAAAAAATATATCAAACAATATGGTGATCAAAGGGTGAGAGAAGCTGCAATATCTAGGTTTCACACTAGTATTTCACTGATATATTCACTGATATTATCAGGAGCAGCTGAGGGAGCTGGGATTGTTCAGCCTGAAGAAGAGAAGGCTCAGAGGTGACCTTATTGCTCTCTACAACCACTACTAAAACTATTACTATAGGGAGGTCGTGGTGGGGTGGGAGTCAGCCTCTACTTCCATGTAACTACTGATAGGATTAGAGGGCATGGCCTCAAGTTGTGCCAGGGGAGATTCAAGTTGGACATTAGGAAATACTTCTCTGAGAGAGTGGTCAGGTACTGGAATGGGCTGCCCAGGAAGGTGGTAGAGTCACCATCCCTAGAGCTGTTCAGGAAAGTTTTAGTTGTTCTGAGGGACGTGGTTTAGTGGGAAATATTGGTGATAAGAGGACATTTGGACAGGATGATCTTGGAGGTATTTTCCAAGCTTGGTGATTCTATGTTTCTATGGCTTAATGCACAGATTTATATATCTATACCTATCCTAGAACATACTCATTTTGTTTTTGGCAGTTGTAACTTAGGAAAACTTCACTAAGGTTAATGGGAGTTCATTTGAGAAGAGGATTATTACAGCTGAAATCAGGACCCTGGTATTTTATCTTTTTTTCCCTAGTACAGTCAGAATGAGAGTGGATTGATCTATGCTCCAAACGTATCACAGTAGAAAATACTGAATAATACAGCAGCTTCCTTATGTAATTTCTGAGGACCAAACAGTTTAAGGACACAGACCAGGTTAGATAACTAATTCTATTAAGCAAATAGCTATATTTTTTAGATGGTCTTAAATATCCTTATGCTTGAAATGATGCTGAACTGCTGTAGGAAAAATAACAGCAATAAGAATGCTCAAGAGCAAACAAATAGAGCAAAAGGAACCATCAGAAATGCAATCCTATAATTCTTTTCTAGGGATCTATTTTGTAGGATTTGGGCCGTTTTCATCTTTCTTTGCATAAGAAAAGCACTAATAGGCCCCCTCCCTCAATTCTCAGAACAAGGACATAATATTGCTGCTGTTACTACTGTGAACAGACCCTTAAGATATATAGTCTCTCCTATTCTCTAAGCTGGCTTTACTTACTGGAAAATGTAGATGTAAGTTACAGGACACCATTTTGTTGGGGAAAAATCCTAATAAAGAAAGGCACAGAAGAAAAATCTGCTAATAGCTGTTAAACAAAAGGATAGAATCCTCTGTGTCAAGAAGTCCCCAAACTTCTTGATTGCTGAGGGGAGGTATAATAACTTTCCTGGGGAGGTATAATAGTGAGCTTGCTTTGCTGCTCCTTTACCTGCTTGTGCTACTGTCATAAATTAGATAATTAGCTAGATAGATCTTCAGTCTGATCCTGCAGTTCTGTTCTTATGGGTTCCCATCTGAAACTCAATGGGAGCAAAAATGCTGTGATCTACAGGGAAAAGAATTAAATTGAGAGTAATTTACACAGTTTCTCCAGTACCAAGAAGAAATGCCTTCAAATGTACAAGTAGCTATGAAAACAAAGAGTTTAAAAGAACAAAAAAATAAAGAAAAAATAAAAGTCACAAATGAATTAATCCAATCCAAACTTTAAATAATTCAGCCTAGAATGATAGAGTGTCGTTGTTGTTACTGGAACTTTTTTTAAGGCCTCAATTAAGCCTTGAGAAAGAGAGCCAATGCACCTTTAAAACTTTCTGCTTAATCAACTATAGCGAATGCTCATTTAATGATTGTCTTTTTGTACCAACAAGAAGTAACAATGCTTTTAGCAAAAGAAATGGAATAAGAGAGAAATTGCCTAATCAGCCCTACTCATGCAGTGCTTTGTGAGAGAGATTATTGAATTTTCAGTCTCTGCAGAATTTTAATGAAGCTCCATCTTGCTGGAAAATCCAGCCCTTTGTCAATAAAGTTCAATAACTCGACCACCCGTGTAATAAGATGTACCGGCTGAAATCTTTCACTTGCCAAAGCCAGAGCCCTGCAGGAATCTCCCTGAAAGTTAAAAGTACTTATTTGTATTGTGTATTTTCCTACCATCTGCATGCAGTGGTATTTTTATTTAGTGTAGTGAATGTCTGTTTACAGTGAGGTAGAGAAAAAATTCAAATTTGTCTCAGTGTGCTGGTTGCTATTCTGTTAGGAATATTGCCCTACTGAAAGGACATACAATCATCTCGTGTTTAGGACTGCATCTGTCACACAAAGGGAACAGTAAAACACTTCACTGAGTTAAGAAATAAATAAGAAAGACAGAACTATAAGCATAGGAAATGAAAAGTATCTCATTAAGATCTCAGGTGACAAAATAAATAGGCAGAGAAATTCAGAAAGCTACTGAGTAACAGAATACCTTTTCATCACTGCTGATGTTTGGTACGAGGGAAACAGGGAGAATGCAACTCTACTAAATTGGTTAGAAATTGGATATTCACCCCCTAAAAATTGTAGTTAATTTGGCTGGATGTGTTTGGAGAGTCTTATGTATCCACCAAAATTTGAAGATTTAAGAAATCAGAAAGTCCTGAAAAGGCGTTTCTGTTGAATAACTGGCCATACAAGAACCCTCTCTGCATAGCTAGTTTTGAATAGAAGTTCCAGTCTGAAACTACAGGATCTTTTCTTTCTAAAAGTTTCATTGTGGCACTATACTGTTCCAGTGATAAATTGGTTTTCATTGATTGTCTTTTTCCAATGGAAAATCTTCTGCTGGAACAATTTCCAAGTGGTTTATCCTCCAGAAGTCACTCTTCCAAAGTGGAATTTGTGTAAAGGAAAATTCATAGACATCAACAGGGAGGTGAGACTTGATGAAAACAGCAGAAGAAAGCTCAGTAGTTTGGATGAGAGTACACAAGCACATCAGTGTCATCAGAAAACAGTGGAATGACACTCAGAATTTCAGTTGCAGATCTGCAGCAGCTAGAAGTTCAGAATCAACTCTGACATCAAGGTTGTGATAGAAATAAGAAGAAAAAGCCTGCAATACACGTGTCACAACATGCAGCAGAGTGTATGAAGATTTCCTTGTTCAGGCATCCATGTATGTCTTCCAGGTAAATTTTTAAATGAAATGAAGTTAATGCCACAAGGTTAGATGGACAGGATAGACAGGAAAGTAATTAGAGATACCCAGAGATTGGAGAACAGGAAGTAAAAGAAAAGCAATGTAATGGCTAGTGTCTGTTTTATATAGACAAGAGCAGTCCAGAAATGAAGAGCCCAATAAACTATGGAAATCTGTCAATCAAGACAGTCTGTGCAGTTGCAACGTTGGAAATTGCTTTGGGGAAGAATGGTTTTCTACCGTTTCATTCAAAGCCTTATGTAAGCATGCAAAAAAAGCATTAAAAGTTTCAAAGTGGTTGCCCTGGAAAGAAAAGGACTAATGACTGTTGAAACCCTGGTTTTGGGTAGCAGTACAAAGACAGTGTTTATAAGTTATATAGGAATCTGAAATTCTTTCTGACCTACATGATTCAAGTCATGCAGATAAAAGGAGGTGTGGTTAACAAAATAATTCTATTCCAAAACTTGTCTCAGGTAGCATTATAGATGCTTTGGGAATTTCAGGAGATTCAATTGCAAATTAAAAGAAGAGAACAGATAAGCTATGTGATAGTAAATATTCAGAAACACTACTAAGATTTGAATCAATAGAATACTTAGTTTATCAGTGGAAGAAAGAAGGGCAGAAAGGGAAAGAGACTGGGAATGCATAAGGAAAAGAGAAATGATTTTGGAAGGAAGCAGTGTTGATGGCCCTGCAGAAGAGTGATTTAATGAAATGTAACTGTCCATCATGTTGGAAGTTAATCTAAATAGACAGATTATTAAATACTTGCAGGAGAATTTTTTTCATGTCCAGCCAGAGTAAAACTCAGCGAGAAGTGTAAGAGGAACATTACTTCATTTTTAAAAGAAAAAAGACTTCTTTCTTGAGCATGAGTTAGGTTATAGTTGGACTAGCAGACAACATACCAGGAAAAGGAAATTTATAAATAAAATGATGGAGAGAATAGATATGTCAGGAATAGGCTGGTAAATTAGTGTGAAGGAAGCAGCTATTTTAAAGGTTGTGCAAAAAGGAAAAGATTTAAATGAACAAAGACTGGAAAGGAGAAAAAAGGAGAAAACACACCAGAGGAGGAAACATATGAAAGTTAATATTTGAGACATAAGATGTGGCCTAAGAACAGGAAAAAAAAAAAGAAAAAAGAAAAGAAGAAGAAGAAGAAAGGATAGTCAGCTGGACCAGAAATCAGAGAGGGTGTAGAGAACAATGAGCTTGCATGTTCTAGTGTTTGTTTGGTGGAATCAGATAATTGCCAGAGCATTTGTGGTTTATGTTTTAGAACAAATGTCTGGGAAGTGTCCAGGCTTGATCTTACTGTGCATATTAACCATCTGAAGTTTCTTGGTTGTTAATGAACCTCTTCCTTTCTAGTTGCCAACACTCCTAAAACTGAGAATAGTGACATAAAACTTTTTAAGTCATGTATTGTCTGTCTCCTGAAGTTCATATGAGATAAAATGTGTCATTGAATGATACACCCTAGATCCCTCAGAAAATATTGAACCTTGCAGGTGTTAGTGGGTAAGATTCTGTACTTTTGTGGAAAGGAGCCTGAAAAATCTATCTTAATTGCTTCTTTTAGTTTTACCCTCCATTATAAAAAAATATTGTATCTCATGTCCTTCATATGGAGACATTTGTTAGAAAACCACAGCTTCATGTATTATCCAGAATGTATAGTATTTTCTTAAAAAATGAATTAAAATATATATAATTTTAAGGAGGTGAACGATTAGTCTCCAAGTGTTTGAAAGTGAGGGCAGCTGAGTAAGATACTAAAGAGCCAGGATTCATGTTGATGCCCAGATCCCCCTTCAGAAGCAGCTTATTTGTTCCCTTAATACACAGGGTTTCCATATCATGAGTAGCAATAAAGAGACACTTAAGCAAGATTGGAAGCCAGTTACTTGTGAAATACATGGCTTTCTGAGAAGCAACGACATCCACTATGGGATGTCAATTCTTCCAAGACAGAGATTCTGTTGTAGACTTGCAGATGACAGCTATGTAGGTCGTTGTGGATAATTATAAATCTGAGATTCTATTTTCTTTCCTGAAAAGGCACAAATAAGCTGTGAATAGATGGATACCTTGCCAAGTTGAAATTGCAAGGGTTATCAAGATTTAATTACATTAAACATAAGATATTGCAACCTTGTTAACAGCATGTCTGAAAGGTAAGAACTACGAGTTTTATTTCTAGCTTTGCTAAAGCATTCCTTCAGTATGAGAAACTCTCATGAATCCAAACTTTGTTGAATTTGCTCTTGCTGAGAAGAGTTTCTCTTAAGACACTTTACAAGAAGTAAAGCATATATCTGTGAATTAAATAGTTTTTCTTTCTCTTCCTATATGCCTCATTTTATATCTGTAAGATATGTTTTATGTCTCTTACATAATACGGGAGCACAAAGATTAGTAGTACAATAATAAAATGATGCCAATGAGTCTGCAAAAGTAAATCCTGCTCTGAAAACAGATTTGATAACTTCTAACAAACTGAAGCTATAAAAGTGTATCTTTACTATGAAACTGGGCTAAGCAGCATTAGTGACATATATAATATAGACCAGCATAGTGATTGAAGATTAGTTTTCTTCACAGATTTATTTTCAGTGAAGAGACAGCACCATTAGAGAAATCAACACTGCAGATGAGAGCTTGAGAGTATTGTTGACCTTTACGAACTGATATTTTTGGCCTTGGATTCACTTACTTTCAGCTTTAAAATAAACATTTTCAGTTTAATGCAGCTTAAGTTGTACAACTGGAAAATGCTGATAATTGTATTACTCTTCTTAGTTATTGCTTATGAATTCTAGTTTTCCTTATCTACCATGAAAGGCTATTTTATGATTTTATGGTGAGAATACTGAGAGATATTTCTACCTACCTTCTCTCATGACATTCTCATATTCTCCCTAAAGGGGGACATTTCAACACACTGGCACTCTCTCTCTGCAGTATGTGAGCCAAACAAATTGAGGAGGCTGGAGGAAAGTTTCTTGGTTTTGGTTGGTAGGAGTGGTTTCCAGTACTAGCTAAATGCTTGGATTATATAATAACTGCTGGCACACATCATTACAGGTGTTTCACATCTTTCATTTCCTTCAATTCTGTATCAGAGTTTTCAGACTCTACAAAGTGATGTGAGCTCTGTTACATGGATGAAAGTACAAATCACAAACTTATTCTTCCTCTCTAGTTGCCATACCTATCTTCACCACATTTCATAAGGATCTTTGCTTTCAATACATAAAATAAACAAGTGCCTAAAGAAGCTGGATACTATAACAATGACAAACATCCTACTTATGAATCTACTCCTATAATTGGATGTCTCCCTTCTCTTTTATATTTGTTATATATATATCTCCAGTATTGTTTAATGTCTCCCTATATGGTTACCCTCCTTGAGATGTGTGGGAGTGTTAGTTGCCTGCTGAAAGTAGATGGCATGCAAGCTTAGGGTAGAATATTGTTATTTTTTCTTTGTATTATATGCGAGCTTTTCTTGATTAATCCTGTGCTAAAGTTAAACAAAGATTTTTTTTTTAATTTTCTTGGCCTCACTTTGTCCAAAAAGGACTTTGATTTGCATGGAAGGAAAGATTATACAGAAAGGGACTTATATAAGTGAAAGCTGATTGAAAAACTCTCCTTTAAAATGTCTAGTCATTTTAGTATTATATTAAACTTTAAATTATTTCCTTACTCTTCTCAGTTATCCTTCTGTGTCTTTGGTTTGAAGAAAAAGGTGTAGCATTTAATAGACTGTTAAATCTCAAGAACATTTCCCCCCTAAATCTGCTGTTTTAAAATTAGGATAGATCCTAGGAGGAGCTAGATGTCTATGGTTCTGCTGGGAGCTGGGGAGAGGTTAGCAAACTTGATCTCATTGCTGCATTCCTCCTGGGGATTAGCAGAGGACAGCAAAGTGTGGAGCAAACAGAGCAGTTGCTCTCTGGCTGTATGTTGTTACTTTAGGGGATCTGAACCACCCCTAGGGAAACAATATGTAGATCAACATAAATTTTATATATAAAAAAAAGCAATGATATACACTAATGGTGAAATGAGATGAATTACCATCAGGCAGAAGCTTCAAGGGTAATTTTTGATTTGGTATTCAGAGAAGCTTTTTAAAGGAAATCTATCATTTTCATTAATCGTTAAAATTCTTGTTATGTAGCTTTTATTCTCCACAAAAACTTGAAAAATGCAGTTTTCTGTTTTCCCCCCGTGCTGTACTTAATGCTGCATTTTAAATGTGTAGCTTAGGCTTAGCTTGTCCTTAAATTCTCCAAAGTTTGTTATTTGTAAAATGATGCTCTTGCCCTCTCCAAACTTCTATTGTATGAATGGCAAAGAGAAAAACTGAGGAAAAGAACTGAATGTATTTTGTATCCTTGCTGCTAACAAAAATCCACTTAGCACAGGGAGAAATTTTAGCTCCTTCAGCAGACCAGGGGCTTACTTCCAAATTTATACACTTGGCCCATCTTCCACTGGGTGGCTAAAATACACATTATTCAATGAGTAATAGATATAAAAGTATGTTTACACACTGATGTTTTATGCCACCCCTGGAAAATGTAACATATTTGCCCCACTAACCTAAAATTCCAATCAATACTGAAACAATTAAATTGTAAAGAAAAGAAATTAGCTACTCCATGTGAAAATTGAAAATATATGAATTTCATAACTACCTGAGATTTTGGGCGAGCTTTAAATATTCTCTGGTAGATCCATTTGTCAGAGAGGAAAGAACAATTGTAATAACTCATGAGAATAGTGGCCCTTTTCTCTCCTAGGTAGAATTTCTGCCTTGAACTCCATTCTTTCTCAGGTAACCTTTTTCTTAGTAATGATAAAAATACTCCCAAAGATTTCCTATGGCTTCTGATTTTGAGTAGTTCAGTGATGACATTCAGTTTATAGCAACTTCTAATGAATTAGGCAGGGTGTTTTTGCATTATGATTCAGAGGTGCCTCTTTATATAAGCTGGTTACTGAGAATAAGCATTTCTGAATTGTCAGAACAATTTCATCTAGTCTATATGATGTTATAGTCTAGAATTTTAGAACAACTTAATTATGTGAATATTGCAAGGGTAATAAGGAAGATTGCTTATTGCTGCTCACAGCAGAGATAATACATGATAGATAATGAGAGAAAGCTGGCAGAAAGTAGTAACCTTGATCCAGAGTTCTCAATTCTGAATCTCCTGCATTTGTAGAGGCATGGACATGTAAATCTTGGCACAGTCCTGTGAATGTTTACAGATGGGAAGCCTTCAGGGAAGTGCCAAGTGGTGATTAAGTCAGTGGATATACAATAAGCTTTGTGGCTCCTCAGGGGAGGACCCAAAGTATGTGACTTCTGAAACTGTTATTTTTATAGTGTTATGTTTAACTTAGTCTGTATATCCACATACACAGCCTTGAAGAAGTCACCCAGTGTTAAGAAGTGAATCAGTGGAAGCACCCACAGAAGGTAATGGAATTGTGCAGGCTTTTGGCAGAACCACATTTGACTCCTCTTTTGTCTTTTTGGCTTATTTCTCCTGTTTCTTATGCAGGGCTTCTCACTACTGTGAAAAATAAATGATTCAACGTTTCTGCTTTCTTTCAATTGATCAGGATCAGTGTTTAAAAACAAAACAATCCATACAACAACTGATGACTAAAGGTGTTCCTGGGAAGCTGAAGAGACACTGGTTCTAGGCTGAGTATTGCCATCTGATTCGATCCATTAATCCATATGCTATTTAGGTTCATCAAGAGATCAGTTTTATGCATAAAGTGGCTGATATGACATATGAAGTAGTGCTCAGTAGCAAGCCTTATATTTGAGTCCCTCTGCCCAGATTTTGGTTTTGTACTCCAGGGTCACTGTCAGTACAGCCATTTTATTGCGTATAGCACAGCTGTATTTTTCAGTCATTATGTCTCAAATGGCCCTTTCTGACTCTGGTGTCATCAAGTACCCCCTGAGCTTTGCACTCCTGGAGTGTGACATTGTCAGTCCCTTCATAAAGTAACAGCCATACTCCAGTATCTACCGGCCTCTTGTGTAATTTCTGTGTCTTTGGATTGCTTTGATTCAGAAGTCTGTGTGAGAAATGGGTCTGACTGCTCTTATTTCATACTGTCATTGCCTATTGCACTTTGAAAGGTATATAGAGCATAAGAATATGTGGTTAGCAAGCCACTGAGCCTCCAATTTCCGTTTTAGTACTGCTTGATGTCACCTCTTCATCAGTGGCTTTGGAGAAAAGTATGTGCAATGAAAGAAGTCTGTCCATTTGCAATGTGATATTCTTGTTCAGATCAGAATCTGTCTAAGCTCTGTGACTGTCACAATGACTTACAGGCTAAATAGAAGAAGATACACTTTTTTCACATCTTCACAATCGCTTTCCATTTTCATTTTTTTTCTGATGTTTTGATGTCTCTCGGACTAGAGCACGCTGTAAGACAGATGTGAAAATCATTGTGCCATGGAAACCACCATCCAAGAAGGGTAATTCTAGACCTAGACTTAAATCTGATTTAGCATAAGCAGGTGGACACAGCTGCTGTCCACAGAACTGGGAAATATGTTGAGAAATAGTGCAAACAAACAAAAAAAGAAAACAATCAAGAAAGAAGATATAATTTCTGCTAATTTCTAAACTCAGAAAGGTATTGGTTGTGAACGTGTGCAGTGTGCTGATTGAATCTGTCTGAATGTGTGCAATAGCACTCTTTTCTCATTCAGGTGTGGTGATGAAAAACGTTTTTCTTTTCTCCTTCCCTCCCTGCAGTGTGAATTTTTCTGTGCCTTCCTCTCTGCAACCTCTTTGCAATTTTGGCCTTTGGCAAATGAAAACACTGCCTGTAATGATTATAGTCAGAAAAATTTTGCAGACTGTAATAGCCTTTCTATGCAAACATATGCTAATATTTCTCAAAATGAGTGATCTATGCAAGGCTGGATAATATGCCAAAGCTCTTTGCCACTTGGAACGTGGAACTTTGCTTGTATATTATTTCCACAATAGTGAAGCAGTGATGTCTTAGCAGTGCATACAAATTCCATACGTTTCTTTCATAGTGACTTTTTTTTCTTTTTGCAAAAATGCTTATTCCTTTTTATGTCAAACCAACGCATCCAGAAATGTAGATTGACTCTGTGTGTGTGGTGGCTGTTACAGGGAAGTGTGTTTTACTGTGCATCCTGGTTTCAAATTCCTTTCAGTGTTTCCTTGCTGAGATGCAGTATCTCTGAATTTTATAGATGTATCATTAGAATAACTTGTTTAGATAGCTTTCTGGTCAAACAGGACTGTCAACAGAAACCATCAGATATAATGTTCAAATCCACTTTGCTCAGAAAGTTAATCTTCCTAAGTATCTGTATCAAAAAGTTAATTAGGCTGAACTATGTCATATTTTACAAAATATTCCAACAGTGGAAAATACCACGCAAACTGAACTTTTGTATGTACAGCTTGTATGAGCTATGTGACTCCACCAGCAAATCACTCAGTTTATCAGCCACTCTTTTTTCTAATTTTTGTGCCATTGGATTCACAGCGTTATTTGGCTCTGACTATTTTCAGCCTCTTCCTAAAATTCCAACTGAAATCATGTTAGTCTTCTACTCAACCCTCCATTCCTTAGTTGATACGTATCACAGAGCTGGCTCAATACACAGGTGAAGCAGGTGCTTATTTCCTAGGTCTGGGGAACCAGTATAGGCTTACTGTTTTCTTTTCCTATGTCAGGGCTCTGTAATTCATCCAGCCCCATCCCTCCTTCATGAGACTGCAGGCTCAGTGTCAGTTGCTTTGAGCTTACCACCCCAATGCTCTGCTCTTCTGTAACTGGCTCACTTTTTGACTGCAGGCAGGTTGCATTCCTTCTCTGCACCTCAGTTTCCCATGCACAAAACACGGAAGATAACCCTTTCCTTTTGGAGGACGTAGTGAAGGATTAATATTTGATTAATCTTTCAGAAACAGTGCTAATTATAGGCTATGTTTACCCCTACCCTCTTGCAACATTGGTGTTTAATCAGTTCAATCACCTGGAACTAAATAAACAAGTCTAAAAAGCAAACTGTAACTACTGTGGATGCTAGAGGCTAAAAACATTGAGAAGAGATGGAAGTAAGCTAGTTTTGATCATATTTTTTGTGTGTGTTTGATGATGCAGCTGTACTATACAAGTACAAGTACTATACGAATGTTATCTTATCCCTGAATGAGACTTATGGCAAGTAACCATGATTTCCTAAATTAAGACTTCTTTTAAATCTTTCATTGTGTATGCACACATACATGTGTGAATGCAGACGCTTTGTCTCTGAATTGCATTTGTTGTAAGTAGCATGCTTAGAAGTCAGCAGGCATTTGTTTATGCAGCAGGGTGGGTGACAAGAAAATACTTCTAGTGTGATTGAAAGAATGTGAAATCCATTTGTCAGATGCTCAATAAGGTGAATGCTGGAGATACTTAACAATTTGCTTTGATGGTGCTGTGCATTTTCTAATTTATTGGAAGCTTGCTTCTTTCATAAGGTAAATTATGTATCATTAATCTTTCTGGGAAGCTGGTGTCCTCAAGTTAATTTAGTGATTATTTTCTTAGATTATCTACCAGCTAGGAAAGTATGATTAGATCAATATAGGGAAGTAATCTGGCCATCGGTGATTTATGTACATGCACATACAATAAGCACCCCACCACACTTGACCTCACCTCTCAAAGGCATTCACATTTATTTTGGGAAGTGAAATATTTTATTTCAGATCTTCTGGCACTAGATGTTGATAGTAGCTAAGATTTATAATGGCAAAGGGAGTATGTTGATTGATCTCCACACTCATGTACCTAAACATTTCTGAAATGTGAGAAATTAGTACTGATTCTTCAATAAGCTCCATGAAGCCAAAGCCACGAATCAGTGTACACTGCAAGAACAGGGTTCTAATCAATGTTAGAAGGACCAATTGATTTTTAATTCAAGAAAGCAATTAAGCATATGCTTAACTTCAAGCAGGTTTTATGCTCGTGGTAATCAGCTCCCTCAGAACCCACGTGTCTATACGGCAGAGCACTGGAGGTTGAGAGGAAGGTCTGGAGACTGTCCTGCTCATCCACAAATCACATGAGGCTGCTGCAAGAAAGACTGAAATGTGTGGAAGGCAGTGAACTGAGCAGACAGAGCCTGTGCCCATTTACCTTCCAGATAATTGTGTCCAGGCATGCTCCTGTAGTATATGGACACCTTGGAGCTGCAGTCCTCACAAATACTGGGTAATGTGCTTCAGTGTGACCAGTCAGTGAACTTGGTCTCATCTGCAGCCTTGAGGCCACTTGTGCAAACACTACAAAGGCAGATACTTTGGTCTGAGGATACGGCAAAGATGACAATCTCTGCTTTCAACTTAGCAAGAAGTTGTTGAATCAGACCCTGCTCAGTTTACCCTCATTCAGCTTCTGGCATTAGTAATATTCTTCGCTTCCAGCGTGGAAGTGAACATTTCTAACCTGATGTTCCTGCTACAATAGTAAAAAAGGGAGACAGGATCTGGATGAGATTGGTGCAAACTGTAGCTTAATGAGAAACTAAAATGATTTAGAGAAATTGTGGTTCTGCCTGAGTCTTTTTCCCAGCTGCAAGCTTTTGAAAAAAACTGCATGAATGTTTCTCTGATAAAGTCCATTTTTGCTGCCTTCAGTGAATTTCCTGGTTCTAACCGAAGCTGGAAATAAAATCAGCAGTTCTTTCCAGTGGCAGATATTTCTATCATGTTTTTAAGCCAAAGGGATGTTTTGGTTGAAAGTCTCTTCTCAGGAGATTTGCTGCCTGATGAGACAGACAAATTGCTTGTGTAATGCTACAGAAATTGAAAGGCCAAACCTGCTCTCCATTACCATCATTCATAACACGTAAATGACAGAGAATCACACTGTTTTCTTATGCCACAGAAGAGTACAGTCCAAAAGTTTAAAGAATAACTGAACTTTGGCTTGTCTATATGGATTTGATTTTTGAACTTCTAAGGTTTACTTGTCACTGAAGCTAATGTGTTCTAGAAAAAGCTGCCTCCCTTTGTGACCTTCTACTCATTTTTAATGCCTAACTACTCTACTCTATTCCATTTTTTATTTCACACTTCACACCTTTGTATTTGGATGCCATTGGGATGAATGCCTTGAGAAATGATTGAATTCGAAAGACTCCAACTTTCTCCCTAACTTTTGTTTTACAGAAACCTATTTTTTGCTGCAGCTAACCTTTTGGAGATTGCTTTTTGACAGTAGCCTGCGAATACTGCAGCCTATTATCCTACAGGATCAAAGGACAATTCTTTTTTTTTTTTTTTCCAGTGAAATCTTTTCTAATCTTAGTAATCATGCTAGCTCTCAGCTACTAACCCCACTAGCTCTCAGCTACTAACCACAGTAGCTGAGAATCTGTACACAGAGTTGAATCCACTGGAGCTTTAGAACTCAAAGGGTTATTTCATTATATTTTCACCTTGGAAGACGTAGCTTGAAAGATAACTTGGGTTATTTCATCAGACATAATGGGATAAAATTGTGCGTATGACTTTGAGATATATAGACAGATATTATATGGTTCCCTACTGCCTGCTGTAAGGATGATGGAGAAAAGTCTTATGTTAAATAAAATGCCCAAGTTACCTGGGTGTTTATAGGATCAGCTGGTACATCCCAAATCCCCTTGATCTTCAAAACTCCTCTTCTCTTTCCTTAGGCTCATAAATTTTCCTCAGTCAAGTTGGAAACAATGAAAATGAATGTCTCCTATTGGCCTAGCAGTGCACTGAATGGAGGATCACCAGTCCTGGAATCAGAAGCAGAGCTGTTCCATCACATAAGTGTTCTGAATTTAATGCAGGTATGTCCGGCCTTGGGACCATACACTGCTTTGGATATCTAGTAATGTAGTCCCAAAAGATCACAAACTTTTAGCGTAATTATGGGATTTTTTCATGAGTTGATGGTGTGTAGCTAGAGCATGGACTGTGTAGGCAACAACAGAACCCTGTGGAAAGGAGGGTGCAGTGCAGTGCTAACTTCACCTCTTGCATGTGCCACACATTCAGTCAGATCAAAACCTGCTTATATTACACATTACATGTGCTTGTTCCACTTGGTAGTAAAATGCAGTGCTTGCTAGAAGCATTTCTGTGTGTGCCTGTGAAGATGTGCATTTTTTGTTAATCGGTAGATATGTTTATTAAGTTTTCTTATTTAATTATTGAATTTGAGCAAATATAAAATTGCCAAAAAAATAACCAATCAATAAGATTTCTTCAATAAGATTAATATCACTGAAGAAATAGCTTCTTTGGTGCCTTTAAAAGGCACGGTTAAATCTCTTAATTTGTATGAAGCAGTACAAATTACATTTAAACAATTTTCTTTAATCTTTGTGAGCACATTGGATACAACTACTGAGGAGTACCAGTGATGGCTGGTAAAAAATAGAATAAATAATATATATTATATAAATAATAATAGAAGATGATGAAATTGCCTCTGGCAACTCGCACTTGTTGAAATATCAAGAAAAATGAATAATCTCATGCAAATGTCATAAAACCTGTGAATCTCGTATAATCCAGGTGATTGAACTGTCACTAATTCCACGAGTTCCTTAAAAGTGTGAATGCTGATTACAGGGACAATGTTTACTTTTCCAAAATAGTGTGGCTAAGTCAGGGTAAAATACTAAAAAGATTTTATTATTTATGAAAGGAAATCAAATCATTTATGGAATCAAAAGGAAAATTTGTGCCAGAATTTGGAAGATGAAAAAGAGCTCACAGATTTAGCATTTTTGGTTGATTTTACTGCTTATTTAAATGCATTAAACATGCATCTTCAAGGTGATAGTTGACTTATCTGTTCTATGTTTCAAACCATAACAGCATTCAAAATGAAACTCAAATTATGGCAAGTTATGACAAATAAGTTTATGCATTCTGATGCCTTGGCTAAACACTTTTTTGAAATGCATGTGCATTTTGATACACTGGCTAGAAATATTTTCACTGTGAACAGTAAAAAATACACAACTGTTATTTCTGTTTTATTACAGGAATTTGAGAATGGGTTTCAAGATTTAAAAAAAAAAAAAATCATTACTTCTTTGGTATATTTGCAAATTCATTTGCAGTTGACATAAATACATTACCTGTGAACTTTCAAATAGAATGTAGAGAGTTGCAATCTCTCAACATTCAACTCAAACTAAAAATTGATCACATCTCTTTATCAGACTTTTTGTAAGACCTAACTTCCCAGATAAAAATACCCCTTGCTTCACAGTCACACCTTATTAATGTCATGGCTTTTTGGCAGTACGTCTGTTTGTGAACAACTATTTTCGAAGATGAACATTGTCTATCAAATACTGCGGGATAAATAACCTCTTTCCTCATGAAACTGTACAGTTCACAACATTATTGACTGTGAAAATCTGAAAGGGGAGAAGAGGAGGACACCTCTGCCCCACAGTTACAAAGCTATAAGAGAAATGGGAGAAAAATCTGGCTTCAGCTAATATTATATGTACATTTACTGAAATTATACAAGCACTGGAAACTAGATCTCCCCTTTGTCAGATGGGTGGCATAACCATCTGCATTTCCATGAATTTCCTCACGCAGCAAAAGCTCTAGAACACTGGTATTACAATGCTTGATTCTGATTGCAAGGGCCAACTCCCTTTGAGAATTTAGCACTGACTTTTGCAATAGCTGGATGTTTTATAGTTAGTAATTACAGAAATTATCTATTCTAATTTGCATTTTGATATTCTCCATTCTCTTAGGTGAGTAATGATAGTTCAGGACTTAATTATCACAAATGCATAGCTTTCCTGCCCCAAATTTTAGTCTGTTCTGCTACCTCTGTCTCTCATCTGCTATGCTTATCTCTATTGCAATACAAATGGCATTTTATTTGCATTTTATACCTTTGCATTCCTCAGATTTCTTTCCACAGTGTCCGTGACTGTTTTGTTCTCCTAGCAGTTGCAGTTTGTGATGCTGCTCTGTAAAACTTCACAGAAGCTATGCTTTTCTTCTCCTTGATGTCTTTTAGCCTTACTGCAATATATAAATATATATAAATATAGATACATATGAATATCTTTGCTCTCTCCTCTTGAGGCCTTTATTTTTCAAAAACCTTTCTTGGATGCAAAGGAAATGGAAGAGTAGCCCTAAATAAGAAGCTGCCAACAATGCAAGAGTTCTCTGGTTCTGTGAGAAATTCTGAACTTGGACATTTGTAACCAGGCAAAATCTGAGGACGAAAAATGATGGCCAAAATTTTTCTGATGACAAGCAATCTCATTAAACCTATAGATTCATTCATTTCTTCTAATCCTGGGAGTCCTCCAAAGCCAGTGTTGTAAGGCTGAGAGATCTGGGGCTTTTCAACCTGAAGAAGACTGAGGGGATCTTATCAGTGCTATTACTATGTAAAAGGTGGATGTCAGGTGGATGGGGCCATGCTCTTTCTGGTGGTGCAAGACACAATGGGCACAAACTGGAACATGAGAAGTTCCGTCTAAACATGAGATAAACTTTATTTTCAGGGTGATAGAGCACTGGAACAGGCTGCTCAGAGAGTTTGTAGAGTCTTCTTTTCAGGAGGTATTCAAAATCTGCCTGGAGTCTTCCCTGTGTAACATATTCTAATGAAAGTGCTTTAGTAGGAAGGTTACACTTGATCTCCAGAGGTCCCTGGTGGGGGGAGTGGTCAAGGAGGGGTTTCATTTGCAGTGCAGAGCATGGATTTGCCATCATCCTTCCCTTTCCTTTCAGTTCTTGCTTTCAACGGGGCAAGGCAAAGGTCCCACAGCATAAGCCTCCACTCTGGAGCAAATCCTCTCAAAGTCTTCCATCCTCTCAAAGTATGATTATGAAAATGAAGCTGGATATCTAAGAATAAAACAAGCAGCATTTTTTTCTGCGATATGCACAGTAAGTGCAGAGCATGCAATTGTGATCTGGTTGAAGGTCATATTATCTGCTTAAAATCAACAGCATTTAATCAGTCAATCAGAACATTTGTGAAAAGTATGATTTCTTCTCAAATTAGGTTGGGCAAAAGGTTTCTCTGTAATGAATTCCACAGAAATGCCAGCCTTCAATTATTAGTTCTGGGCTGATGTGCCTTACCATGGGTAACCTTCAGTACTTGTTGTGAATAATACTTGCAGATATCAGAGTTTGAAAAAATGTGGAGCAATTGTATACCATATGTGGGGACACTGGTAATTTAAGTTAGTATGTGGCACCTACTAGAGTTAATAAGTGTCAATGTGTCCATACAGTGAACAAGGAGTGGAAGGAATGGCAAAGTTTTTGGTGTGGTGCTGTAGCATCCTTGACTCTGCCTCTGTGACATGTTAATGTGAATGAACAGTAATATGAGTACTTACACTACTAGTTCAAATGCAACATCCTGTCTTTTCAGTGTTGCTGGGAGCAGTATATTGCCATGAGCACAGGTGAATTCCCACTCTTAGATTCTCATAAAAATATTAGCAACCTTCTACACAGTCACTGATTTTAAGTTGCTCACTAGCTGTATTGGGGTTACACGGCAAAGTTTTGGTGGTGGGGTGCTGAAGGGATGGCCGCTGTCAGCAGAGCCCAGCAACTACCCCACGTCAGTTGGAAGCCAGCTTGTCAGCTACAAAAGGGACCCAACGCTGACCAGAGCTGAGTCATGAGTGATGCTGATTGTGTCTCTGGGAGAGCAAATTTAAGAAATGGAGCAATTGCTGCACCACAGCAACTTGCAGAGAGAAGTGAGAAAATGTGAAAAAGCCCTGCAGTTACCAAGGTCAGTGCAGAAGGAGAGCAGGAGGCTTTAGGATGAGGGTAGTAAAAAATTTCTTTCCTCTGCTACAAGTAAATTTTCCTCAGTAAGGGTGAAACTTTCAGGTGTTGATAGGTCAGACTGTAGTCATGGTGGATCTTAAAATGATCTCAAATCTCACAATTCATAAAGGTGTGCTGCTTGACTGCTTTTGGTGAGACAGCTGAAATATAGAAAACATAGAATAAGTAACTGGAAAATAAAAAAACATGAAAGCAGTATCTTCTGTGAAAAGTAAAGCAAGAAATAGAGAATCTTACATGGCAGTGTAAGTTATTTTTTAAGGTGCTTCTAGAGCATATGGCAAAGCTATGGTAGAAGAGGAAATTTAAGATTCTGAATGGTATAATGTCTCATATTTCCCCTGTGTTTACATTTCCAGTGTCTAGAATTAAAGCATGTACTGATAGCAAAAGTTTATGAACAATACCCCTTATTCACTTTTCTAAAATAAGTTATTCTTTTCTGGGATTAAAATTTTATTCCATCTCTCTGCCTAGACTACAACTAAATGCCTGCTGGCAGCAGGTGTTTGCAGTGGGTAAGATAATAAACAGTTCATGATTCCTAGCTCAGAAAATCTTGTTTTCTGAACTAGACCTGGTGCATAGAATAAAAATCCTCCATGAAAGCAAAATTCCAGGATTTGAGATTTCAAGCTATCTGCATTCAAAGTCTACAGAGGGCATTTCCCTACACAGACTCAGATTTGGAAATACAACCAATGCAATCTTACACAACCATGTGACACAGCAAGAGCCTGACTTGATGCACAACAAAGAAAACTGCACATGCAGTGGCTAGAAAGCCTGAGGAAAATGGTAACTTTAATGAATGCATACCAGAACAGAAGAATGAACCCATGCTACTTTCTTTTCAGCTTGTACTAGAGGTATATAATCAAATATTTTCAGGAGATCTCTAATCCCATAAGAACAGGGCTAGGTTAGACAAGATCCAAGCACAAAGGAGATTGAATTAAAAGGTAATTGAAAAGAGAACCAAGGAAGCTGAAGCCAAAGCCTCAACAGAAACTGCTTTTGTTCTTGTAGCCTTAGGGCTGAGTCAGTGCTCTTTCCTGATAATAAAAAGTAAACAAAATAAAATGTGACGAGTCTCTCCTCTTGACAGATGGGTGAAATTGTAATGCATCCTACTGATCTTCAGTTTCAAAGGAGCTAGAAGTCCTTTTCCCTTTTCAGCCAATAAATCTTAAGCATACATCTTTTCAATTTTCAGTTTTCACACTGTTAAATGGGGACAACTATATCATCTCTTTCTACTCTGTTTTTTCAGCAACTCATAGGAAGCGAAACTGTCTTTAGATCTAGTGAAATTGACCAATCCGAATGTAAATGTTTTTCATGTTATTGAAGTCCTCACAAGCCTATTACTATGCTTATATTGTGTTGGTAAATGGAGACTCCTGGATGCTCTGACTTTGTTCTGCTACAAAAACTGTGAAAGGAAGCAGCCCAGGAAAGGTATAGACTGTCTCCAGATTCTCTGTAGCTTGGGAGAGCTCCCTGACAAGTGGACTCATGTCTTCTGGACCTGTCTAATTTTTAATGTATAAAAAAATTCAATGTTTCCATCCCATCTATATAGAAGAAGTGTCTATTTATTTTCATGAACACTGAACTGACATTCAGCAAGGCAAGCAGGGGTGGAAATACAGAAACAAACTTTAATATACCTTATATTTATTTAGTTAATAGTTACAGAAAACTGTCTCTCTGCAGTCTTTTCAGTCTGCCCTTCTGGCAGCATGAGGTTCCTCTAATTCTACTGGCTCTCACTTTGAAAGTTGTATTATTAGGCTTAGATAGAGCTCACAAACCAACTCCAGGTTTTCAAAATAACATTTACAACAACTGCAGAAATGCATTTAGTAATAGCTCTTTTTGTATTTATGTTAAACTTTGGTGTCCCGTGTCCTTTTTGGAGTAACAACACTGTAAGTCACTTTGGATAATTTGTTCTTAAATCATACTCAGCTATCAACCATAATATTCTGATAATTACACCACTTTCTGGAAAAATCTTGAAGAATTTTACGTTTTTGGAAAAATGTGAGAACACATTTAATCTATTAAACATTCAGCTTTGCTTTTATGCATTCAAACACAGCTGATGTCTGAATCAAAAAGCAGATACAATTTCCTTTTTGTTCAATTGCTGTACTGCATCAAGAACAGGATTTCTGTCCACTGCAATGTTGCTAAGATAAAGTCTGCCAGATAATGAAAGATATTTTTTCTGTATCTGCAGGTGATAAAAGAAACAATCGGGTTTGTTTTGGGGGGTGCGGGCAAATAGTATAATATTAATTTACTTTTCCAAAGCTTCATCTATTTTCTTGCCTTTGACATTAGAAATCTTACCTCAGAATGTCTAAGCTTTGATTCAGTTTCTATTGGCAGCATCTGAGCTTGCTTGGCACAAGAGATGTTACAGGAGTTGTGCTTCTCTAGCCTGTGTGATCTCAGAGAAGCATGGATAGGTAGAATAGATTTTCACCTTTTGTACTGATGTATTTGCTTCTTTACATCAAAAGTTTGGCAGTTTCATCTTGGAGCAGTATATAGGCAGCATGATGCCATGCGGATTATTAATTTTCCTGCAGAATCCCACTATGTCACTTGTGGTATATCCTCATATATGTAGCTGCTTCATTTCAGCTTACTGGTCTTCTTCACCCTCTGCTCTTCTTAAAGACCCCAGATTCCTTTTCATCTTTCTGATTGATGAGGCATTCCATTATCTAGCATTATCAAAGATAGTGGAAAATTTCTTGTTATCAATTTGAATATAGTCAACTTAATTAACTCTTCTGGTTGGGTGTATTCCTGGTTTTCTGACTTCTTGATGTCCAGCTCCAGATGCAAAATGCTTCCCAAAAAGTTTTCAGAAGTGATTATGAACATTTTTTTAACCTCTTAGAGGAGGTGTTGCACCCTTTGGGTTATTTTTGTGGCCCTCCTCTGGACATGCTGCAACAGGTTCACATCTCTCCTGTACTGAGGACTTCACGTCTTGATATAGTACCCCAGGAGAGGTCTCACCAGTGCAGAGTAAAGGGGAATGATCACCTCCTGTGACCTATTAGCCACGCTTATTTTGATGCAACCCACAATCTAGTTGGCTCTGTGGGCTGTGAGAGCAGATTGCTGGGTCGTGTCCAGCTGCCATCCACCAGTATCCCCAGGTCTTTTTTAGCAGAGCTCCATACTTACACACCCCAGCTTGTACTAGAAGAGGGAGTTGCCACTACCCAGGTGAAAGACCTTGTACTTGGATTTGCTGAACTTGAGGTTCACCTGGGCCTGCTGCTCAAGCCTGTCTAGGTCTCTCTGAATGGCATCCCATCCCTCAGGTTTGTCAACCATACCAAACAGCTTGGCATTACCTGCAAACTTGCTCAGGGTACACTCCATCCCGCTATCAATGTCCTTGAAGAAGATATTTAAGAGCACCTGTCCCAGTACTGACCCCTGAGGGACACCACTTCTCATCATCTCCATCCAGACATTGAGTCATTGACCACCACTCTCTGGATACAATCTTGCAAGCAGTTCCTTTTCCACTGAACAGTCCACTCATCAAATCCATTTATTTCCAATTTGGAGACAAGGATGTTACGGAGGACCATGTCAAAGGCCTTACTGAAATCCAGACAGATGGCATCAGTGACTCTTCCTTTGTCCACTAACAGAGTTACAACATCATAGAAAGTGACAAGTTTGGTCAGGCAGGACTTTCCTTTGGCAAAGCCATGCTGGTTATCCCAGATCACCTCCCTCTCTTCCGCATGACTTAGCATAGCTTCCAGTAGGATATGCTCCATGATCTTCCCCAGCACTGAGGTGAGGTTAACAGGTTGGTAGTTCCCAGGATTGTCGTTTTTACCCTTTATAAATATGGGTATGATGTTATCTTTTCTCCTGTCACCACGGACTTCAAATGTTTGCCACTTTTTGAATATCTTAGAGATTGGCTTGGTAGCCACATCACCCAGTTCACTTAGGACTCTGAGACACATAGGTCTTGCCTTTCTTTCCTGACTTCCTATATCTGGGGATGGAGAGCTCTTGTGCCCCAACTAAAGCTCCTTAAAGATCTGCCAGCTGTGCTCCATTCCATTGTCCTTGAGGACAGATTCCCAGGAAACTAACTGAGCTGGAATTTGGCTTTCTTAAAATTGATCTTCTTGATTTTACTCTTTGCCTGTCCTATATCCTCCAGGCATATGAACACTACCATCATGTTGCTACTGCCCAGGAAGCCTCCAATCCTGATGTCACTGATCAATACACTTTCATTGATGAACAACGTGTCCAGCATTGCATCCCCCCTGGTGGGGCTCTCTAGTACATGGTTCAGGAGGTTATCCTTGATACATTTCCTTCTGAATTGTTTACAGCTTGCTGTGCTACTTTTTCAGAAGATGTTGAAATCCCCTAGCAAGATGAGAATCTGTGATTGTGATGCTTCCTGTAACTGAAGCAAGAAGACTTCATCAACAGGCTACGTTTTCTCAGGAGATCTGTAGTAGACCCCAGCCACAAGACTCCCTTTCTTGCCTTGAACTTTCTCACACATAGGCTTTCAACTTGCTCTTGTCCATTCTTCAGGGACAGTTCTTCACACTCTATTCCTTTCCTTGATATAGAGGGCAACGCCTCCTCCCTTCTTTCCTGCCTGCCTGTCCCTTCTATACTGTTTGTAACTGTCAATAGCCACATTCCATTCATGGGAATCATCCCACCAGGTTTAGGTGACAGCAACTACATCATGGTCTTCTAGTAGCATGGTGGCTTCCAACTCTTTGTTTCACAAGCTACATGCATTGGTGTAGAGGCACCTGCAGCTTGTCACATTCTTGGAGGATAACTCTTTAATTCCTTTGAAGTATTTACTTTTAGTCTCTCTGTTCACTTCATCACAATAACATGAAATAGGTTGAAGGCCCCCACCCACTAGCACCTTCTCCCAACTAAAGTTGCTATGCCATCCTGCACATTGTTGTGAGCAGGCTTGTTATCACATCCTTCCTCCTTCAAACTTATTTTAAAGATCTGTCTATGAGCCCAGACATCAAGATCAGAAGCCTGATGCTCTGATAGGGCCACAGCACACACAACAACTCAGCAAATCATGGTGCTCTGATAGCAGGAGAAAGACAATAGACTATGGTACTCTGTGTATATCATTTCTCTGTCTACTATCCCAACAGGAACTTTACGTAGAATTCATGGAAGCTGAAGCAGGAAAATAACCTGAAGTAAAAGATGATGATGTATGGTACTCTTCCAGCTGAGTTTGAAATGACCCAAAGCGATGAGGCATCTTTATCTATCCACTGGGGAATTCAATTGATGTCTAAGAACCTGTTTCCACTAGGATTTTTTTTCTACCTGTTAGCTTGTGGTTCCTTGAAATGATGTGATGTTCACAGCACTATACTTAAGAATCAGTGAACATTTTACTGTGGGAATAAACCCTGCAGAAATCCTTTTGTCTTCAGAATAGTTTGGCTCAGACTCAGATCAAAATGAATTCTCACATGTGAGCATCTTATGATTTTATATAGGGCTGAAATTTGAACTGGAACTTTGTAAAACAAATCATTTTTGTTCATGTTTGTTTAGAAGACCTATTTGTTCTCTTCTTCCAAAGGCATGACTGCCCAAATAACTCAATTACTGTACGATTGGGTGACCTGAAGAGAAAAAAAAGACAAAACATTTTATGAGTTTTTGCTGGGAAAAAATATTCAATTTGTTCTTCCAAAAGTGAAGTGATGCCTTGAAGTATCTTAAAGACTGGATGCTGATTTTATTTTGAGGGGTCTCACACAGTTGACAGTCAACCACTATTTCCAGGATCTGGCAAAATACTGCCTAGTACATGCTCACTCAGAGCCTGTAGTCTCACATCTTCTTTCCTTATAAGTTCTATTTCTCCATGTCTTTCTGACTTCTTTATTATGTTATCATGTTATGTCATGTCATGTCATGATGGGACAATTTAATTTCCAAAGTCTCCTGCACCAAATCTTGACTTCAGCTTTTTTTCTGAAAAATCTTTTGCTTCCCCTTCATTTATTTACTATTTCTAGTGTCTACAACAGCACTTATACCACAGTTTCATTTCTAACCATGTTATTAAGCCTATAAGCTCCATGACCAAGAATCTTGTGCTGTGAATGATTTTCTGATAGAAAATTCAATCCAAATGTTCTGAAGAGAAAGCTGACTAAAGCATTTTCTTATGTCTTTGTACATCTCCAAACATATTAATTATTGTAATGTGTAAGTAAATGATGTAATTAGTATAATGTATATTGTATATTACATGCAGAATGCATACTTTTAACTTCGTTTAGCAGGCCTAAATAGAATCAGTTCAGCTGTACTTTCAACTTCTCTTTTTGTTGCCTTTTGACTCTTGTATCCCATGTTGGATCCTTTGTTGCTGTAAATTATTAATGTTCTAAATAGAAATGAACCCTTTAAATGAACTTGATATTGCATCTTATCATATGTCTGGCTATGGCTGAGTAGAGTATGGTAAACTCTGCTTGTCTGGTTTGGGGTGCTGGCAGTCATATCTTATGAGTCTGCTGGTCGAACTAGAGCAGTGTAATGAGCATCTGGAAAGAGGTTCTTTGAATCATGTTTTTGAGTGTGAGTCTGCCAAACCTACCTAAGCTACGCACCACAGTAGTGGTTACTTAGCAACCACATCTACATTGAAAATTTTTTTATGGCCCAGCTAAATAAAATTGTATTATGTAAATGCAGTTTGTTGCTATCAGTATGTTTGGATGGGTAACTAAAATGTGCAGATACATATATTAAAAAGGTTGGAACTGAACACAGTTTTGCAGAAGTGTATGATCTGCTGTACAAAACTGAGAAGGAAGCTGCTTTGAAAAATGACCTGCTAGACTTCTGAACTCTGATGATGATTACTGAACAGCGTACCTGAAACAAAATATCCCGGGTAACAAAAAGAATGATATTCATAAATTAAAATATCTACAGTGTAGGCAAGTAATATAGCTTTTATGAACATGGAAATATTTTGTATACATGGAACTTAGAATTCAGTGTTGTAGTGGAAGCTCTTGGCAAACTTTGATTACACTTTTGGCATAAACTTCAATGACAGCATCAACTAAACTTTTGGTGAATTCAAACAACAAAGCCGGAGATATATTAACATGTGGTTTGATGTCCTAAGCCTCTTTGTTACTTAGCAAAGATGTGTTGCATCTGCCAGACCATGAAATAGAGTGCTTCACAGACCCTTCAAAACTTTTGCAGATTTCAAAGAACTTTACAGGCATGTACTATGGCCAAATACCATTGTAATGTGACAGAGTAGTAACTGTAGTAGTAAATGTAAAAAGAAGTTAATGTTACAACTGCTTACACTGATGAAGTTGCTGGAAATGTATGTAGAAATAGTTATAATTTTAGGTATAAAGGAAAAGATAAAGAATAGTCCAGATACTTCACGAAAAACAGAAACTGCATCCATGAAAAAAAGGAGCGTGGCCAGCAGGTTGAGGGAGGTGATCCTCCCCCTCTACTCTGCCCTGGTAAGGACATCATCTGGAGTACTGTGTCCAGTTCTGGGCTCCCCAGTACAAAAACGACAGGGATCTCTTGGAAAGAGTCCAGCAGAGGGCCACAAAGATGGTGAAGGGCCTCGAGCATCTCCCCTATGAAGAAAGGCTAAGTGAACTGGGTCTGTTTAGCCTTGAGATCAGAAGACCGAGAGGGGACCTGATCCAGGTCTATAAATATCTAAGGTGTGGGGGCAGAGTGGCGAGACCAGACTCTTTTCAGCAGTATGTGAAGACAAGACAAGGGGAAACGGCCAGAAACTGGAGCACAGGAAGTTCCGCACCAATGTGCGCAAGAACTTCTTTACGGTGAGGGTGACGGAGCACTGGAACGGGCTGCCCAGGGAGGTTGTGGAGTCTCCTTCTCTGGAGATATTCAAGACCCGCCTGGATATCTACTTGTGAGACCTGGTGTAGGGAACCTGCTTTGGCAGGGGGGTTGGACTTGATCTCTGGAAGTCACTTCCAACCCCTACGATTCTATGATTCTGTGAAATCTGAACATAATGGCTGTTACTTTGCCAATGTTTGGGAGCTGGAATGAGATGTGATATAGAGGATACAAGTCTAAAGTTTGTTAGCATCAAATTCAGCATAGAC
This sequence comes from Chrysolophus pictus, assembly GCA_037305975.1. Classification (NCBI taxonomy): domain Eukaryota; kingdom Metazoa; phylum Chordata; class Aves; order Galliformes; family Phasianidae; genus Chrysolophus; species Chrysolophus pictus. Next base: position 40,771,203 of record CM074580.1, on the reverse strand, counting down.
TCTTTCAGGCAGCCCTATTCATAGTTCCTTTTCTGATCTATGGTCCTGAAAGCTCACAAGCAGATGTTCAGTTTCAGTCTCACAGACACTTGGGACAGGAGATACACCTCACACCTTGCAATCTGTCTTGCATGCAAGTATGTTTGTCATTTGCTGCTGCATTGCATTAGCTTTTCTTTCCTTAGTGTACACTATGTAAAAAAACCCTTAGCTCACAAAGATCAGGCAAGTTAATTTGCTTGAAGGCACAGAAAGAAATGATAAAACTGAAAACAGGACTTGGAATCCAAGTCTTCAGATACCTTTGCAATAACTTTTTGATAGCATACCTTTCTGAAACAGCTCTGGTGCCACATGTTTTCCACTCTTTTTAGGAGATGAGATGTCTGCCAGACTGAAAGAAGTTCAATTAAAAAGTAAAGACAATCAGCTCTTTATGATTTCTTCCAGGAAAGCTAACGACATATCTCTAATTTTCGTACTTGTGTAGCTGAAACTGGTTAATTTTGCTCCATATAAAACAAGAAATCAAGAGCCTGACAGTAATGAAACATTCATTTTATTTATCTTTTTACAAGGCAGATAATTAGTAATTTTATGGTTGAAAAATCTCATTCTTAAACCTTGCATGAGGATGTTATTTCTAGACATATTCTGATGTCACTTTCATTGAAACAATGAATGTAACTTGTTCCAAATCTTTCCCCTCTGAAGGGAAAAAAAATCCTTCAAAACAAACAAACTGGAAAACTTGTTTCAAAAGATTTACAAGTATTTTAAACTTTCTTCTTAAATTTATCATCACAGCTGAAAAAAAAAAAAAATAAAAAGGAACTGCATACTCTCACAGTAGGTTTATGTCTCACATAACCATCCTTTCATGAAATCCTTGTGTCTTTTCCTCTTTGAGAGGATAACCTCCTTTCCTAACCATTCTATCCAGTAGTAGTTCTTCTGTATCGAACTGGAAGTTCATCACTATTGGTTTGAATAGATTTGTTTGCACAGGTAATACAGAATAACTGTTCTGGTGAATCTCTTTTTCTCTAAACAAAACTCATGAGCCAAGTCCTGTTTGACATCACGAAGAGTGCTAGATTGTATCTCTGTGAGTCTTCACTGAAAAAACTCTGTGAGTCCTTACTTAAGTAACTTTCATTTAGGACTTTCTCCCCTATAATATCGTTCTGAAACATAAGAAAGTACATCCTTCAGGATTTCATGATATGCTCAAACTTTCACACTTAGTTGTTTCCATCACAAGAAAATAAATCTGACAGGATGCAGCATAAAATGTTATCAGAGGGAAAAGAGGAATCACAGTAAATAATAATGATAGGAACATATGAATAATAGGACTAAATTCCTGCCAAAGAATTCTAAAACTGCAAAGCTTTGATGAGACATTTGGCTGTTGCTTTTATCCACTTATAAGTCAAGTGAGAGTTGGTAATTTCATCTTAGAGAATACCAGCCTCTGACCAAATCTTAATGCTTATACTATACTCAGTACCCAATACCTTTTGATGTTGGAATGGCAAGCTGCTCAAAGGGAATCCAAGCTGCTTTGGAGCTGCTTGTTTAGTCTCCAAGCAGATAGTCGTGTTCTCCTTTCCAAACCAAACTAGCTCTCTAGGATTTTTAAAAAATTAATATTTATTGAAATTACACTTCCAAACTATATGTAACATAATAGCTTTGCAGATTTAGTTAACCTACGGAACACAGATTTGCTTGCCAAAAGTGTAAGGTTTACTAGTATGTATACCTAATTCTGAATGCCTAGAATGCATACATCAGAGCTTGCAGTGTTGGAAATGAGGGCCATTTACATCTTTAGAAGTATTTCCTGTGGCTCTGTATTAATGAGGACAAATTCTACTCATGGAGTTTAAACTGAAAACTCTTTATCTCAAAGCTATAATCTAATACTTAGGCTGAAGATTCTCTCTCTGAACTGCTTGCAGCCATAGTTTAAAAGTTAGGTTTTGATCTCTATTATGCTTGCGTACATCCAGTCCTTCAGAAGAATGGCTGCATGAACAAAATCTTTTCCACATTCCTCTTTTTGACACAAAACTTGGTCTTGAGCTCAAAAGATGTTTGAGGACTTTGCTTTTAAATTTGTCTCCTTGGTGGTGTTCCTGCTCACAGGTGCCAGCCCAGCTCATACATGACAGAGGTTGTGGGTGCAGGCTGTAAAGCACAAGAAGCACTCAGATATGTAGACAGCCCACCCCAGAAACCCCCAAATGTGTACAAAGTAGAAAAGTATTATTTGTAGTCAGCAACTTCTAATGCAGCTGTGCAGAGCTGTCACAAGCCACAGCACACTGAACTTGGCTGGTTTCTGGCTCACAAGAATAATTTGTATGATGACCTCCATTAAACTGATTTGTGGAATGTTTCAGCTTTTCACAGCTCGGATATTATCTTGAGAATTACAGGAGTCAGGACCTGTTATATCATCATAACTGCTTCCCCGCAGGAGGAGGTTTGAAACAAATCTACTCAATACTGTAGAGATCATTTTATGCTCAAGAATATCAGCATGCAATAGGTTCTTTAAAATAACATTATGACTTGCAAGATTTTGCCTTTGTTGTTGCCTTCTAATATTCCCCCAGTTGTGCGCCCTACACCAAGCTGCTGTGCTTTACAAGGGCCACATGCTGCCCTTTCAAGAGATGGAGCTTAGTGCTCCTGCTGTGTGTGCAACTAGCTTGCATTGCAGAGAAATCTCTGATTTTGAGTATGAAGGAACCCCTATTGTCTTCATGAAGAACTAAAATCCAAAATCTGTCTCTTCCCTCCTCCCCCATACCACTCCTAAGAAAAATAACAGCGCTTTCCCATGCAAAATTCACTATAATTAATTGAGTTGGTCCAAAATGAACCAAATTTTTTTTTTTTCTATGTTCTTTTTTACTTAGCAGCTACATCATGAGAAAAAAAAACATGAGAATGTTGCTAAGTACCAAGATCTGACAATACTGGCATTTGCAAGTGTTTTGTATCTATGCTGACTGAGGATTTTGTGTATGCTTAATATAAAGTGCTGAAAGCCCAAATAGGACCGGCAGATATCTGTAATTTCCTGAAGTAAGGTGTCTATTTTAACAAAGCTTGCCCTCTATAAAACATTGTCAGAATTTTGAGAATCAATAACATAGCTGCTTATACATGAGAAAAAGAAGCTAAAGCTGTCTAGAAATTTGGGATGTTGACTGAGCAATTTTCATTGTCACAGTGAGGAATAGAAAAATATAGTGGCATAAGAGGAGATACGACAGTTAAATTTAAAAAATTCACCTGCTACCTTTCATGCTTTTACATGGTCATCAGCCATGGCATCCAGGTGCGCTATCATTAGTTTGACAGATGTGGAAGACTGCCATTTCAGCAAAGAATGATATTCTTAAATCTGGAATAGCCACACTGATTTTTTGGATTTACTTCAAATTCACACCTGCACATTTCTATGAGCAAGTGTGAGTGCCTTAATCTTTTGATGAGAGCTCCTTTAAAGTCTGGTCTTTGGTTACACCTGAGCAGAGCAGATATGATGAGAAAGCACACAGTGCATAAATGAAAGAGCCAAACGTTTGTTGTACGGACTGGTGCATGCAGAAGCTCCCTGCTCTCAGAAAAACAGCCTGTGGCACTCTCGCTAAGTGACTACCAGTGCCAAGGTTTGTGGCGGGTCTGTGGAGTACAAACTAATTATCTCCAGCAATTGTGTCTGCTTATTTCTCGCATGAATGGATAGCATCTTCAGTGGAACTGGTCACATATCATCTCTCAGGTTTAAGGGCTGTTGATTGGATAGTGGATGTTTTGTGGCTATTCATAAAGAGGAAGAGTAAAAATATGGCTAGTTTCACATTTTATAACTGAATCTGCAGTTCCAGGGTAATTACCTACTAAATACTCTCTGAAATCTCTTCTAGTTTGCAGCAAGTGAGAAGTGCAAAGCACAGAGGATACAGAATAAATAAATCTCTTGACGTTAACAGATGATTTAGGCACCTCTTCCCAAAATTAAAGCAGCTCTCTCTCAGCTCTATAAAGATATAGCTATACAAGCATTACAGTCAGTTTTGCACCCTCCATCTCTGGGCAGTTCAGTAGAACCTGATTCTGCAAGAAAGTGTGCTATATCAGATTCAGTAGACTCCACAGAAACCTGAAGGAGCCTTCTAGAAATATATTTTAGAAGTTCCAGGCAATGAGCAAAGTGCACAAACTCAAACAAACTGTGGGAATACAGACATGAATGAAATGAGCACTAGGTACAGCTGAATCTAAGCGGTGGCTGCTGGTGGGTTCCTGTGTGTGTGCACTTGGAAGAAGCCTGGCATCAAACCTCACTGCTGGAAGAGGATGGGAGTGAAGTTGAGCAGAAGACAAGAGAAGGTGGTAGACCTCTGGATGCCAAAGGGTCTCTTTACAGCTCAGGAAGAATTGCAGGTAGAGTCAGTGTTTTAACAGGCCAGCTGGTGTAGCTGGGAAGAAAAAAGAATAGACAAGCTCTCGCACTTCTAAGCTCTTGTAGATTGAAAACGGAAGTAGCAGCCATCAAAACTAAACATCCTTTGAATCTTATAGGACTATATAGGAATCAGTTTTCTGGTGTTTAAAGCAAAAGGTAGAGGATATCTGTAAAGTGCTGAAGTAAGAAGGGCATTTGAATTGTTGTCTCTGTGGAAAGGAGGGGAACTCTGCAGTCCAGGAAACTTGGGAACTAGGTTTGCATATGAATATCCATACACATTTGCCTGTTTACTGAGGCTCTCCCTTCAGAGTAATGGCTAGAACTGGGAAATGGAGTGACTGGAATGAAAAAAGTGATATTAATGAGGTATCAAATCTAAAAAGCCAAAACAAAGCTGAAGGATAGCAGTTTTTCATATCTGGCATAAACTACTGTTAGGAAAACATGGACAATTACTTGACTTCTGTTGTTTGTTTTTAAACCTATATATCAGAGAGCTACTTCATAGCCTTTTGAGGATGTATTACCAAAGTCACTGTCGTTGAGATCATCAAGAACAGGTGATCTCTATTGAACAGATCTCAGAAGGCTGGTGATAGCAGATAATAAGTGCGAGTAGTATGTTGTTTAGGAAAATGGGAAAAAGATTAAGAAAAGCTTCTGCCAATGTTGACTTCATTTTAAAAGAGTAAGGTGCTTCTGTAAGAATTTCTATACAGTAAACCTACCTGTTTCAAACAGCCTTTTCTCACTTCTGTCCCTCCCTTCTCTCTTTTTGTATGACAGCTCCCAAGATCTAAATCATATGAAGGACATTCCTCAAGGTGTCTGCCTATCTTTTCTTCTTTCACAGTAAACTCATTTCTCCCAGAAGGAGAAACTGGGTTGTTTGAAGTAAAGAATCCTGATTGTACTGGAGCCTGCCTGATCTCCTCTGTGAACACGAAGTTCTGAACAAGACAGACATCTGGCTGCTGGCATACAGTCTAGGTTTTGCTTGTCCTGACTGCCAACTGCTTTGGAACCCCCTGCTCTTTCGATGGATTCTGCTCCTTAACCGTTCACTTACCTGTGTGGAGAAATATTTAGATGGTGTTTGAGCATGACCCCTGTGTTTTCCTTGTATATGTCCCTGCTTTGATTCTCTATGTTGCATTGATGTACAGCGCTGCCTGTCCATCTTTGCTGGAGAACTCTGATGACTTGTCACGAGAGGATGAGAGCACTGAAAACCCCAAAGCTTTGGAGGTCAGTGAAAAAAAAAAATGGAGAGAAAAAGCACCAGGAGTTTTCTCTCTTCACCAGAACAAGCTTCTGATCAGAACACCATTATGGACTGTTCCTAATGCCTCCCTTAGCTTCAGCTCTGAAATTGATCTCTTTTTCAGGCTCATAGCAAATGATTCATCAATGTCTCAAACTGTTCCTTAGGCCAGGTCTTGGGACATAGAAGAGAGATCATGCAGAGAGGGTGGGAGGTACTTCCTTGAAGGAAGTGTCCTGCAGCTTTGATTCAAGTAAGTGGCTTTATGCAATTCTCCTGCTTTCTCTTTCTCTCTCCCTCACCTTTCAGTGTTGGTTCTCGCTGTGGAGCTGAGGGCCAATGGTAATGCAGCACTATGTGGGTAGGATCCCCTCTCCGTATGCTACAAAAGGTTATTATGCAAATGAAACACTGATCTTGTATCATGGGACAGGCACCAAAAGCAGCTCCAAAAACCAGGCTATGTGGAGAAGTTCATCTGAAAGTAAGTTAAATTATTTGTCATTCCCTGTACGAAAAATCAATCAGAGAAAAGTTGTAAAATGACTAAGATTGTGTGAAACCGTGAGTTAAACTAAAAGAAATATAAAGTTGATGATAAACTGTTAGTACAGACTGTAAATACACAATTGTTCCAATGTACTGTAAATACGCGATAAATCTATGATAGAATTATTCAAATGTATATGAGAACCTAGGCTGCCTACTTCAGAACTTTATAAATGACATTTATGACAGTAAGTGTTTCTACTTCTGAGAATCTGAGTGAATTCTTTATGCTAACATTCACATTTATGTCAAAGGTTGTGTTATTTCAACAGCTATATGCTCCTTATTCACAGATAAGTATAATTCACAGGCTTGGTGGTGCCAAAATATTGTAGCCATCTAGGAGCATAAGATTTCTAATTTTTCACTGAGAAATAAGTTAAATACTGGACAGTATCAAAGAAATAGGCTAGTAATTCAGACTTGTGCTGTTCAGCATAGTGCTTGTCAGGAAAATACAAATTTTACTAGAAAAAGTAGCCCCATGAACATGACATTTTCCAAACAAACTTATTTCTCTGCCCCATTATCCTCTGATGTAACTTATGGGAAATTGATCACTGTATTTCATTTAATCTATCTATACTATGCACAAAACATCATGTAGAACTTGAGCTCAGGTTCAAGAAATTATCATAACTGATCTCTTATCTGAACTCCTAATTTCCCAGTGAAATCCATCTGGTGTTTCTCAGCAAGTCTCATCTTCAAAATGAGCCATACTCCTGCCTTATAACATATGCAGAGTTTATTTAATTACTTACTTATTTTAAGATATATTAAGTTAGGTATTTAACTTCTTTTTTTTTTTTCCTTACTTCTTCTTTCTTTCCTTCTTTCTTTCTTTTCTTTTTTTTTTTTTTAATAACTGTGGTTACTATATTCATAGTACAAAATGACAATGTGAAATAGAATGGGTAGTTGACTTGTCAAAAATCATACATGTTATGTATAAGTATCAGGTCAGAGGCATGATTTTGAGTCCTTGGCTGAAAACACAAGATACAAATATTTATCTCAGGTATGATTTAACAGCAACTTCAATAAAGGGCTTTACTTTAAAAAAAAAAAAAAAAAAAAAAGTGCAGTTATGGCTCAGGTACTTGAAATCTCAGGTCCTGTAAATGAGACAAGGGTGAAACATGAAAGATATTTATATAGCTTTCTAAGGGTACAACAAAGAAATAGAAATGAGGAGAAAAAAGATTGATCAGAAAAGTCAGTGAGCTTGACAAAAGGGTTAGGACTTGAGAAATGGATTAAAGATTAGGTTAGAGACTGATAGGACACAGGGGATGTCAGTGAAAGATACCAGTTAAGAGTTGGAAAAGGCAGCAAGCTGAGGACAACACTTATCTTTTCTTTAGGTATAAAGGATCCAAAGCAGCCTGCCATTTCAAAATGCTGAAATTTGCAGATGGCTGGGAATTATGTGGGCAGCTAAGATAACTTGAGAAAAACAAGAGAGAAATCAGGCCCAGATTTCTAATTCTTCAGTACTGTTTGGGTTTATTGTGAGCTATGTAAATTCAGGATTGCCTGAGATACGTTTGTGTTCATGATCATTTTGTGATTAAAAAGTAGAGAAATTCCTTATGAGCTGGGAGTAGTTCCATACTGTTAAAAGCAGTTCTGCATTGTTATAACGTTTCTCATGCAAATAGATACAAAAAATATTTCTTAGGGCTTTTTTTTTTTTTTTTTTTTTTTTTCCTGAATTGCACTACTTGCCTTGTGAGCGATGTATAGTGACTGTTTGTATTAGGAACCACATAAAGGCTGGTAAAAAAGATTTTCTGTATCTGATGAGAACTGAGGATTTAGGTCTTATAATCCCTCAGGTTGAAAGCAGGACAAGACAGTGAAGTGATGTATTTTATAGGAAAGTACCACAGGTCAGTTGGTGATTAAGCTTTTAAGGGTATAACAGTCAAGAGAAACTCTTTCTCAGTGTATTCTTTGGGGGATAACAGTAACACTATCAAAATGAAGTAACTGACATGCAGGCTTGCTTCTGTTCCAGGCTATCTAGAAAGTGTGGTTTGTAACCTCTAGTAATCACACTGGGAAAATGGATCAGGTTGGGGTATAAGAGGAGAAATCTGACACAAAGTTTTTTACTGTTTCTCCTAAGTAGACCACCCTGCCTGTTTTCTGCCCTTTGCCAAAAGCATGGGATAGCAGAGTAACTCCATCCAAGCATGCGATGTAATTCTCTAGGCACTTTATGTGTTTTTGTTCTCAGTCATGCAGTTCTTCCATCCAGTGACACCAGTCTTGTTATTCCACACACACTGAAAAGCTAGACCAATTTTAATGTACCCCTGTTGTAATACTTCTATTTTTCAAATTCATCTTGGGCGTGTGGGAAGGAATCACTGTGGCTTTTTGCTTTTCAAATGTAATCTGATCTCTATCAAGATCTTCACTCGGGACTTTCCATCAACAGCTTTCAGTTTACTGATCAGTTCATCACTCGAGCTTCAGGCATTAACAATAATCAGACTTGATACCTAGCTAGGATATTTTAAATGTTAGATTGCTGTTGTTTGCCAAGAGTGGAAAAACTATGATTGTTTAAGTCAGTGTCTGATGAGAGGATAATTTGTTAGCATGGCAAATAAAGCTAGTCACGATGAAACACAACCACAGCCCATTTAAACTTTGACAACAGCCAGAGCTGAATGCTTCATTGGAAGGTGTAAAATTTTCTTGTATAAATAACTGTCTCTCTTTGTGCCAGAGGATTTCTTTATTATCCAAACTTATTCTATGCCAGGAATCTTGAATATTAATAACTTTAACATTCTTTGCAGTAACATTAATTAAGCTAATATTTTCCATCTACAAAATAGAATCAACCTGGTACAGAAGACGACATGTTTAATAAGGAACTCAAACAGTCACTGAGATACAAAGTCTCACTCTAAAGCAAAACTCAGTTGGCAGGATTTTTATGATTAGCTCTCAGTTGGCTCTAAACAAGTTTTGTTATTTAAGTGATGGAATAGCCATTGCTGTGAAAACATTAGATCTATTCCTTTGCCCAGCCTGCAGATGGCTATCATGGATTATTAGCTCAGGCTGCTTAAACCTTTCTGGACATGTAGTCTCCCTGTTGGACCAATGTGAGTGTCTCTGTAAGTGGAAGGTTGGGCGTAGACAGACAAAAATGGCTGTTCATGGAGGCAGCTTGCATCCAGTCCCTTCCAGTCTTTGTTTCTCTGGATCCAGTCACTCCAGTGTGGTGCTCCTCAGGTGTCTGTGCTGCTAGTTGCTTCCTGACACAGATTCTGGCAACACTTAACCAACTCAGGCATAGTCCATTAACATCTGTCAGATGTTACACCTAAGATCAGATGCTTGCCTGCACTTTAGGCAGTGCTGTGCAGGGCCATTGCTAAAACTGTACTACTAAATCCACCTGGACTTATGCTTTCTTGGTGTGGAAGCTGGTATTTGAGTACTGTGCTCCCAGGCATATGCTATAGAATTGATATTTCCCCATTGCCCAGAAAATGGAGAGCCACAGAGCCATATGGAATGCTTTACAGTTATGGAAAAGCTAGATGTTAACTATGTCTTCCTGTCTTCTCAGAATTCCTGCCTACCACTAGAGGTACCTGATGTCCCACTGTGGAGCATTTTGGCCTGCTGCATTGGCTCTGAAGAGAGACAGAGAATTGCACAACGCTCAGGCATCCAGTGCCTAACATCTCCTTTTTGACTACAGACTGTAGTCCAGATACTTAAAAAGTATTAAGCCATTAAGAGTTTAAGAGAAAGATTTGTAAAGCTTTGAGAATTCACCCAACTTTTTTCCGTATCTGAAAACTTTGCTGCTACATTTGTCAGCACCAAAAATATTTCTGAAACCTCACTTCATTCTCACTCACTCAGTAGGTGCAGAGCAAGTTGAAGTATTGTGTTTGCATCCTCTGCTTGACTGCTGCATGTCATCTGCATCTCTGGGCACTCTCTCCTGAGTTACATCATGTCAAATATATTCTGAAGGAAAAAGATAAGACAGACTGTCTTACATGTATTAAATACCTTTTTCTTCCTTTTCTTACTCCCTCCAAAATCTGAGATTGGAAAAGAATGATCAGAAAAGACCCAGTCATACTTTAAGGAAGATTGTTATGATGTGTGCAAGATAGGAGAAAGTACATTGGATGTGATTTTGAATAGGGGTCACTGAAAAATAGCAGCAGTGAACTGAGAAATGAGACTACTAATTAAATGAGACATATAAAAGGAGAGAGAGGAAATAATTGTTTGAGTACATATGTGCTGATGCAGTGCTTTATCCAATAGAAATGAATAGCACCTTTGGAACAATAGCAATCCATAGCAGATAAACATATATTTCAACAGCTTAAAATGTGTATTATTTACGTTGAGCACTAACAAAGCATAGAGGTTGTGGAACAAAGTAGTCTGTCAAGGAAGGGATGTGTGTCTCTGGATGCATGTGTGAATGCTCATGCATCCTTTGAAGCAAACTCATTCACTAGTATATTCAGTCTGCAAAGCTGAAGACACTATTTCTTGTCTGTGAAATACAACTGCTGTTGGCATTGCCTCAGGTCTTTTGCATTTCTTCACATGTTCCCACTCAAACAAGTCAAGAGTTCAACAGTTATGTGAACTGAGAGGTTGGAAAAAAAAAAGGGGGGGAGGGGGGCTAATAAAGTGTATTCTACTTCAATTTTTCCTGAATCTAGTGGAGTGGAGCTCAGGCTAGCTACTTCTTAGGTACCACACAGAAACAGATCATTCCCATCTTGAGTAAATTCATTTTTATGCAAAGAGTTTGGTGTAATGTTAGGGCATATAGGATAGTGTGAACTACAAAGTATCATTTCTGGACCCATACATAGTCGTGAATCAATGTACAATTCAAATCCTTTCTGCTTCATGAGTGGGACTGCATATACTGTTTTACTGGAACATTATTTTGTTTTTGAATTGATATGTGCAAATCACTTAATTGAAAAGCATCTTTGGAGCCTACAATATCCACTGGATCCAGCATAGTGCTAGACCAAATATTGCATGCCTTGCTGACCTGACTGCATGGAAGGTTGCTATTTATCCTGTCCTGTTGGTTATTATGGGACCTATTGGAAAAAGAGAGGGGATACGACAGCCTGTCTAATCTGCACAGAGATGATCCCAAAGTGTCTGTGGGACAGGCAAGAGAGAGAGGAATGAACAGGAAAGGAGTGAGTATGGAAAACAAGGCTTTTTCAGCAAATTAAGGACAGATGCTGCCAAATCAGGGAGCAAAGATGTAGCCAGGTTGAGCTCAAAACCTTAGTTGGCTTGAAGTCTGCTCTAGTCCTTGACTATGACATGAGGAATTTGTACAAAGATGCACCCAAGCAAAAATGGTCAGACTGTACAACAGCCCTCTACGGCCACCTGTATGTCAAACTGGGCAAGAAATACTGAAGAATAGACCTAATCAAGCTGGAGATATTTATTTTCTTGGCCACTTTGCCACACATATTTAAAATATTATCACTGGCAAATGTGACCAAATCCTGAAAGCAGTGTTCAAGCTGGCAGACAGGTAGAAGCCATTCAGGGTGCTGCTTCATTCCGATGCAGAGCAGCTCCAGCTATTTTACCTTATTGTGCTATATGAAAAAAAACCTAATAAGGCTTTCAGACTATCAAATCTGTACTATCAGTCAGTGAGACAATGAACACTGCATGGTCGTAGCATCAACACATAAGCAGTAGCAAGAAAGGAAACAAGAGAATGTGATTTTATATATTTTGAATTCTTGCCCCAAGCAATTGAATTTGCTGTTACAATTCTTTTGCCTAACAAAGCTGTGGACCACACCATGAATTTTCATTCTAATTTGTCACATTCTTTTTTTCAGAGTTCATTCAATTATTTTCCCCATCAATTAAGAAGATTTATGAATGTTTTCTATACATGATTATGTTTGTCAAGTACATTATTCATTATTTTTCCCTCAGCCAGCAAATTATTTGTGAACCATCATTTTCCCCTTTATTTTTAAACTTGCTTAGACTTCTACAATGGTGACAGAATTTGTATGTTTGATAAATGTGCATCGTTCTTTCTCATAAATCTGTAAAATCTCCCAAAACAGTTTGTATAGGCTACGAGATTAACAGTTAAGTCTGGTTAAACTTAATAATGGACGCATCTAAGACTCCAGCAGTTATTGGCATGTATCATGTTCAACAAAGACGAAGTACACTTTGATATTGGATGGCATACGATAGATCAAAGAGTGGCCTTAAACACGGAGAATTGAACACTAGAGGAGTGGACCTTAACTCTCACACTTGCCTAATAATTACCTTACGTCAAACCATCAGCCCAATTTGCTTTACATGGCTCCCTTCTAGAGAGCATTGAGTAAAAGAGACTGAGATTGATGTTCACCAGCAATACTGTGGTAGTTAAGGTGATCTCAACAGCTTCAGTTTACTGATTTAAGTGGGGTAGAATCATAGAATCATAGAATCACAAGGTTGGAAACGACCTATAAGATCATCTAGTCCAACCGTCTTCACATTACCATTGCTACCACAAGCTACTAAACCATATCTCACAGCTCCTCATCCAGACACCTCTTGAACACTGCCAGGGATGGCGACTCCACCACCTCCCTTGGCAGGCCTTTCCAGTGCCTGACCACTCTCTGAGAGAAAAAGGTTTTCCTTAAGTCTAACCTAAACCTCTCCTTTGATACAACTTGCAGCCATTTCCCCGAATCCTATTAGTTGCCTGGGAGAAGAGGTCAAACTCCTCTTCACCACAACCTCCCTTCAGGAAGTTGTAGAGTGCAATGAGGTCTCCCCTGAGCCTTCTCTTCTCCAGACTAAACAATCCCATCTCCCTCAGCTGCTCCTCATAAGACTTGTGCTCCAGACACCTCACCAGTTTTGTTGCCCTTCTCTGGACATGTTCCAGGGCCTCAATGTCTTTCCTACAGTGAGGGGCCCAAAACTGAACACAGTACTCAAGGTGCGGCCTCACCAGAGCTGAGTACAGGGCGATGATTACCTCCCTGCTCCTGCTGGCCACACTATTTCTAATGCAGGGCAGGATGCCGTTGGCCCTCTTGGCCACCTGGGCACACTGTCGGCTCATGTTCAGCCGAGCATCAACCAACACCCCCAGGTCCCTTTCCTCTTCACAATCATCCAGCCACTCATCCCCAAGCCTATAGCGCTGCATGGGGTTGTTGTGGCCAAAGTGCAGGACCCGGCACTTGGCCTTGTTGAACCTCATTCCATTCACCCCAGCCCAGCGATCCAGCTTATCTAAGTCCCTCTGAAGGACCTCTCTACCCTCAGGCAGATCAACACCACCTCCTAACTTGGTGTCATCTGCAAACTTACTGAACATACACTCAATCCCCTCGTCTAGGTCATCAGTAAAGATATTAAACAAGATAGACCCCAGTACCAACCCCTGGGGGACACCACTTGAAACAGGTCGCCAGCTGGACTTCACTCCATTAACCACTACCCGTTGGGCACGGCTCTCTAGCCAGTTTCTTACCCAAAGCAGTGTGTACCTGTCCAGGCCACGGGCAGCCAGTTTCCCCAGAAGCAGCCTGTGAGAGACCGTGTCACAGGCTTTGCTGAAGTCCAGGTAGACTACATCAACAGCCTTTCCTTCATCTACCAGTCTGGTCAACCAGTCGTAGAAGGAGATGAGGTTGGTCAAGCATGACCTGGCTTTCATGAACCCGTGCTGGCTGGGCCTGATCCCCTGGACACCACACACGTGCCGTGCGATCTCACCCAAGATGATTTGCTCCATGACTTTCCCCGGTACCGAGGTCAGGCTAACAGGCCTATAGTTCCCCGGATCCTCCTTACTGCCCTTCTTGAAGATTGGAGTCACACCAGCAAGCCTCCAATCCTCTGGGACCTCTCCAGTTAACCAGAAGCGCTGATAGATGGCCGAGAGCGGCTTGGCAATCACCCCCGCCAGCTCCCTCGGCACCTGAGGGTGTAGGCCATCCGGTCCCATGGACTTGTGACAGACCAGATAGAGGAGGAGCTCTCTGACTGTCTCCACCTGAATCGCTGGGGATATATTCTGAGTAGCGTCCCAGACTTCCAGATCAGGGCATAAGATGTCCAGAGGATAACTGGTCTGGCTGTTAAAGGCAGATGTAAAGAAGGCATTGAGGACCTCAGCCTTCTCCTTGTCCTCAGTGGCCACATTCCCTACTGCATCAAGTATAGGATGAAAATTATCCTTGGTTATTCTTTTGCCACTGATATATTTATAAAAGGATTTTGTATTGTCTTTTACTGCAGTGGCCAATTTGAGTTCAAGTTGGGCTTTTGCCTTCCTAACTTCCTCCCTGCATACCTTAGCTACTCCCTTGTAATCTCCCCAAGTAGCCCGTCCCTTCTTCCAGAGGACGTAGACTCTCTTTTTCTCCCTGGGTCTCAATAGTAGTTCCCAGCTCATCCACACAGGCTCATCCCCTATGGCTCGCCGTATGGCACTCAGGGACAGCCTGTTCTTGTGCCTTTAAGATTTCCATCTTGAGGAGCGTCCAGGCTTCCTGTACCCCTTTACCCTTAAGAAGTGAAGGAGGCTTCTTACAAATGAACATCCATTAGACATACAACATGACAGTCGTTGGACTGTTGATAGCAATGAACCAAAACATCTGCCCCCAGGACAATTGCATGTAGGAATGTGCAAAATGGAAAAGACAGATATGAGACACAAAACTCTGGGTAGAAAGTGGAGCAACTGTGAGAGGCCCTGGCCCAGGTTCTACTGCCAAGGAGCAGTTAATATGATTAAAGAGGACAAAACTGGATTAAGACGCAAAAGTACTCCCTGTGGCTTGTATTTTTTCCTATCACTGAGCTGGTTTTCTAGGTTACAGTAAATTGCAAGGCAGGCATGGTTGCTTTCTATGTTATGCTGATTATTGACATCCCTCAAGGGTGAGGTATCAATGCTGAATTATCACTCTTCCCAGTCATGCCCACATCCCAGGTTGATTGTAGGGGAGTTGTTTTGGTGTCTTTATATCTCTCTGCAAGTAGGAGTGAATTGTCTATCAATGGTTTCGGGCTGGTCTGGCCTGGTTCCTTGACTAAGTGGGACAGAGGAACCCACAGACCCACTCCCAGGAGAGGAGAAAGGGGAAAAAGGGGAAAGGTAGCAGGAAGGGAGATGATCCTAAAAACAAAACAGTGGCAGTGAGTTAGAGGAGAAAACTAATTTACTAGATATGATATTGGAATGCAAGATAACACAGTATAATACAATATAACTGGAATTGAAGCAAATAAACCAAATAAAATGAGAGAGAGTGTGTTCAAAACCAAAGGCCTTACTCTCATGCTGAAGGTGAGATGGCTAGGGAGCAGTAAAAAAATAAAAGGACAGTCTCGTGACTTGTGAGCAGTTTTATCTTTCCCTCTAAATGGAAAATGGATACAAAACAGTGACAGTCTTCTGGGATATACAGTTCTTCTCTTCTGAGAAAGGTATATCTGGAAATATTGACAATCCACTGAACCGGAGTGTTAACTCTTTAACTCCCAGTGCACTACATAAAGTTATGATGCGGAATACTGTGTGGGAAATGTTGAGTCACGGCCTGAACAACTGATTGATCACCTGAGGCAAGGACTGAGTCAGCAATGGGAGCACAGGTGAAAGCAATTCAGCTGTGTGACCGGAAGGAGTGGAGCCTGGCTGAACCTCTCCTAGACCCCATTTTAAGGGCTGACTGCCACTAGGGAAGGTTCTCTTTCTGGAGAGCTCTCCTTTTGGAGTTTTCTACTGCAAGCCTAGGATATGGGTGAGCATTTTATTTCTGATTTTCTCTTTTCACCATGATAATCTTTCTAACTATGTACCTGTAAAACACCATCCTAACCATGCCACTCTTCTAACTGTACATTTGTTAATTGTACAAATACTAATAACAAAGTTTATAAAACGATGACGTTGCCTGACAGATAACTCTGCCATGTTTAAATCTCCTTTGCTTTGTCCATGCTGCAACTCATTCTTAGATTAAGCTTGATATTCTGTACAAGTTATTATTTATTTCTGGTACCTATGCAATATTATATATTAATCTCCTGTCAGGCCTAGGGGACAGGTGTTTGGCTTGCATGGAACATGGTTGTTACCTGCACTTAATTTCTGGCAGACTAAATTAGTGGGACCAAAGTGGGAGGGGGATGTTGCACCTGATTTGCCTTTGACACTGTTGAACCATTAGGGAGGTAATACAATGCTAACCCACTGGCAACAGGGAGAAAAATTACTTCAAGTTGGTCAGAAGTGGAGCTAAAAGAAAATGGCTGGCAGCAGTCGTGCAAACACTGCATTTGATCTATGCATAAGGAAAGCCAAAAGCCCCATACACTTTTAATTTAGCTATTTCTATTGTTCTTACTGCAGCACTTGTTTTTCTGTTTCTTCCTGGTGGTATTTTACACTAGGTTGAAACTGTTTTTAACCTCTACTACTATAGATTTTATCTCCAGTGCTCATATGAGAATGTTAAAAGAGGATGACATGGATGTGCATATGGAAATCATCTGTAATCTTTAGCCTGCAATAGCAGACCTCTCTTATCTCAGGATGAGGGAGGGGGGAATGAAATTGAATTTCTTGCTCCTCATGACAGTTTCTTTAACTGTACTGTGGTAGCCCCATCAGCTGTGATACAGCACAGCTAATCTAAGCTGCTTTTCTAATTGGGGGCAGCTGTCAGTTTCTCTTCTGAGCAATGTGAAAATATTTTGTATAAAATGTACACTTTCCTTTTCACTTATCACTCCTGATTTGCATTATGAAACTTTTCTCAATATTTGTGTCTCAAAAAAAACCAACCCACCAACAAAACTCTAAGCAATTAAGAAAACAACTCCTATAGCTTTTTACGGGAATGATATAAACAGGTTTTACTGCAGCTGTGACCTTAGATTTCATCTGGAGAGAGATCGAGATCAGATAATGCACTTGAGAATGACAGAAAATTAGCCATGTATGGCATATCTTGAAAGTGTTGTAATGTATAGCAGAGACTCTATTAACACCCTCACTTTCAGTGGCTCACACAGTGCACTGACATAATGGGAGCAATCAGATATTAGCAGAGAGAGTGCATGAGACAGAAGCTGTAGCCCATCATCTTGCTTGTTGGAGGTAGCCCTCAGCCTGGTACAATGTGCAGGATTATTATCTTTTGTGCTTCATATGGTAGTGTCTTTTGGGTCTTGTAGCTGTGAGGGATGAAGAAAATGCAGCTCAGTCTAGATGTATGACCTAAATTAACCTATTCTTCTTTGCCATCTTCTCAAATATCCTTTCAATTGTGTGTTGCAATAATGAAATAGTTGGTTTATCCTTTCTCCCATGCTATTTAATGAGTGAGAGCCTTCCATCTTTATTGTTTTTTTCTGTTGCTATAGCAGTGGAGAGTCTCATCCTTGTTTTCTGGTTAAATGCATTTTTAATTGTTTCAATAAATGAGCTTTAAATACATATAGTGAATGTTAATGCTACAACTATATAACATCATACGTAATAGCAGATTCAAATTAAATGTTAAAATAGAATCTTCAGCTGCTTGTGAAGTAGATATTTTAGCTTTAGCATCCCTCCCTCTGGGTTGCAATAGGGCTAATTGCTTATAGTAAACACTTGTATTAAACTGAAACCAGGGGTATACAAGCTTAGAAAGATCCACCAGAATTCACAGCCTTACCAGCACAGGTGACAGACATTCAGTGATGCATAAAGCCTCCTTCTAGAACAACAGCTAGAACATATTTCAAAGTCCTCTGACATAGTTGAAGTCTTTACTAATAACCCTACCTCTGCACGTAATGTTCTGTATTTCCATGATTATTCCACTGTACAAAGCACAGGGAAAGCATACAAGATGGTAATTAAACATGTTTCTTTCTTTCTCAGTACTCATACAAGGGAAAGGTCTTTGGAGCAACTGTTCTTTTCACAAATGAATAGTGAAATGAGTTGAAATAGGAAGATCTTCCATCAAGTCTTCAGATGAGGACTTCTCCTGGAGAAGTTCTAGTTTTGTACAAGTGAGCAAAAAGAGCGTAGTGGGAGGGGAACTTTAATTCTATATATAGACACCTATACTCTATTTATACATTTGCAAACACATATCACATGGTAGAAGTGATGACTTTAAGTCTCACTGGCTTTAGACTGTGAAGTGAAGAAAGTGGTAGGCAGTGGTCTCTGGCAGGACAAAGGCAACTTACAGAAGGCTTGTTAAATTAAGATGGGTTGAAAGCAATTATAACTTCTGTTACCAATTCTCTGTTAGGTACTAAAGCATTTATAAAATAATTTGAATCTTGAACATAAGTATAGAGCAGCTTTAATAGGTGAAGGAATCTCTTGTAATGGAGCAATGATAGCAAACTGAGTATTTCTATTATGTGCTCAAAATGTTTGTAAACTAGATGAAAACCCTTGCTACAAATATAGATTCTTTTTGTTATCAGTGAAATCTGCTTTGGTTTTGAAAGGCTTAATATAACCATTATCTCTTGGTGGATAGAACAACAGTGGATATAGTGTACAACTGCATATGTAAAATGCATAATCAGACAAACATTCAAAAAAGTGCTTTCTAAAGAAAAGAAATTTCACATCTCTCCTTAATTTGTTGCTGATAAGTGTTGCTAATAGCAGTAATGCAAGGTTTTTCTGAGTAAGAAGTTTTAATTTATTAGTTTATTAATAAGCAACTTTAAAAAAAAAAGTTACAAATTCCATTTCTGCAGTGTTATTTCTCTGCTTTGCCCTTGTCCACATTTATTAGCTGAAATGAAATAAAAATGTTCAACTTATTTTATTCTGCAGAACTACAGTGTTTTGTATGATAATTTAATCATTTTCATGCCTTCTGAGGCATTCGTAGTGTTAATCTTGAATAAATCTTAGGGCCCAGTAATATTGTAAAAGTGGTGTTAACCAGCCTAAAAAGGTTTTATGTGGAAGCATGCAACATCTGTTAGAATGATTTTTATAGTTTTTATGCAACTAGGTAGAGGAAGATATCTAATTAATGAGCTGTTTTGGGTGGCTTGCTGAGCTGAATTTCCTGCGGTGCTGGTTGCAGCCTGGGCAGCAGCAGGAGGTGGTGTGTTGCAATGCTCTACTCTTGTGAGCCTGCTGGTAGTGCCGCACTCCCCATGAGGGTTAGGGCTGCAGAATTGCAAGGACAATTGATGATCCCTGAGATCCTCCAGACTGTGGTGATGCAGAGGATATCAGTTTATGTTAAAATAAGTTAACACAATGGTTGCAAGTAGCTAGTGGTGTACTGAGCAGTGTTAATTTGAGTATGACATGGGCCATTTAATTTGCAATGAATCATCTTGCAGCCATATTCTCACTCTGAAAAACAATGGGCATCTGGTAAATCACAGGAACTGAAGTGGCAGGTTCATCTGGTGGCAAACAAGATGTCCTATTTCTAACAAAACAGTTCTGAAGTAGGCTGGATAACTCACGTCAAACAATACTGAGATAAGTTTTAACTATCTTTTTGCTCATAAGGAATTTATTTAAAGCTTGGGAGTTTTTTAGACTTGTTTATTAATTATTTCCTGTAGTAGGCGTAGCGAGGAGACGGGATGTGACGGGGTCAGGCTCCCTATGCTCTAGTCTGTGCTTGCCAAGTATTGTCCACTGATAGGTAGATGCGCTCTATACGTATGTAGGGGCTGTGTATTTAAACGCCCACCACGTAGCAATAAATGCCATTTTGCCAGGTTTCCTGCTGAGGTTATTTGGCACTCGGCCCCAACTGGTTGAGGTCGGCTTCGCTGAGTTGCGACTCCCTGGGCAGACAGAGATCGAACGTTACTCGCTTGTGGCTGAAGTCAACAATTTCCTGAGTCCTTTTTCTCAATAATTGATCTGTCATATAGTAGGCAAAGATGAGACTGTTGCTCTTTTGATGATCAGTTCAGGAGTAATACAGGTATACGTGTACTAAAGTAAAATATATATTCAATGAACAGCTCTTCCTATAAACCTGTTCCCTTCTCTGAATTGTTCAGCTACTTCCTGGTAATTTTGGAATAATTGCATCTACTTAATGAAAGTTAGTGAAAAAAAAAATGGATATGACATCTATCTAGGATTAAAGCACATGAACAAAATCTGTGGATCCAGATCTAGACCTGCTTCTGATGTTACATAACTGCAGGAATGTGTGACCCAATCTGCCCTGCTCTTTTTTTTAATGCCACTGTTTCTCCATGTATTAGATGAGTGATTACTCCAGCCTCCTTTCTCAAACACTTTTGAAATTCTTAAAGTGGATTTTTGTCCCTGTAGCTCGTGTTTCATGTCATAATCTCTGGGATTGAATTATGTGGATCAATCCTTTTCTAACAGCAGACCTTACTACTGTTATCACTTCTTGATATGGCTGAGCCCAAATTTGCAAACTGAAATCTGAAGCCTAATAACAAACTTGTCTCTTTCAGATTTGTATTGTGTGAATTTTAAGGGAAACATTAAGATTTCTTGTTTAAAAAAATATACTTGTACTCTGTGTACATTGGTGACTTCAGTTTTTGTGAAGTGCTTACAGTCTATTACATGTGCACCAAGAAGACAGTGACAGCAAAGTCACACTTAGAAAACAATTATTCAGGAAATTGGGCTTTTGGCTGATGTTGGAGATGTTTACTTCAAAGACTGGAAATAGTACCAGAGCACCTGGGTCCAGTTTCCTCATAAGACACTACAGAGCGTTGCTCCTTCTGTGGGTTTGTTAGGTGTAATCAAATCAGACAGTCTTGCATGGAGCTGCTTGGGAATGCTACTGTCCTCCTGAAAAAATGTTTATGCATCAAAACCTACTGTAAGAGAAGCCTAGATGACAAAGTCAAAGCTAAAGGAATAGATCTCACCCTGAGATCCCTCACAGTGTCTGTCCTGGGAAAACAAGCAGTTCTTACACCTTCTGATCTGCATCTTATTATAGTAAATGAACCAGTAGTCAGAACGTTGTTCCTGATTGGACTGGACAGTGATATCTCGTGATGCAAACTGTCAGCTCTGAGTGTGTGTGCAGCTCAGGGCAGCACACTGCAGGGCTGGGTTGCAGGGGCTCCTGTTGCTAGGCAGAGTTGCTAGCCTCATGCACTCAGGAGTGCAGTGTTGGGGCTGGCGGCAAGGTGCTGTGTGTTTGCCCCTCAGCTGCATGGCCCATGGTTGGGTGCCAGTTTGATCTTTGTGTAAGAGGCATACATTGTTTAAATCTGGTGAATACTGATAACCTGACAGGCTTAACAGTCCTGACTGTGAGCTGTAAGCAGCACATAGTTACAAGGATGTTATCTGGTTTATCCTTTCACAAGTCCAATGCCTATATTTGGAAACAACCAAAAAACCAACCCCCCCAAACTACCTCCCTATCCCATTATTAGATGCATTGTCTTTGGTTGAGCTCTACATATTAAGATACAGACAAAAACAACTATTAGAATTCCAGAGGTGAATTTATTAACTGCAGAACTGCTTTACTTGGTACCTTGACTAAATTCTGTTTGCACAAATTGCATTGTTCCCCTAATCACCTATGGTACTTCACCTGCTAGACTTTTTTTCCCCTTGCAGCAAACTGTTAGGCATTATTTGGAAAAAAAAAAAATTAGCTTGCCTTACTTTGGAAGATGTTCAGAGTAAATTTCTGTCTTTAAATCTGCTATTGTGAGTCTATCTGTGGGCCCTATGGTGTATCAGGACCTGATTTTTATATTATGTCATATTTGATAGGCTGGAATAGCTTGTTTTCCTAGCACCTGAAGCACATTAGAATTAGTTATTTACCTGATTCCAACCTTCTCAGGGTTAGTACGTTAAACAGACATGAGGTCCTGCTGTGGAGGTGTTTAGGCAGATCTGTTCTTAATACCTGGAATATGTATCCCTAGCCTCTTCCTTATCATCCCCTTGAATTTTGGCTGAGACCAGCTATTCTGGGATCCACAGCCCAAACTCTGCTTCCTGTTCCTCTGAGGGCCTCAGTGTTTCCCTTCTCTCTGAGTGCTTGTGAGGCCATGCCTGGAGTGCTGGAGTGTGTGGTTCTAGGATCTTCAATACAAGAAATATGTGAAGCTATGGAGGAAAGCCCAGTGAAGGGCCATGAAGGACTGGTTAAGGAACTAGATAATCATACCCACGAGGAAAGGCTGACAGAGTTGGAACTGCTCAGCCTGGAGAAGGCCGCAGGGGTTTCCAGCAATATGTACAAATACCTGCAGTGAGGGTGTAAAGAGGACAGAGCCAGCTCTTTTTGGTGATGTCCAGGGATGTGGCACGACAGGAGGGATAGAATAAAACAGTGTCAGTTCATTTGTTTTTAGGTAATGCTTATGATAATGGGCTCTGTATTCAGTTGTGGCAGATCCTAGGCTGTGCCTGTTCACAAGAGCATATGGACAGTAAGAGGATAGACAATACTTACGATGATACTGAGTTCAGCAAAGATGACTGAAGCTCATCTCTGTTTTAAAGGGAACTTCACTTGTTGACAAACAGTTAAAAACAAAAATGTTTAATTTTGTTTTGGAGAGGAGGATTCTTCCCCAGACTTCTTGATTAAAGGAACATGTTTTTAGACAACAGACAACTTAAGTTTTTATCACATTTGGCATTCCTGCAGAATGTTCTAGTACAAGGCATCAGATTTCTTTCCTTCAAACTCTCAGCTACTTTTAACCATAAGATCACTTTGTCTCTAGCTCATCTGTCACTATCCATGCCTGTTAAACTACCCTATAGCAAAAATTTGGTGTTAATCTCTGGCAGCATGTGCTGAGATCTTAATGCTGACAAAGCTTTAAAGGGATAGCCCAACTGCACTGCTGTAGCAAGATGTCTTTGGAGATTTATCTTGGATATGGAAAACAGGATAGGCCAGGAATTCAATCTAACCTGTTTAATGAATAGAAAAGAATTTGTGATTGAGGGATGCACATACAGGGATGTAAGCATAGTTCTGTATTTTAAGATGAATGAGTAAACAGTCAGCACTATAATAAATCTCCAAGACATTTGATCCCAATAAACCATCTTAATCCTCAGGGCTATTCTGGCAGTGAGAGATAACTGCACAGAAGCAGAAATGTTCTTAGTATAAAACTCGTATCTATGTTTATTCTGCATGTTAGAGAGTTCCAGACTCTTCTCTCTTCTTCCTCAACACTGATGTGTGCTTCATCTGCAGTCTGCCAGCTCCTTATTTTGCTAATAAGAGCCTTTTAATTTGGATTTTTATTGTTGCCAGCAAGGCCTAAGACAAAAAAAAAAAATCAAAAGATAGAGTAAGGCTTGGGCTGATGCTTCCCTAGTGGTATGCCCTCCACTTCAATCATGATTCACTAGGGATAAGAGTCTCTCTTTTTATTTTTTAATTAGCCATATATGTGAGCTTGTGCTGAGTGGGAGGGTGTATTTCTACACATCTGCACTTAAAATGCCTCTGAGCTGAATGTTTTTGTGGCTATTGTCTCCTCATCGCTGCACTGTCTTCATTGTTGTTTGCATTGCAGACAATGTGCTATGGCTCAGAAATGCAGAGTCAGTAAAGTGCTGAAACTTATTTAACTTGTTGCCCTAACTGAAGACTGAATCACAATTTAATGGTTGAGTATGAGTGCATATCCTATATCTAGAAATAGATAGCTGGTCTTCAGGTTGCATCACCATGTCATATTTGCATCCCTCAACCAAATCCTCAGTTAAGGAGGATCACCGATGTACTGCAGTCTGCCTGCTATTCAAGCCCAAGCCACATGGAAGGTGCTGTGATTTTTTTTCCTTTTATTCTGATAGTCTTCAATCCAGCATTTGCTGCTCTATTATTTCAGTCTTTGAGTCTAAGGACATTCCAGTCCAGAACAGAATGTCTGATGGTGCTGTTCTGACACTAGTACTCCTCTAGCCTAAAATGTGAGATAAAATTGAAATTGGGACTACTATTTATAGTTCAGAAATCTCCTGAATAAATATGAAAATTGTTCCATTAAACTTGTTCATTGGTCAATTTGTGACATTTTCTTGGCTGGGTGGATGAACAGCTATTACATACCAGGCTTTGGCTCAGCTCAGAATTGTAAGTTAAAGGTAATTTCTGCCGACCATAGGTGTACAATAGGGTTGAGGTGTTGCACAGTATGACTTTTTCATCTATTTTTTCTGGAGTTTCTTAGAAAAAACAGTTACATTGTCTGTAGCTAAATAGTAAGGTATTATGTCTGATGTATTCATCTTATGTTGTATAATCAGTGAATATACAGATGTTATAATTATGAAATATAAGAGTTTGGCTAAGCAGGTTATTACACCAAAGAAAGAATAGAGTGCTTACCCTTGTCCTGGGCTTGCTGTAATACTCCAAAGGAGGGATCTCCAGAAAGAGATCCTTCCCCACAGGTAGTCAGCTCTTAAATGGGTCTAGGAGATGTGGAGCCAGGCTCTACCCCTTCCAGCAGCACAGGTGAATTGCCTTTACTTGTGCTCCCAGGGCTGACTCATTACTCACCTCAGGTGATCAATCAGAGGTTCAGGCTGTGATTCAGCAGTTCCTATACATATGTGTACATTAATTGCACTAGCCCAATATGCTTAATGCAGTGGCCCAGCTGATGGACTGGGTTTGCATTTACTCAGAATTTATTTTGTTCCTTTGTTTGAAAAGAATGGCACTAGATCAATGGAAAAGTAATAATACATGGTGTTATCAGTTATAAAAACAAGAATTTAAATGTATTTATTGATCTTATTCTTTGGAAGAAATCTTGACATTATGATCAAGTTTAGTCCATTTGAGGGGTCTGGAAATGTCAAGTGAATGAGAATCCTATGCTTTTGGCAGTTTACTAAACACAGTGTTAGCAAAGTCTCAGGGAGTAAAAACTGCCCTTCAAAATTTCCCTTGTTACTGAATGAATCTTTACAATGCACAACATCATTTTTTTTGTTCGGTGTGGCTAATATTTTTTAAAATTATTGAGCACTGTGAGTTAAATGGGGGGGAAAAAAGTCCACAGTGTTTTAAAAACAAAACTGTCAGAGGATTATGAAATGAGAATGTGCTCTGTTTACTTTAAGGAAAGTTTTTCCATTAGCCTCAAAGGAAGTAGTATTAGGCTTTGAGTGCTTGTAATAGTTATAACCCAATTTATCTAGATAACAAGATCTTTGTTAGCTGGAATCTTGGCAATAATATGTGCTTCAGTGCAGATTGTGAAAGATAATCAACCTCGACTTCCATTGACCCAGGATTTGAAGAACTGTAGTACGATGTAGAGCCTTAATTCCTATAATTATGTGTAATAATATTGTGGTGTTACTGATGTTATCATAATTGGTATAAAAACTTGTTTATAGCAAAATGTTACAGATTGCGGCAGTGATTTTCTGCAGGAATTTACAGCCCATAAAGAATATTGGTAGAAGTTGCTTTGGGTATTCAAATGAATTCACATACATATGGTTTTACTGGTGTGTGTGTGTGTGTATATAAAAATAAGTAGGCATTCTTAAAAAGCAGTTGATAACCCAATACTTTCCATTCTAAAATGATTCATTCTTATTTTAAAAAGGGCTTGTTGTCTTTTTAGAAGTCCCTGTGTTTCTTTTATGTGCTCTAAGTCTTTGGAAACTGACAGCCAGAGCTTTGTTTAAAGAGGCTAAAGTTAATGTGAGGACTGGGTGTATTCTACCTCTGGCAGCACCACAGACAGCGTACTTTAGAGACATGAGTAAAGAGAGCAGGAGTCTGGAAGCTTTGAGGGCTAATCTTGTTACAGCTATAGATATAACCCCAGGTAGGACTTTTTGTCTTATTTTCTACCCTTACACAGAGGAGATACAGGGAACAACTCACAAGGTAACTATGGATGTAGATTAATGTCTGTAAATCTGGAAATGGTCAAGACTGAACAAACCATTACGCTTTATTTGATGCAGCAGAACCGTTGAGGATCAAATACTTAAAGAGTGCAAATAGACCTACTGAAAGAGTCTTGTTCTTTATGTCTAGGTGAGGTTCGGATTTGGGGTGAAAACAATGCAAGATGCAAGTAAACTCTAGTTTATAATGCAGACGGACAAAGAGGGCTTGATTTGAATTACACAAACAATACTATTGCTGACACATCTTAATTTCTTGGCTTTGGAAAAAGAAGCTTGCAGTGTGCTGCCTGGAAGGCCAACTGTATCCTGGGTTGCAACAAAAGAGGGATGGCCAGCAGTGAGAGGGAGGTGGCTGTCTTGCTCTGCTCTGCCCTTGTGATGTCCCATCTGGAGTACTGCATCCAAGTTCAGGGCCCCCAGCATAAAAAAAATAGTCATGGAACTGTTGCTATGGGTCCGGAGAAGGGCCATGAAGATGATCAGAGGACTAGAATGCCTCTCTTTTGAAGACAGGCTGAGGGAGCTGGGTTTGTTCAGCCTGGAAGAGAGAAGGCTCTGGGATGACCTCATTGTGGCCTTCCAGTACTTCTGATCAGGAGGGAAACTGACCTTTTACACAGTAGGATAGTGATAGGACTAGGGGGATGGTTTTGAACTAAGAGGGAAGACTTAGATTAGATACTAAGGGAAAATTATTTACTCATAGGATGGTGAGGCACTGGAACAAGTTACCCAGAGAAGCTGTGGATGCCCATCCCTGAAGACTTCAAGGCCAGGATGGATGTGGCTCTGGGCAACTCGATCTAGTGTGTGATTCAGTGGTTGGTAACTCTGCATACAGTTGGGGAGTTGGAACTAGCTGATCGTTGATGTCCCTTCCAACCCAAGCTGTTGTTCTATGAAACCAAAACCCCAGTCTTCACCTACTGCTTTAGTATGCTGCATGTGGGTGCTTTTTCTACCTTTCCATTTGCTCTTACAAATAGCTTTTGGAAATTGTTCCTCAGAAGAGCTCCTCTTACTCTGTGAATTATCTTCCCACTTTCTATCCCTCTACTAAAGATTTCTTGTTACTACCATTTGCTTATTTTTGCTGTAAATTGTTCTGCCAAACTGTAAGACTGAGAACTGTGAAGTACTATCTGAACTGAGGAAATCATTTGGATATAATTACTGATGGTTTTCAGAATTTCTCCATTTCCACTATTGTTTTCATTATGTGATTTAGTCTCAGTTTGTGATCCAGTATTTTAACATTTTATGTAACTACTTTTGAAATCCAAGTATTTTTTTCATACTGTACAAAAGTCTTTGGCAGGATTAATAAATATATCGATATTTTATTAAATATCTTTCCCAGTGAGTTTAATTTTTGGTGTGCTCCAGCTGAAGCTGTTAGGCATAGTGCCTACGTTACAAATCACTGAAGAAAGCATGTTTAGTTTTTCCCAGCTGCTGTACATTGAGGTTGCTCCTTGGTTGTCTTCTGTGAATAGACAGACAAGAGATAAATGGAGTGAGACAGGTGAAAATTTTGAATGACTTGAAGTTGTGCTTGGTGACAGGAGTAGGGGTTTGTGTTTCTGTTGATTTTGTACGGAGCTTGGGATCACACAATTTCAAAAGAATTTAAGCACATAACATGCTCATACAGTTCTTTGCTTGTGTGTTGAAGTGGATTTCTCATTAGGTAATGTATAGAAGGCCTCTGACTTTCAGCCCTCTGAATTTGTCTCATGCTTTGGTGGGAAGTAATACATTAAACCCTATGTTTACAGGGATCTTGTCCACCACTTGTCTGTATTATTTCATACATTAAAAGCCCAAGCAGTTAACACTAGTTGTTTGACATTCTCTGACCATTACAGTGAAATGACCTCAGTTTTTACAGGTGTTTGTATAGCTGATTTTCCCTGTTTTCAGTAAGAATTATCCACTTAAATTAAATGCCTTTAAGCCCTTTGTCAGTCGCATGCAGTTCAACACACTCTTGTGTGTGCATGCTCTGGTCCTCTCTCAAGTTATCCATGTTGAATAGTCCATGAACATTAAATCCCTGTAGACTAAAATGTTTACTGAAAATTTTTGTGAATGGCACCATATCTATAAGTCAGTGAAACATGATGTGAACAGGCTCTTGCGAGAATACAGGTTATCAGAAACATTTGGAGACAGAAAATATTGCAGTATGCAATGTGCATGATCTGAGGAAAAACTAGAGTGAGATGAAACAATCTTGATGTAGTGTTCTGTGAAATTAGGTAAGTTTTGTTTCTTAAGTGGCCCAACAAACATTGATACTCCTCATCAGTGAAAGTTTTCCAGTAAGAATTAGTAAGGCAAGACTTCCCGCTCCAACCTTCTACATTCATAATGATAGCTCTTGTTGGAATTACTTCATTGTAGTCATGGCAAATTTCATCTCAGAACCTATCCAGGCAATAGTCTTCTCTTAGTGTTTCTGGTCTCCCCAGGAGGCTGTGTGGTGCTGAGAGCTGGAAGCAAGTCTTGTTGCCTTTCCTTCTCATTGCCTCAGCTTGAATGTGAGGCAGGGGTTTGTTCTGCTGTGAAGTATTATCTTCTGTGGACCATACCAACCTTAGCATCTAGAGATTTGGCATCATAGAATAGGAACAGCTACACAGAAAAGGCTGCACAGGGAAGTGGTGGTGTCTCTATCCCCAGAAGTTTGCAAGAAATGTGGATGCGTCACTTAAAGATGTGATTTAGCCAGTACCACCCATCGGTGGTGAGTCAATGATTGGATTAGATGATTCTAGTGGTTTTTTCCAACCTTAATGATTCTATCTGTACATACAGAAAATATGACAAGTCTGTGATCCTGGAGGTTCCCTCCATGCTGATAGTTTTAAAAAGTGTTTAATTAAACAAAATGTGGAGCTTTAGCTTTGTGTCAAATCATGTCTGTTAATTATAATTCATGTGTCTTTGCCTTTGTTGGGAATCAGCAACACCCAGAGACTGAATTTGGGAGCAGAGATCTTTGTTTTTTAATCATTATGATTAGACTCTCTGAAGAATATTTTCTCATGTAGTAAGAAAGTAAGCCAGCCAGCCACAGCAACTGTAGAGAAGAGTAGCACCTGTGCCCTTCCCTCTCAGTGTGGAGGCAGGAACAGAAGCACCTGAAAAATGAACCAGCTATGAAGATGCTCCTCATTACTCCTTTCCTGTAACACTGGAACTAGGCAGATTTGAGTGTTTCTGTGCTCAAATCTTCATGAAGTGTTTTAGCATTTGGCCTTAAGAGGCTGTGAAAAACCTCTGCAGAAAGCAGAACAGTTTCTGTGTTGTGATGAACAGTTTCGTGAAGAGTACACTAAGTATCTCATGCAGGGATCTTAAAGTAAGATATTGCTTACCTGTAGGGAAATGCTGAGAGAAGCAATTACCAAGCCTTTATTCTTGAAAGAAGAGCTATCTCCCTAGCTGAGAGATCAATGGTATGGTAACTGTCTACTCCAGATTTTCCAGAAACTGGAGCAAGTCCAGCAAAGGGCCAAAAAGATGGATAAGGAATTGGAGCATCTGCTGTACAAGGAGAGGTCTATAGAGCTGTTCAGCCTGAAGGAGAGAATGTTCAGGGAGGGAACTTAAATGAGTAGTGCATAAATTGCAGATAGAAAGAAGGCTAAATCAGGCTCTTTTCTGTGGCGCCCAGAAAAAGAATAAGAAATCGGTGTGCAGAAAACAAAAAAAATCTCATCTGAACACAACAAAAAAGCATGCTTACTGTGAGGGCTGTCAGACACCAAACAGGTGGCCAAAATTGGTTCTGGAGTCTGTGGGAATATTTAAAGCATGACTGGATGTGGTCCCTGAGGTCTCCAAAGCTGACTTAGATTGTCCCTTTTATCGTCAAAAATTCTGAGATTTTGTGATCAGCCAAAACTACGCAATAAACTTACACCTTTTATGCAAAAATAAAGCCTTCTTTCTGACACTTTCATTTACCCAAGTGATGAAATGTTCATTACACAACAGAGGAAATCAAAAGGAGCGGTTGTAGCAACAGGGCTAGAATACTTCAGGCTGAAGTTCCTTCATGTAACATTTCATAATTGTGTGAATTATGACAGGTTTAAAAAAGCATTGAGGCAAAAATATAATTATTTTTTTTCAGAAAACTTGAGAAGAGATCGTTGTTACATTCAGACCTGATCTTTCTCTTGCCAAGTGACTCTTATAGTACTGGGAATGTTAGGTATCAGTCATCACCAAGGAATGTCATGATTTTAGGAGAGGACAAATATGGGGAGAAGTTTAGACAGGAATTTCTGGTTTAGAGCCTTGTGAGGGATCTGTAAGGTGTTAGAGTATAATTCACAAAAGAAACTGAATGTAGCTGAATGAAAAATATATGTACATGAATATTCTCAGCCATGCAAATGTTAGAATAAAAACAAAAAAAAAAAAAGAGGAAATAAGATCTACTTTAAAACTACTCTTTTACCCACTGTGGTGATGACTGGGAGTGGTTCTCATGTTGAATTTATGCCTTTAAAGGAAAGAATTAAGATTCATTGGATTAAAGAAAGAATAACAAGCATGATTTTGTAATCTATTGATGAGACACTCATGCGGGATACTTGTATTAGAGAATGCTTTTCATATTTAAAGGGCTGGAACTTCCCTTAAGTCTTCTGGAAATAAAAACCCAGCAACATCCAGGGCTTTGGGAAGAACATTTTATTGCTAAGCGTATCTTTAAACAAAATGCAAATAAGAAAAGAAAAAGAATCAAAAAGGAAGAAAAAGAACGGTGAAAAAAGCAATAACATCACAGTAACTCAAATAAAAATTTTTAAGATTGTTTATAAAGCAACAGGGATATGGTAGAAGCCCACATATAGGAATGCACATGTTCCCCAAAACTGTCCAATAGAAACTTACACAAAAAAAGGAAAGTGTAATTGTTTTTTTTTCCTCTTAACTTAGAAAAGGAAAGCAAAAAGGAAAGGAAGAAAGGAAATCATTTCACAAGACTCCAAGACTCCAAGAACAGCAATCTTTTACAGACATCAAGATATAATCAACTCTATATAGTTTTGGCCAGTTAAATCATCTAAAATCGTGCTTTCATACCTTTTTAAAACCTGTCTTTTTTTCTTTTTAGTATAAAAAATAAAAAAGGAAAAAAAAGCTCAACCTCTCACGCACACGCACCACACACATACACACTGAAAATACTTGTTAACATGAAAGCAGCTTCTCTAAGTGTTTGAGAAGGCTGTTTGTTTGAATTTAAGTTCCCATGTGCGTGTGTGTATTTGATGACGCTTCTTCAAAGTCAAATATTCATGCGACTTATGAACACCAGCAAGAGTAGATTTCTAAACCTAAACAGCTGATTAATTTTCATCTGTATACAGAAAAAGTGTACATTTCTGATATTCCAGAGTTCTCAATCCATCTTTTTTTTTTGTTGGTTTTCTCTCTTTCTCCCTCATTTGCTTTTTTTTTGTACGTGACAGGCATGGCCATCAAACCACCTGGCTATTTTTCTATACAGTAAGATAATCCTTTTCACAGTAACTGGGAAAATGTAGGAACCGAACAATCAAATTAAATTAGTTAAAAACAAAAGACATTCCCAATTTAACCATAAAACAGTATATACACCTTCAGGGTATTCATATAGAAATTGTACTAGCAAAAAAAAATAGTAGTAAAATATGTAAACAAACTTTCAGATATTTTTTCTTGACACAGATAACTGTGACAAAGCTAAAACACACGCTTTCTTCACATCTTACTGTTTGCTTTTGTTTTCTGTTTCTTTTTACTTTGTTCTTGAAGAATATTCTTATTCCACATTAAGACCATAACAGAACTTCTGTTCCAGTCGTCCCATCAAACATACCATGATAAATATATCTGTGTGTATATATATAATATTATTAAATTCCTTTTTCTTTATTATTTTGTGTGTCACAGCAGCTTTATTTTCTTTTATATAAAAGAGAAGGAAAAGAGAGAATAGGGCAAATGGAAAGACATGATCTGAAATGTCAAGCTACAAAATTAAAATATTACATATGAAAAAACAGTTTCATGTCAAAAAAAAACCCTATACATTTTTGCATTCTTTTACAAGTGGTTACTTTTCATACATTTTATGGGTCTTATCACAAGTTGAACTCCAGTGGTGTCTTTCTGATCCCTTTATTAAACTGATTTTTTTTTTTGCATGCATTGCAATCAGTCACAGAACTAGAACCTGGAGGAAGGCTCCTTTATTTTTGCATGGTATATTTAGCTCAGAATGACTGTTTCTTAAGCATTCTTTTTTTGAATCTTCAAATCCTCTTAACCGTAGTTTGGCTGTGCTAATGCATACTATTCTCAAATAATTCCAATGATTCTGATCAGAACAGACCCAAACCCACCTATTCTTCAGTTCATTTGCAAATCCTGGTGGCAGATCCAAGGGGACCAGCTTTCCATGATAATTTTCTTCATCAGCACCCATCACACACTTTCACTGCATTGTTAGCAAATAACTTACTGCAAGACGACGGTTTCTAGAGACAACACAACCAGATATGCAGAGTAAACACCATGAGTAGCTTTTGAGTTCATATATGGCAATAGTCTCTCTTTATTTATTATGGATTTTTTTCTGAGATTTCTTCTCAACACATATCCCTGGTTCATGCTCCCCACTCCCATGACATTCCTTTCAACCCTTTCCTCCCACACCCAAAAGTAAACAAAATCAAAAATAAAACAACCCAAGAAACCAAACCAAATCAAAATCCAACAATCTCCAAAATCATTTATTCCCCTCCTCCAATCTCAAAAAATTAGGTGTGCTGGACACAGCCAGATCAGTTTGTTAGATATTTTTTTTGTTGTTTAATAATGTTTGCATTTTTTTCTTTTTCTTTCTTTTTTTTTTTTAATAACTAAACTGCAAAATTATTGATACAGTCAGGAATCACGAACATTGTTAAAGACTCACTTGGAGATATGAAACAAGTAAGCCATGAAGTCTTCTACTTTTGCAGAAAGTTCAGCGGAGGAGGAGATTTGGAGACGTCCAAGTTCACTAACAGGGCAGAGCTGTATGCGCCATCTCCAGAACGCTAAGTGTGCTTTATAATACATTAGGGCAGAGTTTGCTGACTCCAAGTGATGACTGAGACATTAACAGTCACTGCTGATATTTTTTTTCCCAATACTTTTTCCCACAAACGATATCTCCTAATCTCGTTCACTGCAATGATTCTGATAGTTAAATCTCATTAAGTATTTATATATTTATATATATAAATAAGTATTCTTTTTTACACATAATACTCTTTGTCCTTGTTTTTTTGTTTCTTGTGGCCACTCTTTGAGCTCTGCTGCTTCTCCTTCATGAGCGTGCCGTTGCTCTGGGCTGAGTTGCTGATGTAGTTTCGCGTCTCGTCCACCTGATAGGACCCCTCGTCCCTGTTCCTGTACTTGTACATGGCGTACAGGAGGATGAGGATGCAGAGGGCGGCAGCAGCCACAATGCCGACGACCATCCCCGTTGTGCTGCTCGACTCGCGGACCACCTCTGAGGCCCCCGGAACCCGTCTGATTCCTGGCTCCGTGGGGTTTGCTGTGGGCACATTACGGAACATGGGGGAAGTGATTAGCGGGCTCTTCAGCTTTGTGCTGTCTAGCTCATAGGCAGTGGGCAACGGAAGCAAGACTATGTCAGGCTGGGGTTTGAGCTCACGGTTATTCATTTTGCCGGCTGGCAATTTGGGTACCATCCCAGTCGAGGACGAAG
Organism: Chrysolophus pictus; assembly: GCA_037305975.1. Lineage (NCBI taxonomy): Eukaryota > Metazoa > Chordata > Aves > Galliformes > Phasianidae > Chrysolophus > Chrysolophus pictus. The sequence continues at coordinate 40,737,131 of CM074580.1, read as the reverse complement.
CTGTGGAGCGGATCAGCTCAGGGGACAAAGACGTGGTAGTAGTCCTACCAGTTTCGGAGACTTTGTTAGGTCTAAAGTCCTTGGATTCCCACTTGGGTGCGTGTGCTTTGTAGCCACCTTCGAAGATTGAAGTGGAAAGACTCTTATCTGTTACCAAGGAGAAGGTGGTGTAAAAATCTTCATCATCAGTAGGGGGTAGGTTAGAGTCAAAGGTTTCCCCTGAGCCATACCCAGATATCACCAAGCCATCATCATCACAACCATCGCTGCCTTGGTCCGACAAGCAAGGTAACCCCGCCTCAGAGGTCATGGACAGGGAATCTTTGGTGGTCTCAATAATGGTGAGGAGGGGGCGAAAGGTAGGGGGAAGTGTAATGAAAGGTGCACGAGTAGCAATAGGAGGGATATCTAAAGGGTCTTCTACAAGTAGAGGAATAACTAATTCACCTCCTGGGATGGAAAAGAGAAGAAAAAAAGAATATTAGTACATGTTACTGATACAAGATGCCATTTTCAAGTCTCTTAAGGGCAGTACAAGGATGTGGGCATTATGAATAAGTGTCAGGGATCAGATTTCCTGCCCAGCTACACTACCAATAACTTTCTTGGGGGTTTCTCTGCTTCTGGTATTGATCAATCGTGTTCCATTTTCTTTCACCCTAGCCTGTGCTAGGTTTGTAGAGTGAAACACTACAAATTTTTGGAGATTCAAATTTTTGCTTTTGAAGATACTCTCAAGTGACTCTGTGGGCATCAGTTTTTGGCACTGGTTACAAGACTGTTAAAATGAACTATTTCAGACCACCAGTACAGCTATGTCCTCGGAGGGATTTTACTGTTCATCTTAACGGTTTTTCCTCCTCTGGCTCTTTTCATTTAAGAAAGCATTGGTATTTTTTCTCTGATACTCAAGTGTGTTTTCCCCCTGTAGTATTTTCTAAGGCCTTTCCCTAAGGCCTTTCCCATTCATCCGTTTCTTCTTGATTGTTGCCTGGTTTTTAAATTGTGACAACGTTCATAAAAGATAGGTATGGAATAAGAACCAGGTACTTACTAGGGTCCATGAAGGTACAGAGCTCTACTCGAAGCTTGTTCATTTCTTTTTAATCTTACCTTTTTGTTCTACATTAGACATGTCCCTTGCCTTTTGTCTTCTTGGGCTACTAATGTCATATCATCTTGAGCTTTGGTTCTTCTTTATATCCTTTTAATATAATTTGATTAAAACTTAAGAAAAGAATTAATTGTGATTGATGATGCAACTAAATAAGCGCTCTGATGACCCAAATTAGTGCTTGAATCTGCTCAACAGAAATTGTCTTCACACCTGCTGTTATTCTTGATATACAGATGTCAGTGCTATTTTTTCCTAGCATGGTGGCTAGGTTCCTACAAAGGACTAAAAATGAGGTAGGCTTATAGCCTACTCTGGAAGTGTAACTTAGGTATAGCTGTAACTTCTGTACCTTACCGAAGTATAACGTGAAACGAGAAAACCAGAGTGTCATTTCTAAGATTGGCTTCTGTTCAGCAATATTGTTACTCATAGTTGAATAGTCTTGATTTGTCTATATATTGTAAAATGAGTGTATTTTCCCTTTTGAGCTTAGAAATAATTAACACTCCAGCATTTTACTCTGATATGGAGATATAATTCATTTCTTTAATCCACTGAGTTGAGACTGCATAGTGCAGGTTGCTGACACGTTTTTAGGTCATTGCTTTTGAAAGTTTGTGTATAAATTTTCCCTTGGCCATTTCTCTTTGGGTAGTCACTTAAGCTAGTTGATTTCAATATAAACTGAAGATTTTATTTGATACAATGAGTAGTCATCCAGATCTGTTGGAAATAGCACAAGTCATATTTAAATACTTGTAGGAAAGCATTAATTAATTTGTATTCACTGGTTCTTAAAAAAAGAGACGCAAAAATAATTTTAGGTTCTAAATAAATAATTCCAGCTATTACTTACATATTCATGTTAATGAACAGTCTGATATTGTTATGATGCTGAACTACATTAGGGTTCTGCTCTTTTCTACTTGCACTATATGTTTTCATGCACTTGTTTCCCATTAAATACTGCCAGAAATATCCATGGAATTTTTATAGAGAATAAAATCATAATCCATTCTAAATGTATTTGAAACTCAATATATTTGAACAAATCACATATTGAAGATGATAGTAATTCACTGAAAAATATACTTAACAATTTGATTAAATCTGTATAGTTGAGCTAGCAATACAGCTTATTCTTATCCTCAGTGAGAAACTAAGTGGTGAAACAGTTTAATAAATTGAAACAGTCAGAATTAACTCACACATACCAGGGTAGAAATGAGGCCAAAATAAAGAATATGGCACTTTACATATTTTCTTAACATACCTGCATGCAAAGAGATTTTTAAAACAAGATAAAAAGGGCCAATCTGAATATACCGTTTAGTTTTTTGAACTTCCTCAGCATAGTCATACCACTTCTCTTACAGAAGAGACGAAGAAGAAATATGTATAGCAAAAAATATGGAAAAAGCAAAAAGTTTAATCTGCCAAGTGGGTACGCGGCATTTTGTGTTTGCGCATCTGAGTTGTTTTCTGTTCGGTGCAAACTGGAGCATGTAATATGATTTAGATATGTCCAGAAGCCCTATTCATGGTCAGAGTGGGGATATATAATCTATGCAAACAGGTGGTCTCAAGATAATCTTGAAGTATACCTCAGAGGGAAATATCATCTGTGAGTCTGCAAAAAAAATGAATAAAAATATTGTAATTTCAGTGCTTATTAAATGAACTTGCATGGATGTGTTATTTAAGTTCCTGAAAGGCAGGGGTAAATAGCGTCCCTTCAAGTGATTTTTTTTTTTTTTAATCGCTATTTTGCTGTTAAACAACAGTATTTATCTGTGAATTTCATGCACCATCTGTGACATCCAATTGGAAAAAAAAAAATCAGTTTGGCAGCTTTTAATTGTTCATCTAAAGCTTTGAAGTACCTCTGTTATTAAAGTATATTATATTAGCAGATGACTTAAGTACGCAGCTCATCTGCCACACACTGGGGCAATATTTTGGGCAGTTTTCTTCTAAAAATGAATTATTCTTGTCCTATTTACAATTAATTTCATCAGAGGAATCAGAAACATCTCACATTGAGTATGAAAATCTTTCTTTTCTCCCAGTAAACCTTGAGCCTTGCCTTAAAAGCAGGTAATAGTTCTACAGTTGTGGGCTTTTTGTTTGTTTGTTTTTGTTTTTTTAATTTTTAATTTTTATTTATTTATTTATTTATTTATTTTCTTCAAGGACTTGAGTCAGTGATAAAGACTGCTGCCATCATAGTCATCCTGAAATGTTAAGGAAAGTTGACTGAGTTGCTAAGACAAGTGATGTGTCACATAAGTGAAGGAGACCAGATCAAATGTTTTTTTCCTCCACCAAGTCTGGTAGAATAACAGGACTGAATCAAGAATGAGTTCTATGGGCTTTTAATTTCACATTGGATGGAAGAAGAGAAATATCTTTCATACCAGGAAGACTGGATGAAATTTAACTTACAATTATTTAATTTCATCTCTAGTTTTATTCCTGTGCCCAACAAGCCATACAATTTTTGCTTATACGCTAAGGAAATAGGCTGTTGAAAGTCCTTAATTAGGAATCATTTTTCCATTAAGGAGTTCATTTGCTACATTTACTTAAGATAGCATACTTCAGGGAAATAACTGGTAGATGGCTTTAAGGGTGGTGGTGATGGTTTGAATGTTTGTTTTTTCTTTGTTTGCAATGGAAAAAACTGTCAGACACATTGAAGAAGGTAACTTGGAAAAAGCACTCTGTAAGTGCCAAATGTGGGCACTGTTTTATTGGTATGCTAGGCACCTATGCAAAACTCACAGATAGAACTTATATCTCTAATAGTACACATAGACAATGAACACGTCTTTTGGGGTATCTGGTTTATAGAGCAGTTAAAGCATCCTTTAAGATGACATGATAAAAATGCCTCTCAGTCTAAAAAAAGAAGTGCTATCTAAGGATGACAGCAAGTGTAAAATGTGAAAAGCTCCATGGAAAGTGTGAGAAACATGATCACAAACATCTATAGAGGGGAACAAGTGCAAATTTTCTTACTGTACTTCGAAACAACTGTCTTACCAATACTACATTTCTACTTGTAAGAAACACAAGAGGGAGTCCGATGACAGGCAGATGATGAGAGTGCATGCAGGGGGGGCCACGGAGCCTCACAGTGTGACAGATGAGACAGCAGGAAACTGCCTAGAGCCAGTGAACCCTTTGATGGAGAATTGGTGCGTCTTGCCCAGGCCTCCAAGTTGCTTTAAAGGTAAGCTCTGAAAGCTTTAAAAGACAAAGTGCAGCTTCATTGCCAAGTCTCTTCATAAAGGATTGTTGGACTCTGAAAGGTTTACTGTGAAAGACAAGTGCTTTAAGACAAGTGCTTTTTTAACTGTATGAGTTTCAATAGGGTCAGGTGTCAGGTCCTACATTTTAGTCACAACAACCCCAGACAATCCTAGAGGCTTGGGGAGGAGTGGCTGGAAAGCTGCCTGATGGAAAGGGACCTTAGTGTACTGATAGACAGTAGGCTGAGTATGAGCCAGCAGTGTGCTCAGGTGGCCAACAAAGCCAATGGCATCCTGGCTTGTATCAGGAATGATGTGGTGAGCAGGACTAGAGAAGTAATTCTGCCCCTGTATTTGGCATTGGTGAGACTGCACCTCAAGTACTGTGTTCAGTTTTGGACACCTCAGTACAGAAAGGACATGAAGGTGCTGGAGCATGTCCAAAGAAGGGAAACAAGGCTTGTGAAGGGCTTGGAGAATATGCCCTATGAGGAGAGACTGGAGGAACTGGGGCTGTTCAATCTGGCAAAAAGGAGGCTGAGGGGAGATCTTATTGCTCTCTTCCTATATTTAAAAGGTGCTTACAGTGAGAGCGAGGCTGGTCTCACTGGTGACAGATGACAGGATGAGGGGAAATGACCTCAAGTTGCACCAGGGTAAGTTAAGGCTGGATATCAGAAAACACTTCTTTACAGAAAGGGTTGTTAAACACTGGAATAGGCTCCCCAGGGAGGTGGTTGAGTCACCGTTCCTGGATGTGTTTAAAAACCATTCGGATGTGGTGCTCAGGGATGTGATTTAGCAGAGGGTTGTTGAAATTAGGATAGTATGGTTAGGTTGCAGTTGGACTCGATGATCTTTAAGGTCTTTTCCAACTTGAGCAACTCCATGATTCTCTGATTCTCTGATTCTATGCTTTAAAGATTTGGGTCTCTGGATAAAAACTAAGAAGGAAGCTTTGAAACATCTTACCTGATGACTGGAAGGTAAGGTTGAAACAGGTTTAATGATTCATACTGCTATGTGAATTGGGCCTTGGATTCCAAACAAATATTCATACGAGATTTTGACTCTGTGGATGGTATGGACTGTTCTCTGGTAGTTAGAGGTTTCTTTCACTCCTTCTTACTGTTGGCTCCTGAGCACCAGTTAGTGGTATGCTGTCAGGATTGCTTTTGAATTCCAGAGATTTCATGGCGACTTTCCAGACCTCTGCTTTCTCTCGCAAGCAGGGAGCAGGTAGTTCCCATTAAGAAATAAGTTTTTTAAAAGCTTATTTTGACGAGAATTAAATGGAAGGGAAACCTATAAAGTGGCTTCTTCTGCAGCGATACAGATACTAAATTAGTTTGCCCATCAACAGCAGCATTGCAAAACTGTTAATGAACAGCAAAAGGGCAGCAGCACAGTGAGAACTGAGGTCTGGAGGTAGGAACCCTTGTACCAAACAGCCCTATCCTTCTCTTGCCCTTTTCACTTCATGAAACAAACACAGTGTGTATATTCCTTAAAAGTGAGCCCTTAAATCTATCACATACACTATTTTCACAGAGTTGTGCTTTTCTTTAAACTACCAAGATCACTGGGGATATAAAAGGTCTACTTTAGCCTTGAAGCTGCCCTGCTTTTTCAGTATGAGTATATTTATAGATATATAATTCATACCTCTGGGGTTGATCTCCAGTAAGAGTTCTCTGCCACTGGAAAACACAGTGTGTTAAAAATTTAATAGAAGCCTTATGAACTGTAAGGATGTTGAGGGTGAGTCATGAACGCAGAAGGCACTAAAAAAGGGAAAAATAAAAACTGAAAAACTGTAGCAGCTGCCAGCTTTCATCTTCACAGCCACAACTGCTTAACTGGAGACTCAGAAAGCAAACTGATAAGAGTATAATGGGCACACAAAGATGAAATCTTGAGTGGTGTTGATAAGGGACACACCCTTAAGGTCTCTTTCTTTTCCAGCTGTGTTTGAAGAGCTTTTAAATTACATCCAAATTCCACAGCCAAAGTCTGTCGTTTGCATTTTATTCTTATGTTGTTCCTCTGAAATTTGAATGTTTTTAGTATGACACACTTGTCATAGAAAATAATTCCTTACCTTTTCCCCTCTGAATCAAAGCAATATCAGTGCCAATAATTTCTTATTAAATTACTGAGTTCATAAACCTCAATCTAATGGTGTTTTACTTAATTCTTCTTTAAGCTCTCTGAGAATGAGAAGGGGAAAATATTCACAGGAAAAGCAATGCTAACACAAAGCCTAGTAGATGAACCTTCTTAATATTATTTTCTACCTTTGCAGTCTGATTTAAGTGCAATTGTCAGTCAGTAGTAGAGAGAAAAATATCTTTCCCATAGTGGAATACTGCAACATTTCACCTCAAATATCTTCTTTTGGTGCACTCAGAGTGATTAAAGCTGTACTTCTTGCTGTGGAGTTAATCATTTTTGTGGGCAGGATTTCAGAGCAAAAGTATTCGGGCGCTAGACACAGAGTTGCTTTGAACCAACTGGAACATGACCTTGTCCATCTCCCATTATTAGGTTGAACTCTCATGATTAACTGGTGACAGCTTCCTACTTGGTTAAATAATTTGTTCTGTTTTCAGCATCAGTGGTTTAAAGGATTTGCAAGTTGAACCTAAGATACCTTCTCAGTACTTATCACAGTGTTAACATGCAGGAATGCTAAAAACATGCATGCTTATAAAAGAATACAACCTTTCTTACTTTTACTAAAAGCTCATTTTTGTTTAAAGAAATCAACCCAAACCTCTTCTGAAATTTTCTGGACATGGTTTTCAGTAAGGAAGTATCTCTCAAATGTAATTTTTCTTTAGAAGATACTACCAAGCTTGATACTAATCATAATATGACGAGTGTGTTTACCTGGAAAGAGTACACTTGAGAGTATCAGTTAAATTGGACATTGGGCAGATAATCAGCAATCAGAAAATTAAGAGAAATAAAACACTTTCATTAGAATAACATAGGAAAGATGTAGAACTGCAATAAGAAGACCTTGAGAGCTACTGAAATGCTCGAGAAGTCTCATCGCTTTTCCTTTGAAATGAAAACTACAGCATTGGGCTACATGCAATTTAAGTATTTTAAAAGAAAGTAGCTTTACTGGTGGTTCATTTTGGGAAAGGGAAAGGGGAAAGAAAGCTAGAGAGAGAGACTGATAAAGAACAGGAGCAAACTACCACAGGTTCCTTTACCCCCTCCTATGCAGAATGCAATCCGGTAATAGACAATACACAAACAGCACATAACATAAAAGCAAATACAAATTGATTCAAAAATAAATAAGTGAATTTATATACTTTTCCCAAAACAAAATCATGTACTAGAAAAGAAAAATGCCACAGCAACAAGATCAGAGAAAGGAAAAAAATAAGTCAATCACTTTATCAGCAAAAACAAAAGTTAAAATCTAAAAGAACTGAAAAAAACGATGAAAATAAAAAAATACCTTTTTAAAAAACTAATCAAAAATACATAAAATTACTTAGAAAGCATACCACATTGATTTCATAACAGTCAACTTACATCAACAAATTGCCCGCATGTTTTTTGGCATGAAAAGAAAAATTTACAAAAGAAAGTTGTGTAAGAATGCTCTTGGACAAGTAGCATTGCCACATTCTTGAAACTTGCTTTTTGTCGTTGTTGTTTCTTAAAAACTTTTTTTAGCAAAATGTTTATTATTTCTTTTTTAATATAATTGTTTTACAACAAAGGGCGATACAGGGAGGCAACAACACATACATCCACACCACATAACATGAAAAGAAAAAAATCTTGCACCTTAACAAATTCAAACTTTTTTTTTCTGCTGTTTTTGGTTGTAATTTTTTTTTTTTATCTTATGTAAAGTTGTTAGCATATTACACTTGAAAAATCCTGTACATTTTATAGAATTTACTTCTGCTTGTTTGCATATCTATATATATAATGTTTTTTGAAAAGCAAAGTTTGTTGCTTTTTTTGCCTTTTTGGTCAATTTGATATATATTTTTTTAAACATTTTCTTTTTTTCTATAATTTTTGTGTGTGTGTGTTTTAAGGAATGAATGACTGCACATAAAATTTTAACAATGCTAAAGAAAGGGGAGGTGGAGGGGAATTATGGGAAGAAAAAATGCCTAGGGTGGATGGAGTGGGACTGTAAAAATCTATGAGTGTACTACACAGGAGATGAAGAGGATGGGAGTGAATGTGTAAGTCAGTTGCCATGTCCATGTAAGGGCGGTACGGAGTGATCTAGCAGCATTAGAGCTTCTGGCTGTAAGGAAGGGATGGGCAATATACAAAAACAAATGAGCATATTCATGCCCATCAACAAAAAGAAAGAACAGAACTCTAACATTGACAATCTCACAAACCCTAAGCTGCAACTTCTTCAACATGCAAGTTACAAAAAATTAATAATTATAGTATTAATATTTACATTTTCATTAAATGTTCTCAAATTATAAAAGCAGTTTAAACTTTTCCCTACTAAAAATAGCAGTAAAAATACATAAACTAATAATAATAATAATAATAATAATAACCAGAGAATAAAACAAAAAAAACAAGGAAACAAGTATTATGCATTGGAATTGGAACAACTTCATCTGTAGCTACCCACAGCTTCCTTCTTTTAAGAATCACATCTCTGAAGTCCATCAGATTGATATGAGTACTCTTAGTAATATGAGACAGTCATTTCTTGAGCACATCAAATAACTGTTTCAAATGTAATGACTGTATTGGCACACCCCTTCCCCACTCTCAACTTAGATAGCTTTTGCATTCAGATTCTCTGGAGAATCTCAAAAATACAGCTGTGGGATTCTGACAGTGAAGTAGTTCCGTATTTAAAGAGGGAATTAAAGGGAAAAATTGCAGAAAACAATTCATAACTCTTTTGTTTTTGTTTTTCATTATTAGATTAGAACAAACCAAATCTAAGATAGATAGAAATTCAACCATTGAAAAGAAATACATCAAAATATAACTATGTAGAGATATACTAAAAAAAAAAGCAAAAATGAAAAAGCACTTTGTTCCCAGTGAGAAGGGAGATAAGAATGATTGTGGGGGTTTAAAATTTTATTTTTAAAGAAAAAAATATTCCACACACTTTCAAAGATGAATGAACCAGATGCACACATTGAAAAGGAACAGACAAAGCAGTCTAGGGGCACTTTCATCATTTGGACATTTATTTTTTCCTTAAGAATTTGATTTCTTACCCTTCCCTCCCTCTCTCATTTAAATTTGTTTTCAATTGTTGGCCAAAACCCCACCTTTGCTTTTTTTTTTAATACATCTTTTATTTTTCATCACTTCTTTTTAAAATAAACATGTAGAGGAAAGAAAAAAAAAAAAAGGACGTGCAGTCTGGATGTACGTCATAAATAGACATAGAAAAAGATAGAAGAAATTGGCTGAGATCGACAAATGGGTTATATAATAGCTTAATTTTACTGTAGGATGTTAATAATAATGCATGCTTAAAGTAAGTTGCATTTAGGGAAAGTAGAAAAACAACAGCAAGCAAGGAGTGGGGTGGGTGAAGGAGGGAGGCTGGCGGGTTGTGGGGGTGGGAGGATCATTCCATGCCTCTCCAGAAAGGGCAAAGCACATTCCAGTGGGTTCTCTGCATTTCTAGGTGATGTCAGAAAGGGACAAGGGTCTTAAGCTATACTGGGACATACTTTTATCCTATCATATTGTATTTGTATAAAATACTAGAACACATAAGAACTCCAGACTCCCAGTATTATTTTGGACCTTACTGTCCGGTGTATTTCCAAAATGAGTTATTTTTTATCCTGGAGTGAGGCCATGGGGCTTATTATTCTAAATTCTAATCAACATGAGTAAAGGGAGAAGAATTCATTCTTATATATACACTCTATTGTGCTGGAAAAGGTGATTGCTGCAGTGAATATTTGTTCACAGTGGTGAGCAGTTATTCAGACATGCTGTCTGTGGCTACTGCTGGAAGCCCACTGCTGCTAATAGGATATCAGAATCTAGGTCAACTGAGCCACTTACTGAGTTAAGTATCAGCTTGGTATGAACTGTCTGAAGGAACAAATTTGTCATTGGTGTAAGTGACAACTCGAAATTGCAAACAATACAGTTAGTAATATTTGGTAACAAGTCCATATGATTTTGGGTGGACAAACCTTCCAAAGTTACCATTATGATTGAGTGACCAGTTGCTGCCATGATACAAGAGGATTTACAGTTCAAGAAGATATTGCTACCCAGTCCTATCTAACTCTTACTTGAACTCAGTGTCCTAGATGGGCCCTTGGATTCCTTTCAGTTCCCCCATCTGATGTCCACATTTACTTTGTACAAAAATCATTGTTGTGACAGCAGAGTCCTTCTAAAAAGGAACTGATGGTCCTAGGAAAACAGTCTGTTTTTCTTTATGTTTTAGGAAAAGCCAAACATTTGGACTCTGTTCACGCTGAATCTCTCTGGGAGATGGGAAAAATGGGCTGAAAGCTCTGTACGTACTCTAAGTTTCCACCAGAAATACCCATGTGATCTCTCCATTATCAATCTTAAAGGCCATGCTACCACTGGTCAGTGGAAGTGGGTGGCTATCTTGGGTGGCTATCTTGAGCTTGAAATATCTGGAAAGAATGGGGCTATCTACCGTGTAAATATGGTCAGTGGTACTTTACTATAAACACAGTAGTAACAAACAGGATGTTTTGGTACGTATTAACATGAGGGGCAATAGTACCTCTAAAGCAGATGAGAGATCAGTATTAATTCTGAGGAAAATGAAATAAGTATAAATAACACAAAAAATAAATAGTCTAGTTACTGAAAAGTATCTAGTTCTGAGTGGAATTGTATGAGAATACCCTTAATTCCTACTTCAGAAGTGCTGAGGTTGTGCTGAATGCCAGCACAGCTGGAATGTACTATGCCTGTTCTGGAAGACTGCACTGGAACTATCTACTGCATCTCTGGTAAGCATGTTAAGAAGGGAAGGAGTTCAACCAAAGAAGAGAAAACCTGGTCAAGGTAGTCTCAGGGACAGAACACGTGGGTTATATGAAGCAGAACTAGACTACATAGGATACTTTTGTGGATTCATTTGTACATCAGACAAGACTGGCTACACAGACCTCAGTGGGGATTTTTATTCGGTCAGATTTCAAAGTTAGTGTCCCTGGACACCACTTCCTACCAGGATTCTCTGCCATCTGGTTTAATTGTACGAAGGAAGTTTCACAAAGGGCATTTAAGCTTTGAATTTTAATCAGTATTTGTCTGACTTGCAGCTGGATTTTCAGAACAGTGAAATATCCCCTTCAACATGTTAGAACTGAATGCCTTCTCTTTGATACAAAACAGACTGTAAGGCATGGGGTATGGTTGCCAACTGTCCAGAGTATGTCAGGCCACTTAAGTAAATACTTATGCCCTATCTCACTATAAATGCCTAACTCATTGCATGAGAGACTGAAAAAGCCTTTTACTGCCTAAAAGATCAAAAGAAGTAAAGAACCACAATTGGAGCCAGAGACACTTAAAGAGATGACAAGATTTTGAAAAGGGAGTCTTTTGGGTCTAGCAAACATTAAGAAGATTTGAACAATGTTAAGCAATTTTTTCCCACTTGGTCAATAATAAACTCTTGAACAGAAACATAGTGTTTTGGAAAATGTGGGTCCAGCATTTATTGCTGAACACAGAAGAAAACTTCTCAAGTCCTTTCAAAACTCTAGCTTGTAATAGCTAAAAGTAGATGTTCCAATTTGAAAATTGAGTTCCAAATGTTCCCACATGAAGCCACAGAATAATAATAATAAGCCAGACAACACTTTATTAATTAACATCTAGCAAATTATTCCTCAGAAAAAAAGTTTAAAAAGTATAACCAATGCAGCCTTTTTGTATTTTCAGACTTTCAACAGTTACAGGCCTCTTATAAGGACTGGGTCAAGATAGCAGAATTTTTCAAATGAAAAATTCCACGTTCAAAAAAGGGAGGTATTTTTGCAAAAAGTCCCTTGTTCAGCAGATTTAATTACACAATTATGTTTTCTCACATTTTGTTCTCAAGCTTCATTTTCCAAAGCTACCGGTAAAGGTAATGAATATTACCCTGTGTGTTGCACATCAAGACTATAAATATAGATTAGGATCTTGGGCTGCATTACTGTCTCTGAGTTCAGGCTAACCTCTGAGACTGCCACTATCCTCAGGTTCCATCCATCTGATAGCTCATCCATTACCTAACACACTGAACATCACATTGTCTGCGTTCAGTGCACTGCAACACAACTCTATCAATATATTTTGTTACTAACAAACACCAGTACCAGATGCTTCTTCTTACCTAGATGTCCAGCAGCACTGTCAATGCCTAAGATTCTCTACTGGCCTATGTGCACAGAATAATATAATCAAAAGTCCCTCCTTATTTGAGATATTTTTCTTTTTGTATTTTTATATGCAAAAATTGCAAAACTAGGATGAGGAGCATGCATTTCACTGTGGTGTAACCAGGTCTTCCAAACTTGTTACTTTTGTGAGTTTGCTTTCTGTATCAGACAGCACCCTCTTGGGATCATTAAGAGCCATACACTTGCTCAAGGATACTAACTTCCAAGTTGCTGATACTGTGAAAATATCAGTGAAAAGAAACACATAGAGAAGTTTCTCTGAACTGTAAACTGTTCATTTTTTCTCTAATTTTTTTACTTATAAAATAGCAAAAAGGGCATTGTTAGCTATGCATCTCCTTTGAACTTCAGGATATGTTGGCAGCATTTTCTCCCCTGGCTAGAATATAGCAAAAATATATGTTAAATAAACAGGTAAGAGGAAAAAAAGCCCAGCAAAAATCTGCAGTTCAGGCATATGTCTGTACACCAAGGAAGAGAAGAATCTTCCCAATTTTCAATTATTTCTCCATAAAAGAAATACATACACAGACTAAGAGATTGGTTAAGAACAAGCTATCATGATTTAAAAAATTAGTCAATTTGTTGTATCATTTCCCTTTCACCAGCCATCTGTACTAGCAAAAACTTCCCTCACTCTAAGCCTATGGGTGTAGATGAAGCTACAAAAATAAGAATGGCAATGCGCTAAGAGAAAGTCTACACAGGCATCACTGACAAAGTGCCACACACCATCCTATTTGGTTTTGTGTGTAAGTATTAATTAACGGGGTTTCTTTTTAGCAATAAGGAGCTAGAAATAAATATGAAAACACAGGTATCAGAAGCTAAGGAAATCAGAGGACTAAACTGCCACAGCTCTTTGAGGCAAAGAATTTTTCAGGTATTTACTGTAAGCTTATTATCTTTCCACATTCTGAACCAAAGAGTATTTTGATGCTTCCAGAACTAAGCAACTCATCCAATATCACTGGCCTGAATGCATTCTTCCTGTGCAACTCTACTCAACCTTCTCCTCTCCTTCTTCTCCACTCAGAAGTGTCTGAGTGCTTTCCTGAAAGACTGAAGATTAACATTTGTAATCAGCCCAGCTACACTTTTTTAAGTAAAGCTACACTAATTTAGTTCTGAAAGTTAGTCATGAGGGAAGAAGTCTTTCTAAATCCTAAGGGATTTTACAGCCACAAACCAGATCCTAATACTAACAAATTCAGTAGCAGAACTCCATCCAATAATCTGAGTGAGAGCAGGAATAGTTCACTGTCTACTGCTGAAATCTATGTAGCAAATGTTTCCTGTGTATTTATACCATTCTAAAATGACAATATGTTTTTGCTTACCTACAGATAGAAAGCAGCACAGAAATCTCAGTGTCTCTTGCTTTCTTCAGTGTATACAACTGCAAACCATCAGCTGAAAATGCACATCATTGGTTTGCTAGAATGCTAGTGAATATTAGACAACCACCAAATTCTTTCCTTATAATTATAACCCAAGAAATTTTAAACTGTCATACAATTTAATACCATCATTTGGAACTGTATGGGAACTGTTGAGTCCCAGCCAGAGCCACTGATTGAGCACCTGGGGAAAAAGACCCAGTAAGCCCTGGGAACAGAGGTGAAAGCAATTCATTTGTGTGACCGGATGGGCTGGAGCCTGGCTGCACCTCTCTTAGACCTCATTTAAGGATCTGGGGAAGGATCTCTTTTTGGAGGTCCCTCTTTGGTGAAGTTTTCCCTTGTGAACCTAGAATCTTCTGATACAGATGAGCAATCATCTTCACTTCCATTCTAGCGCTTTTTTACTTTACAGGTCATTCTGTCATCACACCTCTGTTGTAATGCCTTTTCCATCAAGTTGATCTAATTGCTGCAGTATCCAGACTGCTTCCAGTATCCAGGAAAAAAATCAACACAACTCTCAAGTATGCTGCTTAAGGGATGTTTGGAGAGATAGCTACTGTGTTTTTGTCTTGGAGCTGTATTTTTTTTTTTTTTTTTTTTTTTTTTTTAAAGGCAAGACCAGAGAAAAATCTTGTCCACTTCTAGGATGGCTGAATAATTCAGGATCATCTCAGATATTATTATCCTCTTTGGCAAAGCAGGTACATTTTTATTCCTGAGAATACATGAGAAATAGTTACTATAGACTTTTAAAAAGTACCTTCAACAATGTATACACTGGACTAAGGAAATGTGCATTATAAGCTGTAAAAGAAAATGGGGACGTAATGAATGAGGATAAATTCAGCAATCGAAATGGTAACAAATTCCATCTAAAGACAATACACTATTTCCTCGGAAATCATGTAGAAAAACTGATAACTCAGAGACTTAAAAGCCCTTTTTACAAGGAATGGGTCCAGCGGTACAGACAAGGTCATAAAGTTATTGTGCTTTGGGTTTTAGATGTCAAAGTATGTTCTTTCTGCTTTGGGTTATCTTGGACTAATGTTATTTCCATATCAAAAGTGAAAAAAAAACAAGCCCAAAATTGTATTTTTGTGCAAAATGTTATCAGGGAATTGACTAGGCTGGACAAAATCCTGAAGAATGCTGAGAAAAATGTTTAACTAAGTGCCAACTTCTGCAATTACAATGAATTAGCGAAGAGGTAGTAGAAAATTTTGACCTGCTGTTCTGGAGTCACTGGGACTCTGGAATTGAGGATAAGCCCTTCAGTCTCCTCCTCAACCAAGTACAGGTCAAAATGTTCCTCATAATCAATACAAGAATTGTCCCACAGTCAGGCTGAAAAGGCTAAACTGAATTTCCCATTATCAGTAAAATGAAGTGATACTGGGTACGCTAAGTTTCAATTTAAAACCTTGTGGAGGAAAAATGTTACTTTACTATTGCTCTGAGACTGTTACGGATGAGAAGATCACTACCAACCAGACTGCTTAAAGGTTCTAACAAATACCACTGGAAAGTGGTAGAAAATCTAGGTAGAATTTCTGATATTAAATAGAAATTATTAAAGCCACAACTCTTCCTCCAAAAAGCTAAAGAAGGGAATGTCAACATTCTGAGCAGTATGTTAGGTGGTGTTCTCTCACATCAGTTCATAGAATGTGAGATGCTCTTTCCTTTTAATTGTACTAATGTTTAAAATTACCAGAATCCCCTTGAGACCTCAAGTAGGAGTATTTGGAGACAGAGTGGCCATGATTAATAATCCGTGCTTTGAAGTCAGTTTCACCAGGCAGTACTTGTCATTGCATCAAAATACAATGGTTCTAACTAATGCATGAACTATCAAGCTCTGAAACACTGCAGGGGACCCCTTTGTAAAGCAGCTTTCAATATATGAGCTAGTTCTGTCTATCATTTGGAAAAGACAAGAGGGGATACTACTATGATCCAGGCATTTTTAGATGGAATTTTGGCAGGATTTTTTGTTTGCTTGTTTTTATGGGAAAGTTTAGTACTAGTGGGAAGTACAGCAGCATAAAGAGAGAGAGTTGTTTTTGCAGATTTCTTTTTGAAAGTTCAGGATTACAGTGGTGAAAGGCTGCTGCAGGCAAGTTTGAATCCTCCTTTTCTACACAGTGAATGACTGGAATAAACTCTACAGTGATTCTGAAGCCAAAACTTTAAGCTGTTTATCAGAGATTGCATTATAGGAAGAAAGTGGCTGGGAAGTGTGTTTGCTTTGTTTGCACAACAGATTGGATTGGAAGAGAAATATGTCATTGCAAATGTTAGCCTTATTTAATGTTGATGATAATGATCGTACTTGGGCACACTTCAGAAGGACATTAAAGATAGTATGTACATGACACTAAGGTCTTTATGAACAAAAATCCAGAATGACTGACCTCTGCTGTTGATTAATTCTACTCACCAGTAAGCTAGGTGGGTTGACATCCTCTCTCCCTTATCTGTACACCATGATAAGGTAAAATATATCCCACTCTCACAAGTATTTATTCGTTCTCTTTCTAACTAGAAATAATTTTGCTTTTTTAATGAAGCAGCTAATATTCCTAGGCTGTTGCTGGTCAGATTGTTCTTGAATCACTATTTAAAGGGATATATAGTTATACAGTTGATTGTATTCACCATGTGGCTGCTTACTACACTGCCTGAAATATTTCAATTTTAAGGTTATTGTTAAGAAATTAGCTAACAGAAGAGTTTGCATAGCTATTAACCGTCATGTCTCAGCTTCACAATTCTGTAATTCACAGGGGCATAACAATCATGAATACCTGTGAAATGAAAGTTAACTGCAAGCCAAGTCTAATAGGATGGAATGTTAATTAATAGAAGCTAAAAAAAAACCTTATCATATTCAGCTTTCCTCTGCTATGAAATAAGATATTTTACCGTCAGATTTTAATAGGAAAGTCTATTACTTTCTCATAGGCTCTAATTTCCTTTATCTGTATGAGCTACAAAATTTTCTCATGAAGAACTTTTTTTGCTGATGAATTTATAATTCTTATTCATGTTCTTACTGAACGTGATGGTCTTCAGCACAATGAGAACAGAGATAGAATGGGAAGTAGTATGTTAAAAGAACAAACACTTTATTTGGGTAATTCTGCTATTGGCAAAACCTACAAATTTATACTTTGTGAATGAATTAAAAAGCTATTTAAGTTCTAACCACAGTGCCTTGAGGTTTACTGGCATATGGTAGTAGTGAACAGCACTGTTTTGAAGTTAGAAGAAAAGTTTAAAAGACTCATTATAAATATTTGGGTCTCCTTGGCTCCTTCTTTGCCTTCTGAAAAAGGGTGCTAAACATGGACAGGCATATGGGCCAACAGTATTCTGAAGGAGAGCTGGCAATCTTACCAGTCATTCCCACTGCCTAAACAATATATACTGTGCTTTAATTGTAAACGTAAGGGCTTATTTCTACTACCTTCCACTGCACTGAGTTATTCATCAAAATGGAAGCATGTCAGAAGCCAAATACTCAAGTGCTTGATTTCAACATGTTAAACAGATGTATGCAAAAAAGACACTCTCCTCAATATTTAATTATTTCAGGTGCCTCATCCCTGAATATGTGAATGCCCCATGTTTTGAGAATTCTGTCTTTGGCTTTTTATTGGCTAATTACTCCATGCAAGAAACTCCAAGCTTCCATTGGCACATTGAAACGCCATCCCAATTTCATATGATTTCCTCATTTAAATTTCAGGTAGTGGTAACATCAGCAGAAAAATAGGGAAAAAGGGAACGAATGGGCAATTGAAATATATAACTACAAAGAAAGGGAAAAATTCAGCACAAATGTACTAGGCTTTGGAATAAGATGAAAGCTGCATATGCTCTGTCTTCATAGGAAGGGAGACAGTGCACAGGGTTAACTGAAAAAGAACTTCATTTCTGCTCTTTGACAGCTTTACCTTTCCCTTAAAAAAAAAAAAAAAAAAAGCACTTTGAAAACTCTGCCATGGGGTTCCATGCTTATTATATCTCAGTGGAAGCATTTTCAACTTTAAAGCTGGAAATAGATCAAATATTTTTTAAGATACTCTTCACACCAACTCTCTGCCAACTCAGTTTGGGATCTGAGCATCAAGTTCAGGTCTCCCATCATCATCACTCATAACTAAAGACTGTAGGTCAAAGTGTGCCCTTAACAGCCTCGGAGCTACCCTATTGCCTTCAATAGTTTTAAAGAAATATTACTGACTGAACTTCCAAATTGGATGTGTGTAAATTACTCAACCAATGAAGTGAGAAACAGACTGGAACCTAGCCTCAACCCTAGTGCCTCATGGGCTCTGCAGGGACCAGAAGGATACAAAGCCACTAAAGCCAATGGACCAGACTCTAAAAGCAAACATAAATGTCAGTGAAAGAGAGAAAAGACTTTAATTGTTTGCTTATCTACAGCACTCAGGTATAGCCACAAGTGATATAGCTCCTTTTCATTACAAAAATCCACATTTGTTAAAATGATACTTTTTTTTCAGAAGTATTTCCTTCTTTTTTGCAAACACAATCTTTCTTTTAACCTCAGTAATAAACCTCCATCCTCTGTTACACATCCTACAAATCCTCCATGCATCTGTCAAACTTTCTCTGTGTATCTCCCAACTAAAGCTTATTAGTGAATCACCAAAGAAAGCACCTTTCTAAATTCTCTGATTTCAGTAACTATAAAGTGGTATACAATAGTATTCATCCTCCTTACTAAAGGTCTATTTTGATTTTCAGTAAATGCAAAATATATTCAGTCTGAGATAAACAGTGCAACTGTACTAACAATACATTTCTGGTTAAACACAATACCAGCCATTCTGGATGGAGTATGCTGTCAGATCTGACTGAGACAATCCAAAACATTATCAAGTGCAGAAATGAAAAGGGAAGTTGCAGTAGCTTACTTCAAAGACAGTGCATACTTCCTAAAAAAGCAGGCTTCATCTCTGCTCTCTTTCAAAACATTAATAAGTAGAATATAGATGCGCCAACTGGGCTTAAAAAAAGTAAATGAAAGTCAGATGCTGCCTGGTCTCAGAAAATCAACAGGCATGTCCTATGTATTAAAACCATGTAGAATAAAATAGAGCATTGTAATGAAGTACAGTAAAAATGTGGATGATATGCACCTCATAAGAACAAACTGAGGTAGTTAACAATTGAACTTTGAAAATGCTTTGGCTACAGCCTTTCCTATATGTCACACTGTATAGAAACAGTTTATTTTCATACCGTGATTTGAATCTGGATAATCCTGTATAGTGATTTATTTTTTTCCCCCACAAATACCTATAGCAACTCAGCTAAATACTATGTACTTTCATTAATCCCTGTAAAAATGGAATGTACTCAGTGTTTCACAAGATCAGGCTGCCAAATTTTCCAGCCACGTAGCTAATGTAATTAGTGATTATGCATGCATGTGCATACATACGGGAATTTGCACACAATTTTTTTTACCACAAAAATATCTAATTTGCATCCAGATTCCAAACTGCTATGGAGAGAGCCAAATGCTGACTACTTTGTTTTCCAAAACAAAATCAACATGACTTTCCTAATCATTCTAGACAAAAGGCTTGGACAAGATTTTTAAACAAGTAAGGAATGCATTGAAAAAGTTCTGCTCTTGGTATTTTACACTTATTACCTAACTTAATCTCTCTGGAATTCTTTCTGCAGACAGAATTTTTTCAGTGCATGAAGTGAAATTCACAATTCATTTCTTCTGATCTGATATTCAGGTCTGGTAATCTAACCTACATCCGAAACTTAAGGGACTCACCTGCTAGTTTTACTCTGATAACAGTGCTTCTACGCATTACTGCTAACTTCCATTGGCATTAAGGTAGAGCAAGTGTATAATTTCTTAGAGTAGGCTCACAGACCTGAAATATGACATACAGTCCATCTCTTAGGGACCAATACAGAATATTACCAGCATCTGCATTGGAAGCTATTTGCTAGAAATATCTGAAATCTGTCACCGTATTCTGAAATTGAAGAATGATTCCTTTTATATCTATGCTTACATACGTATGATTGTATGTATATAGTTGTGTGTAAATATATACTTATATATATGTTTACATACACATGTATATTTCCCATAATTCTTATTTCCAGCCTCTTTCCTAGAACTCCAGTCAGAGATGTAGAGCTCAGATTTCTTGGATTTTATAAAAGGAAACTGAAGTTGTCATCCCTTAATCCTCCACTGCAGAGAATCTCTTTCCTTCAAGCCAGACTCTAACCATTTTTAGAACTCAGGCTGTATAAGCAGAGGCTTCACTGTAATGGAGCAGAGAGATAATAGTGTCTCTTTACATGGCTTTGTCTCTGCTACCCCTGAAATGATGTGTATACAGCTCTAAGCATTTCATTACCAGAAAAGAACAACACAAGATAAAACAAAAGAGAAAACTGATAAAGAAGTGCTGTTCAACAGGGGACAATGATCACTGCTCTAAGGTCATGTCTGAAATCTTTAACTTCACTGTAGCTAGCTCATTTGTCTCATTCTGCATTTGCTTAAATCTCTTTTGTATAAGAAAACTAATGTAATGTGACATACCACAGTAAAAACTGTCATTGCCCTAACATGACTGGATCCCCCGAAAAATGACCTCCTGGAGCGTGTATCTGACAGGAAGTTTAAGAAATCTGTAGGATCAAACTGCAATCTTTGTTTAAAAGCAAAGGAGAGATTAACTGAGGTTTGAATGCGAAAGAAGAATTAAGATTCCAAGGTCTTATTTCAAGTCCTGTCATTCATACAGTCCTTAAGGGCTTGGTCCATAAAAGGATTAACTATCTCTTGTCAGCATATAAATCTAAAATTTAGACCTCTGAAGCAAGGGCTCAGCTGCACTAATATCCACAAAGCTCCTCTCAGATGCTGGATAAAACATGGCAATAAAGCTACAAGATTGGACTTCCAATATGCAGTTATTTCTGGGATCCAGCTGCTGAAATATTTCTTAAATGTGTAATTGGCATCAGAAATCAAATCACCAAAAATACAAGAAAGAAAATCGCTTTTATAGGAATTTTAAGGCAAAAGCAGTAGGTATCAACCCCCACTGATATTCTGTCATAAACTGGGGCCTTCATAAAATGTGCTTTTAAAAGATGTATAGGTGCCTGTTGCCTCATTTGGTTCTCAGCTTCTTTAATTAATGAGTATGGAAGCTAAAAAAATTTTTATATAGAAAACCAAAACTGTTCAAGTTGCATAGGACACTGTAAACATTTCTGTGTGAAGACAGTTTTCTCACCAGGAACTCCAAGCCGGGCAGCTCATAAGAATTTCTTGTAGTATTTGAACTGGCAGCTCGTGTTTAGATAACTACACCTATGAGACAGGCCAACAGAAAACTTGCAACTTGCCATGAGGAAGGAAAGGTCAACTCAGAGGAAGAGGAAAAAATCCCCAGAAGAATAAATGAAGTACAGATGACCGAGACTCATTTTTCCTAAGCTAACACTTTGTCATAGAAAGCACTACCTGAACCCACATTTTTCAGTAGATAAGTGTTTAAATACCTTGAAAGAATGCAGGAAAACAAGCTCTCTCTCCATGTTTCCTCACTTGTCAGGTATGGAGGAAGCATTACTGTGAACAAGCGAGCTAGACACACAAATGACTGTTTTAATCTTTAAACAACCCTGCTATTAGAATAGAGGTGCTCCAGGCATAACATTTGCAGTTTGTTTCACCAGCTGTTTCTAAAAATATCGCCTTAGTGAAAGAGACTTTTTTTTTTTCATTTTTGTTTGAATTTCCTTTCCAAGGGAAAAATGATAGATATAAAAAAACAACATATGCTGGAAAGATCACACAGCTTCAGGGATGGACTTTTACCATTGCTATTCAAAATATGACAAGCTATGAATGAAACAGCTGAAGATGCTAAAATATACTGGCCCGTGTTCTTTGATAAATTTAATCAAAGGCTTTATTCTTCTAAAACAATTGGTAGAGAACAAGTGACAGATGTTTCCTATGGGGAAAAGTATGTTTTAATATTCTAGAGAATCTAACAGGGGAGAAAGGAAGTTAAAAAGCTGAAAAGAATTTGTAAAATACATCCTAAGTTAGTCAGCAGTGAAGGTTATTTGTCATATTTTAGAAATGAAAAAAAAAGACAAGTGTACCGAAATCCCCACACAATCTGTATGACAAAACTCAAGACATTTTTATAGGATACTGGATTCTACTGGACACTCAGCAGTAAAGGGACTGTGTCCTGATACATGCAGATGTATTCATGTCGTGACAAAGATCCATGAAAGAAAGGCATTAAAGATTTGGAAATCTACACCGTAGTTACTGAGTTAGAAACAAAAAAAAAAAACCCTTGCATCGTTTCCACTTAGTTATGAGTAGTTATTTCACTATACTCTGTTTATTTTCCAGTTCACTCACAGTTCTGAAAATCATAGAAAGAATGTGTTGTACAGCAAAATACATATATGGATATCTTTTGTGAATTGTTTTGAGATAAAAAATCAACGAAGCTTCTTTTGCAGTGAGATACTTTTTGTTGGAATGTGATTTTATTCTTTAAAAATAGATTTCAAATTTTAAAATTTTAAATAATTTGATTAATTTTAATATTTTTTTCATTTTAGAAGTCACAACATTTTCCTCATTTGAATTCAGAAGAAACTAGATGGCGGTTGCACAGTACTTTGCCAACATCAAATCTTCATGATTTCTCCAAAAAAGAATTAGGGAAATGCTTCTGGTCTCCGTATTCCATTTGGTTTTACATGATATGTTTAAACACAGAAGTAAATGGTTACAGGAAAACCCAAAAACCTCTCTGTTATCAGAAGTCAAAGCTCAAAAGTCATTAATGATTTCATGCTCAGAGCTCACTCACTCTACTGCTGTGTTGCACAGGTCATGGTGTTTTGGTCATGGGAAGATGACCCAGCAAAGCCCATCCCTCAGCTGTGGAATAAGAATAAACCTGGTAGTATGCCCAATGCACTGTACAAAAAAAAAAGGACTTCTTTTTTCTTTTGATACCTACCTGAACTAGTTACAGAGCTATTTTTTGCTCTTTTTCTGTGTCAGATGTAAAATTTAGGAAGCCCTTAAGATTTTAGTATTGAAAATCAGTAGTCACTAAAACTGGTATCTAAAATTACCCATACTCATTTCAATACCAGGAGGAAAGCAATACTGACATCCATTAGGAAGCACATGCATATAACAAAAAAATATTAAGATCAAAATTGCTTTGCACATCTTTTCTCTAGCAAAAACAGAACTGTTTTAAATGCTTCACCTTTTAAATGCTTCTGTCATTCATTCTTTTCATATTGACACAGACTGAAACTAGTGAAGGCACAAAAATTTTGGAATTTTCTTGTTGCTCAAAAAGAAGCCAATTTTGAGATTTTGTATGCTTGGCTGTACAGCAGTTGTAGTTCCTGCTGAATGCCAAAAGAGGAGCTGATGATCCTTAGAACACCACCTTAGGGAACCAAATAATTTCAGCTTTCCTGAGACTCAGCAGAAGTCCAAAAATGAATCCTTCTGTATGAAGCATTTATAAGCTTTTAGTAACATATTTATTAATGCAATTAAAAATGTAGATTAAAATATTTTGTCAAATTAGTGGACATTTGAGACAAGAAACCAAGTCAGACTGATTTTTTTTTCTTTTTTTCTTCAGTCCCTGGTTTCAAAACTGGCATGACCTATGTCTTCTACTCCTCACATGAGATATAAGTATTAACACGTATCACTCAAGAACTGGGATTCTCAACTTACAGATGAGATAAAGCACTTATTTCTAGCTCTTGTGATTAATAATTTGGAAGTGAAACAGAGAGGCAGAATGAAGACAAGATAATAAGCCATTTGATCTAATTATAAGCTTGTGATCTACTTGGGTTAAAAATGGGAGTAGAGTAGGTTTTCCTAGTGCTGTGCTGAGATATCCAGTTCTTACTGTTCATGTGAACATCAATACTTCTGGGATTCTAATGCAAAAGGCACCTTCAGGTCTAGGCATGATGACCAGAAGAAATACACAATAAAAGCCTTAAGGAGCAAAACTGTATTTCTGTCTATAGTATCAGTAAATGCTCAGTGTGTTTTCTCTTTAACAGAATGCTTCCCTAATCTCCTAAAATATTCACAAATATTATTTATCTTCCAGAAACCAGATAGCTCCTTCTGGACTAAAGTTAATGAATCAGTTTCTATGGACATCTAAGGGTCTAACACACATACATTTGCCTTTGAGGCAAAATCTCTGCCTGAGTCATGTGCTACCTTTTCTCTTTCACTGAATTTGTCATTGCCTATTTTTTCTTTCTTTCCAATATATTTTATGAAGCTGAAAATCAAAGCTAACAGGGACAAAAAGCAAGTCCCAGCAGGTTGAAAATATCATATCTTAGTATTTTAGACATGTGTCAGCTTGATAACATAGGCACAGCACTAGAAGGACTGCCAGAATGTGACAGTGCACATGGCTTTGAGTTTAGAGAACACGCTTATAAAAAAGTCTGGAAGGCAGCAAGGGCAAGGTAGCCAGACTGTGGGTTTGATTCTGATCTCCTCCTGATCTTAGGTAGAAAAGCAGGGATGCTTATAGCAGCTCAATCAGACTGGAGAAAATGTGAAGTTTTTGAAGCAGATTTCTGACTGGGATGCAAATTCAAGTATGGAGGTTCTGACAGAAAAGAGCTGTATATTGTATAGTTTTCATGACATTAACTTATGTAGCCTGAACATGGTTCATGCCAATTGTAATTTCTAGAGGAAAAAGTGATATTTACTGAAAATGATTATCATGTTGATAATCCCTGATGTGGAAATCCCTGATTTTTGTATTTCTCACTTGCTTCCCTCTGCACTGAATTTCAGAGAATTCCTGTTATTTTTGTAGATTTTTAATCTATTTCATTAAAATACATAGTAATATCATTTACCATAACAACTGAGGATAGTAGTAAAAACCTTAACAGTGACCTTGTTTTCTTGTACATTCTTGCTAGTTAGCATTACACTATCATTTTTCTGTATTGCATAGCAGCCTGCACCTGGATATCAAAGTAAGTTCATTAAAATATTAATTATGTCACCATCAGTCCCTTCAACTCTACTGCATTTAGCTAAGCAATATTTCATTTACTCTGTCTTGCAGGTAGGCAAATGAGCAACATCAAGGCCAGAGAAGGAACCAACAGCTGAGGGGAGAGGCATGCCAGAGTTGAAGCTTTTTGTCACAGGCTTTAACACCTCAACCCTCAGCCCTCCCCCTTGCACAGTGACAAATGGTACAGAGGATGAAGCCAGCAGCCTGCCCAGAAACAGAAGACAAAATATGAATTATTTCAAAGGCCTCTATAGGCTCTGTGTGACAAAAGGGAGCACAACAGGACCTGCAGGAGCAACCCCTGCACTGGAGGAGCCTGTGGCTCTCTGCAGGCAGTGGAGAGGCTATGTAAGGCAAACAGAAGCAGCCCTTCAGAGGGACACTGCAGCTCACCTACAGCCCAGAGGTCAGCATCCTGATGATGGCAATCTTCATTAACTCACTACAATGCTCGGATGGGAAGGTTGCTCTGACCTCGTGATGCAGGAGGACTAAAAACTCTGATTGTGATGCACCCAGCCAGCACGGGTTCATGAAAGGCAGATCGTGCTTGGCCAACCTCATCTCCTTCTACGACTGGGTGACCAGACTGGTAGACGAGGAAAAGGCTGTTGATGTAGTCTACCTGGACTTCAGCAAAGCCTTTGACACGGTCTCTCACAGGCTTCTTCTGGGGAAACCGACTGCCCGTGGCCTGGACGGGTATACACTGCTTTGGGTAAGAAACTGGCTAGAGGGCCGTGCCCAACAGGTGGTGGTTAATGGAGTGAAGTCCAGCTAGCAACCTGTTTCAAGCGGTGTCCCCCAGGGGTCGGTACTGGGGTCCATCTTGTTTAATATCTTTACTGATGACCTAGACGAGGGGATTGAGTGTATGTTCAGTAAGTTTGCAGATGACACCAAGTTAGGAGGTGGTGTTGATCTGCCTGAGGGTAGAGAGGTCCTTCAGAGGGACTTAGATAAGCTGGATCGCTGGGCTGGGGTGAATGGAATGAGGTTCAACAAGGCCAAGTGCCGGGTCCTGCACTTTGGCCACAACAACCCCATGCAGCGCTATAGGCTTGGGGATGAGTGGCTGGATGATTGTGAAGAGGAAAGGGACCTGGGGGTGTTGGTTGATGCTCGGCTGAACATGAGCCGACAGTGTGCCCAGGTGGCCAAAAGGGCCAATGGCATCCTGGCCTGCATTAGAAATAGTGTGGCCAGCAGGAGCAGGGAGGTAATCATCCCCCTGTACTCAGCACTGGTGAGGCCGCACCTTGAGTATTGTGTTCAGTTTTGGGCCCCTCACTACAGGAAAGACATTGAGGCCCTGGACCGTGTCCAGAGAAGGGCAACGAAACTGGAGCACAAGTCTTATGAGGAGCAGCTGAGGGAGCTGAGATTGTTTAGTCTGGAGAAGAGGAGGCTCAGGGGAGACCTCATTGCACTCTACAACTTCCTGAAGGGAGGTTGTGGTGAAGAGGGGTTTGGCATCTTCTCCCAGGCAATGAACAGGACCCGGGGAAATGGCCACAAGTTGTACCAGAAGAGGTTTAGGTTAGACATAAGGAAGAACTTTTTCTGTCAGAGAGTGGTCAGGCACTGGAAAGGCCTGCCAAGGGAGGTGGTGGAGTTGCCATCCCTGGCAGTGTTCAAGAGGTGTCTGGACGAGGAGCTGCGAGATATGGTTTAGTGCTTGTGGTAGCAGTGGTAATGTGAAGACGGTTGGACTAGATGATCTTATAGGTCGTTTCCAACCTTGTGATTCTATGATTCAATAACACCTGCCACTTGAGCTAAATTTAAGTTTCTTTCACCATTAGGGTTTAGGAAGCCCAGTTGGACTGTTCTGGTCTTTCAGAGGGGAGCTTTACACAGAACCATGAGATTGTGCATTCTATTGTAATTTCATAACTGTTGGGTTTTTTTTAAGCAATTTCCAAGAAAAGGTTTTAGATTTGGTAGGAATCACAGTTAAAGATCTAAAATATAAATCTAGCAAGTTTTAAATGTTGATTCATTTTCACTGTAATTAATATCACTCAATAATGTCTCTCAGATTATATACAAGTTAAGAAAAGTAAAGAAGCCTAAGATGATTGGTTCTTACTGATGAAAGAAAAGCTATCTTCTTTATGTTCCCATGCAAGTACAGCATGCGTATATCTTGGGAAGTTAAACAAAATAATTCCATGTCAGAAAAAAGAACATATCCTATCACCTCCATCTTCTGCTAATTCCATTATTAAATAGATAAGCCTTATATTGTGAGGACTGTTCACAAATTTTGTCATCTCATCCCTGCTGCAGGACAAATGAATTAGTGTAAAATCAAATTAAATTTTAACTAGGCAAAAGGTAATTGTGAGTATGCTTTTTGTGATGCTCTGCACATCATCTACAAGGATTCTGGCTGCTTCTTCCCCCATTGAGCTCATACCCATCCCAATGCTATCTCATGCATCCTAACATTCTAACATGGCTGCAGGAACAGAATTAAGGATACTGAGGAATGCACCATTGTACAAGCCAAAGGATGCTTTTTTCTAAAGAGTTCCAAGTCTAAGCAGACACCATAAAACTCAGCTTTTTTTTTATTCTGCCTTACACATTGCCACACATTTATGATGATCATGGCAGAAGACACACCAGATGTCTTTCCAAAATTGTCTTGAGCTTACATGTGCTAGCAGCAGCAAGGCAGTTTTTACCAGCATTGGTATGAAGGAGATACTACAGAGTTAGAAAGGA
Organism: Chrysolophus pictus; assembly: GCA_037305975.1. Classification (NCBI taxonomy): domain Eukaryota; kingdom Metazoa; phylum Chordata; class Aves; order Galliformes; family Phasianidae; genus Chrysolophus; species Chrysolophus pictus. The sequence goes on along the minus strand of CM074580.1, from coordinate 40,709,018 downwards.
GAGGCTAAGCCTGTAAAGATACACCATTTTTAGAATCTTAAGTACATCCTACATTTTTGTATCCTAACTAGAAGTGAATTACTAATGATGGATTTTAGAAGTACATTCACAGTAATATTCCACTCCCAAGACTGTCTTTTATAAAAAGATCCACAAACTTCTATTTAACATATAGCCTGCACCATGCATAGGGTTTTTTGGCACCTGAAGTGCAGATAACAGGAGTTCTTACCCAAAATACCCTGAAAAACTGGTTATGTATAAAAAGCCACTTTAGTCTTTTGCCATTAAACCATTTGTAAGAGTGAAATGATTAGTGTTCAAAAACCTTCCAGCTGCAAATTTCAACATTCTTAGGTGAATGAAGGTGAAAGAACACCTTGTGATGTCCATTACAACACCTTGAGCCAGTTCTCACAGCCTCATTCAAAGCTTGTGCCCCTTTGTGGACTCCCTGGGAAGATTGGGAGGAAAGGAAGGGAAAGGGAAGAGGAAGAGGAACAACAGAGTGCCAGGGAGTTGAACACCAGCGTACAAACAGAGAACAGAATCACATAACAACACTAGACCAATGGACTTCAAGACACACTGACAAGACAGATGGACACAGACAAGACATAAGATTGTTACTAAGAAATTAAAAAAAAAAAAAAAGAGCAAAAAAACCCATAAAATAAACTAGATATACAACAGTAGGGCTGCAAGAAGCAGCCAGTGATATTGGCATAACTCTTCCAAAAAGAAGAAATCAGAATATAACTGAAAATGAAAACTAAAACGATATCCCCCTAAATCACACGCTATGGACTTGCTTGGTTAGCCTGAATGCGTAGCTCTGATGAAACACGAGATGGCGTCATCACAGCCCATGCATGGATTAATGAAGGCCATGGTTAGTTAAACCAGCTAAACTACAGCATGCCACAAAAATGGTCTTGCATTGACCCCGAAATAAAAGATACAACAGATATTCTGCATTGCAATAAAATTCTTTTTATGCCATCTGCAGTTTGTAGGGTTTTTTTTTGTTGTTGTTGTTAGAGGAATTTTTCCTGGGAAAATGCTGGGATAAGGGAATTCTGTCTTTTTTCCTCTGGATACTTTTCCTCAGAACTCAATTTAAAACAAAAAAATAGGAAAGGGAAAAGACGGGATAGAGATTTTCAGAAGTTTTTAAAAATGCAGTGAGAAAAGAATAGAAAGAAAGGAGGGGTAGGAACCTTCATTCTTTTGCACACAACTTTCTCGGGGTGTCTAAAAATGTGGATTTCCTAAGGATGGCAAGAAAAGATTTTGTTGCCTTTATTAGTTTGCAGATCTATATCTCTTTCTTGAGATGATCAAATCACTATTTTGTTGGAAGAACTCCAAAAGTATAAATTGAATAGTATAGCAATGATTTTAAAAATCAAACAATAGCAGTATGGCACCATTAAGAGCCAAAAAATGGGAAAGAAATACAAAAGAAACTAAAATATCAATCACCAAAAATTCATGCGGCACAAGATGAGGTGAAACGACAGAAAATGTTCTTCAAATATATACAATGTATACATCCATCTACATATACACAGAGTATGTGTGTATATACTGATGGATATACCTGTATAATTTTTTTATTCTCCCTGCCCCACCCTACCCAAGGCTAATTGGTAGATGAAAGTATCAATTAAAAGTAAACAAATAAATAAAAGGAAGAAAGAAAAAGCTCCAACAGAAAAGAAATTTACGTGCTTTGTTCATCAAGAAGTAACAGTATCATGCATCTGTCCACGCCAGCGGATGCCAGGGTTAGATGAAGGCATGAATTTCTGTGTAAACATGTGATTGGATGATAGGGGCTACTGCTGATATTGGTCATTTAGTACTATAGTATATACATATATACATATGTATGTATATATACACACACTGTATATAGTGCATATATAGCTAAAATATCTTCATAGGTAGGGCCTTTGGAGTGTACATAGGAAAAAAAGACCAATATGCTGAAAACCAAACTCAATTCAAATTCCTAACATAAAAAGAAAATAAAACTTCCTGTAAATTGTCTGCATGATTGATTGGTAAAACCTGTTCATTCTTTTTTTTTTTTTTTTTTTTTTTTTTTAATAGCCATAAGACTGTAGCTAGGAAATTCCACCAAACAAGAGTTGCTATCACATGCGGGCAAGTGCCATAGAGCAAACTTCCTCCTTCAGACTGGTATAGCATTCAGTTGGCATTCAGTCTGGAAGATGAAAAGGCTACTTCTCAGCACACTCTGAGATACGCACCCATTTTTAAAGGGCATTCCTTGTTCACAGAATGAGAAATGGAACAGAGGTTCATGTGCTTCACAAATGGAGAGACTAGGGATAGCTGAGCACAGGATTTGGAGACAGTGTTTCTTCCAAGAGAGCAGTGAAAATTCCCAGGATGCTTCAAAAAGCTTGAAACAGATCATGGCGGACAGGAGTCAAATTAGCACATCTCTTGGCCTCTTCAGCCCAGGTTTCTCCACTTTCAGTATAGTGCTTTGTGTACTATAATAGCTTTCTAGCAGATTCTTCCAAGAGAGATTCTGCTAGTTTCTGCAAATAAATCTGTGATCCTGGATGCCTGCAGATACTTGATTCTCCAGCTTACGTGAGTGGAAGCTTGATCATTCTAACCCATAAATCAGAAGCCTGAAGTGGATGGGTGCAGGCCAATAAATTATTGATAGACACTATACCTGAAGGACACACATCTCTTGAATATAGGTATACGTTATCCAGCACTTCCAGTATAATTTCCAGTACAAGGTACTGCACTTTTTGGCCCACTCTATTGCTGTGTGCAGTATCTCATGGGAAGGCCAGCATTATGATGTATGCAGCCTTCTGGGAAACAAAATACACAGAATAAATTTATCCAGTGGGAAAATATTCACTTAGGAAATCATCAGGCAGATAGGAGGGAGAAGCTGGCAACAAGATCAGAGAAGAGATGCAGCCTGCACCAAGCCATGTAGCTAGGTTTAAGGGCTCCCCTTACAGGTCTTTTGTTCTCTGACAGCTGCCTAGTGAAACAGACCTGTTCAAAAGCCCAAATTCAGTATCCTGGCCTCAGCTTTGAGAAACCGGCAGATTTGATCCTCAGATTTCTGGAATATGCCGGAACAGAGTTTTGCACTCATACCAGAGAAAAGCACCGAAGTTCTGGCACAGAAACCAGAAAGATCTCAAACATGTTTTGGGACAAATTACACTTCCCACAGAGAAGGACTGATCTTGACTGTAAATAAATGTTTCTTCAAGGTAGATGAACTGTTGGGTGCGCTTTGTATCCTTTACAGTAAGTCATCCTGATGGATCTCAAGATTTAAGGATATCTAGGCTTGTCTGCAATAAAATGAATATCACACAGTTTTTATCCCTAAAGCTGCAATGACTTCATTATGTAAAAGACAAAAGATTTTTTGATTCACTGCTATCATTACCACTACTTCCTCATGCACACCTGTGCTTAAAGGGGATGCCTGCAAGCTGCCTCAGTCAGGACAAGGTTCCAGTTGCAGCTCCAGGGCCACTGAAATCCCACCAGAAACCAATTCTGGAAGGAGGGCACAGGCTGTAACCAGCCTGCTACAGTGAGTGTCTTGAGGTAGCCAAGGAAATCCAGAGGAGAAAGGAGTGAAGAAATTACCTCTATCTTCCTTTAAAGAGACGCAAGTATGAAGATGTGTATCATATGTTTATTGTGATTTGGGGCTTGGATTCAACAGACAATCAGAGTTAAGTGGCAATAAGATCTAGCAAATGATTCTCATAAGATATTTAGCCTCAAAGAGTGCATGTTTTTATGTCTTATGAACTATCTTTGAGTGTGTTGATACCAACGTCTTCAAATGGACTCTGTAGGGTGCCATCTCTGATCCAGGACCAAATCCAAAGTAATATATTTAGAACTTTGGATTTTATTCTGACTCATATGAATTCTGAATGCTTTTGATTTGCAGGGCGGCATCTCAGCTGCCCTTGTCTTGGTTATAGCACAGCACAGCAGGTTCATAGTGATGTATCTCATATCTCACAGCTGCAGCACTGAGTTCAGTAACCTTTGCATTACTGGACCGTAGCACTGAGGGTGATGGAAGGCCAACTCCTGGTGTTTGGCAGAAACTCAAGAGCTTTTAAACTACACATTATCAGAGCAACAAAGAGGGGCCAGTGCTGGGTTGAGTCATTTCATTTTCAATTTGCTGCAAAAGCGATCAGGCAAGCCAGAAGGCGGTGTAAAATACACTGACCTGTACACCGAACAGGAGGAAGCAACTTCAAATGGGCCCAATTAAAAAACCAACAGCAACAGACTCTCACACTAGAAAATACAGGCAAAATGATCTGGCTCTTTTCTTTGCTCATTGTATATACATTTAAGTAGCAGACCTTGGCATATGGCCAGAGTCCTGACTTGGCTGGTGAAGTGGAAAGGAAAATGTTAACTGCTCAGCCAAGTCAGCACCACTGGATTTTTATAAGCTGGCTCAGATTGCTTTAGTGCTCTCCTGTGGCACAGGCTGTGGGAGTGCTTCATTATCGGGTGCAGTGCAGACACTGTTCTGCAATCCCTGCATGCAATGGGAATGGTGAGAAAAAGACATCCAAAGAAATCTAAATGAAGAGCACCACAAACCTGTCACTGTTCCTTCTCATCGTGATGGAATTAACTAAATTTACACTTTTAGAGGCAAAAGGGACCTCCATGTCCCTCTGCCTTCTGGCAACTTTTACACCAGTGCCTCTGAGAGCTGGGATCCTCAAAATCTGGAAGTGTAAATCTCATCAACAAGGACCATCTGGGAGAATGTTTTTTACATGTCATCAGGCTAACTTTTATTCTCAGTGCTACAGTAATTCCTGAGAAGAAATTCATAACTCAGTGGCTGATGAGGACCAAGCATCCAGTGGAGGAGGAATAGGATGTGGTAAAAGAATATCTAATAGCTTAGGAGAGTATCCTCAACAGATTTCCAGTGTATCAAATTATTTTACATAGCAGATATTCAGATGTCTGTAGGCACTTATAGCTGCCGACCATAAAGCATAGCAGGATTTCTAAAATCAAGTCACTCTGTAAATCCAGTTTGTAGCTGTTTGTAGCATTAGGTATCAGACTGTGTCAGGAGTCAGGTATTTTTAGTATGGAAAACGTGGCACCCTGAAATTTCACATTAAACATCCTGTTTTATCACATTTCTCCTCCAACTTTGATTTTTCCACTTACTGCATATGCTGAAAATATTATTATTGTCATTTATAGCTATTGAAGTAACTCTGATTTCTGTGTTGAAACACAAATAACAAAAATATATGATAGGAGTCTGATGAAGAACCCATTTCCTCCTTTAATTGAAATTCTTAGCAATCAGAATTAAAAAACAAAACAAAACAAACAAAAAAAACACCTGACATCTTGAAATGTGAAGCGTTAATGAAATGAGTCTTACCCACTCGTTTGCAAATGATTGTGGTACATTAGTCCTCCTAGCATGGTCCTGTAAAACTCATGACTCACTTTCATGATAATCATTATGCTGGTATTTCACGACCGCCTTTATTTATAATTCTCATACCAACAAACTATGCTTTACAATCCAGTAATATTTGGACTGCTCTTTTGCCAAGTGAGGAGTTAAAAATTCACAGAGATTTGTGAAAAAAAAAGGAGATGGAAGTAGACTGAATTATCTGCTAGTCCAGTCATCGTGTCACTCCCTTCCCTATTGAGTTTGAAGGCAGCTGCATGGTGGAAGTTTCCAGCTACAAGACATTACCAATCTCAGGTTACTGCAGGACCAAGTTCTACCAAAAAATGCAGGCACAGCATGACAAATTGAACAGAAATATGAAAGCTCTAGCCTTGGGTGAATTTTAGTGTTATTCTTGTATTAATTAAACGGCTTCAGGAAATTAGGGACAGAACATTTATAATGCATTCTGGGGATTTTTTTTAAAGCAAAAAAAAAAAAAAACAAACAACCCAAAATAGATAATAAAACAAGCAAAAAAACCCAAACCAAAACCAAAACAAACAAACAAACAAAAAAAACCAAAAACAAAACAAAACAAAACCTAAGCTATTTATATGTTTCACTTTTAAGGACATAAGATTCTAAGCAAACTCCCTCTTTTTAAAAAATGTACACAGAAATTCGATGATGTCTGTTCTCTATTATAGAATGCTTAACTCATGGCAAGCCTCAAAAAAGACAATTTGAAAAAGCCTGTAAGAAATAAAATAGACTGCAGTTGCCTGCTGGATATCACATCATATATCTCACCAGAAAGAATAGCCATCAGTTTATCAAAATGTATCTGGAAGGGAAGAAGTTGAGTCAGTTCCATATGACTAGTCCTTCTGACTCTTTAATGGATACATTTTGAAGCATCATTGCAGATAACACGGCAAGAATTACTACTAATTTTGTTATGTCGGAACAATGTTTTGATGCTTCTCAATTTCTTTGGGCTCACAGAAAACAAAATTAGTATAAATGTATTACCAGGTTAACTGCATTTAAAATCCCATGGACAAATATATCCTTGCACAGTCCAATTTCAGTACAGTTAATGAAGAGTAAACAGCATTAACATACCAGTATTGTTTCATTTTTTGTTTTCCTGCTCTGGTTTTCAAACATTAACTCCCCCACACTTTATAAATCTTTATTATTTGCCACATGCCATGTTGATATTTTTGATTTTCCAGTGTGTCAGTAAAGTGACTCCTACAAACATGTAAACTATTAATTAGCTGGAATCACTTTCAAGAAGTACAGCTTTCTATGCAAACAACTTTATATTAACCAATCAGTGATGAAATATCTTTTATGTTGCTGTTGCCAAGTCCATGGGATCTGATGCTTGGCTGTATAATTTTTATTTTATATACAGTGTATATATACATAAGGATATATATATACACATATACACACACATATATATACATATGGTAATATATGTATACATTCACACACATATAAATATATGTATGCATTGTTTTTTGCAAATTAAATCAGAAAGCAAGCAAAAGAAGACTGACCTGACTTACCTGTACTGGGTTCACAGTCAATGAAATCTTCATCATCGCTAGAACATTCAGCGGATGAAACAATATCATCTGTTGTCTGGCATACACAGGTCAGGAAGAGAGGAAAAAGAATAGAGGAGAAAGATATCAGATGCTTGTGCATCAAGAGGTTGTTTTAGAGGCGGCTAAGTACCTGACAAAAATGTTTCAGAATAGTTAACTTCTAAAATATTTAATTTGCACCAAGAACTCCCGCTATGCCAGTGTAGCAAGGAGTTGGATTCCCCTGTTGGAGAACTCGTGCTGCTGAATATTTCAGGTGGGCGCCTGCCACGTGGTTCCGGCTGGCAATGGATGGCACTGTGCTGCTGAGCACAGCAGGGCAGTGGGCCCGACACCTGCTTGGCTGGCACATGGCCCCGGCAGTCAGCAAAGGCCCGTCTGGAGCACGCTGCGCTCCTCGATAAGCACCAGAACCACGTGGGGCCTGCCAGAAGGCACCCACTGACAGCCAGGACGGATGAAGCATTCCCAGGCTGAGCATGCTTCCTGCAAAGACAAACGTACAAGGTAGACACAGATAATACTCATCACCCTGGCAGCTAACAGAACTCTGCTGTGTTGTAAATGTATCACTCTCAGGCAGAGGTACCTTCTGCTCTGCTGATGCACCCCCTGGGATGGGAATCCTTTACATTTCCCCAGCTAGGACATGTTTGTTGCATTGTAAAGAACTGCTGCATGTTTCAGGTATGCCCATCTGACTTGCAGCCCGACCTGCCTGCCTGCCAGTGACCTGGGTCCAGCCTGGCTGCGACTGGGCTGATGGCTGGTGAGCCAAACCATGACTGTTCATAGCCATAACAAGTCTCATAACATTTATTTGCATTTCCAGATGGATAAAGTTTTCTACTTTTTTTTTTCTTTCTTCTTTTTTTTTTTTTTTTTTTTTTTTCTTTTCATGTTGCTGCTGGTCTAATTAATGAGCAGCATGCTCTGCAGCATGTTAGAGAGAAGCGTACTGGTGTCTCCTCCCAGCAGCATCTCCTGCCTGTAATTGCTACAATTAGTTGAATTAGTAAAGCAGACCATTAGGGAGAGAAGCTGTGGCAGCCTCTGGACACAGGTTGTAATGTTCCTGAAAAAAGCATAAAATTATCCCTGCCCAGCAGTATCAGCTCAGACCACAGATTCTGCTGGAGTTGTCTCCCTTTCCACCTCCTCCCTGAAGAAAGCTGCATATTCTGCTGAGCAGCAGGATTGGTGGAATGGTTCCTGGAAAAGAACAGACAAAAGGTTGCTCACCAGGCAGGGAGTACGGCTTAAGTCACAGCCCCTCAGGAGCAGGGTGGCTGTACTGCAGTACATTATAACTCAGTGCTCCAGGTGAATACTCCTGAGGATCTCACATCATGAAAAAATTTTATGTCCTTACTCTAGAAAAAGAATATCCAGATTTAAATAAGGTCTCCTTTCCAATCATACGCCTGCTATGTTGCCTTCAAAATGCTGTGTGTTCCCTCCTTTATTTACAAAACAAAGTGTTCTAAGGTCCAAATATTTTCTTCAGTCCCCTGTGGTCCTACTACTAACAAGTTCCTCACTGTCCTGTACCAGAAGTACTCCATTTCCTTTCTTTTTAAGGAAAAAAAAAAAAAAAAAAAAGGAGAAAAATGAAACTGAGCAGTCAAAACTATGATTGTTCAACAGTAAACGAAAATTACAAAAACAGAGTATCCGTAAAAACAGTCATAAAATAAGGGAATCCCTATCATATGTATTGCATACTACCTGCTCGTGCACCAGCACTGCTGTACAGCAACATTTTGTAGGATGCAATCTTGCAGTAATCTCATGCTTAAATACTTCCATAGGGAGGCAAGATTAAAAGGAATTGAAGGTGACAGGTACAAAGCAATTTCTTGCCTTATGTGTTAAGATCATTTTTTGGCAACTTCTCTCAGTCACAGAAAATAGAGGAATGCTGTTGAAATTCTGGTGCTAAACTCTCTTAAAATGAACTGGCTTTAAAAGTTTCTCTGCTCAGTAAGAGGTCAAGAAAAGAGGAATGCACAAAATAAAAATTTACTTTCCATAATTCTGTCTCTGTCTCATATATTTTATAAAGCATTATTAATCCCAAAGAACAAAATAATTTCTAAAAACAGTAATCACATCCTCCAACAGTGAAATGCAGCCATCTCCGAGTAGAAAGATATCAGTTTTTACTTGTAACACTGTAAATTACTTTAGAATCATAAGTCAACAAAACAGTATCACAAGACATTTTTTTAAGGAAGTGAAATGAAGCTAGTGAAACTGCAGGTGTCTAAAACACTTGCGTTAATGAGCATTAAGGACAGCACTCTGAAAAAAGAATGTTCTCCATTACCACTAGAAGACCTTACATAGACAGTAGTAGCATTCCAGCAATGTTTTTCTGATTTCCAGGTTGTATTTAGAGCACGTGGATTTTGCCCATAGTTGAAGATCTGACAATTCACATGCAGAATTTCATTGAAGAATAGTAATGATTTGCTTGAAGTAGGAAATGAACATAAAATTTTTAACATTGTGTCATTGTCACTTACCAATTGCTATGCCTATCCACTTACCCACTTTACTTGCTCATATCTAAGGGCTTCATGCAATATTAACTTGAAATCAGATCCAACTGAATTGATAATCTGATTCAGTATTTGTAAAGAATAGAGAGTTCCTTTATAACTCTCTCCCCCCCTTCCCCTCTTCATTATTAGAACCATCATTTCAAACCAGAAAGGTAGATGTATCAGAAAAAAATGAGATTATATTTCTTCACACAATGAAAGATTTTTTTTAAACTGAGGAACATCTTGCAACAGGGCAGTGATAGGTGATAAAGGTTTAGATGCATTTTGAAAATGACTGATCAAATTAAGGGTAAAAATACCCATCCAAGGCTACTAAACACATCATATTTCACTTGGAAAATCCCTGTACCACAGGCATTGAAGATTGAATCAGATTTTGTAGTCTACCTACACTTCAGCAAAACCTTTGACATTGTCTCCCACAATATTCTCCAGGAGAAGCTGGCAGCCCATGACTTGGACAGGAACACTCTTTGCTGGGTAAAGAGTGGCTAGAGAGCCGGACCCAGAGAGTGGTGGTGAATTGAGTTAAATACAGCTGGCAACTGGCCATTAGTGTTGTTCCACAGGGGACATTATTAAGGCCTGTCCTGTTCAATATCTTTATTGATGACCTGGATGAGTGGATTGAGTGAACCTTTAGTAAGTTTGCAGATGACACCAAGCTGGGAGGAAGTATCAATCTGCCTGGGTGTAGGAAGGCCCGACAGAGGGATCCAAACAGGCTGGATAGCTGGGCTGAGGCCAATGGGATAAAATTAAACAAGTCCAAGTGCTGGGTTCTGCGCTTTGGCCAAAACAACCCCAGTCAATCCTACAGGCCTGGGACAGAGTGGCTGAAAGATTGTACAGAGGAAATGGACCTGGGAGTGCTGGCTGACAGTTGGCAGAACATGAGCCAGCAGTGTGCCTAGGTAGCCAAGAATGCCAATGGTATCCTGGCTTGAATCAGAAAAGTGTTGCCAGCAGGAGCAGGGAAGTGATCATCCCACTGTACTCAGAACTGGTGAGGCCTCACCTTGAGTACTGTGTTCATTTTTGGGCCTCGCTACAAGAAAGACAACGAGGCCCTGGAGCATGTTCAGAGAAAGACAATGGACCTGGTAAGAGGTCTAAAGCACAGGTCTTATGAGGAGCAGCTAAGGGAACTGGGACTATTTAGTCTGGAGAAGAGGAGGGTTAGGGGAGATCTTATCGCTCTCTACGACTGCCCAAAGAGAGGTTGTGGAGAGGTGCAGGTCGGCCTCTTCTCCCATGTAACTAGCAATAGGACTAGAGGCAATGGCCTCAAGTTGCGTCAGGAGAGATTCAAATTGAATGTTAGGAAAAACAACTTCTCTGAAAGAGTGGGCACACGTTGGAACGGGCTGCCCAGGGATGTGGTGGAGTTACTGACCCTGGAGGTGTTCAAGAAACATTTATAAGTTGCACTGAAAGAAATGGTTTAGTGGGAAATATTGGTGATAGGTGGATTGTAGGACTGTATGATCTTGGAGGTCTTTTCTGAACTCACTGATTCTATGATTCTATGAATAGAGATGAGCACAGCCAGACTGAGACAAAATGTCAGTGCGTAATATGTACATCTACCAACTTCAACCTGTATCTGTACTTTTTTGCAACTAATTCCACACTTGATTCCGTCAATCTCTGTCCTTACCTTCCCACCTCCACTGCATGCTATTTCCCATGATATTCCAGTTTTCTTGTTCTGTGACTACTGTTTGTCCCATGCTATTGATTATGCATTGCATGTATAAATATGAGGGCTAGAAAAAGAGAAAACTCTAAAAGTGGTGTTAGACTTAAGGTCATTAATGAGATCTCCAGAGATCAAGGAAGAGATAAATACACTAATCTGTCTTGCCACTTCCTGTCTTGTATTTTTCATCTCTGAATTTCATCACAATTCATCAGTAACTGATTTTTCGTTCTCATCACATACTGGCTTACTGTGCACAGATACCAGTATCTGAATCATCCCAGAGAAATAAAGCCACTTTGAGAAGCAGCAGAAAATTTCTGATCACAGAAACAGAGATGAGGAAATTTCCAGGACACAACACTGTAACTTCTTGTAACTGGAAACTGTACCTTTTCAAAGAGAATCTTCACTTGATGATTATTAAATTTCTTTTTGCACAAGATAGGACAAGCTAGTGAGCAACAACCCCAGACATCTCACCACCATCTTTTAGTCTCACCAGAAACAGTTCACTGTGAGGCAATAAGCAAAACAGCTATTCCATTTCTGGTTTCCTCTCACAATTTTGAAAGTGAGCTGATTACACACTTCTATTGGTCCAATGGTTGGTAAATGAATTTATTCTTTATTGTCTGCCCAGTAATCTGAAGGTGGTAAATGGTAACCATTCTTATGTACAGGCAACAAGATAGCAAAGAAAGTTTCCTGTGTGTTATGATGGAAACAATGTGTTTTCATTGGAGAGGACATGAGAGAGAAAATGTTTTCCAATTCCATATATTAGCTAAATTTAATATTAAAAATAATAATTCACACTGTAGTATCTTAAAATATGTATTTCTTTCTTTTTTTTTTCTTTCTTTTTTTTTTTTTTTTTTTAAAATCCCAGCTTTGAAATTACTTGGCTCTGTATTAAAGGCCATAAAACTAAAGATAGGTATTATAATAACTTTCAATAAAATCTCTCTCTGGCAGGAACTCTTTTTATTCCTTCCTTTGAAAGATTTTTTATAGCATTTATATTATTATTTTTCCTCTCCCTCTCTGGCGTTTAATGAAATTGCCTTGGAATAAAACCGGGGTAGGAGAAAGTGCTAAACTCCGAGACTACCCTTGAGGATTTATGAGCATATTTACCTTCAAATTCTTTCAATTTCACTGAATTGGTTCTCCATTCCTTTCAATGAATTATTAGTGCTGTAATCACCTCCTCCTAATTTTTCATTCTAAGGGCCTCTTCAATCATGGTGATAGTTCTACATCTTTGTTCATTAAATGGTACATACTGCTGTGGGGTGTAAAGTGTAGGGGAAGTTGAGATGGCATGACAAGACCTGTTCAAGATGACTGCATTGTCGTTCAGTCCTTCCAAGTGCTCAAAGTGCCAATTTATGTGTCAGATCCAAAACCTTTGCTCCTTTGTTCTATACAAAATGGCAGGTGCTGAATCTTCCCTTTTCCCACCTACAAAGTTTGTTTGACACCTTGCTCTTAGGGTGCTCCATTATGTGAGAAAGATTAGACATACTGGGTAAAATAAGTCCTGTCACAGAACAGCTTTATGAAATTATAAATAACACACCCAAAAATGATGGAGTTCTCACTTCTACTGGGAGAGAAATGACAAGGACCCATAAATTCAAACCCTGCAGACAAATTCTTCTAGAAATACATACTTAGCTGTTTCTTCACCCTGTAAAGTAGGATTCAATTTTCCTAGTTGGCTTTTGCTTGCAACTCTTTTACAGACTACTTCCACTTCATCGCAACTGTTTGAAAAGTGACACTTAATGCTTTGTTGCAAGAGAATTGTAAATCTCTTTGCCACCAAGGAATCACAATTTACGATACTTCTTGAGATATGACCACCATATCTCAGGTCGAAATACCTTCCCAGCACTAGGGAAATATAGCTGTATTTATGAGCAGTACATTTGCATTTCACACCTAAAATGTATAGAGGTGAAATTCAGCAAATTCTTCTTAAGTCTGAATCCCTTTTCTACTCCCATACTGCCTTATTTCCTAAATATTTCAAACTTATTACTGACTATGTACAAAGTACTATCTTCTACGCATAACAGCATACAGTGTAAATGCTCTTCTATTCTGTCTTCTAGAAACCAACACACTTCCCGTCAAAGAAAAATCTCAAGGTATTTTCTGCCATGTCAGTGCAAGATAGCAGAGGAAATACTTGTCTCATTAGGTCTATGTCATAGCTCTAATATTCAACCTTTTCAACTTTGATAACTGGACTTTTCAAATCACTTGTATTCTGTTCACACTACTTCAATTAAGAGAGAATTCTTCATCCATCTTTTTTACATCTTATATTTATTTTTTACTTTCTATGTAATCCTTACTTGCAAAATATCCTGGAGTTCATTACAGTAGACCTGAGAGACTCAGCCTGGATGAATTAAAGCTATCACCTACAGATAGAAAGAATCTGAATATTAAAGAGAAAATATTAGAAATGTTACTCAAATCATAATGAAGTATTATAAAAACAGCTGCAATTTATGGCTATGTAAACTGTTACAGTCAGCCTTGGATTTCTTATTGTTAGCCAGAGGATATTAATCCTTTCCAACTCAGCACTGGACAGTACAATGTACTTTCATAGATGACACAGCCACAAAGCTGTGCATGCCATTTGTATTTCACCCTCCCCACTCTGAGAAGGCGCTAAGGTCATGTCTGCCCCTGCAAAAGCAATGCATTAAATAACATGAAACTAATAATTTTTCTCCATGTAGCTCTTCCGAAATGAAAACAAAAAGAAGGCCAAATGCTTTGTTGGTTTAAACTGGCATTGATTTCAATTGATCTATAACAATTTACACCATTACACTCAATACATTTGGTTTTGTACAATTCAATGCCAAAGGACTCAGAGTAATTGGGGGTATTTGGGGTAAATTGGGGGTAACTCAGAGAAGAGCCACTGAAAAGATGAAAGTACTGGAGAGACATGTGCATGAGACAAGTTTAGTAGAACTAAACATCTGAGCTTGCCTTAACAAGGACTATAGTTGTTTACAAGGGTGTAATAAAAATCAGGAAGATGAGCTATTTTGGCTGATTCAGAAAAAGTAGCTAAGCCAAAAAAAAAATCAAGTACAACTTTCAACAAGAAAAATCTCAGTGGTAACATTTATTAAGTATGGAAACGTCTCCTCAACAACAACAACAACAACAAAAAAAAAAAACAAGAAAACTAACAGTGCTGAGAGTAAGCAATCATCCCAGGCATACAGATATGAATACCATCAGTGTGTATGCTCTAGTGGAGAAGAGTTTGCCTCATCTATCTGTAGTCCAACCTAATCCAATCTAAATCAATTTGTTATCACTATGTAATAGAAACACATCATTACACATTTACTGTATTTCTGAAGCAAGTAGAAAAGCTACCTAGCACAGCTTTCAGCTAGTTGCACTCACAGAAAGAAAATGCCAATGCTCTAGACCTGTTCAGACTATGGGAACAAATCTCAGATCATGGGAACAATTTGACATTCTCAGGATCCTGTTTGGCTGGGAGCTGGAAGGCAATGAGGAAGCACGTACCCCTCAACAGTAACCTGGCAAAAGTGCATTTCCTGATTGTGTGATCCTGTCTGGACATAAAAGCTGATATGATTACATTACATCACTAAGATGGATTGTGAGAGCTACTTCTTAACAAAAACCATTTGTCCATTACTACAGCAGACAAGATATTAAGTAACTAGTCAGTTAAATGAAAAAAAGAAAAAATAATCCCCCCAGTTGTGTCTCAATTCAGAGTCACGAGCGCTAGTGGTTAAAAAGAGCCTTGAAAGCTGAATTAGTCCGTTGAAAATAGGAAGCCTGTCTCAACACAATCAATAGTTCATTAAGACTGCAAATCCTGACTCTTTTTGACCAATTTTGATGGCAAATTTCAGGGACTTTGTTCTGTCCCTAAACTGCGCAAAGATGATGGCAAAAAGTCCTGTTTCTGACTTTTGTCTCTATCTGCTGGTAATAGGAGGGGTAATGGTGTTGTGAGGGGTGCGAGCAAAGACAGAAAGAGATGGAAGGGCAAACAGATGAGAAAGAGAAGTGAGGAAGATTCATCCATCTCTTGTTATAGGCACCCTGACAGGGAAAAGAGAAGTATTTAACCACAGCAGCTTAACCCAGCTTCAATGTACCTTCCCAAATGCTGAAGGAATGTAAAGCTACGTGGTGTTCTGCTGATAAGCAAATCCTTCTAAATCCTTTCAGTTTATTTCTTGGCCTGAAGAAATTACATACCATGCAGAAGCAAATAAATGAATGAAATTTCATCTCCAGGAATCTAGATTGGATGTTTACTGATGCACACATTCACTTGCTTTCCTTTCATCTTCACTTGCTTTCCTTTCATCTTGATGTGGTAAGGATCAACTGGCAGATCTTTTCCAAACTCTTAAGATTTGAAAGATTTTTGAACAGGACCATTAAAAGTTAAATTCTTGGCTTAGATACAAAAGATACAGTATTGTCATGAGACAATAGACTTTATCCTCTCTTACCAACCTATTTCTCCTTTTCACATTCATTTTCCTACTTCCAAAGAAGCACCCTGAAGATGAAAGTTGTGTCATTGAAGTCATTATCTGAGTATAGGCCTTCTCAGAGTAATCACACAAAAAGTATTTTCACATTGAGTGTCTTTTTTGTTTTTTTTTGATACACCTTCTTCTCCTTTCCTGTTACATTGTATTCCTTATTGTAACAAATTGAAATACAAGCTGTCAGCCTTCTGTTTTAACCACAGCACTCGTTATGTAGAAGGTAGTAATGCAAATGAAAATTCCAGAAGAAAGGTATACTGGGTGTATAAACTCCAACTAAATTAAACAAACAGCTTAATCATTGAAACTAAGATACTATAGGTGAACACAAAAAAGCACAGACTTTAGCCCCTGATACACACGCTCTGATGTATTAACTTGAACTGCCACAGAAATAATTCCATAAATATGTTGGGCTTTGATCTACACTATGATCTGGAGAACAAACACATTATCTACTCCACCAGCAAAAGGGCGGGGCAGACTTCTGGGGTGCAATAACTTCCTAAATTGCCCCAGCCCAAATCACCAAGGACACTGAATCTAAACCGTCGTGCTGCTTGATTTTATATTCCTGATACTATCATCAATATACTATCTGACATCAGGAAAATTGCCTCCTTTCCTCACACTTATGTTTATACTGCTATAAAATGGGAGAAAACAATTTTTCTGTTTACTTGGTGCAAAACTGGAATTTCAGTAAACATTTTACATTCTCAAAGCAAAGCCTAAGTAGAGAAAAATCCTTTACATTTAACAGAGGGAAGCCAGTGTTTCAGCAAGTGAGACTCCAATGATCTGAGATGAATCAGATGCCCTTTGAAGACTCAGCCTCTAGTAAGAGTAAATGGGTTTTCTTTGCGTGCTAGCTTGCACTTAATAACTGTGTCAGAAGAATATTTTTCATTTACACTTTGCTCCTTTGCTGGAAATCAATATGTCGTTTGCTGGCATTTTCTCCTGGATATCTTTATTTAGCTTGTCTTTTCTTCCTTGGAGGGGAGGTAGTTATATTTGATTTTGTTCTGTTATTGATTGGATCACTCCGAGCAAGAAATAAATAACTAAGTACATCACAGTAGCTTTAATGACAATCTCTTAAGCCTCAGAATCTGCCCACCATGTTGCACTCCCCCCTAACACATGATTTAAAATAAACAAAAACTGTAAAGTGAGATTACTGTGTAGCAAAAACAACGCAGTACCAACATGTGCTATTTAACTGGCATTTCTATTTATGTACTCATTAATAAAACCACATAAGTCCTGTTTCTATTTTTAAAGCAGTACTCTTATTGCCGTATTACTCAGCGTTGGGATCTTACCATCCCTTATAAATGAAGCTTAATGAGAAATTAGATACGGGAGAACTTCTAGCAGATATCTTACACGCTGGAGAATCTGAGTGTGGTCACACATCTGTCACTCGTGGCAACTGATAGTAGGACCTAAAAGGCTGCAACAGCCCCATCCAGGCAAACAATGGTAGAGAATCAGATGCTGCTCTGAAACTCCAGGCAGGCCCACAGCATCCTTCCCTGTAGAAACCAGACATGATGGATAAGCCACAGCATGAGATGAATTTTATAGGAGAGGCAATACTGACGTTTGGAAAACTAAAGGCACCTGAACACTGGCCTGGAGTTTTGTTTAAACAGAAACTGAGTAAGTACTTTTATCCTATATGTTTTTTCTGTAAACTTCAGTTCAGCACTCCTATCCTTGTGCTGGACCGCGATCCAGTGATCCTATCCACCTGCAGCTCTTGCACTGCATTGCAGACACAGCTGCACTGGGCTGAGAGTGCACAGTAATCTCCACCATTTGTTTAAATTGGGGTGTTCTCCTCCTCCCCTTCCTCTCTTTTACTTTCTGCTGCTCTTTATTATAACGGCCACAGAAATCCAGCATATGTAGTGGTAAATTCATGAAAGAGAAAAAAACCTGTTCTGTAGTCCAAACTCTGGCAATTAAATTCTAATGTGACAGAGTATGTTATCCGTAAAGTAACAGTGAACATAATCACTATGAATAAATGTGCCTTAAAACAGCTTTGGCAATTACTGTAAGTACCTCTGAGTCCAATAAGATAAGCATCTATCTTTGAATATTCACATTAATGCACCAGACTGCTCTTTCCAGGAAAATCTTCCTCTTTCTCTCCAAACGTTAATATATGCTTAGAAAATGGCATTTAAATGCTGTTACTCACAGAACACACACATTTGCTCACAAGGGAAAGGAGGTCGCCACATACATTTAAACACAAAATAAATGTAATGCAGAATAAATAAATGCAGAATGAGACCTTGCCCAGTAGGTACACATCACCATCTAGAGTTGTTCCCTGAATAACATGATATATACAGAACAGTTATCAAAGGATTATAGGCACTAAGCATCTTTGGAGAAGCATGTAAACAGTATACAAATAATAATAATAAAAAAAGGCCATAAACAGTTTTAGACTATAAAAAATAAGAAAATTCATAAACACAAAGGTCACAAAAAAGGCTGTGCTAGAATGTGGATTACCTTGGATCAGCGACATCCTCTTAACCTGAAGTCCATGTTTCTTTTTCTAATATAGGATATAAGTGACTGACAGTAGAAACACTTGCACGCACAATAGAAACTATGTAATACTGTTAACCTGTTAACAAACTAAGATATTAATATTATCAAGGTGAATTTTAATAAAAATGAAGTTAAATGGCTCCAGACATTATTCCATCCGGAACACCCTTGCCAAATATCTGATGCTTAAAAATAACATTTTCCTGGCATTAGCAGCTTTTTCTTTCTTGTTGATATGGAAATAGACTAACAGCTTTACTGCAGGCATAGGGACTGACTTCACACTGCATGTTAATGAAAATCAGCCAACAAGCAAATCAGTGCTGCCACCAACAGAAAATGCAGAGGAAAACTTAGGGAAGTTAGAGGCAGATGTGATTTTTTACTGAGATTATAAATACTGGTACCCACAACTCACTGAAAGTGATAGCACGTAAGATGAATGGTTGAACAGACCTGTGGTGTTCCTACTAAAACTTATGGCTAGATCTCAAAAACATGCTGTTTAGTTATCAAATTAAAAAATATATATATATCAGAAAGTTTGTTTCAGATCCACACAGTACTTCATCAAACATATACCCATCAGCTTAAATATATTTGGTCCATCAAGTATTGATTCAGCCAGATAAACTTTAATGTCTGACACATAACATATATCTCTGGGATCCCAGTAAACTTGAGCAGAATGTCACTTAAATGCCACATCAAGTGGTCCTAGCTGCAAATGGTTGTCATGCAAGAAAATTCTGCATTGGGTAGGCAGACTACTATACACAACAAGCACGGTGATCACTTATCCCTGCAGGGCTTCTCTGCAGCCCCCGCCTAATCAGAACATTTGCTCTCTGTGATGGATAAGAGGGCCATTTTCCTTGCTTATTTACTTTGCTCTCTATTGAGTTTGATTAACTGCAGTAAAGGCAAATCAATCCTTTGTGTTTGTGTAAAATAATAAAAAAAAGGAACAAAGTTAGCTTTAATGGCCCAATAGATGCTCAGTTGGAATGCACTTACTGAGTGAGAGAGCTCAACAAAAGAATTCAGGCAGCTGTAACACCACTGGGAACATACAGAGCTCATCTATATTTCTACCTGTTTAAAGGAGAAAAAAAAAAACAACAATCAAAAAACTCCCCACCCACTGATGAAGCTGCCTATGTCTCTGCAAATCTATCAAGGCATCAAGCAGTGGGGGTTTTTTCTCTCACTCCCTTCAGCCTTCGACAGCCAAAAGCTGGAACATGCTAGGAAACCAGTATCCAAACGAACATTACCAAAAAGAGAGGGCATGAAGCTCTAAAGCCATGAGAGAGAGCCACTTCCTCTACAATAAAGCAGCTTCTAAATTTGGCTTTGTTCTGTTCTGTAACGTTCCCAACATCAGCAAACTCTGGTCTGTACTGAAAGATAGCATGAAATGCACAAGAATGAAATGAAGAAGTTTGTGCATTGGTGAATTTGGAGTCATTTCATAGAATCATAGAATCACCAAGGTTGGAAAAGACCCACAAGATCACCCAGTCCAACCATCCACCCATTACAAATAGTTCTCACTAAACCATGTCCCTCAACACAATGTCCAAATGTTCCCTGAACACCTCCAGGGTTGGTGACTCCATCACATCCCTGGGCAGCCCATTCCAGTGCCTGACCACTCTTTCAAGGTAGCACTGTGAGAAAGTCTTTCTCTTGTACAGTCTAATCATGGTGTTGCATGAAGGAAACTATGCCTGATTTCATGCATTACCATTTGAAGCCTTTAGTAATACACAGAGATATTCAGTCCTTCTGAACTGATGATAGACAAGCATTAGCCCACAGGAAATGTAACTTCAGTCAAAGGAATGCATAAAACATGACAGCTTAATCAGGACAGGGGCCAAAATGTAACGTGATACGTTCTCCACATTCAAAGCAAGCACTTCAGTTCCTACACACAGAAATAAACAGGCGTGTGCCTAGGATCTTGCTGTTTGGGCCTCATAACAAGGGAAAAAAAGCAGAAAGAATTTTACCACCCTTGTTTTAAGATGAAATTTGACATTCCCTCTCTGAAACAGCTATGGCAATAGCTTTAGGATGATGATATCTCTCTTCCCAGGAAGCAATCAGTTCACTTTTCTTTAAATTCCATTCTATGTGCTATTATTATTGTAGCTTCCAGAGACAAATCATGGAAGACTTTGGCATTAAAAGGTGATGCCTTCTGGCTTTTCTGACACTAATTTTCAGACTTAGGTTTTATTCGTGCCATTGAGCTTTACTGGCATTACAGCCACGCTGTATCCAGGTTGGCAGAGCTGCTCCTTTCAGATTCAGCAACACTGACAGGTGGGGCTTTGTCGGCACAGTTACACTAACCTTTGAATGTTGCAAGCTAAGCTGACAAAAGTTGACATAGTTATAACCCATTTCAGGCTCCTGACTGGCAACAGCATGTAAAATCAAAGCATGTGCGTTTTGGCACTCTGGAACACTGTAATGGAGTCGGCAGAACTTTGTAGTATAACAGTACTATTCTGAAATGCTTCAGATGGCAAAATAGTTTTTTAAAAAATCTCTTAACTGACTCCACAGTTAGGAGTTTGCAAGAAATGGATTGCAGCCGATGGGCTTTTTTTTTTTTTTTCCCTTCCTTTTTTTCAATTCAGAGATCTCAAGGTCAGAAGGGACCGTTATTTTTACCTAGTCCAACCTGCCTTTACATTTACACAGAAGAGCCTGGTGCCAGGACACCTCTGCCACTGATTTGCAATGTCTCTTGACAGGGCAGCAAGTCTGCCAGCCCACCACAGCTCACTCTTCCAACAGGGAATATGCATGTGCATCTCCTGGAAGTAAATGTTAGCTGCTTTGAGAATACCCGAGGGAGAGTGCTGTGTAAAGTGCTGTGATTGCACCCAGTTTGTCATACTCTGTGAGCTGAAAGACACACAGCCCAAGTGGATCTCCCATACGGTTGACATGGTTTTGTGGGCATGGTGGTGATGGGCTGATGTCTGGACTGGACGATCTCAGAGGTCTTTTTCAACCTTAATGATTCTGTGATTCTACAATATGTAGTAGAACAAACTGTTACGTGCAGCTGAGGAGGGAGGAATCTAAGAAATAATCTCTCTGATGATTCTGAAATGGAAAAAAGATAAATGAATACTGAAAAGACTGCATATTCCTACACACTGAGATTCCTGCACAATAAGGAAAAGAACCCGCAATCTGTTCTCACAGGTGAAGAAAATCTGCCATGAAGATCTACAGAAATAAACCACATTCATCACCAAAGGCAAATGACTCAGAAAAACACCCCTGCCACAGTGAACTACCAGCACTCAAATCTTGCTTTCAGAAAAGCACAGCTTTTCCAACAGGTGCAGAAAAATGCTCTGTAACCTCTATACTATGCAGCTTTGAATTGCAGCACCTCATAGGTAGTGGAACAAATTGCCTGGCTGGTCCCAGGGTATTCCTTGTACCTAGGTCTCCCACTTACACACAATGTGCAAATGATCGAAACAAATGCTACAATCCGACACCATGGAGTTCTCGACAGCTGTCAACTCATTAAATTCTATTCACTGGCTTCCTACCTCCTTGCCAACATATTACATAAATCGCTTTTTAGCTGGCAGCCTTTCCCTTTGCCTAAAACCAGTTTGCACTGAGCATGTTTGAGTCTGTTGTTTTTTAAAAAATGCATTGATTCCCTTCCCTTTGGTGATTTGCCTTGCTCTGCAACAGTTTGAATTGGCTGCAGGATACTGTTTCATTATCAAGCTGCAACTGGAAATGAATATTTTATAGCAGCTGAACAAAGGTTTGGCTGTAAATGACTATATCATAATTAAACAAAACAGAAAGAGAGGAAGACAAAAAGAAAAATGAATTTAATTAATGAAATACTGATGTAATTTACAGACAAAGGCCTTCCCATTTAGAATGGAAATTCGCATTCCAGAAATGTGAACATTTAAAGAATTATGGAGGGTTGGAGGCTTACTGCCTCCTTCTTTATTTATCTAGGGATGTTTAACAATTCACTTTTGCCTTTTATAAATGCCTGAAGGTATCTTTGGCATCCGTCAGTACAAAGTCATCGATACAAGTGCCTGAAACACAAATATACACTTATAAAGGCTGCCCATTAAGAACATTCAAAAGTAGAATTTAAAATAGTCCTGCTAACTCACGCTCCAACTTTGTTTCTCTCCTGGCATTGGTCAGTTATTTGTGTTTGTTCAAGAGAAAAGATAAAGGCAAGACTAACATGCAGAAACACTTTTCTCTTTACTCAACATCTGCCAATTGGAATGGCTTGCATAAGTTTAAGAAGCGTTTACACCTGCTTCTTCATGTTTTACAACTGCTTATTTCATAATTATTAATGGGACTTTCTACCACAAGCTGGCATATAGCTGTCTGATCTCAGCCTGCTAGTGCTGTATGTCATTTATTAATGTCTGTTATCCCATAGTCACAATTTCTTTGCACTGTTTTGATTTTGGAAACTTCTGCTATCCGCCTAATTTCGTTACCAATTCTTCAGCCACTTTAACTTCACCTTAGGTAAAAACAATTCCACCCTCCTGACCATCCCTGTTAATCTCTGTTCTACGTATCATTGATTGGTTTTTGAGAGGCAATACCCAAAACAGAGTGCAGCACAAAAGGCAAAGAAAAACCTAGATTCACGCAGTAGCACAATGGCATTTCCAGTTTGTCTCTTTCCTAAAAATTTTCAAATTTATTCTGTCTTTTTGAATGTGAACATGTCCAAAAGTTATAAAATCTGGCCACTTGTCAGTATAAAAACTCACTTTCAATGTTCAGTGTGATTAAGCACATACATAAAACAGTGCATTTCCTCTGTTATGACCTAATTTCCTGACATTTTAAACTTAAGTCCCTATAGCAGGATGGAATTTATTGATTCTTGTCATGCCGCAGAAACATCCGCTCAATTGCAGGTTACTCCAAAATAATGCCTCCTATTTATTTCCATGGAAATTACAACACATACAAAGACCAGAAGAACGCCATTTGATAGAACAAATTCTCAGCTACAGTGTGGTATTTTTCAACATAGACACCACGGCAACAAAATGTAATTGAATACTGGCAGGAAATTTCAACCTCTACCGCTATACCACCACCATCCACCTTTGATGTTAACATAATAAAATAGGAAGTATTACTTTCAGAGCAACCCTCCAGTATGGCAGTGGGATCTACAAAGATGTGATAAAGCATTTGGGAGACGCTGGATTTTTCTGTCTTTCTAATCCAACAAGTCTGCACCTTTCTGGCACTGTGGAAAACACCTGAATAAGCTCTAGAGAAACCCATCAAATTCATATTCTCAGGAGGCAGAAGTAATAAGCTGCAATGTGGCTTCACTTGAAACATGATGGAGTAATCTTCCCAATGCACACAAGATCAGTAATAGGTGGAAGTCTCAGAATTAAAATTAGAAATATGAAATACATATCTATACCTCCCAGTAGAAGGGACAAATTCTAGAATTTTCTCCATAATTCACCCCATTTCCTCATCTCTTTTTGATGGTTAAAGTCTTTTGTATCTTGTATGCTGCAAAGTGAATCAGGCTTAACTATAAAGTTAAAACACTGCCTGAATCTAATTAATAGATGAGAATAGCCCTGAACTTCATAGAAAGCCACATCCGTGCTTTATAGCCCAACACAGAGTGAAAAGGGGAAAAACGATGGCATTTGTTTGCCCACAAGAATCTCTTCTCCTCATACCATTTTATTACTTTGGGTGATCATGACATTTTAATCTGGAGTGGACTTCTAAGGAACTGTTTTGGTTTAAAGTTAGTAAGGACAGAGAGAAATTGAAATAATAAATGCCAAACAACAGCCTCAGACAAAGCAGTTTTCAGAAACTCAGAACAGGAGCTACTGACTCTCATCAGGCCATCCATGATTTGGAGAGCAAACATCAATAGGCAAATCTTTGCTGAAGGAAAATAAATTATTGCCCTGATATCACACAACCTACAATGTTTCTTCTAATCCTTCATATCATGTAAACGTAAAAAACATAAATAAAAATAAATAAATAAATAAATAAATAAATAATAAATAATAACTCCTATACAATTCCATGCTCTGCCATTCACTAAAGCAAATAGCATTTTTCATCCACTTTAGCAAAAGAGAGAAAAATACAGAGAGAGAGAAGGGATGAAGTAAATGGATAATAGGCAAGACAAGTTTGGAAAGGAGACAGATCCCTTTCACAGACTTCAATTGCCTCTCTCCTTGTGCACCCCTTCTAGCTATGATCGAAAGAAAAATTGCTGAAGGGAGATTTCAGTCTCCATTTCCCACTCTGTGTTCCCACCTTTCAGAGCTTTCAGAGCCTCTCTGCTCCCAGTACACCTCGCACCATGTTGCAGTATTACTGAAGCTCACAGGCTTTGCTCTCCCACTCCAGCATTACTCTTGTTTTTCTCTGCCATCCATTGTTCTTTGAGATACTCAGGAAAACTGAGTGGCTCTTTAACACGTGTGACTACTGATCTCAACTCAAACACTGATTTTTTTACTTCTTTAAACTCCTTGCTATTGAAGAACAAAAGGTTTACATGTAAATATACAATTGCTATTACCAGAATTTTAATAGTGATAATATCTACATCCTTTAATCAGATCAAAGTCCCAGTATCTAGACACTGCAGTATGAGTGGGATGAAAGAGATCCTGTTCCTGTTCCGAGTAACACTGTTTAGTCAAATAAGCAACATATTTAGTACAGCTGACAGATGAGTAACAGTTCAGCTTTATGATCATTTGTGATGCTAAAGAATTAACTTCTGTTCTATACTGGCACAAAACCAAATATCCTTTAAAAATTACCTCAGAAAAATAATTGCATCAATGGATCAGTTTTCAAATAACAATCTAAGCCTTTTTTATTTCTAGTTTTAATCTAAGTGTGAGGCATCCCAGTGTGCAGGACAGCAAAGCAGTCACAGGATGTCAGATGGTGCAGACCCTATACAGTACCTGCGAAAAAGATCCATGCTTAACATCCACAGCTCTGAACCGTTTAGAGCAAGAGGATTTCCACTTGGATCACCCTTCATCTGGAGCACATGAACAAGATCCTACAGCACTTCCTTCTCAGAGCAGTATCCTGACTGCAGCCTGCGGTGATGAGATGTCCCATGTTCTCCCCATTATAGAACATACACTAACCTCTGCATTCCCCACCTTCTACCTCTGCAGATATCTTGACATGAGGAAAAGGTAATGGGATTAATGGCAGGAAAACAGCTTTAGGAAATACTGGTTATAGTCAACAGTATTAACAGTGTGGAGGAAGTATAGGCAGCACAACACTTTGCCTGAACATAGATTCCTTGATCTGGTGAGCCTGGGATATTTCTGAAGCAGCTAACAAAGGCTATGGTGAAGAATGCAGTTAGTGAAGCTTTAACGCTGAGACTATACTTTAATAATCTACAAAATAACACTGCTAAAGATTATATACTTATGCTTGCTGGGCCTTATGACAAGAACAACTTCAGGAAAAAAAAAAGGAGAGAGAGAGAACAAAAATGTAATTGCCTGCCTATCAGCTCCACTATCATAATTACTTTCAAACTCTGACATGGGTTGAATCAGATGAACACCAAATCAATTTTTGCAGCTAGCAATCAGTGCATTCTTAGCTCATAAATTAAAATGTCACTGGGAGAATGAGTACAAAATAATGTCTGTTTCTCTACTTTACACTGCAGAAAGAGCAACTTTTTCTTTCAATGGCCCAGTGAATGTTGCTTGTATGTCCTTAAGCACTGTACAGTACATTACACTCATCTAATTCAAAATAGAGTGGGCACAGCTGGATGCTATACATGAAAACAAAGGAAATTATACACAAGCTATAGAGTGGGGTAACAGTTAGACCCCTGGGTATCCAGAGCCCTACTCTAGATGTGGGTAGATGGCAGCATGAGTGTTTTTTCTTGCATCTGCACTTCATGAAATGCTGGGAATCTGCTGACCGCAGATGGCAGGGGGAGGAAATGCCCTAAGGCTTCACTCCACTGTCTTTCCCTTTATCCTACTCTGACCTGCTTTGAACCTCTTCAGGCTGAAGTGAGCAGAAAGCTCTCCAAATCAAGGAAAATTCTCACCCAAAATATGAGCAGGTCAGTACCTACTACACATTGTGCAATTTCCTTACGGACTAAAGTGATAGGATTCAACTGAACAATCAGTGATTTATGTGGCCCATCCTAATAAAGTGCTTGATTTCATATAATCTTCTGGGCCTTATTTCTGAGTATGAGCATGAATGATTTCATGAGTCTTTCTGTGCCCAATATCCTGCCTGCCACTCTCCACTCTCTACTTCAGACCTCTGCTGCTAAGGGACACAACACCAGGCTGATGAGTTTACATTGCATATAAATTGAGCCATCAAGCCACCTCTTGTCCCTCTCAATTTTAGGGACTTTTGCACATTATGAGTACTTTTTTCACTTTAAGTGCATTACTTAATATTTTCCTAATGATTGAGACAGTTTGACTTCATGCAACATCACTAGTCAAGTTCCAAATCCATCCTGATCTGAGTAGCTCTAATGCCATATTTGCTTTCCAAAAGAGAAATCTTCAAGCACATTCCTCTCCCATCCAGCTGGAGAGCAGGTTTGAAGATCAACACAGGCTCCTTCAAAATTCTCCTCCAAGGTTCCAGCTCCTGATACTAGCAAACAGGGCAGCCAGCTGTACTAGCAAATCCAGCTAATCATAATGCAGTTTTGTAACAGGCAATGTCAATACTGAGAGTACTGCCTCAAGTGATATCTTCCAAGAGCTCAGGATTTCTCTCACGCTCTTTTAAGCCTTCTGAAGCTGAGCTATAAACTTACTGAAACTTGAATATAAAATACTTCCTTATTTATTAAAAGAAGGAATGACTATTACTTCAATCCAACTAGCAGACAGCACATAGGATTTAAGGAGTGATGTTTTCAGAAGAAGTCTCCTCTCTTCCTTGCAGTTGAAGGAAGGAAGTTAAGAAGAGAATTTTCACTCTAAGTGGAATGGCTGACTCTTTATCTAATGATTGGGGTAATTTTACCTCATATGATGGGACCAGCCAAGCGAACAAAAGGTCTTATGTACTATGTGTATCAATGACTACCTCCTTTATTCCTTCAGTCTGCAAAGGTAATAAGCTAGATTCTATCAATTTCTTCTCCGAAAACAGATTTCCCATTCAGAACTTCAGTCTGAAAATCCCACTCAGTACCATCCCTGGACATGAGGAGATAGACTTCGAAACAGCACTGAACAAATTCAGAGAAATTTTTAAAAAACATTGTAAAGAACAATCCTGCTGGAGTAAAATGGGGAGGATTTGAGTGAAGAAATGCTTTAAGAAGACTTTGCTTCCACTGGTAAAGGAATGTGGCTAAATGTAGACAGAAGGCCTGTTTTGCTACCATTTTAAACTAGATTGCCAGTCAGAAATGAAAGGCTCTGTGGTTTGTACGGAATGAGAGTTAAAGTTCAGCTCCACATACTCTTGAATGAATCCGAAGCAGAACACCTACAAAATGGCTGGAAACAGAAATATATGCATTGCATAAGCACAGAAGGAAGTGATCAAGTTGGAAAAAATAGGCAGTTAATTTTCAAACTGCCATCTTCTATCTCTGAAGAAACACAAGAGACAGAAATGATAACTGTCTTGATAAGTTATCGGTTCCGATAACTACATTACAGAGATGCAATACAGAGTAAGTCCTTAGAAATTCCAAACTTACAAACCAAATATAATGAATAACTGAGAAAGCCTCACTTTCTACTTCAATTCTGCTCTCCTTATCTGCCATACTAATATTTAGAAAGTAATTATTGCTCTTGATGATTAGATTTTTTTTCCTCTCTTGAAATAACTGATTTTTCTTCTGAAGTCTGCATCGCCCTGAAGGGAAAATCCATTTCTCAGCAGACTTTTTTTCTTTTTGCCTTGAAAGTCAAGGGAATTAGAAAAAGTAGAATAAAATGGGAATAAAAAGAATGAGGGGGAATAGGAAGAGTGAGCAAGAAAAGAGGGCTTTTTTTCAGGCTCAGAAATGTCCTTAGGAATTTGAGAAGAGGAAGATCTAAAAAGTGATGTGCTCATCTCATCAGGTATGGCATCCTGGGCTGAAATCCAGAGGTTCCTACATAGAGATGAATGAGCACTACTGACAGCATGTTGCTGGAGTAAGGTTAAAATGAAGTCAGTATGACCAAAGCAGGCACATCAGCACTTGGCATCTTCATCATTACATTTTAAGATTTTAGCAGAACTACAGCTGGGTTAGTTCTCCAAAGTGAGAAAAAATACATCTTCTCCTACTGTCTGGCTAGCATGACCAAGTTAACCTGGCCTGTAGGGAAGGGAATTCACACTGTAATGATAAAGGGAGACAGATAAATCTAAATAGTTGTATAATTATGTCAACATAAAAATAATAAATTATGGAATCCTGGTTATGATTATTTGATACTCACTTCATATACTTCATAATAAAAGGGAAAGTAAATAAAAATTAATATACTACAGAAGATATCACAGACAAAATACAGATCTATGTGACTGCTTGTCCCTGAAACTTCTTCCATTAAAGTGGCACACTAACAAAATTGTAAATCTCTGAGAATCAAAACCCACACATGGGAACATACTTATCACCAGCTTGCCTCTTCCAAAACCCTGACATCAAAGCATATGATGCCTAGCCTTCTAATTTAAATGAATGTCATTATATGTATTATAATCACATCATGTGTGAACACACCTCTGCACTGCTGCAGAAGAGATCACTGCTTCATACTGATTTTTCTAGAAAGCTAAGGTGAGTACTATCAAAGACAAAACAATGTAGAAACTTCAAAACATTATTCAGAAAGAATGGACAAAATGTCATATTTCAAACGTTTCCTTTTTCGCATTAAACATGAAGCCATAAACTCATCAGTAGTTATTTCCAGAAAAAAAAAAAAAAGAAAAAAAGAAAAAAAGTGAGAGGAGAAACTGACCACGGCTCTTAACTAAACTGTATGACAGCCACTGAAGCAGCTACTCAAGACAGAATATATTTCACACAAACAGGCTGGAGGAGAGCCAGCCCTCGATGTAGTGATTGGCTTATTTCAGAATACGAAGCATTTCCTTTTGGCAGTAAGCCATGCCAACTTTCACTGGGGAGATGCTATAAAGAAAGCAGTGCAGAAATGATCAGAAGTAAGATAAAATACCATCTATAGGTTGTATAATGATTGGCCATTTGATGCACTTATACTTGCAAAGTAGCTTTGTCAGTGGAATCCAAAACAAAATAAAGGCTTTCAGTTGTTGAAGAGGCTAAGCATATATTTCCTGGACCTGTAGTTAGTACCTGGTATATCACCAGTAACTTTTGTCATTGGTGTCTTCTTTAATAAAATGCTTATGAAATTAATAAGATGACTTAATTCTCCCTTGTGCTGGGCCATTTGCATAATTATAAAGAGGGTTCATGGAAGAGAGTCAATCAGTTAATTCCCTTATGCAGATTAAAGATCTTTAAATTAAAATGGCAGGACTTGTGTGAGAACCATGCTAATGTAGCAGAAGATATCCCCAGTGGCAGTTCAGCCATCTGCCTGTACATCAGAACATCTCTTTGTCTCACTACACTTCCCCAACAGTGGCCTCTGAGTGGGTGGGAGGTTTGTTAAAGATCTCTAATGCTATGTTACTGTTGGAGTGGGAGAGCGCTGCCTTACTTTCAGTTGTGTTTCAGGCAAAGGTCAACCGGGTTGATCGAACAACTGCGCCTTGCCACATCAGGGCAAAATTGTGAGAATTGGATTTCCTGAAATTCCAGAAAGAATCTGACATCCAGAAAGATCTTTCTGTCACTGATCACTTTGCTTGGCATTCCTCTACTAAAAGCTGACCTTTTTTGCCCATCTTCCTTTATAACACACGCTCCCTTTTCATAAGGCTTTCCTTGATCCTGCACCTTCAAGTAGTGGCCCCACAGAACAGCTTCTGAAAAGCAGGTAGGAGAAGAAAATTACTCCAGATACTTGGTAGTATCTTAGGTTTTGTCTGCTAAAAGCAAAGAAATCAGATCTTTGGACTTCATAGACATAAACTAATGGCCTTCAAAGTAAGGATTTTATATTTCCATGAGTACAGAGATGAAATACACATTGGTCCTTTATGAAAGTACTGTATCTTTCCCTGAGCTATAGAAAATACTAACAACTGTGTACCACAGGAGAAAAATCCCTGCTTTCTGCTGTGGCACCCTGCCAGCTTTCAAACCATGGAATGACTTTTCAGAATGAGTTCTTGTACAGAAGGAATGGCATTTTTGTGTCTTCTAGCAAAACAAACCAAACTCTTTTCTATTTTAGGTGCCATCCTCTCTTTGTTCTCGAATTTGGATCAAAACCAGGAGTCTGTATGTCTGGAAAGTAAGCATCTGAAAGTGAGTATACCAGAACTCTCCCTATGAAGGCATTTGCAGCTCCAGCATTGCTCTAACAGCCTCCTTTGCAGCTGCTCCCAGCAGCAAAGAGAACCGTCTGACTGCACCAAGTAGCCATTCATTGAAATGTGCACTTACTTAGATGACAATGGAATCTAACAGTGTTAAAAAAAAAAAATCCCCTTTGATATTTTAAAGAAGAGAAAAATATATTTTCTGGATATACTCAAAATGTATTTCTTTTAGCCTGGGACACTAAAAAAAAATCAATACAACTTTGAGAAACAGGAGTAATCTCTTAACAGCTAATTGAGAGTATGAACTGGTCTGGGGATTAGCATCTCTCCCTCAATTATATTAATACCATTACCAAACTACCCGAGTATACAAAAATAATAATTACTTAAATAAGGTCCTGAAAAGCTTAAAGTGGATTGTATATAATTCCAATTAGCCCACTGTGAGGTCTTCCTAGCAGTTACTCTATTTCCTACTATGAACTAGCAGGGAAAACAACTTGATTTCACTAAGAATCATAGAATTGCTCAGGTTGGAAAAGACCTTCACAATCATCAAGTCCAACTGCAATCTAACCATACTACCCTAAATCTAACAACCCACTATATAGAATAATAGAAAAAGCAAGACTGGGAATCTCAAACAGCTATTCTAAGGCCCAATGCTTTTTTTTTCCCTGTAACTTGTGGTGAGACTGTAGTGGGGTAGACCTCTCTTTGTCTCATCTTTGCTGTTAGGAAAAATCACATTATCACTCACATCTTAGTGGTCAAAATTCACAAGGGGATATTTTGGTGGATGAAACCATTTCAGACATAAGCAAAAGAAACCTGCTAAGTCTGCATGGGAGGTTTTCAGCTCCCACACTGTGCATATAGTCTTCAAAGTACTTGTGTTTTCATCCACATATCAGCATTCAAGAATAAAAAAAATATAATAATAAAAAGCCACTGTTTGCATTCCTGTGGTTCTGGATCTGGCCAGCTTAAAGAGATAAAAAGTTTAAACTGATCAAAAGTTTTAATGTTATATTTGTGGTAGCCAACAAAAAGCAGGAGTTCATGCTCAGCAGTCTATTAGCTTTATAATTATTATTAATACTTGTTGCTTTATTATGCGGCATTAGTAAAGTAAACTCAAGCTTTTTCAGCACATTTTTACTTTAACAAAGCAATTACTTGAGTCAAAATCATTTATTAAATTGAGGAATTCCTAGTAAGAATTATATTTCTGACTTGAAGTCTTTGTTTTTCAAATAGTAATGCATAATAACTTCTTGAAGAATTAGTAATCGATGTGTCACTCCTGTAAGTAATTATTTTACTTGAAACAAGTAATAAGTCTGTGTTCCCATTTGAGGGCACATGTAATTGTAATGTATTGTTAATTCTGCAGTCATTTGTATAGAATGAATATTCAACCTTACTAATAATGAGAAACAAGCTGTCTCTAGTGTATGTTCTCTTCTGAAAAAGAAAAATAAGAGTTAGCATACTGAGTATCTTTTTAACTTTCAAACTTCTGAGAAAAACGTCTATTGAAATGCACTCTGTGTGTGGTGTTTGTGTGCATTCTCTGCATGTTCTTGTTCTCTGTATTCTTCTTGGTGTTTTGAAAGAAAGCCATAGGCCTAGTTGGAATATGACATGCTTGCTTCTTTATGCTTGTCTCTTTCATTGTATTCCCTGTCAGATCAGGAGTACAGCACAAGGCTCCTCTCTGCCTCAGTTTCTCTCCCTTTAAAATGATGAAAACTAAATCCATCTTAGGGGCAGAGAATAATGTCGTCATGAGTTATTGTTTGTTAAGCACTTTAAAATCAGAGTAATAGAAATTCTTAGAGAAGAACAGAGCATTACTTGTTTGTAAGAGGTAATAAATTAAGATGAAATATAATAAAACTTTCCAGCTGCAAGATATGTGTTAAGACACTTTCATATCACATTAGACCATGAAGTCATATTTTCAAATGCATGAAACAAAACAGATTTATTCCACTGTATTCCACAGTATAAGGCAGGGCTTCTATCTTGGAGAAGTTCAAGATTTGACTGGATGTGGCCCTGAGCAACCTGACATGATTAGTCTTGCTTTAGAAAGACAGCAAGTGTAGTTCCTTATTATAGCACACTTTTAAGAGCCTTCCTGGGCTGGACAGAACATTCAGCTCTTCACAAGTCTGAATCTCATATGAGCACACAACTGGACAAGACATTGGTGAAAGCCTCGATACAAGCTGAGCACTTGGCAGCATGGTGCAAACAGCCAAACCTCTGCTTTGAGCCAGCTCTGATCCCAAAGGTGATTACACACATTACTTCATGGCCGTGCCTGTGAAAAAAAATTCTTGCCTTACAGCTGGACTTTTTATGTGGCTACTGTCCTGTGTTAATGTATCCAGATGGCCTCTCTACTGCAGCTAGCTCAGGGAACGTGCACAGCTGTCTGCACCTGGCCATATACTCTGCCCAAAATGTCTTCTCCCATCACATCTATTACAAGCTCCAAAAGGTGCCACTGTTGTGTCTCTGTCATCACCTCTGGAAGCCATGTGCTTCTAGCATCATGCTGGGGCTTTAATTAGTTTCTGAGTGGAGAGAGAATAGTAACTACTCAGCCATCAGAAAAGTCTGTGATCACTCACAATGCACCATCACCACAAGTCCAAGATGACACCACAAGTCCAAGACCAGCTCTCCAAGCTGGACGTTTGCATTATTGTTCTTATTTTGTCTGTTTGTGTGAGGTTTAATGCTTATGATGTTAATTTGAGGACAATAAATAGCTTTTTGAGAAAACTAGTTTGTACACAGCTGCAATTAATCAGTGTGGAGAATAATGCAGCTGAGCCTAACACCCTGCTGAAACAGATGGCTGTACTGCCACCATACAGCCTGCATTCCTGTGGAGGTGAAGCCAAATTGCAGAAACCTGGAATCTGAGCTTGCACACAATCTGACACTCCCCACAACAGGCCTGCAAGGGAAAAGCTTGAACGATTTTCACCTGGTATCCTGGGGCTTGCAAACAGCACTTGAAAAGTTCAATAACCAGTGGCAGGAAAGAATGTAAGAAAACCACGAAGAAATTCATGGAACTTTTCCAGCCATGCAGCTGAATTTAGCATCCAGTCCTTCTCTCTGCCTGTCTTTCGCATTCTGCTTGATACCAAAACTGGCCTGGTATGAGAGTAGGAATGTCAGCTGCTGTGTACAACAAAGCAACCTGAAAAGTCAGCAGTCCTAGCGGTATGTACTGGTTTCTATCTGATTGCAATAACAAGTTAATTTTCCCAAAGAAAGAGTAATTGGGGTACACAGAGAAAAGTATAATGTTTTCCAGCTTCCAGACTGCAGGGCAGCTCTCTGCAAATCTTGGGGACTGACATGCAGCATCAATGAAAGACAATGTGCTGATTCAATTGGAAATTGTAAGGGCTGGTGCCAAGCAGAACTTATTTGCAATGAGAAAAAAATGTGCTAGCTAAGGCATACAATGGCTTACAAAAGGGCTATTTATTAGGTTACTGATCACTTGTCTGAAGTGCACCCAAGAGTTACCAGAAAGCAGTTTAGCAATCACCTTAAAAATCTTGTGATTTAAGGCAAACAATAGGTGAAATGTGATTATGCTTGTAATCTAAGTTTCTTTTAAATACCCAGATACTCTTCTACACAGTCACTAGAAAATGACTAACATCCTTAAGATATAGCCGTTAAAGTGGATCTTAGATACAAAAGAACAGTGACTGTGCAAATGTTGTATCTATTATGAGTGCTTTCTCAAAAGTTAGTGTAATAGGTCCTCCTACGTGTGCCATTATATTAAGACTGATAGTACCAAAAGACAAAAAAGAGACCAAGTAATCTCTGCTTTAATCTTGATTTCAAAGCTGCTTGCATCAATTTTCATGACTTGATTGAG
This sequence comes from Chrysolophus pictus, assembly GCA_037305975.1. Taxonomy (NCBI): domain Eukaryota; kingdom Metazoa; phylum Chordata; class Aves; order Galliformes; family Phasianidae; genus Chrysolophus; species Chrysolophus pictus. Next base: position 40,673,993 of record CM074580.1, on the reverse strand, counting down.
AAACAAAAGGCAACACAGAAGCCACATCCTGATGGCTTGATGCAGCCATGGGAAGAAGATTTATCTCTGCTCCCCATTTTCCTTTCCTGGGCAATGACACATGCTCCTGCAATGCCATGACAAGGGAAATAATTCAGCTGGAGATTAAAAAGAAGGAAGGCTGAGGGGTTAAAACCTATCAAACAAATACAAATCTGATAATTTGTGCCAGTCATCTACTGTTCTATACTTTGCTGACTCCTCAATAGCTTCAAGATCTTGGCTATTATCTGACAAAGGTGTGATGAGAAAAAAGGACATTCATGAATGGTTGCTTGAAGATGTTAGCTCTGCAGCAGACACTTGGGGAATTCTAGTTGCAGGGCAGAAAGATATCTGCATAGGTCTTCAAGGAGACTGAACTTGTGAACCTCTGAGCAGAAAAACTTTTATGATTCTGCACAAGTCCTGTGTGCTTTTCCTTATAGCCAGGACCTTGCTCTTCTGAAATGCAAAAAGTAGTTACAATGTACAATGATGATTCAAAAAAATTACAGAGATTTTTTTTTCTCTCCTTTATCCAAAGAGCATGTAAATGTATTTTAATAGGTTAGTATCATTGGCAGCTGTTGCAGGCAAGGAAAAGGTGACGCCATTGCAAGATGAATCATAACAGTGGTGGTGAAAACAAAAACAAGCCTAGAGTCAGATGACACTTCAGAAGGTAAAGAGAGAGTTTGAATTCTGGGCAATAATGACTGGCACATGGAATATCAGCTGAGAAACCAGGAGTTTAGCAGGAGTTACCACACTACTCTAGCAGTGACAAAAAGCCATGATATTGCTGATCTTATAGAACTAATACATACTGTGTTGTTGTCTAACTTCACCAAATACAGAGCTATAGATCAAGTTTAATTTAGTTATTTTAGTCAGAGACAGAAGCTCTAATTCCAGGTTTCTGCTCCTGGTTCTGATATTAGACTTTATAGTGCCACCAACACCATTGAACCTGAACATCTTTTAAGATTTATCCTCATAACTGATACTAAAGACTATTGACCTCACTTTCAGGAGGGGAACCAATGCACCAAGTGGCTATCTTCTGTAAGATGACATAGGAAATTAATACCAGGAATGAATAGATTCCATTCTCCCAAGACTCAGGTTTTGAATTTTCTTCATTGCTCATATGCACTTGAATGGCAGCTAACTCTGGATAAAACTGTATTTTTTTCCAAGATGGGCAAGAACGCTGCATTTTAAAGCCCTCTGAGTTGCTAGAATGAAGGGCACTACAAAAAATTCAGTGCACCATATCAATTACTGGCCTCATATCTTGCAAACTCAATGATAAGAATACTGTATCATACTATTTTCAGATAAAATGCTCTTGTTTCTACTGCATATTTCTGCAGTGCTCAGTTCTACAACAATAGGAATCTGCTTTCTAATTTCCAAGCTCCATGCCACAATTAAGAATCACTGTCATTTAACAAAAGAAGTTTCGCATGGGTGACTGTGGCCAGACAGCAAACAGTGGCAATAAAATAAATCTCTACATTTATTGCTACAATATACATTTTTTCTTCTCTCCTAGTGCACTGATCAGGTTTATATTTTAGCCAAAGATAAAAAATAAGGAATATACTACTGGGAGTTGTATACAAGCATTATGAAGCAATCTGATAAATCGTACACAATTCACTGCACACTGATGGGAAGGACAATGAGAAAGAAATGTGAAGTGTAGTATTAGGTTAAAAAGCAACAGCCTAACAGCAGCCATATAGATTTCTCACTGCTCACAACAGCTCAGTTGAAGCAGAGCTCAATGCTGAACCTGGGATGCTCCACTTTTCTGCGACAGAAGTTCTCTCAAGAGAACTAGAAGAAAAAGAACCCTCAGGCAAAGCTGGCAGCAGCAGTGCTATCTGAGATGTACTTTTACAATAATAGAAGAAGACTGCTGCTACCAGCTTTTTAAACAGTTATGGGGAGCTAGCACATATCAGCCCAGCAGAACAAATTGCCTCATTAAGAGTTCTTTCCAGTAAAGCAATCATCACCCTCTGCCTACAATTTACATGAGCTCTTCCTATCCACATCAGAGCTGAAAAAGAAATGGTGTGAAAGAGAAAAGCACTGATATGAAATAAAAGTTGCACAGAAGCCCAAAATCATATTTGAGTGCTTGCTGTTAGATCAATTCATGAACCCCCATTATCCCTCTGGTACGAAGTCCCCTTTATAGGGTTTACAATCTTTCTGCATTCTCCTATAAAAAACAAAGACTGAGATTTTCTGGAGGTCATCCTTCTGCCTGCCTTCACTTGCAGATGATACAAGGCTTTTTAAGGGGTATGCTAATGTGATCTGACTACATTGTGTGTGCACATGGGAAGCTGTCTACTACCTAAGTCTAACTGTGGAATTACGTACTTATTTCTCAGTGCCTACAGTTTGCTTAATAAGATCACTGCTTCTGGAAAACAGTTTTCTGTACCTGAGAGCACTGATGGTTGTGGGTGAGGAATATGACATGTAGGAGGGTGCAGGAGACAGACACAAGCACATGTGGCTCTGAGAGATATCTACAGCAGACAGAATGATACGGCTGTGAACTTTTGGAGGACCAGTGTCTACTCTCTAGGCAAACTGTATGTGGTCATTTCAAGAGTATTGTAAGGAAATGTATGTGACTTTGTACACTTCACTGTGACTATTTCCCAAAGTGACCATTTCCCATCATGTACACAGAATATGCAAGAGTGCATAGTTTTTTGGGAGGGTAAATTATGGGAAACTTTCCCAACATCACCAAAGCTCTTCCTTCCACAGGAATCAGGCAGGAAGCTGAGATGAGCTAGAACACATGCCTCACATCAGATCAAAAATCAAGCCTTCAGAGGCATGTGCATGTATTGACTTACATTTCAAATGATTTTAATACCGTCTCCTGCTTTTGAAAGGAAGGGCAACTTTTGCACTTTTCTTGTCCTTCCTTCTGAAGTTCCAAACTTCTGCTTGATTCTTCAAACAAATGAATGTGTAATGTCTCCCTTCTGTGACCAGCAGTCTGTGGGGCAAGTTCATAAACAATTCCAATCAGAGCCAGTGCAACTGAAAATCATCTGGCATTTACAAACCAGACAAGAGAAAGAGATTGGAGTGGAAAGGAGTTCTTTTCAGCAGGGAGAAGACCTCAGCAAGGAAATAAAAAGATGAATAAACCTGCCATAGGCTTTTTCTTTATGGAGCAGAGGCACAGTTATTAGGTACTCGCAAAGAAGGCATGCTGGATATATGACTCTTAATACATCATCCATAATATACCACTGTGCAGAGGGCATACAACTTTTCAAACAGTTGTCAGAGGCAGAAATAAATACAAAGTCTTAGTGGGAAAAATGACCAAAAGGATTAAAAGAGAGCATTTGGGTAGTACAAGTAGGAGTCAGATAGCTATCTCTGCAAACCTGTTTTCATATATGCAATTTGTCAGAAACAATAAAATTATTAAGCTTTTATTATTTTTTTTCTCTTAATAACTGGGGTGACTTTTTATGGTTCATAAAATGTGACAGTTTGATAGTGCTCACTAGAAAGGAAAGGCCACAAACACAAAGCTCTGCCAAATATACCTTCATCCACAGGAGTGGCACCACCTTTACTTCAAACCAGTGACACACTACTTCTCTGAAACTGTTAACTTGAATCATAATCTCCTATTCTCAGTTATCCCAAACCTGAAAACCCCACAAAAACTGCCAGTTGTTCTCACTGCCAACTTGTAACAACCTACCTCTTCCTCTCTTCAATACTACCTTACTGTTCCAACAAAATACAGTAGTCACTGCTCATATTTCTCTGCAATATTTTAGGTCTGGGGTCAACTGTATATTCCATCATGCTCTGCAGCATCCCATCTCATCCCAATATTGATCTAAAAACTATCGGCTAATGCACTTTGTTAGTTTTCAAAATTTATGCTTTTTCATTCTCAGACAGATACAGTTTAGGCTTAACCAAAAAAGTTCAGTGTAATTCACTCATATTGATTCAAGGGTTATGCAAGACATAGAAATGGTATGTTCATGAATTTTAAACCACGCATAAAGGAACTTAGAAATCAGGAGCAGATGAGCTTAAGAATATCTGAGAGATGAGGCAGAAAGAGCACAGGGCAATCTGAGATACACTGGCTGGAACGATGTGTCTAAATTGAGAACATCTCCAGTAATTAATCTATATAGCTTCCTTTGGGAAAATGTATCAGCCTGGTGACTGCCTAACTACAAGGCCACAACTCAACTTGATCCAACAGAAATGTAGGAAAATTTAGGCTGGAGGGTACTTCAGAAGTTCTCTAGTTCAACTCTTTGCTCAAAGCATGACCAGCTTCAAAGCTTAAGCTGTTCATGACCACATCCAGTTGAGTTTCAAAAATCCCCATATGGGAAGATTCCACAACCCTTTTAAGTACTTCTCAACTATGCAACCACTCTCATATTTATTTTTCCTATATCACTAGATTTTCCTTTGATGCAGCTTCTGTTTCTTGCTTTTTGTCCTTCACCTGCACATTTTGCAATTTTTGGATCTGTCTTTATGAACACCTGTAAGTAGCAGAAGTCTACAATTAGAACCCTTCTGCATTCCAGGCTGAACAAACTGGATCCTTCTGTTTTTTTCTTGTACATCAAATATTCCAACTCTAACTGTCTTAGTGCCCTCCACTAGTCTGTTCATGGTTTGTGTATACCTTTTGGAAGAAGCCAACAACAGCACTCTAGGCACAGACTCTCAGGTCCTGGGGGGATTAATCACATTTTTCAACCCACCAGAAATGTTCTCAGGGCTGCAGTCCCCTGTGCAGTTAGCATTCACCCCTTCAAGAACATACTGAGAATTCATACGTAACAATATACATTTTCCACCAGTATTTCAAGGTCCCTTCCTTCAGATCTGCTCCCTGTCCAGATTTTCTGTTACAAAGATGCCAGGGATATTGTATTAAAAGCCCTGCTTCACACTTCCAGAAGAGTCTTTGTAAGTAGTACTTCAGTTGTTATGGGTAAGTCCTCTCTGCCTCCACTTGGAGTTGTGCCATATTGGAACAAAGACTACAGGTTTCACTGCACTATTAGAAAGTACTAGCAGGACCATCCCTTGTAATGGTTATTACACTCTGTTAGGTATAGAAGAAAAAGGAAAGTGGATCCTCAACACCGTTCCTTGTTCCCAGCACAATTTGTGCAATTTATAATGTACAAGCCTTGGATAAACACCAAAACCAAGACTCTCCTTTCAACAATGGAAAGTTTTAATTCCTGAGCTACACAACAGCCTAACACGTCTTGGAGAAATAAAGCTAAAATTTATGCTGTACACAGGCTTGGCTTCCTCCAGGTTATGGAAGGTAACAATACCTCCATCTCACAGTCTTACCTATGTGACTGCCTACTGCTACATCATTCCAGACTTGGGAGGGAAAATATCAGCATATGCAGGCTGGTTTTCAACACACACAGATGATGATGATGGCTATCTTAGGAATGTTCAGGTAGGAAACAGTTGATGTTTGTTATGCTGTTACAGTACTGAGTGGGAGATGTTTTCTGCTTTAAATTTGTGCAGTAATACTTTCAAGTAAGTAACAGTCAAAATCTAAAAAAAAAAAGGAGAAAAAATTACTCTGCTAAAGTCGCTTTGCTATTTTACTGGATAACATTCAGATGTTATCATTAATAAAAATCACACACAATAAACATAGGTAATATCTAAAAATCGTTGCCTATGCCCTCATCACACCATTAGACCATGCTGTCTCCCTGCTAACTAATAAGAATTGATTCTGAAATGAGAAGCTTGAAGACCTTTTCTATTCTTTGTCCTCCAGCCTGCCATTTGATATACGACAATTCACATAGGAACTGCATCAAGAGTGTAGCACATCCTAGCCCAGATTTCTTTATAGGAAGCCTCATTCAGACCCTGGTCTGAAAGAGAAAATACAGCAATTTACAATGATGGATGATCTCAATAGCAGAATTCCACCTGACCTGCTGCTAAAAGCAAGAAGCATATTACTGACTTGAGATAAGGTGGTTAGGATCAAATATAAAAAAAAAAAAATCCAGAGCCTTCAAATGAAACTGAACTTGCAATTCTGAGATTTAGAAAAAAACTTTTTTTTATACTTCTTATGCATTGAATAGTGCATATCAGAGCTCTGGCTGAAACAAGTACCCTATCACCGGCAAGATAAAACTGCCAATGATCAACCAAATTGTCAGCACTTGTTCACTTTCCCTGACCTACCTATCTTTCATTCTCTCTCCCTTTCTGATTTCCTCCTCTGATCGTTTTGATCCTGGCCTCATATTTCCCTCCTCCTCCACACAACCTTCCTCTCACTATTTCAACAGAACTACCGCACAATACAATAATTCTCTTTCTTACATAATACCAACGTGTTCTGAAAAAATACAAGTAATTTTCTGTGTCCTAAAAAGGAAGTAAGGAACTCATTTCTGACTGCAAGCGTGGCAACTGTTAATCCCCAGATATGATATTCAAAAAAGAAAAATGAAGTCTCAGTATTAAAAGCTCTAATAATATCAAAATCACAAATTGCATTTGTTTCTATAACCAAAATCAAGTACAAAACCTATTCAGTCTTAGAACACGCCAGTTACTTCCTAACTATGGAAAATACACAAATGAGATGTAAAACAAGACCATTTTTTTTTCTACTAGCTCTATTCACTCTAATACTACTGCTTGGAAGCTGTCAGCCAGTTACTCTGAGCAAAGATCTTTTTCTACATTTCTTTCTTCAGAAACAAATTCTTAGGCACGTATAAATCTGCAGCTTAGCTCTATGGAAAAGGCTGGGGCACTGAAGCATGATTTGTCTTCTAAATAAGGGTGAGTGACATCTTCATATAATTCTTTCATTTGTTCTGCATTTAAGCTTTATTCACCTCATTTTTTAATATAATATAAACAAGTTTTATTGGTTGTTACTCAGGCAGGTGTGCTACACACTGAGTCTCACAGATTTGCAGGCCAGAAAAATGGAAACTGGAACGGCAAAATTATTTGTCTGCAAATGCTTAGGGAATGTTTAGAAATGTTTAATGGCATACAAATAAGTTTCATATTTTATTTCCACAAAACTCTTGAAGTTAAATGTTAAACTGTTCTTTATTCCTCTTCCTTTTCTTACCTTTTATACTTTATTGAAAACAGCATCTTCAAAATATGAAGTAGGGATGAGAAAACTCATTTCTTTCCTAATTTCATAAACTAAATGCTGAAGAAATAGAACTTTCACTTCCTACAGATTACACGATCTTGTTATTTTGAACCCTTCACAGCACAATCTGCTGTCCATGCCCAAAGTGCTGTGCTTAGGGTAAGATGCTCCACTCAGCACAGTGATGGCTACACTACTTCCATGTTAATGTATAACCACATTCTACACTGTTATTAGTTGAGCTAATTCTTAACTCTAAAAGTCAAAATGAATATGCTTTTGCAACTGCATTAAAATGGTCTAAAAAGTTATTCTCCTTCAGCTTCTCGATACCACCAATACATTTCTCCCAATGCAGAAATAATTTGAATTTGAGCTGAACTGAAAAGAGTTTTAATTCAAAATAAAAGCAGTTTCATTTAATTACCTTAATTGATTGCTTTGATTAGAGTATTTTGTACTACAGGATGAGCACTGATGTAGCCAGTTACTCTATCTCAACCAAGGCTGGCAATTTGTTTCACACTGCAAAATGTTATACACAATCATAACTATACTTTCAGCATCCTATATGCCTTCTTTCCACAGTGAAAATAAACCAAGATTTGAGCACCTGTGCACTGACTTACCTATGCAAGTTACCAGATGAAATCAAAGAGATAAATAATTAATTCCATATAACCTACCTGAAGATATGTCATGCTGTTCTATGACAGGAGATAAAGCATCACATTCTTGGACAACAAAGAATATTTTAATGTTCATAGAGAAGTCTAACGTCTTTATTGGATAAGTACCTATACAAGTCTGAACCAGAGATGCAATTCCTTATTCTGTTGCTTTTGCATTAAAATGGGGATTAACAAATGTAACTTCAGATATTAAGCGGATTTGCACCTGCTCAAATCTGAACCAGCAGCAAACTCCTGTTCTAAAGTGTTGTGTGCTATTGCTGCACTTTACTACTTAGCTTTTGAACTCTGCAGAAGATAACTGAATATGAGAATTAAGCTTGAAGAGGCTAGAAAGACAAATACATAAACCTGTTAAGGATCTTCAAGTGAAAAAAAAAAAACCTCTGAGTAAATACAATGTTTTATTACTACTATCCATAATCCTTGCACAATCAATACTTTACACTAATACTTTACATTTGACACCCCTTAATTCCCAAGGATAGTAAAAAAAAAAAAAAATTACACAAACAAATGAAAAAAAAAAACAACTGGAAACACAAAAACATTTTAGACTAGCTTAGGTTCTCACCTGTAACTAGCAATAGAACTAGAGGAAATGGCCTCAAATTGCACCAAGGGAGCAACAGTGAGTTGCCTCCGCTGGTGCAGAATTTTTACTAGTAGGGCATGCAGGCTCTTGTTCATTGCTGGTGAAAACCCACAGCTAATGGTGGTGACTGTTGAAAAACGTCTTTCCTGTCTGAGAATTTCTCTATGAAACGGTGTTATTGTGCTCGTTGTATCTGTTCTAGTTTCCATATAAATAAATAGGAGGCATTAGTTTTGGAGCAACCTACGTACGTTGAAATGTAAAGATGCCTATTCATGCAGACTTGCTTCTTGGCTTTCGTAAAGTACATATATATAGTTAAGCAATACACCTTTCAATTATGCTATTGAGAAATGCACACAGAAGTTTCTATATAGAAAGATATTTTTCTTTTGTTATTGAGAAACTGATCACAGCACTACTAATTGCTAGTAGGAGATTTTGCAACACTCAGGTATGCAGTATGCACGTAGAATGTAGCAAAACTGCATAGTTGGAAGCTTGGGGAAAAAAAAAAAAGAACTCCAACAGAGTAAATTTGGAAGCAAGAAACAATAAGGTCATGTGGTGCTGCAAACAACCTTAGCTAATTTTCCCTGTTTTTCAACCATATAAAATAATCTGAACAGAACTCTGGGCTGCCACAGTTAAACTGCATCATTTAGTGCAGATTTCCCCAAGTGAAGGAGCAGAGGCCAAAAGGCTGCTTATTAGACTTGGGTTTAACAGCAGTCAGTGACAGCCCAGTGTTAACGTTTGTAACGTAACAGAACTAGGTTTGAAGAGGGATGTGAAGGAAGAGAGTCTGCTTTGTGCTCTGTTGACCTGAACATGCAATGCATGGTTTGCAGCGGCTCTGAATCATGCGAACAATTAATTGAAAATGAAGTCATGGAAGTAAAAGACGATGAAGTCATAACACATCTTGGAGTAAGTCCCACTTATGACAAGCTTTACGATAAAAGCAAAGGATGAAAGTTGGTATAGTGCAGTTTCTAGCAAGAATGCCAAGAAGAAATCACTTGAGAAAACAAGAAGAATGAAAGATCATCTCTGCATCACGTCTGCAACAAGAAGCTTTAATGAACATTTCACAAGCCCTGGCACATTTGAAATGTCAGTTTCTATTAATTATGGGAAATCTGTGGGGTTTTGAACCATAGATATGGACATGACACAAAAGGGGGGCTACAATCAGGATACAGCTGAAATAAAATTAAGCTGCCTTTCCTTGTGGTCACGTGGATCACGATAAAAATAGAAGCAGTTTTTACTTTGGTTTGGGTCGCACTGGGGACAGCTATTGCCACTGGCAGGAGTAACTGGCTAGCTGATTGCATTGCTACAGTGGGTTGGCTGGCACAAATCACCACTTCCATCTCTGCAACAGCTTTATAAAAACATCACTGTTTGAAAATGTTTAGTGGGTTCAATTTCTTAACCAATTGCTTTCTATAGAGATAAATAAAGTGTCTCGGGGGACTGAGGCTTCTCATGACCCTTTTAGATACAAACTAGATCTCGGACAGTAGTACTGGAAGGAATATATTTCAGCTTTTTTTAATCCTATTAGCTAACTCAATCTTGCCTGCTTCACAGCCAGTACAAGATAGTCCTGTACAATATGTTCAGCAATACTCTGCACAATCCGGATTTAAATTTGCTAAGCAACAATGCTTTCAGCTCTTTTCTGCAGGGACTGTTCCAGTTTACCATGTTCTGCTCTTCTGAAACTGCCTCTACATTCAACCTAGATTTATCTAACCTTAACTACAGCCCAGTGCTCCTATTTATACGTCCTCTATGCAGCACTCTGAAGAATTTACACTCTTTAAATGTTTAATGTCTATTACCACATTCATACTTCAGTATCATTTAGCAAACTGCACCTTATTATTTCTCCTCAGCTTGTATCATGTTTTAATTTTTTCTTCTTTTCTGTTTAGGCATGCGAAGCGGCATGCAGCAGCATAACAGGAGGCAATTCCATCCAAAGTTGTTTTGAAATTCTTTTTTGGTCCTGCCAAGCTCTGCAAACACTATAGCTGTAGGATGATCCATTGCCTACAAGTACAGCATCAGCTCACACAGACTAGGAAAAGCCCTGTGTTTCTGATGTCATCTACAGCAGCAGCAGCCAACTTGATGAAGCATCCCTATTTCCTTTTCAGATAACACTTGCCGAAGGCTCTGATTCAGTTACTGCTGCACTAAGACATCAAAGGAGTAGAAATAAATAGTACAATGGCTCCCTAATAGTTACACTTCTCAATTTTTTGTCTGTGTGACTCTTGCCTGACACTGCATTCTCTCTAGAACATCATCCTACAGTATAGTGGCCATGGCTTAATGAAGGCTCCTCATGAGTTGAGATTCAAACTGTATGGTCACTATAGTAGTCACCTTGGATTGCTAAACGTCCCTTTCTTCTGATAGTGTTGTAGAGGTACTTCATAAAAAAATTATTCCTGAGTTCTCAATGCACAAGGTACCCAGAAAGACCTCTACCTATTTTCACCGGAACTGTCAAGACCATTGCACTTTGTGGTTGAAATGCAGTACTTTTCACTTCACTGCATGAAGTTTTGCAATCTGCAAGTTCAGGACATTTTAACTTCTGAACTCTCTTATCATCACTCCAAGGACTAACAAAAAAGAATTTATTTTAGAAATAATAACAGGAAACAACATGGCAGCAAATATCATTTTGACGGCATCAGAAGCAGTTGCATATTTGTACCAGTGTGTGTATGTATTACATTTTTAAGTCCAGAAACGCACAGAGGGGTTAGCAGAATGCGGAAATGGATTTCAGAGCTTTCAATGTTGTAGATGCTTGATATGCTGAAACCCTGCTACTTTAACTGACTGCAAGTCAATGAATAGCAAATAAATGTTCTATTCAAAGAATAGATGCAGTAGAAGACTGCAATGAAGCTTCAGCTCTGTTTATGACTTTCAGACTAATTATATCTACTTTATTTATATCTGATGTATTTACATGTAATGTATCTAATATAATTTTGTATGCCTGTGTGCAAATGTGAGTGAATGGGGAAGGAGCATGAAAAATTATCCATGTTGAATATGTCTAAGGATAAGCCTCTCCAGAGCTAATGAATGAAGTTTACACAAACACTTGAGCAAAAGTAACTGTGAGTAGGAGTGGGAATGAGTGTGTATAAGGTAAAGATAAGTGAAGGATAGGCACATGAGTTGAAGAATAAATGTAAATAGAGGTTTTCCATTTGAATTAAAATCCTAGGTAGGCAGAAGCTTAGAAAAGTCATGGAACTATGTCCTCTTTTGTGGAAATTCCTTTTCAAAATATTCTCTTCAGAATTTAAGAACTCTTCAGTTTTGAATGGTAGATTTGGAGGCTTCTTTCAATATTCTTGCTCTTCCACAAAATATATTATGAAAATGATAATTATCTGTGAACCTGGCAACTTTGCCAATGAGAAAAACAGCTTGCAGCCCCACAGTCCATTGGGAGTGATAAAGAATTGCTGTGGTCTGGAACTAGAAAGGACCAACTTCATTATCACTCTCAGTGATGTCTTTGACTTTACATTTCCTCAGCTCTGCCCGAAGGATGATACTCCTGATAACCAATGAGCATTACTGAAGCTACTTTCCCAAAGAGTTTAATGATAACTACATTATTTCTCCCGAAGAAAACTATGAAACTAGTTACATTCAGTGCACTTTAAATTGAGAAACTTGGTAATATTGGGTGCTGAATAGCAAGCTGGCTTGATTTTTTACCTTCAAAGTGTACTGCAAAATCCTTCCATGGAATAATCGAATATACTCATGTATAAAAAATCAAGCCAGCTTGCTATTCAGCAAGTGTAAGTGATTTTTAAAAGAGTTTGTGGAATTTTCTTTCATGTTTGTCAACAATGGAAATGATGTCTTGATTAATTACTTATCTGCTCTTTATTTCATTGTTTGATCACATTAGTCATTTCATGACAGGAAGAACTTTAATTGTACCACAGATTGCAACTCCTTATCTTTGGTGCTCATTTTACAGCTGATCTTACTGCTATGTATAAGATTAGAAAAGTGAACATTTTTTTCAGCTTATGTCAATACGTTGATGAGTATTCCTAGGCTCAAACCTTTCTAAAAACAGTTTCTTCAAATAGAAGGTGATTAATTTTTTTTAAAATATATATATGTACATACAATAAATTATTGTATTCTAAGCGATAATTGGATTCATTCTGTTCCCAGTCATATTTCAGTAAAATGGTACAGTGCCATTAACGATACAAGATATACTACATTTAGCAATCCCTCAACGCTAACAAAGGTTACCTGACTTGACAAGCTCACAATCTAAGCAGCAGACCTTTCTACCTGAAAAAGCAAGCCAAAAATCAATCCTTTAATCTGATTTTGCCCTATGCTTTATACATTTTCATGCCAAGTTTAATGTCATCTTAAGAAGACAGCAATTACTCAACCTGATCAGATGAGCGATCCGCCTATCTACCCCAGTACCAGGAACACCCCAGAGTGAAGAGAAGCAACTGTCTCCAGAAGGAGCCTATACCCACCATTTTACGCAGAATCATGGACTACAGTTATTGAATCTCTGCAACTCTACAGTGTCTTTCTGTTAATGCCTTAAAACAAACTCAAATCTTCTTCTGGGAATCCTACAAAATATTACTGAGGATTTTCTCATTAGTATACACTTTTTTAATCCTCTTTTGAGCACTGATAAATTATTTGGTTTAGGCTCTTTTTGTAATTAGTTTTACAGGTTAATTATCTTTTGAATACAACACATTTTCTTCTATCATCTTCAGATGCATCACCCTACAAATCCATTGAAATCCTCCAGTTCTTGTCTTTTTGAAAAGGACAAGTAGGAAGGTTCAGTGTTTCCTGAAGTGTTTCAGTGTTTCCTTCCCAAACTATTCAGGAATTTTCATTGTGCTTTCCTTCCTTTTTCTGCAGCAGTCAAAACCACTGCAGTATTTCCTGATGCAATGTACTCTTGTATGTCTTGTCAATATTAGTAACTGTTTTTTGAACCTGCTTTAGTTATGCTATTTCATGATAGTAAAAATGATGATGCCACATCCTTGGTAAGGATGTACCACTGTTTTATATAATGCCATGACCCATAGAATTTTCTAGCCCATTATTTGTATATCACAGTGTAGTGTTTGCTTTTTTGACTTCTGCTGTGCAACGAGCAGATGTTTTCACTAAGCTGCTGGCAATGTCCCCCAGATTTTTTTCTCCCTGAATGGTTACAGTTGATTTAGAATCCAATAATGTGTATGAACAATTTAAATTATTCCCTCTAATAAGCATCAATTTGTCAACAAAGAATTGTATGTCATGTTCTGCTTCTGATCTTCAGGTGCAATTGAAATTTCTCAGTCTTCTCTAACTCCCATAAATAATTTCACATCAGCAAATCTCGCAATTTCACTGCCTACTCCCTTTTTCACATCGCTGATTAAATAACAGTGGTCCTCATAGAGAAATCTGAGGCACCCTTCCATTAACCTTTAGCCATTTTTCTATTAACCTGAAAATCAAGCAGTTATTTCTCCTTTCAGTTTTCTGTCCTTTGCCAGTTTCAAATCAATGACAGACATTTACCTCTTACTCTCTGACAGCTTTGTTTCCTTACCATCTCTTAGGAAAAAAAAAGTAAAGACTAAAAGTCCTATTCATTTTTTTCATTATAGCCGTTGTAAGGATGGCATAGAATAAATAATAGTAGATTGAACAGGCACAGAGTTAACCCTGTTTCTCTTTGTTGTATTTTTTACACAATTAAAAAACATAATATTGCAAATAGTCTTTCTAAAGTCAGTACCACTGAGTTATATAAAACGTTATCAAAATTGAATACTTGTTTTCTGTTTCTGTGCTACAGCAATTCTGATTTGTGCGTTCTGTGGTGATGGTGGGAGGGTTGTTCAGATTCTTGCTCCTCCAATCTATCAGAAGCCATTTCTTAATTATCTATCTATTTAATCTATCTATCTATCTATTATCTATCTAAATCTCCCTTTTATTATTCTGACTTCCTGAAAAGAGCAGGTCTGGAGCATGCTTCCTTTCCCATAGATAGAAGAGCTTCCGAGAAATTACTCAGATAAGAGTACACCATAGGATGCACACAAGTCAAAAAGTTATGCTGATGTTAAAATGGGGAACAATAAATAAAGATCTGCAGAGCTGCAGTTTATCTCACAAATTCAAGCCAGCATTGTACAATTGTTTCCTATTCAATATATTCAATATCAGTAAAACTTTCTCTTGAACACTACAGAGCCTGTTAAGATACAAGACAAATAGGAATCAGCAACAAGCACAGTCAGAACTCTAGAAAACAGACCAGAAGAAAGAAAAAACAATATGTTCTCTGGACGTGAAGCTCTGACCCGGATGTGGCGGCAATATTAAAATACACAGAAGTGTGCTGCAAAGATGAACACTTGCAATATGGACATGACAAGAATGAGCTTGACTTGAATGCAAATTTCACACAGTAGGACAAACCTCCTGAAGGCTGAACACTGCTAATAGTTTTTATAAGGAAGTTGCAAAACCTTCTTTTTTAGAAGATTTTTTTTTTTAAAGAAATATTTAGCTAAACATCTCTCTTAATTGGTCTTACGAGTTTCTTTCCACTCTCACTGTATGCAACCTTCATTAAAAAAAAAAAAAGAAAAAAAAAACAACAGAAACCTCATCAAAAAAAAGAAATACAACAAAAGAACAATACAAAAACAGCTTCAAGGAAAATGCTGAAGGAACAGAAGTGCTTTTGTGCACATGGGAACAGGTCATGACAGTGAGGAAATAAAGTAGCATTGCGTTAGTCGAAATGCTCATTTCAGTCACCATTTTAAGCAGTGAGCAGTAATTGAAATGACTTCATACATCAGGGTGAGTATCATCTACTCAGAATAAGCTGAGTCACATACCTGGGAATCAACCTCTGGTGTGGCACTGATTCACTGTGCAGCCTTAGGCAAAATGTATTTGCTTTCCTCTCTGTGAAAGAAGAGTAGGTATCTACCTGAAAAGCACGTCACTAGTACAGCATGGTAGGAGCCCTGATTGAAAAGGTTTGTTATCAAGGAAACTGAGAAAAAGCATGTTTCTCATAACACGTTTTCAAATAACTCAGGGGCAAGGGTATTGTTCTCTGCTACTGTTTCTGGTGCCTGCAACGTGCAGAATGTTTTGATCCTTTCAGGCAGGCTGTCAAAATGGCTGAAATAGTTTCCAACAAAAACTTGGAAAGATCTCAGCAGATGGTTGCTACTTACACTTTTAACTCATTTCTCTGTCTTTTGCTTGCCTTTATAGGCAGAACAATCACAGCTCTTTGTGCACTCCTAGGAAAGGCTTCCCTCAGTGGAACAAATAGCTTCAATCCAAGAAAAGGTTGCTCTAGAAAACATTTTCTTCTGAAGTTCCTGAATGATCCTAGCTCCCATGCCTCTTGCCTGACATTGTACTACTCTCTGGAAGATCAGAGGTATGAAACCATTCCTCTCTGTACTTAATTATCATTCAAATCTCAAGGTATTTTATGAATGTTAATTCAGCTGAACAGTGTTCAAGGAGAGACACATATTTACACTTCACTACTGGAAAGTAAGGAGTTCTAGTCACTAATTCAACACCATAAAGCTGAACTGAAACCAGGTTCTGGTTAGTGTTATTTCTAGTTGTCTGCTCTCACAACTAATGCATGTTTTTATATATCCATATGTATGTGTATATAAAGCAGCAGTTTACTTATGAAGATAAATAGAAGTGCATTACTCCAATATCCCTTTGTAGGAAAAAACTCCAAGTAATCTCAATTCCAAAAAATGCATAGGGAAACCATATGTTTTAAACTACATGTTTTAAGGAATAATGAACACTTTATCAGAATGGAGTCTTTAGAGGAAAAAGCAGAAAAAGCGTACGTGGTTGGCTAACAGTATTCTAAGTACGTATGCTTTATTGAGAGAGCAAAGCATGACCTTCCTTTTTCTGGAGATCTTGCATTCCTAATTTTGGTAGCTTCTCTCTTTGTTGACTACAGGACTGATCACTTTGATTTTCATACATGACTTATCTAGTTTCTGTGTGCTTCAAAGCTGTGCAGCCTGGAGGCATCTATTCTGGCTTCGGTCCAACTCAGACTTCAATACTTAGTGGCAACTGGGGACATGTATAGTAAAGAATACAGTCCTCTGTCTCTGTCCAGTCCTCTGCTCTTGGATTTCTTTATTTGAAGGAAAAGGGTGAGTTGTCAGATACAAAAAAATGAAATCTGTGACAAGGCACAATGTAGAAGTCACTACACAGAAAAGAACAAAAAATTGTTTGTGTTTTTGAAAGAATCCTGACATTCTTTCTGCATGCCACATCCTCCAGTCTTCTACTAAGTGATTCAAAACAATTTATAATAGCCCAGCATTTGCCAAAGCAGATAAAAAACATTATATCCTCACATGCCCAGAGAGAACACCATTTTCTCTAATCGTACCCTGTTTGATCAGATAGTCTTGTTCAGAATGAGTACCCTAGACTCACAGCAAGCAATTACCATATAAATCTACATTATTACTCTGTTTATAGGCATTGTCTTATATATTGCCTTATGATCAAAGAACTGAGTATGTCCTATGTGAGAGAACTCTCATACCATGCTACTGCAAACCCCAAGTGCTATCCAGCACTGTATTAAAGACAATGATTATATGGCTGAAACAATTGTTTTATCTCACATTTCATCAGCCTAACCTATTCAACTGGAAAACATATTTTCCCTTAGGAAGCAGGAAGATCACAACCTCTCTGATTGGAATAGCGATCCTGGGTCACTAGGAATAGAGAGACAGGCTAGAGAGAAAAGCAGGAATGAGAGGACTCAGGAGAAAAAGCGACCACTAGCTATTACAAGAGGTAGGAGATAGAAGTACTATTCCTTTGGAGTTTTGCATCATTCACCAGATTGAACGAGCAAGATGTCAAGAAGCTAGGATCAGAGGAGGCGATATGCACTTTCAATGATTCACTGCAGATACTGAAATGCCCTACAAATCATTTTTACAAAATTCTGTTATAAATGCTGTTGATTCAGTAGCGGGTGGTTTCTTACAGAAGAGCATAAAATAGTTTTGCTTCAGGAATACATTAAGGCTAAAATACTTATGTGAATTCATATGCAAATTAGATATGGCTTTCTGCTCCTGGAACATTGCTGAGTATTCCCCAGTGTCAAAGACTTTGGGAGAGCCTGTTACGCTAGGATCAACCTACACATCAAAGCTCTGCTATCTCCACAGGGAAATAGGAAAGTAAGTAGCTCTTTCTTCCCAGCCAGTAATTAATCATTTTCTACTCCATAGGCTTCTGACTGGCAATATTATAAAAAACAGCAGGACGACCGTTTGATGGAAAATCATTCCCTCTCCTCTCCTGTGTATGACCACACTGACAGCTGCATAGATGAAATATATGAAGAACCTGTATAAGTTGCAGAGCTGAGAACATGTTTTCTTCAACTCAGCTTTCAATAGAATACTTCTAGCACTGGAAATATTCTTCTAAGAACAACCCTTTTGAGCATCTTTAATTGAAAAGGTCTGGCAAGTGCATGGAACATCTCCCATGCAGCACGAGCCTGGAGCATCTCTTACAATGAAAAGCTGAGAGACTTGGAACTGTTCAGCCTGGAGAAGAGAAGACTGAGGGGGGGACCTTACGAGCATTTATCTAAGGGGAGGGAGTCAAGAGGATAGAGCCAGGCTGTTTTCAGTGGTGCCCAGCAACAGGACAAGGGACAATAGGCACAAACTGGAACACGGGAAGTTTCATATGAACATGAAGAAAAACTTATTTACTTTGAGGGTGACAGAGTACTGGAACAGGCTGTGCAGAGAGGTTGTGGATTCTCCTTCTCTGGAAATATTCAAAACCCACCTGAATGTTTTCCTGTCTAACCTACCGTAGAGAACTTCTTCAGCAGGGGATTTGACTCAACAATCTTCAGAGGTCTCTTCCAACCCCTACAGTGTTTGCTGTGGTTCTGTGAAGAATGAATTTCAGCAGTGCTAAAGACCAAAGACTTCTCATTGCAAGCAAACTTTCTTCAATCACTGCCATAATTCTATTCCACAGGAATAATATCCTTTGTTAAGAGGATTAAAAAAAAAAAAAAAAAAAAGCCATCTATCCCTGGCCTCCACATTTAATAGGTTCATTTAATGGGTGCCATTTAATGGGACTAGTTCAATGTCTGCTCTGGCCATGTTCTCAATGCGTACGCACACAGGAAGTAGCAGTGAGAATATGTCAGTTATCAAGCTCCAGATTTTAACACTGTGAACAAGATTTTAGGTGGTGATTTTCCATTTAAAAGCTTTAACCCTCCTTTCTCAGTCTAGGACGCTTTTCAGGTTATAGAACATATATACCCTTAATATCTATGCTTCTTACTGGGATCTTTCATAAAAGGACAGAGGTTATCACTTCAAAACTTTAATACATGAATATGCAAAACTGTGATTGCTAGTGTAACATATTCTGAAGTTATGGAAAGCACTATACACATAGGTATATATTAAACTCCATATACTGCAAGTAATGAATTAGTTTATCTGCTGTTTTGGCAGTTTTGGCTCAAGGACTGGATCAATCGCCATATTCCTTAATAAATTAAACCAAATAAACTTACTTACTACTACTGTATGTGATGTTCATATTATTTTACTAAAAATACCACATCCATACCCAAAGTGCAGTGCTTTTCCCTAACATTCAGTTAATTAATCAGTAAATAAAATATTGCTCAAAAAATTTCTCTATCGTGTTTTCATATTTATCTGCCAATAAAAGAAAAAGAAATCCTATGGAATAGGATCCTTTGCATTATCAATGAAGTGCATAAATTAAAGGAAGAGAGAAAGAGAGACAGAGTGTGACAGAAAAAGAATACGACTGATTGCAACACAATTTATTAGTTTCAAAGGTCAAGGCAGCCAGTGTTTTTACTGGATCTGATACCTAGCGGCACTTACAGTGCCTTGACCTGAAACAAACAAGTTATTGTGGCAGTGCTTCAATATACTTATATAACTCCTAGGCTAATGTGATCATTCCTTCAAGTTCTAGTGTAGCACATCTAGCTCTGTACAATCACCGGTCCTTGCTGAAAATGCCAGGTAACAGACAGTGCCATCAAATAAGTACATCCAACCTCCACTTTCTTACCACTGGATCATCTCTGCCCTTTGGGCTGCTCTGGTGGCAAACACCCTCTACAGGCAGAAGATGGCAGCAGGGGTTGTGCAAACCTACTTTCACTGCTAAGCAGCCACTAACAAATTTATCTGTTCACGCACCATGAACATCCTCTGCAGAGTTACTCCATTCCTTCAGAATGATCTGGGATATTCACAACTGCAACAACCTATATATCTATATCCATAAATAAAACTAGGTGACCAGTAGCTTCCTAAGTGATTTACTTTCAAATTTCCAAGCTTGCAACTGTTCTTAGATTAAATGACTCATCTAATGAAGAAGGATAGTTTAGGATATTGGAGTTGTCCAATTAATTCCACTAAAACTATAAAATTTCCTGTGGCAGTGGCTCAGATACTAAGTTTAATGTCTGTAATAGAAGATGGCATCCCAGTTCATACAGCAGATGTTACAAAGGACTGACTTTTATGTTTACCCCACTTTTTTCTCTCAGGCTGCATAGGAATGTGATCAACTTGAATTTTCTAGATTGAGAATACAGACCCAAACCTAACTCTAACCCTCACCCTAGCAATTATTTTACTTAAGCCCTTTGAGAATGATGCAGGTGGCCAGCCACCCTTTAGCACCTCAAGTTGGGTTTCTGACTCTCTTTCTTAGGGAAGGATTCCATGAAGAGGAGATGGTGCCAGAATACAAGCACTAGATCTCTGGCAGTTCATAAATGCTTACGTATTCAGCGTGGGAAAATAGTCTAAAACCAAGAGATGAACTGTATGCCATGTCCAGTGCTTTGCATGAAAATGGCAGATATTATCAATTCTCCTGTGCAGGTGAATGGTACTACAGTGTCACACCTGACAAATGAAGGATCAATTCTATCAAACCATAGGTTAGCACTACCACAAATTGACCCACTGCTGCCTCACACCTGAACCACTGGTAGGTTTACTGAAAACTTCTACAGCTGAAGAAGGAAAGCAGTTAGAGCCAAGTGTTGTAAAAATCAGTTGTAAATTATGGCACAATATAATACCTACCCACCCATTTCACACAAACTATGAAAGTCTAACAAATGATAATGTCTGGATGCGTTCTGGAAACCTGGAAGCAATAAATTGTCTCTTATTTACAGGCTTTTTCATTCCTTTCAAAAGCAGGTAAAGTCTTGAAGGGGTTAAGAAAAAGCTACATACTACCAAAATGAATCATCTTTTATAACATTCCTTCCACCTCAGTGAACATAGCATCACTGGTGCTTACACATGCCAGCAATGCAGAAACTTGTCATCTAATAATAACCAAGGAAGTATTAGAAGTTGTTGTGATGCTCAAAGACTGAATCACCTTTAAGGTCCTTCCAGCTGGGGACAGTCTGTTTCTGAGATATGTGACTTGAAAGAGAGGGGAAATACAACATTCCAGCCTGAGGGTCCTCATGTATTCAGCAAAAATTAGGAAACAAGAGGCAAAACTGTCTTGAGAGCATTGATGCCAGGAGATGACAAAACTTGTTGGAGTTTCAAGTCTGCAGTGCTAAAAGAGAATTCCTTTCAAACTCTAAATAAAATGAATGCTTTATAGAGGGAAGATTTCACAGAAACTAAGACACAAACAAATTATCACAGAATTGAAAAGTACTGCAATTATTAATTTAGGAAAAGCAATAATCCTTTTCCTGTGTGGCGCAGATACCAGACATAAGAGTATGCAGAGGCTGATAAGAGGTAACTGGAATTCACTATAAAGTGACAGAAAGTCATTGTGAGACAGGAATGAAATAGTGAAGTTAAGAAATGACATTGAGTGAAAGTTCTCCCCCTTCCCATTAAAAGTTTCAATGAGATATTTTAATCCAAACAGATAATATTTGGTAATATATCTCCATTTTCCAACACTGCCTCAAATATCAGTCCAACATTTATATTCAGTTTTGACAGCTCAAATAGTTTCTAACAGCATTTGGTAGCTGTTAGTAACCATCAGATACATGGATACATTACTGTTTTACATAGCTCAAAGAGGTAGCTGAATGTACAAATATGTAGGAGGAACAAAAAACTCACGAAGGATCAGCTGGGCACAGGCTCACTGCCTACTACCATTAAAACTATATGGTATATTTGACAGCAACAAAGCTGTCATCATGAGTGAGAAAAAGTGTAATTTCAGCAACATAACTTGATTGTGGGCCTAAAGAGAATGATACTACATTTTGCTCGACAGAGAAAGTGCTCAGAATCTTTCCTAATTTTTCTTATCTCTAGCTTGCAGCTCAGGCCACTCTTTTTCTTAGCACTCATTTTAATTAAACAAATGCAATGACCCAAAGAAGTGAATTCCAGGTCATCCTTTTAATCTAGTCTGACACTGTAAGAGAGATGGATGGAGGGACATCACCACGGATTCTTCATGGAACACCAAGGAATGCTCTTGCATAAGAACAAATCTGAGACTAGTTAATGTTTTTTTCAGGCCAATACTCTTTTTGTGACTCCAGCCACAGGAAAGAGCCATCCAGGTTCCCTGTGCTGGAAGGACTGTGTCAGGCAATAACCATGTAACCAGCTGCTTTTCTCCAGGTTTGTCTCAGAAACCCTAACCAGTTTGTGCTTGCTCTTGCAAGGCTCTGGAAGAACAAGGCTGAACAAGACTAGCAGTCAGCATTCAGAAAAGGAGAAAAGAAAGTTATTTTTACATAACTTAGAATAGAATGCACTGCATGCACAGCTTGTCATCTGCTGTGGTTAGCTTCAAACCCAGCAGTGACAAATGCTGAGCTGTATGTGCATTTTCATTTATCTCTGCAATAACAGGCTGAGGGAAAACAGTACCTATTTTACCATATGACCATGCTTGTGAACTAAGACAAGTGTATGTTCAATTTGCAAGTTAACAAATGGAGTTCTATCAAGGGTAACATTCATTTCTACTGTGTCCAAAAATGAGCTCATCTCTTCTGACTGCTCGGTTTCTTGTGCTATAAATAAATAAATAGATAAAAAACAACAACAAATAGTTCCAAACAAGGGTATATGGTACTGTCAGTGTCTTCCACTGTTCTTCATGAAGAAGTGTCAGCTGAGGGGAGCTATCTTTAGATTACAGGAGGAAAGATGCATCAGATGTAAAAAGTAATAGTACTAATACAGGCAATCAATTCGTATTTTTTTCAGCCTAGAAATACTAGGTGCACAGCAAATTGAAACACCTAGATTAATATTATGCTGAAATGCAGGAAAAGTCTGGAAACAAAATGGTATTGAGGAGATAGTAACTAATGTCTGTAATAGCTGGGGAATTGACTAAGTGACTCATGTAAGGTTTTCCTATAAGGACTACTATTATCATATAGTTCAGGCCTAGGGAGTTTAATCTGCTCTCCTATCCACTGCTCTGTAGTAGAGAAGGCGTATGTCAATTAAAGAATGCAATAGGACTGTTATCTCAGAAAAACAAAACAAAAACAAAGCAGAAAAAGAACATAAACACCAAGGTCGAGGGTTGTACTTGCTATCTCTGAACAGCAGAATATATTTAACATCTGAGCAGCAGGAGTAACCATGAAAATACAAACAGGTAGGAATGAAGGACACAAGGTAGATTGCATGAAGGATGAGAGAAATGAGAAAGGACAGCTTCAGTGCTAAACATCTCCAGAGGCAGCTACTACTCCTCCACTCAGCTACAATCCTGAATGAGTTTGGAAGCATTCTTACTTTTAAATACAACTCAAAACTACATTTTACTGTTGCACCTCTCTTTTTATGACTCATTTTCTAGGTGAATATTCAGAGGCTTTACACCCATGCCTTTTGCTTTCCCAGCTACTTCAACTGATGAATGATCTCAAGCAATTCCAGGGGGGCAGAATTTTGGTTTTGCTCTAGCACTCCAAGCATCAGCAATCAAGAACAAATGTAAGGCTTTCTCACCCTAGCTGCAAGGATCAGATCATAGTCTGTCTTCATCAAGAGCCCCTGAGACAGGACTCCTCAGCAGAAAGGAAATCCTCACCAGCAGGGAGCAGGCACTGAATGGAACAATTCTACAAATCCCAGATTATTGTGCCTGTATTCAGATTATCCTAGATTATTTGCTATAATCAAAAATCCCTGATAGATGAGCTTTATTTCAAGAGTGAAATGAAGCCTTGCTTTCCTAAAAGAAAAGAAACGGCCCTTGATTGCGCTAGGTATCACACAAGGCTTAGACTGTCAGGAAGCAGCAGATGACAGTTACAAACTGGACCTTGAGTAATTTCCTCTCAAAGAAGAGAGCATAAAAAGAAAAGAAAGAAAGCTATTATACAGAAACAACTAGATTAGAAGCTTGCTTTCTCATTGCTCTTTTTGTACATGGTTGTTTCCAATTCACATCAGTTTAATTTTTGTTTGAAAGAGATTATTTTAATTTCTAACTATCTGAAGACATCACCACTCTATAGTCACAGTGACTAAAGTGATGACATATGATTCAGCTTTGAAGTAAGCAGTTGTGGGGAATGAGAGCATTCTACATAGAAGCATGGAGTTTAATGAAGGCTGACTTAACCTGCTTCTCCACTATATACTGTGTTAGGCTGCCAGTCTTTATGGATTAGGATGGTTTAGTTTAGAAAAAAGTGGAAGAATGAATTACAAAAACATAAAATAATAGGTACGGTTGAGAGAGGTCCCATTTATGTTGTGCTGTAATAAAAAACTAGGGCAAAAAAAAGCAACTGATTTTAAACAAATAAATGTCAATACTTTATATTCTGTGAAATGTATTGCTGTATTACCATGGCAAATTGAGTAATAAACATTCTGGAAGGATTAGGAGTTTTCATGAATAGTGCTTGCAGGATCCTTAGCCAGGATCATGTTATGAGGCAGTCAATCTTCACACTCTGGGAATCAGCAGTCAGGGACTGTCCAAGAAAAACAGAGCATACATATGCAAAAGTAGGTGCATTGGGTAGGTAACAGCATTCTCTTAAACCGTCTGCCCATTTCAGGATCTCAGATACTGTCTGTTGCATCACTCAAACTGGGAGTAGCCCTGCAAGGCAGATGCCTCCCATTCCCTCCAGGGAGTAACTTAATCTCTGCACTTTGCGAACTTGCTAGAAGTGGGAAGGACACAGCTTTTTCAAGGGGGAAAGGGATCCTGCAGGACTCCTACCTTTTGTGGGACTCAGAAAAACAATACCATGTCTTTGATTCTATATTAATGAGTAAGTTTTGTAATTGGCTGAATTTACAATAAGCAAAGATGTAAGCACTGAAAAAGCAGTGGGGATTTGTAGAAGAGCTGCTAAAGAAAGGAGAAAGACAGTGTGATGTGATGTAATGGCACAAGATGGGAGGAAAAAAAAGGAATCAGGAAAAAAAAAAAAAAAAAAAGAAGCAAGCTGAGACAGAAAAGGTTAAGGCAGAGCCCTGACAGTCTAGCAATGGTCCTGTGAATTCTTTGGGGAAAGACAGCTGCCACTGATAGCATGTAAATGCTCCATAGCAGAGAGGCTTCAGAAAGCACAGACGAGGTCATTCAGAAGTGCACTATGTCTCAGAAAGCCTTTTTTTAATTTAGGAGAAAAAATCCAGAGTTTGACACGAATGGTTTTTCTTTGATATGTTTTCCAGGTCTAAAGATAAAGAGAACACAGAGGACTGGAAAGCACATGTGAACTCATCTTTTTACAGAAGCCTTGAACAGCACAGCAAGCATCTCAGCCTTAGCAAGAAGACCTGGCAGATATGCCATTTGAGGTGTATTTTAATCAGAAACATTGCTCTCCTGGGCAGGAAAATAATTAGGCTCACCTGACTTTTCTTTTTTAAAGAGAAAGAAAGCCCCAGAACCCCAAAGATTTCAGCCTGGTACAGAAGGAGCAATGAATAAACCATTCTCATGGGATGCCAACTTGGTCTCTGAGGTCAAAGCCACAGAACATTTTAATGAAAATCCTTGACAACTAATGAAAATCTTTCACTGGTTCAAGAAGGACTTTAAAGTTGCAGAGCTGCCACAGAAGAAATAGCACTCCCAGAAATAAGTTATTAGGTGAATACACCTGGGGAAATGGATATTCTGTTTAAGCAAATACCATATTCCATTGAAAGCTTTGGATATGTATTTCCATTTGGTACCACAGAATGTAATGCTATGCAGAGAAACTTCAAGAAGTCATCCATTACAAGGGCATTGAAATATTGCCAAATTAAGAAATAGCCCCATAAATAGCAAAAAGCTCTGACAGACACTGTTTTTGACTCTTCAGGCAGTGGTTTAAGATGAAAGCATCCCTAGCTGTTTGCCCCATCCACCAGTCAGAGGTTAGAACCTTGCAGCAAGGGCAGTGAAGAATGTGTGTCTCTGCCTCTCTGTCTCCATTTTGGGAAGCAGCAAACAGTGCAACCAGCTCATCTACAGAGGCTAGCAGTGAGCACAGCCTGTGACCTGAAGCAGCTCAGTACAAGTATATTTCCTGATCTGTCAGTTCTGCCAGGAGACAGCTTAAAGGAGTGAGTGGAGATGTTTGAATATAAAACTGCAATATTTAGTAAGGGAAGTCTTTGAGTCCCAAACATTTATGATTTGCTGTCTTTGATTCTGCCACCGAAGCTGGCCACTTGTGCTGTCTTTACACCTGTGTCAATCTTGAATCCCAGCTCTGCCTCTGAAAATAGATGCAGTATAACTACTTAGCAATAAAATCATGTTAATCTGGAGTCACGTGTGAATTAGCTTGTCTAAACCAAAATTTTCTACTTCTCAATAATCACTGTGGCAAATTAGTATGGAAAAGGCTTTTCACTGCCTGAAAGGAGTTAATTTACACCTGACTTGGACATTGCTTCACTGCTGTCCAGACCTACCTCTCTTTTCTTGGAAAACAAAAAGCCAAAAATATTTTTAAAAATCTATTACTTGTCTCTGTGAAAAAAAAACTCTTTGTGCAGGTTAAGAAGATATACAAAGCACACACAGAAAAGGCAGATAAGAAGGATTCTCTCATGTCAGAAGGGGCCATTGTTGAGGTGAGAAAACCATCTTATTGAGATAATTTGACTATTCAGCAACCTTTCTTTAAAATACACAAATTTTATTAAGGGGTGGTGCCCTGATGCAAAGACAACTGAGTTAATAGTTTCTATATGTTTTTGCTCATAGTCATATTGAATGCATCTTCATTGAACAGCACTGCTGGCTTAGTTATGCACTATTAAACAAGAATGAAGTGCCATTGTATAATTAGCATTCCTCAGATACAGGTTTATAAGGTGCTTTGGAGAGAAATTTTGTTAATATTGTTTTCATTAATGTTAGCATACTCACACAATGCTCCAATAGGCTCCAGATCATCTATCCATCCCAGAGGCTGAAAATTTCAGTCAAGGGGTTCTGAAATTCACACATTTATCTTGCTACAGACAAAGAATCAAAGATCTACTTACTGAGATTTAGTTAAAGGGGTTGCTTTAGAAAACTCCCTCTAACTGGCATCAACTGAATTACAAATTTCCCTAAATTATATGCAAGAAGGAAAGCAAATTCTGAGTTGGGAACAGGAATGACTGAATAACTGTGTACATTTTGATGCCAAATAAGATCAATCAAGTTAAAACTGGTTTCACTGAAGCTGCCAGGTGGCTGCTGCTCTGTCGCTGCTCTGTCCTAACAAGAATTAGGCCAGATGAATTAAAATAGAGCAGAAAAGGCAACCAGAAGAACATGATCCTGTTAGGTAGGAATCAGTATAAGCAATGACAAGAAAAAACACTGTCCAACTATGGACACTGTATCAGAGTTATAGGAGAGTCCATGTCTCTTTCAGGGTATATGTGAACAACTTCCAATAGCAAGCAGTTATGAGCATACCCTTCTTCAATTATGTGAACTTATTGCTATAGCATTACTTGGTGTTTTCACAAGGAACAATCATTTTCACAAAAAGAAGCATCTCTTCTAATATTCTACAGATTTTCATGTATTACCAGAGAATCATAGAATGGCTTAACTTGGAAGGGACTTCAAAAGAACGTCAAGCTCCAGCCACCCATCCCACCCCTCTTCCCCAGTGTGGACAGGATTGTCAGTCACTAGATGGGGTTGCCCAGGACCCCATCCAGTCTGACCTTGAACACCTCCAGAAATGGGGCATCTGCAACTTCTCTGAGCAACCTGTTTCAGTGCCTCACCATTCTCTGAGTAAAGAATTTATTCTTAAAATCAAATCTAAATTTCCCTTCTTTTTGTTCAAAGCCATTCCCCCTTGTCCTATCACTATAAGACATTGTTGGTCTCATAAAATGTTGGTCCCACTTCTAACTTTATAAGCTGCTTTAAAGTACTGGAATGCCGCAAAGAGGTCTCCCCACAGCCTTCCCTTCTCTAAGTTAAACAAGCCCAGCTCTCTCAACTTCCCTCCATTCATCCTCTCTCTTCAAGAGAGGTACTCCACTCCAGCCCTCTGATCATCTTCATGGCCCTCCTGTGAACTCAATCCAACAGCTCTGCATCTTTATTGTGTTAGAGATCTCAGGCCTGGACACAGTACTCCACCAGGGCCTCACAAGAAAATAGTAGAGGGGAACATTAACCTTCTCACTCTGCATACTACCTTTCTTTTGATGCAGCCCAGGATACAGTTGGCCTTCCAGGCTGCAAGTGCACACTACTGGCTCGTGTGCAGGTTTTCATCCACCAGGACACCTAAATCTTTCTATGAAAAGATGCTCTCAATTAATTCTTCTCCCACAGGTTATATATACATGAGATTGCCTTGACTCAAGTGCAACATCTTGCACTTGGCCTTGTTGAAACCTCACTAGGTTCATGTAGGCCCACTTATCAAGCCTGTCCAGGTCCCCCTGGATGTCATCCCTTTCTTCTATTGTGTCAGCTTGCACCACTCTGCAGACTTGCTGAGGGTACACTCAGTCCCACTCTCAACCATTAATAAAGATGTTGAAGACCCCTGGAGAACACCACTTGTGACTGGCTCCACCTGGATGTAGAGCTATTGACCACAACCTTCTGTAGCCACCCTACCAGCTCCTTATCCACTGAATAGTCCACCCTTCAAATCCAACTCTCTGCAATTCAGGGGTAAGGATGCGGAGTGGGATTATGTCAAAGGCCTTGCACAAATCCAGGCAGACAACATCAGTCACCTTTCCTTTGCTCATCAATGCTCTCTCTCCATCAGAGAAGGCCACCAGACTTGTCAGGCACAATCTACCCTTACTGAAACCATGCTGGCTGTCTTGGATCACCTCCCTATTTCACGTGTGCCTTAACATCTCTTTCAGGAGAATCTTCTCCATAATCTTTCCAGGCGCGGACGTGTGGCTAATTGGCCTGTAGTTCCCTAGGTTTTCCTTTCTTCCTTTCCTAAAAATGGTAGTGGTGTTTCTCTTTTCCCAGTCATCAGGGAGCAGAGGAGGAGCCAGTTTATGCCACTGTCTCCCTTTGCCTCTAGAATGATCCTCGGTGTTGAAAACAGCTATTTACATCCTCTGTTCTGTTCTGTCTGCAGCTCTCTCAAGGAAGGTGATTGCATTGTCCTCCTTTCATCCTATTTCTTCTCTCACAGCAGAAGCTATGATGCCATTTAATTTTCTAATCCTCTGGCAGCCTCTGATGTCCAGACTTCACTACTGCAACAGTAAGCAGAAGAGCACAAACTCCTGCCAAAACCTGCAGCAGAAGAGGTCCCCAAATTCCACAGAGAAAATAACTGAGTAAGTGAGACGCAATTCAGATTCAGAATCTTAGCCAGAGACCTGGTTCGTACTGTAGAACAAACTGTCAGAAATGAGGAAGGCACAGACTGCAGGGCTGCAGTTCCCTCCAATTGCTACAGCATCTCCTAAGAGAAAGAAACATTGCAGATTGTGCTTGTTAGCAATCCACCTCCAAGATCTTACCCTCCTTTCCAACTTCTTCCTTGCCTCCTCCCAGGGAACACATGGAGCAGGAGGTAACGCCATTTCCATGGCTTAAGTTAAGGAAAGACAAAGAAAACAACTTGCAACCATTAACAGAGAAGCAATCTGAAAAGCACCAAACCTTTCGAAGCAGATTGTAAGTTGTTCTTGGTTCTTGCCAGGGTAACAAATGTTACAGCCAAACAACCTGAAATTTCTCTGCTATGCTTGAGTCCACAAACAGAAGGACAATGTGTAATCAGCCATCTGAGCACCAAAGAATTATTCATCTTCAGGCAAGCAACAGTGCTTTCCAATTAGTCTAAAATGAGGTGGGGAAAGAAGCCCTCTGCAAGCTCTCACCACTGTTGATCTTTCTAAGCCATATGCACAACCCTCCACAAAGCACACTACATATGACCATCTTCCTTCCTCCTCCCATCTTTATCTATGCTTTCCATCATGCCACATCTTTTTATATCAAGCAGCTGAAAATCCTTCCCAGTATCCCCAGTAGGTTGTGTCCATCACAATGAAACAAACCTGGGCACTGGAGATCCACATGCTAATGTAAGCGTTAATAAAAAGAGAGAACATTTCTCCAGCAGAGAACAATTGGATTCCCTGCTGCCTAAACTAAGAACTAAGATAATTGTGCCTAAGCTTTGGACCCTAAACTTATTTGCAAGTCTTGAATCTATCCTGTGAAGACGGAGAACATTATGCCAACAGTGAAAAGTGATGAAAAAGAACACTGATCATATGAAAATATGCTCCTATAGTATAGATACCAAGTCATTCTTTTAGTCTAATCTCATTTTTGGTACCTATCATAATAATCTCAGCAACAGAAAGAATATATTTAAAAAAACAAGTGGCTGCACTTGTTAAAACAAGTAAGAAATAAGAGAGGAAATATGATCCTTAATCCCAAACAAATTATTACTATTATAGGTGCTCCTTTCTATATGTGTCTTCTCAATGGGAAAACAAAATAATGAACATGAAGCACACGTGAAGCTTAGAGAAAGCATATAACAAGTTCTTCAGTAGCAAAAATTATACATAGTGCCACAGTTCAATACCCATGCCGTTTGGGTCATAGCTTTTTCTTCAAGTCCGCTTTTTTAAGGTCCTGAAGAAGCAAGACGATTAAGATCCATTCCTATTCACTCTGAAGACAGATATTCTACTTAAATCTAAGTCATACCAATTCAAATAATCTTTTTGTTTGTTTGTTTTAACCACGGCTCAGAATAAATTCTCTGCTCAGTGCTGTATGGATCTGTAGGATCAAAGCTAGAACTAGAGGGTCATAGCACCACTATGAACGGATAATGCTAAAGACAGGGCAGAAGGGAGGGAGGGAGAATACAACACCTGGGGGGAATTTTCAGAATGTTATCCACATTATCAGTATAGTGCCTATAAACTTGTCTATGAGACAGAACAAGGACCAATATATCCTTTTGTTTTTTTCCACCCATCATATAGGGAAAATAAAGAAAAATATAGAGAAGAGGCTTGTTGACAGCTTTTATGTGAAGGACCTGAACTTAGAAGCCAGTAGGTTCCTGGTTCAGTACCAGTGCTGACAACACTACAGCCTCTTTTTTTTTTTCTAGGTAAAATGCCACAATCCCACAGCAGCTCAGTAGTTCACTACCTTCCTGCAACATTCCCGTGTTCCACTTGCTGAGGCCTGGCCCATTCATCTTCCTGTCACCAAATCTGCTCTGAACTCTCCTCATTCCTGCTGTGTCAGTACATTAGGTTCTTTTAACAGGAGGAAAATATATTAAAGAAATAATAAACTGATAATGATAGTCTAAGAAACACATATTTCTTTCTCCATATTTCCCCTCATTTGATTAGTCTCCCAGTAAGAGCAGCATTAATCACTGGGGAAGTAGATGAAAGATAAAGACCAATTTGAATTTTGCTGTGTGCTGCTAAGTATGTGTGTGTGTGTGCTCAGGCAGTAGGGAGGGAGTTAGCAGGATAATCTGTCATTTTGTATATTTATGCTGTTGGAGTCAGTCAGGACTGGTTCTCCATTGTTGCCACAGATTAAAATCATTCATGTCCTTACAGTTTCATTGGAGGTCATTTTTCAGAAAAAAAGGACATTATAATCAAGTTAAATTGAAACTATTTGAGCAAATCTCTCTGTATGGTTTGGGCATTGAGGATATCACTTAAGTCTTAGAAGTATAGCATGTTTTTCTCCTTACCTGACCTGACTCTTTGTACATTAAAAGTGAGTTTTCCTGTTCCAAAGCAGTTAACAGAAAAGAGCTGTAGCAAATGAGAAGAGGTGGTTTTTACATGGTGTTATTAAAATGTATGACAGTTGAACCCAGCCTGACTGTGCACTGCTACAGAAGAAGCCATGGGTCCTCAGAGTAGGGTTGCCAACAGCCCTACTGAAATGAGTCCCTGCCAGCTTGGCAAAAAAGACTTTCCTTTATCCGTAGCAAAGACAGAGATTGGCAAAAGGAGAGATTAAAAAGTAGAAGAGTGGCTATTAAGCCATATGGATAAGAGTATCTCTCTTCTCCAAATCTTTGTCTAATCAAAATAGAGTTGCCTAAAGCATCATCCTACTGTTTCTAGCCATGTCACTCTTCACATTTAAGTCGTGCTGTTTCCTTCCCATATCTTTATGAGAAAGATGTATCTTGTCCTCTGGCTCTTATTTCCTTTTCTATAGCTCAATAGTTTTTTTTTCTCTATTCATTTTGATAGATTTAGCCACCAGGGTATTCCTAACATTCCCTACTCTCTAGCTCAGGATTCCTAACAAATTATCGCTATGTCTGGAACTGTCCTTACCCACAGTATTTCTTTCAGTATGCCCCATCCAAGACACAGTAAAAGAGGCAGCATAGCACCAGTAGAAAACCTCAAAGCAATAAGAGCAAAGAGGCAAAAAGACCAAATTTTCTCCAAAAACACATACTCAGAAAGCACAAGGGGAGCATCTGCTATACCGAGGAAACCTGGAATCCAAGTCCTCACCATTCAGGCTTTATTTTTCTGCAGAAATTTTGTAACAAACTGTAAACAAATTCTTATCTTAAAGATTATAATAGAAGTAATTATTGCAGTCAAAATGAATTACATCCCACCGGCTCTTAAAGTGTCTAAAGGAGAAGAAAAAGTAATGGTAATTACATAACTCATCTTCCTAATAGTTATTTTTATGAGACATACCATGATAGACATATCTTGTAAATTAGTGACAATTAATCTACAGATGTGTCCATCTACCTACAGATGAAACTAGCAAAATTCTGTTTTTGCTAGTTAACAACATCATAGAACCCAGTGCATTAATTAGGAGATTTCAGAAAGTGGATCTGTCACAACAGCTTAAATGTTTTTCTAAATTCAACACAGTCATCCATGTATAAGTTAGGAAACGTAAGAAGTACATTCCCACCTCTCAGCCAGTCTTGTAAAAAAAAAAAAAAAAAAAAAAAAGAAAAAAAATCCAAATGGAACTGTATGCACTGGAAGTTTTCTGGCAATGTCTGCAGCTTCTAGGCATTTTCCTTATATATAAAAATAGCAAGCAGAGCAGATACACTCTAACAATATGTGATCCAATCCTACAACTATATTGGAACTACAACCATTCATTCTACATCATTTATTCTTAACCAGTTGCTTTTGCAGTACTGGAAGTCTTTATCACACACTGTTGCTGCACAACCAGCCTAGAACAAAAGACTTTTTCTATACTATCATTTTGCTTGTGATCAAATGTATGGTCAACTACAATAGCTTTAGTTTCTGAATACTGTATTAATCAGATTTTGAAAACAATCTTCCATATAACTTACAAGAATCCATTCTGGCAGGGCAAATGACATGTCTAAATCCACAAATGGATAATGTGCCTTAAAAAAAAAAGTGCACAGTGATGTTATTAAGAGTACTTTCTGAGAAATTAATGCCTGCCTGTCTTAAGAAGATCCACATCAGTTTACTAGAGCTGTTATTACAGATTCTTATCATTTTATTACAGAAAAGAACATGCATTTGGTCACCTGAAATCAAGGGAATACTTCAAGTAGCTCTTGACAAGTAGACAAGAAATTTTTTTTTTTGATTTTCACTGGTAAAAGTTGAAATTTCTAGAGAAGTGCTAGCCCAGGCCTTTTCCTCATACATTGGCCCAACATTTCATTTCAAAAATTCATAGTAGAGCAAAAATTAGCTGCTGTTTTAAAACCAATTGATATTTTACTACAAGTCCCATGTGGTTGTTCCTATCTGCATGTTTAAGACAACGTAAACACTGTACAAATCAATTAGCTGACTCAGCCCTTTCTTAGCCTGAATAAACAGAAAATGTGGATTCTCAATAGGACCCACAGAGAAGTGGTTCAAGAAACTACATGACAATATCACTACATGAAAACAGGTTAAGCAGAGTGTAAGCTATATGCTGAGAAAACATTGTGTGCACCAAATTGTGACACTCAAGTTTGCTACACACATCAATGAAGTCTCTCCAAGGAGTCATGCAAGAGTTGTGTCCATTTGGAACTCACAATAGTTATCAAGTTCAATGTTCAAATAACACTGCTGATAATGTCAATAAATGACAGCAATCATCAGGACATAAATGAGCTGTTTTACAAATGCAATGATCTGTGCTAGTGTAATTGTGCTTAAGGAGAATTACAGAACTAAGTTTATTCCCATTGTCATAACTGTTAGCACATGGAAGCACAGGCAGCTCAGAAAAATAATAGTACAGTAAAAGAAGAATTCTCTTTTTGGATGGGTATTGAAACCCTGGATTCAGAAGAGCAGCACATGTATTTTCCACAGAAGGTGAATGAAATAATGAAAATATAGGATCATATTTCAAATTACAAGAGGTAATTTGAATAACCTGATCACTACATCAATAAATATAACATACCCTCCCCTCCAGCTTCCAAACCACATTATGATCATATCTCTTCAGAAAAAATGTGACATTGAATAGACAAATGCTATTTCGTGTATTATGCTGCTGAAATGTAAATCTATGATTTCACTCAATAAGACTGCTGGTCAGAGGAAAGGATGCTAATCTGAAAGAAGGTACAAGTCAGAATCTCTGGTCTCTTTAAGAAAAAAGCAGTTCAGGAAAAAGCAGAAAAGGAGGGACGAAGGCCAGACTACCTAATTCTCAAGCAGTACCAACAGGCCAATGAAGTCCATCTTTAAATCAGACACTCAGAAAAAGGTTTTTTTTTCATTAGAACTTTACAGTCTTTGAATGAAAATGTCACCAGTGACTTATAAGAAGCAAAAAATAAATTAAAGACCAATCTATTTCCCCATAAGTTATTATCTATGAGTATTAAAGAAAGTACCTTGGCAAGATCAGTGTGACACAACTGTATTTGTCTTAGTTGACTGAAAATGTCTAATTAGACTGACAAATCTGTGCTATTTTCCTTTGTGAGATATACAGAAAGAAATGATTTAGCCTGGACCTGCATATTCTGGAAAGACATTAATCAAGATTATTGGAGCCTTCACCTAAAATAAATTTAACAGGCTGGAATGCCTAATGGTTAAAATCAAAGGTTGAGAAACTTATTCTGAGACATACCAATGGGCTGGACACTCTACATGGATAATGGGTAGAAATCCGCATCTATTCTTTATAAAGAACATTCTGCATACTACGTCATACACTGTCATGTTGTCACTTTAAGATCACAGCTGAAAACACCCACAAATAATTTATTCTTTTAAACCCCAAGCTATATTTGAACAGTTTGGCAAGCATCATTATCCTTATCTTGGCACAAGAAATTAAGACATGCACCAGATCTTCAATAGAGTACGTATTTTTGGCTTCCTCACGGACAGCATAATCATAGAATCACAAAATCCTTAGAGTTGGAAGGGACCTCTGAAAGCCATCTAGTCCAACTCCCCTGCAATGAAAAGGGACATCCACAGCTAGATCAGGTTGCGTGGGGCCTTATCCAGCCTCTCCTTGAAAGTCTCCAGAGGCAGGACATCCATGACATCACTGGACAATAATCTATCTGACTTCCCAGAAGGACACTGATTTCTTTTCCACAGAAGTTTTTCCATGGTTTTGGTCTTACGACCCCATGGAGCAGACATATTAGGGGTCTGTCCCAGGTCAGTGAGCCCTAGAACCCCCAGAAGCTTATCTGAAGCAGATCTCTTTATTTTCCTTCAGGACCACTCTGAAGGATATTTGAATCACAGACACATTCCTATCAGCAATTTTACTACCATGAAGTTGTACATCCCACCCATTTCTCACACAAACTCTTCTTGTCTTCCACTAAACTGAGTTTCATTTCCTCGCAGAAATAGTATACATTTTGAAATAATTAAGTTATAGATATTTTAAATATTAACTTTATTGCCACATGATATTTCCAGTAACGTTTTTCTTTGCTTTGGATGTTTCTTTAAGACTATATCCCACATCTAGGAGTTTAACAAATTGTATAGTATGTCACTGATCTGTGTATATGCAGTGTATTTTTAAAGCATTTCATTTTCCCATTTTCATTAAGTAAAACTGTGGTCTAAAACGCTACTTGCAGTGTTAACAAATTGCAGGAGATATTCTGATGTACACTACAAACAGAAGAAATCTTTGCAGTTATGCTGTTTTGTATTTACCAACAAGTGATATGTAAATCTAAATCCCACTAAAATTGTTTTGGATTTTGTATCACTTTGGGATGATGGATCTTGAATTTTGCACAAGCTTTATATACATTTCAAAAAGGAGAAGTTTTAACTTCTTACATATGAAAACGACCAATTCAAATAGCACAGACTGTTCTAATACAGTAATAATAATTATTTGACCTGATTTTTGACATTAGGTATTAGTTTTCTTTGTATCTTAGTTGGTATTTCTGCAGTGAATCAGAATGCTTCTATGCTAAGTAGTGTACTCATGCAGAATAAAAAGTTCATTTTGAACTCACAGAGTTTTCAATTTTAGTACAAAACATTATATTGCAAATAAATACAGGAAAATTGAATAAAGGTAAAGAGAATTAAGGGGTGAAAAATGTGACAATCAGCTTGATAAACAGCTACCCCAGAACATCATCAGCATAACCACTGAAAACTTTTTCATCCATGTTTAAAGGAAGGTTTCAGTGACACTGGAAGTATAACATAGTTCTACCTTGCAAATGGTAAACTGGAAGCAGAAAGATTCTTATGATCAAATTTAACAAGTGAGCCCCCCCCCCAAAAAATAATGCTGATAAGCATGGGAAGGGAAGGAGCTAAAGAGAAAGGCCTTGAAAGTAAAGAAAAAATGTTTACTTCTGAGGAAAATAGGGAAGAGAAGCTGGAGTAGGGTAATAACTAACTGCACATAGCCCCAGGTGGCTATATTTAACATTCCCCAAAGAACAAACTCGTTCTATTTGATTTTTCTACCACTTAGATCTAAAGTTGTAAGCAGGCCTGACAATGGTGATGTCTAACACTAGCATAAAATAACCATTAGGCATCTCAAAACCACAGCTGGAGATACTGCCCAAAAAGAAAATGACAATTTCTTCTCACTTTTACTGCAGAAATAATGCATTGCAAGCTGACAGAATTAAATTCTACCAAAAGTAAGGAAGAAAGTAGAGCCATTTGTGCTGTGGCAGCAATAAAGTGTCCCAGTATTGAAATGCAGAAAGTTGTAATGGAGATACATATTGACTTTTATCTTGCTTTCAGTGGGCAGCATGAAGTGTCAAAGAGTTATTGCTTTAATATCGTCTAAGATGAGACCATTTGTTGCGGTGCATGTGTATCCAGGAAATCATTGCTCTAACCATGTTTTTAGAAGCACTTTGACACTTTATTAAATCTTTTTGATGCACTTTCAGCATACAGTGGTCTCTACAGGCCCACGGAACTACCACGTAGCTTAGGCAGGAAGCTTTCTGGAAGATTTCCTCATCAAATATTGCAGGGTGATTTCCAGCTTCACTCAGACCACTAAAGTCCAGTACTACTCTCTGTTACATTCCTATAGCTAAACACAGTTCTGTTACCTTTATAAATCATAGAAAATTTCCAATAAACTACAGTAACAAGAGCAGGATCTGGTCAGCACTTCATTCTTCTGGAGATGTAATCATACAAAAATTTTCTCTAAAATTAGAGTAAGCCTTTGAGGAGAAGGAACACTAATTCTTTCACAGTTTATGACAAAAAGGGAAGAAACCTAGAGTAATTTCTCTTTATTTGGCTGCAAGTTTTAAAAATGATTACTGAGCATTTGTGTCTCATAATTCAATCAGTCTCAGTCCTGCTACCAACTGGATGTAGTGCCAAAGTTGTTGGGGCAACGCTAAAACTTGGCTTGAAATTCATTTTTCTGCTGCAGCAAAAATAACTCACAGAACTGCAGAATGGTTGAGGTTGGAAAGGACCTCTCTTTCCATCTGGTCCAATCCCTGCTCAAGCAGGGACACCCAGAGCAGACTTGGTGGCTTTTAAAGATCTCCCTTTCAAGGATGGAGACTCAAAAGCTCTTGCCCACCCTCACAGTGAAAAAATGATGCTCAGACAGAACCTACAGTGTATGAGTTTGTGCTGGTTGCCTCTTGTCCTATCACCAGGCGTTACTGAAAAGAGACTCTCTCTGTCTTCTTTATATCCTCCCTTACTGTGTTTGTTCACACTGATAAGATCCCCTGAGCCTTCTTTTCTCTAGGTTGAATGGTTCCACTTCTCTGAAATTCTCCTCATAGGATAGATGTATCAGTCCCTTAGCCACCAGAGGCCCTTTTCTAGACCCTCTCTAGTAGTTCCATATTTCTTTTATGCTTGGGAACCCAGAACTGAACACAGCGCTCTGGGTGCGGCCTGACCTCCTAATATAGTTAAGAGGACAATATTGTATTTTCAGTGACCAGTACTAGATTAAAAAATAAAGAGAATAGCCAAATATACACAAACACAACCAGTAACTCATAAAATCTTCTGAAACAGTAGAAGTGTGTTACTTCATGATTCCAGATTTCAAAGTACTTAATTTCATAAGGTTTTCTTCCATTTCAAGCAGAGTAAATTGTTTCAGAGAAGGAGATGGAATCATTTACATTTTTTCTCTAACTAGACAAAAATATACCTTTCTCTGGGGGTTTAATGAAGGTACTCTGTGATCAATAATCACTACGTAGTGTCTCAGTCAGTGTACATTAGTGTCAACAACAGCACATTACTTCTACCTGATGAGGATCTTACGTAGATAAAAATTTTAAAACATGTATTTCATCCTAGTTGATAACATGATAGTATACTACTGAAATAAATGATTTTCAAATACTAATCCACTACTCAACTGGTTATTTACATTATTCTTTAACCTACGCACACAAGAAGAGCAAATATAAGGTTTTTATTTATAATCAATACCACCGTCTGGCTATAACCAAATAAGTAGTTCAAAACCACTGCATTTTTAGGTATGAACACACTACATTGGTACAATCAAGTCAGAATATCTGAGATCTGTTTATCATAGGAATGTGTTTTACCAAAAATGCTGAAATTGCTCTATGTTGGGGCAATTTCATTTTGCAAGAAAGTGATCTAGATGGTGTTTTCTTGAAATTTTTTAAGGGAAGGCTGTAGTAGGAAAATGAAAAATGGCTCAACCAAGATGTAATGCTCCATTGCTTTTCTCTCCATTATGAACATCACTGTTGCAGCAGTATATAGTATCATAGTGATAAATAACCATACGCACACCCCCCTGTAAGGCTTTGTTACTCTCTTAGCAATACATTTCACAGTTTATCCAACTGAAAAAACGTTTAAAATCTTCTTCTAATTTCCTTCGGAGCAGTTTTACTTACGTAAATGTGGTTGCAGTTGAACAGGACCAAAATCTGTTATTATTACGTTATTATAAATATGTGTAATTCATTGAGTTTGTTCACCAATACAAGAAGACAGCACGTGGTGCGTTATCTTCACAAAAACATTAAAATTGAGAGTTACATGGAACATGATTCAGATAACAGTTCTAGTGTACTTACAAGCGAGCAGAGAAATAAGATTAATTAAGAACCCATGGAAATACATAAGACCAATTGACTCACCTGGATGCTAGGTGGTGAACGATTTTTTCGGGTTGTAGTGGTGGCCATTGTAGTTGTGGTTTCCATGACAGTAGTAGACATTTCTGGTGGCACAGAGGTTGTGGGTGTTGTTCCCAAGATGGAAGGGACCTCCCCGACAAGACGGACACTTCCATTGATTTTAATGTTAGGGTTGTTCTCTGCTGCCATGTTCAACACTTTCAAGCCATTGTAATAGAGACCGGAGAGTTGGCCTTGGAAGAGACGCCCTCTGTCTTTTCCTCCTATGGCTATTTGCGCCTGGGTGTTGAAGATCGTTAACTGCCGTCCTAGTGAAGGGGGTGGAACAACATTATTGCTAGACATTTCCTTTACTTTGTACCTTACATTGAATCATGGCCAGAAATGATAGACAACAAAGAAGTAGATTCATTCTCAGTAGTGTTTATGAAGACTGTAGGGTAGAAATAGAATATGAAAATGTATTGCCTATGGTTCATTAATAATAGAGATTATCTTGAAAGCAAGAACACCTGAACCCTCATCCATCCATAGCGACTTGTGCATCAAAAATCCAGAGGAGCTTTGACTCAGTCAGAAACTTGAACCCACTCCTTTAGAGTTGGACCAACCTTTAACTACTAAAAAGACTTCAATATGTGGCCTTTTTTCCCCACTATCAATTCAAATCACAGTACCTGTCAAGCTTTAACCCATTAAAAAAACCTTCCCTTTTGACTGGTCAAAGGGTGGAATTGTCTCATAAAACCACTTTTAACATGGTAAAGGTGTTGAGGTGTGGCTTGAGGAGAGAACATCAGAAAAATTGATGGTGATCAACTGTGTTAATCACCATCTATACAGGGATTATATATGAAGCTTAAGATAGGCTTGTTCATGATCTTCCACCTGAAAATTTTTTTGTTGTGAAGGCTCACAAAACTAAAACCAGGAAAAAGCAAACACTAACATCATGATGTCTCTGAAAGAGCAAAGTTCTTGAAACATAAGGATAACAACTAAACCCCAAAAAGCCTTATATGTAAATCCCACTTACAGATGTTTACATTCAAGAGTAGGCAAGTTAAATGCTTTATTCAAGGTCACACCTTGAGTATTAGGAATGGACTGATACAATATGTAATAAGAAATACACTTTTTAAAAAATAAATCCTTATAGCAATTGTCAATTCTATTTTTGCAGGCCACTTAAATCACATTTAGCCTTGCCTGCTCTATAAATATTGCTTATGTCCCAGGCTGTACTAGACCGATTATGCTAAGAAATAAATTGCTTCATGCAGTGCAAAGGTAGTGCCTATAATTTCACTATTCCACAGAATATTAGGACCACACCAGCTGGAATCTATTGAATTACAAGAGAGACAGACTGGGCAGTGCTTTGAAGGATTGCCAAAACAGCATCAAGACAATCACCATTCAAATATTTGTGTTCTCCTGTTTTTATGAAATTTGTACCATGTGTCCCCATCCCATTCCCGCTCCCCAGTTCTCACTCACCACTTCCTCTCTAGTCCACCCTGACTAGAAGTGCAAAAAGCCACCATGTAGCAAAGCATAAAGTATAACCCACTGCTCATTTATTCACAGACAGTGGTTAAAGCAGATCAAAATACAAGGGGGAGCTCACCAATTTTGGTGGTCGTCGTGGCAGGTCTCGAAGTCAAGTGGTGATGCGGTGTTGCATCATCTTATGGTGACAGGATGGACCATGGGGAAGAGAATGGGGACAAGAGAAGAAATGTATCTGAAAGGAGTTCCTGTCCCCAGAGAGGGCCCTAGCTAACTGAGCAAAAGTGTATGGAGAGGTGCAACATATGGACACATGTGAAGGTGAGTTGCACATCCCTTGTGCTCCTCACCCACAGATTTGTAAATGAAACACTAGGACTTGATCAGGGTGGAGGAACTGCACTGATGAAAAAATGAGAAATAAAAAAGGAGGGTGCCCTTCCCCTGGAAAACGTTTAAACACTTGACACAGCATTTTGCATCTTAGGATCTTTTAAACTTACCAGAGGATCTTTATGTATGTTAAAGCAATAAACGTGCACTGGAGCCACAAATTCCCAGCATGTAAAATCAGAGCAGTTTTTTTTTTTTTTTTTCCCCTCAGTCTTTCTGCTTCTCTATGAGGAGAATAGGATCCAGTAAAAATGTCCATCAAAATATACAGCTTTTTCAGTCCAACTCTCCTCAAATCTGAGGAACTGGTACTTTACACTGTAGAAGGCCAAACTTGTCATATACTGCAGCCTCAGAAACTGATTTTCTTCCTAGTAGCTCTGCCCTGTTGTGCATTAGATTTTCTAATGGATATGCTGTCAGGTCCTTACTTCACCATCTTCTGTTCTCCTCACATATTCCCTCTCCTTAGAACTACATTTCTTTCCATGCTTTTTCTGTCCCTACACACCCAGACACTTTATTTGTACTGTTCCATCCTTCCCACTTCGCTTATGATACAGGGCCAAAAAATGGAGGTGAGGTGAATAAATAGCAGGAAATATAATCACCCATCTTCTTTTACTAATCTTGCAATTACATTCCTGGAAATGAAAGGAAAGGGCTGACCTTTCAAAACTTCCCAGTTCAATTCATTTTTTCTCCTTGAACCAAAACTGTCACTTTCTATCATCTTTCACCAAAGGGAAAAGGGGTGGGCAATGGTGAGGAAGAATCATTTTTTACTGCTCCAGGAGGAGAGCTTCCTAAACCAGAAAAGAAAAGGGGTTCTGGTTCCTCCCATTTTACTGGAGGATTATGGATCTACAAAGGATGTCATTCACTCTATTCACTCTAACCCAAGCCCATTGTACATCTTTAGATATGTCTGTTGTTTTTTTTTTTTTTCAAAATGAGAAATTAGTACATTGGGGAGGGAGGGGGGGGATCACTTCTTTATTTCCAGGCTTTTTTCTGCATCTTCTAATGCTGACACCTTACACCAGGGAAACAGCCCCACTCCAGTAAAAAACAAAATTTTGATTGTGAATTTTGGAGTTGTCCTTGTTCAGTAAGTGGACTGCCATTTCAGGACAATTCATGCACTGCATCATATGGTAAACACCGCAGACAACACTGGTACTAGAACTCTGTTTGCTAAAAGAACAATCACTTGATTGTGTTATCTATAATATATCATTCTTTGCTCTTCACTCTATGATGGTGTACACATGCATGAATAAAGACAACAGGGAAATACGTATGGAATGAGAGAATATCATTGAGAAAACATACACATAATTCTGCCACCACCGACCTCTTCTAATCATTTTTTTGATTATATGGTAGCCCTTGATTCTCACCCTAAATGAAACTTACTGGGCTACTGAATTTTATTGAGGAATTGTATTTATAAATTCTATTAAATGTGTAAGGGTTGTGAGCTTGTAGGTCTATATTTTCCACAAAAAACTCTCCCCACTGCTTAGTGCCATAGTAGAGAAAAGTGACAAGTGTATTTTGTGTTTCTGAGGTGTTCTGTAAACATTCTGAGTAGTTCAAGTTCTCATTTGTTTGCTCTCTCATTGACTTCTGCATTTGGAAAACTGAAAACCAATAAGAAATTTCACAGAGAAATCTTAGTGAAATATAAGCTTCTGTAATGCTAGGAGAGATTTCAGGCCTGATTTTGCAAACCCAAATTCTCCTCAACAGTTCTTGCTCCAAAAGTGCAGTTGCTCACTTCAATGAGCACTCTCACGTAAGAGGAATTTACAGAATTAAGAACTTCCAGAATCAGACCTTTTGTTGAGATGCATCTGTGACTTTATCAGCTCCTCAATACTGCAGAACAGGTTACATCCAAACCTTAGCAAGCACCAGGTATTCTATGCATAAAATAACCTGGTTTTATGATATCTGAAATTGAACAACTTAGAATTTTTTTTAAATTCACAATCTCAGTGAAGTTAATAGTGCTTAATGTTTTACTTATGACTCATTTAATTCAAGATTGTAGGTGTGTACTCTCTGAATACTGTAAACAATTTATAAAATTAAAAAAAAAAAAAAACTTTAACATTAATGATGCCACTTCAGAAAGATGCTGCATTATATACATTTCATTATTATGAATTATATAATAGTGGCACCAAAATAATACCAAATCTATGACATTAAAAAACTCAGAATGTGTTTAATCTTACCCCACTCAAGCCAAGAACTAACAACGGCAGACAGCTTTT
Organism: Chrysolophus pictus; assembly: GCA_037305975.1. Classification (NCBI taxonomy): domain Eukaryota; kingdom Metazoa; phylum Chordata; class Aves; order Galliformes; family Phasianidae; genus Chrysolophus; species Chrysolophus pictus. The sequence continues at coordinate 40,629,970 of CM074580.1, read as the reverse complement.
CTGTATGTTATATCATTTAAGAATCTGTCTATTCCTCCACTCATCAGTTCATCTTATTCAATTTTGATAGTGAGATGTGCCTTCACTCATCTCTTTATACAGAAGGTATCCATGATTCAGTAATACGTGTTGGATGGATGACCAGATGGATGAGCAGACTGGTGAACAGCTAGGTAAATTCTTCATTCTGATTTTTTAGGTGCTACATAACTTGCTGAAAAGGTCTGTCTATACTGGAATGAAGGAAAGATGTATTATCACAGGTGTTGCACTGCATGATGCCATTTTCCTAATACAAAATGTGAAGATTGAATTTCCTTTCAGTCTGGGGAAATCACACCTATATGCATCTAGCCTAAAATCATTCCTTGCTTCAAGAGTGTCTGGATTCTCAAATATTGTCTTTCAGATCCCACTGCATGTGTGATTGTCTTTTAACAAAGCATCAATATTCACAAAAGGTAGACTTCAGTTCAAATCTTTAGGATGGCTTACAAAGGGAAAGTATCTAGGCATGCTTATAAGCTCAAACTTAGAGAAGCAGTGACACAAAATAAATCAAAGAAAAAACTTGAAGAAAATCAAAAAGGAAAAAAAAAAGATATGGAAGAAAAAAATGGGTTCTCAAGCACATGAATAGCATCAAAGAATTCGACATGCATCCGTTTTAATAAAGTTGAGGCAATCACTGTCTTTAGGTTAAAGGGACTTTAGCAATTCAAACTTACCAAGATTATCCACTGTTTATTGTTAAGCTTTATTTATTTAATTTAGTTTGATCTTGTAAATTAACAGAGTAGCCCACTGAGACTCAATAAGCATTTTCTGTATACCTTTATCTAAATATTTTCTTACTAGCCAGCAGAAACAAGTTGTTCCATGAAACCATGATAATCAAAACATATTTCTGCTTTAGTTATACAATTTTCGTAGCTTTAGTTATAAGCACATCAGAGTTGTAGACCAAATCTGGAAAGTAGGCAACACTGCCAGCTGTCATTGAAATCAACAGGAACTGTGTGCACAGCACTTTGAAGGATGAGATTCTTCACAAAAAAATATTTTGACTGCAATTAGCCATATTTTTTATGGCCTTAACTTCATCCCTGCTGGCTAAATCAATTTGCTAATTCAGATGTGGATAGAATTTAAAAACAAAACATAGAATATATATTTCCCATTGCACAAAATTTGACTTTTTTTCTTGGAAAATTTGGTAACACCCACAGACTAAGTCAACACAGAAAATGCAAGATTTGAGTTCAGAGGTCACCCACTTTTATCAGCAGTACTTTCTTTAAAGGAAATCAGAGAAGATTGTGTTCTGTTTTCCAAGGCTTGAAAGAAAGAAACTGCCTCTAGTGATTTTTAAATTTAGATAACACGTTTAGTTTAGAGGGAAAAGAACCATTATTACCAAGAGACCAGCCTAAATCCTGCTGAAATCATTGAGAGTTATTATGCTATCTTCAACAAGCTTTGGACTGAGTTCTACATCCAAGATTTAGTCTTTCTCCAAACTCTTTATAAAGTAACATTACTGTTCTGACACAAGTCCCATTTCAGCTGATCACAAAAGCATACGTAGAATTCTCACTTAAGCCAATTGGGCTTCTGCATATTGGTAAAACTTTTGTTGAGTTGAGGCCAATTACTCCAGAGAAGCTCACAAAAGATAATAGCAGTACCTTAGACTATGCTTGGGAACAATTTGAGTCCAAACATAAAATGCATTATTTGAGTGTTGAAATTGTACTCCACATAGAGAATAAAAGTGACAGAACGAACATCTTTCTCTGTCTCCTTCATTGTAGTTTAAAAGAAAATGTTAAAAAATGTTTTCTTTACAACATTTTTTAAAATTGTTTAGTTATTTGAAAACAATTAGAAAACACATAGCCACAGTGGCTGGTCAGACTAATGGGAAAAAAGAAACTTACAGGAAGTGATTTAACAAGGTTTGATTTTTTTTTTTTTTTTTTAAGAAAACTTTGATAATAAAGATATGAATGTAGTTTAAAAACAAATCAAAACAGGAAGATCATGCAGTGGTGAAATTGCCATAATACATGTTGTTGCTCTTATCCTTTCTTCATTTTATTTTGTTAGAAAATGCCTCCTGAATTTTTGCGTGTTTGTCATTACTGTGACAGCAGGCTCAGAATTTTGTCCCTTTAACTGCATTTTAATAGCAATGTATTATAGCATGATTTATCAACATATGGCAGGTGGAAGCTGACACAAATTATAATGAAAATTAAAACAGTCATTTATGCAGCAGGCGATTATCATTTAAGAAACATTTATTTGCAGGCTTTAAAAATGAGGGTTTAGAATCAAATGGGTTTAAAATGAAAGTTTTAATGACTATTACCTTTTTCCTGCAGCCACTCCTCTACAGGCCGGTTATATTTGAAGGGGATTTTCTGTTTTACCATTTGGAACCGTTCACTATCAGTGTTGCCTTTAAAGTTTAAAAAACAGCTTAAAAACAATCTGAAAAGTCAATGCAATGGTTAAGACATCCTAGATTTTTTGTTTGTTTATGACTTTATTTTGCTATAAATAAATAAGCACATGCGTGCATACATAATATATTTGAAAAGAAAGAGATTTATCTTTAGTAAGGTGGAGAATAGTTATACATCCAATTGCTTGAGGTTCTGGAAGGTCAAAGAAGTTAAATCCTATGAATAACATCTCTCCTTAATTTTCAGAGTATTTTCTTATCCAGATTGGTTAAAAGGCATGTATAATTCGTCCAAGACATGAGACCTTGGATGAACTCAGTGACATGAGTTAAAACATTTTGAACAGACTCTAAATCTGATGGCAAAAGAATATAGCAGAATATGTAGAATATGTCAGTCACATAAGCATACAAATAGCAGCATTTTGATAAACTTTCTTTCAGTAGTACAAGATGTGTTAGGACTTGAAAACTGGTAAAAAGAAAAAAAGAATTGAAGAAATTAGAAGAAATTAATGGTGAAAGGATGCAATAGAATTAGATTAAAAAAAAATACTCAAAAAAGAGTAAGAAGATAGTAAAAAGGAAAGTAACAACTAAAAAAATGAAAAACTGTTAATTAAATATAAGTGAGGACTTATGTCCAGTTACCAAAGACTTGGGCCAGTTTCCAGAGGAAAACAGAAGCTTAAAAGCTAATATGAAAGCAGAAATGATTACCCAAAGTATCAATTCCATGGAGTTCAGTTGTTTCACAGTAATGGATAATTGCAATATTCAATAAAGTGTATTTTGAAGGAAAGCATTTATCACTCACAGAGTGCACAATACAGATAGGGATAAGAGTCAAAGTCTGTGTTTATACTCCCTAGATATTCAAAAAAAGCCAGGTACAGATCAGAAGGGTTGGTCTAACCTTTAGTAGAAGGGCACATTATGGTTTGATCATGTTAGGAGTGATAAGAAACAAATGCCATCATCCTGCTTTTGTTTTCTTCAGCTACGAGTCACTTTGTGACTCATTCTAATGTTTGCTTCATGTTTTATTTTATAACAATGTTTCAACAGATAGGCATAAAAAGAGTGTCCTTTTAAAAATAATAATAATACTGTGAAAACTAGAAAAATAGAGTAAGCCCCCAGTTTACTGTGGTATACTACTATGAACAGATCCTGCATGCCAGTGCTCCGATACATGTTTGGATTAGATAGTAGTCCAAGAAGCACAAGTGCTCTGCAAAATTTGTAATGATTCTTTTGAAATCCCACAAATAAGTAGCCTAACAGGATTTTATATTAATTTGAATTTTGAAGCAGATGCTGGAATCTTTTTTCCAACGTAAAGACATCTTGAAGAAATATGCATATATATGTAGATTTCCTTGACTACATATATATATATATATATGCATAACAGCAGGATGCTTCACCTGGTAAGCAGCAGAGATTTTCAAATTGCAAGGAATATGACTGGTAATAAAGGTCTGGCTGTAGAAGGGAAAAGTGTAGTGAATTGAAATTTCTCAGAAATAGAACATCTCATAAGAACAGGCCAGCAAGACTAAGGTAAAAAGGAAATGGGACAATGAAATAGGCATGACAGTTAAAAATGAATTTCTTGTAATAGACCTTCAAGAAAGCCAGAAATGACAACTATTGCCCACCACATCTTTAAAGACTGTTTTAAAAAATCAGGTTTAATTTAATTTTATTATTATTATTAGGCAGATATATTCAGCAAGATTAATATATGTATAAAAATCATACCTTTTAAAATCTATGAAAAACTGAAGGACATTAGAAAATTCAAATAGGTTTAAAATTCAACATTAGCATCTGATCTAAATTTTTTGTTTTGCTTTTAAGTTTTATTTCATACATTAGTGAGAACGAGTTTTAAATAAATGTGCATGAGAACATATTCATTGATATATTTAGTTACAACAGAGTTAGAAAACAAGCTTTCCCTTTTCAAGAGCTTGGGTTGTTCAGTAAATACCATTAAACACATACAATTATTAAATTAATATTGATTTTGAATTAAGCTTAAAAAATAAACACAGCATTTGATATGAAACTTCAGAAAGGAAATATCATGGTTGCAACACGAAGTGATGTAAATTCAACACGAAGTAAGTTCAGTAATGATCCTTTTGTGACCTCACTTTGCATATATATATGCAACGCCTTTCTAGAGCTATATGACACATATGCTCACATGTTCAAACAATCCCTTCACTCACATAATCTGGACTCCCTTCTCTTTGAATCCAGCTCTAATCCAAAGCTTTATTTCAGAAAGGAATATGTAGGATAAAATGAGTCATTTTAGTTCAGTTTAGAAAATGCATTTAATCCCATAGTTCTTTTGCATTCAGAATCAATGTAGGTCTCAAAGGCCTGCAGAACATTATTTATTATAATAAGGTTGTACCAATTGGCGTTGCTACTTGTGATTGACTAAATATTTTTCCAACCATAAATTCTAATTGTTTAAATAATACCAAGAGAAATAGAAACTTGTCATTTCAGATAACCTCCACCCTTATTCTTCTGCAGAAAGAAATCCTGTACATTAAAATAATTTATAATCTGCTTCAATTCTCAGTTTCATTTATAAAAACTCAAGCTCAGAAATGCATTCCTTCATGTATTTTTCTCCCTTCTCATGCAAAATTCTCTAATACAATCAAATCCAGATGCATGATGATGGGGATAAAGCAAGTCTGTTATCCCATTTAATACTCATACGGGCAACTAAAACAAATCCAGCTTCATCTCCTAAGCTTATAGATACTGGAAATGCAAATATGCTATAAATCCTCAACTTTCCAACACATCGTTAAGTATCTAGATTTCTACGATCTCAAGGTTTTTCATGGTAGCATTTTGAAATGTTCTGGATCCCCGAATCCTTTTTAACCTGAATATTCAAAATATCTCAAATACCACAAAAATTTCTGATGTCCAAGTATTTTGAATGGGAATCAAACAAAAGAGCCTTTTTTTTTTTTTTTTTTTTTGGTTATTCCCCTGCCTCAAGAAAACATGGTACCTATATCATAAAATTTAACCTGCTGACTAAATACCATTGGTCTTTTACCTTTTTATGGATCCCTCAGTGTATTACTGCTAAAACTGACTACACAGATACACATTAATTAGATTTGTTTCTTGTTCTAGCTCCTAATAATCTTCAATCCAGATCAAACTAAAATGGGAAAAAATCAACAGAATTTCCTTCTGCTAATCACTATTAGCAGTTCCCACAGGAAATGTTTTTATTCAGAGTAACATCTCAGGGGGAGATACTTAAAATTTTCTCATGGGCAAAATAGAATTATCTTCCAAGACCCTACAATGTTGGATGATGTTTTGCTTGTCCTTGCATGGTTCCTTTAAGGAAACAATCTTTTTTTTTTTTTTTTTTCCTTAACACCTATTTCTAAACAAAAATGGATTCTTAAGCTAAAGAAATTAAAAGAGAGACTGAAACTCTGAAAACTGTTTCTTCTTGGCCCAGATATCAATCACAATGATTTACTGTCTTTTGGTAAGAAAGAGAAAAGCCAAAAGGTTTCAGCAAATTGCACTGCGCAGAAAGGAAGTGTTTGTTTCCAGGTGGAATATTAATACAACCTGATGTGTTGTCAAGTCTGTGAAGATGCTAAGAAGAACATCCTAAGAAAACATTAATCTGTTCTAAATTAATGCCAAAGGCTGTTTTATGAAGAGAGAATACAAGCAGCAATATTTTCTTCTTTGATTATAAGTTTTTAAAAACAATGAGATGTTATCTAATCAGCAGTTATTAAAAGAAAGGCTATACATTGGTACGAATGATTTAAGAAAATGTTTTGAGATTAGTGCTCGAGGTTTAAACTGATTCCACCTCACTTTGCCTTTTTTAGATGGAATTTCGGTGCAAGGAGGACCATCCAGTTTGATTACTTCGTTTGCACAGCAGCCTCTGATACCCTCTGAAACCATTACAGATGTTATGGAAGCCCATAATCCCATTTTCTAAGATTTACATACAATTAATTGACAACAGTGTGAGAAAGGGGGACATGGCAGTTTGCAAAGTTGACCTTGAGTGTGCTCTATCCTCTACTGAATAACTGATCCAGTCCAGTTCAGTCCCCAGATTCCTCTAGAGCTGGTGCCACGTGCTCTAGAAAAGGAGGCTTACATGCTTCATGGAGTAACTACTATTTTACTCTAATAAAAGGCAGAGATTTTGCCAACCACAAAAGTTTCAGAAGTATGTTTGTGATACGCACACTCTGAATCTACTGAAACATTTCTGTTTGTAGACAGCTGCACTTGCAAATTAACCGTATACTGAATTGTCCCATTTTCACATTTTCTTAAACAAATATTTAGTTTTGAACACTGTGAAGTAAAGATGTCACTTTTCTACATTTTACATTCAGAGCTGTCTATTTTGTAGTATTACTACGAGGCCATACTATGGCATATGTAATATAAAACAGGAAACATTTTCATTAAAATTGTAACATGTAAAAAATATCTACTCACAGCCACTTTTATAAAGCACTTGGAAAAAGTCCAAATCTGAAACCACAGATGTGACTTACACAGAAATGAAGACAGCCAAGCAATTAAACAAAATAATTATAAGATTGGTGATATGCAATCTGTCTTTGCAACTACCACAAATAGTCTCTCTACAAATTCTTGCAAAGCTTTATTTTTTGCCTCATCTAAGAAGGGATGCTATGGAAAATTAATTCAAATTTTTCATTTTATTTTGAGTGACTGAAAAATAGCCTAGTCTTGACATTGTTTATTTTTATTTCAGGTCTCAGATAGTGTGCTTTTCCTTCACTCTTAGATTCAGTTTAAAACATATTTTGCAATTGAGTTCTCATTTTATTTCTTGTCTTTGTTTTTCTCCTTAATCCTGGATGCCCTTGACTTTTATCTTTAACTTGCTCTGATCAATTTGTTTGCTGTGAGCCACACCTCTCCGTTCATCTCACTGTGGGATGGAGTTAAACATTGATCTTCACACTGCAGCTTTCCTCAGCTCACTGCCTTCATGACAAAAAAATGAGATCTCAGTAGCATAAAAGTTACTCATTTGATCAAATGACTGTAGTTGCTTCTAAGTTCCTATCATCTCAACCAAAAGTTTTGTGCTGTTGCCATTCTATTTTGGTTTCTCTTGCTATTTACATTTTCGTATGTACCATCCCTCTACTTCAGATACTCAGATTTAATATGTTAACTATAAAAATATTAAACAATTTTAAACTAAATAATTCTGGATTTATCAATAAAAAAAATATAGGGTCCAAGTTGAAAGTAAGGCAGCAAAGGCCAAGCTCAATAGGAAATTCAGAGGCAAACAAGGAGATTAGGGTTTAAGTATCTGCCTATAAGGTGCACTTAACACGAACCATTATAGCATTAATCGGTCTAGAGAAGAGTTCACAAAGTCATCCAAATCTGTCACTTTGCCCCAGGAAAAATTCATAACATTCAATCTCCTTTAATCTTTCAGTCCTGTCTTGCATGACCAAGAACATAAATGCCTCACCTCAATAATCTAATCCATAAGAACAACAGCAGCAAAATGAAAACACAGCCCAATGAACTTGGAAAAAAGTTAATCAAACTTTTTCAACGGTGCCAAAGAAAAGTTAGTTTTGACAAAATGTGATCTGGACTTTATTTTACACAACAGATAACAATTAATTACTTAATTGTTAATAAGAACAGTTAAGCTGTTAATAAGAACAGTCTCCTTTAGCTCACTTGTGTTAGAGAATTGAACTAGGGTATGGTATAGAGAAGGCAGCTCCCAGTACAACCATTTTACAGATATACAGAAGCAATATCTTCTCTGGGACATTCTGTAAGTAATGTATATATTGTTTTTTTTGCTGTCCATGTCCCAATTAAGCTCCATATCAGGCAGCTAAGGCTAAAGTGACTATTAAAGAACAACAGAAACTACATATTGATCTTTCCATTTTAAACAAGGACAAATTTCATTTTGCACAAAGAGACATGAAATAGAGATCAGAATAAAATCCACTGTTATCATCCTCACATCTCATTTCTTCGATTTCTTTAGGAAAACACAGGATTTGATTTACATAGCCCTGTAGGACCAAGCAGTAACAACAAAATGCCAAAGCCACTTTATTTACATTGATATCTTAAATTCGATTAACTCTCATTTATCTTAGTTGTGGCTATGCAAGTCACACTGGAAAAACACTGGTGGAGAAACCAGCTTACAGGCATTCCCACCAATTGGCATTGCTGTTTAACATGGAACTACGGAAATACAGCTGTATTGCTTGCAAGGTGCATCTGTGAACAACTGCCTTAGCATGGTGCAGGGTCTGAGGAGAGAAATGCAGTACCCTTATTACATCTGCTTCACAAAGAGTCAGTGTCTCACTATGGTGTCCTGAAAACAAGTGCATTCAGGTAGACAGCGAGCTTAAGTCTGACACAGCTAGCAGGGAGATAGAGATAGGAATGTCCAACATGGATTGGAATTATAAAAAGCAATTACAAATAACAGCACATTAAAGAATTCTACTGAAGGGATCAAGTTCACTAGGATGAGCACAAGAAATAACTAAAAACAAGTAAAAGACTTATGAAAGAAGAAGGTTATTAAGAAGCACTTCCTATGCAGGTTACATACTAGGCAGTGCTGGTCTCCTCATGGAAATTCTTGAATTATTTAAAATTGTATTCAAAAATCCTGGAAGAGTATAGTGAGAAATATCAGTTGATTATGCAATGGAATAAATAAGAGACTGAAAACATCTGCTTGGTTTTAATTGCTACAAATCAGCAAACTTTGCCTCCTCTTGAGATGATTTCTCCTGTTTGTGTTGGCTCAGAAATAGGAAAGAGTTCCAGGTCTCTGTAAGCTTTCTCAAAGACAGGTGCTATTCACAAAACTCAGCCATGAACTAGAGGCACAAGAAACACTCAAACAGTGAAAAAAAAAATCATTACTGAATAGCACAGTGCCAGATGTAAGGTGGGTCAGTGGGAAAAGGTACTTTCAGGCTTTTTAGATATATTTTTTTCTACTCTAAACTTTTAAATCAATTGCCTTCTTGAAAATGACCTGAGCTACAGAAACTGCCATGGTAAAGGTAGTAGAGAAGAGATAAAATGCAACTCAGTCTGTTATGCAGAGTAGATCTCATTGACTACAAATCTGTGGGGCTTAAGGAAAAATAGAAAAGATATTTCAAGTCTGACACTAAAGTTCTCAGTCTACAGAGTGCCTCAGGTACTTACTAACCAGTAGCAAAAATGCGATCCAGAAAGGTTTTTGTACTCAATGCACAGTATGATATTTTCTATTTATAAGTCCCTGAGTATAATGTAAATTGAGGCTTTATCCTAACTTCACCTACTGGAAAACTGAGCCACAGAGTAGTAATAGCATTGTCCAAGTCAAAGAGAATGGCATCTATACAGTTAGGACTGGAATTTAGGAATTTCTGGCTTCCACTTCTATGCCTGGTCCTTTACATTTGACTAGCTTTTCACACTGCTGCTCCACTTTGATCCTTTTTCACATCTTGTGATTTCAATGATTTTGTACTCTCCAATGTCTTTAGTGAGCAGGGAGAAGGCTGATGTGGATGCATGAGCCCCTTCTGTCACTGCATGTCAGCTGTGTCAACCTGGGATTACAGCTGGCACTGTTCTTTCTGCAGGCAATAAGATCAGAACAGCACAAAGTTGTTGTTCAAGCCTCTAAGCCCTCAGGCCAGATGTTTGTTTGCTTACTCTGTGTGTATTGGAGAGAGAGAAAGACAGGGACAGAGGGAGAGTCGGAAAGAGAGAGAGGAAAAAGAACATTATACAGTTCCATTTGAGCAAAAAAACTGAAACAGAACTAACCCAGGAGAGAAATGAAACTATATTAATATCTGGGAGTTCATTGCTCTGTGCTGTCTAGCAGAATTCCTGCTATCCAGCAATCTTATTTAGCCTGATTCCCCATCTGAAAAATATTTCTCCATCTTTCTCTGCACTACACTGTAGAGCTACATTACATATACACATTTTATATATATATGTATGTAATGTGTATATATATATACACACATAAAATCAGATGACTGAACCCCTAATAATTCATCTTGCTCTAGCAAGCAAGAAATTCATCAGAAGTTTTTGATGACACTGCTCATGCTTAGTACCTGGGCATTCATACAGCCACGGAACACTCAACACAAACAGTTCACAGCATTGGAACATTCAGTCAGGATAATCATGTTTATGTGAGCAATCACACACTTCAGCCTAGAATTATTAGCAAGACTATCAGGACATTGCTACGCCTTTTAGTGTGCATTGCTGTTTCTGGAAAGCAGTATGGTGATGATTTTATCAAAACATACACAGGAAAATAACATGGCTTGGATCCCTCGGGGAATGTTATACACCTGCTTAGCACCAAAGTATTTCTGGCACAAGGACTCAAAGGCCTATAGCGACTACAAGAATGTAATCCCAGTATTTAGGGAAATCTCTCAGCCCAGAGCCTTTATATCATATGCAAACAGGGTGATGAAACCCAGGTAGAAAGACGCTTCATTGCGCTATGGATATGTATCTTAGTCAATGTCTATTTGAAAATATACCAAGTCTACAACTAGGGAAATGTAAAGCTCATCTCTCTCAGAGTTACACTGTATGTCATACTGTGATTTGAGAATCAAATCAAATCGTGAAAAAAAGGAATGAGAAAATGGAGAAAAATTAGAGATGCCTCTAAATTACCTGGGTTTTATTTTGTCTGGTTTGTATTAAATTTTGGCTGATTAATATGCTTACAATATAGCAGAATAACATCTACCAAATTCCAGCTGGAGAGGGACTGAATATATTTTCACATCATCATGTCTCTCTGGATAAATTAATGAGGGGAAAAACAAAAGCATTTGCTTTTCTGCAGAGTAATACAAATGTAATGATGGTAGCCATGATACAAATGTGCATTGTTTACATGACCTCATGTTTCAGGTCACAAACTCAGCCTTAAAAGTACGATAAAATTTCTCAGAAATACATATTTTGGGGCATACTTTCATTGTTGTCATGGTGGATTTGTTATCATTTTCTGAAGTATCAGCTACTTGTCTGTTCTGCAACTCAAGAAACTGATTAGATGTACAGAGGCTCTGGGAAAACAAAACAGAAACTATTCCAAATCCAGGACCATTGAACAGAGTGCAATTTGAACCATTCTACCAAATTTTCTTTCTTTTTTTTTTTTTTTTTTTATTTGGTATGCACCTGTAAATTGGACATAGGGAGCATCTAGTCTGATTCAGGAAGTTGCAAGAAGAATGCTACACTAATTCAACTAACAACATACAGCAATATAATATATATTTCTGTTCTTTAGGACTGCACTGACGAAAAGTTTCCTCAAAGTGTTAGTATTTTCTGACAGCCTTTTCTTTATCCAGGCTATAACCAAGAAAAAGCATTTTGACTAGCTGAAATCTAACAGTACCACTGTGACATATATTTACTTGTTAGAATATATATATATTTCGTAACTGTTACACAGTGATAGTAAAGAATGCTACATAAAAATGCTTCTTATTCCTCTATGCATCTTTCCTATATCTAAAGGACTCTTTGTGGGATCGTACATGGGAACTAGGTTACATGCATGAAAATACCATCGTATATGTACATTTCCTTAGGTAAACTCTGCTTCTTCTCTCAATCCTGTTGATGTTAACTAATCCTGTACTATTTGATCTGCCTGGTTAGCTTGCACTTCTTGTTAAAAAAAAAAAAATACATCTTCCTCTTTCTTAATGATAAGCTTATAGAAATAGCAGTGCTTGATAACAAACAACTCATTTAGTCTTGAGATATTTTGTCATGTTAAGGTTGCATCTTGCGCAGACTAATTGAGTGCATATTCTAGAAGTCTGGGCCACCTTTAGGAACTGAAATTCTAACAGGAAGGATGAGTACTGAAAGTCGTAATCTGGTCACTTTTTTTATTTTTCCCTTCTGTCTTTCCAATTCTCTATCCTCAAAGACTGAATTTGGAAGATAGAAAAGCCCTATAGCACTTTCACACAACTGTTTGGGCAATGTGGGAATGATTCACAGTGTCATACTTCCTGTGGGAAAGCAAAAAACAAAGTACAAGGAAGTGAAATTGTGAGCATAGTGAAAACATTTGCGTAACTTTTTGTATAATCTCAGATGCTATTTCATCATTCAGTATGGATGCACCTGCGTTAACGCATGTACACGGATGTTTCTGCACAAATTCCACAGCACATTTCTCTGTTGGTGTCTGAACATGTGTAGTCTTAATATCTCAGCAGATATAGGGGCCCAAAAGTGAGTGCTCATATCATGTAGCCGTATTTATCTGTTTTCCTACTTTATATTATAGATGTTAAAGCCCTAAAGTGACAAGTTACAATCAAATTTTGATTTCATCAACTTGTCATGCTTTAATCATCCCTCTTGGCAGATCTTTCAACATATGTCAAAGTACTGCCTTCAGAATGTCCCTCTCCAAGTCTGTTTTATTAACCCTGTCTTTTTAAATGTTTTAGGCTCATTATGAAATGCAGTAAATCTGTCAAAGGTACTTTACATGCCATCTCCAATTCATGTTGATAGAAAGCATCTAAGAGCTCATTTACGTCCCACAAAATGAACACAATACGAAAAATATAAAAAAAAAACAAACAAGTATATGACAAGAACACTGGGGATCACATTCAACTCACAAGGCTAAACAAAATTCAGTGCTCTTGTTCTTAACTCATTACCCACTCAGAGGGAATAGTAAAATATTAAGACCACAGTGGGATATGGCAGTACCACAGAGAAATCTCTTCAGCTCAAATATCAAACACTAGTATTTATTAATCACTCCAAATAGTAATATTCAAGATACATACTCTGCTTCATGGAAACAACTGAATTCAGCTAAGCTTCTTACAACTTTGCTTTCAGTATCAGTGAGGAGAAGGTGTTAACAATCCCAAGTCTGAAGGAGGGAATGGAGAACTAAAAGAGCACAAGGCAGTAGAAACTGGAGTTGAGGATGGTAAAAAGTGGCTGAAATGAAGAGATGTCAAATAGCTGTGGAAGAGACAGAGGGAGTTTGGGGGAGGAAGAGGCAGGCTCTGTGAAGGACAGGAAACTACCTGTTTTCTCTATGTCTGAGCAATGAAATATCTAGAAATCATTCAAGTGGCAAGGATTGTAAGAAGATGTTGCAATGACTCAGACATTCCACTTAGTTCTGCTTTTGAGTTTTCCTGTTAATGTCCCAATCAGCATTAGACTTGTCATTACTGAGCTTGTGAGAACTAATAAAAATAATATTTGCATATCATTTCTACAGACAGAAGACCTGTTAGTTGAAGAAAGAAAATTAACTCTTAAATCCTCTATTACTGCTACTATTACATCATCCAAAACTCTCTTAACATTCTTGGCTACTGCATTATACATTAAATGGAGCAAGGATGGGAGATGTGATATCTCTTATTAGGACAACTGATATATTTCTAAAAATACAGGAAAGCTTGCAGAAACACAAAACATTAAAGAAAGCTTCTTTACAGAAAGAGAAAAAGGAAATGTCTCTAAAAACAGACTCCTAGAATTTACATATTTAAAAGCAAGGCTTTTCTTAACTGTATTGGACTGACTAATAAAGACTGTATGTTTTCAGAAATCCAGCCTTGATTACAACTGAAGACTATTAAAGGTATAACATACTACTTTCTCCATAATTAATCAAGGTTCTCATGTTCTAGAAGATTTTTTCTGTTTTGCATTCTGGAGGGTTAGGTTAAGTTCAGATGATCACAGCAGCTACCAAAATTCAGAACACAGCAGAGCTGGCTCAGTCCCTCTATTCAGTATAAAGCCCAATACCCAGACAAGCACGCACAAAGAATCTAGATGCAACCTTGTGAGAACTCAAGTTTCAAGGACAAGATGAAGACTGATATATAAAATCAGCAGACATGGCTGGGAGCTGTTTCATACAGCTCCCTTCTATGCTTTACATCAAACAAATCCATGCTAAATTTTGTCTTTAACAACTACAACAATCGCTGCATTATCTGAGGAAATTCCTCTTCATAACAAGCTCTTGTGTGCTTTGTGTAATTCCTTTACAAATAACCTTGAGCCTTGTGCATGTCCTCTTAATATCTCAGGAGAGGATCTCGTTTTTTTGTCCTCTCTTCCTCTCTTGCCTGCCCTCCCCCAGCCCCCATATTATCTCTTGCTGTCTTCTGGGTGGTTATGTTTAATCTCAGGATTAGGCAGCAGTCTGCAGTTTGCCTGGAACATCTTATCAGCTTCCAAGAGACATTTACAGGGAGAAAAAGACTCCGGTTTTGATAGCAGTAATTGTATTTAGCTTGTAAGATACAAGGCTATTTATCTCAGGGCTGGAAAATCACAGAGGGAGAGATAGAAAATGTTGCTGATAAAAAATAAATAAAACCAAAAAGAATGAAGAAAAGAAAAGAAGCAACTCCCTCCCTCCAAGTCCCTCCTCAAGTGGAGTGATGACATGGATAAAGGATTTAATGAACAAAACAATCATGCCACTCATAGAAGGAGATTGAAAATATCAAGGGAACGGTGATGAAATGCTTAAGTAGGACAAGATATGACCTGGTTCAAAGCAGGCACTGAACTCTAGTTTAGCAGTCATGTACTCAGGGAATTAGATTTGTAGAGATGTGAATAATCTTTTTTTTTTTGAAATACAGAACACTAATATTCAATTTATAATAGCTGGTGCTGTGAATATCCAACATTTCTGAAAATGAAGTCAGTTTTTATTTTTCAAAGAAACTTACAACTGTTCCTCCCATTGGACACACAATGTCAATACAAGTTATCTTCCTTATTAAATGCCCTTTCCATTACAAATTTGTAGTATTCAGCACCTTCTCTCCAGAACAGCTTAATCATCCTTTTCTCCCATCCCAAAAGCCTTGTTAAATTCCTGACGCTGATGTGACTCAAGTTCTATTTGGCCTACAGAACTACTGGAGTAGTTTCAGGTAAGTATTAAATACAAAAATAGGATCCAGATATTTTGAATTTTCTTAGGCTGTAACCAATATTTCAATTTAGTACAATTTAAATAATATATAAATAGGGCAGACTTAAAACCATCCCACTGAGAAATATCTAGCACTAAGAAGTATCCAGTTGCCTTTGATAGCAGGAACAAAAAAAAAACACCAACCAACCAAACACAAAAACTTACTCACATTCCCACATTTCCATTTGTATCTCTGTAATCACAGAGAAAATTCAGTAAAAAAAAGATAAGCTTGAATTATATCAAACAGAGATGAACAACAAAAATTTTACTTGTTTGCACCAACATAATTATTTCTCTGCAGCTAAAACAGATTAAACAGATGATCTATTAAATCAATACATGGATGACGTATATTATTTCTGGTGTCCCCAAAACCATCTTGGAAATTTTTTTCAAAGATGAGAAGTGATAAGGTAAAATATACTTTTAAAAATACCTGGTGACTAGATTATTTTTTTTCCAGAGCTTGTGTCTTACCACAGATCATTTAAACAAAATGTATTTAACCTTTTCTTCTGTTACCATGAGTGTAAAATAGTTTGCTGAAAATCTTGAGGGATCATGAAGGAATTCATCCAGCTTTCTTCCCTACCTCACATCCTCTCTCTAATACTAATCAAGCAATTTTCAGTCTTTCCCCAAGTATATGAAAAATATATCAGTGCAAGAAAAACTTGATGGCTTTCACATTTAAGATAGGTAGGACAATCACGACCACTGTAATTTTAATGTGAGCTTCTGGGAAGCAATTTTTTTCAGACAAGAGAAAGTAAGAAAGCCTTTTTTTTTTTTTTTTTACATAAACTACAAAAGATGTATTTCTGTGAAGACTTTAAACTGACATAAGCAAGCTTGTAACAAAGTAAGTAATTTTATCTTTCTCCATCTCCTGACCAGTCATTTTCACGATCCTGTAGCCTCTTCTCCTGGGCTACTTGCATGGTGACTAGTATTGGTGAAATGACTCAGCTGAACAGAAGGTGAGAGTAGAAAAAAGAAATTTAACTATTTAAATAACATGAGCATGAGAAGGAGTAATGAAAGAATAAATTTTGCTGTCCAGCTCAATCTGTAAACTGTGTTACAATCTACCTATATCAGCACTTTTATGTGAATAGGGAGTATGCCTCTGAGGTTTACCTAGCATTCCCTACTTGCTATGCTTTGATTCACATACTAAAATACTCTCAGCGAATGTGAACTGGATTCCTTTCAAATGAAATTAAACCAGAAGTTACATTCCAGCTGTTTAGGGAATTCAGTCCTTGGGATTGGAGCTAGTCCAAAACCTCAGGCTAGAATCAGGGATCTTAGAACCAACTTTTTGTTTTATAGGTGTATTCTCATCAGGCCACAGTACTCACCAAAGCCATCACAAACTCCCTGGAGTTCTGTTATAAGCTACCCATATTCCTAAAATCCAACTTTCTTACAATTTCTACTTGATTCAGAAAATGAAAAAAAATGGTGACATTTTTTTCCTGTTTTGAAGCCAAAAGAACTGAACACTAATGTCATTGGACAGGGCAGAGACTCCTAAAAGAAGGCTAAGTGATCACTCAAGAGAACGATAAAGGGGAAAAATATAAAATCTGTACTGAGAGAATGAACTAATGAATCCTCAGAAGGGCCCAATTGCTTAATGCTATCCCTCCCATTCCTTCTTCTTTTTCTTTTTTTTTTTTTCCTTTCAAATGTATAAATCTAGGCTACAGTTCTCTCGGCAAAGTATATATTTCTTTAAATGCCAGCATATTTCTGCCTCTCACTTCCTTTCCTGTAATCTTCTTTAAAACATTACTCCACCTAGACTTTTGCTCTGGTTTCTTATTCTCTCTCACTGTAAAGCTTCTCTTCACCTAGTTTTGTTTCCTTTATGACTGCAGAAAATGTAGTCAATGCATGGATGGATGAACAGGAATATCAGGCTTCTTTTAACATTCACTACAAATCTGGCAACATACAAAGAACTTCTTTGCAAGCAGAGATGAAGAAAAATCTGCCACTCAAGAACTAAAGAAAATTTAAGGACTGAGGTATTTCAGCTGTGCTTCAAGACAAAAGATTTGTTTTTAACCCTTCTGAGAATTGCTGACTCCCAAACCTTAGGATGCCTGACTTAAATCCTTCTCACTGTACTGTCAAGCCTCAAGTTTGAAGGGTTTTACAGTAATCTGAAACAAAAACATGTCACAGACTTCATTTGCTTAAACCAGCTTTCCTATCTAACTTACTTTCCTACTACATCACCAAAAAGATCAATTTAAATTTAGAGGCATCTGTCAGGAACAACATAAAGAAGAAAATGGCCAAACACAATCTGTTATCTGGGATGTACACTAAAAGGTGAAAGCACGTGAGACAGCGGAAGAGAGGAAGTCATGGAAAATATCACGTAGGGCACAGCAATTCATATATATTTTTTAGCGAAATGTATACATACTCTGACTGAGAAATACATTGCAACAATCAACTTGGTTAATTAAGCATCAAGGAATCAGTCATCAGTAGAAAATATAGATAAAGCCCATCTCCTTATTGCACAATTGAGGGAGAGGAGATAGGGCAAAATCATGAACAGTTCAACAGCTTTGCCTGAACCAAGTCACAAAGCTGAACAGCAGGTAGGAGTCCCATTGTTAACGCTGCTGTTTGCCATTACCCATTTCTCAAGAGCCTTGTCTCAGTTATCTGCACTGGATCACTATTCAGAGTCTTATTATCCAGTAAGAGAAACTCCGTCAGAGTTTGAATGATACTAAAGCTGAGAGTTCATTTCTAAATCTGAACCAACCTTAGCTTCCAGTTAATTTTAATTCCCTCCTTTACAGTTTATCCTAGAATCCTTAGAGTTGGAAGGAACCCTAAAAGATCACCTAGTCCAACTCCCCTGCAATGAACAGGGACATCCACAGCTAGATCAAGTTGCCCAGGGCCTGATCTAGCCTCGCCTTGAAAGTCTTCTGGGATGGAGCATCAACCACATCGCTGGGCAGCCTCTGCCAGGGTCTCACCACCCTCTCTGTGAAATGCTTCTTCCCTATGTCCAGCCTAAATCTTTAAGCTTGAAACCATTTCCCCTTGTTCTGTCACCACAGACCCCGCTAGTGAGTCTGTCCCCTCCTTTCCTGTAGCTCCCCTTTAGATATTGAAAGGCTGCTATCAGATGCCTTTCTGGGCTGCAAGGGCACACTGCTGGCTCATGTCCAGCTTCCCATCCACCAGTGCCCCCCCATTTTATTTTTTGGCAGGGCTATACTCCTTTTCAACTCCCAGCTTGTATTGTTAGTGGGAGTTGTCGTGACCTAGATGCAAGATCAGATTTACTTCTAACCTTTTCTTAACAAGAAAACAGCTTGTGTTGCACATTACGGAGTCGTAATTGGATGTTTTTAAAAAACAAACAAACAAAAAAACAACCTAATATGTACATATCAGAACTGTAGGTTTGCTCCTTTTCTGCTTTCCTTTCACTTCCTTGTCTTTTATATGAAGTAATAAAACATATCTCTGGAATCTTTCATTCCCTAGTTTCTTTAATTTCAATTTAACTGAATACAATGTTTTAAGGAAGGCCAATATTCTTTCTCTTTGCTCATTTTAAGAGCATCACACATTTATTTGTACTTTCCATTGAGCAAGTAATCATGAATCTGATGTATAATTCTTCAAGAGCTAATAAAACTCAGAGAGGAGCACAGAAATACCATTAAGAATTCCATCCTGCTGCCATCACGTGATGACAAAGAAACTTTTGCTAATTTGCCAAATTTGTGAACACAGCTGCAACATCATGCAGAAAATTATGCACACATTAAATTGTTCACATTATAGACATCACAGCATGCTCAAACATGTATGTGCCACAAATAAGTTTCTTTTTAAAACACTACAAAAAACTGTCTCTTCCAGAATTGAAGTGATCCTACATGTAGAACACAGAATTCCTTCAATATTAATACACAAGTTGAATATGAATTGCAATTTCAATATTCGATAGCTGAGACATACTAGATTAGTCCAGATCAGCTTAACCACAGAACTCTTTCAAAGCTGAGATTCTGCTGAATGTGTTTATTCTCTTCATGAAAAATATTAGGCACATGTTTGGTTTGCTCAGATGTCTTCTAAATTATCACTTCCTTAGAAAACTGAACTAATAAGGCATGGTTTCTTGTAGCTATTCTCTCGTTTAAGTTTTTCACAAAGCTGAGACATTAATAATACATTTATCTATGTATCTATGAATATTCTGGCTTTTAACGCAAAGTGAGATCAAGCCACAGTCCTTTCCCCTGAGAGAATCAGGATAGTGCACTCCTCCATTAGTTATTTTCACTAGCCATGTTGGACTTGAATATATTTTTTTCTTTTTAAAAATCTTCTGTTCCCTCCGTCAAATTTGGCTAAAAAATCAATATGAAAATTAACTGAAAAAATATAGGAGACACACATGTAGTACAATCCCCAAAGCCCTATTTTCACATGGAGAGGTTGAAAAATACTACACCTACAAAGAGCTAGCAGGTGAAACACCTGCATGGAAAGGAAATGATGTCTGGAATATAAAGGTTCCTTTGGGGTACAACTGCATATACTTAATACTAGGTCAGAACATAAGACCAATGCTGATTCTATTAAACCATATACTTTCTAAAGAAAATGCAGGACTACTTTAACCAAGACAAATACAGAGGATACAGAGGTATTCTCTGAATGTGACTTCTTTTCCCTTAAAAAAAAAAAAACATCTCAGAAGCAATAGCTGAATGCTTTGTTTCTTTATAGGAAGGAATTACTACAGCAAGTAATAGGAGGAGAAAACATATTCGTGGGATTTTTACTGTCTATAATCGGCTGGCAATTAGGTCAGAGGTATTTTACCATAAAACAACTGAAGAAAGGAGCAGAAGAAAGATGCTCAGTTTGGGGACCTACAGCCACCCTACTTTTTCTTACCAATGGATAATAGAGCTAGAATCTAGCTCAGCATTCTTGTCATTACTTTCCTAGAAAGCAATTATTTCACTAAAATAATGATAATTTTTTGAAGTGTACTTTTTTGCACACACAGCATCAAAACACTAAAAAAGAGTCTCTGAATACGAAGTAACATCACTCGCAGTAAAAACTTCCCCATGCACTTTCTGATTGAATAGAAGAGATGAAATTATCCCTTTGGAATAATTTATTAGTGTTTGAGAATAATTCATACAAAACTACAAATTGCCTTGTGCCTATCAGTAAATTTTTCTATCTTCTATTCCAGATGAGTTATGTGTAATCTAGAAAGGAAGAACTGGAAGTTGCTTATACTTAATACTTGGAAGCAACAAGATGATCATCGCTTGATCATAGACAACAAAGTGTGAACAAGATGAATATGGCTACAATTGGGATTGTTTCCCTGTGGTTCTTCTGCTTTTTGTAACTACCCCCATCACCAAGTCTCAACTATCTTATACCCTGTCCACATCATGTACAGCAGCCTGTTTTTCACTAGGGGTGAGTTTAATCTTTTAACACGGTGATGTGGCTATGTATTCCCAAAAGTGACATAACATGAGACAGAGATTCAAGAGCCACTTATTCAGTATTCCTAGTGGACTTGGGGTGATGACTTTCCAAGAGGTACTGAATTGCTGTGCTATATTCTGACCTAAGTCAACTGAGCGTTCTCAGCTTTGTCTAGATTTTGTGTCAACCACTATTTATGTGGAAACCTAAAAGAGAGTGAAAATCAGGTGATGAAAAATGGAGACAAGAACAAGGTTAATTCAAGTACTTGCAACTCAGTCTCCCACATTCTTTACAGTTCAGCTATGTACCTAGATAGCCTGTATCTTGGGGATGGCTAAATCCACCTCTCCTTGCAAAGTGCATTCAAAACTTTTCTCTCTTAATTACTGAGAATATCACAAGTAGCAAAACCAAGTTTGTTGTTGACGTGGTTTTTTTTTTTTTTTTTACTCTGCAGAACCAAGAGTCACTTAGAGACCTCCATAATAGCAAAATCTATGTGTCTCATACCATACAGTTATAAAAGACCAACCCTGTGTTTTCCAAAAGACAGAACATTCACCACTAGGCTGGTCAGTTTAATATTGAGACGATGCCACAAAGATCGATATAGTAACCACCTATTGTTAAATGTTATTTTGTAAATATGGGTAGACAGAAAGAGGAAAACAGAAAAAGCATGTACCTGTTGGATAGTGTTCATTCACTGGCCAGCTGTCAACTTGAAGCGTAGCATTGCCGCCATTCCTGGTAAAGCGCACCACATGGTATTTGCCATCATTCACAGGTGTGCTTTCCTCTTTAATAGAGATATCCACCGTGCCAATATTGAAGACTACACCAATCTTGCCTTGTTCCTGAAATGAAAGAAAAAAAGAAAAAAAAAAAAGCTCGCAAATTGCTTGCTATTAGGAGAATGTTCTGGCCCTATAAATCTCTAATGGGTTATTGTGCCGGTGGATGGCACTGAAGAATACACAGAAGCATCATCTTGAACTTAGTCAAGATACACTTCATTGGCTCTGCTTCAAGGCTAACATTGTCTTCCACACTCTTCTTTACAGCTTTCACATGAACATAGCAACTTGTTTGCTCTCTTAAGTATTACAAAATACAGTTAATAAATCAGGCAATAAAACCAAGGAGATGTGAATAGTTACTCGAACAACAATTCCACTGATTAGTTGTTTCTTGTTCAGTTGCCATCTGAAGTGCAGCCACATGCAGGTTGTATCCTAACTGTTTCACAAGTGCAAAAATAGAACAGAATAAATAGCCTCCACCCTAAAACAAATAACCATGGAAATCAGTAGAATGAATGCATTTTCAAAGATAACAAAATAAGAAATGAGCAAAAATGTACTAATCAGCTTTGGACATTTGAGGGAAGCTAATTGCTCCTAAACCAAATGGAAAATGCTCTGGACCTTCAAAGGATTGGAGTGACTGCAGTCTTATTTTTCTATCTCACATGCTCCAAGTGATGACTTGCTCCCCCTAGTGATCTCCCAAAACTTTCCAAATGCAGTTAACAAGAATACATCTTCAAGCTTTTAGCAAGGAGATGTACAGTAAGCTGGCTTCAGAGTTTATGAAGGCATACTACTGCATGTATGGCAAGGATTCAGTTCTGATTCGGGCAGAACTAAAATGTCTCACTCAGAAAACTAGTCATTTGTTAACATCTATACTATAAAATCGGCATTAGCCTTATTAGCTGTCTCAATAGAGAAATCGAAAAAGAAACAAAACAAGATAGTGGAAGGCCATCTCACAACGTCTTCGAAATAGAACTGTGGTGTACATCAGACCTAGCAGTCTACCTTATTCTTTGAACTGCAAAACTGCGATATCAGTTGAAAAGAAAAACAAACAGTCCTATAACTAAAGAGATCATTAAAAAAAACTAAACCGTGCCTGGATTACTTTAAATTTAGCACTATAACAGCATATAAAGAATTTTCCCTCTTCTCCTAACAGCATGTAAAGCATTTTCCCTCTTCTCCTAAATTTTAGACTCTGCTGCATTTATACTGGACAGCAAGAGTCTCACATTCATTCACACTACAGTGCTATAGACTGTCTTCATTATAAGATATCAAGAATCTTTTTTTTCATGTTAATAGAGGTAAGTTGATTGCAACATTTTATTGCAACTGAGAAATGCAGAAAATTGTGTAAAACACAACACAGGCCTAACTGAAAGCCTCCTCCAGCTCTATGCAGTCCCTCCTCCAGCAATGTTCCTCGTGACTTTCTGAGTTTTGCAGAGGCATGAGTTTACCAGATTTTTATACTCATACTTGGACTGAGCAGGATCTTGTCATGAAAATGGTTCTGTTCCAATTACCAGGATAGAACACAACATAATGCAATTCTCTAAAAGCAGAGCTATTGAAGCCAAACTGCAAAGAAAGACTTGAAGGTATACAAGACATAGTTTATTAGTTTATTCATGTTTTGGTTTTTTTGTTGTTGTTTTGGTTTGGCTTTAGCATCTCTAGGACACAAGATTCTCCCTGGAAAAAAAATCCAACTGTTAGTTTACTCATTACTGGTAGAATAACAGTAAAGCAAACCAGAAAGAAAAACCTACAGCAAAATACAATGACCATGGATACAGGGCAAATTCAGGATTTATTTTCACAATTCCTTCATCTCCAGTTTCCTATATTACAACAGCTAATTAAAAGCAGTTTTAATGAAAACTTTCCCTCTAAATTTGAAAGATAAACTTTACCAATAACACTGAACATTTCTTTATGGACTTGGCCTCCATCACTGCATTCCTCATACAGCTAGCACATTTTCTTTCTATGTTACCAAACATGGATATTAACTAGACCTGCAAGTATATGATGAAGAAAGATGTATTTCAAAGCCACTACATTTATTTTGTACTTAAATAACTAAATATCTTGCCAAAGTGAGGAAAAAGCAAAATACATAACCACAGAGCTGCAAGTTATATGCTCCAGAAGAACTCCAGAGAATTATAGTAGACAGTAGGCATTTCTTGCTATCAGCACTCGCTGATCTGCTCCAAACATCTTACACGAAAAGGTGATCACACATCCCTTGATACTGCTGCCCTCAAAAGCGACATTGCTTTCTCCTCACTTACAAATATTTTGGAGATAATGTTCAGGAGGTTTCTAAGACATCAGGCAAGTAAATATCATTACTTAATGGAATGGTTGTAGACAAATCACATGTATGGAAATACTAAAAAGAATGAATAAAGCTTCATTTTGGCCTCTCTGTTCTACACTACCACCCCCTTCAGGCCCTGGCAGCAATTCCTTGTTATATGCACTGCTCCAAAATGTTACTATGAATGTTACTAAACGACACAGGCTAATCTACATCCAAGAATCAGGAGATACAGAATCTTACCCTTAAGCACTATTTTCCTTTGGGCAACAATTTATTTTACCTTCTCATAAAACAGATTCTTGATCAGTGAAAGAGGAGTGACAGATATTCATCTTTCCAAGATCTACAAGCCCTGTAATCCAGACATATTTTTACCTAAACTCTGATAGCATTTTAATAATCCGAAGAACAATTACATGTTGAAATTGGAAGAAGCTGACAATGTCCTCTTAAAAGTCCAATGACAATATTTGCCCCTCAGTTTGATGACAGAAAGCAATCTAACTGAAATAATGTGAAGGGCGCTGAAGGAGTAGGAAATTATCATTTTAGTATACAGAGCATCACAGTGCACAAGCTGGAGAGGGAGTTGTGAAATTTCAGCCATACACCAACAGCTACACACACTGCTTACTTTCAGAAGGGCTCTAACTTTTGGCCTTCACCTTTCAGCCATTTTTTTCTTAATCTAGAAGTCAAATCATCCAGACTGAAAGCATGCAGATGTTTCTCAAAAACTAAAAGAGAGAACACCAGGCAATAAGACAAATCCTACTCTGAACTGCATCTATATGAATAAATAGCAATTCTGTGGAAGAAATTCAGGACCCTTACTGATGCAAGAAAAAATAAAAAATCTTTATTGAGGTGAAGAGATATATACATGTATATATATGCATATATATATATACAGCTAATTTTGGCAGATTTTTGAGAGATATTATAAGCAGTAGGTCAATTATTGTTTTATACTTCTTTTCTTCCTGCTTCAAGATGTCAAACTAGATTCTCTAAATCCTCATTACAAACCTATTTATCCAAAAAACTCAATACATATACAGAACAAAATAAATAGAAATTATTACTCTTAGGGGTCATGGTTTTTAAAAGAAGCAATTCTCACAGATACATAATTTATAAGGCTAAGAAGGACAAATGTTTTAATCTAGTCTGCTCTAAAATTTTATATGAGACTGTATATCTTGTCAGAATTGATCTTTTTTTGAACTATGGAATATATTCTAGAACAACATGCAATTGTGATCTGAATATTAACAGCTGAGGGGACAGTCATTACAACTGGGTCTTTTCAGTTACTTCTTTGATAAGGTTGGTCCAATTTTGAACACGGTCAAAAAGGCAAGAGAAATGTCAGAAATTATAAAGAAATGGAATAGAATAGAAAAGGAAAATCTCCGTTATAAGTTAATGGTCTACCTTTGACTTGAATTTTTGAACACAGTAAACAGAGCTTTACAAGCTCCCTCAGTAACAGAAAAATCAGAAGGTTCTAAAAAATATCAAATTTGAAAAAACAAAACCATCACTATTTTAATAACTGGAAGAATACAAATATTTACTAAAATCATTCGGTAACAAAATATATTCAAAAGAAGTACATTCTGAGATAGTACATAACTGAATCATGTAATTCACTCTCACAGTATGTGTTGGATGTTTAAGATACGTTCAGAAATATACAAATTCATGGGAGGAAAGTCAGTCATGAACTACTGGACACAACAGTGTGAATACAATATCCTGTTCAATAGATCTTCAAAAGCAGATCATTACTGTTTATTTTAATTTTTACCATCTATATTGAAAAGCATCTAACATCATACTTCTATAAATGGCTTGTTAGACTGTGATCAAGTAAAATTTATTTGAAGGCTATTACCAATTCTTAGGCATTTCATAAAGTGATAAAATGCTGAAATTAGCAAAGTAATGATAATCCAATCTTTTCTACTGAAAGTTTTAAAGCGTGGCTACGCTAAACATCTGCTGAGGTCAGGCTTGTATGTATAGTTCTGCCTTAGAGCAAGACAGTACTAGAGCAGATGACAAAGTTCCAGCTTCATTTTTCTGGGATTGGCACACTTATGCCAAACCCATATAATTTGCTACATGTCTGGAACTTTATGCATCACTACAGGTTTTTAAGTAACTAATACACAATATAAATAAAATTAAGCTCAGGATTTATTTGAAAGCCGATATTAACAAAGCCTGAGACCTTCTGAGATTTTAACTCACTTACAGAAGCAATCTAGCCAGTACATGGCTGAAATGATTTATTTTCTATTTTTACTGCTTCTCAGTTCTACCTTCAACAAGCCATTTGATTTGTCTTTCTAGATTACAAAGCCACTGGGTTATCATTCGGTACATTTATATGGTATCTAGCACAGCAGAACTCTGGTATCCAGTCTGCCTTCAGATCTTGTAGTTGTACAAATAATTAACATCAACTTATCTGATATACAGTATCATCACAACATTACCATGATAGGGCACATACTAAGCTTGCCTAAGCTAATTTCTTCAAAACTTGGAGAAAATGGGCATATCCAGTTTCTCTACTTAAATTTATTGAGCAAAGCCTAGTAGTCAGCGATATTTAGTGGTCTTAAGAGGAAGACTTGTTTTTGTGCTACTCAACACCCAAATGTGCCCGATTTAATTTTTTCTTCCTCTGACCCAAGAAAGTATTAGTGCACTGCTAGCTAATTATCTGGCATCAAAATACAATTTAAATTTCATTCCAGTGTATTAAGGTCACAAAATTGGTGGAAAACAATTGTTGTTACAAAGCTGGTGAAGCTCCAGCCATGAGACCATTAGTCTTCCTTGTATAGGGATGTCACAACGCAAGTAAGGAAACAGAAATTAACAACATGATGAAAAGGAGGCAAAATGAATTATGAAAGTGATATCTGTCTATCATTTCACTGGAAAATACATACTTCAGATGGTTAATTTGTTCCCTTAGCTTATAACACGCATCACAAAAGCCTGCCCTACATCGCGGTATGAACTCCAACTATAAGTAAGATTAAACATACTGCCCATGCTTTTTCAAAATACTAATTGCATATTCTGGAAATTGTTGAGAAACAACACTCTTAGATACAATGCTGGACTTGAGGAAAAAAAATCAGAAACCATTCTGAATGTTGATGTCAATTTTGATTTTTCTAAGTGACTGAGACAATGCACACCATGTTCTGCATTTTAATCTTCAAGTAACCAAACATGTACCCCTTCTCCTGCATTGCGAAAGTCAGCTGATCAAAAACAGGTCCTGTACTGTCACGTAACTCACTTCTAAGACAAAAATGTCACTAGCTTCTAAAAATGTCACATGCACTTAATAAAGAAAAGTCTGTAGTGAGAAGTCAGATTTTAGAAGGACACAAGAATAAGCAATCCACTCTGCAACAGAGATCTTCAAGGATAAAACATCTCCATCCATCTCACAGTGTCTCCATTGGAGTGTTAATCTGCTAGGTAACACTGCCAACAATTTACTCTGAGAGAAGCTAAAATGTCAGTTACAAAAATACAGTACCAAAGATATGATACTTACCAGCAGCATAAAATAAACTGCATACCGTAACTACCAGGCTTCTTTATCAAGAGACTTGATACAATTGTTTGATGTCTGAGGATGCAGCATCTATCATACGCTCTGTAACAGCAATCAGAGCTGTCTGTCTCAATCCATAACCCATAGAAAATGAGCACTTGTCAGGAAGATGGCATTAAAAAAAGGACACTGCTGCCTGACAGGAAAGGTGATGAGAAATATCAACTTGCCACCATCCAATTAGTCCAAGGAGAACAGATACAAAAGTGCAAAGACTGAGGAAACTTTGGACATAATTAATCTATTTAAAATTTGTTTTGTAAATTCTATTTTAACTTCTGTCATTAACAGTATTGCAGGGTTTCAAAGAGTTCCAAAAATGCATGTTTAAAGGTATTCTATTACACAGCACTGTAACATCACATATCTGCATATATCACATAGCACTGTAATATCAACATATCACTGTATTTTCTCTTTTCAGAGTGTTTACGTATAGATAAAATCATAGAATTACTCAGGTTGGAAGAGACCTCAAGGATCATCAAGTCCAACCGCAGCCTAACCATAGTATCCTAACTCCAACAATCCTCTGCTAAATCATATCTCCAAGATGTCTGATAGAGTTTAATGTATCCAGGGTCTACGCTGTATACGTCTTTTAAAAAGAACATAACAGATTTAATGAACTATATATAAAATCAACAGCATGTTGTAAACACAGCAGTAAGTCTTCCTTCCTAGACAAATGAGGAATATGAGCTAAGGTTCAATAGGCCTCTCCAATCAGCCAAGATAATGAAGAAAATAAGGGTATATGTAAACACAAACAGTGCCTGGATTTTCTAAAAGGTTATTTCTAGCTTTTCAAAGCTTACTTTTTTTAAACTGCAAAATTATTTTAAAGAAAGTGTAGTGTGGCTAGACTCCAGCAGAAAGCTTTTCCAATCTTGAATTGGTTTCTTAAAATTTTGCATGGGAGTAGAAAAGAGATAATATTATACATGAACAGTATGTGAACACTACAGTGTTCTACTGTACTGTACAATCACTATACTCATATTTCTAATGAAAATTTCCTAAATAATTATCTACAAATTTCAGTAACTTCCTATGACACAGCAATACTTGGTAAGGAACAGTGCAATACTGGACAGTAATGGTGAAAGAAGATAGACTGCTTTTGAACACATCCCACAAAGGAGACTACCAGTACTACCCGCATTTTGCACACGAGTAAACTGATATAAAATAAGCTGACTTGCCAAAATGTCACAGACACAGAAATGACAGGAACAGAAAAAATAATTAAAAGGCCCTCTAATTCTTAAGCCAGAAACCTACCATTTACGTTGGCTTTACTACCAAAGAATATTTCAAACATTCCAATTTTCTATGTGCATAGGATATGCTACTAAATTTATTTATGTAGAAGTGCTGCCATTTTCCTTGGTACCTTTTATGTCTAGTTCAGTGAGTGTTTTTCCATGATACACTGTTGTGAGATCTCTGTGTCCAGAACTCTGTGGTGCTCAATTCTAGGCCCTTCAATCTGCCCTGGAAGGGGCACTCAGCTTTTTCAAGTATAAAGTCTTTTTTTATGTTCATCTTCACCAACAGTCAACAGCTTCCTGAACCTAGGTGGGAACAGTATATTACATAGAGAGTGAATTTTCCTGTAGAGAAAAAATGTGAATTTTTATGAATCAAAATCAAGATTAACCTCTGGGAAAAAGTTATGACTTACCTATGCATATAATTTTTGTTATGGAATTCACTTGATGTAAAGCTGCTTGGAAATGAGGTATCAGCCACACAGCCTTGCCAAGATTGTACTTCATTGGATAAATAAGAATTCCAATGTCAAATTAAAACTTAACTAAAAGACGTTACACATAAAATTGAGGTATTTCCAGCACTATTTTTTTTTTTTTTTTTTTACAAAATAGGTGTGGAGAGAGTAGAGAGCAGATTAACGTTAGTTTCTATATATTTTTCATAGATTTTCTTTCTTCACCTTCTAAGAAAAAAAAATCACAAGATGTGATAGAATAGTCAATAAAATAAAGAAACTGCTTTCTTAGAACTGTGCTGAAAGCCTAACACTATTGCTACTACAGCAGCCCCTAGATGATAAGAGTTCTCTAGATTATCCTACACTAAAATCAGTTAGAAGAAACACAAGTGCATGAGACTGCACTTCCTGATTTAGTTTCCTTCTCTGTATGACCAATCACTTGCTCACGTTATTTTCTGTGGAATGAAGTTATGTTTCTTCAGGCCTGCAAGAAAAGACAAAGGACCACTTCCACAGATCTCTATTCATATACTGTTGTAGCCACCATTAAGAGCGCTGGGGTAAAAAAGTGTCAGGGCACAGGGGGTGAGATCAGGAAGGTATCGTTCATGGATTGGGAAACCTGCTTCTGTGAACACAGCTATTTTTCTGTATCTCATGTTGCAAGAATAAGATATCTCATATCTGAAATAAAAACAGAAAAGGAATCTCAGAGATTCCTTTGGGGCAGAAGTGTTTGGCAGATGTTGGGAGAGCACGAGGTAATTGAGACCTAGACACAAAGATCACAAAGTGACTTTGTAGTATGTTGGATTGGAGCAGATCATAGGTACCTATTCTATAGATACCTACCTACGTGACTAGGACAGAGTTTTTATGAGACAACTGAAACAACCAGCAGGATTATAGCTACTAGGCTATTGTGATTTAGAATATACTGTTTGTACTTGCATACTGGAAGCAAAAAAGAAATTTTCTTGCCTTTGTCCAGGACTCTGTGATTTGGCCACACACTCAGTAAATATTACTCAAGCAGAGTTCTCCTCACTCGCTATTTTGTCAGCATACTAATGAAATTAATAGGACAAACCCTGACATGCAGGAGAAAGTTATACAGGGGACCCAGATTTGAAAAAAGATTTAGCTTGACACTGTACGCTCAGCACAAAATAACACAGCCTTTAGAAATCAAATTTTAAAGAGAAGCCGTTTAGCTTGGAGAAATAAAAGATGTCCCTTATTTTATCTTTTTTCCAATGAGAGGCTGGGGAGTGGGCCCACAGTCATTTCTTCTTCCCACATAAATTACCCACCCAAAGAGCTGATTGGGAGAGTCAATTAAATTGTAACAGGTTGATTGTGTAGAATACAAACTGAAGGAGAGATAAGGGTGATGGATGTCTCTGGCCAGGTATTACAGCTGTTGTCTGTGGCTGTTCTTCACACAGATGGAGGACAGTATTGGCTGCATATGGCATTGGAGTTTGGACTTGGAAGGCAAATAGAGCAGACTATTGATAAAAGGAAGTAAAACCAAAGCAGTATGGTGGATAACAAACATGACAGACTGAACTGTTGACCACCTTCCAACTTTCTTCACCTCTATATCTTACCAAGATTTCTAGGATTCCATCTCCATTCCTACTACTTACCTTTTATTTCTGCCTGCAGCACAAAGGAAATTGAGAAGGTTTAACTGAAAAGTCTAAAAGTCAATAATCTTTCCACTAGCTGCATCCGGGCATCAGTCACTGAGGCAGACTACCTAGGTGGAAGTCTCATAAAATACTATGAATATTGCTTTGCCTTGAAAGCCTTACCATAACCAAAATAATCAGATGCTTTAGAAAACAGTGATTTGGGTGCTTCAGTTGGTGGGTAGGTGTGATATATAGAAGAATAAGGTGGTGGCAACTATCAGTCACCCCTGGCTAGGATTTCTGTTACAGCCTCAACAGTAAAGATATGCCATATTCCTGTATCCCAGGACTTAAAGAATCACAGGATGCCCTCTACGTCAGAGTCATTCTGTCACTACTGTCCTTAAGGCCATAATTTCTGGCACAATCTGTGATCTAAGTTCCTAAGTAGTAATAGTTTAATGTCATTTCTTCTTCTTTCAAATAGTTTTAACACTGATCCTGTACAATCTTTCCTCTCATATGAACATACCAGTTCGGGTTATTTCTCCTCCCAGAATATTCTCCTTTTTTTTTTTTATATTAATTTTCTTTCTTTCTTTCTTTTTGACAACTTTAATCTTCTTCATGTAAGACCATCTAAACTGCACCTTAAAATAGCAAGAGGCTTCTCTGGAGTCTGAGGAAAATTTCAGAATATTTTGACCATCTCCTGATACAACTGACATTGTATCTATGTGATACAATTTCTGAATGTTTACATCAGAAGATGAAAGGCTGGATTTAATTGACTCTCCTGTTGATAAGCTAATATCAAATAGATCATTAACAATAACTCGTTTTCTCAACCTTACAGATGGGTTTATGGTCACGTATAATAGTGTACAAAGCCAGAATCCAGATCCCTTCAATGTCTCTGCTATATCTACGCTATGGATAGTCTATGGTCTTCAAAAACGTTTTAAAGAGCAACTATCAGCCAGCTCACTAGAAACATTAACAATGCTAAATTGAAAATAAATACATCAGAAATATAAGCATTTAACTCCTAGAGCTTTAAGAGACAAAGAAAAAGCATCTAAAGACAAACATCAATATCCAAAATATATTATTTTGCAAATTCATGTGCATTCTGTAAACCAGTGGGCAATGCTAATGACACAGCCTTATCAGGCTGCTGTATAAAGGAAGCTGCACCAACAAAACAAAGAAGACAGTACATGTACAGATATGGGTGCACAACAGAAAAAAAATTTAGGAAAGCTAGCATGGGTACCACGTATTTGTAACCATCTTGTGTTCTATTTTTTCTCCTGATACAGAAGAAAAAAAGAGTAGAAAAATACAACAAAATAGGCTGTGCCAGTTTGTTGTAATTCTCCTGTTAGTCTGTGGAATCTCACTGTTTCACTGAATAAACATCATTATCAATAAATTGCTTTGTATCTCGTTACAATGTAAAATCACCAAAGATTTTACTTCAGAAAATGGATATCGTTTTGGGGGGAAGTGAGGAATATGGATAAGTTTATGCAGATCCACCATACATCAGTTATGCTCTGGTAACATACAAGAATGCATTACACGACATAAGCGAAAGAAGCTCTAGACAATACAAATAACATCAGTCTGCATGCAGGAGTAACCAATATTATAGCTTCAGGGGTGGATAAAACAAGGAGACTGTGGCTCTGTCTCATGATACTGTAATGTTCTTTTCTCACACTAGAACACAAGTTAAACTAATTACAATCCCATAAACAGATGGATACAATTGACAGTGTGATGCATAGCAAATTCCTAAGGCAGGGCTCTTAAAGTTTCAGAACTTCTCACCCTCAGATCTCACATACTAGCAGAGAATTATCCCAATGCTTGAAAAGAAGTCATCAATCAATGGTCAGAAGACTTCAGGGAGCACAACAGCTGTTTCAACATTTCAGGATTTTTTTTTTTTTTTTTTTTGTAAGATAAACATCAAAGATTTCAAAAGAAAACACACTACATTGTTTTATATTGTTTGGTTTTCCTGTAGAGAAACAAAGGGCATATTACTCTTGCTTCCATTTTGTCTTTATTTTTCATTCTTCCCCTTCTTTCAAAGAAAATAAGGAAGAGGAAAAGATGACAACATGAGATAAAGCAGAAATATTCTTAAAATTTATGACTAAAATCAAGATATGTTATCTGAAGAAGACAACTTTCTAGAACAGAAATTAAAAAAATCAATTTCAGTAGAACACATTAAAACTTCAAACAAATGTCCAAAATGAGCCTTATTTTTATTAATTTAAATCTTTTCTTCACAATGAAGGGTGTGAGTTTCTCATCTGGAATTAACAGCAGAGCAAGCCTCCTTGAACTGGTAACTAGTGGCCTCTACTATTATCCTAAAATAAGACATACCATTATAACCTTTCTCAGTATCATGTACTTAATCAAAACCCTCATGGCTATTTCTAAAGAGGTTAGCCTCCCTTAATCTCCCTGCCAAACTTTAGGAATGATATCTCAAAAGACAAATAAGAAGAATTACTATCACAAGAGATAACACTGATGTCCTTCTAATAAAGACTCTTGTTGACAGTGAAGCATGTGCTAAGCAGTGGTAAGGGAAGTTGAGTATGTTCCCTTCCGGAGTTTGTTCAAAACCAGTGGAAGCACAAATAGCGTACCTATAAGAAAGAGCCTGGGCATACTCCAAATACGATACTAATTCTTCATAGGATTAGTCACATTAGCAGATTTATACAGTTTTCTACTAGAACTCAACATTTTCACCCACTGTAACTATGGCAGTGGAAGAGAAAAAAAAAAGTATCGTAAGCGATTTTTTTTTCAAGTACTGTTATTCAATTCTTACAACTTTTTGGTGCTTTTAAAAATGCATTTACCAATTCACTTTTACCATGATACACTTTCAAGTGACCTCATCTTGGATTGTTTGGGTGTTATTTTATTTTATTGTTAACATAGAATGTTAAACGCTCAAGGATGCCCCTGTAATGTAATGATTCAGTATCCCAGCCAGTGGTTAACACCTCTGCTTCAAGGTAGTACTGGATACACATACTTTCTCAGCCTTAAGGAATGCATTTCTTCCTTTCTTTTTGAAACTGAGCAGGTGGCTTCAAGAAAAGGAAACATGAACGTCTTGCCCTCTTTTCTAGTAAATGCTTCATGATGAGAATAATTTGAAATGCGAAAAAGCTTGAAAGAGGCTTTATTGTTATAGTGAGAGATGTTAATGGCAATGATTGCACTTAAAGAAAAAAAAATGATGAAGGAATCAAAAAGTCAGCAACTGTGTCTTGAACTGGATCAAAGCAATAGAGAGGGAACTGTACCAAGTATCTCCTGTGAAAGTGTTTTCCAGTTTTCTGTCTACTCAATTAGATATAAGGAACTCCATAGTGCATTTCAGTGCATACTAAAAACACTATTTTTTGAAGATCTGGAGTTTTATAAGCATCATCAACTGGGATGAGACCCTTAACTCATTTACTGTAGACTACCAAATAGCTACAGAAGAGCTGTGTTCTTTTCATACCTTTGTTGATCGAGTTAAATTGCTAACTAGAAAGGAATAGCATTGTTGAATCCTCGATAGGGATGTTTATCTGGAAACATTCTGGCTTAAAAACTGTTGCTTTAAATTGATTCTCTGAGTCTTAACACTATTAACAGTTGAGCATTGGGTATACTTCATTATTTTCTGAGATTTACCTCTGGTTTATTTGCAGAAGCCACCTTTCTATCACTGTATTGACACACAAATGGAACCTGCACTTAACCCTGCCACATTTGCTAGCTGAGCACAAATCAAAGATTTCCACTCTTCACTGTCAAAAAGATGAAGATGAACTATTTTCTGTCCTACTCAAACAACACTTGTGCATTCAGGTTAGCCATCTACCAGAACTGATGTAAACCACAGCATCAGGTCCTGACCACAAACACATCAGAACATTTCCCTGCTTTGACTACAGATGAGTGCAGATGTATACTTTTCTTACAGTGACAATCAACTTTGGGACAAACATTCTGCAGTTTCATTTGTGTACATTGCTTCCTCTTTCAGGGCTTTAGAGAGAGTAAGTTATAGCATAGCATAAGAGCTTTTTGTCTTGTACACTAAACGTGGAACAATGATCTGAATTTCTCCTTTTATAAGGCTATGGAAAAGAAAAATGAGGGAAATAACAGAGGAGGTCAATCCACAAAAGCATCAACATCGTGTACCAAACTACTACTGCTAGCACAGATCAGTGCCTCCACTGAGTTTCTGAGATGGCTCAAAAAGAAAATAGATGCAATGACTCATGTTACTAAAGGTACATTACTCATAATCAGAGTCATTTCCTAGACTGTTAAATCAGCAACTTTTATGAACACTGAATTAAATACATCTTAAGTGGTATTTCAGAATTACAGTTGGTTACGTTTGGGCCTGCTGACCTTAATAAAAACACCTTAAGTATTTTCTTTTTAATTAAGGTAATGGTAAAGCTCTGAGGATGAGTATTGTTTTTCACTTCATTAATTTTATTGTTAACTTGCAGAAGAGATATTGAAACAGATTAGCAAAGCAACAAGACAGAGGGGACATTTCAGGTGGCCTGAACTGTACTGCAGTATTCATAGGTCCAGACTCCTAGTGCTAATCAAGCCCTGGGCACAGGAACCCCCCTGTCTCCAAATTGTTCAGCACCACAGTTCCAAATATCGCCAATAGCTGATCTACCAGCACTCAGTCTGACAGCCACCAACCTGCCTGGTTCCCTGGTCTCCACACAATAGAGACGTTATTTTTTAATAAATGCAGGAAAGCCTTTTTTTTTTTTTTTTTTTTTTTTTTTTTGGTAGAGGCAGATGGCTGTTCTGCAAGTTCCCTTCCTGTTTGGCTGTTAAGGAATTAGGAATTAACAGTCATACAGATTAAGAAAAAGTATCTAAGGATGCAGTTGTCTCTTTGAGAAAACAAGAATGCAGACTCTCCCACTCCAGTATATACAATGAAAAACTTTTGCAAGAGTCCAAACATAGTTATGCTTGTTTTTGTGTTGGCTTTCCTTGGTAAAAGTTGCTGGCCTAGAAAGAACCTTCTGGAATGGGATGATAATTTTTCCACATTAAAAATTAGCATTGTGAACATAGGGGCATTTCATATAAGCCTTCCTTACCAATTTGGGTACTAATTACATAAATAGTAAGAATTTAATTTTTTTTTCTTTCATAATTAGGGTCATCCATCTCAACCAAAACACACTGAAGATTCTTTGCTCTTCATAGCTGTTAGAAAAAAATGCTAACTAAGAGTAAGGCAAGTAAAAAAAACTCCCTTACGTCCTCATTTTGCACATCACTCTTGCTCACAGGATTTATTACAGCTTAAAGGAAAATTCTTGTTGAATCAACTCTTGAAAACACTGGTAGCACATGACTGCTTTCTACTCAGTAGATGAAGGAGGACAGCTGGAAGACCGTTTACTCCAGTAACTGCAAAACCACAAATCATCTGCTTTTGTGAAAGGAACCATGGTTTAATAAATGAGTTGCAGAGCTGCATGTCATAAGATCTTAATCCTACTCCTTATGCTGAAAGGGACTTGATACGTGGCTTGCAGGAAGCATAATAGCATTTTTGCCCCAATATCCTTATATTTGATATCAGAACAATGTTATTTTTATTGAACAGTTATACACTGCTCAGAGATCCCAGAATGGGAGAAGACCTGACAACTGCAAACTTCATCCAAGAAATTCTGACCTCTTACCAAAATGTTTGCAGATGTGTTTGCAGGCTGAACAGCTCCTGATAGTGGGGTAGCTTGTTTACCTGCTCAGTCCACACATTGTAGCAGCTGTTCTCAAGGGACACATATAATCATCACATTTGTCACGATGGCAATGGCGATAATGATACTGTATGCACTAATGAAAGGCATGTGCACATTTCACTTTCTGCCAGGCTTGGTGCTTAGGCAACACTGCTTGCCAGCTGCCTCTGTCCACAGCACAACCTGTAATTTAGTTAACAAAATGAGCCATTTCAGAGATCACTCATTATCCTGGCTGTCTTTATCCATTTACTGTTGCTGCCAGTGATAAATACAGCAGGCTTCACAAACAAGGTCTTTTTCAGTTGAAAAGGATGTAAAATAAACAAAAAAATTGATACTCCCATTCAGACCTTTTTGTCACAGTTGTGGAAGTTGTGCCACTTTTCACCTGTGAAGTTCAGCAGAAGTATCTTTGCCACATGTTTTCACTCTCAATTTTTACATCTTCTAAGCCATCCCTTCCCTTCCAGCTCCCTTGATGCTTTTACAGGATTTAGTGTGGTATGAACAGAAATTCTCAGGTACTGTTTATGCTTTACAACCTTCCAGTTTTCAGATCCAGGTGTATGCTATAAAATCAGCTATTTTCCTAGGTAAATGAACTTCGGGGCTCAAACACCATCGGTGGCCGTAAAGAAACAATGTCTAACGCTACTGATGTTTCACCTCCCATTTATGTGATAGTTAAGCACTGAAGTCAAAACCTTTCACTGATTTAGTTTTTCCCTCTCTTGGTGGAATAGGCATATCAGAACAAAGCTCAGAGTTCAGTAGTGCAGAATACAATACCAAGCACAAATCAGTTCACATCACGGTCTAAATCTTGAACTTCTCATGCAACTTCCCCTCAGCGTATATTTGACATTCGGTGTTGCATCCTGTCTTAATTCAGTTTCCCTTTATTCCACTTCTATCAACCAAAGGGAACTTCTCTTTTAGAATTACAAGGATTTGGACATCACAAGGAAGAGGTAGAAAAGAAGCTGCGTTTTAGCCCTAAAGTCTTTGGAGTACTGTCAGAAGAGCCCTAATTCATTTTCGAGTGCCTACTTGAGTCTTTCATTGTCACTGCTGATGAGTGTGCACTCCTTGCACTGTGAAGGCAATCAGCTTAGGTTCTGAAGACTCTCCAGCTAGTTTTAAATATCTATAGTCCTAACCTCACTACACAGACTTTCCCCACTTGGCTTCTTGCTGAGAATTCCAACTTTGAAAGAAAACTGAACTACAATTCAAATAAAGATACTGCATTGGAACACAAAAAAGGCATGTTACCAGGCCTGGCTTTTCCTTATTCATGCAACAAGAGTAATCACGTGCTACCATCTAATGGGAGCAGCACACAGCTTACCCCATAAATAGTTGTAAAGAGCTGTGTTAATGAAAGCTGCAGAAATTGTTGATACAGATAATTCTCAGAATAAAATACAAAACTTACTTATGTAAAAACTTACTTATGTAAAAACTTACTTATGTAAAAACTTACTTATGTACTTTATTTTTAAAAGCAGAGTAGATTAACTAAGAAATTACTCAATTTTTCATAGATTATCTTACAGACTACAGACAACACTAGAAGGTAACATATACTAACTTTTCTTCCCACCTCCTTTTTTTTTTTTTTTCCTGCAGGATATGTACAATGTTTCTAAGAATAAGAGATATGCCTACCTTGCCAGCCGAAGTAAAAGAAGCAACTGTCATACATTATTAATATATAAAAATATAAAACCAATATTAATTCTATGAGTAATCAAATGTGCCAGAATTTCTGCATTTATAAAGACACAGCAAAACACCACATAACAGAAAACAAATGTCAGCTAGAATTTCAAAAGGCTTTTTTAAAAAGCACTCTACTGAAAGACGCTATAAAAATTATAATAGGAGAAAAAGTTCTGTAAAAAGTTAGAAACTGATAAAAAAAGACAGTAGAAGAATGTGGGACTAAAATCGTTGGTTTTGTTTCTCAATATGGCAAATAAAACAATGGAGAAGTTCTGTTTAAGAAGCCCTGTCTCTCATAATTGTCAGTACTGTTGAAAAGAAGTAAATAACAAAGAAATAAATCCACAGCTGGCATAAAATTATTTAAGTTATTTCTTAGTAGGAGCCCTATGAAAATGGTCTACACAATGGCAAATTCAATTTATTGTTGAGAGATGCAAAAAATGCTTTCTGAAAATAACTAATAATCCGTATCTACTGCTGAATTCCAAATTAACTGGGAGCACCAAGGAGGAAGGCCCTATGCACATTTTTCAACCTGTTCAGGCCTGAACGTGGGATATAATAATAGGACAAAGATCCTAAATGAGAGAAAAACTCAGCTAGAAAATCTGAAAATACACTTGAATTTATTTTGGATAGAATGGCTTTTTTTTGTTTTGCTTTTGAAAATTCTTTTCTTTTGTTCCCTATTGTTGATATAAGCAAGTTTTTAGATTAAATTTTGGCAGAGACTGACCAGAGATAGGACATTAGCAGATCATGGGATTAAAAAAAATTAAAAACAAAACAAAACAAAACAAAACACCAAAGAGAAAAAAATACGTCCACAGGTATGTCTACATGTGAGGAGGCTGTAGCATCATCTACTCTGGAAATTTCAACACATCCAGATGGATCTTGGCTAGGTGAATCCTGTTCTGAAGAATAATAATCATACTCATGGTATTGCAATGCAATCCAGTTTTGCCCCTGACAGTACTTTGTCAAGGTGTACAGACAAGGTACATATTCAATCATCTTTCATTTTGCATTTGATTTCAAAGGAGTCATTGCTCAGATTCGACTCATAGATTTTCCAGATTGTGACACATCTTTGATGGGTGGATGATTCACATCAAATGAACCAAAGCCATGCACAGGCTTCTATCAGTGCTGGTATGATGCTCAAAGCACAGGGAAAATATGTTTCTTTCTCAGGGGATACTATTCACAGTGAGGCAAAAGACAGGCTTGCTTGGCTTTGTGGGCGATACAAACAATGGAGACAGTATTCACATTGCATTAAGTGTTTTGTAACAATTTGTGAAGTAGGGAATGTGATCTGTCAGAGGAATGGATGGTGTAGGAGGAACAAATGATACTCTGAATTTTTCCCAGCATAAGCCTTGGATAAACATATGAAAGATACGAAGCAGTAAAAGCATCTGAGAAAAGGAGACTACAAAAAACGACTTCTCCAACTCATGGAGCTCCCTACTGACACAATTTGACTAAAAAACCCAAACAGATAAACAGCAACAACAAAAACCAAAAGCAATCACCAGAACAAACAAACCAAAACAACAGCAACAAAAAAAGAACTCCATACAAATAGGGCAGCAAACTCACTTCAGGACGTGATCTGGTTTAAGCAGACACGGGGTTTCTCAGAACTAGGGTAGATGAGAAAGCCCAAAGAATTTTCAGTTTTTTTCTTGTCTTGACCTGAACAAGCATTTGCAGTTATGCAATTGTAATGAATCTTGAAAGTTACTAGAACAGGATCATTACATTTTTAACTGCCCCTACTGGGATAAAAATAAGAGCAACATGCAGCAATCAGTAATGATCTCAACACTCAAAATGAAGCAATATTACTAACAGAGTCAGTACTGAACCACAAAGACTCTCTTGTTCCTGCACAATGTAAGAAGACAAAACTCAGATGTCAGAAAGAAAGAACATAAAGAAACAGAGGAAAGAATGAGTTAGAAATAGCCTTCAGAGCAGTAGTCATTTTCAGATTCTTATTAACAACCTAAGAGATTAAATAATGGCAAGGGGGAGAGGATTAGTAAGCAGACTAATTTTATTTCTGTATCCAGCTATATGCTGGATATACAACTGAGATCTGTTTAGGATGATCATGTTTTGGATGTCATCTACCAATCCACGTCCCTGTCAGAAGAATGCACCTTTTGCATGGTTTAAACTCAAGATGATCTGATGACCTGGAGAAATTATGACATGAAGAAATAGGCTTGAAAGTAAGTATGATTGTGAATGAGTTTAGGAGTAAGAAATAGGATGTTTGACAAATCTCTATATCAAAAAGGGAAGATAGGCACTACTACCTTGTCTTTTCTCCCCCTGCCTCTACATCTTCATCAAAATAACTCCTTATTAATGTACCAGGAGAAGACATTTCACATTTACTCCTTAAGATCAACCTGACAACCTGCCAGCTGTTTCTGTATTATTCTCCCACAGCAGTATGAGTAATCCAAGTAATGTTCTCACTCTCTGCCAGCAGAATGGTTACCTGCTGTTCATTCCTCCTAGTCTGCTCCATGAGCAGGAAGTACCATCTCTTATGTTCCACATACTCTGCAAGGCATAAGTGTTGATATCATATAAGCACAGCTTTTACAGGATTTAGTGTGGTTATATTAGAAGTTCTCATGCCAGGAAAACAGACTCCCTACTTCTTATTTCCAGTATCCGTGCCCCAAACATATGATGGTCATTTCTCGGTGTTATTACAATACCACAGCCTGAAGAAGAAATTTGTGGGTCAATATATATTTCCACTGTCTTCTTGAACAGTAGAATGGAATTACTAAGCAATGAATAAGGGATAAATGTAGTCAGCTTGGGGAAATGTGCTCATCTCTTGGAGTGGATCCAGGGGATGGCCATGGAGATGATCAGAGGGCTAGAGCACCTCTCTTATGAAGAAAGGCTGAGGGAGCTGGGCTCATTTAGCTTGGAGAAGGCTCCAGGGAGACCTCATTGTGGCCTCCCACTACTGGAGGGGAGCTTACAAGCAGGAGGGGAGAGCACTTTTTACACAATCTGATAATAATAGGAATGATTTTAAGCTAAAACAGAAGAGATCAAATTAGACATTACGAAGAGATTTTTCACTCAGAGGGTGGTGAGGCACCGGCATGAGCTGCCCAGAGAAGCTGTTGATGTCCCATCCCTGGAAACATTCAAGGTTGGATATGGCCCTGAACAGCTTGATTGAGAGTGCAGCATCCCTGCACACTGCAGTTGGAACTAAATGATCTTTAAAATCCCTTCCAACATAAGCCATTATATGATACCACGATCTCTTATAAGCACATATTGGTGTTCAAGAGTGAAAGACAAGTGCAAAGGACATCAAAGGCCTGTGGGTCTTCTACTTTCAGAAAATAAAACTTTTAGAAAAAATACTCTAAGAAAGACACTTCCTAGGACATGAGCCAATCCTTGTAGATATCAGTAACTTATCTTGGTTTGCATCGCATCATCTAAAGTCTCAAAGTCTGAAGAAAGTACATTTGGTATTCAAAATCAATAGCTGGAAGGACACTTGAAAAACAATGACATATACCCCAAATTCTCTGGTGTAGGCTTGTAGGCTAACACTTGCTATGTCCCCTTATATCAGCTTGATGAAAGTTAAGAGATCAGAACGCGTGCAGTCTCATTCCATAAGATATTATCTTTTTTTTTCCCTCTCTCTTTAAAGAAAAAACATATATCTTTTTTCCCATTGTCTGCATCATTTACTATTTTCTGAGTAATTGTGTCTGTACAGGTAACAAGCCTGCGGGATTTGTTTGCCCACACACACAGGCATGTCCTAAAATGGAGAGCCAGACTTCCAGTGTGTTTGCCAGTGTCATACAACTGGTCTTTTCTGAAATGCTACAAAACAGAAAGAGAAAAAAGTAAAGGCAATGTTTGCCAAATGGCATCTTCTGTCACACGCATACACTGATCTGGATAGTCGCTTGGGTGCAGCATAAAAAGCTATTAGCATCAGAACAAAAACAGGCATCCAATTTCCCCACCCACCCAGATGGAAGAAAATAAAGCGCCTCACCAGTAATGGTTTTCAGACAGAAAGGGATACAAAACAGGAAACAAAACAGGATAGACTTCAACAGCATCCTTTTTTTAGTGTGTATTTTTGTCCTCTCACTCTTTTAGTGTCTAATCCATAAAAGAATCTAAATCTCATATAAAAAAAACCACCTCTGTTCCTGGATGCACTTTAAAGGCAAAGCAATATGAACAGAGGAAAGCACTGTAGCTAATAAGAAAGGACTTTCCTCTCTCATTCT
Organism: Chrysolophus pictus; assembly: GCA_037305975.1. Classification (NCBI taxonomy): domain Eukaryota; kingdom Metazoa; phylum Chordata; class Aves; order Galliformes; family Phasianidae; genus Chrysolophus; species Chrysolophus pictus. Next base: position 40,586,757 of record CM074580.1, on the reverse strand, counting down.
TTGTAAGTACATAATATCTAGCATACCCAATAAATGGAGATAGATAATAGAAAAGAAGGAAGGCTCAGGATTGAAAATGCATTGCATAGGCTTCCTCAAGCTCCTTTGAAGCTTTTGACTATCTCTCTGGAGCTCTCTTGAAATAAGGTGATAATGTCAACACTAATGATACTGATAACTCTAACAGTAATAGTTTAACTTATGACAAAACAAGAAGAGACCATCAAAAAAGTGGCCCTACTGCTTTCAGTGATAGGACAGCAGTGGTAGCATAAAGGAAGTAATATACAAGCAAGCAACACAATGGAATGCAAGAAGGGTAACGTTTAGTTTCTCTTCAAACATGGCTTTATTAGCAGCAGATCAGATAATGAAAGAATACTGGAGGAAGAGAAAAGGAAATACAGACTGAGATGAAGGCTCAAGAGGGAAGAAGTAGAAAAGAGATGGATTAAACTACCCAACAACAGAGATGGTAGACAATCCAGTTTTTGTGTTCTCTTTATTCTTTCTTTTGAAGAAAACAGAATAACGTACTGTAATATTCCAGTGTTGTGGAATAATGTACTGGACCTCCAAAGTCCATAATACAGTACAGTTTCTATTATTATTACTGTTTAGTAAATCTTCCTGTTCTACAAATACACCCAAAAGCCCCAAAACCAACACAAAGCATTCTGAAACCAAGACATAGAAAACTTGCTATCAGTTAAATGAAGGCACAGATGAAATTTGCAATAAAAATTGAAGCAATTTTGGGCTTGGGAATTAATTTGCTACCATGAAGTCAGTTCTCTCTAAAAAATAATGGGAAATAGAGGTTTCAATTTCAGGTGCCAAGTGATTACAGCTCAGTCTGAACTAAACTAAGGAATCAGGGCTAGCGCATCTTCTGCTGTGAAAAACATGCACAGGTATTGAAAGAACATAAGCAGTTAGAATGTCAGTTCTACCATCTGTCTTAAATGGATCATCTTCAACAAGATGTTTCCATTCAACACCATTTTAAAGCCGTATATATATATATTTTTTTGTCAACTCTGAAACCAAGAGAAGGGTTTTTGGGTATCCAGTTTTAGTAGATTTGAGTGCTGGTTTCAGGATCCCGGTAGCTTCAAGTTGCTACAACACCTGGAAATGTCCTTTCTTCAGCTCCTTTCCAACTTACCATACCTTGTTGGAGAAAACAATATTGCAGCCAAAACCAAATTTCATACCCAATGTTTGTAAAATAATTTAAAATGAGACCCATACATATATACATTATTGCTATCAAGACTTGCCATAGGAAAGTTCCAGTCAGCATTTCATACCAAAAAAAAGAGTAGTTGAGAGGGGAGAAATATAGTTGAAGACAATGTTAATAACAATCAAAAATGGCTGACATTTACACATTTCCAAAAGCTTGTTTAACCTGGGTAGATAGGTTGTTAAACAAACCCCTTTCACAGAGCTATAATCTGCAGGCATCAGATGAGAACTGAGCCAAATTTTAATGATCATATTTCTTAGAATGTATCTGTTCCTCTCAGGAACTCATTTTGATTTCAAACCACTGTCCCAAAGATTTATCTTTGATAAGACACAGCTGCTGGTTTCAACAAATTCTGTGGTCATTTTGCACTTTTATGTCACCTATTTTTAGCAGAGATTAGATTCTCCATATTTTTAACCAAGTGTGAATATTTGAACTGAGCAAAGTTTCTCTCGTTACCTTCCTGAAAAGGGTAGCTGCAAGAAACAAGAACATACTGCAGATATGGAGATGACATCTGACTGATGCCAAGACTATTAAACTGTGGAGATTGCTGTCGAATGCAAATACAACCCACTTTCAAGGAAACCATTAATATGGACAATAAATTATCCAACTCCTTATATGGTGCCAGAAAACATAAAAAAAAAAGTTCTCACTGTGTGTAGGAGTAAATACTGTATGGGAGATACAACAAGCACCAGAATCTCACACGGTGAATTGTAAATACCACATCCACAATATGTAAGCATGACTCACTAATCTATCTGGACAGATGTACTGCACTGTTACTGAAATGAGATGGAACATTATAGTTCCTTAAAAGCAAATAGCAATGTCAAACATAAATTTAAAATCAGGAAAAACTTGCTTGTTTTACCTAAGAATTGCAGAAATTAATTATAGCATAATCTAACACATATGTCAAGCAAATACATTAGTCAGTGCTCTTGGTTTCCTAGCAATTCAGATTAGTGCTCCACTGTAAGCCTCCTTGATACACAGTGCATCTGCATCTGATCTAGTACAGGGGGCATCCAATATTTTGACTTGCCTGAGTCACAATGAGTGAAGAGGAATTGTTTTGGGCTACATATAAATTATATAATATGGTTAACGTATAGAGGTAACAAAACATCTTTAATTTTTCTTTTTTTATTAAAACAAAAAAGAGGGCAACAAAAACATAAAACCAGTGAGATATTTGACATTGCTAAAATCATGTAATAATTTTAAACATTTACAATCTTCTGGGGCTGCATTATTAGCTACCCAAAGTTGCATGTGGTCCAGGTTGGACAAGTATGATTTAGGAATTGCTCATATAAACACAAAATAAACTACCACAAGGTTTTGAGAAGTACCAAGATCACAAGCAGGTGCACAACATCTGCAGTTGCACATATCCTTCAATGAGATACAGAAGAGATCTACAAAATAATGAAACATATCAGTAGTACGTCACTTTGAACTGCCAGCTATTACTACATTACCAGAACTTCTTTGCATGGAAAGATGGGATTTCTCTACTTTAGCCACTTAGAAAACAAGACATCTACTCAAAGTTAGTTTCCTAGGATCTTTCTATACTCAACAGTGATTACTAAAAATTTCAGAGTACCCTTCAATCTTGATGGCATGATCTGCTCAATAAAACTGTCTATCCTTCTTGCTGTAAACAGAACCTAGGAAACAGTAGGCTTAAAGTGTCTCAGACAGCTCAGATAAATAATGTGAATTTCACTTTACGACCAAATTATTTTACTTTCTATAGCTTTTTCCCATTATTTTAATCCTTGCACTTTGTACCAAAACATTACAGATCAATAGGTCTTTAGCTTAATATTTTCAAAGAAAGATGAAATCTCATCAATGTATTTATATGCCAGAAGTGATGATGCAGAGATGATGATGCCAAGCTCTTTTCAATGGTGTTCAGTGCCAGCACAAGAGATAATGGGCACAAACTGGAACACAGGAGGTTGTCTAAACATCAGGAAGCACTTTATCACTGTCTGCAATGGAACACAATGGAAGCTCTGGAGTCTCCCTTTGGAGACCTTAAGCCACTTGGACATGGGCCTAGGCAGCCTTCTCTCAGTGTCCCTGCTAAAGCAGAAGATGGACCAGATGGATCAAGAGGTTTCTACCACCCTCAGCCATGCTGCGAGTTTTGTGATCTCTCAATATCCCAACTCCTTCCATCCTTTGTTATCCAATAACATTGCTTATTTACCTCAAGTGGCATCAGTTACATGTTCTCAAGATATTTTAATTTACTTTATCTGCCCCTATTTTTTGGTAATCATCCAAAATAAGTAAATACTTGGAAAAAAAAAAAAGTGTATGTAAATGATCGTCAAAATGAAAATCCAAATAAATGTGTCAGGGGCTGTGAACCACCCCAGTGAAAGAGAAGCATTTATAGTAAGAGAAGTAGTTAACACATAGGTGTTGTCACTGAATCTGCCACAGCCTAGTTTTCTCCTAGGAAACAAGTCTTTGATTCTATTGTGCACTAGCTCCACCCTACATAAACAGGCATTACAGCACTCACCTATCTTGTTATACTCTAAAAACAAAGAGAAAAAGATAATAAAATTGTGCAGTATTGTTACTGGGCTATTTTTATATGATCACATTTTTAAATCCTGATTTTACATATACCATGTTCTCAATATATTTCAGTGCAGCCAACATCAAATTCCAAATAAAAATAAAAATAGTGAATCTCTCATTAATCATTTTGGCAAAATCTTCCTAGAAGTGACTTTGAAAAGGCAAGATAATTTTTGATAAGCTTTATCTTTTTGTGACTTTGAAAAGGGCACCATTAAACACTTACCATTCCTCCCTCACTTGTAAATGGAAACATACTTACAGCTAACATCCTATCAGTTGCAGTTTGAAACTTCAAAACTCACCTTCCTAATATGTGCTTCTAATTAAATTTCAGTCCCTAACCACAGCTGCTGTGATTCATGCATTCCCTGTTAGGTTCAGTGTTAATTAATGAGGGCTCTTTAAATTCTCTGAGCTGAGGTGTGGGAGGGAAACAGTGTATGCAAAACACTAGGATTTCTCAGTTTGTTGTGGTGTGTTGTGATGCCCCTTTGGGAGGGGGCTCAATTACAGCATGCATTCAAAATAGAATGAAAAAGGAGGTGGAGAACTGGGAACAAAAACCCACACAGTGTATTATTCATACGCAAATATACAATTATGCAGTCTCATGAATTAGGGAACTGCACTTTTAAAGAAAGACAGAACTGTGTCAGATTTTTGTTTTGTGGTATATTGGTATGATACTCTCTTCTTTCAATGAAAATTAGAGAAAAAGTGGGATGCAGTCAACAGGATCCAGAGGTGTCCATGAAATCCAGGGTCAACTTCTGACGGGTTCAATCTGAAGTATTAAAAAATTTCATGAAATATGGACTCCTACAATGCCTCTTAAGATTGGAAATCTAGGCTGAAAATGAGAGGACCCAGCATCTCTGCAGATAAAGATTTCAAGGAATTTCCTTGAGTTTGTGATCATCAGGCTAAATAAGCAAAGCAGTTATTTCTGGCCCTCCTGCACGAGTTCATAAACAATCACTGTTTCTAATGTGTTACACACAGGCAGGCTACTTGATACAATGAGATACCATGACTACTCTGTCATCAGTTAAGAGGCTGCCACTCAGAACATGGCTACAGCTCTCAGTTCGTCCAAAATACTCATCTCAAGATGCTATAACTGGTTGCAGATAAGGATGAGCATTTGAGCTTTGTCATTTGTGCTACAGAGGCTTGGTTTTTTGGGGTATTTTTTTCCCCTCGCTGCAATATCTCCTTTAAAGCATCTCTCCTCCTGAGTGTTATAAGCAGTGCAGAAAAAGCAGCAATTATAGTAGTGCAGCATTACGTACTGAAAATAAGTACCTCACAGCCAAATGAAACATCAGAAGAAATGTTAAGAAGAACAGAATGCAAATTCAGGAGGAAGAATTGGGCTTAGATCTTCACAGTGGCACCTCTTACAAAATATTCTTTGGGATACTTAACAGCCCTTAATAGCCATAACCTCAGACTTTGCTTTACTCTAAGACTGTCACTACAGTACCTGAAAAACTACAGACCCAGAGGTACACTGCTCGCAGCTGGGATGGAATCACATCATTCCCTCACTTTCACACCAAAGCTTGCCTTCCTCTGAATCAATCTAATGTTTGATCTGCCAAGCACCTGAACTAACGGTGAATAGACAATAACCATAAATTCTTTTAAAACTAGATTTTTTTTTCGTATTAGTGAATAAACTGGATACACTTGACTATTTCTTCTTAATGACTGTGATAATCTGATAGTGACTTTTTCAAGTCAAGGTGGCTCTGTCTCTGAGCTACGTACTCCATTTGCTCAGGGCAAATTGCAGCTGCACACCACATTTAGAAAAAAAAAAAGACAAGCAGTCTGAAAACAAAGCCTGTTGTCTTGTCATAGTCCAAGCAAAATTTATTCACTGTCTAGATCTAGCCCTGAGCCAACCTCAGGAGGAGCACTCAACAAAAACTTCTTCAAAATTTCCCCTAGACAAAGGTGATTGCTCTATAAATATCTCACAACAATTGATTTTTCTTACTGTAGAGCCTCTTTCAGCCTACAGGTTCTCAGCTCTGATTAATATCTTTTGGATTTGAACACATAGGACTTGACTGATAAATCCAGAAACTGTAAACATACTGCCACTAGAGCCTTTTTACTGTTAGGGATAGCAAGTTGAAAACAGCACAGTTTAAGGACAGATGCTGGAGTCCTCATGGTCTAAAGACTGATGTCTTCCAGCTGTTTCCCTGCCTCCAAGGGGTAGCAGGTATCAACATTTACTTTTTGGATAATTTTGACATTGGCAACCCCTCTCTTTCCATCAAAAGCCATTAGAAAATGCCCAGTATGGTTTCTTAAATACATAAAATGATTTACTGACACTTGACAAGGGAAAAAAAGGTTTAACTTGTTTTCCTCAGTTTACTCAGGATGAGGTTCTACTTCCAGCCCGATCACCTGGGAGAACAGTTTTTCTGTTAGCTGTATTGAAGGAAGTGTCCGAAAACTGCATCACCACTAGTGATGCATGGAACTGGTCTACTTTGATGAGCCCTAAATACTATAGCAAATGACACCTCTCAGTGGAAGAGCAGCCCTGGTTTTGCAAGCCAATTCCTACAATATGCTTGATGAATAGATATAGAGTGGGAGTGTGTGTGCATCTTTTTTTTTAATGCTTTTGGGACAAACTGAAAAGTAAAGAAAGGAACTGGTATACCTAGAACTTACCTGAAAAGCCTTGAATCTGCTATCACACTTTTGTACAACTCAGATCTGTAATCTCACTTGCTAGATTTGTCAAGAATTTGGTTGCATTCTGATTTTAACCTGCAATATAGCCTGTGCTATGAGATGAGACTGCTCTTCTCCAAAATCTCTAAATCCTTAGATGCTATTTCTATCAAATTGTAATATGGATCCATTCTTCTGTGTGCCTCTTTGTCCTTCTTATCTTATAGCTGATACAGATCCACCACCTTTCTAGCATTTGTTCATTAGTTTCTGAAAAGGTAATTATTTAACACATCCACCTATTTCACAGCTACAAGGATTCTGGAAAGATGAAAAGATTAAGTAGAAAGTAAACTAAATTAAAAACACACATAAGAGAAAACCTGCATGCTTCATCTTCATGCCACTAATTCTCTGAAATACTCTCAATTTTAAGCAGTATGGATGACATATCGTAAATAAAATTACTTGCTCAATCTAGGCTAGTCTTGTCTTTCTACACAAATGCAAAAGTTTTGCTGTTTACAGCATGCAAGAAGAAGTTTTCTCAAACAAATCTGAGAGCATACAAGACTATCATGGAAGCAGCATAAACTTATAACATTCACACAGTATAAAATCAAAGAATGGTTTGGGTAGGAAGGGACCTTAAAGATCCAACCTCCCTGCTATAGGCAGGGACATCTTCCTCTAGACCAGGTTGCTCAAAACCCCATCCAGCCTAGCCTTGAATGCTTCCAAGGGGAGGGCACCAACAACCTCACTGGGCAACCCGTTCCAGTGTGAGTAAAGATAGTAAGGATAGTAAAGATTTTCTTCCTAATATCTAGTCAAAACTATCCTCTTCCAGTTTAAAATAATTTTCCCTCATCCTGTCACTACATACCCTTATAAAAAAGTCCCTCCCCAGCTTTCCTGTAGGCCCAGTACTACAGTGCTTACTTATTCCAGAAAATTATGCAACAGATTTGAGGTTTATGGTAAAAGGCCAAAATCTGTGGCTGGAGGTGAAAAAAGTTGTTCTACCACAAACTGCCAAGTACTCATTCTGTCACTTCCTTTAGGACCATTAATATAGCTTTTCACAATGCTAGCATTTATTTCAAATAAACTGAAAACCCATTTAAAATAAACCGTAGCACCCACAGACCTGAGTATATAATACTGCATTCCACTGTGCTTTTCCACAGCACTCAGCAGCAAGCCACAAGTCTCTTCTTTCTTTCTTAAAAGAGCCTTCCCCTATCATCCCACATCCCTTTGGTGTCACACAGCTTTTTTCACATGAAGGGAAGGTAGCATCAACTCTGTTAGATTTCTTCTGAGGCAATGAAAGCTGCCAAAAATGACAAATCCTCAGAAAAGACACCCCCCCCCCTCCCAGCAAATGTCCTATTATCCCCCAAGAAAAGACAACAAAAAACTGCAACTTTTTATGTAATACAATTATTTCTATCTTTAAAGCCATATTAGAGTATCCTGTGTCACTGTCCACAAAAGTGGCCATGACATTTCCAGGACATGAGACTGTTCTCTATTCTTCCCTATTCTTCCCTGGGGATGCGTCCATCTTGCCTTACATGATTAAATGATCAGTGCAATTTTAGAGAGAGAAAAAAACATCTCTGATTAAAGAGGTCTCTAGAAAAGCCTAGAAAGTGATCTAACACTTGTTTGAGCACAATTGTTGAAAAGAAAGTTCTTAAAATATTCTCCATGGTGAAGACGACTAACTGTGTGCCTGAAAAACTGAAAGAGCAAATATAATGTGTAAAAAGAAAATTGAAGCCTTGGCCTCCTCACAAAAAATGCCAAAAGATAATGGAGTTTATTTTTTTTTGAATTTTTATATTTGGAGAAATTATTGCAGAAATAATACAAAGACCACCAACGAAACACTACAGTTGATTTTCCACTCCAAATAGTTCATGCCACTTCCCTATTCAGATTTAAGGTTCATACTTTAAAGGTCCTTTCTGAGAAGTGGGATTAGGTTTCAACAAATAAAACACTGCTTCCTAGAGCTCAAAATGAACATGGCCAGGCAATGCGACCATCTGCAAACACATTAAAAGCAGAAGGCTAAATTTTTTTCACCTTCAGTTTTAATGATATGTTGATGGCATACAGAATCAAGTGGAATTATGGCTTCATCCCATTACTATTATTTTTTTTCCCCATTAGAATATAATGATATGTAGTTTTATGAAACCAATACTTTTAGAACACTAAACAAGCACGCAGAGATGTAATGGATGATACCTACTTTACTCATACATTTTTCTTCCATAATCAATATCTCATGAAGATAATAATACTCCACTTTCAGCAGAATACCCTTTTTGAACTGAATGATGACCATGTGTCTTAAACGAAAAGGGCATTCAAGACTGCAACACATTCTCTGCAGTTGTTGACAATAATACAGCCATTTTTTTCCCTACAAGATACCAGTTACCAAAACACTGATCCATAAACACTGCAAATCATTTACATCTCACTTCTCAGTAACTTAGAAAGAAATATACATACATAAAGCATACATATCATGCATACAACAGATACATATTTTTGTTTACAGAGACATTCAGCAACATTTTAATCCATGCATACAAACTTCAATAGATTGAAAGGCACTAGTTTTACATTCTGACCTCAGCTCTTTCTCCTAGGTTCCCATAATTTCAAGCAAGTCAAATTTCAACATCTTCTCACCTACTAGTCAGGCTCCTAAAATCTATGTAGACAGCCAAAAAAATAAATGCTTTTCAGAGTCTTAGTTGAGAGCAAAATTAATCAAGGCAACATCAAGTTTTCGGCTGAAATTTATGTTCATTTATTCATCTTTTTTTTCCACTTCTCTTCTGTTACAAGTCTGTCTTGTCTGTCTCCACTGACTTTACTAAAAGCTATGCAAATCTTACCATCACTTTATCCCTCAACACACTACAAATCAGATCATTAGTCAACAAAGCAAATCTTTTAAAAAACTAGTTGTTTGAGTAGTAAGACAGGAAAAACTTTTAGAAAAACAATTTCCCCTTCAGCTACTCATAGTGTCTTCTATGTAGAGCAAAATTTTACGCTGTGAAATGAAGTTTTATCACTTGCTTTCATAACCTGTCAATGAACTTACTCAGTGATATCTGAAAAGGATACATTTTGCTTCTGAAGTTCTTTTTGTCAGTTGAAGAATACTTTTTACATTCTTCAGAACACAGCTAGCTGAAATAACTACATATGAGGGCTGCTCTGAAAGTAATGCCTCCTATTTTATTATGTTGGCCTACCATATCAAAGTTAGATGTTGGCATTATGGCAGCAGAGACTGAACCTTCCACCCAGTATTTCATTACATTTTGTTGCTATGAAACATATGGCAGAAGAGCATTCTGACAAAATGGTGTCTGACCTGGAAGTGCATATGAAGCAAATAGTTCTTCCATGTAGGAAAAAATGGCACCCACTGACATTCATTGATGCTTGCTGAATGTTTATGGAGACCAAACTCTGCATATAAGTGCAGGGAGGTGGTGGGTGATGTGCTTCAGCAGAAGCAATAGAAATGTGAAAGACAAGCCATGCCCTCGACAGCCATGCAGCTGACACATGGAATGAAGAGAATCTCAGTCTCATCCATGTGAACTGGAAAATTACAACCAGGGCACTGTGTGTGGAGCTGAATTCCTGCCCCAATGCATTGGAAACAATGGAGGCAACATTGGAATATCACAAAGTTTATGCCAGGTGGTTCCCACAAGTCATCACATAGGAATATGCATGTTTGTCAGGACCTACTGAACCAACATGAGGTTGAAGGTGACAGTTCCCTGAACTGCATCATAACTGGTGATGAGGCATGCTGTCATCACTATGAGCCAGATTCAAAACAGTCCATAATGTGGTTACATGAATTCCCCATCGAAGAAAACATCCAAGATTCAGTCCTCGGTGCATTAAAAAAAATGTGCACCATCTTTAGGGATAGGAAAGAGGTATTCCTTCTGGATTTCCTGGTACCCAGACAAATTATTAACTCTAATCACTAAATAGCAATGCTAACTAAGCTGAAAGCTCAAATACACAGAGTCAGGCTAGAGAAAACAATCTTTTTCTTGCAAAATGGTAACAAAAGGTCCCATATCAGTTGCAAGACTCACAGAGCACACTGCCAGTCTTGGCTGGACTGTTCTACCACACACACTGTAGAGTCCAGATTCAGTGCTTTCTGACTTCCATTTGTTCAAGTTGATGAGAGATGGATTGCACAGGCAACATTTTCCTAGCAACAATGTAGTCGTAACTGTGATACAGTGGGTCATCTTTGCTGGTGTAGATTTTTACAAACGCAGCATACAGGTTTTTGCTCACTGCTGGGAAAAATGTATAGCCAAAGATGGTGACTGTTGAAAAATAGTGCACTGTAGTTGATAATTTGTTCTATTAAATAACATTATTATGCTATTTGTTGCAGTTTCCATGGAAATAAATAAGATACATTACTTTCAGAGTGACCTACTTATGTCTCTCTTGGATTTCTGGAGATCTCTTTACAAGCCAGTTGATCTTTTTAAATGGGTTGAAGGCACAGACACAGGATTATCTCAAGTAAATTTCTCTTCTATTTAACTGGATTTTTTTTTTTTTTTAATGTTATGCAACAGTCATCTTGTGTCTATAACAGCTAACTGCCTTTCAATGCATCAAATTTTTATGATCTTTGGTCTTGTAATTATATAGTTTGCCCAGCCTCTTGATCTTTGTCAGTGTTACCTGGTCCATTTTAATTTCTAACAGTTCAACATTTCATTATCTCTGTTTTTTCATAGTATTTTCCATGTCTGTTGAATTTCATTTAGAAGCATTATCTACTCCAGGCAGAGTCATGCTCTCTGCCGACAGATACAGGTTTCTATCACCTGGGATACTGGGAGCCTAAATTCATGGAAAACATATTTGAGGAATTAGTGATGTTGACCAGGAGTTATCTGCTCTACTGGGCATAGTACCTAGGGCTTGAGAAGCTCACACGTTAGCATGAATATCTGCTGCATAGGAATCTGTTAGAGAGCCCTGTGCTGCCTGTTGGTGGATGTTATGACAGAAATAACTTTCCAGACTGTCAGAAAATACATGATTGTATTGCTGAGCAGAGAAGGACCACTCCCTTCAACCCACTGTTAACTCTCCTTCTAAAGCAGGCCATTATGCCATTGACCTTCTTTGCTAGGTATATGGCTGGCTTGGGTTCAGCTTGCTGTTTACAAGGATCAAGACCCTCCGGCTCTTTTCTGCTATACTGCTCTCCATCCAGACAATCCCTAGTCAGTAGAGGTGGCATTGGGGTTATTCTTCCCCAGGCACAGAACTCAGTAGTCCTTTTTGCTGAACTTCATGCAGAACTGTGGACCCACTTCTACAGCCTGTTTAGGTCCCTCTTGATATATCAGTATAGCTAGCCAATGTATCAGATATGCCTGCCAATTTTGTATCATCTGCAAACTTCCTGAGAACGCATGCTGGCTTATCATGCAGACCATTACTAAACTTGTTAAACTTGAGGAACCACAACAGACTTCAAAAAGGCACAAGTGTACACCCAGCACACATACAAGACAAACTATCGAGGCACACAAACAAAACACTAGAACTTTTATATTTTATCTAAGAAAAATTAGAAATATATCTGTACTAACATTTGGTATGCAGGTGGACAGTTGCACCTATTCAATTGGTTTGTGAGTCAAAGGGTCACATACCACGTATGGCTTATGAAGTGACCTTGGGATAAGCAGCATGGAGCAGGTCACTGTGGCACCCTCACTAATTCATTCACTTTGAGCTTATTTTGACTTAACATGATTACACGTAAACTGCATTAAGTGGATGTATGAATTCTATTATCTAGTTTTACTAAACTAACCTTCACAAACTGAACAAGAAATACTGCAGAAAAAAATGGCAGACTGAGGAGAGGACTGGTTATGTGAACATAAGTAAAAAACAACATAGCAGACCGGATGCTAGTTCCACTCCTAATACAAAAGCTCATTATCTGCCAACTTATGAGGTAAAAACAATGATCTAAATCAGATCAGACAACTTGGCCAAACAAACAAAAAATTATCAAGATTATTTCAAATACAGATATTCTTCCATGATATAAATAATCCTTGCCTTCACACAGATTGTGCCTTGAGATATTAGATAATAATATGAAGACTTGACAACTAGCAGGAGATCTAAAATCTAAGCATCCAGAACAGAAAGACAAGCCTCTATGATTTCTTCAGCAGTGTTTGAAGTCATGAGATATTACATGCAGTACTTTACAAAACATAATGGTAACTGGTCAGTAGTCTCTTTTGAGAATTCTTACTTTCTAGTATACGACAAGCTACATATTGCTGTCAAAACATTTGTTCTTCCTGTCATGATAAAAATGTCTGAAAATGCACAGAAAACAATTTAGAGACAAAAATGCATCCCTTTGTCAGTAAATACTGTTGGAAGATGTATAGAAAATGTTGCTGAAACAAGTACCAAAGCAAGTTAAACAATCTGGGAGGTCTGCTTTACAGCTGGATGAAAGTACAGATGTTTATGGAATTTGATAGATCGTGTTTCAATTCAATGAAATGTAGAAATAACTACATACTGTGATCTTGAAATTTGTACTGGCAAAGATGCATTTTCATAATAAGTTATTTTATGAAGAGCAGTGTTTATGGAAAAACTGTGCATGTGTAACCGCTGCTGCAGTGGATGCTTTGACTGGAATAAAAAAAAGGATTACAGGGTAAGGTTACAGTGATAGCACTGTATATGAAATTCATTCACTGGATCACTGATAGGCAAGCTACTGAAGCCAGAAGTGGACCACGTGTAACACGATAAAATATACGTGACTCATTTTACAAAAACAAGACCTTTTAGTAGTAGAATCTTTACAGCACTTTGTAGTGAGACGAGGAATGACTGAAAATCTTTCATGTACAACACAGAGGTTTCCTGGTTATCTCAAAGCAAAGCACTTAAGAAGTTCTTGAACTTTATGATACGTATTTCTTTCTTACAAAAAGACGAGTGTTCCAAATTTACCCATCTTTTCTGTGATGACAAGTGAATGACAAGTATGCAAATTAGAAAATATTCTGGAAAAAAATAAATACACAGTGTGTTGCTTCAAGGTAAAGGTGAGGTTATAAGAAGTGAGAAAACAACTGTTTTTTGCAAGTAACTCACACTGTGGAGAGAACAACTTGAAAGTAGATGTTTGAAAATGCTTTTGTTATGTGGTATTTTTGGGATAAAAATTTTATATTTCACACACAAAAAAATTGCCACAGTAATAATCTTATCCATTTATCACACTTAAAAAAACAACAAACAAGAATTTTGGAAGCAATTTTCTAACCTGTTTAAAAATATTCCTAATAAAGGGTATAGTGAGTTTTGAGCTCATTTGTTAAAAATATAAAATGTAACACTTTCTAATTATCTTGCATAAATAACTGATTGACGTCAGCGGAAGATGGAAATTTTATAGCCAAATTTCAATTAAAAAATCAGCATATTTGTAGATAAGCACCATGATTTAGTAAGTACAGACAACAAAGCATTTATTCTATTTGGATCTAAACACCATTACTGAGTATCTTTTTCAGCTCTGAAAGCCATTAAAACCAATTATCAAAGTAAGCCAAACTTAGAACCAGATTACTGAATTTCTGTTTCACAATGATTTACCAAGATTCTCAAAATGAAGCATTTTTAACCACATTGCTCAATTGAGTGCAAAAAGGTCTGTTCATCCATCAGTAAAATAATTTTCAAAAACAGTTTATTTCATCTTTGCCTCATCCTTTTCAATTTCTATGTGCATTTTATCATTTATATAATGTTTTCGTACGATAATTTCTAAGTAAATGAACACACACATTAGGTGTACGAGCTCAACATTTTTTTACTGATGAGTATGCAAGATAAAGATATCTGGAGAACACTGCTCTAGTGTAAATAGTAGTTAAAGTCAGCACTTAGAGTTACATATGATCCACAGGATGACATAGGATAAAGATTGGTTAACAGAGTAAGTGAAATGCCATATAATAATGCCCCCCAGAAAAGAATGAGGGACAATGCAGACACAGCCTGCAAAGAGAAGAAATTGAGTAAGCTGGTAGAGCAACTGGTAATGCTGGTGATAGAGCTGAGGAGGAGGATGGGTTAAAAGGCAGTGAGGATCAGCAGAGCAAATGGAGTAGTAGACTGTGGCATTTGGCTTATGAATTTTGAACCACAGACACTGGAATTTAGAACTATTCATACATCAGCTGTGAAATGCAACTAAAGCTTTACTGCTTGATGAAATGCAATTCAATGAATGCCCTTTGCTTAGGTGACAAAATGGCTTTCTCTGCATATAAACATGGCAGTTGCTGAAGGGGAAAAAAAGAAAATACTTTTCTGAACAATTGGAATCATATTTTTGAAAGTTTACTCATTAGTATGTCCTTGTGAAAGTGCTGAGGAACGACTGAACCTAAAATAATTCCTTGTAAACTGCAGAATTCCATCATTAAATCTATCAATCAAAGTTCCACTCATCATTCATCCCACACTTGTACTAATGCTTATTTCCAGGGATGGGAAGCTGCCACACTTCTGCCTCACAGCTAGTTTTTGTTTTCAAGAACTAAAACTGCTCTTTACACACAACAGATCCCCTTACCACAGTAAATAAATCATTGTTACATGGCCTTCAGTGATCTTCATGTTAGTTCATCATTCAAAGACACCAAAAATAGCAAAGCTATTTTTTTTTTTTCTGCACTCCCAATGGGTCTACAGAAAGCAAGAGCAGAAGCAATCCCAAAAGAACAAAAGGTAGGAGAGGTAAGTACTGCCTGTAAGAATGATTCTCAGAAGTTTTACCTAAATACAACAACATCTACATAAAGAGGATGGTTTTTCTTGCTTTTTCCCACCTTGACTATTCTTTAATACTCCTGGTGCAACAATAATCTCAGTTACACCATAGCAATTTCTGAGTGCAGCACGTGCTTTGTACAGCACTACAACATCTAAAAAACATCTATATTTATAAGCTCATCTTTCCTACACAGTAAAAAGATCAGTAAATCCAGAACAACACTGTGTAAAGTATGAATACAGAGAATACAGACGATGTGTTTGGAAGCTACCATAGGATTAGATTTTGTTTGAAGTTGCTATGAACAACAAGAAAGCATAAGAACTATTGTACTCTACTCACAACAATGTAAACTGAAAACATTACAGCCAAACACAATAATCGAAAGAATGAAGCAGAGAGGGCATTTAGTTCTTTATTGCCATCTTCCGCCTGTATATTCCTTTTCAACTCGCTAGGATAGCAGCTTTCCCTTTAATTCCAAAGTTGCATTTTCCTCAGCAGGATTTTCACATCACCCAAAATCTTGATAAAAATAATAATCCTTGATTAGTTTCACCATGACAGTCTGCTTCCTCCTGATTTGTTTCAATCACCTCTGTGTAACACAAAAATACATAGCTCAGGACAGGACAGGCAAGGACTGTTTTTGTCTTCTCATGACTGTTTCCACCAGATGGTGTTGCTAGTCCATACTTTGTCTGGCTTTGACCTCGCTCTTCAGTCCCACAGGCACATTCATGCCTATCTAAGACCTGCCATCTTGTCACTTTGCAATTATCTATCTAGGCCTTCTGGGTCAAAAGAAGAGTAAACTTCAGACTCTCCAAGACCACCTTTCTCACTGGAGCTAAAAGATCATTCCCACCAACAGTGCGGGGCCTATGCTCACTATCATCAGTCTGCTCAGGAATAAGTAGTCATACCAGTAATAAAGCATGAACCCACTTCACAGAATCACAGAATCACTAAGGTTGGAAAAGACCTATAAGATCATCCAGTCCAACTATCCACCTATCACCCATGGTTCTTGCTAAACTATATCCCTCAACACAAAATCCAAACGTTCCTTGAACAAGACTTGCATGTCTATAAGGGCAGACGGTACTAAGAAATTCCTTGGACACTCTTTCTTGGTTTTGTTTTGTTTGTTTGCTATTATTCCTCAGACCATGGTTTGATTGCATAGATACAGAAACTCGAAAAGGCTCCTGGTATTACATATGGCCCGGTTTTATCCCTTTTTACAAGACTTTTTCCTCTGCTATTGTACACACTGCCATATTTAACTATTCATAGATCAGAATCACCCTGGTTTACTCAAAACCATATACCCAAAGGCCAAAGGAGAGAATATTCCTCTCTGTATACATTGTGTATACAACCTTGTGTATACAACAATCTTTGATTCATTTATCATAATTAAATCTACTTCATCTACTTCAAACAATTTTTCCTCAGAATTTGTAGTCTTCAGAGATGCTGATTACAAAATATCTGTCAATATTTATAAATTCTTATTAGACAGAGCTTTTTGAGGAATGACATCCTTATTCCCGAGATAGGAAACAACATATCTCAAATACCATGGCAGAATAGCTAAAGGTAAATCTGACATTAGACTGACAAGCTTCAACTGGAAATATAGTTAACTTGCCACTATACACTCCTTAACTATTTTTCCAAAGATATACCTTTGTGAACACCACAAGAACCTATTAGTTGAATTACATAAATTCTTGTCTTGTAAATATCTAATAGCTATTTGAAATGATTCTACTAGTTAAACTTCCTTGTTCAGTATTCAGCACATTAACATTTCTGCTTTATGATTTGTTCATTAATGGCATTATAATAACTCAGCACCTCATGAGCTTCTCTAAACAACCACATTTTAACTAAATAAATAATTCATAAATATTTATAATTAATAAATTAGAGAGCAGAAAGATCAATTGTTCTGCATGCTGTATGAAAAGTATGTTCCATTAAGGCATCAACAGTGCTGTTGCCCAGAATATTAAAGAAAAAAGAACTGCGTATGGATGGAAATGTAACGCCTTAATCTCAGTTTTTTCTTGTATATCCTTAATTTTATATATTATTTATACTGATTTAAACCTACCTACGTTTCTACTAGATCTTTTCTGCTTACATTTAACACGACCTCTGTGTTATCTGAAATGGAACTCCTCAACTGAACCTCCCCCAGGTCTTTCCTTTGCTTTCACCATTACTATGGACTTCCTCGTATATCTTCCTATCCCTTACAGGATCGTGAAAGCCAGAAGGAAGTACTTTTTCCATTTCCTCTAGCTAAGTATCAGTTGAACTGTGGCTTTCTCTAGCTCTTTTGGAAATGCTTCCCCCACTTCTCTTTGCCCATTCTGCTAAAATTGCCTTTCTTCTTCAGTTAATATAATCCCTTTTCTTTTTTCCTCCTGCTTTTCTGATAGGTATTTTGGTCTTCTCAAGGGCAGTACAGAATGCTTAAGATTATCTTTGTGGTCTCTATCCTAACCACATTCTCTTCCAAAGTTATGCTGCCAAGCTCTCTTCTCTTTCTGAAAAAGAGAATACCACCACATCCCTTCAAATTTTTCACTTTTAAGATTATTAAGGTTGTCCCATCTATTTCTTCTCCTACCTAACCGGCTCTGTTTCGTTCCTCCAATTTTAATGCAGCTTTCCTCTATTTTACTATGTGCTTCCCCTATACAGCTTTGTCTTCTCGGCCATCCCAAAATACAGAATTTGGCAGGACTCCTACCAGTAGCATCAACCCATTAGCTGATCTGCTCAACTTTCGAAGTCTACCATTTGGTATGAACAATAAACTGTAATAAATTCTGCCTGTACAGAATATTGCGTAAGACACTAGCTAAAAGCAAGATTGTTTGTACTGTCATGAGAATTCAGCTTTATTACACTGCACCAAATAGGAAATTATTTTCTATTTCACCTATCCAATACTGAAATTCTCTCTACCTGTGCAGCATTATAGTTTTTATCAGTCTCTAAGCCCTCAGATTTTTGCATGCTACCAACATGAGAGTCTATCATTGAAATGTAGGCAACTCATGGATAATAGATCACAGTTTCATAATAGACTACAATACTAAATACAATTCACAGCAGGGAGTAAAGATTTCATAATTCATTTAACTAAATTCAAAGAGATGATGATTATATTACCAGGCAGAGATGTACGGGCATACCAAAAATAATATACCTTTTATCTTTACAAACATGTTTGGATGACATGTGACAAGTAGGTCAGTCAAGGCAGCACTGCAATGACTGTAGCCTATTACTTACTTTTCAAACATCTACCTCTCTTATCAACCCCTCCTGCTATCTTTGCTTCTAGTGTGTGTGAGAATGGAGGTGTTTCCTCATGCAATTCTGAAAGACCTGAGTAATTGAATTTCAACAAAGTAGGAAAATATTTTTCCAATTATCTTTGTCATCAAGTAAACTATAAAAAAACAAAAGCTAAGAAATGCCTCCAACACATGAACAATCATTTGCCATCAGTCACTATCATGGATTTTCTTCTGTTCCCAATCCTTCTGACTGATCACAGAAAGCTTAACGTATTAAGTAATTACTTCCTATCTCTCTTGGCTTCTGAACACCTACATTTCACCTTGAAGACATCTAATTTTGAGCATAAAATTAAGCCCCTATGACCATTCATTTTCCCATCTATCACTTTCCAAAGAGAACATACTGTAAAAGTGTTTTTTTTCTTTTTTTTACAAGATTCAAAGACTGTTTACATCTCCTATATTTTTTTATGGAAACATAGGACAATGGCTGTCCTATTTCTTTACCTTGATACCTCCCTGACATCAACACAAATGAAAACTTAGTATATTTTATTACAATTCAAAAAAGGAGGAAAAGATAAAGTCATTAAACAATTCCCACATTCTACTAATAAAACAGTGTTTTGCAAGGCCTGTAAGAAAGCAAGAAAAATGTACTCTGGTTGAGACATCTTTCTAATAATTGAGCAATAAATAGATGCAAGACAAAATCACAAATAGTCATATGAATGCACGGCTGAGATTGTATTTAAAATATCTTGATTGGCATCTGTTACGGTCCTAGCACTGAAGTACCCAAAGGTGCTCTGAAATCAGGTTTACTTCATCTTCTATGAATCCTCCAACTCTCCAGTGTTGTCAAGTTACTCAAGTCTGTCCCTGCTTCTTATATGGAATCAGACTTCCTCAAAGTTAGTTTGACTGAAGTTTAGTAAGAATACTTGGCATTTTGATTACTAGTTATAAGAAAGTACAAGGCAGAGCTGCAAGACCCAAGAACGAATGGTCATCCCTGTTGAGCTCTTTCGGAGATGGCTAGAGTATTACATTCATGGAAATAATCATGAAGTGAGGTGAAAGGACTATGAACTTGAGAACATTAGGCTTTGCCTTTAGTCTTATAATAAGGATAACAGACTCCTATATAATCTCCAAGTATGACTACAACACACCACAAATATCAAGGATGCAAATACCAACCTGATGAGAGATCACTCTTTAAATTACTGTTATTTCTTCCACATTTTTGGTGTAACTGTTACTCAAAATGATAGTTACTTTTTTTTATTTTTAGTTCTATTTAACACATCTCCTACAATGCTATTTAAGAAATACTAATTCTACAGGCAAAGGACACAGTGGAATCCAAATAACTGGTAAGGAAGCACTTGTAAAACTGGTTTTCTGAAACTTAGAGAATGGGTGTTTAAAATGCCTAGATATATCAACACTTACTGATCTTTTTTTCCCCATGTTTGTTTTTCAACTAGAAAGTCAGTAAATAAACTCATTATGGTTTTGTCACACACATTTTCCTCTCTTTCCAATATCCTTCTTTCATGCTGTTACAGTCCCAGTAAATATCTGCATTTTTCTTATCTTTGCCACACTTACATTACACTGTAAAAGCCTGAAAGTTGATTGTTTGCTAACAGCTTGCCTACAGATCACTTTTTATTTATCAATGTGTGCCTTTCCACAGTATTTTGAATAAAATGCACACTACATAAATGAATGACGTAATCCATGACAAAATGGGAAGAAGCTAGTTAGATGGTAGTTTTTTAGAGTATATTTTTGATTTTTTTTCAGAAGAGCATAAAACAGTATACAAACAATTGTAGTCTGCAATCAAGCGTACCATGAGCACTGACAACTCCTGAGTATTTCAAGAGATTCTTATCAGAAATGCAGCAAACAGAACAGGCCTCACAATCTGTGTTAATTCCTTTTACTTCCAAGATTGCCTTCCATACAGGAAGAAATCAGAACAGAAAGCAAAAATCAGCTTCTCTCTCCCTTCAGTCTTGAACTGTGTGGCACATTCCTTTTTCTTCTTTCCTACCTTCACACTTATTAATGCAATTGTCAATTTTTCTGCTGACAAACACTGGATTGAAATAATATTTCAATCAAGTATTTCCGTACGTGGTTCAATCTCTATCAACTGTAGTGAGAACAGTCCAACTGTCATACTATGTACAGCTGAAAAAAATGAGGGCAATCTCTTTTTGATCAGAGGTTAACTTCTTTGAAAAGTTCCAAGTTTATGTCTCAGAGATACTGTGACTGACACCATATGGCAATATAACAACAGGCGGGTGGTAACTGCATATAACTAAGAGGATTTATTCTGTGATTTTGGACTGAATGTTTCCAAAAATTACCATAATGCACAAATTCAATTTCACAGCAGTAAGTTTGCACATTTCTTACGTAACAATTTGATAGCAATACCCAAAGTAAATAGCATTCAGAGGTACACTGTGCATATACTCACAGTATATACTTCTCAGTATATAGTCAACACAAACTTGTAGCAGTAAATGTTGCTTCTAATCCTATCTCCAAAATAGACTGCTTGCAGAAGTATGTGTTACAATTAGGAATCTCAGAGTAGCATGCATTTCACAGCACAGTGAAGGACCAAATGCACCAAAATGCAAACGTCACCTAGTATTGAAGGTTTCTAAACTTTGGATATACCTCATCCAGCGTTGGTGACAATACTGCTCTGTACTACAGGCTGTTTCAACCATCATTTCTCATCATCTCTTTTGAATTCAAAGGATCAGTGACACCTTATAATTAGCAATAACTTTATCCCAAAGTAGTCTTCTTTACATGACCAGTTGGTTCATTCCACTCCAAGACATCACTGGAACAACCGATATGTCAGGAAACCATCCTTAGAGGGAAGCAAGATAGTATTTCTGGGAAAGGATAAATTTTGCTTGCTTCAAATAGGGTACTGCATGCTATTCTCTTCATAGGATGAGTTAATGAGGACCTCTGCTCTTTTTTGACATTAAAGAAAAAAACTAGAAGCCCAACAATACAAAAAAAATATCAAAACCATCCCATTATGGAACACGAAAACATATGTCTGGTACTTAATCTGAAGTAATTACACTAGAGTCAAATGAGTTGCTGTAGTACTGTGATACTTGCTAAAGTGAAAATACAAGAATAATTTCAGTATTGGTTAGCTTTTGAGAAACGACTATATTGTTATTTGTGACAGTAGTGTCAAAACTACCAAATGGGACAATAGGTTTCCTTATTTTCTTTGGTCTAAGCCAGTATCTGTTAATTTAGCCCACATCCCATCCCAAATCAATTACCATTTCTTCCCGTCCCTTCACCATGATATGTATTAATTCATTTACAGTGTTAGGACCCTTACCAACTAGCACTGCCACATTAGCCAAGATGTTATATTCCTGTTTGCCATATCACTTTTGTCCTGGCCTAGCCTTAATGTAATTTTTTTTCCCTCTTCTGTCTCTTACCTGTACCTATCATGCACTATATAGCCCTTATTAGGAACTTATCCCAGACAAAATGATTCAGATGCAATTCATAGATGGAGAAACAGCCATGCGACTAAACCCTACAGTCCTTAATATTGAAATCCCACCATTTTATGAAGGAAATCGAATGCAATCTTGGAGCTCTTTAACGTAACATTTTTACTGGATACAGAAGAAGCAATCAGACTGCTGAAAATTGTGCTAACCACCCACACAACTCAATACTGACCATCATCAGCAATGCAATATACGATGAAACTGATAATTTTGTGTACAATTGCTGTAATAACACAGGAAAAAAAAAATCAAACACATTAAAGAAACTGGAGGAAAGACAAACATCACACAGTATTAGTTGTGGGCTTGCTTATAAGAAACAAAATGGTATTTCAGAAAATTGATCAGCTATATCTATACTTAGCTACTTAACAAAACATAGTTCCTGCTATGATGGAAGATTGTTGATATATTTACAGGAAACCTAATAACAACTGCATTAATACTAACACGTATCAAGACAGACGAGCGTATTCTCATTATTATTCCTGGCAAAACTCTGACAAAAGGGGATTCTGGGCATTACAATTTTTGACAATGTGTCATGAGATGGAATTGAGGTGGCTATGGAAGAAAAAAACAAAAACAGCTTAAAATTATACACATTCTTTTAATTGTCCTAATTAAATCAAACAAAACAACTATATCAAAAAATATCTCGTGACTGAATAATAGAAGTGCCAATAGTAGCAATAGAAAGTGATCACAATAAATGCATGGAATAAACTCAAGGCCATCCAAGCAGCAATACACTATCACTGCGTTAAAGGGCTGGCTGTAAAGTAAAATATAACAGCAAATTCCAAGTATTTGCCTGTAAATCATAAAGGATCTCACTATTGGAAGAAAAAAGTCTATAATGTCTGAGCTACTGAGTATGGCAAGATCATGACAAAAACACTGAGTCATTTCTAGAGACACTAGAAAATGATGCACTGGTTTGAAATTTATCCAAGATGTTACGGTATATTCAGACACAAGCGGACCACATAACTGCGAAGGATTCTTGTTCCTAATGCAAGTGAGATGCCCAGTCTGAGAAACACATCTGTGAAAGACTATCCATAGCCACTCTGTACTCCAAACATTTTTGGAAGTTTCTGTACTCACTGGTCTCTCTGTTTATGCTCATAAATAAGTGAGCAGCAGCTTTTTCACAGCCAGATGTTGTATATACTTCATCTCTCTGTGGCATCTGTTGGATTGAAATATTTATTTCAAACAGCTCCACTGCATTTCTTTTGCAAAAAAAAACCCAAAAAAACAAAAAAAAAACAAAAACAACTCTGAAAAGTGAAAATTGTAATCAGGATTTGTTTAATGACATAAGACAGTGCTACCATATTTTGAAACTGAATACACAAAGCATGGAAGAGAGCCATTAAAGCTACACATAGGACAGCTAATTGGTGGTTCCTTAAATACTACACAAAACAAACAAAAAAAAAAAGGATCACTATTTACATTGGAATTATGAGTACCCAAAATTGGAAAATAGAACAATGGAGCCTGTTGAGAGCTCCAGGCGATTCTCAAAAGTGATTTCCTTTGCCATTCCTCTGTTTTTAATACTTCTTTTGATGTTCTTTGTAAGGTCCAAAGAAATATAAAATTATTAGCCTCCCTCTACAGATAGCAGAGGTTCTCGTGTTCTCTGAGTTTTACTGTTTCTGTGTACTAAGGAAAGAACACCACTCTCAGCTTCACTGTTCTTGTTTTAGGAATGTGTACATTTTATAGTTCAATAATGGAAAGAACCTTTGTTGACAATAGTTTAATAGAAGTGTAGCAATTCCATGAATTTACTGATAGCCCCCAGCCAAACAGCCCTAGGCACTTTATGAATATTCATTACATAAATCTTTCAAATGTATTTTGAAGGAGGCATCAGGTATATTATTCAGAGAGGGAAACTGCAGCACAGAAAAAGATTAAATTGAGAACTTTATAGGTAATATGTTCAAAATTGTAAACAATTTTTCTAATTCCTAAATCTTGTGCTTAATTACCAACACATTGTTCACTGACACATCAAACTGTTATGCTTCTATGTTGCCTTTTCTCTGAAAGGCTGCACTAGAATTATTCAACCAAGTAACAGTGAAGCATTATAACACCCTCCTTCACCTCTCCGCTCTGTCTGCCTACTGCTGATTCATTCCTAACTTACTGATCTCTCTGCTTTTTAGCTTTCTGCTTGACAAGATAGTGTATGATTTTTAGCATGACAGACCGACAAGAAACAATGGAATGACCAAATATGCTTACCCACATTTAATTAACCTTCAACATGACTGCTTCATGCGAGTGTGAGGAAGGTTCATAAAACAGAGGTAAAGCATCAAAATAATCAGAACTCCAAATTTACTTCTGCCAGTGACACAAAGGCTAGGGGCAGTGATAATAAGCCTTGAACATAAAGGTCAGAATTTAGAAATGGTTAGACTGTAGGAAAGACCAAGTCCTATCATTTTCCCTTTCTTTCTCTTTCTTTCTCTCTTAGCTGACTTCTCATACCACACTTTCAAAGAGCTATTCATATTTGTAGATGGGAAAACTAAAGCCAGGGACAAGAGAGCTGGGACATGCCAGACAAACATATTGCAAAACAGTGGAAAGATAAATCAGCTCAGGAACACTTGCTTACCATCCTTGTATAGACCACTAGCCCGCAGTGGATTTCTCAAACTAAGAAGTAGAACTCAGATACTATATTACATCACTAAAACATACGCAATAAATGAAACTTGCATTCATCAGAATCTGGAGTTTTCACTGATGTGTCCTATTTGTAGGCAGGTCTAGAGGATAGATCAAGGTCAAAAACATTTCTGCATTAGAGCATGTTCAGCTTGCCATGTGTTTTTGTAGCTTTTAAATCTTCCACTAAACACTTTCCTACATTAAAGATAGATTTCCAGGATGATTTGGATGGAGATTTGCCTAATGTTTTTTCAGCCACTGTTTAGAAAAGCCTTGGATGGTTTTCAAATTACTTCTCTTCCTCCCTTTTCAATTAATCTTAATATACCAGTGTCTTTCTTCCCTGTACTCCTAACTCTTTTCATTCCCCTACCACAACTACTCTGGTGTTGATTAGGTAGTAATGATGAAGAGAGTACATCTCCTCACTTCAGTGAGACAATGTTGCTTCAGGTAACAAAAAAACATTTCTTAATTTCTCTTTTGGGTGGATCTTGGAGACTTTCCAAGGCTCAAACAAAGAAAGCCACATTGTTGACTTCTACAGCATAGACTGTTATAAAGCTTTAACTTAGATTTAGGAATTTTTTGGCAATTCTTTCAACAGCTTGGCACAACCTACTCGCAAGAACTCCTGAGAACATTCTTACTGTGAACCTCTTGTAACCAGGCTTGATGTCATAGCTGGCATCCTCTCCTTTTCAGTGCCTGCCAGCAGTCAAAATGGTGCACACATGGTACCCTTCCCCCACTGTCACCTTCCACCTGCCACAACATAAGGTGGTTGCAGCATAGGGCAGCAGACGGACACACCAAAAGTCTGCCCCAACAAAATGGGGCCAGCAGTGGCATTGCAGCTCAGAAAGGGAATGCTGTTGTCAGGGCAAAGCAGAACGAAGAAACCAAAATGCTGCTCCCTGAAAACTCCTCCAGGCCACATCTGCTTCCACACATGCCAAAGATGGCAAATCTAAAAAAGTCACAGCACGGGCTCTGACAGCACTGCCAGACATACATCACTGATGTCCGTTCTATATTTGCCTGTCCTCAACTCACTGAAGTCATCCAACTGACTTCCTGCCTGTGATGCTTCCTGCTGACTTCAGTTGGACCTGAAGTGTGCCCCTGCTGAGCAGTACTGCAGCAGCAGCATGCAGAAGAGCTGCGGCAGCATAGTTCTTACCTGAGATCGGGAATTCTCGTGTATGATGCATAAGGATAACTATATGCTGGGAGGTTAAACTCTGTACTTGTCTGAGAGGTCTGATATATAGTTTGAGTGATGTGCTACAACAGCTAGCCTGCAGAAGGCTCAAGTCTAAATGAGCAAGCAACATATTTCTATTTAAATAATCACCACCATCCAAGGATATTCCTTAGTGAAGGTAAATACTTCACTACTGTCTGTCGCTAGATAGGGTAAATTGATGCATCATGAAGACAAGAGCCTAACTGCTCAAGGCAAGGCATCACTAGCCCAGACACACAACTTCTGTAGCCTTAACTAAGCCATTAAAGACTATCTTGGAAGGGAGATAGTGACCAAAATTGAATTCTTATGGAAAAATGCAGTTGCTCGCATTTGTTGCAAAAATGCTGCAACAAATTGTTGTCCTGTTACAGAAAACATTTTACCTGCAAATTTGAAGTTCTTTTACAGCAATTCTAAATGCAACTGTTTTTAATTGATCTATACAGATTTTGTTTTTCAACACTAAATCTTCAAAGTAAGATATGAGATCTTTCACTTTGTGTTTTCCACAACAGGATTGCTTTCTCTCTTCTCTTCCTCCCTTGTCATTTCGTTACTATGCACTGGCAACATTAAAACTATCAATTGTCCTGTATACTTCATACAACTCACCGGCACGGTTTACCTAGCTTTATCTTTACACTCTCATCAGTGTTGACTACACATTAAAAATGTGGTTTTGAATTTGCTGGTTATGTCCTTTGGTTTCCTCCTTATTCTGAAGAAACATGTATCTCTCAAGATTAGTTGGAATAGTATTTGCCAAAATAAATGTTTCCTTTACAATTATAACAATTCTGCTGTGATTGTTTCCTGAGCACAGTTGTGCTGTGATTGTGTTTTGAATTATTTGCTCTTTCAAGGAGTTCACAGCAATTCTGAGTTAGATATCAGCACTGCAAAAGGTTTCAGGAAACTAACAATGGAATAACACTGACTACACTTTGAAGTGAAATACCTTACAAAGAAATTCAAGTTTTTATCAGGCTAAAGCTATGAAGATCTAGAGGGAATACAATATTGAACAGGTTTTATAACAGATATACAGCTTTAGCACCTATACCCGTATCTCTCACCAGCAGTTCAGCATTCTGAAATGCAAAATGACAGAAATGTAAAGGAATATACAAAGACCACATTTTACCCAGTAAATATATATATTACATTATTACTGGAATTTTAACCATAAGCAAATTGATTACTTTGTTAATCTGACAGAAAGGAATAAGAGACTGAATCTTCCAGAGGAATAATTTGAATACACAAAAACTAATGTAAGCCATTTATCACCATTCTGATCGTCTTTCCTAATGATTGTACTCTAGGTAGTCAAAAATAACATGAAGGTTAAGCCATATACAGTCTTCCCTTGTGTGAGGCAGATTTGTTCATATAAGATGATCCAACAAAAAAAATATTTTATTGGAGATAATTGCTGAAGAGAACACTTAGACGCCTCCAGAAGAAGTACCAAAACTTCTGGCTTCTGGGTTACTAGTTTCAATCCTATATATATAAAGAGAGGCTCAAAGTGACTGCTGTCTATCAGATGTTCACTGGACTGCACAAAAACAGTAGGTGGATTTTAGTTCAGTTGCCAGTGGGCAGATACATCCATCTTACAGAATCACTGAAGTGAGCAATAACCCTTTCACTTGGTTTTGACACTTTCAACAAAAAAAATCTGACATCAACCATCTCATGGATCACCAAGAAGCCACTCAAACACATACAGAAAGTGAAGAGTGTGAGAACTTTTCCAAATATTATTTCTGTGAAATAATGCTATCCAAGCAATAAGAAATCACTGTATTTTTCACAGTTGTTGCTAGCATTAAATTCAGCTAAAATACTAAGCAAAACTGTAAAATCACGATGACAATGAAATATCAAACAAAACAACAAAAACTTCCATAAGATTCTCAACTTTCACTATTAAAAATTGGTATTTGATAATGATTAACTCTTAGCCATTATTTCAGGGGGAAAAAATGATAGGGTTTTATTTCTGCAATTAGTTTGATTATTAAAGCAAATCAATCATTTTGAATTGAACTTATGCACAGATTGCACACATCCCCACTAGTCTGAAGGATTTGATTCCCGCTGCAGTCCCCACTTTCTGGTTTCACTGAGCAATGAAGCTGTCCAGACATTCTGCAGTGCTAAAACACAGATTCAGTAAGGGAGCAAAAGTATCATTTATGATTTGTTAGTCTGTAACATGGTTTCTAAAACTCATGAATCCTTCCCATTAAACAACTATCCATCATGTTGGAAATGACTAACATCTAAAGTCAGATTTAAATCAGAATTGTATCTGCATTGCTATTAGTACAGCTAATTTTCTGTTTAACGGCTGATATGCCAGGTGTCCATTGTTCAATGTAACTTCAGAAGTTTTTAAAAAATTGCAAGCACATGCTTTTCTTACTTCAATAATACTCTGGATTCAATTTTATTTTAATGAGTGGGTGAGAGCAATGGGAATTATAAGAGTCTTGACCTTCCCCTCTGCAGAGGATGCTAATGCTGCAAAACAATCAATATACTAAGAAGACAACCTAAGAAAATTATGCCACATTTTTATCTTTCCTCCTCTAAGATTTTTATCTTGATGATGTGCCAGGAAACTAATATTATATTAGACCACTGACGACTTCTATACAAAGTGAGTATTACATTAGCAGTTGATGGTCCATAGCAATCAAGAGAGAACCTTCTTGAGAAGAGTGCGAATAGAGGCAGTTGGGGAAAGACTTTCACTGTTTTAATGAATACAAGAAATAAAGATCCCAAAACAATTGTTATCTACCACATACAACTAGTTCATACAGAAATTCTCTACCATTGTAAACGCAGATAGAAACCTATGGGCTACTTTGAAAAGAGCAAAAAACCCCATCTATCTCTCAGCTGAGTAGAATGAACAGCATACGAGTTTTATCCTTGTTTTGTAGGTGGATAGGGTCTCCACTTTGATTCTGACTCAAGCATAGAATCAGAGGTGGATTTTCTGTAGCCAGAATTTAGAAGGTCAGCTTTTGCAGAAGAACAGGAAGAGTGTTACCAAATCATAGACTCTTCTCATAAGAAAAATACTAGAGAAGCGGAACTTCTTGTTAATATTTCAGTGTAGGCCACAGAGATGAAATACCCATCAAATAAGCAAGTACTGTGAATAGTAATCACAGAATATTCTGCACAAACACCCGAAGTCTTTCGCATTCAGCTAATTTTTGTGGCATTAGTTTTGCCTGCCTCATACAGCAAGATAAGGTGATATAAACTTACTTCTTCTAGCAATCTACTTCAAATCTTTTATACCCTGAAGCCAAATGGGCACCTTGATTGAAATGAGAAAAGAACTAATACCAGTCAGCAAGCATCAGAAAGTTAAGCAAATGCAACCTGTCTATACTAAAGTAGGTAGAAGGATATCTTATGCAGGGCCATTAGCATTCCTACAATTTAGAGATACAGTTCTTTAAAATAAATAAGTGATTAAGAATATTTCTGGGAGAAAGATGAAGGAACTACTTGATGGGACAGAAATAATTAGTCTTTGCCATAATACCCACATTAAGTAGGTGTGCTTTACCATGATTCTCCTTTATTAATTTAATATTTAACTATTCATAACTTACAAAACTGTTCGCATCTTTGAGTATTTAACCACACAATTGGTTCAGCTCCTTCCTTGTAGTTATTAAATTTATCAGTCTTGACATTGGCAAGTTGTCAGGGCTAGGGACTAATTACTGTGTGCTATTTAGATACCTGGTATAATTTAGCCTTAATACATGTGTCCTGAAGACACTAGAGTCTTAATAACAGATGACTGGGATAAACATTGTCACCTGAAAATCCTAATTATTCAAAGGGATCATAAATCACCATAAAAGAGAAAGAATTTCTGATAATGGATTCCCTGTCTTTATTCTTTTTATTTTAATTTATTGGTATTAACTAGAAAAAAATGCCTAAAAGTTTTTTTACATATAGTAGTTGGCCTCTTGACCTATTTTAAAACTCTGAATCAAATTAATTGTCTTTCCTGGAAACAAAAATAGCTTTATAGCCAATGTGCCAACTTAACTACGTTAATGGAACCACTTGTTCTGAAAACCAGACTGGCATCCACACACCAAATACTCAATAGCATTTACTTGCTTTTTATTACAGCCTTCTGCCATGCCTTTGTTATTTTACTGTACAGTTTTAAGCAGCCCAATTTTGCCATCAGGGACTCATTAAGAGTGAGCAATTTGGTGCTTAATGAGTTGTTAACCCTGAGTAAATATAATAAAATAATAGAGTGATAAATTCAAATTGAATTGCATTGGGCTTGGTTTTTTTGTTCAGTAGTGTCTTCTATGGCAAGAGAAAGCAGCATTTAAAAAGTAATTTTCAGTAAAATGTATTCCAGATTGCTCACACTTAACTTTTAACATACTGGCCATCTTTCCTCAGCAAGTTCTCATCCTTTCATTTCCTGCAATTTCTTTTTGTTTTATCTAGGGCTTTTTTAGCCATAGTGTTAGCTCTGTGATGGAAACAAGAAATTTTGGCCTAGTCTCAAACACAGCTTTAGAACGTTTGAATAATAATCTTTCTTATGTTGCAGTTCTACTCCATTGAAAATCTGAAATAAAGTCTATGCATATTTAGAAAGATCTACTCTTGTTTTGTCTTGGATTTATAAGCAAAGCCATGCAAAACAGAAATATGTGAGTTCTCTCTCCTGAGTTTTTCTAGTCCTAAGAACTGCTCAACCCTAAATACTGTTACATTACTCCAGTTTCATTTATGCCCTAACAAGAGGGGACTACCATGCCCTATCATGTTCAAATAAACACAGCCAACAGAAGAACAAAAACAAGAACTTCTGGTTGCCTGCAAGGGATCCTGGAGGATCACTTCACAACCCATGCTACTGCATGTTATTTTATCCCAGCTAAAAGACCACATTTCCCTTTGCTTCATCTCATGCAGTTTCTGCTGGACTACTCTAGTTTGTCCAAAACTCTTTTTTATGGCAACCCTAGTCATAGTACTTCAAATACTTTTCCAGCTTGATGTCATCTGTGACCATGCAGAAGCTGTATTCCGTCCCACCATTTCAGCTGATAATGGTGAAAAGCAGCAGTATTGATCCCTGAGAATCACCTCTCAGCCTCCAGTTAAACTGTAAGCCAATGAGCTTGTGACTCAGTCAGCTTTAAATGCAATTAATAGGTGAAAGCACAGATCCTTTCACTTCCAGGAGCCAAATTCATCAGAAGAAATACCTGATGCTGCCTCAAAGAGGATGAAAATCTGCTAAACACTACCATATTTTTTCCTACAATGTTTGGTCAATAAGATCAGTAGCTACTAGTTGGTGTTGAAATTGTTAGTTCAGAGGAAATGTAACTCCAAGACAATAAGCCATATTTTATTTTTGTCTAGTGGACTAGTTCTGAATATGATGTGAGCTGGGGCAAAGGCTGAAATCCTGACCCCATATTAATCCTCATTATTATTAGTGGTGACTGGATCTTCAGTGCCTAAAAGAAGTAAATGCTGTTAAATTAAGTTCTAAGGAAAAGTTAAAGGCAGCTGGATGAAACTTGAAATTAAGTAAATTGTAACCGAGTAAATAACAAACAAGTAATCTGAAAGTTAAATAGTTTTAAATGTTTTTATTTCTTAGATTCATTGTTAGCACTTCAGACTTACTGAATTTGTTACTGATTTTGAACCTCAAAAGGCTTCTTGTTTACGTATACAAGATTCCAGTGTTTGCACCTAGCAACTCCATATACCACTCTAAATAAGAAAAGATAGAGGAAGTTCAGATGCTGACAAGCAAAACAAGGAAGAGCTTGACTAAGATATGCAATGACTTTTACCCTCCTTTAGTTTACTTAACAGATGTCACATAAGACACAAAACTGCCATTAAACAATCCAAAAGATGTTCTCTCAGAGTCAGATGAAGAAACAGTGCTCAATCTAGCAAATGCATTTTGCTCAAAATGGATTTCCACAATATAAAAAATTTTAAGCATAAGTGAAGAGAGTCTCTTTGGGATCTCTTGGGAACCATGGATTGATCTCAGTTTATCATTATTCAAGGACTGCTCTAAAAGTAATGCCTCCTGGTTTATTATGTAAGCCCATGATGCCAGAGATAGATGTTGATGGTAATGGCAGCAGAGGTTGAGTCTTCCTACCAGTATTCGACTACATGTTGTTGCTGTGCAACAGATAGCAGCAGAGGGGCAGTCTGATAAAATGGCATCTGACATGGAAGTACATATGAAGCAAAGGGGTGACACTGAATTTATCCATGTGGAAAATATTGTATCCACTGATATTCACTGATGTTTGCTGAATGCTGATAGAGACAAAAAGCAATGCAACAGGCTTGGGGTAGAGAGGGACCTGGTGTAGTGAGGAAATATTGGTGGTAGATGAAAAGTTGGACTGGGTAATCCTTGAGGTTTTTTCCAACCTTAGCAATTCTATCAAAACAGTGGATTTGAGAACAGTGAGGTGGTGGGTTGTGCATTTCGGCAGTGACAACAGTGACAGTGGATCACTTCTGCTGGCAGATGTCAGTCTCAGCTGGAATGTTTTCCTCGAAATCTGATATGGTGCTATGTTTTGCTTCTAAGAGAAAAACAATATTGATAACGCACCAATGTTTACAGTTGCTGCTAAGCAGTGTTACACAGAGCCAGGCCCATTCTCAGCAAAGGGCGCAAGGAGCTGGGAGGGAATAGAATTAGGGCAGCTGACTTGGCCAAAGGGATATTCTATACCATATGATATCACACAGAAGAAGTTTTGAAGGGGTTGGGAGTTAACATCTCTGCTGCTCTGCTCAGGAGCTAGCTAGGTATTAGTCGGGGAGTGGTGAGCAATTGCTTATACACTTGTATACGTGTGTGTGTGTGTGTGTGTGTGTGTGTGTGTGTGTGTGTGTGTGTGTGTGAAGTCATAATTATCCTTCTCTCTTAGTATCTTGTGGGGATTTTTTTTTTTTTTAATCTCAACCCACAAATTCTTTGTTTGTTTGTTTTTTCTGATTATCTCCCCCATCCCATGAGGAATTTTGGGGAGTGAGTGAAGGACTGTGTGGTGCTGAGCCACCTGTCAGGTTGAACCACAAGATCCTTACAAGTACAGCAGGCAGGCTCTCGTTCATTCCTGGTAGAAATGCACAGCTAATAGAAAGTGACTATGTTGAGAAACAGCATTTTGTAGCTGAGCATTTGCTCCATCAAAAAGTTTTAGTGTGTTCTTTATAGCTTTTGTAATTTCCTTAGAAATATGAGGCATTATTTCAGAGCAACCTACATACTCCCCTCATGTGAAAGAAGTAGAGAAATTAAAGAAGTCTTGAAACAAGTATGAAAAAAGGGGAAGAAGGGAATTTTACAGGTGGAATTATTCCTCAATTCTTAAGTAAAACACTGATACAGTGTGTAACTTGAGAGCATGGCTTTGATTGTTCTCTCTCAACTAATACTTAATACGCCTGGACTTCAAAACACTTAATATAATCTTATAATGTTATTTCTTGGACAGAACAAAAACAACAACAGAGTTAAGAGAAAAAAGCATTGAAGTTATCCTGTGGAATTAAGGAGGGGAAACAGCCTATTCAATTCAGAATTTGAAGCTACAGAAGCCTAATATCACTGCTCTTGGAAAGAACTTTGTGTTGATCTGACCAAATGCAAAAGACATCCATGCAAAGATGAATAGTGAGCTATTGCTTCAGTTTATAAAAATTGCTGCTAGGGAATTCAATTACTTATATTTAGAATTTTGATCATTTGTAATTCTAAAATTTCTTACACACTGTTTTGAAAATAAAATTCTAAAATAATTGCTACCTTTATTGTGGCTTCCCTGTGTAAAAAGAACTTTGAGGCTGCTCAGACATGCCAACACATTCCTCTAGAGTGGAAAAAGGAAGGGGGGCTAAGAATTCCTCCACTACTATGGTAAGTAATCAAATACAGTTACAAGAAGCAAGTGCAGCATCACATGCTAAACTGACTGTTCTGACCTATGTACAGTTCATTCAGAATCAGATTTATAAATGGGAGCTGATGAGTTAAAGGAAGCAAGTGAAGGAATTGCATGCTGTGGCAGGTCCTTGCAGTGAAGACAACAAAATATATATTCCATTCTCTCTAAAAGGTTTGCTAAATAGGCGATTAATGAAAGGCAATTTCCTCAAACTGCGCTGGCTTGGTGTGGGCTGTATAACTTAACTGGCTGACCGTCTCGTCTGATGCAATGCCAACCCAGAGACAAAACAGAGAAAAGAGAGCAGCCTGTGTGCAGTTTCTGATAGGAAACATTTCTATTTCCACTGCTATGCTCTTTTAGGGAAGTCTGCTAATCTTATGAGAGCTTAAGGCCCATTCTATATTTTTCTCATGAAAATGAAGGCCTTTTTTTTTTTGTCTACCTCAGATGATAGAACTAAAGTAGAAGTAAACCTGAATTTTTAGGATTGCCATTTAAGTCTGAAAACTTAGCTTACCTAAGCCCTCAGAAGTCATTCTTTTTGCTGAAGAAAAAGGAATTAGCTCATTTATTTAGCAATGAGAAGTCTATGTTCCATCATAACAAAGTCTTTCTACCTTTTCCTTTAGTCTTTAACAAGCAGAGATAGCAATATTTTCATGTATAACACTAAGTTCGGTATAGACTGATAAAACATCATTTTTTTTATAGGATAAATATCAAGCATCTACTATTGATCCCTTTATTAGATATGTAGTACTGGCCTAAATACAAGTGATATTCAACAGTAGTTCTTACAGAAAATGGAATATGGGAGAGAGAGCAATGCTGACAAGTAAAGCAGAGAAGCGGTAACTTGTGATAGCAGCAAATTTTACTTAAACATTCTTGAAAACAATCAGGAATGAGAAATGTTATAGACATTTAATCTACCTTTATCCCAATGCAAGATTGTCCATCTGCTACTAACAGCTTAGCTTCTCTCTTACTAAGACAGGATATGCGTTCCTCAGGGAAGACGTGATGTTTATTAAGAATTGAGTTTATGAAGTGTTGGGAAGTCTTCAGGTAAAAGAGATAACTAGAAATCTAGAACATTAATTATTTAGTGCATTTTCTAATACTTTATCCTCTTTTGTTTTATAGTTCTCATATCATTAGCAATAGCAAAAAAGAAAATTGCAAAAATCCCAAATACACAGCACAAACAAAGCAAACCACTGCAGCATTTATGCTTTTACATTCTCCATTTGCTAAATCTCAATAGCAGAGAGTTTATCCTCTTTAGCAATATCTGCATTTTCCTTTTCTATAATTGCAACACTTTCCTTCCTTTTACAACCCATTGTACACCCTACCAATTCTTTTCCCTTCTTGATGGTTACACTCAAAATGGGTTTTGAGAGAGAAGAATGGATGAATTCACATCTCTGTGGAATTTTAATTGCGGAGACTGAAAACAAGGATATTACAGTTATTTCTTTTACAATTTCAAAGATGCAGTTAGTTTTCGTCTAAAATTCAATCCAAGTTCATTACTGCATACTAAGGAATTAGAATAAGAAACTGATTTCTGAGTAGCCAGTCTTCCCTACCAAGCTTCCTTCTCCTGTGACACTGCTGATATTATGCTGCAGCAGGCCAAAGAAAATTCAATGCCTGAAAAGTCAGACTATAAGTAGAAAGTAAGTACATAATAACAGTGAATAGTACTTGGACATTCATCAGCTTTTCTAGGTAACTGACTGCTTCTTTATGATACCTTCACAGATGTGTGGCTCACATGACCTACAGCACACAAAAATACAGTGATGTATCGTACCTTCAGCTCTCAGCCATCAGCACTGAGAGAGCTGTCGTCCCACCACTGTCAGTGTGAGAGTTTTACAACAGCTATGCAACACACTCACAGCCATTGGTAGGATAAGAATAATTTATGGACAAAGTGAAGTTCACAGAAGACCAAGTACAGGGATGCCAGCAATTTGAGATCAATCAGGTACAGAAGTCAGTGAAAACAGTACCATGGCCAAAGTACTGTGTTCTCTTCCAAAACAATTTTCATTCTGCCTTTTTTGGTTTTTAAGAGGTTAGATGGAAATGATTATTTTGCAGGCAAAAAGGTTTGTTTTGACAAAATACAGCCAGACTGTGCTAGCTACACATATACACAGTGCACCTAAGTGATGCAACAATAGTGCAGATATATACTGTAAATTTGCAGCACTCTTCGCTTTTCAGCGCAGTCAAGCCCTTCAACAGTAATATGTCTTTTCTTAAATTACTATGAGTTATTACTTGCAGCTTCACTGCTGTGCCTAACTGCTGTTTCAGCTTAAGAACTCAGATGCTACATTGCCATACTCCTAGATGGTCCTGCTACTAGGGTGTCTTTATGCGTTTAAGTCCTGACTTGCCATTCCACTACTTAGAGTCAATAGTTTGGGTTGGAAGGGACATAAAAATCATCTAGTTCCAACTCCCTGTTGTGGGCAGGGCTGCTCCTCAACAGATCAGGCTGCACAGGACCACATCCAACCTTGAATACCTCCAGGGATGGTGCATCCAGAGCTGCTCTGGGCAGCCTGCGTCAGGGCTTCGCTACCCTGCGAGTAAAGGATTTCTTCCTTATATCTAATCTCAGCTTAGCCTCTTTCAGTTTAAAAACATTGCCACCATTATCGCTTGACCTATCACTGCATGCCCTTGTAAATAAATAAATAAATAATCAGTCTCCAACTTTAAGTGCTAAAAGACTGCAATGAGGTCTCCCCAAAATCTCCCGTTCTCCAAGCTGAACAAGCCCAACTCTCTCAGTCTGTCCTCATAGAAGAGGTGCTTCAGCCTTCTGTTCTGATCCTCACACCCTGGCTCTCCTCTGGACCCACTCCAAAAGTTCCATGTTTTCTTATACTGGGGGTCCCAGAGTTGAATGCAGTTATGTAACATCAGAGAAAAAAAAAAACTAGGCTAACACTCCTCTCATCCCATTTGCCCTCCCTCAGAGATGTAGGGACCACTACATATCATTCTCCCTTTATAGATCATGCCAATGAAGCTGTTATTGTTGAGTATGAACACATCTGTTTCTCACAGACCTGAGCACATGATTTGTAGCCAATAGGAAAAAAACTGTAAGAGTGAGTTATGCAAAATACAGCTTCTGCCCTTCTTTCCCTCCCCCCAAAAATAAAGCAGAAGTTATCTTTCTCCAAGCCAGGAAGAAATAAAAAGCAGAATCACTTAAACTAAGCAATCCTCTGATAAAATCATCTATAAAAGATAAGCAGAGAGATACTCTCATCCAATATGTCAGCAAATTAGCTGTTTATTTCTATAATTTATCTCATTTTTAATACCTTTGCTAGAAAGAAGAGCCTGTAGAGATAATTATGCCAAAAGCAATGCTATATAGGGCAATGTAGCGCACACTGGAGAACCCCAGATCAAGGATATAGCACACAGCCAAGTGAGTTCTGCAGATGGAATGATCAGCAGAGTCACAAGTGAGCTTAATTATCTCACAGAAATAGAAAGTTTATTTATGTGATCAACTGAAGTTTACAATTTTTGATGAATGAGAATGATAGAGAAATGGTGAGTACCTTTGAAAAATCAGCTGTCTTCTGTATAAAATAGAAATAATCCATTCTACCAAACAAAGCTGCAATGTTTAGTTCATGAATGATTACCAAGTCTTTTCAAACCATTAGATAAAAAAATGCACTACACCTATCAATCCTGACACTTGACCCATTATCTATATACCACAGTACGTCAACTGGCCCAACACAGTAACATAGGTCAAAATAAAGCGTAGATCAACTCAGATATAATATGTTCCTATCCACAATTATTTCATCTCTTGGGCAAATTATATATTCACCTTTTTTGATTAATTTATATCCAGGTACGTACTAAGATAATAACTATATCCCGATCAAAGTCAGATCTGTGATAAAATTATAGGCAAAAAAAAAATCTGCTTCTCTTAACTTAGTGGGTGGCCTTGAGCCCCTGCCTCACCACTGTCTTGGAGAACACTGACTGTAGAAAAGACAGAAATTCAAATACAGGAAAAGTTTGTTTCTCATAACAGAGGACTTCAGTGGATTGTGAGAAGTATCTATTCTGGTCAGACCAGGCAACTAGTGGTCCCAAATAATGCCAACAGACTAGGTTATGAATGGGCTGCCAGCATGGGAAACACATATACATACAACGATTTTTATAGCTTTTGTCAGTTAGCTGTTTCCAAATCTACATACTGTGTCTTTCTGTGTAAGTTCATATACATCACTCCGCAGCATATGCTCATCTCTTTATGGCTGCCTATTTTCCTCTGTATGTCTTCTCATTTGTGGGAAGTCAGATCATATGTCTACTTATGCCATATGAGTACTATCTTTCCCCCTTGTAAATTGTGGAGAAACATTAAGCTTTCATTAAAGTGAAGCCAGATCTTTTGATGGTGTTCTGTTAATCCAATTTTACAGAAAACTCCCTGCATGCAGGCAATAGCAACCTATAAGATGGAATTCAGCCCTCATCTGTGTCATTAATGCCTATTACAGACTGTTTAAATACTAATATCAGAGAGAAATGCTAACAACAAAAATAATTTAAAAAGACATTTACACAGCATGGCTACACAGTCAAAATGAGACACAAAGGTAGTTGAGAGATCGTGCACACTTTTCCAAAGTTTTATTTAACACTTATCTGCACTTAAGTCAGTTTAACCGCCCCTACAGAAAATGCTCTTTTAATTTTCAATGCATGGCAGTTTCTATCCATGCAAAGGGAAAGAGTGGGTATTGTGAAAATCAGAAACCATTGCACAATAGGAGGGCTGTGTTTCACCTACATTATCCTAAATACACAGCAAGTAAACTGAAGGCTGAAGAACTGTGCTTTTCTTCCCCATAAACTTCTCCAGAATGAAGAGGCTCAGAAGGAGAGAGGAAACTAAAGTAAAGCTAAAGGACAACACTGCCCACAAATAGATGACTCTAAAAAGTGCTAAAAAAAATTATGGGATCCAAATTAAAAACTGTGTCTCCTCATTAAAGGATTTGGGTTTTGTAGTAGCTTTTCTATAACACAGTAGAATAAGAAATCCAAAGAGTCAAAAGAAAAAGTTTATTACTAATGAAAACAATTAAATTACACAGCTACTTGCAATAGCAATGGCTTGGATTTGATGACCTACAAAGTCTTTTCCAGCATTAGGATCTATACTCTAATGGAAAGAAATTTAGCTATGGTAGCAAGAGAAGCCATGTATGCTGTCACCATCTAGATTACAGGACAGTGTTGTAGGTGAACTCCCTGCAGCACTGATGCACAACTCTGCAGCCTTAGCAAGCTCTAAGAAAATGAGCTCCCACCCAATGACAGCCCTTACAGGACAGGAACATGCTTGGTGATTGTCATGGTTTTATGTTTTTTAGTTTTCAGTATTCCACATCAAAACATCATGTAGAGTACTGGGAATTAAAGTGTTAATGCTCCAACTGTTAACTACATCAATCTATGCCTGTGACAGTGATAACACCAGGGTTTGATCCCACAAGTTAATAGAGATGCCACACGCCATCAAGAAACTAATTGGGAAGATTTACTGGAAAATGGGAAGTATACTCTGTCACGCCATTTATTTGCTAAGAAAACTCATCAACTGGCCTGGCAAGGTATAATCTTCCTAGACAACTCAAAGTAACAGCAAACTGACAGTACAGATTCCCTGTCAGAATAATCGCTATCATGCTATTATATAGCAGGCCATGTGAACATATCTGTCTTCAAACTGGTGGCAGCTCAAGATCCTGCTGTGGGAAACCCATTCCCTCACTCCTTCCCATTTTAAAAGCCATTATCAACCAACATTCTCCTATTAATATCACTCCATTTGTACGCTACAAATGGTGCTCATATTCAAATAACACCCTCTATTACATTGGGAGCAATTGGAACTTTCTGATGAGACTGAAATCCAGTTGGAGATCTTACATTTTTGTGTGTATTTTTCCTAGTTTCTACTAAACATGGGAGACATGTTTTGAAATTTCAGCTGAAGCAAGTTTAACAAATGTTACCATATTAAGTTTTAATACCCCACCTGACTGGAAGAGAGTATCTCCCAAGAGCATAAACATCTACTTTGACTAGGAAAGCCTACTAAGCATGCTTGAGACGGTGCCAAAGGGAAGGAAATATGGGATATAGGATAGCAAGTTTGCAGGGCACACTGAAAGTGAATAACTAGAGAGAACGCCATTCCAATAGTTTCACTTCCTAGTTGCAAAAGCACTGGAGAAACAGCAAATGAGGGCTGCTCCAAAAATAATGCCTCCTGTATTATGTTGACCCATGAAATCAGAGGTGGATGTTGGTTGTATGGCAGTAGAGCCTGAACCTTCCCACTAATATTCTACTACGTGTTATTGCTGTGTGACAGATGGCAGCAGAGGGGCAGTCCAACAAAATGACATCTGACATA
The DNA here is from genome assembly GCA_037305975.1 of Chrysolophus pictus. Lineage (NCBI taxonomy): Eukaryota > Metazoa > Chordata > Aves > Galliformes > Phasianidae > Chrysolophus > Chrysolophus pictus. Next base: position 40,545,833 of record CM074580.1, on the reverse strand, counting down.
GAAGTGCATATGAAATAAAGATGGCGTTGAACTCCTCCATGGAGAAAAAAATGACATCCGCTGGCATTCATCAGAGCTTGCTGAAACTTACAGAGACAGAACAGTGGATGTGAACACAGTGAAGTGGGTGGATGATGCATTTCAGCAGAGGCAACAGTGGGTAACCTCTGCTGGTGCAAACCCTTACAAGTACAGCATGCAGGCTCTTCTCTTGTCTTTCAGGCAAAAATACATATCTAACGGTGTTGACTATGCTGAAAACTAGCGTTTTGTAGCTGAGCATTTGCTCTATTAAACAGTGTCATTTTGCTCTTTGCATCTCTTGTAGTATCCATGGAAATAGACAGGAGGTATTACTTTCAGAGTGATCTACATGTACACAAATTGCAGTTCTCCTATGGCACTATACTTACCTAAACCTGTCGCCAATTTATGTTCCATGCTACTGTTCAAAGTCAATGACAAAAATCAGAATACACAGAGCCAATCATTTTGCACCCCTTCCTCCTCAAAGCTTATCAGTCCCCCTCTCCCCCATAAAACACTTCTGTTCAGACTGAATATTACTTTGTCCAAGCCAAACTATATCAGAAAATGCTTGCTAAACACTTAGAAGGAAAGACTACTTTCTACTGGCAGATTATTGCATTCCTCCACATTACCTGTGACATGTACACAAATGAACTGATGCAAAGAAACAAAAATACTTGTCTCATTGAGTGTTTCATGTAACCAAGGGGACAATTTGCTCTGTACATCCATGTTGGAGCATACATTATCACTGAGGGAGCACAGAGCCAGTTTCCCTACTGGCGGGAAGAGAATACTACACGAAGATGCTCTGGCTGGAGAGACTTCAAAGTCTATCCAGGCCAGTAAGTGAACATCACAATATGGCATTCTCTGTGCTGTACAGAATGGGTACCCTCAACAGGAAACCTTGATTTTTATCTGGTAGGCCAGCCAAAGAAAGTGATTTGTCTCATTTGCTTTCATAAAAAAATAAATCTTGCAAGTACACAGTAATAGCAAATCCCATGACTTCTGTAGAGCCCAAGAATATCCTAAAAGATTATTGTGTCAAAGGAACACCCTTTATAATATTTATTAAATTATATGCAGTATTTGAGAATAGGCCCTATTATGCAAGGCTTATAATTTAACTTTGCATTTGACATCTCCTTTGTATACCTCTGAAGCAAACAGGCTGTCTTTTCAGAATGGAACAACAGTTCTCATTTAATATATCTCATTGAAGCAAAACCACAATAGAAAAGATGAGTCTCTTTTGCACTATGCACTGTGAAAAGATGTGTCATTTAAACAAGGCCTTTACTGCAACTACAAATGGAAAAAACAACCAGTACAGCTTTTTTCTGATCCCCACAGAATCTTTGTCTGCTAGCTTCCACTTTTATGCAGTTGTGGGATGAAAGAAGAAGAAAGGAAGAATAGAGAAACAAGGAAAGTCTTAGAAAATTTGGAAGCCAATACTTATTTTCCCAATTTCTGTTACTTCTCCTTCACGCTAACTGAAAGACACTGATGGCTTGTATACGTGCACACATGTATACAGACTCCTTGCATAACTGTAGAAGAAAACAATTTCAGGAGTGCAGCCAACTGAATAGAACTCAAGCAAACTATGCCATATATAATCCCATAATGCTCTCAAACTCCCACAGTGTTTGCTGGCCATCTTGCTCTGGTCACACAACATACAATTCAGGTATAAAGCAACACTCACTGCTGAAGCAATCGGTTTAGGTCTGGCTGCTGCATGATGCCACCTGAGATACAATTTTCTTTCCCCAAGCTATGAAGTCAGGATGGCACAGAGCTATTTTAGAGGATGGTTACTGCACACCAGTCACAATGGTGAAACGATTTTCTTCCATTAATAGAAAAGAGAAAGACCCTGAACTAATGTAGTTTGCGGAAATGACTTCAGCTACTTAACCATACATCAACTATAGTTTGCCTTTCAGATAGAAATGGGAAAACAAATACATTAAATGATATTAGCATACACGTGACAGCTTGAAAAAAAACCTGTGTGATAAGAATGCAACAATTTGTGGCATTTTCTAGGCTCACGAAGGTAGGAAACCATAGCACTTGCAAACCAAGATAAAGCCAAGAACAGATTTCTGCATGTCTACTATGAAGAAAATAAATTCACAGATAAACTCAAAATATAACTTAAGTCAAAATGATAAGCATACACATATACAAATTATTCCTATTCCAAGGGAAAGGAGAGTGCATAAAAACAAACTTTCACTTCCACACCAAACCCACAGGACAGCCATAGAGCTGAACTGCCAAGCACACAAGGATGCACAGGTTTTTGATGCTGTATCCCACAGTTCACTTCGTTCCTTTTATCAAGGCTCCTTGAAGGGTAAACCTGGGGTGGTCACACTGCACTAGCTTCTGCATCTGTGCCAACCATAAACAGGCATTTGGATATGCAAGACCTGGGATGACTGCCCTGTTAGATGATCTAAGGAACAGCTTGGACTTTCAAATAGAACATGAAAAACTCCCTGAAAAAGCTCCAAGAAAACAGTATTTCCAGGACTAGGCCAATGCCAAAGAGAACTCTGGAAAAGTGTTTGTCATATTCAGATAGCCTCAAGTTTGTCTTTATCAACAGAGAGGAGACAAAAAATTAAGTGTGTAAAAGAATAGATAGGTCAAATTAAAAATAGATTATGATGACAACTTCCTGATGAAATTCCTTCTTGTGAGATTTCCTGTCTATGAGTCTCCTACAGATCCTTATATAAAAGGCATTCACTTAAGGCACAGTACACTAAATCCTTCTCAACTCAGCCTAAAGGTTTCTCAGCCTTCACTGCTACAGTAGAATGGTATAGGAAAATATAGCTATAAATCAGCCAGGGAGTAGAGGCTGCTTTTTGTTAGCACACAGTTATACTGGGACTACGACCTTTTCTATGCTTCAGCTGTATTCAGTTCCCATGCTACATAGTACCGACCTCCACATGAGATTACTTACCTTAGATTTCACTGAGCATTAGTGATCACTGGTGTTAGTGATCTTATTTTTTTCTTCAGTAAAATAATTAACACTAAGATGACACCGCAGGTGCAACAGATAGATGAGATTTTGTTTAAAGGATGTGAGGCCCTATTATTCAGTTATTTGATAGAAGTACACAACTATGACCAGGAACCTTTCTAGATCTAATGACTGGAGACTGTAACACTCAGCCTCTCAGGCTCTTAAACATCTTCTCGAGCAACTCAGAAGAGAGCAGGTTGTAATGAGAATATTATAACTTGCATGTAATATACCAAGGACAATGGCACCTTCCATTACCATTTCTTTTCCCTTATCATGGAAGCTGTATATCATTAGGAGAGCAAATAGTAGTGCTCTTTTATCACACCTCTTACCTAAGTATCTTCCACTTCTGACTGCCTTGGGTAGCTCAAAACTACATCCTTTACCTTTCTCCAAGTATACAAAACTTTGTCTCTTTTCCACCTCTTACTTTTCTCCATATCTCACATTCCTTATCTTGTTTTATTTAAAACCAATAAAGCCGTTATACAGCAGCAACAAGAAAAGCGATTTGATAAGACTCATCTATTGCTGAGATCACGCTGACCTGGATCTTTCGTTCTTTTATTTCTCTCCCCAATGAGCTGCAGTAATAAGAGCTCAGCAACTCTAAAAGGAATCGATAGAGATGATGTGGACAATTACCAGCCTGTGGACAACTCAAAGGACTTCCAGTAAAATAACAAAAAAAAAAAAGGACAAATAAGGTTTCTGAAGTCAAACTATCCTACCAAAAGCCTTAGTTGGGGTGGAGGCAGTTGGAAAAAAAACCAAAAAACTACAACCACCTATACATTAATAAAAAAAATAAAGGTCTGACGCAGATAAGGAAGGCTGCAATGAAAACATGAGAAGAGATATGCAAATTGGCACAACAGAAAGACAAGGATTCACAGAAGTATGGACCTTCCTTTCTCAAAGGGCAAGACTGAATCTATTTCCTCAAGGAATGCTGAAAGGGAGAGCAGCACAGTTGTGGCAACACCCCAGGCTCTCCCATCACTCTTCATGATATCAATGCAATCCCAGAGTTCTGAAAAAAAGGAAGAAAAAACAACCCCACAAAATAACACTATCAACAAAATGCATCAAACCATATTCATCAATTTCACTAGTGCTGCACTTCCAGCAGTCCAATTAACCTAAAATATTACTTACTGAAAGGAATTGTTCTTTTTTGTACTTTGGCTAAAAGAAAATTTTCACAGATCAAACTGTTTGCATTTGTTTTGCCTGACCAACTTCTTTCACTTTCCTGTCTTCCCCTTTTTGTTTATATATACATTCCTTATTCCTTCAGCTATCCAATTTCCTTTCTTTCCTTTTACTCCCATCTCCAACACTGAGTGTCTGAGAAATCTGAACTTCTCCTACTATCAAACCTACACTGGATGCAGCAAACAAGATGTCCTGAGACTGAAGAGCAGCCCAGCGGAACCGTCTATTGTAACACATAGAGCCGCTCTGCCACATGGTGTTCTGCATCAAGCAGCTCTACGCTAACCTCCAGAGACCTCAGTGGTTTCAGCCCAGGCTTCGGCAGCAGCAGGCAGAACATTTTGAGAATGCTTGACTCTAAAGTATTTACACAGAGGTAGGTAGAAGGAGCATAAGTACTTTTTGTCCATCAGTGACAACAGAAAAGTGAAAAAACCACAATGAGGCACCTACTGCAAATGAGCTGAGGTTCAGAAAAGCTCATTCACAGTGTAAGCACATAAAATGTAATCTGACTCGAATTATCAGCTGCTTAAGATAGTGGTAACATCCAGGTAAGAGAAAAGAGAAAGACAAACAGGGCAACATAGAGGGTGCTGTTTGTGCTGGGTTCAGAACCTCCACCTCAGAACCTGCTCTTGTTCCACAACTTCCTTGAAGTTAAATATAGGCCACACAGTGTATGCTCAGCTGTTGATAAGAGATTATAATATTGTTTGAGACCTGTGAAGTTCAGGAAGCAGTGACTAAAAAAGTGCAGGCTCCCATGGTGTTATTCAAAGGGCAGAAGCTGGGTCAGAATTAATAGAGAAAATTGCGGCCCTTAGCCATGGAAGCTGTAGTACTGAGCTCTAACTGTAGTATTTCTGCCTGTTTAATAACATCCACACATGGTACCCAGAACTTCTGTTGTTAAAAAATCTCAGCAGTCATCACTGCTGCTGCAAAAGCACTGTGCCCACATGCCCACACTGTGCCATAAGCACAAAGATCTGCCCTAAAGCTAGAAAGGGACTGTGGTTATCATGGTTCCTGATCTTCTGAGGTGGCAATAATCACATTCATTTCTGCAGCATGAACCCTTCTCCAGTAGGAACTGGACCAATCCACCCACTCATGCACTGCTTTTTGAAATGGATGGCCATTAAACAGATGGCAGCAAGCTGGAAATGCTACAGCTCGCTACCCACTAGGGCTTAGTTGGCACTTAGAGAGTGCATATAATCTCCAATGCTTCTTCGAGACCGTCCAATGGACAACAACTTCTCAAAATGATCTTCCTTCCCTTTTGCTAAATCTCAGATAAAAAGGGAGTAGGACAACTCCACTTATTTATTCTACTTATTTTGTAAATGAGTGAATCATAAAAGTGGAGCTGTCTTAGGTTTGGATTATCAAGGGAAAGGTTGATGAATTGTTCTGACTGCAGTGATAAACTCATATCAGAAAGTATCTCCTGGAAAAGGAAAATCTATCATTCTTGGCCACAGCTTCAGAGGCTGAACTGGCAACCGTTATTTATTTTCCTAATTCTGCACAACCTGGAGACCTTCTCTGACCCCTTCTACCACCCCTAGCAAACAAGCATAACTAGCATGTTTCACTGCTAAGCAAAAGTGCTCACCTTGATTCACCATATCTCCCAGTTTCCTTCTTCCATGCCGCATTATTTCCTCTGTTGGCTTTCTACAATAAATTCATATATTGCAAGTGCCACATGCCTAGCCTACAATCTTCTGCCAAAGGCAGAGAAAAATACAGCTAACAATGAATTCAATAAACTGTCAAGCCTACAGATGCTGTGAACTGGAACCCCCAAACCAGATTCCATTTCAAGTTTTCACAAACAGAGAGCATCACTCCAAGTTCTGTTACAAAACAGATCATAGGATCAGCCACAGAGTATCAACTGAAATCTTAAACTCCTGGCCCTTCTTTTTACAGGAAAATATTGTTGCACTTGTTTATTGGTCTTAAAAACACATCCTTTAATGGCAGGCACTTGTGGCAATAACTGAGCAGCTTAACTTCAGTCATTTGAAAACAGCCTAGCAGTATTGGCCAGTGTCCAGAGATTTACGACACTCACGGCACTCCCAACTAATCAACAGTCAGTGAACTCCAAACCCTTCCTGCGAAGTAGAATTTTCTTCTATAATATTTCTACAGTGTGATCTAAAGGCAAGCACCAAATACATGTCAACTAGTAGTTAAAATGCAAATACAGAGAATCAAAACGTATCAGAAGTTACTGCATAACTTTTCATCCAGCCAAGAAAGTGAAGTGGTGCAAAGCATGAACTTTGAAGCAAACCATCCAATTGTCTCCACTTATGAGGATTTGCTTCACATCAGAGTAACCAAAGCTGAAAGATGAGAAGTACACTTCATGTATTCCAGTGATTGACAGTAATTCACTCCTCAGCCCCAAATTAAAATCAGCCCAGAATAAGTCCACGTGGACTTTCATGTTATTTCCTCAGACACAACTCCTACTCCTTCACTCTACAGTTATTCTCCCATAGTACTTTATAATGAAGACAAAGCCATTGTTTACTCTTTTATTCCAGGAACCTGGGACAGAGAAGTTGATGTGTAAAATCCCCCAAACAACTAACTTCAAAAATACTAGAAAAGAAATTTACCGCCCTCTCTCAATAAAAGCCTATCTTCCAGCATGCTATAAACACTGCTGTAGCTTCTCCTCCCATATCATCATTATTAAACTGTGTATCAAGAATCCAAGGTCTAGTGCTGATATAAAGCTGCATAATCTTGGATGAAACAAACATGAAAAAGCCGGGAGAGAGACTATAGAAAGACAGAAAAGATAAAAATTACAGAGAGAAGGCTAGCAAGAATAAATTATTCAGAACTCAAAGATTCAAGAGAAGAAATGCCGACTCAGGAAGTTAAGAAATCCTAAAGAAACAACAAATGGGGAGGCCTACTACTATAATCAGAGACCAGTTCCAAATATGTTCTCAGAACAAACATGCTAAACATCAGCTTCCCCAGACTGTTCCTTCCAGTCTCTATAGACCTTACTCATTCTGCCTCTAATGTACATGTAAATATTTGCAAGAGACTGAGATCTCTCACAGCACTGATGCATAAACAGGTATCCTTCAAGATACACAGCTTCCAAAAGAATCATTTGTTGGTAAAAGTAGCAGAGAACTCATTACCTTCACAAACTATTGCCTATTTACTCTCATAATGGCTGCTACTACCCCTGCAGCTCCATGCTCCCTGATGTACATTCACTCATGCTCGCGAAGCACATGCTTCATTCCATTGCAGCCTCTTACATTATGCTTACATCGTAAGTTCAGTGAAGTAGGAAATATCTTCTGCTCTCTTTCCAGGACAGACAATGAGTTAGTTTCATTATTAGGATTCCATTGCATTACAATACTATTTAGAAAAGTGAATAAAATTATCCGTGTGGCTCAGATGAGTCAGTGCTGCCTCATTAGAAACTTTCCAAAAAGAATAAGGTTTGGGCACTTTCACTGAAATGTAAAAACTTGTATGGAATAAATACTTCGAAGTCTCTAATAATCATCCTGAAAGTCTTGCCAAGTGTATAAACATGAAGCTGCATGCTTTATGCTAGACTGCACCCAATCCAAGGTATATTCAGACCATATTCATCTTGAAGTATGTTTTAATTTGATTCTATACTTTCATCATCTTCCAAGTACACCCTCATCTTCCCTAATCATCTTTTTATTTCCTCTGCTGATCTCTGCACCTTCTAAAGCTATTTGGTACAGAAACTGTTAGCTTCATGTCTCCTTACACAATGCTTCCGTCACTACTCATTTCCACGACTTGGTTTTAATGCACTGTCCTTTATAGATCTTTTCTATTTCTGCCATTTCTTTATGATCAAACCCTCAACACTTAAAGTTGTTCTAATTTTGCCACTAGATTTTTAAAAGGAGGAGATCTGTTGGCCCTTTATGACCAGCAGTCTTAGCATATGAACTGAAATGAAAAGGTGGTGAGAAAATTGCACACTTTGGAGCATGTACCAATAGGATAAAACACCCTTCAAAGCATTTTTCTGCTACCATGAAATAGGAGATAACAGAACAGCTTACTGAAGAAATCACAAAGATAGGAACCAACATTAGCCAGAAAATAATGACAGTTCTGTAACATATGGACAGACTAATGGGAGGGGGAAATGTATGACAACATCAACAAGTTGAAAATGTTGGCGACAGCAAGGAATAAGCAAATCTGTTCTGACATGGCAAGAAAGAATCTGAACTTCTATCATTTGATAACTGGAAAAAGTCTGGCAATTGGCTTTTTCTCCTTTATGTCCTATCACCCCACCCCAGTTTGCAGAGGGAAGGGAAAATATAGGGTCTATAACATTGGGCAACATGGATGGTATTTATTGTTAGTAGTTCTTTTGGAAAGACAGATCTGCTGAAGTAATAGCATTAGCCATTTTATATTTTAAAAAAAAAAGTACAATCAGAATGGCCTGGGTTGGAAAGGACCACAAGGATCATCTGGTTTCAACCCCCCTGCTATGCGCAGGGTCACCAACCACTAGATCAGGCTGTCCAGAGCCACAACCGGCCTGGCCTTGAATGCCTCCAGGGATGGGACATCCACAACCTCCTTGGGCAACCTGTTCCAGTGTGTTACCACCCTCTTTATGTAAACTTCCTCCTAATATCTAACCTAAACCTCCCCTGTCTCAGTTTAAAACTATTCCCTCTTGTCCTATCACAATCCACCCCTGTAAACAGCCATTCCCCCTCCTGTTTACATGCTCCCTTCAAGTACTGGAAGGCCACAATGAGGTCTCCCCAGAGCCTTCTCTTCTCCAAGCTAAACAAGCCCAGTTCTCTCAACCTTTCTTCATAGGGGAGGTGCTCCAGCCCTCTGATCATCTTAGTGGCCCTCCTCTGGACCCGCTCCACGAGCTCCACATCCTTCCTGGGAAGTACTGGGGGTCCCAGGCCCGGATGCAGTACTCGAGGATGGGGCCTCACAAGAGTCAAGTAGAGGGGGACAATCACCTCCATTTCCCTGCTGGCCACCCTTTTTTTTTTTTTTTTTTTTTTAAATGCAGCACAGAACACAGTTGACCTTCTGGACTGCAAGCACACACTGCTAGCTCATTTCCAGCTTCTCAGCCACCAGAACCCTTAAGTCCTTCTTCACAGGGCTGCTCTCAAGGAGATCTTCCCCCAGTACCTGGGATTGCTCCAACCCAAGTGCAGCACCCTGCACTCAGCCTTACTGAACCTCATTAGGTTTTCATGAGCCCACTTCTCCAGCCTGTCCAGGTTCCTCTGGACAATCAAGGGATAATCAAACATCAAGGGATAAGCACATTCATTTTGTTGTAATTATATACATTGTTGTAAACATTTAAACTGTTGTAACAAAAGAGCACAGGTCAGGACACAACTGGACAGTATGAATATTACAAAAGATATCGCAGACTCAAGGACATAATTGTAAAAGAAAAGGAAGAAACGAAGGAAAAAAAGGCACAGAAGGAAGAGCGAAGTATATGGATCAGGGAAGAGACTGTGCTAAAAAAATCTGTGTTCTCTCTCTTTTCAGTCTCATATCCCCCTCCCACCAATGAAGAACATGAGTTATATCCTGTTTTCATAAATCAAGAGTTCACTGCAGGGAAATGCCACTCATGCTACCTCCTCCACAAATTTGGCTTTATAGCATAAGTCCACTTATGCACTCTACCTGCACAGACCTAAATTCTACTGTCCAGCCTAGCATTCAATATCTTCTGTCATGAGAAAGACCAAGAATCATAACTGACTGGGGGACAACAGAGGCAACTGGAAAGATGGTGCTTGGAGCAGAGCTCTGCTGAGGAGCCCTGGCTACTGCACTCCTTGCTCTAGCTCGCCTTTGACTTGTACCACAGGAAACAGACAGTGCAGATGATGCAAAATACTTTGGACTCTTTGCATTTCATTCAACAGCAGATAGATATTTAAACACTCATCTGAAATAACTAGTCCACAACATTTTGATGTGTCCTGAAAGCAGAAAAGGTCATTTTGTCTCCGAGCAAGGGGAGAATCAAGGTTTGAAGATGAGGAATTGAAAAAAGGCCCTCATCTTCACTTGCAGAATCATTTCTGCAAAAATCAAAAATGTTATTTTGTGTTCAAAGTACAAGGAGGATCCTTGTACAAGAAGTATTTTAGTTTCCTAAATAAGATTTCCCACTTTCCCTAGGTGCTTAAAAATTGCAGAAGCCTCTCCCAAGCACCTATAAGATCCTCTATGAATTCATAGTGCCAGAAGCCTGAGCCACAAAGAAATCAGTAACTTGAGTGTCTGTAGAACTGCATACCCCAAGTTTGCAACCAGGCAAGCTGTTAAGGAGTAATCATTATCCCATACTTCTGGGACCTTTCAATTAATTTGTTTAAAATGCCAGAATAGAAGGGAAGGGAGATGGAAGCAGGCAGTTAGGTGGGCACCTCTCAAGAGGCTGTACGCATGTTATCACACTCATTCCTCACCTTTCCACTGGTAATGCATTTGATTTCTTTCAAAGATTTCTCCTCATCAGACATACTCATATGGAAGAGTTTGCTTTTAGGGAATTAACATTTCCAATTAGAAAATCCTTGACCCTGATCCAGCACTCATTAATCAATATATATTACTGACCACAGAGGACTAACATCTGTGCATATTCCAACACGCGCTTCCTTCCCTCAAGCACTCTGATGTCCGAAACAGTGGGCTACAATATTTCAGAGAAGTACATGTAGCACAGCCTCAGGCATACTAAGCCAACTGAAAGGATTGGAGAAGTGCCAAACACCTTTCTTTTGGAAAAAAAAAAAAGCCAACAAAAAACAGAAACCTTTCACTTGAATATCTGCTAATTCCAGGAAGGAGGCTGTACTTTTCTTATTTAACTGTATCTTTGCACTTGCAATACATAGGAGGAAAGGACAATGCAAACCATCTGTGGGTGCTTCATAGAAAAATAAAATGCCTATTAGAGGAAGAAAATAGGAAAGGAAAAGAGGCAAAATAAACAGAATGCAACAACCTGAATTCACATCACTACAATAGCCTTGTCTAAGCATTCCTGCTCAGACAACTTGGGAAGTCTTTGAGATAAAATCTAACATCAAAAGCTTTCAGAAAAAAATTACTTTTCCTTCCAAGTGTTTTGTCCAACCTCTTTTCAGAGAAAGGGGATCCTACCCCTCCCTACACATTTCCATGGTCCTGAACAGAATGCTGCTTGGGGATCTGTCAGACATCAATGGTCAGATATATTAAAAGGCATTTGCATTTGGCAGCTAAAAATGCTGAGAAGCATGCTGTGGAATTTTAATATAATACATATGCAGCTAATTAGAAATATTTAATTGCTATTCTGTGATTAAATTCACTCAGCCTAGAATTCATAACATGAGATAAACTGAATTCAAGTCCCTTCCTTTTCTTCTGTGTTAAGCTATCTGTTCACATAAACATCACAGTAAATACTGGCAAAAAAAAATAAAAATACCATAGCATTCCACCAAATATGGTCTCAAATCTCTTACTGTACCTGCATCTCAAGATCACTAACACGAGACAATTTCTTAGTACAAAACTAAGGCTCCAGACTAAAACAGAGGAGTGAATCAGCAAGAGAAAATGCAGCATCCTTCCCCATACCAAAAAGTGAAGTGACAGCCCTCTCTCTGGAGGTTGCCAGTAATGAATTTCTGTTTTAATTGAAGCTGCAGCCAACGTCTGAGCTCCAAATGGGCCTCTCTCTCTTTTCTCTCTCTAGGTGATGCTGTGCAAGAAAAAGCTTTTAAATCAGCCAGCGAACATAATGAACTTCAATTTCCCTTAGACAGGGGCAAAATTACAAACATACACTTCACTTCCAGACAATTAATTAATTTGTTTACATGATTTCTTTGCTTTGTTTTACTTTCATGGTTTTTTTTCCTCCACTTCTTTGGGCTTTTTAACTCTCTAAGGTGTAGGATTAGCATCTGACCACTCATCCTCTCTCAGTCTTCAAGAAACTAAAATGCATTGGAGCTGTTTGCAGAAGGGGAAAATTAGTCTGTGCAATTACCCTCAGATTGACTGCTAACACCCAGTGCCAGTCTTAAAGCACACATGCCCACTTTGTAGGTGACAGCACTTGCCCATCATTAGTAAGGTGGACACAGCTGTTGCTGCTTAGAAAGTGATTGACTACTTACAAGCATAAAATGACCTGTATCTCAAACTGCTCCTGTCTGTAAAGACCACAGCCTGACTTTTTCAGATTAATGGAAATGACTTCCAGGGATAAAATCTTCCCACACCAGTGAGATGAAAAGCAAAAGGCATGGAAGTAGTCAGCTGGAGCTGCATACAAGCTATCTCAGCTTTTCCTCCCAACATTATTCTCCCACTCCCGTGAGATAGGGAAACCAATCTGAAAAATGTTTGAGAGGAGTAGCAGAAGGAAAAAGTACATTGAAGTTGATGTGGACAGAAATGTTGACAAATTTTAAGTAGTGAATATGTATTATTTTCTTATAAGGAAAATGTTTATTTTTGATAATGCCATGGACTAAATCCCTCTAGCAATATCGATACTGTCTACATTACCACAGAGGTGTATATTTAATTTCATTTCTGCTACAAATATAAGCCAATAAATTTGGCAACACATCTGTTATTTACTTGCACTCAACACTAAAGCATATTCATGGCATTTACTTTGCCAGTTTCAAATTTAACAGCTTCCCTTTTATTTATATCTATTTAGCAAAAAGTGCTTTGGTGACTTTCCATATACATGTGAGAAGAGCTGCAAACATAGCAACAGTAAAAGATTCCCTTTGATATGGGCCATTACTGTACATATTTCTGATTACAAAGTTGGAAGCAGTGCAAGATGACAGTGTCCACCCATTTTAAACGTAACTGGAACCTTTGCATAGCTTTAACATGCCTGCAACCATCTCAACAACTGCATGGAGACCCAGGAACTCATTTCACACGCTTTGGCTTACACCCAAAGGAGTCATATCATGAAGTGCCAGCTCATACCCACGCCTTCCATTTTATTATGCAATTAGGTTTTCTGTTAGAGTAAAATGCAAGGGCGTAAGAAATTGTGACCATTGTTAAAGGAAGCACCTCTCAAAAATGTTGCATTGCACCTTCTTCCAAGCACTGTGACTTGTGTTAAAACTGCAGTTTGGGGAGGCAAGGAGCACACCTCGGTCACTGCAGAAGGACAATCTTAGCACAGGAGCACTGACAGAGATTAGTGCCTCTCTTGTGCTGCTGACACAAAGAGAACAGGGGATGGAGCTGTGATGAGAGAGCACTACTAAATTGCCTTACTGTTATACTGCCCTGAAGTAACTTATCTGTCCCTTGTGGCCGTCAATCTTATGTCTCTAATATCATAAATTCTGTATTACAATTGCTATGGTCATATACGTTCTTGGACAGTTAGACAAATTACAGAATGCCAATGAAGATGAAAATTCATAGAGCAGTATAATAGTGCAGATGTGAAATTACAGCAGAAAGACGACTTTTCCTCTCTGACCTCCAGCTTTGATTCTCTGCATTTTGATTGTACTGCAACTGGTACAAACAAGTTCACTGACATTTGAAAAACCTATACAGTGATCATACATTCACATAGAGTGACCTTTTTCTTTTGGTATTACTTGTAGTAGTTAGCTGTACACAGCTGATCCCTTAAATAAAAGTTCACAAAGATATTAAAACAAATAAATTGTGCTATACTCAACAACAAGGCTCTCAAGCCAGTAGTCAGACTTTACAGTTCCTACAGATTCAGGTATGGTCTGCTGCAACAAAAAACACAAGTGCAAATTGAAGACCACACTACAACAATCTGCAGTTCTTAAATAGCAGGTGTATACAGAACCACATACATCAATATACTTTGGAACAGCAGGTCTAGTGCACACAGCATGTGGTCTTTTAGAATCTATTTTGTAGCTTTGCAGATATAACAGCTTTGCAGAGAGAAAGAATAAACAGTGCAGGGAAACCTACTGGGTGGAATTTGATACTGCAGATAAACTGCAAACGTGTGGCAAGGGGCACGTGGGTGAGAAGGAAAGAACACAAAAAACACAATCCCCTTCATCTACTTCCCAACCTGGAGAAACCTCATTAGCTCCAGTGTGAGAGACTCCATTTCTCCAGCTGCACAGTTCCACCATTTTCAGTGTTACTGCTGTTCCAAAGCCCAGTTCCAAAAAAGGTGACAAAGTTATCTCCATCTTGCTCTACATGGGTGATTCTGTCAAATAAACAAAGGTCCTCTAGTTTCTAAATCATGACTCCATCAGTTGCATTTCATGTGAATTCTTAATAGCTTACAAACATTAAACACATTTTTATAAATAACACTCCAGTTTACAAAATCACATACCAAAAGCACAGATGAGAACAGCACAAATGACAAGTTTTCTCATTACTGGATTGTATTTCGTTTTGCATGCTGATGACTGATATTCATTGAATAAGAACCTTTTTGATTAAGTAACATAAGGTATTATTTAAGTACCACCTTTATCCTTAATACTTGGACAAAGCTAAGAATTAAAATAATTCTCTCAATATTAAATTACCAAAACCATGAGGTAGTGTGCTATGAACCCAATAACTCCATGGACTATGCCACCAACAAGAGTTCGTCCCTTCTCATTGCACCAAAACTTTATTTCACCACTGCTGATTGCCCATTAAGTTCTGTCAAAGGACTGAGCAAGATAGACAGAAATCCAGAGGAATTCCTAAGAATTATGGCCATCATCTGCCCAGCCAAACACTTACATACAGATGTTAGAAAAGACCTACCACAAAACATTTTGTAGGTGATTAATACCAAAAAGATTACAGAAGATCTTGTACATAGGGCACAAATTTTCAATTTGTTGCAGAACAAAACTTATGTGGCTACCTCCACTGACCAATATTCTATTTTCTGTCCTAAAAAGAAAGCATGAAGAACTGTAAAGCAGTTCCACTTATGGTTAGCTAGTCTTTGACTTCACTACAGGGAAGGAAAAAAAAGAACAGGGAAAAAGAAGGGAGACAGAAAGATATCTAAAGATAATATCTGTGGCAAACAAGACTGAGTTTCTCTTCAAGTTACTTTTACATCACTCAAGTGAGCAAAGTGTTGAGCCAGTGATTATAGTAGAAGCCCATAAATGGCCACAGATGCCACTCATTTATCATCACACCCATTTTATTATAATCACAGGATGGCTTACATTGGAAGGAACCTTAAAAATCATCTCATCAAGTCCCACTACACCAAGAGCAGGGCTACCACCCACTAGATCAGACAGCCCAGGGCAACATCTAACCTGGCCTTGAACACCTTCAGGGATGGGGCACCCACAGCTTCTCTGGACAGCCTGTTCTCACCACTTTGTAAAATAGCAATGACTGAAGACTAAAACTTAGCACCAGTAAAAATGGGGGGAAGGGATAGCAGTCACTGCCAGTATAGAATGCATGTTACTTTGCTCTTAGCTTAACTGCCCACAAGCAATTTTCAAGAGGAGTAAAAGGAAGCTTGGAAGAAGGAACATACAAAAGATCAGTTTAAGGCTTTATCATCAGCTGAATGTCATCCACACACAAAGGGCTATTTTATATTTAAATAATCTATCATTTTTAATTTGCCTTTCATACTCAAACTCATTTTTCAGTTAAAACCGCATTCTAGTGTGACAGAAGCAGTCAGGGCATGCATTGTGGAGTGCACACACACTGGTATCAGACATCATTGCTAATTCAGCCTATTCCCTGTGCTTTTCCATTAGCTCTGCTCTAGACACCTTTAACCACCCTCTGCAGACAGCCAAAGCAGTTTTACAAGTTTATCTCAGGCTTAGTTTGCTGCGCAAATAGTCAAGTCAAAGCTTTCAAGAACAGTACAGCTATTCAGTTCTTACACCATTTCTTCTTTTATCATGTCCACTGTGAGCTAGATCTTTGAGAAGCCCTTACAGATACCCCCCAAAAATTTTAGGAGCCATTTCTGGGGCAAGTATTATCAAAATCTTGTTCCTAGATAGAGCTACAATTCAGTTTGGTGCCAATAACATCCCAGTAAGATCCTCACTAAGATTCAAAGAAAGAAGCGCAAGGCAAAAATAAGCCAGCACTTTAGAGGCATAGGCCACTATGCCCCTTTGCATTTGAGATATACCATAACACATCTACCTTCAGGATCTGCTAAAATCACTGTCTCCTGTACACATACATGGGATACAGCTGCTCTCTGCTAGATGCAAATAATGTTTTTCCTAATATCCTAATAGAAATATCTATTCTGCTGATAACAAGAAGAGAGCCCTTTCTTGAGCTTGATTAACGCTGCTAGAAGAGAGAGTAGCCAGAGTCCATTCTCATTTTCACTTGTGTAAATCTAAGCCAAACCCTCTCATTTCACAGTAATTGCTAAAGGTATACACTACACAAACATATAGGCCTATACTTCTTAACAATCATGTTTGAGAGGCAAGGTTTCTTTAGGTATGTAAGTTCACAAAACTTGGTTCAGCTGACACTAAGGGAGACTATGAGAACTGCATGATGGATTTTTTTTTTTTTTTAACAGAATCTTTGAAAGGTATTGAATGTTATCCATGTTAACCCTATTTCTTCACAGAAATGGAACAAAGCTGGTATTCCGAAGTTTTTCAGCACTGCTGCTTGACCAGTACTATTTTGGAATAGCTAACAGCCTGATGCCAGAGCATACTTCATAGAATTCAAGATTGCTTTCAGCTCATTTCATTATGGGCTCTCAACTGTGCGCAAAACAACAGGCAAGTCAGATCAGTCAGAAGCCAGAAGACTGGGCAGTTTCATTTCCAGATGACTAATGTTTATGCTCCCAAAAGAGTAGTTTAAAAACAGTAAATTATATACCTCTTGCAACTTCTGTTACGAGAACAAGCCACACTGTATGTGAAAGATATAGTTGAAACAATACCTTCTTATTCTCTATAGCATATCTGTTTACACTACTGAAAATGATAGAGCCATACTCAACTGATGATCATCCTCCCCCCCACCTTGCTTTGCATATTTACTACTACTGTATTAGAGAGAAATCATAATCACTTCAAATTCACAGAACTGTAGGAGTTAGAAGGGACAACTAGTCCAACCTCCCTGCTAAAGCAGGTTCCCTACAACAACTCAGTTTCCTGGTGAGTGTTCAGCCAGCCAACAAAAGAAGAAACAGACAACAAAAAAGACACTTGATGACATTTAGAAGCTCTCTAAAAATCAACAGTGCTTAAGGACTTTAGAGAAATGCTCCCAGGAAGAATTTTCATTGCACAATAAATACAGAATTAAATCAGCTTTGGGAAAATCAGAGCTGGTATGAGGACCAGAGTGGGTCTTGGTAACACTGCAGTTTGTTTTACTGAGGATTAAAACTGGGATTCTCAGCTGTCCATAAGTTCTAGAGATGAGGTTGAAGAACATCCATTCAGATGAAGAAATAATGATAACAGGACAAAAGGAGATGAAGGTTGGCTCCCTGTTTCAGTAACCCTGTCAGTAACACAGTTATTTTTACTGGGTTTTGGATTATAAAGAATACATAAGCAAGTTCCTATGCTCAGACATATAAGCAAAAAGACGCAATATACGTGGAACAATTGTTGAGATGCATGTCAGTGTCTTGACTCATCAAATAAATGCAGCTAAACTCAACAATATATTTTTCTCAAGGAAAGATAAATGTTAACAACAAAGCAGAATAAATTAATACAGACAGGTGTAAAAGGAAACATGCGATCTTGTAATTCCTACTATAAGCACAGGATTCAAACCATTTCAAAACTCATGCTCACAGCCATTAAACCAATTTATCCTTCATTCATTACTCCATGTAGAGAAGAAAGGCTGAAATGAGGCTAATCCCTTGCTCACTGAAAACCAAACGTCTCCACTTCAGAGTCTCAGAATGAAACAGATAAAAGTTCCATCCATCAGAATTACTTCTCTAGTAAGCATCACTTATGATCATTCAAAAATTCTATCTTATCTCAGACCATTGTGTCTAGAAGTCTAAAACTGAAAATCTCTGACACTCAGCAAAAATTTCAGCAACCCGAGCAACTTGTTTCTGCTTTTGGTTTGCTTTGGGTAGATTGACAAAACCTGAACCAAGGCTATTTCATATATCTTGGCCACATAGAACCAGTCTTAGTACTGTCTTACCTCACACCTATAAGATAAGCAGAATTAACACTTACAAATACAGAGCATTTTACATAGCATTCATACTTTAGCTTCCTCTCTACTTTCTCTACTTCTTCTGTCCCCACTATCTCATACACACACCCCCCCACAAATGTGTGTAGTAAGTATGTGTATTGGTTTAATTTGGATTAATTAAATCTCAAAGCCCTTTTGTGTGACACGTAATTACTTGTAAGCCTTGCTTCTGAGATGCTCTTCATTACAGTACAGAAGAAAGTAACTTCAAACAGTGCAGAGAAAACAAGCTATTGTTAAGATCAGCTGAAGCATTAAGATTTTGCTAGTTAGAGAGCAGTATTATTAAATGTCCATAAGGGTTTCCAGCTGGAAGATTACATACATTCAGCAATTTTCCTTCCTCCAATAGACTACTAATCTGCAGCCAGTACCTATTAGAATATTGGGTGGTTTTAGCTTAAAAAAAAATAAAAAAAAACATGGCAGAAGCCATTATAAACTATCTGGGCTCCTACCTTTGACTAACATGTTGTTGCTGGCACAGCATGAATGCCTGGTTGGTTGCTCTTCATGATGCTGATTGTACTGACACTGGAGGCAAAACAGTTACATCTGTAGTGATTATATTTCGTAGTGGATTGGGTAATGCAAAAAAAAATGGATTTATAAGCCCATTAAACCCCCTGATATTCCAAATCATTTTACAAAACAATATGTAAAATAACAATATGTTGGAAGTAAAGTGACTGGGCATGGTGAAAAAGCAGCAGTTGCTATGGATTTAAGAAAAGCCTGCTCAGATTCAGTTGTAAAATCTATACTGGTACAAGTTGCACCAATACCTGTTTTAATATTTGTTAAAATATCAATATTGATCTGAGTATGCCATTTGAGACTTTATGCCTTCTCTGGTTACTAAATAGTATGATAGTGCACTGCAGCAGCAGTGGTAACTACAACCAGGAAGTTTCTCACTCATTAAGTTCATTGGTCAATTAAATTGTGATCTTGCAAAGATCCCAAGTAGGAAAAGAAAGAAAAAAATAGGAGAGGTAGGCTTGATTCATCAGTGCTAAAAACAAATGTTGCAGTCCCATGACTGCCAAGAAAATGATTAAATAAGTGTCCTTTTCTATTTCTATTTCACAATGGTGAAAGAACCCAGCCTTATAAGCCTTCAGATTTTTATTTGGTTTTGCTCATTTACTGAGCATGAAAATCTGGACTCCAATATTTTGAGCCAGGAGGCAGTCTGCTGATAAATAAGGTTTACATCATTATGCATAGCATATATATTCTGTATCCTGCTACCATAGAATATTGTTTAATGTATACATAATGGTATTTATTAGATA
The DNA here is from genome assembly GCA_037305975.1 of Chrysolophus pictus. Classification (NCBI taxonomy): domain Eukaryota; kingdom Metazoa; phylum Chordata; class Aves; order Galliformes; family Phasianidae; genus Chrysolophus; species Chrysolophus pictus. The sequence goes on along the minus strand of CM074580.1, from coordinate 40,525,886 downwards.
GAGTTATTTACGCCTACATGATTCATACAATACACAATATCTGCATAGATTCCTCTCACCCAAATGGCAAAGACCAGAACTTTCTGAGAGAATAGTATTCACCTTCACCACACGCTGCTGTTTTCAGTGCAATACCCATGAAAAGTAGAGAATGCACAAAACACAGATGGCTATTGGTCTACTAACACTTAGGATGGTATGACTTTCATATCTCTTTAATACTATATTTGCAGGTGAAAAGAATCCACTATGCCTAGTTACCTGTACTTCATAAGAAAAGCCAGAAAACAACACTAATTTTGCTTCACACTAGTCTATGTTTCACTTCAGGATCTCATGCACCTTTGTAAACAAAAAGATAAAACGCAGAATAAGACTAAAACATACCAATTGATGAAGTTCATCTGAATTTAAGAGTTATTATAAAAGTTTAACAAGCCACTAACTTTTACAGTCTTCCAACAGCTGCAGATACACACTAATCTCTGCTAACACTTCATAGCCATCTATAATTCTGTCACAAAGATTATTTTCCTAATCTGTCACTGTGACATGGCCACACATCACAGTCTCCCAAGCTCAGCACTACTCCACAGATTTCTGCTCTCTGCCCAACATGCATGGACTGTGTTGTCTTTACTTTCACAGCCCAGCCCGCCTACTTTTCTTCTCTTAATTAAGAGGTCACTGATCCTCCAACAATCTACTGTGCTAGCTCTGAAGCGTTAATAGATCACTAACTTCCACACCACTTCTCTCAGCATTTTTCCCCAATTTCACTTAAGCTGTAAACTGTAAGGCAAAAAGACTAGTATCATCTTCTACATAGACTTCTATAACTCCTTTTAATGAAAACAGTTTCTTCTCTCTTAAAAATCAAGCATATTGAGTACTATACATTCCAGATTTTACATATGAACTTTTTTTAATACATTTATGATCACTAAGAATGGTTAGATTAGTTGTAATTAAATGCCTCTGCTCCTAACAGCCGGGGACTTCGTCAGAAATGCAAACAAATGTGCAGGGAAATGATCTCTCTGCTGCTGCCTACGTTTAATTACTTTTCAACATCAATCTATCATACTGCATAATCTCAGTACATAAGACAATACTATCTTTAGCTGGCAACAAAACAAGTCTCAAGGGCTTTAGCAAGGCTTTCAAACCTTCTCCAAGCTTGCAGAGAACAAAAGACTGGCTAGCTTTACTGGCTGACTTGTGTTATATTCTCGTGGAATATTTTCCTGGAAACCTTTTAGAAGTGGCATTTTTTAGGCATGCAGCAAGTTGGATTGAGGTAAAGCAGTGCAGTGGGTAGGGTTCTGTTTCAGGAGACTCTTGAAGTCCACCCCTAGCTCTACCAATGAATCCCCATGTGGTTTTCCTTTCACATATAACACTGTTGTAATCAATTTGCTGTATCTGTAAAACAGGTAAAATGGTGATTACCTAGCCTATCTCATCCTATACCTCAAACTGTGGTTTTCAGGTGGCCACTTCTGCCCAAATTGCACTCACCCTTTCTTTCAAAGGCTCCAAAGTTGATCACCACCCCACTTTTGTTTGCTTTTACAGAAAAGTGCTTCTTTTCTGAAAGCAACTGTACAAGCCAGAACTATTGCACTCTACATTGCCGGTAAAGTGCTGCGAAATCCAACACATCTCTATTGTTGGATTTTATGGCTCTAACTCATTTTTCACATACTCATTGAATAGAAACATTGTTTTCCTGACAGCACCTGCAAAACTGTTCAACTAAATACAACCGTTCAATACCTGTAAGGTCCTAATCAGTACCAAAACAGTCTATTCCAATTCTTATACAGCCCTCAGTACAAAAAAAAAGAAAAAACAAATACTGTGTGTGCACTTGCTTACAAAGAAGGAACTAACAGGAACTAACAACACCATCTCTAGGTTACAGCATCATTTTTTAACAAAGAAGATACCTGTTGCCAAAAGCATGTTTGGAGTTGCATCTATTCGAAGAAAGAATATTCATAACCAAATGAGGACAAAGGGAAGACGGCCATTTTTTATTACAGAAAATCACAGGATGGCTAGAGTTGGAATGGATCTTAAAAAAGACAACACATCAAGTTCCAACTCCCTGTTGTATATGCAGGGTTGCCACCCACCAGATTAAGCTGCCCAGGAGCCCATCCAATCTGGCCTTGAAAACCACCAGGTATAGAGCGTCCACAGCTGCTCTGGGCAACTTGATCCAGCACCTCACACCCTCTGAGTAAAAAATTCCTTCCTAGCATCTAATGTAAATTTACCCTCTTTTAGTTTAAAGCCATTCTCCCTTGTCCTATCACTATCAGACTGTGTAAAAAATTTAGCCTCTCTCCTGCTTATAAACTCACTTCAAGTGCAAAAAGACTGCACTGAGGTCTCCCCAGGCTCTTTTCCGACCTGAAGAAGCCCAACTTCTTCAACCATTCTTTTTAAAAGAGGTGCTCCAGCTCTCTGATCATATTTGTGGTGCCCCGTTGGGCCCATTTCACATCTTTATTTTGTTGAGTGCCCCAGGCGTGGACAGACAAGGATAGCAGAGAGGAAAAATCCTCTCCCTTTCCCTGCTGGCCACCCCTCTTTTGACACAGCCCAGGATGCATCTGACCTTCCAGGCTGGAAGCACATGCTACAGGCTCATATTCAGGTTCTCATCCTCCAGAACTTCTAGATCCCTCTCTTCAGAGTTACTCTCAATGAGTTCTTCTCCAAGTCTGCACACATTCTTGGGATTACCTTGACTCAAGAGTAATTCCCTGCATTTAATCTTGTTGAACCTCACTAGCTTCTCATGGGCCCACTTTTCAAGCCTGTCCAGATCCCTCTGAATGGCATCCCTTCTTTCTATTGTGTCAACTGGTGTCATCTGCAAACCTGTTGAGGGTGCACTTGACCCCACTGTCTACATCATTGATAAACATGTGTAAGAGCACTGGACCCAAGATGGATCCCTTGAGGACACCAGTCATGACTGGAATTCACCTGGACATAAAACCATTGACCAATAACCTTCTGGCTTCAACAGTACAACCATCTTTTTATCCACAAATAGTCCAACTTTCGAAACCATATGCTTCCATTTTTCAAATGGCTTGGCAACCACATCAGCCAGTTCTTTCAGGATCCTGAGGTGCACGACATCTGGCCCATAGACTTAGACACATTCAGTGTTATGAGGCAGTCTTCGTTCTCCTAAAGTTAGAGGCCATGAGTTTAAATCGCAGTCCATGGAGTGGTGACCTGTGAATTCCCCTCTGAAGAAAGTTCAAAGAATAGTGAGAGACAAGAGCAAGAGACACGAAGTTGTGTAAAGTAAGAGCCAACAAATGAAATGAACTAAATATAAAGAAAACACTAAATTAAAACTCTAAAGGAAAGAGAGAAAACAACCTATTGACAGATTTTGAAGCCATTGTTATAAAAAGTAATAGTTACACCAGCACACAAGGAATAACCTAACAGTTTATCTTCGAAGATGTTCAACTAACCTCAGGTCATCTGTAAATGCATCACTACAAAAGTCTAATTTAACTGCTGCTTATCACTTCTCTGCCTCCCTCTGTAATGCTGCTAATTACCAATACGAAAAATATCCTCTGTATTTTCCCCATTTTGTTATTGTGCTGTCAAACTTGCCTGATCTATTTCATGGCATAATCCAGTGTTTGAGATTTGACAAATGTTTCTGCAATATGAAATTAAAATGTAAGATGATATTGTCAAGCAACTTCTAAATGAGAACTACACTACAAGAATCAAAGACAATGAGGGGTAAGTCAAAGGGAAACAACAGATTTTTTCTAGCACATTAAAGACTATTAATAAGGGGCTTCCTCCTAATAATGATACTAGACAATTCCCATTAAGATAACTCACATCAAGCTATTATGATTTCAAAATCAAAAACATCTAGAAATTTCTCATGCTACATGTCTACCTTACAATGTTTGCTTCATTAAAATTTCAGCACCAATAAAATCTCTGCTCCTTCAATACTGCTCCTCTCTGGAGCCAGGAATAGCCTCTGCCACTTCCTAGACCACAATATTTCTGTACTTCAAACAAATATCTGTGAGAGTGACTCATGCAATTAATTATCTCAACTCACTTAAGTGATTGCCTGACAAAAAGAACAGCATGAACAATCTTGGGATGGTTTGTGGAATGGAGGTGGCATCTTTTGTTAAACAAAACTTGTACAGTAAGAGAAAAAGAAGATATGGAGACATACAACCCCTTTTCTTCACGTCCCAAAGGAGGAAAACGTTGGTTTACCATTGCTTTTGGGAAGAAAACCTCATTTTCCCAGAAGCTTGCTGGCATTTGTCTAATAGGTAGTAAAAGTTACTGCCATAAAAATCCTGTCTTGATCTTTAGGACAACATGGTCAAAACAAAAATAACACTATTCCCATAAGTTACTATGCTAGGTCAAGTAGCAAAAGGAAGTGCCATCATGACTAAAATTCCAGTCCTGTTATGACATGGACACATCCATATATGTCCCACAATAGAATATCAGAGTTTTTTTTTTTCAATTTGTTTTGGTTAAAGCCAAGGAAGTTATACACACAAAACAGTTAATTTTGTACAGTAAGCACTTGGACTGTCATGTATTTGAACTCAGTAAGTAGATTTTACTCATCATTTTCACTCACTCTATAGACCCTAGGATATGATTTGTAGTATAGAACATTCACAGATGCAACTGAAACCAACAGGAGCTTTGCTTGAATAGACGAGATACCATTGTGCTAGCATAGTTTCATAAATATAATAAATTTATCCCCAAATTCATGGATATTTTTCACTTTAAAATTTCCTAGATCTAATGATGGTCCTTCAATACAGCTGTGTGCACACTGATAGTGAGTAGAGGTGGACATATGTTAACAGGTGTGGGTTTGGCTCATTAGAGTAAGGATGCATTGGTATCCTTGCAAGTATCAGTACATAACACTGAAGCATTATTCAGTCTATAATGTCATTAGTAATTTATAAACATGAGGAAACTTTGCACCAGATAGATTATAATTTCTATAAAGAGAAACTAGACTCTAACAACAAATAACATTGCATCAATATGCAAAGACAACAAATCTCAACAGTGCTATGTGAGGTCTCACAGAATGACCTTGCATCATGCTCTTAAGTCAATAATGATGGTAGTGGCACAGTGAGTGTAAGACTGAAACCTAATGTTCAATCAATAATCACTACACCGGGCCATGGAACTGAATCAGAGATCATTTTGCATTGTAACGTTGGATCACCTTGCATGATACTGCAAGGTCACCTGACATCAGTTCAGGGGTACCGTGCCATGATATTGTATGAATATACAGAGATGCTTTCCTGTAACAGCAGATTAGTATAGAGGAATGCCACACGACTGCCATGACATTAATGTTGATGAGAGAACTTGCATATCATGAAGTCACTTAAATTCTCTCTTTGCAGGACAAATTCAAGTGAGCACGAGTTGTAAATGGGCAAAGTTTTGCTAACAGCAAGGATACCTCTTTTCCCAAGACTGTTGTTTCATATTTTATTCTCCAACTTGCATGGACAGCAGGTACTTTATTCTACTACACTTCTTAACTGTTCAGCCATTTGACTGAATGTGATTGACCTCACTACAACCCGTAGAGAGTAACAAGATTCAAAAGGAAACCACTGTGACAGGGAAATGGCCCAATTATGCTGAGTCTGGCTTTTTCCCTAGGAAACAGATTCAAAGCATAACACATCAAGACACAGAAGAAAGCAGGCACCCAGTGATTGCAATTGAAGGAGAACAAAAAGATGGCAATTATTTTAATCATCTTCCAAGAGCTGGCAATAATGTTTCTTATAACTGTAATGAGAAGAAGTGTCAATAGTTTCAACCAGCTTTTCTTTCTAGATGGAGCCTGAATCAGCTCTTCATTTAGGCTACTCGAACATCAACTACTTCCCATTAAACTATATTTGGATCAACCTGTTTTGGTCTCAACTCAGCTTAGAAGGAATTTTAGAATAATAATTGCTGTAAATTCACATCACTTTTCTGGTGTGACTTCATTTTGAGTTGTTGATATCATTTCCCACATATATTCCTTTTCTTTCATTTTTACTGCTGAAATAGATTTTTCTGATCTCCATTCCATGGAGTTCTATCTTTAAACATAACAGGTTTATGATATCAATGTAATCAAATATAACAGTTGTTTCTAAACAAATAGAGAAACAACCCAGTAAGACTAAATGGCAGATGGCATAGCAATTACTTTTTCTTTTGCCCTCATTTTCACTGCAACTGGAGAAAAATAACCCAAGTTACCAGCATAGGCTCTGCAGTCCTCTGTCTTCTCCATCTGAAGTGTGTAATAGGTGCATACTGGATTGGAATAAGGGTCTTCTACCTAAGATTTCAGTTTGGAATCAGCATGCAAACAAGTTAAGGAAATAAGTAATTAAGTGATGAGACTCAGACGAGATATGTAGTTGGCCTTCATGATTTTGAAGGTCTTTCCCAAACTAGAAGACTCTATAACTGCAGTGAATGTTTTGAAGAATATTCAGCTCAGCCATATAGCAAAAAATAGCATTCAGGAAGAAAAGAGCTCTGTGCAACGGTTTGTCTTGGGCTGGACGAGGGAGTTCAACAAAGATTTGTACTCAGTACACTATATCCTCTCTCATGCTGCATACAAAGACCTTTGAATTCCAGAATGAGTCATCTCTTACCTTTTCTCATTTACACAAATGCTGTGGCACTACAGGTGGACTGATCCAAAAAGCTGTTGTAATACAAGTCTGTGTAATGAAGTTGGCACAAAACAGTGAATTTTAAATAGCTTTTTGCTCAGTCTCCCAGTACTGCGAATAACCTGGAGATCCCAGCACGTCATTTCATCTTTCATTTTGACAGTTCAGTGTATCCCACCCCAAGTGCTTGACCTGAAAACGGAGACACATTGTAAATGAAACAGAAGGTTAATTACAAAGGCTGAAGCCATTAAATGATGGCTTATCAAATATTAATCAGTTTGTCCACTGTTCTCTTTTACCCATCAAAAAGTATTTATAAGAGTGACAGGTTTTTAGGATTGATATCTCTTAGCAACTGTATCGTATTATCTGGTTGCATGATTAGACTCCACTAGCAAAGTAGAAAAATATCAAATGCCATTTCAGACAAGATGCTTTCTCAAAAAAGTTTAGGTGATACAAAATGGAATATGAACCCTTCAAAACCTTCCCAATTTCAGCATCGCAGTGGGTTCCAGTTCTGTATCTAATTCATCGGGGCTTACCAGTGAAGAAGCACTGAAGCACACGGGCTGGAAGTTTTTAAATAGGGTCTATGATGTTTATAAAGAAAAACTGAAGCAACATCCGATAAGCATTTAAGCAAGCATCAGTGAAAGCAATAGACACATGCTAGGACAGTAAATAACTGGAAAGATCTTTGTCCACAGTTATTCTTGAACAATTACAATCAGTGTTGAAAGCTGTCAGAACATTAGCCCAGAAGTTCTCTTCAAAATAGAGAAGCAGAGATTCCATTAATTACTTTCACATATGTGAAAGCTATTTCCCTTGGAAAACAAATCCCTCATTAAGGAAAATGTTTAATTAAGTAGTATTAATAGAAACATGTCTTTCCAACAATTTATATTAAGATTTTATTACCATATTAAATATTCAAGCCTACTCAGATGTGAAATCATCACTTGTACAAAGTGTAAAATCCTCATAACTTGTTAACAGTAGAGTAAGTGCAGAAGAGCTAGGAAATGCAATGCAATCTGTCTTGAGTTGAAATGATTATCTCTGTCTTCTCTAATTCCTGAATTCTTCATTACTACTAGAAGTACAATATCTTTCAGTTGCCTTTTTTCAAAACTTAGATGCTTTTCATCTTACTTGCTTTTTCTTTGTTGCATTGCAATTAAAATTTAATATGCAATTTTGATAATTATAAATTTACTACTTAACATCAGATGCCATAGCACCAATTTCCAAAAAACAGATACGCAATATTCCCATGAGTTTGCAAAATGACAATTTCCCTGCCCGCAGATTGTTGTAAAAATAAAGCGAACCTAAACCTAGCTAATCAGAAAACTTTTTGAGCACCATTCTTAACCTATTTCAGAGAAATTTCCATTCCTTTTCACACCAGAAATCTAGAGAACAAGCTTTATCTAGTTCTATATTTCTATTATACACTATGCATTCTAATTTTCAGCTTTTATCCTTAGAAGACAGCTCTCCCTGAGGTTTCCAATGCTTGAATGTTCCATGTACCCTGTAGTCTATCACCAAAGGTAAAGACTTAGATAAATTTTACAGAAGATATCCAACCATCATATTAATCTTTTATATCTATTTAATCCTACTTTTAACTTTGTATAAGTTATTTCTTGCAGTTTTCTGCTGACCTTTGGGACTTTTATCCCTTAATTTCTTTGCATAAAGTCTTAGGAAAGCCTGGCCTGTTTTAGGTATTAACTTGCACCTCCTTGGTAGATGTTTGAGAAATGTAACTCATGTTTCTGAATATGTAAGGTGATATGGTATACTTATTCATTCTGAGTTAAGTCTGTCCAAACAAGGATATGAGTAACACAAATCTAACAACAAAAACTATTAAGGTTATTGCTAAGACCTTATCAACATCAAGTCTTCAAATCTAATATTGAAGTGAGTATTCTCAAAAGAATATTCTATTCCTATCAAGAATAATCGGAGTGCTTTGATAAGAGTCAGACTATATTCATATTACTACAATAAGACACCCTTTTACACCTTTTAACAGTATTCCTTCCATATGTTGAAAGGTAACTCCAGGTCCTTTTGAGGACTTTGAGGTTCTTTCAAGCAAGCAAATGAGATCATGCTCCATGGCCTCAGCTAAATTCACCTAAAATTTGGTTTGCTGTTCACCCTCATAACTACACATTTCCTAGCAAGCAGTTTGCATTCTGCTAACTAACAGATGATGTGTAAAGAGAGACAGGAACACAGAAATCGTGAGAAGCAGCACAACTCCAGTCAGGATGAGACACTGTGACAAATCTCTGCAAACTAAATTTATCATCAATGAGACACAAACCTTTAGTTATCTTGGCCTATTTTCCATCCTCATTATAAAAATAACAACAAAACACATTTAGACTCATAGCATCATCAAATTTAGCTAGTGCTACAGTAGGTGAGCTCAGCTTTACTAACAAGAGCCTTTAGGAAATTTTACCCTTCTATTTGCCACTAATGCCAGGTGGTGGGTTGACTCTGGTGGAATTCAAACATCCTACTAGCTGCTTATTCATTTTCCCCCTTTGGCAAACAAGGAACAGGGGTATCTGCTCTGTCATGGAGCACCTCCTCCTCTGACAGATGTTCCCCCTGATGTTTATGACTTGTTCTTTTCCCACCCTTTTCTCTCTAAGGCATTTTCTGCCATTTCTTTAATATATCACAGAAGAACCATCAGCTGGGTTATTAGGCTTAGCTACATCCTGCATTTAGTCTGCTGGAGACAGCTGTGTACAGCATGGGGACAGTCCATGGCATCCTCTCTCAAAGCCTATTGCTTCAGTCTCTCCTGCTGTTAACACTCTGTCATTTACACCCAGTACACAGTTTTATATATCCTATGATAATATCACATGGCTGCACAATTCCTTCTTGCCTCTCCTCATTGGCATTTAGATAAGTTTCATTTGACTCTATGGATATATGGCATTGGCACCAAATTGCGTTCACAATAACCTGCTCATTTATGCTAGTATGTAATGCTTCCTGTAACCTCTGGACTTAGTTTATACAACCAAGACAGTGTAATTTGACATTGAAGTGGACCACAGGCTCTTCAGTCCAAGCAATGTAAGCAAGGAGCCTAAAGTACCCATGGACTCATTTTATTTGTTCTGATTTTAAGCCAGCAATAAGAACAATGAATCTCCATTTCACTCTCATAACTGACAAAAATACACTTCAAATGAAGAGTCAACCACTGTTAGGCATCTCACTAGAAAACGAAACAAAGCAACAATCCTGCAAGGGAGCACATGCTGTCAGATGCCACCTGATTTCAGAAAGCTGTAGGAAAGAGGCACAGAATTTGTTCTAGCTGAACTGCAGCCCCTCCCAAAACACAATGGCATTAAAAATAAAGGACTTACTAAAAAGCACCGAACAACATTCAGCAGTTAATCCTCTGAGCTCCGGCTAGTTCAAATGTATTCCTCTGACCTGACTTTGCTCTAGTGAATCTGGTGACCTCCAAAATTCCTCCAAAACATCCTCTATCAGCAGTTTTGGAGAAAGAGAAACATACTCATCCTCCCAGGAAAAAGGCGGCTTTTGACATAGGAGTGCATACATGACAGTATGAGAGGCAAGAAGCTTCTGCAAGAACCTAAATCCATTTTTTTTCCTTTATTGTCTAAGGAAATAACTATCCAGTGAATGATCAGTGTCCAGCAAAACTTTCATGGTTAAGTTCAAATGAGGAACTTCTTTCAGCAAGCACTGTGGAACATGCATCATTAATTGAATGCTGTCACAGCTCCGTGAACCCTAATGAAGAGATTCTTGCACTCAAAATAATCCTGTAGAAATAAAAACTTGCCTCAACTTCAGTGTATTTAAGCCATTTAAGAATTAGAACTTGCCACTTTTTGAAAACCGTATTTTATTCAAAGAAAACAGTGAGAATGAGGTACCATGTGCATCTCACTGTATCATTATCAAGTGCACTAGTTATCACCAGTCCTTCTTTGTTTCTTTGGTCATGATGTCTGTCATATCAAGGTAATTATAAGAAGAACGACATCAAAAGCTCTAATGCAATACGTAAATGAAGCAGACAAAATAGCTCACAGTTCTACTTTTTGCCTACTTCTACATTTTTAAATCAGAATTACTCTTCCATGCCTCTATAAAACTATTATTTTCTCAGCTATCATGCCCGTTCTGTAACCTACATTTTTCATTAAGTAAATGGAATTACTCTAACAAATAGTTTTTGTGATAGGAAGGGGATAGGAGCAGGGCAAGGAGGAAATGCATTGGGCAACTGCTAAGGGATGTTAAAACATGGCCAGACTAAATCAGTATTGGGTGCGCAACTTCAAATTGCATGTAACAAAATATTATCCTCTGTCCCCAAAGAGCAGCAATAATCCTTCAGTACTGCTGCTCACATTACAAGAGATGTCTTTTCAATTATCTCAAAGGCCAGATTTACCATGCTCTATTCACCAGTTCAGAAGACCATTAATAACTATCTCAGGAATCCTGCCTATCATGTGATTTCCAGTCTGACACATATCTTATGAACTGAGCCAGTGTGTCTCCTAACATGTCAAAATGTTTATCACTTCCAAGACTGACAGTTGAAAGCCAGAGGACAACCCATCTTCCTTTTAACTCAGCATTATCACCGAACACGGCTACCACCGAAAGCTGTACAAATGAACAATCAAACAAGAATTATGAATACAAAGTATTAATGTCATGACACAGGACGACACATTGGAAGGAAACCTAAAGCCTTTGGTTAAGAGTTCTTTAAATTGAACACATTACTTCCGTAAAAGGTTTCTGAAACAAAGACAACTGCACGCAGATGCACTGAGTTCAGGTTGTTTCACAGTTTGTTTCACAGAAACTCCACTGTATTGCTTCCTTATTCCCTCTCCTCAAAAGGAGAGGGGAAAAAAAATGGGCTCAAGGGTTAAGATAAAAACAGGAAGATCGGTCATCAATTACTATCACGGGTAGAACAGATTCACTGTAGGGAGATTAAAATAATTTATTACCTGTTACTGACAGACTAGAGCAGTGAGAAACTAAAGGCGACCTGAGAACACCAAAGGCAGCTGCTGATCACAGAAGCCACCCCTGCAGTTCTCTGCTACCAAAGCCTCAGCACATAACCCTAATACATCTACACTGCCACGCATACAGTATTAAGATACCTAAAGTAGCTTGCACTTGTCAATCTTGGGTCAGTTTAAAACAAAGCAGCAACACTTATCTGGTGCTACAATGTAGTCAATCCTCTTGAACACAGCTGACTGCTTCAAACAAATTTTGATTAGAACTCAGATTTAAAAGGATTTTAAAACCAGTTTCATTTTAAAATCAGTTTTAAGGGAAAAAAATTCACAGTAAGATAGTTTGAAGTATATGAATGGAGTCTGCAGGAAAAAGGCAAAGTGACTGAAGATCATTTCATTTAAAAACCTTAATGTAATTAACAATAATCATTACTGAAGAGCTATATTCAATTTGGGTTATTTAAAGAAATATTTATGAGAAACCACAACATCCCTCCCTTCTGCAAAGAACAGACAAGAATACAGTGTAAGGGCTTGAAATATGTCACCAACATAAGAACTACACTTACACATTGAAAGAAGCAGTAAAGATTCACATATGTAAGACAGATTTTTCAGCATAAACACAAGAAGAAAATTACTCACTTTCACAACAGAATTTTACCATATCACAGGAAAATCTTTTCAGTATAACAGAACAATGCACTAAAATTGCTCTTGTAAAACCCTTTCAATACTGTAAGAGTGTAAAATGAAGTTAGGTCTTCATGGCAATTAAAAGCGACAGTTTTATAAAACAATCACCTGCAACAAGGTGCTGACAGTTCTCTACTCCCCATGATGTTGGAGGTCACTGAGTATAAGCTTAGGCACTAAGCAAAGAAATCTGTTCGTGTTGAAATGACCTTTCCTGCCTCAACTCTTCAGTATACTTGTATAACACCACCCATAAAACACCACCTGAAACAAACCCACCTCTCCCTCCCTTGAAACCTCCCCCAGCTGTATAGCTTAAACACCTTTCAACAGCCCTCAATCCTTACATGCGTAGTCCAATTCATTACCTTAGCAGGTACAGAAAGGCTCTCCTGTTGTGGAGGTGCATTTACTTCAGTTTGAAACGCTGCAGCATGTGCTGCCCACCTGAATCACACTCACAGATCACTGTACAGTGAGTGCCTAGTCTCCTGAAATATATTTAAGCTCCAGTATTCCATATACAAAAGGGTAACCAAACATAAGTTTATAAAAAGCTATTTAACTATACACTCAAAGCGTCTCCAAGGACAAGTAGATTCTATCTTCTTTACATAAGAGGAAATACCTGTTAAGTTTGAGGATCTTCCCTAACTTTAGTTTAAGTTGTATAATAGTTCTGTGGAGAACCATATCATGCTTCTATCTCTAAGGCTGAGCAGCATCACGCTAAAGGGTGCGATGTTAGCATCATTTTACATACACAAACACTGAAATTCTGTATATGTTATTGGTTTTCATGTGAGATTATCTCAAAATGATAGATGATAACAGAGTAAAGGAAGCTTGAATCAAGCACAATATACTCTTCATCATAATTATTGCTATTACACAGATTTCATAGACTCCACTCCTGACATCAGTAATTGACAAGAATAAAGAATAAGCTAAAACAGGGACTTCGTGCACTGAAAGTAAGCTTAGATATTCTGAGCTAGAGTACCTTTCAAAGAAATACTTGGATGTATTGCAATTGTATAGATGTTTTAAAATAAAATACATGTGCATTTTAATCATTGTAACAACTGTTAAGGCAGGGGTTCTGAATAAGAACTGTGCCTCTTCATGAATAAGTAAGCGTGTAGGAAGTTGGATGCTGGAGTTCTAGCAAAACTAGTTCTGTGCACTCTCTCCTTTAAATTCTCCCTGCAATGCCTTTTTAGAATGGAAAAGGTAGATTCTTCATTCATTTCTCATGTAGAACTGTGGATTCGTTTTTCACGCTCTGTGGAAGTTTATTTTTATCTGTAACCAGATGCATGCCATTGATTAATTTATCTTTTTCTCTAAGCTGTATTTTGAAATCCTTGGAAATTAAAGTTGTAGTGCAAACATATTACACATCGTTTGAATTAGATAAAATTTACATTTTATTAGAAAGATTCAATACTATGTTTTCTTTTAAGATGTTCTTCCTTGGGACTTAATAGAAGAACAATTCATTTCACTGTAACAGATGTAGTACTGAGCAGTTGTTAACCTTTGATGAGAAGGTTACATCAGATACCAAGTAAGGGGTAAATTAAACTGATGATTGCCCTTGTTTAATTGCTTTTGAGTAGTACTCAGTATGTTTGAACACACAGTGAATTATTACCGTACCCTGCTGCTATCCATTAACACCAAGATCAAGAATTATTATTATTTTTTTTTTTGCTGCAGCCATAGAGAAGGTGATAAAGGCTTTAATTACAAGCAGATTTAATTTAGAATCTATTAGTGCAATTTATCCATGCATACGGAAGATGTTTTTCTCTGAACCACTTTGTAGGTTCAGTGCTTCTTGTGAAGAATTAAGACTACCAGTTGTTAGTATATAGTCTTCAAATATCAAAGACTTCTGCTTCCTTCACAATGAACACTAAAAATCTCAGACATTTTCTTCAAATGTTTGATATTTCAAGAAAAATGCACTGGATCTTATCTGGATTTCTTCTTATTTGACTCAGCTTAAAATAAAAGTAAACCATTTCACTACTTGTATTTAATTCTTAAGGAAAAAAAGACAGCAATACAACGTGCACAACAAGAAGAACTACATTAAGAAATATATAAACTTTCTCAGCTTGAAAAAAACTCCCAACATTTTGTGGTTTACCCACCGACAAACTGTTTTACAAAATGAGAAAATCTTCAAATCTTAAAAGCTCTCAAATATTAAGTACTGCAAAAACAGTAAAGACAGTTCAACTCAAGTTGTACTGAAATTCTGATATATCATAAAGCCCTAGATGAAGTATTCCACAAACATTATAAACACAGGCTAAACTAAAATAACCATTAAACAAAATACTGTATTTGTTATTTTGCATTTTATATAAAGAACAAGTGTAACCTAACATTTAACATTACCTAATGTCGTACAGAGTCTACGGACTCTGGATAGCTACTGTGGAAGGTTGAGAACTGATCATTTAACAACTCAGCGATTCAAACCACCAGAACAAAACTTAAGGTATTGTCACAAATTAAACAGGTTTCAAAGCTTCATGATGTATTTTAAAAAGAAGCTGTATACTTAGGAAATAATCTCTCAGACATCAGCTATCTCACTGACTTTTATCAAACTAGGAGAGGGTTTTTTTGTTTTTTGTTTGTTCATTTCTGCACTTACACTGAAATATTAGGGTCTGGCTTTGCTAGATGCACAACACTAAAATGAGCAGGTTCATACAGGGGTGAGAAGAAGCTGTTGTCCATTACATCAAACCATTATCTTAGGAATAGAAGCCAGCTTCCTTGATGAAACAAAATAAGATAAAGCAGCAAACCTCTCTTCTTATGGAAAAAAACAATGTATTTAGATCATCACATATTTAAGCCACATTTTACAAAATTATTGATGAAACTTTCCAGTAAATCTCCCTTCCAGTTCTTAGCTTTCCAGTCTCTATTGGAAAAGTAAACTCAAATCAGCCTGCAGAGCTGAAGCCCCAATATTCTTTTCAGGTTTGTGACTCTAATAAGGTGAACTTGTGGCCCAATCTGCAATTTTATCATTTTTGCTAATATCATAGAAAGATCTGGAAGGGTGATAACTCAAATTAGTTTCACAACCTTCAATAGCAGTGAAAGCACTAGGATCTATGCATAAACTGTTTCTGAGTGAAGAGTTAATGAGTCCCTGTATCAAAGCACTGAGCTTCCATGCTGCTTGAGTGGAACAAGGGATCTAAAATCTATCATCTTTATCCACAGGATATCAGTGTGCTATTTCCTGCACTACTGCATTCAACTACATTCATTCATTCATACACATGGTGCAGCCACTGGCAACAAAGCCAGGACTGAACCTCAAAAGGACATCACAATCACTTGATAAGGTACAGTGACAAGCTGTGCCAGCCATAAACAGCATACTAGGGTGAAAAGCTCCTTAACCTTCAAAGGTTTACTCCCAACTCCTTGTCAACTACCACAGACTCTTCCCCAAGAGCTAGTAGATATTACGTAGACAGTTTCTATGCATAATATGAACTTGTCCAAATACATGAAAAGTGATTTTAACTCTTTTCAAAATAAAAGTAGAAGCAACAATGACATGTTTTAAAGTTGCTTTGAAAATTATAAGTCAATTTTCTTTCCTTCAAATTTACTAGTTACTTAGTAATTACTTATTTGTATGTGCTCTATGGAAAAGTAAACACAGCATGCACAAACACACAGGACTTTGTGGATCCAATGAGTTTAGAGAAGAACAGCACAAGACTTGAAAGCATTTTTGGTCAGAATTCCTAAATGTTTAAGTAGAACAGTTTTATCAAAAATAAATAAATCAAAAAACCCAGCTATTTTCTGCCAGCTGTCAAAGCAGACGATACATATCTCAAATTTGAGGCTCACTTAGATTGTTGCAGTTTGAAGAGTTAATTGCATGACATCCCTCCCTCCCCACAGGAGAAAGGAAACAGAATAGGAAAAATGACTTGATTGAGGTAAGGAATAATATAGAATACTGATAAAACCAGGACAGATATAGCTTCTGATGTACATACTTCAAATTTGAGGCTCACTCAGATACAGCTTTTGACATGGAAAACAACAATGCAGAAGTTTGTGTTTACTGTGTTCTTCATTCTAGAAATCCAACATAAAGAAGTAGAAAGTTACCTTAGCTCTATTTTTTTTAATGTGGATCAACTGGGTATATGCACATCTTTGTAAACTTAAGTATTTTCCAAATAGTCAGGAACAGAGACCTTCTTCCAGTTAAAGATGACATAAAGCAGACTGACCCTGGCCAGAATGGATTCCAAGTAGGTCTTTGCTACGTTCATTTTTTTTCCAGCTATTCTGTTCAGTAACTGATCTCCTAAGGACACTGTCTAACAATGACAAAAGGTACTTCAAATACTCTGTCATGGTCCTACAACATCCAAATAGTCATGAAAAATCCAACTAATTTGTATGGAATAGAATACCAAGAAATTCATCTTTACATAATGCAACATACCTTGTTAGACAAAGATAGATCAACAAAAAAATTCAGCATGCTAGTCTCAGCTGAAAATGACTGTCATCCTAAACAAAAAAGAAGATATGATATAACATTTATCTTTATCAATAATTATAGAAGGGAGGTAGAGATTTGTGATGCACGGTATCATGCTCAGAATATGTTTGCAATACAATAGCTCAAACTACGTTATGGCATTAAGTTACCCAATGTTATCAGGGGACAATACTCCCACACCAAACATCACAGTGTCAGAATGCTACCTAGTACACAGAGATAATTTAAAGAACTGACAAACTACAGCTGCAAATGCTTATTTAAAAAAAAATATACATAAAGAAATGAAAGAAAAACCCTGCTATATTTTCATATCCCAAAATTAAACCAGAATAGTTCTGATTCCTTCATTCAGCTCATTTGTCTTCTTGCCTGGAAGGTTAGCAGTCAAGCTTTCAAGTCTTTGTGCATATGTTAATCCCCAGGTTGCACCTATTAAAGACAGTGCATTTAAAAGTCTGTGCCAGAGAACTCATCCATAACAGAAAGCTGCGTTCAGATAGATTTTATATGTGAATAATTATAGAAGACCTGCAGAGTATACCCTTGGGTAAGTTGAGTTTTGTCTTGGTGGAAAATGTCTTCAGACAGTCTGTTCTTAGACTTTCTAAGGATTCAGACAATGTAGCATTTTGCTTGAAAACTCATCCTAATTTCCATCCTTAACCAGTAGGAGTCCAGCCATTCTCATACACGAGTTGCTTCTCATTACTAAGTATGCAAGCATACATTACACAAGATGTCTCCTGTACCTAGCTAGTTAATAAACAATTCTTTGCTTCTCTGAAGAAGCCCCTGACCCACCTTATCTTTTGGTGATCTGTTGGCATGCATCAGTATATAAATTCAGTGAAAGATGTTTTATTCTACAACAACCTTTAGAGGCTCATAATTTGTTTAAACAGACGAGAAATGTACACAGATCATTACTGATTCTTGAATGAAACGCTACATGATAAGCACTAAACTTCAGAAATGATGATAACCTTCATACACTGATGCTCAACTACTTTTGGTACACTCAAAGAAGCATATCAAACTCAAAGACTTATTTTATACTGGTTTAAGGCCTGGAAAAGCAGGAGTAAAAGCCCTGTTCTGAACTTGTAAACATAACTCATAATTAAGATATGGAGACATTATTTGGTTTGGTAGGAGCAGACTGGGGAGGAAACGTTCCTCCTGCTGGAAGGGAAGATCAGATTTGTGACCACCTGCAGAACCTGAACATTCGAAAATCCAGGGTACCAATACAGTATGTCCTGGAGGAATTAGCTGATGTAGTCACCAATCCACTCACAATGATATTTAAAAAGTCATGGCAATGAGGTGAACCCCTGGTGACTGGAAAAAAGGCAATATCACACCCATTTCAAGGGTAAAAAGATTGACCTCAGAAACTACAAACTTGTCAGTCCCACCTCAGTGCCAGAAAAGATCACAGAGCAGGTCCTCCTGGAAGCTATGCTATGGCACGTGGAAGATAGAGAGGTGACATGGGAGAACCAGCATGGTTTCATCAAGGACTAATCCTGTTCAACCAACGTAGTGTGCTTTTATGATGCATCAGTGGACAAGGCAAAGGCCACTGATCTCATCTGGACTTCACGAGGCCTCTGACACAGTACCCCACAACAGCCTACTCTCAAAACTGGAAAGATATGGATTTGATGAACAGACTGTTCAATGAACAAAGAACTGGCTGCAGGATCAAGTCCAGAGGGTGGTGGTCAATGGCTCAATATCTGGATGGAGACCAATGACAAGTGGTATCCCACAGGGGTCAGTGCTGGGACCAGTACTCTTTAAAATCTTCACTGACATTGACAGCAGGGTCAGCTGTATCTTCAGCAAGTTTGCAGGGTGCTGTCAACACACCCAAGGGACAGGATACCATCCAGAGGGACCTAGACAGGTTTGAGCAGTTAGTCCAGGTGAAGCTCATGAGATTCAGCAAATTCAAGTGGAAAGTATTGCACCTGGGTCAAGGCAGCCCTCACCACCAACACAAGCTGGGAGATGAAAGGATTGAGGGCAGACCTGCCAAAAAAGAGTACTGATGAGAAGCTGGACATGAGGCAGCAACGTGCCCCTACAGCCCAGAAACCCAAGCCTGGGCTGCATCAAAAGAAACCTGTACAACACGTTGAGGGAGGTGATCCTGTCTCTCTGCTCTGGTGGATGCCTCACCTGGAGTACAGCATCCACATGTGGAGTCCTCAGTAGAGGAAAAACACTGACCTGTGCAACTGCATCCAGAGAAGGGCCTCAAAAATGATCCAAGGGATGGAGCCTCTCCTACAAGGACAGGTTGAAAGAGCTGTTCAGCCTGGAAAAGACAAGGTTCCAAGGTGACCTGATAGTCACCCTTTAATACCTGAAGGGGAACTACAGGAAAGAAGAGAACACATTCTTCAGCAGGGTCTATTATAATAGGACAAGGGGAAATGGTTTCAAGCTTAAAGAGGGTGGATTTAGGTTGGACATAAAAAACAAGTCTTTTACCAGTGGAGGTGGTGAGGCACTGGAACAGGTTGCCAGGAGATGTGGTGGATGCCCCATTCCTGGAGACAGTCAGAGTCAGGCTGGACTAGCCTCTGGGCAACCAGATCTAGATGTGAATGTTCCTGTTCATTGCAGGGGAGTTGGACTAGATGACCTTTGAAGGTCCCTTTCAACTCTAAGGGTTTTATGATTCTATTTGTATTCACGCTATCTAAATATGAACAAACTCAAATTTAATGCAAAAAAAAGAAAGAGAAAGCAAAAAATGGTGAAACATGCAGTTTAAAAGAAAATAAAATATAGTGAAAAAAACCTGAAGATCAGACACTAAAGCAGATCATCTGCTTTCCCCTCCCACACACAATTTACAGCCATTGTAGATCTAGTGTCTTGCAAATAAAACAAGCTACTCTCAAGGAAATCCCCTTAATTTTAGTTTCTTGTGTATGAGAATATGAAGACCTTAATTCCCACTCTGAATTTCGCATTAGAAGGGCTGAAACATTTTGCATCAATGATTTTTAACAAAGAAAATAAAACACCAACTGCTATTAATTTTCACCAACATTTATCATATCTGCCTAGCCTTTAAAACATTCAGTTTAAACCCCTTCTGTGACTTCACTTCTGATTCTAACTCTTCTGCTTCTCTCTCTGCTCAGATCACATAGATTGGCACTGCAGTTTTGTAGTCTCAGGATACTTTTTGCACAGAGGAGTCAGAGACACCCTTAAAGCGATAAACCCAGACAGACTTTGGTCAATCAACACTAGAAAAGTGTTTTTCAAGTACAAGAAAAACAAATTTTTCAGAACTCACACCCACATATTCATCCTTTTCTGCTGATTCTCATTTAGCAATGCCATTTGTAATTCAGCAAACATCACTTATACTTGCTGATTGAGAATCAGAATGTTCTACATCAAATCCTGTAAACCTTTATTTCCAGTCTGGTGCTAAGTGATGGATGTCCATTAGCATAATGATTCAACACAAATCCTCCCAAAATCATTCCAATTTTCACCTAAACTTAGGATTTACTTTCTACAGTTAATTCAGACCAGTCTTACTACCTCACAGCACCAGTCTGAAGAACCAGAAGTGAGAAGGCAATTTACAAACATAAAAATGAAAAGGTACAGAATAAAATAGCTGCACAAAGGAATGGCAATTTGTCTCTCTGTAGCCTTCACCAGAATGATATCCATCATTGCCTGCAGCTGTCTCCCTCTCCTTGTTTGTTCTCTGTAAAGAATTTGCATGTTGTAAAAACCACAAAATAGATGTTGTGGTAGTGTCATATGAAAGATCACATAGAAACATTCAACCATTACTCAAGTGTGCAGTATCTCCACTGTAGAATGCAATTTTCTGGTACATATTTGGACTCAGTTCTTTGAATGAATTGTCAAAAGAAGTCTCAGAAGAATGGATTTGATATTGCAACAGCATTCCTTCCACATGATCCAGTTAGAGCTGTTCATACTAATGCCTCATGCTTCATATACACATCGATCTGAAACGCATGACATCTATTTTCCCAGCACTGCTGGCTTATTCTTCATTGTAAATCAGGAGAGAAAGTAGTTTCAGAGATTGTAATTGTTTGTCATGTAAGAGACAGTTTAGTTAATGAATTTCCACAATGTCTGAAGGAGTAATAATTTTAAAATGAATCCAAACAGAACAATCATAAATTAAACAATATCCAAGACTTTACAAAAGATAACTTCTTTGCCTTTTTATCTCTTGGAAAGATTAAAATGAACGCTCCAAAACATACATGGTGTTAAAAAAACATGGAAACTATTAAGTCTTTAGCAAGCTCCTTTAACAACTTTAAAATTGTACCAGATTCGTATACAATACAACCCATACTATGACTGGATTTTTTTAGTGTAGTAATGCACTACATTAGTATATACATTAGTATAAAATGATCACTAAGAAATTTAACTATTATAAGCAACAGAGCAGCTAAGGAAGAGTGAGAAGGCCAGATTTTTAGTAAATACTATCCCTAAAACATAATTTTTATAAATAAAAGAAGTCTGACTGGCGTACCCAGAAAGACCCCAGAAGAAGAGGCCTATCCATTACTCATTCAAAAACATCCATCAGTTAAAATAAATAGAAGAATTCCTCCCCAAAAGCCAATTTGTTATTTTGTTAAAAATGCATAAAATGAGTTACTTTAACATCAATTTTGCCTGATTTAACACCTATTTTAATTCTAATTCTTTCTCCTATGTTTAACATAGTTTCATAACTTTTTCCTGATATATAAATATATTTCTCCTGCATTTTTATCATCATTTGAACTACTGTCTTATTTATTTTGACAATGGAAGACTGCCTAAAGGAAGGACAAGGCTTGAGAAACAGAAGATGGACAGCATCTTTGAACATGACAGCACGCAGCATGTGGTAATTTTCAGTTAGTCAGGAAGACTGATCTCACAGAAAGCTTGCATGTCTTGCAAAGTAAAATGTCATACGCAGTCTCACATTTTAGTTGTCAAGACACACCTTTCAGTATTCAACCTTTTCCAAAATAATTCTGATGTTAACTCAGTTCTGTGACTTTCAGTAATTTACATAAAATGCCTGAATTATACATAAACTAAACCAGAAATAACAAAGTCTTAAAAGATATTCAAGAAGCCAGTAGCCAGTTTCAAAGTTCAAACTTATCTACTGTATATACAGCAACATGAAGCTCAGACTACATTTCCTATTTGAACATAGGCATTGTCAACAATAGACATGATAAGGGTGAACACCAGACACAGAAAAACACAGTAACGCACCTTTGCTATTCACAAATAACTGACAAATCCTTCTAATTCACCATGACTACGAAAGAACAAGTGAAAGCTGAACTACTGTATCTGCTGCCAATGAATATCTTTAGGCATAAAATTGGCCAAACTGTACCTGAAGTGGCCAAGAGAACTTATAGCACTAATACCAACCACAGTTCATAGCTTCGGTATCTAATGTCTCTAGATCTCTGATGATGCCAAAAAGATGACCAGTCAAAAAAAATTCAGTTGGACTCATTTGTAAGGAAAGAGTTAATACTGAAGACCAAATTACAGAGGAAAAACCTGTGCACCTTTGTCACTGATGCTGAAAAAACTATTATGTACATACTCTCATTGTTAAAAGTTCTCAATAAAAGATTAAAATTCCCTGTTAGTACTTCTGTGCATTTTCCCTCTTCCTTCTGTTGAGCACCACCTTAAGAGTCTGACTTCCATTTTCTCTAACATTCCAAAAGGCAGCCAACAGCAATAAGATCCTATTTTTTCCTCCTAAGACCTAACCACCTTGCATCTTTCTACCCCTGCTCACATGCACTGCATATTGTTTTCCAGTTAACAGATAATACAGAAGTCATTACATTACAATAGCTGAAGAATACAGTTTCTTCTTCAGTCACGTCCAACCTCTTTAGCTTGAAAAGCTATAGAATTCCAGCCCGCTTAATGTTATTTAGTGTGGGTTTTGGTTTTGTATGGTTTTTGTTTTGAAAGAAGAAAAGCATTTCTTTGGGGAAAAAAGAGAAAATGCCAGGATTTGATTTTATTTTCATTCCAACACAAAACACAAATGAAACATTCAGAAAGAACACAAAAAGAGAATCCAAAACTGGTGACAGCGTAATGGTTCCCGGTCATACTCCAATCATTTAAACATATGAGCTTTATAACAAAATTCTAACTGAAGCCACTTAAAATGCTGGCAATGAGTGCAAGTCTTATATTTTGCTTCAGAAGCATTCTGCAATCTTCCTTGCGTTTGCACAAGATTTTGAACATTTAAAATTCCTCTGTACCAGATTAAGACCTTCAATCATTCATATCAGTATACTGAACTGGGATATTCCTCACTGTTATTTACACCTTCTCTAATCTCCAATGAAACATCAGCAGCTCCCCAGATCATTCAAACCCTGCAAATGTTACATCCTTCTTCCAACATGAAGAAATACATACAACACAGAAAACATGACCATCAAGCAACACAACTAGCTTTTACCTGCAGTAAACTTCTTAACTACTTATTTTGAATGGAAAATAAACCCAATAATGTTTTGCCTCCAACCCTCTCCCCACCTTAAAAGGAAAAACACAGAAACAGGCTGAAAAGGTTTCTAGTCTTAGTCTCATTTTCTCACAGAAATCCAGACTTTCACCAAAGCCATTTTCAAAGATGTTCTTCATTAATATTTGCTCTCAAAAGAAAAATAATTCTATCTTCTTGCAAGGCCATGCTATTTGGAACTACCCTGCAATAGCAAACATCAGTTGTATTGACTCTCTCCACACCAGATAAAAACGTGGTCAGTTCTACTTAACTTCCTCAGTGAGAAAAAATTCTTATTCCATTTCATTCTTTCCTTTCCGAGAATAGCAATTATCCACCAAAATTTCAGACGTATTAGTGACAAATTATATTCACACTTTTTACAGTTCTTGAATACATTCTATTGCTACTGAATGCTATAAGGTCTTCCCCTCATTCCCCGTTCTTCTGGCACCAAGATTTGCCTGCCTGTTCATTCCCATTCAACAATTTTCACAAATCCTGAAGACTACTTAAGGCAGGCTAATTTGCTGAGTACTGAAGATATAGATAGGACTGAGAATGACATACCTTATTTCATCACGGTAGTTTTCTTTAAACATATAGACAGACATTCAGGCTCGACATAGATGTTGGTTTAGCTATACTCACTATGTGCAGTTGCAGAAAGTCACCAAGTCCAGGGGCACTGTCAATCCGTACAAGAATGCCATCCTTCACTGTTGTGCTGAAGCCCACAGCAAGACGGTCAGTCCTTGTGCTTGGTCTGTCATTAGCTGGCCAGGTGTACAAGATGAGGCCTCCACTCTTCCCAAATATATACGTGGCACCAGCTAGAAAACAAAATTCAGAGACAAAAGAATTACACGTTATCTATTTGTCAACTCAGAAAATAGTTCTATGGCTTCTAAAAGGAATATACACAAACAGATGCTTTCATTAGTTAACTTGGTAAAAATAAAGATATTCCACTGACCATGCTACTAACAGCAGGTAGAAGGAACCAGGAAAATTAAGTAGATGATGAAAATGTATTTCCAGACTCTGGCTGGTAATAACTGAGACAACGTACACTAAATCCTCTTTTGCGACAAATGACATTATGGGCTCCCTGATACTGATAACATGCACTATAAGGTGCACAAAATGGTTATTTAGACTACCCTCTCCTGCTTACCATATGCATTCTTCCTTCTTTGAAGTCACAAGTTTCCCTTCGTGGAGCCAAAACTCTGGAATGCTAAACTAGACTTTTTTTCTAACAGAAAGTTATGAAGTTAAAGTAGCTTTTTAAAAATCAGACAAAATGTATCTGTTCCTTCACCATTAGGTTTGCACTGTTAGACTCTATGACAAAAACTCAATTTCTTCCTTATGGAAGGTGTGCATCTCACATGAACATGGACAAAAGATGCAAATATTTCCAGTAAGTAATCCAAACAGGTACGTTATTCAGAATATCTTTATGTTCCTACACGCTTAACAGTGGAAGAATCACAAGCAAATAAGCAACCATCTACGTTTGGTATAAATCACTCCAGGCATTTTTACTGTATGCAACTGCTGAAGTGTATTTCAGGTTCCTAAGGAAAGGTATTTCAGTTCCTAAATAAAGACAAGCAGTCCAAGATAAAGTGAAGAGCTTATCAAGAATTATGGATTTCATTAGTGCTTAGTATCATCCCAGACAATGCCTGATAACACAACACTTGAAGGGTGAGGGGGAGAACACCACAAAAAAACATCCAAATCAGAAGCATGGGATTTAGTTTCATTTGGGGACCAAAGGGAATATTTGGCCTCTTGGAAGCTGTCTTGTCTTCAGTTGAAGACTATTCACAACTGGGTACTTTTACCAAAACTTCTTAAGACTTTTGGATATCTAGGATAGGTGTTTCTAGCACCATTTCTCTTTACAGTTAGCCTGAAAATGTGTTCCTTCACCTTGTGTTTTGTTTTGTATTTGCTTAATTTTTTTTCCTGGTTTATTTTTCAGACAATAGCAAACCTCCACAAAGCTGAACACTATCCTGCAGATTGACAACAGCAATCTCACCTCAGTAAGATATGCAAGTGAGGAATTTCCACTGCAGATAAAGAAGCTGAGAAGCAGAAGTATTCAGAAACCACTTTCTCACTTGTACTCAACACCGCAAGTTACAAGCAGGATTTTTATGACCCAGCCTCTGAGCCTCTTTGAAAACACAACAAAGATTGCCATCCTAGATCCAAAATTTCAGATAGGTCAGAGATGTTTCTCAATGTCCCAGCTACCAACTGCACCTGAGTTTGTAAGTACTATAACAAAAGATCAGAAGCCACAAAATAGAAATGCAAACCGCTCAGCTCTCATTTCAGCATCAAGTATGAGAACTGCAGGAACTAGAACTGCGGGAAGTACAGGGAAACTGAGTACATTTTTTGGTCTGAGAGAAACCCTGACTAATGCTATTCTTTATCTCCCCAGGTGTACAAACCAGCAATGTGCATCAAGTAACCCTGAAGAGAACAAGTGTAGTTAGATGCAGAAAGAGGTTTTATTTTACACTCTTTATTTCATCTCTGCACTTACCCATAAAGCTGCAGTGCCACTAAAGCTGAATTACATGTCACACATTAACAGGGCAGCAAAAACTCAAGCACACAGAAGGAAAATTTATAAATAGCTGACTCAATGACAGAGTGAAAATGTATCCATGTTCCCGTCATATGCATACCTACCAGAACATACAATCACTAAACTCAAATGTGTCTGAAGTCACTGTGAAGCAAGAAATTTCCCTCTTCTGAGTTAGAAGAACACAATAGCATAATGGAGCTTTGAACACAATTTCATTTTCAAAAAGATTAATTCTACAGACTGAACTCTATCTGTTGATTCAGCTTTCGACTCAAGATGGGGAATACAAAACATGCAAAATACATATAAAACACTTTTGTAAGTTTGCTTTAAAACCCATCCCCCAACTGCGTATGTTAACTCAAATTAGTTGGCAATGACTGGTAATTATCTATAACTTCTGCCATGGTATGGGAAATCAACTGCCTACCATAAGCTACATAACAAATATCCTCCTTCAATTCATTAGCTTGTTCTTAAAGTTGTGCACTGCATTACAGACTAAAACAAGGCACAGCAGTTCATTAAGTAAAGCAAGATGAGTTTATTTATTGTTAATGAACTCATGGATTAAGATTTGCTTTCCAAAACTATTCTCACTTGAATTCCAAGCAGGTTTATATGCAAAGACAAACTTCTGAAGTATTTATAGAAAGACAGACGATTTTGTTGCCTCTCTAAGAGCCATTTGGATGCAGGTAGAGCATGTCAGAGCTCCTGTGAATGTCAATTATAACCAATTATGTCTTCATAGGCCTGTCATGGAACTTAACTGATTAAGAGAGCTCTTTTTCCCCTTAAAGAGAAAGGCTTCTTCTCTAGGCTTATCTTGATGACATTTGGTACAATCAGACAACAACCAAAAGCCACTAGTCAAATTAACCTGATAATAGAAAGCTGATGGCTTGCAGTTGTTTCCTTATTCATAGAGTGGTTTGTATTGGAAGGGACTTTTGAGATCATCTAGTTCCAACCCCCCTGCTATAGGCAGGGACACCTCACTCTAGACCAAGTTGCTCAAGGCCCCACCCTGGCCTTAAATGCTTCCAGGAAGGGGGCATTCACAACCTCACTGGACCACCTGTTCCAGTGTTTCACCATCCTCACAGTAAAGATACCTTTCTAATATCTAGTCTAAATCTACCCTCTTCCAGTTTAAAGCCATTTCCCTTTGTCCTGTCACTACATGCCCCTATAGCTCCCTTACATAAGCTCCCCAGCTTTCCTGTAGGCCACTGTCAGGTACTGGGAGGGAGGGAATCATTGATATTGTCTATATCAAAGATACTTGCATAATAATAGCTGGCCTGATTGACTTATCTATGCATAACTGAATACACAACTATTTGTTGGGTACATCAATGTCCCCCTTCCACTTCCCCGGGGCTAGTCTGGATGCACATTGCCTTGTTTGGAAGCTGATAGGATGTTAACATTACACCAAAAGCATTTCCCATATGAACAGAATGGTTAATCTAGTCTAAACATGAGGTACAGACATTAAGTAAAAACTGGGGAGGAAGGATAATCAGAGTTACTACTACAGAGCCATCACATTAGGAAAAAAAAATTAAAAAAAACCCAAAGATTTTACTTGAATGCTTCTATTTGACTGTAACAGCTGTGACTTTATGGAGTTTGAAACAAGATAAGCGAACAAGACAAAAAACAGAATTACAACTCTAGATTTCAGAAGGGGAGATTTCAACTCTATTACAGCATGACAAGATCATACAATTTCTGATTGGCCTTGTTTAAGCTAGAGCAAATGAGCAGGTTGGACTAGTTTACCTCCAGAAGTTCCTTCCAATCCTAAACAAATAATTATGCTTTCTTTGTTGTGCAGTACACAATTGTAGACTAATTAAGTAAAAGGAAAGTTAAAACAACTGATGAAATTACGGTCTGTTCAGCTTGAGATCCTCTGGCTGTACCTAAGCTTCATTACATACTCCTTTATTGCACAAGGGCATGCATTTCTTTCCCCCAAAGGTATTCTCTATTCAACACTGACAATTGATAATACACTGTTAATGAGCATCTACTTGATATTTAGTTTTTCCTCATTGTTCAAGGCTTAGTTATACACTTCATTTAATAACTGACTCCAAAACTCCAACTACACCCTGGAAACAGGAAATTCTGAAAGGCCAATTAATTCTATGGTACTTATTTTTTCACTGTTTCCACTGACTTACTTATACTTCATTAACAAAATTGTGCACAGTTATTTCCCTACTCAGTTGTGAGAAACCCCATTTCTCACAGTGCCCTAGGCCATATTTCCTGTATTAGGTGAAGAATATGCTCAGCTATTGTGCTGGAATGTTGCACACAAATTTGGAGGCCAGAGAAAACAAGAATTAAGTAGGCTGCTCTGAAAGTAATGCTTATTTATTTCCATGAAAACTTTTTACAGGTACTATTACAGAGATCACAATAACAATATTTGCTAGAGCAAATTCTCAGCTACAAAACATTGTTTTTCAACAGTCACTACTATTAGCTATTCATTGCATTTTTGCCAGCAATGAACAAGAGCCTGAATGACCCGCTCAAAAAATCTATACCAGCAGAGGTGCCCAACACTCACTACTACTGAAATACAACACCCATTGTTTCACTGTGCTAAGATTTGTTATTTGGTCTCCATAGATCTGCAGTCAGTGCACACTGTTTTTGACACAGGGAGAAATTTGGTGACACACTTTTGCTTCATACACATACTCCCATGTCAGATGACTTTTGTCAGTCAGACTGCCTCTCTGCTGCTATCTGTCACACAGCAACAGGATGTAATGGAATACTCTCGGGAAGGTTCAGCCTCTACTGCCATACCACCAGCATCCACCTCTGACATCAAGGACCAACATAATAAAATAGGAGGCATTAATTTCAGAGCAGCTCAATTTAAGGCAAAAAAAATAACTACAGAAAATTTCTAACAAGAATTATCAGCAGCTATAATCCATAGCAAGGAAAACCTCTGTGTTGTGTTACGGAAATATTTACTATAAGTTAGCAATACCACTAATCACTTTCTCTAATCATTATTCTAAATTTTCAAAACATGTCTTAAGGAAGAGTGTCATTCAATCAGATAGAGCTGCTGCAGTTCTTCTGCAGCAGCTCTATCCTGCCTAGAATTAATCCCATACAGCAGTGGAAAACAAGTCTGCCATATTTACATAAGATACAACTTCTGTCATGTCCCTGGATCCTGCAAGCCTCCTGATGTTAAATAAAAACATTCTCTATTTGCATCCACTAAGCATTTTGTCAGCAGTCCATTTTCTGAGCTATACCACAACTCCAACACACTCTTAACTCGCTGTGCCCAGAAAAATGCAATGTTTGACAGATACCACAGCCTGCAAACTATAGTGGCAACAGCACATTGGGATGGAAGTATGAGTTTAATGGACTATGTAGAGCATAGTTCTAATTTTTACAACCAGAAAGTACCTGCAGCATTAAAATTGCTTAGAGATCCAGGCCAATTTAAATATTATAATAATTACTGGAGTTAACAGAGCAAAATTTACCAGGATCCCACTTTCCTTCACAAATGACACTGTCACAGGCAAAACAATCTCAACTGGTATAATTCCATTTCCATTCTTGGACAACTAACTTATTAATTAATGATTCAAGCATAAGGAGATAAAGACAACAAATAATTAAATAAACACTTCAGTCTGGAGAAGGGGGAGGAAATGCACATTCCTGAAGTGCTGGTCTCCACAGGCCTTCCTAGTGCCTTACAACTTCACACCCCAGGGATGCCTGACTTTCTGTGACT
The DNA here is from genome assembly GCA_037305975.1 of Chrysolophus pictus. Classification (NCBI taxonomy): domain Eukaryota; kingdom Metazoa; phylum Chordata; class Aves; order Galliformes; family Phasianidae; genus Chrysolophus; species Chrysolophus pictus. The sequence continues at coordinate 40,495,740 of CM074580.1, read as the reverse complement.
TGATAACACATGCGGAGAAACTGAAACCTAGACAAAAGCATATTCATCAGAAGCAAAATTTTGCTCCTCCTTCTCCTAAAGGCCCTCTCTCTGGCACTTACCATGCCCTAGTTCCTGCCTTCCCCAGTCCTTGAGTTTAAAAGGTCTACTAATGCAAACACCTGCTTAATAAGAATAAAAGGGGGTTGAAAACATTTACAGGGAGTTAATCATCACCATCTCGCTCACTTGACTATTTTGTCACAGAATCCTTCATAGAAAAAAAATGAAGACAGACCTGATACTTATTTAATAACTGCTAAAATACACATTTATTAAGGAGTTTTAAATTGCCTATGAAGTAAACAAAGCCATGAGAAAATGCAAAGCTTCCTGTCTCAAAAAAAGCAAGCTTCTGTTCACAAAAGGAGTTCACATAAACAAGCTTTTTCCTCTCAGGACATTCACTTGTCTCTTGACAAACCCTCTAAGACCCAGACAAATACTAAACCCACCTCACTTCTCATGTATTGATATGAAACAAATTTATTTCCACCTTTAAAATGTGAAGGAGATGCTTATATAGAAAAAGGAGGAGGAGTTCAGAAATCTGCAAGACTAACACGAAATGGAAGCAGCAATTTGGATCATGCCTTCCCTCTTTGTCTTTTTTAATGACAGCAAATTAATATGAGTCACTTTCCTCTCAGTATGTGTGCATCAGCCAGCAATCGAATCAGACAGTATGCTGCTTCTTATTAGTTACACTGCATTAAAAAGATAGCACAAAAAGAGGGGGGAGGAAGGAAGTTTTCCTTTAACTACTAAACAGTCCAAGATAGCTTACACTCTGAATTTCACCTAAATTCAAGATAGTGGAAATACTGACTTTTCCCCGTTCTGAATTTGTGGTGGGGATGTTTGCCATCTCAAAAGGAATGTAAGAATTAGCTGCTGACTGAAATGGACCCAAGATGACCTAAGACATATCAACTTAAACATAGCAGATTACAACCAGGAAATAACCTTAATATTTTCATTTACATAAAAACGTGTCAACTAGTTCATTGTCATGTCTTCAGTATAATTATGACCTTAAGCAGACACCCAAGGAAAACTAAGGAAATAGCTTGCTCTGTTCTGAAAGTATCCACCCAGACTGAGCCCTTTTAGCAATTGATTCAGCCCACTGTGATTTGTTTATACAGTAATCAGACCTCATTTTAAAGTACTTATCCAGTCTCCCCCTGAAAGCACTGAGTTTTGCATTCAAAATAATGGCTTACAAATCTTTATAGCAATCGCTTACATAATTCTGCCACTCATGTAATGAATTGTACACCAGATACCACGTGCCCCATCAAAGATCTTCTGACAGCATCTTGCACTGCACTAAGATGACTACAGCCAGTAGACAAAGTAACTACTCCCCTTTAATCAGTGCTTGAGTGACTGCAACTAGTATAACGAATCCAGTTTTGGAGGCTTTAATAGAAGACAGACATTGACAAACTGAAGTTCAGTGGGGTCCACAAAAGCTGTCAAGGAGGTTGAAGCCCATCTTGTGAGGAGAGGCCAAAAGAATCAGGCTTATTCAGCTCAGAGAAGACAACTTCAAGGGGACTTAAGGGCAATCTCAGAGCACCTGCACTGAAGCTTATGAGAAGATAAAACTAAGCTCTTAATTGGTGAACAGCTTGAGAACAAGCTGCAGTGGTCAGTTTGAAATAAGAGATTGACTTGACACAGTAGGGAAAAGCTTTTTCATCATAAGGATGAACAGACAGTCAAAGAGGTCATCCAAAGAGATTTAGGAGTCTCCATGCATGGAGTACTCAACATGTGACAATGTAAAACCCCAAGCAATCTAACCTGACCTCACAGATAACCCTGCTTAGAGCCAGGGTTTGAGGTAAAGACTTCTCATGGTCCCTTTCCAACCGTTAAACATATGAACAATTACTTTCTTTGTTTTTCATAGTTGCACTTCCTAAATAGACTGGTTGTTCACTTCTCAGACTGAATGACACAGTAATCTGTTCCTGTATTTATTCCCACAGTGCCAACCTTATCATGTAGACAGTTACAACTCCTAGCCCTCAAGTCCTCTCTTTCAACAGAGACCAGGTGGAGTCAACAAATTCAGCCTCCACAGCTTCAAGCAGACATAACAGACATCAATCTAGAAAAGGTTCACAAGGGCAATCCCTCCAGGACTTTTCTGTTCACTGGAGCAAAAGAAAAAATATTCTACTAAAAACATGCATTGCTCATAACAAATACAGAATTTGCTTTAGAGGAAGACAACAAAAAACAAAAACAAGAAAAGGAATGAGCCGAAAGAAATGACCAATAATAGAATTGAAAAAATGAAATACGAAATTAGCTGAATAGAAGTACCCAGAAAACAGTGCCTAGTTACTCTGATACTTACAAGACTAGTCTAGGAGCACAGATAACAGGGACAAAAAGTCACCCACTATCTGGAGAGAGACTTCATTAGGTCCAGCTGTGACTAAATTCAGCAAAGGTAGATGGAAGTACTTCTCAGTTGCATTCTGCTGCCAAAGAGAAGCTGGAATCTGAACACGAATTCTTATTTCTTGGCATTTCCTAATAAAACAGCCCACAGACAGAATGCCCTTGGAGAAGCCTAGAAGGCAGTGTGCCAGAGGAGCTGAACTCAGAGACTGCTGTTAGCAGACAAAAGCACAGTGGGATTTGTAGCACATTTGGGGCCTGAAGTGAGAACAGGTATGTTAGTTTATTACAGTACCTTTAAAGAATCTGAATGATAAGTGGCCTAGGTACAGCTCAGGATGAATGGAAGCTGAAGCGCTACTACTGACCACAGGCAATTCAGCCCTTCTCTAAAAAAATCTCTTCAGTTTTGATCCTTAAACTGTGTCTTACTGCATTAAAACAAAGTATAAGGATAAAATAGAAGTACAAACACAAGTTCTGCTTTTTCACTTCCATTTATTCATCTCATGAGTCTTTAAGAAAGATAACATCTAGCTTGCAGACTACAACATTTTGCTTAAATATAGGTAAATCCTCAACCATCCTTACAAATCTGTTTGCATTTCCACTGTCACAGGTACTAGATCAGTAAATAGAATTTACATTTATGGTCTCCACAGCAGGAGATCAAAACCCAATTTTTCAGGCTTGAATGCTGAAGAGGGCTGGACTCAATACTAGCTATTGGATATTCCCCAGAGCCACAGAAAGTAGCTAAATCACTTAAATTAACAGCACAGCTGAGAATATGAAGCAGGTTTTCCAAGGTTTAACTTGCTGACCATTAGCTGACATTTCAGTTCAGATCAGAAGCATGTTACCAAAATTACTGAATCCCATTCTGAAAACCCACTCTCATGCTACTTATTATAGCAAACAAACCAGTCCTTTATAACTAAATTGAACTGATTTGGTCTCCCAAGGAAACCTAAGCTCAGGGTTCTGAGCTTTTTAACTTCACATCAAATAGAACATCCCAACACAAGTACTAGAAAGCCAGCAAGAGAAGAAATTTATGTTTAGAAGCTCACCTCCCCCATAGTCTCTCCAACCTTTCCCCAAGGTTACGTAGTTGGAATGTAAAAACAACCATCCAGAGCCGACAGCACAACACACAGACCTTTCCATCAACAATATGCATCTTCTTCAGTTTTTTTCCCCCTCTTCTCACCACCACGAAAGAACAGGTACCAGTAGGAGAGGTGGACATACGTAAGCATTATACAGGCAATCTCTTTAAAAGGTATTGTACCAAAGTAAAAGGCGAGCATAATGGTTGTTTAATCATTCTCACCATGAAGTGCCAATTCTTTAGTCTCTTATGACATTCATGAATGATGCAGAAGGCTGGCATGATGAATGCAGAGCAATTCCAACTGACAGATACTTTCAGAAAAATTTATATCCTTCTCTCGCTCCCAGGACAAAAGGACTCTTGAGCTGAGTTATCATTTGTTCCATGAGAGGATTTACAGTCTTGCCAGTAACTCCTTTTACCTTAGCCTATAAAACATTTATTTTGATATACTGATTGTGACCATTCAAGAACAATTGTATCTGAAGAAAGTCAGCTAGGGAGAGAAAAAGCACTGTGGTTCTGAGTAACTTATTCACCTTGACCTAGGACTTAATTCCCCACAACCAGTTTGCTTTGTCTTTGGTGTCAGCTCTTTCCCAGTATCCTCTGCGGCTCCCATTACAATTATAATATCACTCAAGGGAGACATCTAATATCCCATGCCTGACTACCTTTCTTTTCAGGGTAAAATATGAAGTTTAGCAGCAAAAAAAAAAAAAAAAAAAAAAACCCACGACCATAGACCTTTCTTATTCCACTAGAAAACATCCCACTAGAAAACAGCAAGGCAGTTTTCACACCACACTGTCTTCACACTATAGCTTACAGCCATGGGTTTTCAGTGGCAGAGCTGCACTCAGGCCTCATCTGAAGGAGCAGGATGATAGAGGCACACAACACCACAGCCCCAGCAGCACAGGACAGCTAAGATGTTCCTACTGCTATGATGAACACATCAAATAGATTGCGCAATGTATTTTGGCCTGCAAAAGGCCAACACTTCTTCCCTCTGGCAGAGGATACCAAGGGCTCTTACAGCTTTGATATTCATCCACTCTGAAAGTTTTTCTTCCAGTGCATTTTCCTCAAAAGCTCAGCAGTTGAAATTGAGACTGTGAAACACATCTCAGATGCCTAGAATTCCTGGCCTTCAGCTGCACGGAGCAATATCCTCACTCGTGTGGCCTGAAAGAGTCACTTGTGTATTGAAAGGGCTGTGGACTGGCCATGTTGATCTAATAACAGCAATTTCTCTGTGCTTTATTTTGAAAGTATTAGGTGATTTCAGACACAGAAACAATAAGTTTCTGTGAATATTACAGATAATACTCATAGCATCCTCACAGAAAAAAAAAAGTCATCGCTTGAAGTTTTAATTACATTTTTCGCTACATTTTTGCATCTGCGTATAGCAGTTGATCTTAAGTGCCCTGATACATCCTACTCTTTATAGGAATCCTATAAAATAAGGATAAGTTACTTCAAATGCCTTTGAAATTAGTTTATCATCACATTAAAAGGCATCACATCACACAACACTACGGTAGACTACTAACATGCTAGCCAAACACCTACCTAGACAAGGTCTCAGTTAGCTCTACAGCATTCACTGTGTATTATTAAGAAGTTTTAGAGAATCTAAATTAATAAGGCTGAGGAAGAGGCTAAAGCTGGGCAAACATACCTCTTACTCTCAATAAACATTTCCTTCACTCAGATCATTTAAGTGCAACTCCATCACTATTTCATGGTCAATTGCCAGCTGTAGTCCCAATAAAGAACTGTTAACTCCCAAATAAGTGATCTAGTAACTAAGGGAAGAATGCTTTTTGAATTCACTTTCCAGATGCCAAAGGCATACAATTCTAAAGAAAGATCAGTTTTGTGCTTCCTAAAGATGGGACAGAGGAGAAATCTCTCTCAAATAATCCAGAAAAATAAATAGCAATATATCTTTTATTCTCTCCTGCGCTGTAAATGCAAACTATTGATCTTTCTCTTGCTCTTTCATGCCATTCACACACTTCAGTAATATAGAGGATTTTTTTTTTCATCCTTTCATCTCTAGTTCTGGAATGTCTCTTAAGCTCTACATTGAGGGTCACTCATTCTTCCTCAAACCGCAACGCTTGCATCCTATAGAGCCCTACGGGTGACAGAGCATGCGAGTAGCACATAATCACTTACCTCCTGACTTCTTTGGAGAGTGGAAAAAAAGGAAAAACCTTTAAAAACACACAGAAAAGCCCAACACTCTACATTTTCTAACTTGATATCACTTACATTTTGTGTTCTAGAAACATCTTTCTGAATACAACATACAAATAGGATTTGGCCCAAGATAAAACCTCTGTTTTCAAACCACTGTTTTCCACTCATTTGGCACCTAGCCTGTCCTGTTTTGCAGGGATCCTCCACACCACATACAGAAACATTTGTTTTTGTCAGACTTTACAGGGCTGATTACGGCATTGACTTGGGACTGTTGAGGTCTGTCATGGTTTTGTGATTTTTGGTTATCGGTATTCCACATCACAGCATCATGTAATGCACTGGTAGTTAAAGTGTTAATGTTCCTGTTCCAGGTACCTGTCCAGAAGAGAAGAACTACATTCCTCAGGGGGCTTTGTGGTCAGAGAGGAGATATTACTCCTGGCAAGATCACCTGATGCACTCTTCTTCATCGGTTCTTCTTCATCTCCCTGCTGCTCAACCGGACTGCGCATCTCACCTCAGCGTTGTGGTGAGGCCTATCCACCTTTCGGACATTCTCTCTCTCATTATATTTGATTTATTAGCTTCAATTCTAATTATATTGTATTATGGTGTGTTATCTTGCATTCCAATACTATATTTAGTAAATTAGTTTGTTTCTCCTCAGATCGTTGCCGCTGTTTTTAATTATTTTGGGGTCCCCTGTTCCCTTTTTCTGGAGGGATTTGTGAAATCCCTCTGCCCTGCTGGTCATGGAACTAGGCTGGACCAGCCCATAAACTGTTGACAAGGTCCCTCTGAATCACAGCTATGCCCACTAGCTCATAAGCCTTTACCCATAAATTGGTATCACATGCAACACAGTTGAAAGTGCCTTCTATCTCATCAAGAACATCAGCATACACATTAAATAGTGGCATCAGCATTGACCTTTGAAGGATACCAACGTCATATGCTGCCTGTTGGACTTTCTGCCAATAAGCACAACCAGCAGCCATTCCACTTTCCCCACACTATTATCTACTTATCCAATCTGTTTCTACCTGTTTGGCTGTAGGTATACTGCTGCAAAAAATATCAAAACCTTGATCAAAGCCAGATCAAGACAATGCACAAAGCCAGTTTCATTGCAGAAGGCAGTGAGGTTGGTCAGGCATAGAAAATTCACATTGGCTCTTCCATGTTAGTGTTTTCTTTTTTAGCTTCTAAGCTAATTCACTCTGAAATCATCTTAGGTGCTGAGGTTAGGTTGACTAACTTAGAGTTTCCCAGTATCATCCTTCTGAATTTCCTTGAAGATACGACATTTCTCTTTCCCCTTCTCAATCAAAATATATCATTAGTAACATTTTCATTGTTTTGTTTTTCACCTGCTTTCTCTGCATCTCACAACTTCTCATTACTTAAGAACAAAGCAGCACAGTAAAGCTCTTGGATCTTAATATTTCCTCTATCACAGAAATAGTTTCCTCCTCACTTAGAATGTACTATCCTCAGTATTCCCATCAAAAATAGATCTCCTCTTGTGACAACTCAAGAAATCACTTTCATAGTATGCAAGTGTTACTTCATCTATTATAAGAACATGAAAACCAAGGGAAGCTATTGCTTCCAGGTCTCACATTTAACTCAAAGAGCAGAACCTGCTCCTGAGCTATGATTAGCTTTTACATGCAACACACCAAGTGTTACCAGTGCTCTGCATACAACAATGTCCTATTTTCTTGCAAACCCACAGAATTGTCTTCCTTAGAGTGGAACTAGGCTTAGAAACCCAGTTCATTGATCTGATCTTTTCCTCTTCCATTGTGACCACATCAAATGGTCTCTGATGTAGTACACTTGAAGCTATAGACCGGTCCTTCAGATTCAGATGTTCTTCCCCAAACCCAGCTCAGCTTTGTTCGACCTTTAGCAGAGAATAAGATTACTACAGAATTGTTCTGCTTTTCTGTAAGAAAATGCTGTTACAAGATACTCACAAAGCCTATGGGAGCTGTGGTTTCTTCAGAGAAATTCTTTCAATGTGTCATTCTGACAACTACATCTTCCCTACTGTATTACTTAAAACTGTGAGATGTATATTTAGAAAAAATATATACATATCCAGAAAAAGCCAGTTTTCTTCTACAGGCCTCAGAAGTGCAGGTTGCTATATGGTCTCATTTTCGATTGTTCAAAGGCTCAAAAACAGCAATTGCTGTTCAAAAACAGCAATTCCAAAAGGCACCTTCCACACGCTGCAAATTTTGAAATATTTAAAGCACTTATTTCTTCTAATGTGCACTTTCCCTGACACTTCTGCTAATTCTCAAAATTATTTCCATTTAAATGGGAGTCCCTGTATTTTATATTCTCAATTTGATCCTTGAGTGAAGCCAAAAAACACTGACTTGGTAAAGCCACAGTAACTGCCACAAAAGAACAAACATGAGGAAAAGCAGCAACACTCTGACTTTGCAACAAGTGTCAAAACAGAAAAACTAATCTCTGGCCAGCAACTTGAAAACACAAGTTTTCTTTTGTAACTAAATGCATGTGTCCAATTACAGTTCTTCCAAATAGTACCTACTTGGAGCAAAATTCGTATTCAAATGCATTACATTCTGTAAGCTACAGAGGAAATAAGGGAAAAAAAGTCACTTGAAAAACCAAGTTGCTGCTAAGTTTTCTACCTATTACGTAACATACAAAAAAATTCCCCCATTAAACACACTTTTCTGCAACAACGTGTTCCGCAAGTACACGGGATGGATCATTCTTTCATTGCAATCTTCACATATTACTGTCAGAATAGATCTATCTCACACAGTGAAATGGTATAATAGACCTTTCTGACCAGTTATTTTGGCATTAGACAGCCTACAGCAGTCAGTTACAGTTATGGCAGAGAAAGTAGATTTTCTTAAAAGAATAACAAAAAACACAGAAGCTATACCACCCAGTGGAAAAGAAAAGCCTAGAAACCAAACAAGCAATGTAACAGCTGTAAAATTCTACCTTTCACGTTCAGTTGTTAATATTTGCTGTAAAAGAATTGAAGACTGTCAAATTAACACAAGTTAATTGGCACTGCTATAGCTGTGGCTGAGCTACCACAATAGTAATAATAATAATTTACAAAGAAATACAGATTGTTTGCAAGTGGATGCAAAAATAACTGCCTTGTGTTCTCATTGAGGATCAAGAAATACAGATACTGAGCAACTATGACATTTCTGTATTCAGTCTGTGATGACTCACAAAAATGGAACTCCTAATCACTGATTAACAGAGTTAGTATCTCAAGAATGTCAGTAAAAACAAACAAAAAAGCACTAGATTGTTGTTGTTTTGTTTTATAGGAAGAAAAAATACAGCATATAAATAAATTAAAGCTTGCCTTATAAATTCCAAAAGCACAAGTTTCTGATCCCATGACAGTAGTAAATACACATGCTTCCCCAGCAGAAATACAAGAGCCACCTCTCAAACCAACTTTCAACAGCACATCAGCATTTTAAGAAAACATACCTCTAAAGTCATAGAACAAACCAAACCGGAAAGGACACACAATGATAGAGTTCAACTCCTGCAATCATTTCCACTCAGCCCTTACTTTCAGGTGTGGAGATTCATAATGCTAAGTAAAATGTATTTTACTTATAGTGAGCATAATAGTTTTGTTTTTTTTTTTTTTTTAAATAGAGGCGAACAGTCTAGAGAATTGTCTTCTTTCAAACAAATGGCAAAAATTCACTTTTTCTTCTCCAGCAACATTGGCATTGAATGTTTTTGCACTCATTTCTATCCCTCCTTCCTCCTACCCTTTGTTTACAGAAAGACTAATCCCGATGTTCTCTACTCTGGATCTTCTCCCATGACACACATACTTGATACCTGTGAGAAAATACTTACAAAATGATGATTAAGGGCAAAGGGCTTTTAATAAGGCAGAACAATCCTAGTTCACTCCAGGCCCTTGTTAAATGTGCTTACCACTTCAAGCTGGTCATTGCTTAGACTACATCAGTACAACCAAAACAAAGATACTTCTCTTAAAATATACTTAAAAAATACTCTCTTAAAAAATACTTTCCAGAACTCTTCAGGAACACTATCCACTACCACACCTCCCATAATTCATTTGTCTTTCTTCCTGTTCCTTACTATGATCATTCACATCTAGTTTCGCATTAGAGTAGCATCTCCAGTATAGCAACTGAAATTAGTAATTTCTTAGTTCATCACTAGCCAAGGGGATCCTGATGTAACAGGTCTTTTACCTGCCACCTCTATACTAACACAATCTGGTCACCAGATTATACATCAAAAACATTGAAATGTAGACACCTGAGGATTACTCATTTCTCCTCACCCACTTGAGCTCAAATAATTAATATATCTGTATTTGCAAAGAAAGATATCTATATCTGTTTATAAACAGTTATGTACATTATTCAGAACTAAAGGAATAACTGATAAGATTTTAAAAATCTCTATATTAAATGTACTGCTCATCTAAGGGAAGTCTGAAAGATGCAGACAATGAGAAAAGAGAAACTTTCAAAACGGCACCAAAGCCAAACAGCTAGAAATTATGAGCTGAAATTAGGATGGTAGAAAGGAAGAGATGATAGTCAGTTGAGAATCAAGACAAAAAAAATATAAGTGATGAACTCTCTCCATCAATGGAAGTACTTGTTTCCAGTTAAGTACTTGCAATGGTCTGACAGACTACTCTGCAGTGATTTCTAATGTAACAAAACATTTTGCTTCTTGCCAACAGTGAGACACAACACTCCTTCACAGACCTTCATGTGACCTTCCTTCTACTTCAAAGCTGTAATGCCTAAGCCTACCATCAAATTCTCTATTCACTTTTTCAAGAGACATGGAGAAACTGTCTTGCAGAAGTGCCTCAGGGCCCTGAAAATTCAGTGCCAACACTTGCTATTTCTGGTGACCAATGCATATTACTGTGTAACTACTGAAGTTTTATACATAACCTGTAACCATGGCATCCCAACACCATTCAGATGTGTATTTAAAGTTCTTTTCAAGAGCCAGTTCAAAGAACATCACCAATACTGTTTTTTTTCCTCCATCCCTCCACCTTCCCCCCCTCCTTCCCCCACACACATCTGGAACCTTTTGCTTGGGGGCTTTTGTTTGATATAGGTATTGGTTTTACTGCTTTTTTTTTCCCCTCCCTACTGATGTCTGCCAGAGGCATCACCATGGTGACTAAAAGACCTCCTGAGAGGATAACAAACCCTTAAAGTTTTCCTTCAGAGCAGTCTCCAGCTGTTGCTAACTTTATCCATTTATCTCTTCACAGCCTCAATTAGAGCAATTGCATCCTGAAACCCATTTCCTCCTCCCTCCTACTGAAGTCTTTGGTCCACTCGTCAATCGGCATCCGTGTTTCATTACTTGCTGGTAGCTCACAGTACAGCTTCCTTCCCCTGGCAAATTACTCCTAATCAATTTCTTCTCTAGTATCATCTCCTCAGCTCTTCCACACACAGGCACATACATAACCTTGCACACTGGAAAGGGGCTAGGAACTTGGTGCATGGGATACATTCCCAGGTTTGTTGTTAGTTTGTTCTGGGACAGCAGATGAGTTTCAGAGCCTCTCTCTATCCTTCTACAAAGTAGGGAAGACAAATACTTCTCTATCTTTACAGGGTGCTTTAAGAGATGTTCAAAGAAGAATGCTTGATTACTTCAGATGCAAAGCCTTTGGGCAAGGGTCAAACAACTACACATGGAGAATTAGTCAACACTGCAATATACTGATTGTTTGCCTACAGTGGACTTCCTAAAAGCAGTTTCCTAGATTTTAAATCAGTTGCCCTATCAGCCAAATCCTTCGCATCAATTCCTATTCCTCGTCCTCTTCTCTTACACCAATAAGCTGAAATGCTCACTATTGCAGAACAGTTACATACTCTATATCCAGTGGGGGGAAAATATATATATATAAATATATATATATATATATAAATATATATATATATATATATATACACTCACTACCACTCTGATGCATCACCTAGGGAACTTTAATCACATTAAGTGAACCAGACTGCCTGATTCAAAGGCAGGAAAGACTGACATCATCATAAAGAGACTTGTACCAAGAAAGACCATTATAACTTGCTTTTCTGACAGGTGGATGTTGTTGCATCCTGCTATTTCAATATTTCTTAATATCGAGTCTATTATGTGGTTCTGTACTACTTCCCACACATCAGTTTAAAAGAAATGTGCTCTAAGGGAATTTATGTATGTATTTCTATCTCCTCTGGTTTGAAGCTGTTGGCTCTAATGCTGCCAGGGAGGAATCATAATTAGCTGTGAAAACACAAGTTTTTGAATAGTTTGTCAGAGTGCCAAAACACATTGAAAGCACAGGTGGATGTAGATTCAGATTCATCAACTGTTTCTAAGGGATGCAGAATGTACAAGGGCACATTGCAAAGACTTAAAGATTTTTCTTTGCTAGTACATTTATAACTGCTGACAATGAGTTGACAGTTCTGAATAAGGATATCTGCTTGCAGGCTTATTACAAGGGGAAGTAGCCACAAAGGTTTCAACTACACAGTTTCTAGTATTCTTGCTACTGAGGCATGAAGTGCTTGGGCTGAGAACTGAAGTTCGCCTTGGAATCTTGTTCACTCCTGGTTTTCCCAGGTGAAGTTGTCAGGAAAATGAGCAAAGTCATAAGTGGTAATCAGAACTGACAAACAGATGCCGGATATACCAGCTTTTGCCTCTGTTCTGCACGGACACAGCAGGAGGCCTTGAAGGGTCAAATCACTGCTGGGGAGGAGATCTTCTGACTCCTCATCATCCGTAGTAGGTTTTCCCTCTCTGTCCTACAGTGCGTAGAACTCCAGGCAGAACACAAAGATCAGGATTAGGAACATTATTCTGTAGCCATATTTTTTCTGAGGTGGGACTAAAAACAAGCCACTACCTTACATTAATAAGAAAAGGGTCCAGAGAAGGGCCACGAAGATGATCAGGGGACTGGAGCACCTCCCCTCTGAGGACAGGCTGAGGGAGCTGGGCTTGTTCAGCCTGGAGAAAAGAAGGCTGTGGGGTGATCTCATTGCAGCCTTTCAATACCTAAAGGGAGCCTACAAACAGGGTAGGGGAATCAACTCTTTGAAAGGGTAGATAGCAGCAGGACAAGGGGAAATGGTTTTAAGTTGAGGGAGGGTAGATTTAGGATGGATGTCAGGAGGAAGTTCTTTACAGAGAGAGTGGTGAGGTACTGGAACAGGCTGCCCAGAGAGATTGTGGATGCCCCGTCCCTGGAGGTGTTCAAGGCCAGGTTGGATGGGGCCCTGGGCAGCCTGGTCTAGCATTAGATGGGGAAATTGGTGGCCCTGCATGTGACGGGGGGGGGAGGGGGGGAGGGGATTGGAGATTCACAATCCTTGAGGTCCCTTCCAACCCTGGCCATTCTGTGATTCTGTGATATTTCTGATCACTTTGTCACAATAACTGAAAGAATAAGCTGCAACTCCTTAATTTTCTTCTTCTTATAAGTACTTAAGTCCATAGGATATATGTTCGTGTGTACTAGTAAGCATATGACAAGTGTAAAGGATTACTACAGACTGACTGCTACAGACTGACTGGATAAGCCATATATCAAAGTTCTAGTTGGGGAAATCACATGCTTTGTACTAACATCCCCAGAGACACAAGCCTTTCTAAACAGTAAGTAACATCTCATTTGGAATTAAAGGGAAAAAGAAATAATAGATTCCTTTTCAAATCTATGTTGGCACACACAGCCTAAAACTATTCATTAAAGGACAATGAATGACTCCCCCAAATCTGTAATAAAAAATGTGTTCAGAAACAGAACCTGACCTTATAATTTAGATAAAGTGTTTTGTTGTCTCTCCTTCCTACTCAGAAAACAATTATTACAGATTATGATAATGAAATCTCATAATATAGTTATTCCAATAGATATACTATCACACACATGCACACAGCAACCTCGAATGAGATCACCCAAGAAAAGACAACTAGCAACGAACAAAGAATTTATGATTCCTTTCTGCTATCCATTTGCACTGACTCCAGACACCAAATATAGCTCCACAGTCACACTCCCAAGAAGTTTTAATACAGCAACTTCCTCACCCAGCAACATTCTGTTAAAGTAAATTCCAATACAGCTTAAGATTTCACCTTATGATTCTTTATTAAGAATACCTGCATGATGCTGTCTCTATAAATCGTGATGATTATCTCCAACCTGTAATCATAACACTGTGCAATTTGTATTTTTATGTTTCACAGTGCTTAGGAAGAATAAATATCTTCATTTGACAGTCAGGGAAGAAGGAACTCAGTATTCCATATTTCCAGAAGAACCTGCAGTTACAAGTAGGTTATATAAGAACTGCAAAAACACAGCACATCTTTGGCCCTACATGACTTAACAAGCACCACAAAGTCAGTGACACAACAGAGAAAGAATTCAGAATTCCCAGCTAAGTAACAGGGACTCCAAAGGCAGCCCCAGAGTGCAGTACAAACTCATCTAAAATGGGTCTCAAAACCATGTAACTGTCGGATTTCTGTTTAGAAACTGCATGCATTTTTATCCTGATGATTTTTTTTTTTTTAATAGTAACACAGTGGTCCAAAGTTTGAAAGCCAGAGATCCATATCTGCCACTTACAATTTCTCAGCCACTTCAATGAAAGCCTGTTCTGATATCAGTTACAGGTTAGTATGAGAAGGAAGCACCGATGAGAGGTGACAAAGCCTTTATCATGAAATCAAGTTTGTGCAGAAGAGCCTCTAGTAAGAAACAATGAAGAATTAGAAGTACTGAAAATAGGAGATGCAAAAATCACCGACATTCCTTCTTAAGCCTTTTCCCTCTGAATATAATCAATAGGACCTCTGCTGCTCTTTAACTTATCTCAGAAGCAGCTTCACCTCACAGGAAGGAAAGACATTTCTCCTGACCTACCACTGACAAGAAACCTAAGCAAAGCTGCTACAACAGTTTGATGTTTCAGTTCTCTTTGTTTAAAAGCACTATAATATCACAGTGAGTTTTTTTCTTTTTTAAGAGAAAGACTAACAAACATTCAATAACAAAGAGCAGCGTGGGGATGGGACATAAAGCATACACACAAACAAAACTAAGACACTTGACATTTATGATTCAGTAGGCAGTAATTTGTTCACAATAACTGCAATGCAGATCCCCAACCACTGCTCCCTGCAGCAGAGACTGGGAGACCTGAGATACATTGCCTCGGTGTAAAACTATCTTACTACATGGATCCATGTCAGGTAGTCCTACAATTGCAGTCTCTCCATAAGAATTAGCAGAAACTTAGGCGTTATTTAACAATTACAAAAATTGCAGTCAAAAAGATGCTACTCAAGAGTAGAAAGGGTGCATACGAAAGTGCACTGAACTGGAAACAACGCCGCAGAGCCCTGCAGCAAAATGGTCAGTAACATCTAATTAGCTGCTGCTGAACTGAGAGTTACTTTAACGTAAATTTTTCCTTTTGGACTCATTTGCAGAGATTTTCACTAGATACAATAGCCTCTTTTTTTTCTCCAAATCAGAGCAGAAATTGAATTTGTGGGATGTTTACAAGATGTTCATTTATTTGTATGAGGGCTGCTCCATAAGTAATGCCTCCTATTTCATTATGTTGGTCTACAATATCAGAGGCAGATGTTGTGGTACAGCAGTAAAGGTTGAACCTCCCCACCAATACTTCATTACATTTTGTTGCTGTGTGACAGACAGCAGCAGAGCGGCAGTCTGACAGAATGCCATCTGATGTGGAAGTGCAGACGAAGTAAAGGCATGGTATCAAGTTCCTCCATACCTAAAAAATGGCACTCACTGACATTCATCAACACTTGCTGAACATGTATGGAGAGCAAACAGTGGTTGTGAGCACCGTAACGGTGTAGGTGGTGCTCTTCAGCAGTAGCAACTGCAACAGTGGGTCACCTCCACTGGTGCAGGCTGTTACAAGCACCGCATTAAGGCTCCTGCTCATTGCTAGCAAAAATGCATAGCTAATAGTGGTGATTATGTTGCAAAACAGTGTTTTGTAGCTGAGCATTTGCTCCATCAGTTAATGTTATTGTCCTCTTTGTATCTGCTGTAGTTTCCATGGAAATGAATAAGAGACAATACTTTTGGAGCACCCTACCTAATATAATCAGAGGTGTTTCTATGGCACACATGAGGCTCAACTACTGGTTCTGGGTTTCCTTCTGAAACCCAAAATTAGAAATTTCCAAACAAAGAAACTTCTCTGTTTTTCACTCAGGACTGTCACCTGATCTCAACCTTTCTCAACCTCTACTCAAACTGTCCAAATAGAGACCATGAAATAATTTGAACAACAATTTCAGACCAGAGAGTCTTGTGACAGTGAAATGAAATATAACTGTACTTTTCACAAGGTATGTGTAATTTATTCTGGTTGTTCAAGCCTCTGTATGGGAAACCTCTAAGGTATGACGGACCACTTTTGTGTGTATTGTCAGCTGAGGGGGAAAAAAATCATTTGAAAACATATCCATCAGAATTAAAGCCACAGAAGAGAAGATTTGTTACAAATCTACAACTGATTCACAAATACAGTTATTACTATAACGTGCAGGAATCTTACTACCAGTAAATAGCATGTTCAAGTTGTTGAATACGTTACACTATAGAGCTCAAAGTACCTGAGATGGGGAGAATCACAAAATATAAATGCTATTTCATTTGATGGAAGCTTTGTGTGACCATGTAAATAAGTATTCCTTATAAGCCTTCTCTTCAACTGTCACTGCAAATGTAACCACAACATCACCCGAGAATTAAAACATTTCCAACAAAATGTAGTACGTACTAACATTTACCACAAACAGAGAAAAGCTTCAAGTGACAAAACAAGTACAGTACTAAGCCATAGGGGATCCTTACTACAAGTCCTTCCTTTCTTACCTAAACAAAGCTCTGATCCTGCTTGTGACCAACTCAGCTGTAGATCTTTGAGATCTTCAATGCATCAAAAAGAGGCACTTACTGTTTCTCAGCTGAGTCTTCTTTAAGGTCATCTATCACACCTTCACATTACTTTTAAGTACCGCATTTTGAACAGCAAACTGAAACACACTGCTTTCTAATCCTTCAGGTTACTCAAATGCAAATCACAAAAGGATCAAGACTACAGTCTTTGATCCAAACCCTGCTGAAATTTAAGTGTATGATATAGGATCACTAATGCTTTGAAAAATAAGCCTCCCAAATATTTATTTTAGAGTCATTCTTCATGATAGAGTTATTTAAGGTATAACAAAACATATTTGGAAAACTCTGACAAGTACATTAATATAGAAAAGACAAAACCAAAAAGATTTGAGCTCATCTTTAAATATAGGTGAGATAAATACTAGCAGTTGCATAGAATCTGCTAATAGGAGACTTTAGCCAGGGGATACAACTGCCCACAGCATACCTCATGTTCAGCTGACTTAATCGTATATCATCAGTCACCCCTGACAATCACACTTAATAGCTGATGAACCTGCTTCATGAACAAACTTTCTCAAGAGCACTATGAGAATTAAAAACCCTGAAAGAGAGCAATGATTTATATAACTTCACACTCCCTGCAGAATACCATTGCCATTTGATAATTCAATCTATGGGTATGGGAAATTCAGGGTAATTCTAAAGAAAAAAAAAAAAGCATATTTTATTGGGCAGAAAGAGATGAAAAAGATGTACTGATGTACTTACTGGCTTGGTAATAAATATTTTAATCTCTGCAAGAAATGAAATACAACTTGCTTCATCCAATGCCCATTTTCTTTTTACTCCCTTTTAGTTTGCTATACCATAATACCTGTACAAATGTACAAATTGGGAAGGAGGCACATAACCTGAAAGCAGGTCCCATCTGTCCCCCTGAGTTGGGACAGATGTAGCAGACTGGGGGGAGGGTCGCTTGTAAATAGCAGTCACTAGTCTCCAATCTATGTAACCACGTGGTATACAGAGGAGGGGATTCTGGAGCGAATACTGAAGGGGAGAAGTATTTCATAGAGAGTAGCTTCCCAGTAGGTAGGGCACAGGTCGAATAACTGAGGTTGTAATCAAGACACATGCAATTTTTTCCCCATTGTGTTTATGCAACATTTAGTTCAGCAACAATTTGATCCAGTTAGAGATAGGCAACATATTATAATCTAAACGTGATGAAGCATTTTGAGAAGACTGCCTTGAGCATATTCTCCACGTACACAGCAGTGCCAGAACCATAACACTTTTAAAACACTATATTTAACTAGATTGTGACAAAAACAAAGATCTCTAAGGAAACCTGTCAATACCTTTAGATAGAAAACAGAGTTGCTGAGCAAATACCCTGATCTAGATATATATACACACACATTTAAGTAAACTGCTTCTAGATTACGACTGCAGCCTAAACTTACTGTATGCTCAGAATCACTTAATATATTTACTTTAAAAACAGCAGGGTAAAGAAAAGGCTACACAGTGAAGTTGGACAAAAGGATCATTGAACTAGATAGAGAACAAAAAAGCTGAAGGTAAAAAAAAAAAGCCCACAGCAGCCTGCTGAAGAACTTTCTGCAGCCAAGCAGTGCCCCAAGTCCCCTAGCTCTCCTGTTGCAATCAAGATACTATAAATAGAATTCTTCCCAATTTCACTAAGAGAAGAATCTTCTCTCCAGTAAGCGATTTTCTAGAATAAAATCTAATCCAAAAATGCAAATTTCGGAAAATCTGTTTCTTCCTTTCTACTGTTTCCAAAGAAACAATGATACAAATACTACAAAGTGAAGAATAAACAAAAGACTCGAAAACCTAAAGGAACCTTCCCATATAATCAATTGTATCACTTCCTTTCAGATCTATTTTTACTTTGTTTTAATGAAGTAGATGATACCTCCTTTTAAATATTGCTTTCCATCTATATATTTTTATCCAAACATGTGAATCTAGAATCACTTGAAAATTCATTAACACTGACATTTAAACAACATAAAGCCATTTCAATTCAATTAAACAAACATAGCATGTTAACCTTCAGAAGTAGTAGTAGCCGCTTATTTTTATGGGCTGCTGTAAACAGATTTCTGGGCTTCAAAGCCAAGATCAATAAAGCTTCTGCAAACAATAATAATCTCACACACACTCTATCGACAGCTGCTCAGAAAATATAGCCAGATTCTAAAAGTCTTAGTGATTCGGTGCTTCCCAGTCTTTTCTTCTTGCTCTCTAACACTGGAGTGCAAATGCCAAGAACTTAGTGAATTCCCTCATAGCATCTAAAAAGGAACTCCCCCTCCCAGAGCAAGACTACCTACTGTGAGAAAAATCTTAAAAGGGAGAAAAAAAGTTAACCCACATGTTGCACAACTACAAGTATGATTCTACTATAGGATGAGTCCTGAGAGTCCATTTTTACTTCTTAACAAATTGCCTTGTTTCTCAGGGAGATAAGGACGGTAAGTAGAGAAGTTTGGAGACTTCCCCATGTCTGCTTCTACACATTACTGAGGAGTTGAGGCAAAAATTCAAACTCTGATTAGTTGAGAGCCTAAGGAAAAACTGAGTAGCCAACATGATGGATTTCTACAATTCCTCAAAGGTCAACTCAGCTTCTGTAGTGAAAACAAACAAAAAACCCAACTCCACAAACATCTTTCTTATGTGACATTTCCCTACAACACCTAGGTTTCATCCTGGGTATCAGGATATGAGACACAGTAACCTGACGTGGTGAAATACAGCATTATTTGATCACACAGATCAGATAGGACACTTTGTCCATCTTACTATTGGAAGGAAAACATTTTCACAGAAGTCCAGCTTCAGAAGTCACAGTGTTCCTCTAATTTTGCAGTACTAATATTAAATTCAAAGTCACTCTAGTTTCATGTTGGTTAGGGTTAGGATGGGACTGGACTTCCAATGACTCTTTACAAGTACACGTCAGCATGCCAGTAAATAAGCAGCATCCTAATCAATACGTACAACCTCATGAATATGTTAAGGCTACATGATACACAGAAGTCATCCTACTGAACACCTACAACTCGCAAATGTAAGAGGGTTGATGCATGCTGAATACTTCTTGTTTCTGCCTTCTGCCTCTTCACTATGGTCTGAACAAATTCATTTTCCATGCATGGGGATCTCACCTCTTAATTTCCAGAGGAATCCAATAGTAACTCAGCAATTAGTGAAAGCAAAAACTAAAACAAGTTGCTACAAAACTCAAGCAGTAAGCCTAGTGCAGAAAGTTCCCATTGTAATCATCTAACTTGGGAATCAACCTATCTTGAAATAACGTTTTTCATCGTCTATAGGGCTACAGCAAAGCAATTTGTCTAGGTCTTCTAGGTACAAGCCAGCAATGTCTGTAGTATTTTTCTTCTCTCATGCTGATGGAACTAGCACAAGATTTACAGTTTACCTCTTACAATGAAGTTTATACAGAATCTTATAAGGAATGTAAGTACTCCAAATATCAGCACAGTTAAAAACATGGCACTACTTCGTACAGCTGGCAGTGCTACTTCTGCTTTCTAGGGCATTCACCAAAATGTGAGACACACTAAATGCGTGCAAAAATGCATTAATTCCAATAAACATTATTTGGATTATCTTATAACATGTTGCAATTGATTACAGATTTGCAAGCCTACTTGGTTCTGTCTACTTTTTGTAGCCTTGAGTTTATGAATCTAGACAACATTAGGGTGAGAACACATCTTCTGAAACAAGATGGATAAATATAAACTTAGCAGTAGCGTAATTGTGAACAAGTACAGATGCAATTTTAAGGAATGAAAAAAATCTTCAGAGTCCTATTGCACAGAACTCATCTGTCAGTGAATAAATTTGACTAGAAGTATACTGTCTAGACACAAAGAAAGAAAATTATAAGCTCACTTCTTCACTTGATGAAGGCAGTACATCATACCTCAAGTTTAGAGATCAAAGATTTACTCAAAGTCAGTTGTCAGTTAGTTCAGCATTACTAGACCTAGTCTAAATGGGGAAATCTGTCAGCATGAAAGGGCATGTTTTGTACTTCTTTCCAGTAACGACACTGATTTTATAATTCGAGAACTCAAGTGGCTAGCATTCTCAGTTTTCTGCTGCTCATTTTGCATCACAAAAATGACAACTTTACCTTGGAACCTGTGTGAACAGAGAAGATACTTCTTATCACACGCTTGTTTCTGTGTTATCTTCACTTACGGTTACACTATCATGAACAGCCAAATTAAATCTATACTTTGAAAAACCAAGATTTAAAAGTCACCTTCCCTATCATCCCATAAAATCAAGCTAATGATTAGAGACTAATTCACATGAATCACACAACTTGACTCCTTGAGGCATTCAGCTAGTCAAGTCAACCATCCCTCAATTTTAAGCGATTTAACCAAAATACTTGCAAAGAAAGCCTCACAACACCTGCAGACACATCACACTATGGGGATAAAACATTATTTGTAAACCAACCTAGGCAAAATAAAATGGAAGATAAGGAAGATGAAAATTTCTGGTACAGCATGCGTTGTTTGAAAAAGCATAAATATTATACAGCTGTTCTATTTACATATTTTAAATTCCACTACCATTCCATTCTTTATTATCCTCCAGACAGTCAATAAGACATCAGCTCAAATAGGAACATGTTCTTTAGGAATTAAAGAACTCTTCCACCAGATGCATTCTGCTCCTAGACATGTCAATTATCAATACCTACCTCTTGTTTACAAATATTTTTAGAAAAAGAGTTCAAGCAAAAGGGATTTAAAACCAGTGCAGGAGTATAAAAGAAGCACATATAACAATTCGAGGTTGATGCCTGCTCCAAGCAGCAGATTCTTAAATAAAGCAGCCATTAATAACATGCACCTTTTTGCAATTGGCGATTTTTCTAGAATAGAATACAGAAGAGTAAGGATTTCTTAGTGATTTTCAAATCATACATCAAGAGAAGGAACTACTGAAGTTATCACAGATGTTTTAGCTGAATAGAATAGAAAGTACAGAATGGATTATTTCCCATTCATTCTTCCCAAACATAATTTAGCAGACTGTTTTTCCCCCAAATATATATTGTGAAAACTGCACAAAACAGATTTAATTATCTGAGACTTCATTTCCTGTGATTTCAATTGATTTTAAACTTGATGCTGCACCAACAATATATATATACACACACATAAATAACAATTACATCACCACTTTTCAGAGAAAAGCACTCCAACTTCCTCTTCACAAAGCATTGCTTATTACACTCAGCAGTTCGGATCTTGCCTTCCCAAACATTTTTAGGGGTATTTTATGGGAGCAAAATAAGTTAACTAAACAAACTTAATTACCAACTTTGGGAATAGCAACAGGAACAGAAAAGTGCTCCTTTAAAAATACCTATTGTCACTTCGTCTATATTACATACAAACCAAATGTAGCCAATTTTCATCATGTTTAGAACAGTTACCACAATTCATTCTAAACTATGATCTAACAGGAAACACTATTTGCTATAAAGAACTTCATGATGGTAGGTTAACTGTTAGATTACGGCCTGAACCAGTGACTGAGCATCTTGGGAAGGGGCATAGTCAGCCCTGGGAGCATAGATGTGAGCAATTCACCTGCATGACCAGAAGAGGTGGATTCTGGATCTAGCTCTCCCTAACTTCATTTAAAGGCTGGCAACCAAAAGGAGACAATCTCCAAGTAGAGATGCTTCCCTTTGTGAGTTTCCAGTGAGCCCTGACTCTCAAAGAGGGTCAGTTGTTCCTTCTTTTGTTACTAAAATTGTGACCTCTGCTTTTCTTGGGTGATGTAAAACTGGTTAAAGGCAGTTTACATCAGCTGCCTTCTATCCTTAGAATGATTTTGCATACAAAAGATCATCACGGTTTCCACAGAACTTTATTTTTATCATCCCATGCAACTTTCTCAAAGGAGAAAATAGCTTTTATTTAATTTATCACATGGTATAAGAGACTTAGAGAAACGCCACATTGTTCCAGCGCTGCTATTTCTTCCATCACATTTATGTTTATATCATGAGCATTTAACTGATGTTCCAAACCTACAAAATTGATGATCCGTCTGCTTAAGAAAGTACTCAAGGCAGCAAGGATGTCAATCAAGAAGTGTCCCCCAAGCTTTCAGAGTAGAAATCTAAATCTGGAATTCTATTCCTTCCTTCCTTTTTATCCAAAAGCAAACATGCAAAGAGTTGGTGGCAAAACAAAATACAGCAGGAGACTTGACTTCTAGGAGACTAGTTTTCTCCTCTTTCAACTATTCTGTTACAGCCTCATTAGTGGAAATTAAAAGTATAGTAAATGGTGCCATGTTCTGCTCCAGAACATCACGATTACATGCTCTCATGACAACTGACAAAGGAAAAGAAAATATACTCGCCCAAATGGTACCAGCAAATCAGTGGCAGCATGTGTGTCTCATGATGGATAACAGCAAGTAGTTAGAAGGACCAGTCAAGTGTATCAACTTTGGACCAGTTTTGTTCTTGGAGGGGAAAAGGTGCAGGAAAATGAAGAAACATTAGAGAAAGCACATAGACAAAAACAGACAGAATGAAAACACTGAAGAACTGAGGGGACTGGAAGAAAACTAGTGCAGGCAATAAAATAAGAAATAGATAGTTCTTTCTACATAGAAGGGGGATAGAGGGGAAAAGAAACACAGGCACATTCTGTTACTGTAGCAGACCATGAAAATACTCTTTTCAGAAGCACCTGCCTGCCCTTCCCAAGGACAGGTCACACACTGATCTTCCAGACTTAGTAGAAATCTAAACAGTAAGTCCTCTAGAAATAATCGTAGTTGTAAAAGGTGCACCTACAGCCACTAAAAGAAAATCACAGCCAAAGCATTCAGACAGTATTTCAATATGCTTTAATGCCTCTTGGAAAAACTATTAAGTGTGCAAGTCTCCACAACGGGTTTGATAACTCACTAAGAAGGTTTTTTTCTTTTCTTTTTTTTTCTTTAAAAAAAAAAAAAACAAAAACAATCTGTGGATGCTGCATATGCTTTCATGAGCTGTGCCTGACTGCAAAGCACACCACACAGGCTGTAGATTGTTAATTTAATCATCTTGCCAACCAGATCTCCTTCCGGAAAAATCTTGAGGACATGCCTCTGTACTAGCCAAAGAAAAGTTCTCCATGAAGGCAGTGGATCAAATTTTCAAGGACCTGCAAAGATTATGATTGATAATAAGAACTGCCCAGGAAGTAAGACTTGAAAAAGATTAAAGTAATTAGAACTCAGTTATTTCAGTTCATTGCTTTATCCATTTATCTCTAATCAATCTACTTGTAGAAGAATCAATACCTGGATGGAAAATGGCTTCATACGTACAGTAACCTTGGAAAATATTCTGATAGAGAACTACTCAATCACATTCTCCACACAAGAACAGGATTATTTGCTACAAACACTGTGAACAGTCATTTGCTGAAACTAAGTACTGAAGTTGAAGCAGCACACTTAGCATTAATGCCAAATACGGCCTACCTGCAGCATACCTACTTTCTATTTCCTTTGTCAGGGTATGAGTTTAATCGACCTTTTTGTTGTTGTTTCCATTGTCCTACCTGGAATGAACCAGACCAAGAAGCTGCTTTCCTGAGTTATTTTTCAGTTGGATCAGTTCATATAGCTGGTTCACTTCATGAAGTTGCACAAGTGTTGACATCCTCCAGCCAAAGCAACAAGCAGAAGCGGAAGCATTTGATCCCACACTGCTGACAAGATGATCTATATACTGTCCAACACTTAATAGTTATTCATTGTTTGATATTTGATATCCTTAATTATTTTTAATTCTATTAAAAAGAAAATCACACAGCAAGAAATCACATTATTCTTGCAGAAAGTGGTTTTCCACATGCCAATATACCACAGTATTTGGATCCCAAAGTGTTCTCAATAGTAAGACTTTTTTAAAAAAAAAAGAGGTGAACACCAGAAGTAATTAAGTAATTTGTGCATAACTCCCCCCTACTTTTTAACATTCAAATAAATATTAAGAGTTACAAATATTGAGATTTTGTAGACTTTTTTTTTTTCTTTTCAAGCTTACTACCCACTTACTGTTATGTCTAACTCCTAAGCACTGAAGAGTAGAAAAAGAGACAGTTTCAATTTTTCTGCTCTTTAAGCTTCAAAAATTAAACCATCCCAATCATCTTAATAATTGCACCTACTGGTGAAATGCATAAGTTCAACAGGTAATTTTTCTCCTCACTTTCATCCTCAGCTGTTGTTCAGCCCACTTCAACATTGCATTTCTTTCTTCATCCTAAAGCACTTTATCTGAGAGGACTGTACCTCCAGCCCAGACACAGATGCCATGACTGTCTTATTGGCACTACCATCCCCCACACAAAGCATTTTGTCTCCGTGACAAAATAGGCCCTTACTCAGTGCACAAGATCTGCCCTAACAATCACAGCTCACACCTTTTCAGACTGGTGATACATCATATTGTTAGATTACATCTAAGTGTTAACTTTAGAAAAAAATATGCCAGTAGAGAAAGCATACAAGACTTACTGTTGTGTTACTGGCAGAAACCACAAGTAAATAAAATCCACATGGTGATAAAGATTTACACAGAGTGTTTCCCACTAGCCATAAATTTAAATTCTTCAAACAATGACCACAGGCACCTTGAACTTCATCAGGGAACATATTTTCATCTCTGCAGCTGGCAAGAGGAATAAATAACAAGTACAAAATTAAAACCCACTAGAAGCTTCAAAATGAATCTTGAAATCATCAGTGAAAGTGTTCATATTTTACTAATGGGTTATACAGTTCACAGTCCCTTAGCATTCTAATGGTCGCATAACAGGTAGTAACATCCAAATACTTCCCTGTTTATGTGTTTATGTTTATGTGTTTACGATCCTTAAACTCATGTTCATAAGTTTTAGCTTCAGATTGTTTCATATGTGTTCCATGTTACATCTAATCTTGGAATGCATTGGCCAATTGCTGAAAAACGGTAACAATATGCAATCTGGAGGTCACAACTAAGCAGACTTCCTAAATTCTTCCAAAATTTCTCAACTCCTACTGTACCTATCAGACAATAAAGTAATAATAATTACAGTAATTACTGCTGGAAATTAATCAAATTTAGCAACCCAGTGCTTGAAGTGCTATGAGACCTCTTGACAAAAAAGCTTATAAGCAACTGCTGCTCATTGAAGCATTATCAATGTCTGAGGAGTATTGCACAAGACAGGGAACAGGGAAGAAGGGCTGAGCAGCCAAACCACAACAGCCTGAAAAGCCACAGTACCTCAGACCTGGGCAAGATACAGCAAAGTAAAGAATAACCAGCTTTTAACTTCCTACCCACTGTGTGAGTCCAGCTAGGAATGGTCCTCTACCTGCAAGACATAAGCAAAAGAGGGATAAGCAGGAGGACTTCAGCTGTTAGATACTGGGACTGAACAGGCTGATAAACTCCAATGCATAGGCTACTATCACAATTTTATCACTTTCATCATTGGAGGTGCTTGATCTGCCTACACCAATCCTCTTACATCCTTCCTTCAAGGGAAAGATTGCAAAGAAAAATGAAAGAAGAAAGGAGATAGAAATCCGCTGCAGTTAAGGATTCAAAGCTGTTGAAGTACAAGTTATTTTTAAACACTACTGTGATATTGGAATGTGCTAAAATGCTTAAAAGATGACATCATGAAATACACTGCCTTGGATTCTATAAAATGAAAGCACTTCTAACACATTAGTCAATGTGTTAACAGTTGAGCTTCAGGATTTTTTTCCCCTAGATGACTGTTCTAATATTCAAACAAGAATATTAATTACTTCACTGAAGAGAAGTGTCCTAGAGCTCTTCATCTCCTGTTTAGCACACTACTGTCTACTACGTTATTAGATTGCACCAGATGTTACTTTTATAATAGTGTTCACTCTGTTCACTTCTACATAGATGCCATAACACAAGAATTGTCAGGCCAATTATAAATATTGCAGCCAAAAGCTCAAGTAGTGGTTGGTTGATTACCACAGGGATAAAGCCAAAGAAAGGACACTGGTGATGCAACAGTTTCAAGAAAGAAGAATTGTTCTCATTACTTGACAAACATTACTTTGTATTCAGAAAGAGTTGTGGTTGATTTTCAACTCTTCTACTTTATGACCCTGAATTGGACCCTACAAGTCTCAACATCCATATTACAGGATTTGAGAACCTTGGTAATGAGACAAAGATCCATACAAAATTAAGGCCTACTTCTAGAGCACAGGTGACACATTCTGTCAGAGGACAGTGTAAAGTGTAAAGGACACTAAAACTTGCTTAGCACAATCCCTCCATACATAGTCCAGCTCTCCCCCCACCTCTTTACCTTAGGCTCCTTAGTTACTCCACAGAATTATGCAAACTGACAGGCAGCCCGAGAAATTCAAGCAGCATAAGCGTTCCAGATATTTAAGACCTAACACCAAATTTATATTTATTAAGTACATTGAGCAGACAGCAAGTGGCATTGGTTTGTCAGGTTCCACAGATCCCTGCCCCTCCTCCACAGTTACTTTAAAGATAATAAACTTTATAATGAAGTATTGATAACATCTTCTCATTTAGGCTAACAGGCTTATCGTGCACACCACCACAAGAGTATGCTGTTTTAATTAGCAAGATGGATCTCAGAGCTGATACATTCTGCTGTGCTATAATTTCTGTCTTTACAGTAATTTTCTCCTGTTTTTCACACTATAATGTGCTATAAATCCTACTTAGGCTGCTGCACTGGCCCATTACTGCTCAGAGTCCATCTTTCAGGCCCTGTATTTTTGTAACAACTTCCACCCCATTCCATACACTCCAGGCTCCTGGGAGATACCTGCAGTGCTCATGGGCTCCCAAGGCAGTCCTCTGCCTCCACTGTGTTCAGTGTGCCTGCCTCACCACTGCCTGGCTGCACGCAGCCCTTTCTTCATCCCTCTTGGATGAGAATAGTAAAAAGTAACGCCAGTTCAGCTGATTTAGTGCCACGTGAAGTGACCTCTCCACCCAGTCTGCCTCTTTTTCTTACGTTTTCTTTCTTTGTCCTGTATCCCCTCTCCCTTGCTTAGCATCAGCACACAAGTCACAGCACACAAGCCTAGTTCCCAGCTTTCATCCTGTGGCCTATCATCTGTGTCTCATTCCTCCTTCTCTTTTTGTTTTTTTAAATATACCCTTTCTTTTTACATATTCTGCAATTCTTCCTAAAATATAGACTTGATACAGAAACTTTTATGACATCATCCACCAACTGCTTTATCTGCATGTATCATATCCTACCTATACATAATTAAATTTCAGTCATTAAGAAGATGGACCTTCTCCGCCTCCTTTTCCTATTGCCCTCCTTATTTTACTTTTTCTACAATCTCATTTTGAGTTGTTAAACATTTCTAACTTAGTAACAAATATCAAACTGCCTGTGCTATTTCAAGGAAGAAGCTCGTGGAGATCAGTGTCTCTAGGCAGAAGGGCTGCTATGAAAAAGCAACTTCTGATGTCATGGTGTGAAGACAGCAACAGGAAGTTTCCAAATATTTGCAGAAAGTGAGGAAGGAACATTTCTCACATTTTCTACTACATCACCTATTGATTTTCCAAGTTTCTAACTGCTCCTAAGGATGCAATTCCCTACAAATAAAAAGTATGCAACTGCTCACAGTAAGAGATGTCATGGAAATACACTCACCACCTAGCATAACCAAACCCTCCTAGGTTTACACCTTATGAACAGATTAGCCCTTAACAGTAAATTTCTCCAGAGATGAGATATTTGATTAAGCAGCTAGGCTAAGTTAGATTCGTCAGTTAGGGAGAGGGAAGAAGGAACCTTACAGAAGATTCTCTCGTGTTATTATTATCTCAATACATCTGATAGGCCTCCACAAAATGGTAAGTGATCTTCGCTTGAGTATGATATTAAGACATCATACTTACATATGCTAGAGTTTAAAAAAAACAGAACACCAATGATTTATACATGGGAGGAGGGGATTATTCCCATCCTTTACCCTTCCAAACAAAAAAAAAGAAAGTTCTACAAGGCATCAAACGCAGTCCACAGGCATGAGACTATGTAGTATGAAAGCAAACACTATTGCATTATGGTATCAAGATTATTGATGCAACTGATGACATGTTTTATGACTACTATAGACACAGGATTTCAGGAACAAAAAAGGGTGGAAAAACTTCCTTGGTAGCATCTCTACAATCCTTAGATATCAAATGGAGTTGAAATTTCTAAAATTCTCAAGGGGCTTTGAAGCATTCGTTGCCCTTCCAGCTCCAATACTAGCTCTCTTAACAGAAACTTTCACAGAGAAGCAGAAATCACAGCAGAAGAACTGGGATCAATTAAAAACCATTTCTATTAAAAAAACCTTACTTGGGGGATTCTCCCACTACATTTTCTGTTGTTTTCTGTGCAGTTTCAATTTAATATGCACTAATTTTTACTTGCCTGAATGTCTGGAGCAATATTGGTTGTAATTTTACCTTTTATTATTATATATCACTTTTGAGAAGATCAATTTTAAGTCTAATAAAAGGCGATGTACTTCAAAAGGAGTACATCAAAAGGAGGGGTGAGCAAATACTAAAGAAACCAACAATTTCTATTAAGGAAACTAAATTATAAATTACAGTTCTCTTTAGACCACAGTCACTTATGTCTTGAAGCTGCTTTCTGGAATTCCCTACTTGCATCTGTCATGATATTCTTCCTTCTTGTACACTAGGACTTCAGCAGCTGAATGAAACAGTCTTCACATATTCAATACTTACAGGAATTCAATCACTAAGTGCCTTACACTGTACCCTTTATATAGATGGCTTAGCATAACACATTTGCAATAGTCATTGCATGAATCTCAGCACCTCCATGAAAATAAAGAATGAACCAGCCTCTTTCTGAACTGGAAGGAGTACTGAAATGAAGCTATGTTTTAGTTGTGCTTTTCTCTTCCTTTTCACTCTTTGATTTATTTACTGTTTTACAACTGGACTTCAGAATTCCCTGGCATAGGGATCATCTTTGGTTAAAGAGATACAATAAATCCGGTATTTGAAAGTGTTATTTGAACTGCCACTGTTGTAATAACAAAATTATGATAGTTTTTAATACATATAGAAAAGCATTTACATCAGATCTACACTGCATTGACTCGAATGTCTCATCTTTGATGTTAGTCAGTACCAGATAATTCACAGTATCTGCTTTAACCCACTGGTTAATTCCTACTCACAGTATTGTTCCCCTCAAGCTAGATATTTAAAACATCCTTCATTTTAAAGAGAGCCACAACTGCTCAGACATGTCTCAGTTTCCATACTTCAAGCCACTGACTCGCCTGAACATTTAATCATTTCTCCAGGCTATGTACATTAATACCTTTGGATGAACATTTTACAGCTATGTTTATAGGGAATTAGCTGAGATCTCAGGTGTTCTCATGAAGGCTTTCCATCCACACGATAGAAGAACCATTCATTTTTCAGCAAGACAAGAGAAGCTTCAGAGAGCAAATCTTACAAGAATAGTGAAAGCTACAATTTTAGTTCACCTCCATCAAATGGTTCACATACCGTAAGTCTAAAGAGAACTGTAATTTATTATCTAGTTTCCTTAATAGAAATCGTTGGGTTTTTTTAGTATTTGCTCACCCCTCCTTTTGAAGTACATCACCTTTTATTAGCCTTAAAATACAAACATACATTCTAAGACCTACTTTATCATGGAGCTCAAAAACTGTCTAAAAAAGTGTCTAAGAATTTCACCAAACACTGAAACATCTTCCCAGAGACACTGCACTGTTTTGACAATTGTTTTGTCCATAAGAGCAAGTGTTTGAAAAAGGCAGCTCACAACCTTGATGAGCTCAAGATAGCCAGGTAATTGATAAGGTGGAAACAGTGTTCACAAAGTATACTTCAAGGCTCACAGTAGATTTAAATAAGCAAGCTGTTCTTCATAGCCAGCAACAAATTGTCTGCTTTCATAAAACTAAGCCCCAGTAGTGAAATGTGAGGTTGACGTTCTCCAGAAGGGCAAGTTAACTCAAACTGTGGTGGTCTCACTCTTCCTCCCACAGTACAATCCTCACCTGTTGTTTGTACAACCTGCTGTTGTTTGCCTCACAAGGCAGGAGGACTAGTTCAGTGAACTGGTCTACCTTAACAAAGACAAGTTGCTTCTAGGGCTCTATTCACTTATGGCTGGTTAAAGCTGCAGAGATAACAAGCCGCTTTTTCATCTAAATTTTTCTGGTAATACTTGCACAAGGTCAGCTAATCATAGCTGCAGCCTTCACTTAGGATGGATTTCAGAACATACTTAAGTTTTCACAAGCACAAAAGTGAAGCTTGACACATTTTGAACTCAAAACACAATTTCATTTTCTAAAACACTCTAAAATAAATTGAAGTGACTATATCTGTTGTATAAGGCATGAAAAAAAAAAAGAGATGCTGCTACCCGAGATGTTGCTGTACTTCAGTGATTGGTCACAACTCTTTTCTAATTATGTAGCTCAGGTTGTTAAATAACATTAGAACTTCCAAGTATACTGGAAAATTGGAAAAAAAGTTACAGCACACCACAGATATGCAGCATTCCTGTTGTTCAAGCAGACACACCTGTTGTTCACCACACACACTTGATCTGATGCATTTCTTACATTTCAGACCTTCGACAGATGCAATCATCTCCTTGATTTTGCTCAAAACAGGCCATCACCAGTAAATTTACTCAATTCTAACAGTACTACACAACACCAGCTCCCCAACACCTACAAATAGTAGATACTCAAGAGTATGATTATGTGAAAGATTGCTCTAATGCTTCTCTGACAGCATCCCAGCTGAGAAATCTCCCCGAGCACTGAAAAGTTGTGAGGGATTTATATCTTTTTTTTTAATCTTGGAAACAGCTCCCAGCCTAAGTCAGCACTGCAAAAGAATGGCGTGCTAATGATTAGCTAAGGCCTAGTTAACTCTATTTATGCTATGCAGACTTGCAAAAAAAAAAAAAAAAAAAAAGGTGGAACACGACATTTTATTATCCATAACCATTTGGTCTCCATAAACATTCAGTAAGCATCAATGAATGTCAATGGGTGTCATTTTTTCCTGTATGGAATGATTCAGTGCCACACCTTTGCTTCATATACACTTCCAAGTCAGACACTATTTTGTCAGACTGCCCCTCCGCTGCCATCTGTCGTACATCAACAAAAGGTAAAGGAGTATTGGTGGGAAAGTTCAACCTCTACTGCTAGATCACCAACATCCACCTCTGATGTTATGGGCCACATAATAAATAGGACACTTCTTTCATAAGCAGCCCTCATAGAAATGTATTAGATACCATAATATCTGGCATTTTGGAAAAAAGACTATCCATAAAAACACAAAGCAACAAATTCAAGAAAAACAGTAGGAAATACCCATTCAGGCATACTCTAGTTCCAAGAATTGAGCAGTATCCCTGAGAAAGCATACATTTCTTACAGCAGAAGCAACTCAATGATACCAGCTAGAAGAAAACTGAAGACAAGTTTTTCTACTCAGTGTGCCTTTTAGAATACATTTCTCTCAATTATCGTATTTTGCGCGTGCTGTAAACAACATCACACGTAGATACAGTTAAGACGTCAGGTAAACTGGAAGTATATTTTAGTTAATAACTGAGCTTACACTCTCAAGGCTGTATTAAGAAAAAAATAAATCAGGTAATGTGTTTATAAGTTGTTTCACCGCATTTCCATAAAAGGACTTGGTCTCCTGGAACACACAAGTACACAGAGAAGCTGTTTCTCAGTATGAAATCATACACTATCCCTAGGCCACATGAGGAAGATATGCTGCTGGGACCATATGCTGAAGTTCAGATTAGCCTCTACAGAGCACAGACATGCCAGGCACTCGAGGTAAGAACTGCAGCATCGCAAAACTGAATACTGAAGTCTTAAACAGATTTGAACTTTTCTTTTTAAAGCCAAAGATAAAACTTCCCATAACAGATTCCATTAGTTCACTGTTATTAATTTCCAGGTAAATAACAGTCAATTTCAATGTCCCCACATGCATATTAATTCAACAAACCGTTTCACAGCCCTCATGAACTACAGCTGTCTGCAAGACAAATATCACCCAGCATTAAAACTCCACTATACCACATCTACCTCAGCACAGTTACCGCAGTTTGTTCTGTGACATAAGTCAGTGGATGTCAGAAATTGCTCTGCTTATGTATCTGAATGTGCATGCTTTACTTTTCTCTGTATTAAGTTTTATGATCGGCTTTACTACTCATACTAATATTTAGCACTTACAGGCCACTTCATATTTATAAACATTAACTAACAAGAAACAAGAAGTGGGAGCTACCAGAGCAAAGCTCACCTTCTCTCTTGTAGGCTACCGCAGGAAGCACAATGCACCTTTTCTGTTACAGGCCAGTTTTTACCCCAAAACATCCTGCTTAAGCATTTCAGCTGCAAAAGACAAAGCTCCTCTCTTGATGTCCTCCACATCCAACCAGATTTGGTATTATCTCCTCTTCCAGTCAGGGACAATCCTTTCTATCTCTCCCAGCCATCTCTTTCTATGTTTATTTAACCCTATCCTTCTTCAGATGCCATCCCAAAATTCATAGAGCTCATCTTCCTTGCCATCTTGTGTTCAGTTTTTAGTCTGACACACATTTTCAGGGTACCTCACAACCCAGCCATTTCCACTCAAAAACTAAAAACCAGAAATATACATTGCTTTCCTCCTTATTCCATCCATCAGCCACCTGTATTTCTCCCAGCACACCCCTCCTCTTCTACTCTTTCTTACTCTCAAGTTCAAGAAGACTGATTGCATGAAGTTGTTTGTGACTACATGTAGTGGCTCACTATCCACAAAAGAGAGGCACCAGTCACTTGAAGTCTCCATTTAAGCTTCCTGCTGAGCTTGCAGGCTTTCAGAGTCAAAGTGCTTCGAGATTGACAGACACTGTGCTACCACTGAGTGTCTTATTTGTGCCTATGCTTTGCACCAGGAACGTACTTTAAATGCTCAGTATGTGATGATTTTGTAACAAGCAGCGTGACATGACTCACCAAGGCAGAGTATTGATGGTTCTTCTTCTCAGCCCATGTACACAGATGTAAAGATCAGGGTAAGATTCTTTCACAAGTAAATTATGCAACTGCTGATTCAGGAACTCACTTTTGCAAGGATCCAGTATCATCTGAAGAAATCTTCATCATCCTAGAGGTAAGAACTTCCCTCACATCCTGCACTCTTCTAGACCAGAAAAAAACACTCAGCACCAGACTGGCCCAGCACTCCACCATGCACAACTTGCTCATGCTGGTTCATTGCGGCTGCAGCCTTCTTTTGCTTCCCTGTTTATCTAACACCAGCATAAGCTGCACTGCAACCAAACTGCAGCTTCTCTGCAATAAGGCAACTGATAGAACATCAGGCAGTGTAATAATCCCAGGCAGGCCAAACTCCTGGCTGGGCCTCTACTCCCACAAGCGACTAGAGTTATCCAACATAAAGAGCTTAAACGGCACTTTGCATCAATTACCAATCTCAATATCCTCTACTACACAGAAATCCTAGGAAAGATTCAAACGCTGTAGAGGAACTCTAATGGATGAGCTACACTGAAGATAAGCCAGGTATGTTCATGAAGTCCTTTCTTGAGTGGTTGCTGAGTGCAGTTTTTTCAGCAGTAAGCTGGGCAAATTACTTCTAAACAAGAAATTGTTGCACTGGTCATCCTTGTATAAGGTGACAAAGTCACTCTGATAGTGAGAGCAAGGGTATCTCCAGACAGGTGAACCATTTAGCATAAGAAAAGTTATCCTTCTCACCTACAGAAACACTGTGGGGAGGAAAGGGAATTGCATAGTTTGCACAAGATCTGTGGCAGAAAACGAAGAAAACAGCAGCAGCAGGCCCCAGGAAAGCAGAACACCTGGCTCAGCTTGCAAAGATTCAAAGTGTGTAAAACAAAGTCAAAGAATACTCAAGTAGAAGAAATAGGGGGAAGGAAAAAGTGAAATTAAGCATAGGAAATTGTAGTCCGAATTTGAAAGGATTTCCTTTGAAGGTTTTCTTGTTAATAATACTTTCAAGTGGTTCAAGAAAGCATGCTGAAAGCCATTGAAAAGGATAATCCTGAACTGGCCATTTAATGTGTTTGGGCAAAAAAAAAAAAAGTCTTGCGTAATTTTGTTACTCTCAGCATCAGACAGATGCCAGAATAGCACTCAATATTAAGCAACAGCCTCATACTGGTACCTTTGGAAATGAGCTTCAGAGCCTTAATTAAGCCAATACATCTTTGGCAGTGTCTATAACCTTTATATAGACACAGCAGTGAGAATTGTGCAATCACAAAATCTAAGCAGGAAAACAGATGGTCTCAAATAAAATAAAAACTTTGCCTGCAATTTGTTTTGCAACATCGCGTGAGGTCTCAAACTTGATAAATAAAATAGGAAGGAAGAAACAGCACTGAAAAGACCCTTGCCTGCGAGCTCCTGTGTTTAACATGGGTTCATAGATTAAAATGAAATAGCAAACGTATAATATCAAAGTCATCCAAGAACACATTGGCCTACATCAAAGAACTGAGATGTATTTTATTACGATGAGGAAAAATCTCAGATGACAGCGATGGGCTGATTTTCAGTGCATTTCATTTTCATCAAGATGCTAACAGCTGCAGACAAGAGAACCATTGTGAGCCTCTGAAGGGGCAGGCCACAAGTTCAGCTTGAACCACCCCAGCAAAACTGGGCACGTCAGGAGTCAGGCTTTTCAAGGCCAGGATTTCAAATTAAACTCCTACAGTTTTCTTAAGGAGACCATGCTCACATATCAACAAACACTTTACTTTCTAGGTCCACTGAGCAAAACTGTGAGAGTTAAGTAGAGCCAAGGAGAGGAAGCTCTGTGTGTGCAGAAGGAACTTGGAACACGGTAGGAGGAGCAAGGAGAAGGAAAATGTCACAGACAGATTCAATAAGTTATCCATCCCACAACACAACTTCCAAACACGTAACATCAGCATATCATTTGTGAAAGCACTGAACTCCATCAGTTTGGAAAACAATACCAAAGTCAACATCTGTGACATCTTTAAATATGAATCTGTGAACCACAGGAGTGTAACTTAATAGTTGAGCAATTTGAAGCTCTGTAGGGTTTATTCAAGCACTACAGGAAGAACCTTTCAAATTTAAGCAAAAGTCATCCACTGTGTACAGACTGGTACTATGATGTGCACCTGGGCTGCTGCTATAGAAGCTGTCACACTAACATGAACAAACACATACAAATTAAGGTGCCTCGGGAGGGTGCATGTTTTAAAATCTGAACGAATCACTCATTACTAGCAATGCATGAAAATGGAATCCATAGACCAAATGCAAATGAGACCAATAGTTAACTGCATTTATTCACCTTCAGCCTGCATAACTGTTGGTCTCAATAACACACAACTTCTGATCAGCTTTACTTTCTCCAGCTCAACCAACCCTAAATTTGTGGGCAGCTCAGAGCTTTCACATGAAACTGTCGTTACCAACAAGGAGGAATAAAGAATGCAGAAAGTAAAGGAAGATGGTACACAGGTGTTGCTAGTATTTCTATTCTTGAGGAGCAATAAAAGTGAGCAAAAACACAAGGACCTGTGATGATGAGTCATAACACAGGATTGCTGAAATCCTGGAACCTCAAAACCACACCAGATGGCACTATGACTAGACTTGGGCTTCAGCTTCTCTCCTGGCAAAGGGCCACACACAGAGGTCACCCACAGAAAGTCTCTAGAGCCAGTGAACTGCTGCCTGCCCTCTTTCTCCCCCCACAATTGCCTCTGTATCTTTTTCAGTCTTTACTGAAACAAAAACAGCATGCTACCTTGCTCTTAATGAGCAGCAGATGAAAAAAGTCATCAATGGGGCTGAAAAGCATTCCAAAAGATGAATCAGAGCTAGAGATCAGAACAAATGATATGAACAGATCAAACAAAATACATGAACTTAGAGCAGAGAATAATTAATTATTCAGTGGTGAAACAAGTATCTGCCAAACCTAACATCCACCCAATCCATCTTCCTGAAGCATCCCTCACTACCAAGAAAACTATATCGTCTTCCCACAGTCAAGGCAAGGAACATCTCCTACAGTATCCTTGTTCCAAGATCTAAAGCAACTGAAGGAACTGTGGCTGTTTAGTCTGGAGGAAAGGAGGCTAGGGGAGACCTTATTGCTCTCTTCCAATATTTGAAAGGTGCTTACAGTGAGAGCAGGGTTGGTTTCTTCTCACTGGTGACAGAACAAGGGCAAATGGCCTCAAGTTGCACCAGGGGAAGGTTAGGTTGGATATCAGGAAACACTTTTTTTTTTTTTTTTTTTTTACAGAAAGGGTGGTTAAGCGCTGGAATACA
Organism: Chrysolophus pictus; assembly: GCA_037305975.1. Taxonomy (NCBI): domain Eukaryota; kingdom Metazoa; phylum Chordata; class Aves; order Galliformes; family Phasianidae; genus Chrysolophus; species Chrysolophus pictus. The sequence continues at coordinate 40,458,346 of CM074580.1, read as the reverse complement.
CTCCCCAGGGAGGTGGTTGAGTCACCATCCCTGATTGCGTTTAAAAACCATTTGGATGTGGTGCTCAGGGACATGATTTAGTGGAGGGTTGTGTTAGAGTTAGGGTAGTATGGTTAGATCATGGTTGGATTTGATGATCTTTAAGATTTTTTCCAACCTGAGCAATTCTACAATTCTATGATCTAAGGTAACAAAGCTAGACATTGATCTTATCTCTTCTGACTATGTAGCACAGAGATCACCAAATTACTTATTTTTCAGAATAAAGGTTCAGAATGAAAACTTTCAAGCTCTCTCAAGAGCATGCCATTTGCATCTGTGCACTGAGTAGTTTCAGCACATACTTGGCCAGAATTAATCTGTGGTCTGCTGACCAATTTCTTTATTATTCACCATGTATTACTACCATGATTCATCAAAGGATGCTTTGTTTCTTATTGATGAGATGCAAGACTTCCTGCTTGCAAACAGCATGTGAATATTCTTAGTTCTTCTCCGAATACCATTAGTCTCTGCCCATCTAGTTGCTCATTAGTGCTCACAAGTAGATAAAAACCTGAACATTGAGTAGCGTTAAAAGCGCAAGATTTTGTTCCCGTAGTCAAAGCACATCAGTTCTTGAAAGACATCTTAAGTTCCTCTTCACACAAGTGCAGCCCTCAAACACACCATCAGAAATCTTAAAGTGAGGCTGACATACCTGTACTTGCTGAGCATTAATTTTGAATGTAGTCCTTTTGAAACACCATGAAGCAAATAACTTCTCATAGTTTAACAGGAACTGTCATATTACTAACTTATAGAGTGGCTATATGTTGCATTTAGCCCAAGAGCAACAAGCTTTCCCCTTCTACCCTAAAGATTAGAGAAGCTATAGACAAAACAGGAATTACCACATATTTCTCTACACTTCAATTGATCTCTGAAGTTACACAAAACTCACCCACAGCCTCCAATTAATATATATATATATATATATCCTCACACCACCTATTCTAACCATTGCAATCTCAGATCTAAATGCATTGCTTTTTTTATACCAAAGAAATTACATCATCATACATAACTCTCCACGGGTTTGAAGCCAAGCCAAAAAAAGTTTTCTTTATGCGTGTCTGAAGGATCCAGAGACTGATTCCAGGATTCTGAACATGCTTTCAATACCATTTTTGATATTGAGCAAGATTTTTGGACTGGAAAACCTCCAGAGATTCCTTCCAACCTAAATAATCCTGTGATTCCACAAAAAAAAGAAAGCAATTTTATAAAGTAACTTTAAAGGGAAATTGAACTAGCAAAATATCAGTTTCATTTTTCACTCTCCACCCCTTTTTCTTCTTCCACTTAAAACAGAAGTACAATTGAGTACAATTCATCAGCATCCAAGTAAGCTTCTAAACTGAGTAGTGAAGAAAAGCACAGCACCATTCAAACAACACAATAAGGTATTCAATCTTATGCAAAAGGTGATACAAAACTGCAGGGATTTAAGGAAAGACCGTACTTGGTCATATTCTCGTCATTCTCAAAGTTGTGACACCAAACAGAGCATAATTTTTTTTTTTTTTTTTAAGGTTAAAAAATGTAGACCCATTTAGTGTCTGGAGCATACATTCACTCACCATTTCCAAATTAACTGTACTTACACATACTGAGTCCAAAAATCTCTTTCCTTGGATTTTACTTAGTAGGCGTATCAACAGTCTCAGCTACCTATTGCATACTTCCCCCCAACTCTTACTCCAGTCTAAAGAAAACTGTGAAATAAGATCGTTGATACTTCGATCCCTTACAGCTTGTCAGGAGTGGCAAGATCTGTAGTTTGTAAGGGGTACTGGAAAGAAACTGCACCTTTTAGACCAACATATTCATACTTCTCAGATGCAGCTCATCTGTGCTGGGTAGTCAATCAAGCTATGCTTTTGAGGATCTGAAGGACAAGTCGAAATAGACTAATCATGCCCTCTCTAGATTAATCCTGCTATTGCATATCAAACCCCTCTTATCCACATCTTTCAAATACACAGATCTGCCTCCCCAGTCTCTACTATATTGCTACTCCGGAAAATAAAATGTAGGTAAAGTTTAACCAAGAAACGTCATGTTTGTGAGGAGGCTGAGTCCTAAACGCAAGCATTAAGCATCAGTCTGTGTTAGTTGTCACCTAAGGTTGTTTTAGCTGAGTACTACTGATGAGCCCTCAGAAGGTCCAAGAAACGATTTGGTGCTTCTGGAAAAATTAGAAGTGACATGGATTGCCATCTGCTTGTGAGCCAGAAGAGTTGGCTAGTATGTCCATATGGCATTACCAATGCATGCAAGAACAGAAAGAAAAGAAGAAAAACAAATCGATAACCAGAACAATACATTCTATCATATTTATGAAGAAGAATATGAAACTCATGGCTTTCAGTGGCAGGGATATGGAGAGCACCAAAGCAAATAGGTTCAGCTGCAAGAATTGCTTTTATTTTGCAAAATACACTTCACCACAAAAACACTGAAAATAACTTTTGCTTTTCAAGCGTGTCCCAGTGACAGCAATACAAAAATAATTTAGGACTAACCATGTAATTATGTGCATTTATTTCAACCTTCCATTACTGCAGATAACAAGATGAATAGTGAAATATGAACTTTAACAATCCTATAATTATAGCCACTGAATCGTATGTCATTGAAAGAATTGTGCAAAACCCAGATGCAGAAGAATCAACGGGGTATATAAACAGAAATAAAACAGTAAAATAACCAAGTGATGAAGTAATGTGCAGTACTAAATAACTTCCCAGCATCTCTCGCAACAATACTTAACAAATACTTCGGTTGTTTTGATTTCTTCCCTCAGTTTGCTACCCTTTGTACTACCATATATTGTTCAGAGGTTATCACTGCAAGTAACCCAGCAGAAATTACTTTGATAACTGCTAACAATCAGTTATCAGTTTTAAGAAGAATTATGGGACTACTGTGGGATCTTTTGAGAATTCAGTTGGCACAAATGAAAGACAATTGAAGAAGCTATTGCAATTGACCAGAAATTGCCCCAGTGCTTATGAGAACCCTTGATGTGTAGCAGCTGTTTGACTTTGAGAGGCTGAGTTGCAGCACTCACATCAGCTATAAAGTCAGGACACCTGAAGGGCTGCTCTAGAGCCAAGCTACAGACACTAAAGGAAGATCATTTCCAGGCAAGTTTTCTGGCATTGAAGTTTGTATATAGACAGCACAGCCACCTAATTTATGGAGATTTACTCAACACTTATTTTCTCTATAACTAAAAATGATGAGGAAAGGACAGGTTTTTTTTTTCTCCTCCCCCAACAAAGCTATCTTTCGACATACAGTAACCTGTATTTCAAGTAATCTGAAACTATTTTGGTCTACAGAAGAAGAAAAAACATTCAACCTGAATCTTAACACTTATTAAGACATCTCAACCTCCTGTGAGCCACCACTACTTCATTTAATCTATTGACTTCTAGTTCAGTGGCACAGATTGAGGCTACCAAATATTTTCAGCAAGGACACCCTTCTTCACACGTACCTCAAGAAAAGAAAGCAGGAAACTGAGCTAATACCTGACAGTGCAAAAAAAAAAAAAAAAAAAAAAAAGACATACCCTAGCATTCAAAATTCAAGCTCATGCCAGTATTCGGCTATTTAACTAAGTTACTGTACATTAGGAAGCAACAAACAACCTGCAAGGGTGGTCTGCAAGGTTAGAAAACAACCAACAGGTTTAGTATAATAGCCTTATCATTCACAGCTCTTTCTGCTAAGGCTACTCTAATCACAGAATCACAGAATTGTAGGGGTTGAAAGGGACCTCCAGAGATCATTGAGTCCAACCCCCCTGCCAAAGCAGGTTCCCTACACCAGGTCGCACAAGTAGGCATCCAGGCGGGTCTTGAATATCTCCAGAGAAGGAGACTCCACAACCTCCCTGGGCAGCCTGTTCCAGTGCTCCGTCACCCTCACCGTAAAGAAGTTCTTGCGCACACTGGTGCGGAACTTCCTATGCTCCAATTTTCGGCCGTTTCCCCTTGTCCTGTCTCCACATACCGCTGAAAACAGTCTGGCCTTGCCACTCTGCCCCCCACACCTTAGATACTTATAGACCTGGATCAGGTCTCCTCTCAGTCTTCTCTTCTCAAGGCTAAACAGATCCAGCTCACTCAGCCTTTCCTCATAGGAGAGACGCTCCAGGCCCTTCACCATCTTTGTGGCACTCCACTGGGCTCTCTCCAAGAGGTCCCTGTCTTTTTTGTACTGGGGAGCCCAGAACTGGACACAGTACTCCAGATGAGGCCTTACCAGGGCAGAGTAGAGGGGGAGGATCACCTCCCTCGACCTGCTGGCCACGCTCTTTTTAATGCACCCCAGAATGCCGTTGGCCCTCTTGGCCACAAGGGCAGACTGCTGGCTCATGGCCAACCTGTCGTCCACCAGGACACCCAGTTCCCTCTCTGCAGAGCTCCTCTCCAGCAGGTCATCCCCCAACCTGTACTGGTGCATGCGATTATTCCTCCCTAGGTGCAAGACTCTACACTTGCTTTTTTAAACCTCATCTGGTTTCTTTCTGCCCAACTCTCCAGCCTGTCCAGGTCTCGCTGAATGGCAGCACAGCCTTCAGGCGTGTCAGCCAATCCTCCCAACTTTGTATCATCAGCAAACTTGCTGAGGGTGGCCACTATCCCCTCATCAAGGTCATTGATGAAGATGTTGAACAAGACTGGACCCAGCACCGACTCCTGGGGAACATCACTAGTTACAGGCCTCCAACCAGACTCTGCACTGCCAACAACAACCCTCTGCGCTCTGCCACTCAGTATTTGTATTTGTTCAAGATTATACCCCAACAGGTAAGCCAACTACATAGCCCAGTCACAGATCTTTCAGGTCTCAGAAGCCACTGCTGTATTCACATCTCTTATTCTCAGATACAGAATAATCCCTTGTTCATTTCCTCTTTAAGTTACTTGCCTTAAATAACAAAGTTTTATCACTCACCAATATCTCAAGTATCTTTCCAGCAGCCAGGATCTCCACTTCTCCCTGCTCAACAGACTTATAGCTTTACTTCTGCCCACACTACCACTGAGTCTCAGATGGAGGAAACAATGAAGCCATGCCTTAACCTTCAACAGGCTGCGGTTCTGATGTTCTCCCCCATCACTTAAAGGCTTAAGAGCATTTATTGAGTAAGGAGTGAAAAGGTCATGTAAATTAAGCATATGAAAAAGTTACATGTACTTTATTTCAACTATTATTTCTTGGTGTTTTTACAGTCACATATGCCAACACCTGACTGAGCTTTACAGTGCATCATCAAGACTCTAAGTAACCAGAGAATAGCACTGGGAACTTACTTGCAATTTGTTTCACAAAGTTTTGTCAAAACTTATGGAAAAAGTTCATTCTACATACTTTAAGCATTCTCTAACAACTGAAAGTGTCTCCTTACTTGTCAAGCCTCAGAACTTTTTCTGTTATCATTAAAAAAAAAACACAAAACAATGAGACACACGAACAGGAGACACGTAAAAAAATTCCAGTGAAAACCTCCTCCTGCATTTTACTTCCCACCGGTTAATTACTCACCCTCTGTTAATTCAGCAGCCTCTAATCAAAGCAGCCTTCGTGGCCCCACTTAAGAATACTCTGCATAGAGATCAAAGACCACTGGAACATTTTTCCTCCTTCCTGTAGTACCTTTATACTTACTTATCCCAGCAGCCACTAAACGAGCAATCTTGTCTTTCCAAGAGCTGACGTTAATTTTTTTCCATTTCCCATTAAAAAGTTTGAACGCTTCTGTTTGATTAGAAATGCTACTAGCAACAGCAGAAAAGAAATTCAAGCCTATCGTGTCAATTGGACACATAAGTACAATGGGAAAGGCATTATAACAAAGATGAGATGACAGAAGGACTGCACAATAGAAAGGTGCTATAAAAAAAAATGGAAGAAGGTTGTTCACCCAAATCAGAAGATTCTGGATTCACAAGGGAAAGCTTCACCAAGGAAGAATCTCCAAAAGGAGATCCTTCCCCAACAGCAGTCAGCCCTAAAATGAGGTCTAAGAGAGTTCAAGCAAGGCTCCACCCCTTCTGGTCACACAGCTGAATTGCCTTCACCTGTGCTCCCAGGGCTGACCGGGTCATTTCCCCAAGGTGCTCAATCAGTGGTTCAGGCAGTTACCACCATACACCTGTGTAATTAATTTGATAAGAAGTTAGGGAGCCAAAGTCCAACACCTTTCCCTAGCTGGTTTGAAGTAAACAATGTTCTAATCTTCATGTAAGATTGTACAAAGGACAAACTGTAAACTCCTTAGACCTTCTTCCTGGATTCAAGAAAACAAAAAAAAAATGCAAAATCTGTGTAAGACCAGAAGATCTGAAATACAACTGCAATGGTTTGATTCTAAAATGTTATCTATAAATAGTTATTAATTCACTGCCTGCCTCTGCCTTTAATCCCGGAGCAGATGTGGCATTAGTTAACTCTCTTCTATACCTTAATACATACTTTAGTTGGTGTTGGCACACTAAAAAAACATTTCCATTAATTCATTTCCCAAAATACAGGAAGACAGCTGATTTTTTTACAACATCAAAAAAGCCCGGAGCTGATCCTTTGTTATTCAGGAATTGAAAGTAGGTGTATTAAAGTAAGCAGAATGGGAAGAAGCTCTCTGTGTGGATCTTCCTAACCATTCCCTCAATCACATAAGCATGAGATTTTTACTACCCTAGGAAAAAAACTAACACAGAAGTAATTCCTTCTTCAGACACGTCTTAAATGCATCCCAGTTCTGAATGTCCCCCTGTTATTTTACATGAAGGTAGCATCAAAAGTCTCATCTAGAAGACACTCACTTCCCTATAGCACAATTTGTTCGGTGGTAAAGTAGGCTGCAGACAACTCTGGGGCTTAAACAATAGAAAATGTAAAGCTACAATCAAAAGATCCCTAAGGGATGCACTTAAATCAAGACTAAGAGGGATAAGATGAGTGAAGATCAAACAGTCATGTTGTACACTACTAAGCCAAGATATTTCTATTGTATTTCTTTAGTTATGTTCCAAAGAGAATTTCCAAGTGTTCAAAAATGTAACATGGTACCAAAAACCTGCATGTTTTCTGACATATTTATACTTATGTTTTTATCACAATAGCAGCAGTCCTATTGTATAAGTTATACTTTGTTAATAATTTTAGTAGCAAATGCAACTTAATACTTTATTTGGCCTACACAGAACAAATGCAACAGACATATGAACTACTGCATAGCCAGTGCTCATGAGCTAATTAACACCTTCATCATTGGACTAAGCGGTGACAAGTTGCATGACATATATCTAAGAAAGGATGCAAAGGGAAAAACACCCACGCATGGAGGAAGAGAAGAAAAAGATCAGATTAGGGTGGGAATTAGATAAGTGGGAGTAGCATACCAAGCATTTTACAAATCTCTACTAAAATCATTGCTTTGTTGGCTGGGTGAGAAGAGGTTAAGAGAAAGGCAGAATCTGTTTCTGAGCTCCTGTTTACTTCAGCAGATAAACAAGTTTGGATTAAAGAGAAAAAAAATTGAGATGTCAGCATACTTCAAAAGCAGAACATTTTACTTTGTACGGTTTCCATTAGCTGGATTGCTTCTAGCTGTCTCTCCCTCTTCCTAATACATTTCCTCACTGATTTCACTTATAATGGTGTCAATGACAAAATTGAAGTTAGTGATAAAAGCATCATGGAATGAACCTAATCTATACAGCATAGACACTCTCTTCCCTAATTATACCATGTATTACAGATGGGTAATTTTTTGCACAAAACCAGGAAAATAAAAAAGGCTCAATATCTTTCTTTCTTCCTCCTCTTTCTCCCTCCTTTTTTTTAACCTGTCCTTTTGAGGCAGAAAGAAAAACTAAGTACAGAAATTAAAATGTGTGATCTGGATACCAGAGAGAAGAAAACCACACACACACACACAAAAAAAAAAAAAAAAAAAAACACCAAAAAACACTATTGTGAGTTACATTTAATGTTTACCAACAAAATCTGAGGCCAGATTTCATTTTGGTATAAAATGCCAGTAAAATGAGACATATCATAGAGTCACAGAAGATCCCAAGTTGGAAGGGATCCACTAGGATCACTGAGTCCAACTTCTGGCTACACACAGATGCAAGAGAGAACCAAATGCTTCTCATACTTCGGCAACCTGGGGCTGTGACCACTGCCCTGGGGAGCCCGTTCCATTGCCTGACCTTTTTCTGGGTGAATAATCTAATACTCAATCTGACACTCCCCTGATATAACTTCATGCATTCCCTCAGATCCTAATAAATAAGTAGATACAGACTACCAAATATTCTAAACTTGATCTTTCTTTTATTTTTTTCCTGATGTTTGAGAGCTCTTCATATTTCTTTCTGCTTTTATCACCACTCCTTTTTCTCCGTATACCTATTTTTGCTGTCATTTGATCTAGAAAAACAGTAGGGAGACATGATAATAGTCTCCAAGTACCTAAAGGCTGCTGCAAAGGATGTAATAAGCTATTCTCCTGGTCAAGGATGGATAAGACAAGAAATAATGGACCTAAACTTCAGCAAAGGAGATTTAAGTTAGATATACGGAAAGACTTTCCATTACTTAAATACCGCAACTCTGGAATAGACTGCCTGGGGAGGTTATTGAGTCTCTGTCATGGGAAGTCTACAAACAGCCTAGATCACCATCCATCAAGAATGACACAGGTATAGTTTATCCTGCCTTGAGGCAAGAGGACAGATGAAATGATTTCTTAAAGTTTCTTCTTATCCTGAACTTCTGTGATCTCAAAAACTAAAAGGGCTAGATTTGGTCTGGTAGGTTCTTGGAAGCCAGGTCTTCTGAGAAATTAGCTATGGAGTGATTTTTGAGAGTTCTCATCTCTCAAATCAATATTTAGTCAATGTCCCTACTATGTACTGCACCACCAAAAGTGCCACTGATTTAGCAAAAAAGGACTTTCTTTTCCGCTATTCCTTTACTTGATATCACAATGCTGCTAGAGGAGTCTTTTTTCTGATTTTAATTTATGTTGTACTCTAAATCCTGATTGAAAATTGAGATATCAGCCACATCTGTCTGTTTGTGGTTTATCACCTCCATAAGTCTTTGATTTCTTACAGTAAGTGCTTCAAGATGCACACTGGACAGAGATCATCATCTAAAAGGTGCTTTGATGTGGACAAAGCCAGTCAGTAGCACTGCTGAAGTGCAGTCCCAGATCCAGCAGAAATTGGAAGCTTGATAACATCACATAGAATTGAAAATAAAACAGGCATAAATCCATTAGGCATAGGGCAAATGTGGAGAGAAATTAAGCTGCTTTTGCTTGATTGTTTTTGTCCCAGTTACTGGACTCGAGTTTTGAAGTCATATAAAGCATAACCCTGGAAACTTTACTCAGCCGCATGAATTTTGCATGCAGTAGCTACTGATCAAAAAGCCATAATGAAAGTTCAATGAGACAAAATAACACAAGAAGATTTTAGGTATGGGAAATCACTTTGTTTGCTTGGAGGCTATGCATCTCTACTACATTAAAAAAAAAACCCTCTAATTACAGCTTGAAGCACCTGCTAGAGCAGCAAAAGGAGGAGATTCTCACCTCGCTGCAATCTTTCTTATGTGCCTAGGTGCACTCACTTCATCTCTGTAAGCAAACCTGCAGCATAATAAAACAAACCACAGAAATTTTTCTCTTCAGATTTGGAAGGCAGATCATTCTTAACATGACAGAATCAAAATAGCCCAATGTGAATAGATCAAAGTCACTATAGAGAAACGTCTAGGAATAAGTTCTTAAAAATGTCTTAAGAGTCTGCTACATTCATTCCTTCATTCACTGTCATAGAGTACAACCTAATTTTGCACAGCCTTATCATAACAAACATATCATACAAACTATGTACAAACCATTCTAGAGACTGTCATTCAGTTTTTGATGAATTCTAGCTAAAATAAGGGAGAAAACAAAATTTCCTATAGTTTTCAGACACATTCAGTAAACACAAGGACAGCCACTAACCAGACAAGGCTAACCAGAATATTACTGAACACTTAGAATCCAACACCATAGTTGTTACTCCAGTACCAAAGATGCTATCTTGAGCTACACTGTGGGTAAACACATATAGAACATTGTTCATACCAAGCACACTAGAAAGCTAGTGTGTTAGCTAGCTCATCTCTACTGGCTGCATGGGAGTTACACAGATGTAAAATCTGTGAGAGAAGAGTCAGAGTCAATTCTTCATGAGGACATTAGGGAGATAGATTGTTATGAAACACAGTGGGACTCACCCAGCATCTCACAGGGATATCAACCATATTGCAAACCAATGGTGCAAGATAGGATCACATCTTTCTGCGTTGGGGGCACCAGAGCTGAAGGCCGTACTCCAAATGGGTTCTCATGAGAGTGTAGTAGAGGAGGACAATCACCTCCTCCTGGAATAAATGAGAATCTCGTTTCTAGGTTATTATCAATTATAATCAATTCTATATTTTTGGATGATGTTTCATTTCATTACTGCCTTGTTTTCCAGTGGTATCTATTGCCAGCAATGGCACTCAGAACACTGTGTTAATTTTATTTTCACCTTGGACTTGTCAGAAACCTGTTTTAGTGATAATACAAAGAAAATTCAAGAATCTAACCAGAGCAACTTCCTCTTCCCTTGTTTACAGAACATAACTATATGATGTGTTTAGATCAGAGATCTACAGTTCTACAGATCTACACTGTGGCCCCACTAACAATAATACAGGGCAGGATTTAGTGGACTTAATTCTGTTTGCAGGATACAGAGATACCACATACAGCAATAAGCTAGGGTACTTTCTCATCCAGATTTCTTCCATTGCCACGAAGTCCAAAAGTGTACAAATTTTTCCTCTTGTGAAGGTTTTCAAATTTACCTTTCCAAATTGCCTAATGCATAGAGTATGTTTTGACTGGTCAACATTTATTACTGAGAAAATTATATGAAAACAGAATAGAAAGAAAAAGAATAAATGAATGATTGTGTATAAGAAGAAAAGGGAAAATATCAAAGATGGTGAGGGAAGAGTGAAAAATTGAGAGAGAAAAGATGAAAATAGGTCAAAGCAAGTCTGTAAGAAAAAAAAAATAGGGAGGGGAAGAAGAAAAGATAAAATGCATTTAATACAATTTGATATGTAAGAAGAAACATATGCACCCCATTAGAATTGCACATTCTGCCTGTTGACAATTCACAACAATACAACATCTCACTTCCATTATTCTTTTTCAATTCTTATTCTTTCTGAAAGTAGATGTCAAGACAAGAGATGCTGATGTATGGTATCAATATTTCCGTACAGCCAAGGAGACCACTATCAGCACCGATAAACCTGTTCTAGGATACACTTCTTATCTGAGTATGGGCAAAGAACAATTCAAAATTGTGTTAGATAGAGAAGATCATCATTGTCGCAGCTCCCTCACAGCAAACAGGATAGCATTACAAACATATGTCAGAACCAAAACATCTTCACCTCTTCGTAGATGGGTGCTAGTTCTGCAGAATCAGTATTAAAAGGCTACTGTTGACCTATGGCTGCTAAGACTCTAAAACACTACCTGTTTAAACACCCATATTCTGTCCCAACCTTATCCTTTCTCAACTTCAAGAATAGAGAGACAAGACTAACTACAGGAATAGAGAGACAAGACTGTGCAATTTTTGGTAAATAAACCTTCTGAGGCCTGCAAGTTATATCTAATGAGAATTGCCCTGCTGTTAGCTCCTGGGAGCATAAATGCCAACTACTGTCAGCAGATCTATTCTAAGGCCAGCATTTCCACACTGAAGAAAACATGGTTAATTATAACGTTGTATTTGTTCTTGAAAAATTCAAGGGGAGTAATAAAAGGAAAATTAAGGTTCATTAGTGAAAAAACTTCTTGACAGTGAGCTCTATCTGGCTATGAAATTCCCTCTCAAAGGAAAATTGTAGATGTCTCAGTATATTGGTCATTTTTACTGAAAAGGATAAAAATCTAATAGAAGGTGCAATTCACTAAGAGCTTCAGAAATTAATCCTAAAGTCTCCTGAAGAGACGCAGCTTTAGAAGTAGGTTTCCACCAATGGTCTTAAAATCCATAGATAAAAATTATAATTCACAAATACGGGAAGTACTATATGAAAGCATCATTAACACCGTATGTATTCACACATCACACTTGACAGAGCTTATAAAGGTCATTCTTATCTCTAATTTACACACCAATATTGATGGAGGCTTCCACTTTATTATTTCAGGTCCATAATCCGAAATACCATTAATAACATTGAACTATACCAATAGATACTGAACATTCATGAATTTGGAATACTTTCGAGAAAAAACTGGTGCAGTTTTCTGTAAATGACCACTTAGACTTGCTAATGAATTCCATGCTCTGTAGTTTTCTTTACGATGATTATCTTTATTTCATGCAATTTTTTAAAAATTCTATGATTTTAGTTCTTTGTTAGTTTCTTGATTTTATTTTTTATTCCCAAGGTTGATGTAAACAGCCCACTAGAAACCAGGATATCTTTGTTACTGAGTTATTATGTTTGTTTCCCGGGGCAAGTCTCATTATTTCCATACGCTGTGCTTTCACCTACTTGCACAATGCTGGCTGACTTATTTCAAAGAAAACTGATGGGTTTATTTACTATAATGCTGTCAGAAGGAGCAAATATAGAACAAAGCTCAGGAGCTGAATTACAAATTACTATTTCTGACAAGATCCCCATTCCTTATCAGCTTAATTTTAACAAATTAAATTTATTCCCATTCTATACAGGAATACACTCCATTCTAAATACTGTATCAAAGGATGTGCTTAGGAAGCAGAGCAGCAGATACAGAGGGATTGTTGCTGTAGGCAGGATTTTTTCACGTATCCCTTCCTAAAAGTAGAGAATTCTCTCTACGCACCTGAACCACCAGGGACTATGCCATAGCAAGGACATCTGACACTGTACTGTTTATTGGTACAATTTCATATTATGACCATTCTACTCAGACTTTCAAAAATACAATACAATGCTAGTATTGGGAAGCTGGAGTAAATTAATAATGGCCAAATAAACATTAATTTTGCATGAAGATTTCCTTCATTTGAATTTTTTATTATCCAATCTGTTCGCAACTGAAAATCCCATTTCCCTACTATCTTTTCCCATAATTCCTGGAAGAAATAGCAGACCCCAGTATCTTACTACACATCTTCTGCCTATCTTTTAGCTATTTCATGCTCCTCTGGTTATGAAAAGCAGGAGACTTCCACAGCGTGAGCTACTAGGTAGCAGCTGCTGACAACCGTGATGATTGGTAATGTTAAAAGTGATGGTCAGCATATGTGACAAGTATGTTTCTTGACGTCTCTTGAGACAGGTTTTCCTGCTTTGAATATTTGTAGAGTCACACTTTATATTGTTATGTTAATTATAAATAATTACTGTTTAATCAACGTTGCCATAAATGGCCAGGTATATACCACAGACCAAACTGAAGCTCACAGAATGATAGGTTTTAATTGCTATAACTCATAATTGCAATGTATTGCAATTAATTGTAGAATTTCCTCCAAGAGCTTATTTGTCACATATGAACTCTCTTTAAGTTGTTTATAATTTATTGTAGGTAAGACTAGATAAAATATAAAAAAACATGCTAAGGTTCTGGAAAAATGAACATTTTGTCCTCAGCAGGCAGGTAGACAGCTGCATGTTCTTTTTGCAGAAGTGTACATACACTCTGCCCTCCTTTGACTTATAAGAGACCATTTAGAAAACACCACTGATACTAAATAGATTATTACTTATTTTCCCTTCTTGAAAATGTAATCCCCCATTTTTAAGGTAAAAAAATAAGATCTGGGGAACTGCAGGAATGCCAGTCTCACTTCTGTGCCAAGCAAGATCATGGAGCAGATCATCCTGAAAGCACTATGAAAGCATGTGGAAAATAAAGATGAGGTGACTGGTGGTAACCAATATGACTCCACCAAGGGTAAGTCATGCCTGACAAAACTGGTGGCCTTTTATGATGGAGTTACTGTGTCAGTGGATAAAGGAAGAGCAACTAATGTCATTTACCTGGACTTGTGCAAAGCGCTTGACATCCTGGTCACTAAATTGGAGAAAAATGGATTTGATGGATGGACCATTCATTCAATAAGGAATTGGTTGAATGGTCACAATCAGAGAGTTATGGTCAATGGCTCAATGTCCTAGAGGAGACCAATGATGAGCGACACTCCTCAGGGATCAGTGCTGGGACTGATGTTATTTAACATCTTTGTAGGCCATGTGAACAGTGGAATCAAATGCACCCTCAGCAAGTTTGCAGATGACACCAAGCAGAGTGGTGCAGTCGACATGCTGGAGGGAAGGGATGATATCCAGAGGGACCTGGACAGGCTGTAGAGGTGGGCCCATGCCAACCTCATGATGTTTAACAAAGCCAAGTGCAAGGTCCTGCTCCTGGGTCAGGGCAATCTCAAGCATGGGTACAGGTTGGGCAGAAAATGGCTTGAGAGCAGCCTTGAGAAGTTATTTGGGAGTGTCATTCAATGAAAGATTTGACATGAGCTGGCAATGTGCACTTGCAGCCCAGAAAGCCATCAACAGAAGTGTGACCAGCAGGTCAAGGGAGATGATTCTGCCCCTGTACTCTGCTCTTGTGAGACCCCACCTGAAGTACTGCAATCAGTTCCGGAGCCCATAACACAAGAAGGACATCGAGTTTTTGAAGCAGGTCCAGAAGAGGGCCAAGAAGATTATCAGAGGGCTGGAACATCTCCCCTACAAAGACAAGCTGAGTGAGCTGGGGCTTTTCAGCTTGGAGACATGAAGGCTCTGAGGAGACCTTATAGCTGCCTTCCAGTACCTGAAGGGGGAGTAAAGAAAAGCTGGGGAGGGACTTTTTATAAGGGCACATAGTGATAGGATAAGGGGAAATGGTTTTAAAGTGGAATAGGCCCAGCAAGGTTGTGAATGCTCCCTTTCTAGAAATGTTCAAGGCCAGGCTGGATAGGACTCTGAAACCTGGTCTAGAAGGGGATTGTCCCTGCTTAGAGCAGGGGGATTAGAACTAGATGGTCTTTAAGATCCCTTCCAACCCAAACCATTCTACGATTCTATGATAAATCCTGTGGCTCCTATAAGGGTGGGACAACTTTTGGAGTTTGTCAAAATGGCTACATTCAGTTCCTTTTATGTTCTGCAGGAAAAAACAACTCTTTCATGTTCCCTGAAGGTGATTTTCACCACAGGAGAAAGGCAAAAGATACTTAATTTCTATAAACTCCAGTTTAGCAAGATTATGACAAAAATATATATATAAATGTATGCAGTAGAATATCTGTGCTAGTCTCACACATGGACAAAACATTCTGCAAACGAATGCAGGCACTCGGCATTTTCAATTCTGAAAATTGATTAAAATATTACACAAGTTGATGTACCCAATCATTAAACTGAGGCTAATGTTATTTTAAAAGAATTATCCCTTAAGCATAGATGGTTATCTAATTTTAGGTAACAAACCACAGCACTACATTCAACAAGCATTAGAATTTCACAGAATCCTTGGTCTTCTTTTCAGTCCCCTTCCTCCTCTCTCAAATCTCCTATTGGGACATAGAAAAATGCCATTTCATTTCCTTATGTTCCTTCTTTTCTACAATGACTTCTGGTTAAGAGAGCCTTTACAACATACAAGCCCAAGCATTGTTGTCTGATGAGGAGAAACAAAAGCTTAGCCCACAAATGGAAGGGACAATGATTCAAATCCTAGGTTATTCATTTTGCCTATGAAAATAAGTACAACTTCCATAAAGCTACATATATTAGTTAAAATTGCAGCCTGAAATTCCCCAAAACCCAGCTGTTCTAGTTAATCTCTAAAGCTTTGAAATCCTTGCACCACTTTTTTGTTCTGCTTATACCAAAAATCGGTAGAGCTAGTGAAGCTCTGGAAAAATCTCCCTCTTTTTCCTTTAATGTAGGAAAAGGTCTATAGTGGTGTGCTGATGGAAAAAAAAAAAAAACCAAAAAACACAACACCTGCGAGGGTCCAGTTCACTCCTTGCCGTGGCATAATCCAAAGCCCTCTGAATTTTAAAGATTTTGAATGACGGCAGTGGGATGAGGATAAGCTTTTTTAAACTACAGTGGAAGCTGCAGCTGAGCCGACTGTGACGAACAGGAGTTTGCACTTATCAATATGCGAGCTTGGGTCTGTATCAGTACCTATCAGGTGTGCTTAGAGGTGTGCTTCAGGTACACCTTTGAGCAATAAAAGGTAATCACCAGTGCTTGAAATTGGCTGCCTTTTACTGATAAGCAGTACTTCGAACTGCATGTATTTTAAACATGCATACTAGTCCCTTCTGCGGAGGAAAAGCGATCCCAGTAGAAGTCAGATTCACCTCACAAACATACAACAGAACTAGAGAAGGTACAGAAACGGGCAAATTGAGAAAGGTTGACATACAAGGATAAACCAAACTGATGAAGATTTTTCAACCTGGAAGACATGATTAGGAGGATTTACAAGAGGAATAAACAATGCTATGAAAAGCACAGATAAGCTTAGAGAGAATAGAGAGCAATTAGTAACTATTTCACAGTAAGAAAGAGCCACCATAAGAGCAAGCCAAAACTTTATGAAAAATAAATAGAAAGGCTTTTTCCACAGAATTCATAATTACAGTTGTGATATTGATTTTTCAGGATGGAATCTTGTTTTGTACCACAAATACAAATAGACTGAAAAAGTCATTAGACCCATTTGCAGAAGAAAATTCCACTGATGATTTAAACTCAGAGATTTAAATAAAACTTCTGACCTTGGAAGACTTTTTGGAACATGGGAATATACTTCTGGAAAATAAGAATATTTTTGCACCATTTTTATAATTTCTCTTGTAAGTAAAATGCTTTAATTTTGACAACTGACCATGATCAGCAACATGTAGCAGTGTATTACAGCTGATTAACACTAACAAATATACTTATTTAGCTCATATAGCAGATGCACAAGCTTTTGGAGCAGAAGCTCTTCCAAGTAGTCCTTAGTACTCTGGATTTTCAAGTAACCATCGTGCAATATGAAACTTTAATATAATGTAAAATATGAAACACTTACTGAAACACAGTTTGGCAAAATATACCTTAAAAAAGAAACCAACAATAAAAATCATGATATCAGAGTCAGACCACACTATATTTGACTTTGTTCTGCACTACAGACTAATAGTTCCACTTACTGTAATTTTAAGTGTATGTAAGAGTTAAGAGTAAAGGACTACAGTGTGCCACAGTACAAGAGAATGCAAGGCCCTTCCCATAGTGCTGACAACATATTTTGAAAATAAAACCAAAGTCATCCTCGTAAAAAGCTAAAAAGGAAATAGATTTGTGGAACAAAGCAGAAATGCCCTAGTTGTGGTCTATAGAGCAAAAAGGTACATACAACATTTCTTGGCTGTCTGGGAAGAATGGTTTCATCACAAATTTCTCCCATAGTCTCCTAAGTTTCAATTATGGAAATGTATTAAAAAGATAGAAATGCACGTATTCCTACTCCAACTTTTCCTTGCAAGCGGTTGATACTGCTGTTGCCAGGATATTATGGGTTGAGAATCAGTGAAGAGAGGTCCCAAAAGAAAACGTATCTTTAAAATATTTTACAATCTCTGTACAAAAAAAAACAAAACAAAAAAACACATAACAGCATATATAACTTGACTAAAACCTAAAAGGCACAGTTTGGGAGTTACCAGCTCAGCTGGGTTTAGTGTTAAACTTTTAGACCTGACTAACTCGAACTGAGCTCGAGATCTGAACATAACTACTTACATACAATTCAAAAAAATTAATTCACTTTTGACTTAAGCGCTTTCAGTGTTTTGTGAAAATTACAATCCAGTACAAAGTATTTCCATCCCAGGATAAATGCTCTAAAGAATATGGGTATGTAATCTTCTATGTGCCCACTAACAATCACAACTTTTGAACATGGCTATATAGTTCTTACAACTCTCACATTCAGGATTGCTTTTCTGCTCCAAGATAAATAATTGATAACTTTTCATTAAAAAAAGTTATTGACTAATAAATTCATAGATAAATACTTAGGCACTTAATCACTGTATATTTGGTAAAGTAAAGCTTCAACTCACCCACTCTGTGCGAAGAAGCCAAGTACATAAAACAAACCACTTTTGTACCAGTCTATAAACCACTACACATCTTTCAGTTCCTTTCCCAGGATCCCAAGTTAAGAATACAACTCTGAATCAAAATACCACACTTCATTAGTACAAAAAAAGGCACAACTCAAAGATATACAGATAGTCAACAACCAGTAGGCCAACAAAATTAGAATTTATTGAATTTATCTCCCTACGTTAGTCTAATTCACTCACTCATTCTGTAGGTATCAGGGGCTGCTCAGTGCAGAGGAGTTTGGCAGGGCCCTGGGTGATCAAGACCTAAATGCTGCACAGTGGCCATACTGGTAATATCTCAAACTGGCAGCCATACCCAATAACTCATGGATCCCAGCATCCTTTCTCTCTATTCCACAGCTTGTACAACTGCCTGTCTCTAAAAATATTTTTTTTCCTGGCACAGTCAGCTCCTTTCTCCAGGTGGAGATTAGCTGTGGTTACGACACCCTTCAAAACATTCAGTTGCAGGAACAGCAGAGATTGTAAAGTGTTTTAACAAATGCAGAGAACAGAGAGCTCCCACTTGGCTACAGCCTATTAAAAGAGTGGCTCTGCACATAAGCAAATAAATAATAATACATCTACATAAATATAATAGATTTCTTTTCTCCATTTATGGTTCCTTCACTCCTACAATTATTTCTGATTGAAATGAAATTGTAAATAGCTTTACCCACTAAATGATCTTGAGACCATTATTTCAGAAGTGCCACAGTGCAGCCTGGGGGCTTTTCCTGATCACTTCGTGCTCAGATGATTAGCTCAGAGCAAATTTTTGCAACTATGCTCACCAGGGCAAAAACACATTGTGAGGAATGACAAAAGCAGAACGTAAGTCACATTTGATTTTCAGCAGCAAAAGGCATTGGTCTAGGACTGCAGAGATGCTGAAGGCCATGACAGAAGTGCTTGCAAGAACTGATGTTGCAAACTGGAACAGTCAAAGCTGCAGTTGCCCATAAAGGACTAACAAATCTACAAACATCTCTTCAGCTCAGGAAAAAGATGACAGCCTGGACTGTGCGGAAGCCAAGGACAATAGTGAGCATTGCATGTCAGAAATGAAGTGTACTGGAAACAGTGCCAACCAAATCCAGGTTGGGACAGCACGGAAGAGCGAGCAGTCCTGGCAGAGCTGTGCAGTACCCCCTGCGTGGTGCCTGGATCTAGCTGGCAATATTCAACCCTTTTCACTCGTGAGAAGACAGTAGCAAATCCATGCATTTCATGGCTTCTTTAGCAAGTCTCAATGCCATTTAACTTCCTAACGGAGGCATCAAGGAAACTGAGTGGTTGCCTACATACTTTGAATGAGTTACTTCCAGAAGATGGTAGAGATAAACAAATGATTAAAAACATTCCTGTGGCTAAACTCATCTTCCACTCATTTCCAAAGGTCCTCAATGGAAATGTGATAGTAAAGCTGATCTGACAAAAGAAATGTGCTGCCTTCGTCAGAACGGAATGTTTTCTGTCCACTATTTCTATCAGATCTACCAATTCCCCCATTTTCTGCTATAAACTTATGACACAAAAGAACTCAGAAGCCACAAAAAAAAACTGCTTTGTAGTCACTATCTTGGTTGTTTTCATAACAAAGGGAATCATTTGCACAATATACTACTTTGAAGAAAATTCATCACAAGCTATTTCACAGGAGGAAGCATATGTTATTTTTTATAACGAATTTAATTAGGATTTAACCATACCTTTTCTTTAGACTGAGAAGCAGTTTTGATTTTGATAAGGTCCCAACCATTGTCATCTGGAAGGTATATAATCCCCACTTCGAAAAGAAAGCAAGTCACATGAGCTATGAGATATACTGGAAACCAGACACAAGTGCAATCAAGTGTTTCTGAGAAATCTTTAAACATTATATGCCAAAAATTAGAATCTGCTGCAGAACTGAAAGACCAGAGTAGCTGTGAATGGGAATGCCACTTTAGCAATCACTTTCAAATCTCAAGAATTTTATCCCTGCTGTTTAACATATCTCAGCAGCGATCTCTCTTTGTCATATTTACACTACAGTGCTGCAAGATAGAGTCAGAAATAATTAATCAGGTTCCATGATGGTCCACATCACCTGAGATTGGTGTGACCCTCCAAGGAAGAGGAAGAGAACAAGCATATCTGAGGAAAAAAAATTAACTTAGATTCTCAAATTGCGTGGAGATACACACTTCATTCTGTTAACAAACTGTCTAGATGGTAACCTAAGTTTGCTCATTAGTTAATGATTAGTGTTACCCTGCTCGTTACTTCTCTCCTTCATAACATACATGCAACACTGCAATAACTGCAGTAGGCAGGTCTGTACCCCTTAACTGATTTATGCAGTGTAAACAAATTGTCTGTTTAAGAGGCTCAATTACTGAGTTAAATCTTTGACAATTAAAAATAGTCAACTACTGGAAAAAATGTAGCCAATGATGCAAGAGAGGTTCCTTTCAGTGCTTACAGTTACAACGCAGTGCCTTACTAAATACAACCCCACACTCCACATCTCAGCAACTGCTTGAAGGAGTCTGTGGGTTGAAGGCTAGGTTTACCCTAGTAGAATTTGCGTGGCAGCCTCTCTCAGATGGACATGGTTTACTTCTAACTTCAGGGACAAGAGAAAGCCTCTTCAAGTGGGTACTCTATTCCTTAAAGTTCTTCGTGACCAAAGATCCTCATCTACATATAGCCCTATGGGAAGTAATAAATATAGGAAAACCAGAAATGGTCTTTTTTACTTTCTATTTTGATAGAAAAACTAGGAAGTGGTAAGATTCAGTAGACATACCGCATTTGTAAGAAACAGACAGTATAAATGCATGTGTTAAAATGGGTTTTTAAATGTATGTTGGCCTGAGGGAAACCGCTTTGCTCACATCTTTGTAAACAACTATTCACTCTCCCCTTGCCTCTTGAAGTGGATGTTCATTGAACTGTGAGGAGGAAAAATATGCACGTCTGAGATGTGTTAAAGATCTGCAGCCTCATCAAAAGGTTCAGGTACATCTTTTGTCACTATGATGGGTACAGCTCATCTCAGCTTACAGTAAATTAAAGCCGATCTCAGCAGCTGAGACTACACTATGTCAAAGAACTACGTGTGCAGTAGAGCAGAAGATGCAATTGGAATAGCCCTCAACTCAACAACAACACGTCATCTGCTAACAAATGATTCCTCTGATCTTCAAGCTCATTGCTAGTTTATTCCAAAGCCTCATTTATTGAGGAATATCTTTAGATATCTTCTTGTATTTCTTATTTTATACTCAAAACCAAATACTAATTTTAGATCCACACTGTTTATTGCATACATTTAACATAGGATACTTTCCCTAAAGTTTGAGAAAGTTGTAGTGGGAGGGACAGTGTTCTTCCCTGTACGTAAATACCTAATGAATCAATGAAATAATGTGATAGCAAGAACACAATTCATTAATTTTTATCAGGTCTCTAATAAGCATAAAAATAAAACAGTAGGTACACAACCATCTCTACATCTAAACAATGCATTCCCATAAGCAAACAGGGTGAAGGGGCTTCAGGACACTAAAGACAACTCCCTAAAAACTTCCTGTCAGGAAGAAATAGAGAAGTCACTATTACTTTTGATATTTTTGTGTAAAAGATCAATCAACCTTTGTATTAAAAATGTCTCAAATTCATCAACTGAATTACTCTAGATTCAGCTTTAGTTACTGGGATGGGTGTTATTTTCATCTGCAGATTGAAGATCCTTTTAGTGCTTGTTATTTTCTTCTCATAAACATACCTCCATGCTGTTGCCAGGTCACTTCAATTTTCCTTTACTAAGGTAGTATTTTAATACTGTTGGAACAGCATAGCAAAAAAAAAAAAAAAAAAAAAAAAAAAAGTAAAGAGGAATTAAATTAATTAAGTTTTAAAATAAAGTAAATGTCTGCTAAGACAAATCCTGAAAATAAAGAAGTCCAGATTTTACTTTTGACCTTGAGATTGCAATTTGCATATTTTCCAGATCCAGTCCAGCAATCTGAAATCACACATGCTTACATTTAACCACGCCAGCAATGACGAATCTAGCTATCAGAGGGAATATTTAAAGCTGTAAACTTATATGAAATCTATATTTGTCCTTCAAAACACACATGATAACTGATGACTTCTTTAGAGTCAATAACTTCTTTAAAAATATAATAGTAATAATCAAAAGAAGCAACATGTTTGATCAGTTATTTACAAAACAAATCTTCCATGCTCACCTTCTCTGGTAAGATGAAGGCAGCAGTAGTATAGGTAGGAACCTATTATTTGAAGATGTATAGAACAAAGTAGCTAACCCAAGGCGCGAATTCAAGACAGTCAGTGTGTTCTAACCAACTACAATAGTTCACTGCAAGAGCTTTAAGCACATGCTTGAAGTTTACATTATGCTCGTACATTGTGCTTAATTGAATCATACAGCAAAAAGGATATTTTAGATACTGTCAACATTTTCAAAGTAAAACTGTTTCTGCCCCAAATCATTCTATATTTCTCCTTCTAATGTGAGTGACTTCAATGTAACTGGAAGTCCACAACCTCTTCTCTTTCCTTCCTAAACTGTTCTACATCAGAACATCTCTTCCATTTCAATTTCTCTCACAGAATAAAAGGAAATGGAGAAAAACACAACAATAGTTGCACAGGTGTTTCTACTTCACAACTGAAGAGAGAACAATATTGTTTAAAATATTTTTGGCATTAAGAGTGAGTAAATTACCAAGAACTGAAATAATCCTGTTCTTTGGAAACAACTCTTTGCCTAAAAACTTTTGGGTGGTGCAGTCTTTAATAATGTGATTTGCAAGATGACTTGACCAAATTGCAGCAAGATTACTATTGGTACAGAGTGCTAGAATGTCACCCCAGAATATCACATTCACAGTATAAATACAGCTTGTATTATAAAGGAGAGATTAATAATGATTCCGGGGAAAGCCATTTTCCAGTAAGGACACAAAGTTTCCTTCAGTTTTTCAGCTAAATCTGTCTTTAAAGATTGTCAGCAAACTATTTGTGTGCATTTTGAAGTGGGCTAGGTACTAGACTACAGCCAAATCCAATTCTTTCTACTACAAACTGGAAAAAGTTAGCTAATGTCACACAAAGTAAATAACTATTTGATAACTATCACCATAGAAATGGACGGCATTTACCTCTTTTCTTCTACATTCTCCACTACTTTTGTCTTGTGTTTTAAACACCAGCAGTTCCCACTGAACACGATATGGGAAAACAATGAATTGAGATGATAATAATTGCCTCTGTTAAGAAACCTAAGACACCTATATATAGCAGGTTATCAAGTCAAAAAATACATCTATTAAGCCAAATAAAAGATGTATGCACCGGACTTGAGGTAATCCATAAAGTAATTTACTTCTTCTGCTCTTGTGCCAATCTGTGTTAATTTAGATAATGAAAATTGATGATTTGCCACATCAAATGATTGAAATAAATCCATGAAGTTTTATTCTATCAATCAGCCCTCCTCAATTAAAGAAAGAACAGCATTAATCAAAGTCAAATTTCCCAAGGAGAGCTTCTCTACCTAGTGTTGAACCGATAAGAGGGATCAAGAGGTCACAATCTGAAATTTACCTGGAGCTCTCAATAGAGCTGTTACCACTACTGCATTGACTGATAACACAGTTGGTGTGGTTTAACTGTAGTTTACATGGTGCAAACATATCTTAGAAATACGATAAACTTGTTTTATTTCCATATGGTGGGTAATTGCCCTGTACTACGTGATAAATTAAAAAGATTAACCAAAGTACTAACTACAATAAAAGCAGCCAATTTAAGAAACTCGGGTCCATATTATCTACTCTTTATTGAAACTGAACTTTAAAATCTTCCCTCTGCTTCAACTAATGATAAACCTTCAGATAAAGATAGGTTTCTTTATTCTATATTGGTTGACAAATAACAATTGATCCTCTAATTATGCATCTCCAATAGCATTTTCCTTGTGGACTGCAATTCCACACTTGCATACAGATCTCAGCCTGCGTAAGTGCAGGGCCATTCACACAGCAGTAATCTGTCTCCTGCAGGTTAAAGAGGCTGTCAGCATGTCAACAGAGGCAGTGCAAAGCAGGAGGAAAGGACAGGAAAAGAAGACCATTATGGCCCCACAAAACACTCGAGTTTATGGAGCTCTTCCTATTCTCTACAAGCCTTTCAAAACATATTCAAGAACTATAATTAAACAATAATAAAAACTCCTTCAGTTAATGAAAAACTCAAGTTCTTTTCAAGCAATCTGTCCTTTTTGCACTCCTTTCTTAAACAAACTGCATATGACGATGGTCAACACATTCAGGCTATTTCGCTCCTGGAAAGTGGTGAGAATTCCAAAACTGGGTTAGAAAGCCAAATCCAGCATTGCCATCCACTTTGTTGGTCTGTCTCACCACCCCCAGCACCTCCCTAACTGCAGGTTATGAATTTGTCCATTACAATTCAGAGTATGAGAAAGACAGAATGAGAGAAACATAAATCTATACAGGACATTCACTCTGCTAGATGGGGGCTTTATAGAGACTGCAGTTGCAACTTCTTGAAATCCACAACATAGATTCATAACATATCTCGATAAATACTTCAATTAGAGTTCCTTACTACCATTAATGGAATCATAAGCTAGAGACAAGGTCTCTCCTCCTGGGTTAGCATAGCCTGAGACCAATGGGAAAGGTTTTTATGTTCATCCCAAGAAGCTTTCAGCATCACACTACAGCTTTCCATTCTTATAGTACAAAAGCAGCACAAAAAGCATTTAGCTTGAATACAGAATGCTTATACAAAAAGACGTAACTACATATTAGTCCTGTCTGTCCTCAGTGTTGACTTAAAATCAACCAGCGGCAGCTCCACAAATATATTACCGTGGTGCAGTGTGCAGGCATCCTTCCACTCAGCTGGTCTCATTATCTGGGTCACAGTGAGGCTACCACAGCTCTGCAGCTTCTGGATCAGATCTTACTCATCTTTGAACACTTAAATTCAGGCAGAGTGATTTCATACCTTTCTCCATCTGTCCATTCTTTCCTACTCAGATCTGTCTGAAAAAGTATTCAGGCTCCATCTTAAAAAGTTAGGTTTTTTTAGTTTTTTGCCCCTTTTCTCCCTACCCATCTTTCTTTGAAAACTGCCCAAAATAAATAAATCATGGTTTTAAGGGTTAAGAATCTTCCCCTTTAACTGTTCAAAAATCACTTACTTAAAGAACTTTACATTCCTTTAATAAACCTTGAATGTCTTCCATTTATCTCTCCCAGAAGAAATGCATCTTTCTTAAAGAGGAGTGACCAGAAACATATTCTGACATTATCACAATATGTCAAATCAATCTTTTCTATTAATTCAAATACTCAACACAATTCAACAGTATAACAGCACCAAATTCTTACCAAATCAACAAAACTAATCAAGTTGTCTTTCTGAAACAGCTAAACAGACAAGAAAAGGAGAACACTCTCCATCCCCCCAAAACAGTTTACCCACTCTTAATCAGTTCAATGCTCTTTTTTGAATAAATCCAATACAAGAGCATTTTGTTCTCAGAACCTCCTTCATGCTTTTTGCACTCCTGCTACAATGTATAAGATTACTGCAAAACCAGTGTGGCTTGTCAGCCAAGATCTAACACCAGCCTCTGTCTCTCTTCTCTCTAGTGGCTCTTGAAATTCAACATGAAGATGCTTCAAGTGCTGCTGGAGGGAGGGAGGGTATAGCTATGTCATCCAAACCACATTCCGGATAATTGCTGAAGAGCCCACACCAAATGACACAAAATAATCTCTTCATTACAAGCTTTAACCATCTCCTCTCTGAAACTAGATTTAGTTCCATCTCTGTTAAACAGACCCTGCCAGGCATTTTACATTACTTTGAATTATTTTTCCTATGAATGTCTTGAGACTTCTTGTCTGCTGTGAAACTGAATCAGATTTTGGGCCAGGTTTTAAGACAAGGAAAATCTGCAGCTCTGCTGAAGTCATTTCACACAACCTGAAAACCTTTACTTCACTGCATAGATTTATTTTATTTTTTATCCAAATCATTAAAGCCATAAAATAAAATCTTAAAATTATTTGCTTTGTATCTGAGGTCAAATCCAGAATACCAGCAGTAAACTATGAGTACAAAACTCCTCTCCTGACAGGTAAGTTGCAGTCAAATAGAAGGAAAGATGTATTAAAAATGTACACAACCTAGTTACAAATTCCTCACCCTTTGTTAAAATTTTCATTAAAAACAAACAAACAAAACCAAGATTTTGTTTTCAAATTCTGCAGTTTTTCGTTTTGTTTTGTTTCCCTCCCCCTAAATAGAATAGGAAAACGTTGGGGAATAAGAGCTCTGCTCTGTCAGATTAAGATGGGCCAAGTGATGAATGAGGGCTGGGGACACAGCACAACCTACTGAATGCTAACTTGGGAAGTTGAATGCTATTTGCAATTTCATTAATGATGTGCTTCATAACCCCATACATGTTATTTCTTGTGCCTCACTTTACCTGTCTCATAAGCAATAATGATTCAGATTCCACTTAGCAATTTGAAATTCAGAAATGTAAAATTAAATCTAAATTCTGGACATTTATATATGAATTTTTCATGTAAAATGACTAAAAATAATAACAAACCCACAAAACAGCACTGAAATTTTGGAGATTACATTTTCAGTGTTCCCATAACGTTTCAGTGCAGATTCTTCTTAACCCTCCTTCAGCTCTGCTGTATTTTACACAGCTATCTTCTGTATTATTTATCTTTGCTTGGGTGGGTGGTGGCTTTTTCAAAATACAAGATTTTTCTAGGTATTTTGTACATTAACAAATGGCCTTTGAAGCAATCCAATATAATTTCAGCTTTTTTAATTCAATCTACTTTTTATCCTTGAAACTGTTTTTGACTTTGCAGAAGTCAGTGTTTGCATCTAATGTAACAAGTACTGTAAATTGCCCTTAAGTGCTTAAGAATTAGTTCCAGACCATATCTGGCATCCATTTGTCACATAAAGTCAGCAACTATAAGTTTTTTTTAGCAGCAACATCCAACATTCATGTCTGAAAGCCAATGGAGGACAGCCAAATGGCAACAAATTTTGTTTGACTATAACAAATAGAGTAAAGAGAAAAATTCTGTAGCCAGTTAACTAGACAGCTAGACTGTTTCCATCGCACACATGGGAAGGCATTTCTGCTTGAAATTACTCAGTACTTCATCCATGATTTGGCACATGTATATCATACTTTGATTACCAGTCTTTAGTTCTTATTGAGTTAATTTATAGCACATTAGAATCCCATGAGATTAAGGTCAGCCCAGAGATGTTCTATGAACTAGATAAACGGACACAAACCACTACTGGCCATACACAAGACTTAAGGTTGAATCTCTGAACAATTAGACTGGGAATGCTTCCACTGAACTAAACAGAACAATGTCAGAATAGGCCTACTACAGAAGAGGCTTTCAGCCTTCAATATATGCCATCAGTCTCATTTTCTAGATGTAAAACCATAGTACTTAATCCTAAGCACTTGGATCTAAATTAAATAATTTCTTAAAAGTTTGACTTTCAAGAGAGAAGAATTGTAGCTCTATTACAGGTGGAAACTACACCCATAAGAGAAAAGGAAAAATACATATATTGATGTGGTATAGTGATTTAACAAAGCTTAATCATAAATAAGAGAATTATATAAAGATTTGAAAAAGAAAGCTTAATTACTGCATAGAGGGTGGAGTTAAGCACACCAGGAGGTGTTCCCATTGAGCCATGAGGCTCAGAGTGAATCTCCTTACTCTATACACTCCTCCTCAGGGGAGCTAAGGTGCACTTGAATCCACTCCTAGTCCCAGACTCAGTCAACAATTTGTGTCTAAATGTGGAGTATGTTCTCCCATGGAGTCAAAAGGTCAGAGTGGGTCCCCTTGCTCCTTAATCCCTTGAAACACAGAGGTAAGTAGCCTAGGTGCAGCTGACTCCAATCCTAATCCCAGACTTAGTTAATTGTTTGTGTCTTGAGGGGATTTTATATGCACAATCGAAGATATAATCTTAGTGAAGTTTAAATTTGCCAAGTCACTTGCCAAGGATCTGTACCTTGAGAGAGCAAAGCTTCTCTGATATCAAGGTGTAAGGATCTCTGCAGCAAGTGTGACCTCAAGAGGTGCCCTTACTTGACATATTCTGTCACACAGCCCACTGCCATTCAAGAGAGCTGAAGGAGCTCTTCAGCTGCTCACTATTTATGAGGTAAGATGGTTGACCCATAATCATGGCTTTGAGGAATACTCAGTTGGCCTTCTGCTGTTGAACTAGGTGTCTGCTATCAGCTCTTTCAGCTCCGTTCGAGATAGATTTGCGGTTATTATCTGTCTTAGTGAGATCTTGAAAGCTATCAGTACTGTTCTCACTGCTTGAGCAGTGCCTTGTGTATGACAGCCAAGCCTAAGGAGGACGTTGGTGGGGAGAACTACTCAATCACAAGCTCTCAATGAAGACAATTGTGGTCAAAGTTTTTCACGCTTAGATCATTAATGGCATCGAGCTACACAGCTCTTACTTAGTCACTTTGTTTTCCACTTTCTTCTGTTAGCAGATAAATATCCAAATAGGAGCTAGAAACTGCTGTATGTGTGAAATAAATGGAGAAACAAGTTCCCTTACCATCCAAACCTCATACTCTTTCTATGCTGCCACAGCACCAATAATTCCTATGACAGCTGAGAAATGCATGAGAAAGCCTCATAATTCTTTTTTAAGGGTCAATTCTTCTAGACTAGAATGGCAATGTTTTCTGTATATGATTCTTGTTATCAGCCTCCTAAATTCAGCTTGTTTCTTATTCCCACTTCTCACAACTTTCTTTGAAGATGAAAGGATGGACTTTTTTCTCCACCTTTCCCATGCAAAATAATTTGGAGATACGAGGTATCACACTGCCTGCCTTTAAAATGATTATCTTTTGTAAAAGAGCACTGAAAATCTTTTGAAAGAAAGGAGAATTTCCTTTACCCTGCATTTGACGTGGCAAGTAAAGGTCTTCATTTGTGGGTAAACAAAGAAAAAATTCTCTCACTGAAGAAACTTCACATAATCAAATCAGAAGCCTGCAAGTAGTATAACTAACCAGGAATGATTTTTTAGGCAAAACCTCTTGAAACTAAGCACACTAAGAATTAGTGCAAACCCTCTTGCATTCATACCAGTTTCATTCTGAATTCACTAATATCTATAAGCACTCTTTTCAGATGACAGCCATGTGAAGAAAAGAACCAAATCCACTACTCATATTACCAGCTCATAAGCAACATGAATTCTGCCTGGGTTTTATGAAATCACTTCCATGCCACATGTCCGTCCATTCTTCCTTTGCCTCATTTGCTGAACAAATGAAAAAAACCACTTTCCGTGAAAAACCAGCAGTAGTGAAATTATAGCTGTGAAGGTAACCTTAGCCCACTCTGATTCCTGCATGCAGCAGACTGCTCGTGGTGGCTGGGTACCAACCTC
Organism: Chrysolophus pictus; assembly: GCA_037305975.1. Taxonomy (NCBI): domain Eukaryota; kingdom Metazoa; phylum Chordata; class Aves; order Galliformes; family Phasianidae; genus Chrysolophus; species Chrysolophus pictus. The sequence goes on along the minus strand of CM074580.1, from coordinate 40,428,467 downwards.
ATTAACTTTGGCTTCTTAAAGCGCTAGGACACTACTCTGTTTCACCTGAGAATTTCTTGCATGTGGCTGGTGATTCTCTCCCTCTTCTACTCTGTGGATATTAAACTGACAATGATATTCAATGATAATATAAGGTCACATGCACTTTTAGCTTTATAGTTAAACTGTTGTGGTTCTTTTTATGATAAAAAGAAAGGTGTAAAACCAAAGAAATTTCTCTCTTACTGCCTCAATGCCCGTTTTAACCAAGCAAAGTTCAGGCTTGTACACTGCATGGAGTAAGGTTGCCCGCTACACATGTGAATGACAAAGCTGAAAGAAGAGCAATGAGAATAGGGAATTAAGAGGCTTGGCTCAGTCAATAATTCTGGCTTCTTTCCCCAGTTCTGAAAAAGTATGCTAACTAATTACTATGATACAAATTGGAGGTTGGGACTCCTGTTTTCAGTGTCTCTGTTTCTTTGTCATGTTATCTACATGCCTGTCTTTCTTTCACAGGCTTCAGCATATTTGGATGGACTATTGGAAAATAGCTCTGAGAACCATGTCCCATCTCTACAAGGACACAGATGGAAGGATGAGGAAGACACAGCAGAAAAGGCAAACATGCATCACAACCACAGACAGGCTCAGACTCGCATCAAGTGCTGCTCTGGATTTCAAACTCCCACTGGAATTTGGGAAGACCACTTATAAAAACTGAGAACCAGCTCAGAAAGAGAAACAACAGTGCTAACAGGAACATGGAGCAAAGATGGCCACTTGCTATTTTCTCAGGACTTTGAGGGAAAACAACAAAACATGAACAAAGAATCCTGCCACGTAGAGAGATGACAATGTAGGCAGCGAATACTGGTGTCTCCTACAAAATGATCAAAAGGCAACACAGAAGAAAAAAGTCATAGAATAATACACTACACTGCCAGCAAGAAAGGGCTGCTGCAGAGGACAAATAGACAGAAAATAAGACCCATGGATTTTAGAGAGAACAAGCAGACATATGATACTGGTACAGGAGCAGAGTTTCATGTTCAGTTCACACTAAACACCTGTGAGTCTTAATGCTTTCATTGTCTGGATATTGTTCGTGATGGAAGCTCTGTAGAAAAAAAAAAAAATCTGAAACACACAACATATGTATATGATCACTATCCTAAACACAAAATAGGTCAGATATCTGCTCACGGTGGCATTCTCATCTAAAAGCTGCTTACACTAGAAACCTGGTGTAATGTGATCTCCACTGTCACTCTCAAGCCATTCATCTCTCCAATCATTATAAGAGAATTGATAATGCACAGAAAATAAGGAAGGGGTAAAGTGCTCATTGTTTCTATATGCTTTCAGTCAGTTATTACAGTATTTGCTGCCCAACTTTTCTACTTGAAATATTTCTGTCTGCTTTTGGAAGCCCTATAAACCATACAGCACCCTACAGATGTTTAACTTCCTCTAAATACTGCCTCTTTTTTGTTAAGCCAGCCAAATGCAGGTCAGCCTGCATTCAGCATGTGATGGTCTAAATTCAGACATAACTGGCCAAGTTCAAGTGAGGTATATGCCAAGCTTTGCAAAAACTAAGATGATATGAACTTAAGAAAATGTAAATCGAGTCAACTTAAATCAAGGAAATGGGGTAAGACACAACCTTGCTGTAGAAATAGAAAGAAAAAATGTATTTTGAGCATATATTGGAAAGTGTCTGGGACACATTCATAATAGCATGAAATCTCTCAAGGGCATTTTCTTAAAGATACACAGACTAGAACTAGTCACAAAGCAGCAGGCTGAAGAGGGCTATGGGAGGGAGCAACAGAAATCTGGGACAAGAAGGGAGAATGGTCTAAAGCAGTCATTTGCTAGAAGCTGAAAACAAATCAGTTCACAAAACTACCACTGGTTGGTATACAACGGTGTACGTAGTACACAAGCACCCTCAGATCTGACCAGCACCAGCAGCAAAGGTTAGATATATTTGTGTGTGTGTGTGTGTGTGTGTGTATAAATACAGCAATTCATTACCACAGCTGCTTATTATGTGTTGCCTTAGGGGTGACCAATGATACAAAACTGTCTTATTTATTTTAAATTCTATGAAAGCAGCCACTATGTTAGGGAAGTAAATGCAACTTCACTACTTTTGAGCATTCCGTTATTTATTTCAAAGGTGGTCAAGGGGATCCTGACTTCTTTCTAGTTATTGGATGATACATTGTACTGCAACTGTACTACTGGTTTCAACAATACGGTAGGATTTGATATCTATGCTTTAGGTACAATCATGGCAGACAAAGCAAGGCTCTGCTGTGCACTGCATTTGTTCTGTTGCTCCCCTCATAGAATATTTCCTGACAAACACTGAGAACCTGTTTGATTGCCATACATGCCTCTGCTCTAGAAAAACCCATCCATATCTTTAGCACATTTCTTCCCCTGATGTATCTTCATTTTGCATAACTTGTCAGGATCCTCTCCATCTCCAGCTATCATTCCAGCTTCATAATGCTTCTAGGACTGAGAAGAGAATGTGGTAATGCATCTCACCTAAGTTTAGATCCAAATGTGGCACAAAGGGAACAAGAAGAGGTCAAATAGCATTTCACTGTTAGACTGCTGGCCTTCAATTGACCCAGAGCAGAATCAAAGGAAAGCGAATCACATCTGACAGTGGTTCAGAACCCTTCTGAAATGAGTTTTGTAGATTAATCCAGTCACCAGTGATCAGATCAACCCAGCAGAAAACATAAAAACCTACTGTTACCCTACAAGAACCATAAAACCAAGGAAAAATGTAGTCCTTTGAGGAACACCTCAAGAGAGAATACTGAGTCTACAGCAGGAATTCTGCTTTGGGCCAGACAACTCAGTTCTTTAAGTCAGGGTAAAAGTATATGGTGGCCTTATATGACTAAAATTGCATAAATATGCTGTAAATAAAAAGAAAAGCTATCGGTTTAGTAGCGTACCATATCAAATCAATTAAATAACATAACAATACAGCACTTTATTCAATCACAACACCATACTACACATATCCAAAGTATCTTGCCTACACTAAAACTCTCTGAAGGCACTAGGAACAAACTTATTTTCTCTCAGGTGAAATCAAAGGCATGACAATAAGAAAATATATTGTTCTGTGATTGTTCTGTTTTCTTGTTTTTTAATTGCTTTATACAAGAGTAGCCATGCAGTCCTGTTTAAATATTATCTTCTAAAACTGATAAAAGGCAATGGAATGGAGAGTTCTTCAGATAGGAGGGACTAGACAATTAAAGCTCTTAATTACAATGTAATACCCAAGAATTTCAAGATCATACCCAGACTCAAAAACTCAGTCCTTTATACTGATATTCATTCCCTTATGCCCCTTTTAAAAAAAAAAGAAGTCTACACATCATAATTCTCTATCATGTTTTTAAAGAATTTTAAGAACATTTCATGCACCAGTTAGTTCAAAGATACTGAGATACATTAAAAGTTCAAAGCTGCAGCTTCTCTCTTTCCTTTTACACAGCATTTTAAGAAGCAAAAGTTCAGCCAAGAGAAAGCTGCATGCAATTCAATGTGCCTCTTTTCCCCAGGTTTATACTTGTTGCTCTTACCTCAGCACCATCAGACAAACGCTAAGGAGAAAACAACAGCACACACATTATTGATAGCAGAGAAACTGAGAGAAGTCACATGCTTGAAAGAATATGGGAAAATGCAAACCAAGAAAGCTACATCCACAGATGAGCATAGGTCAGGCACCTCAACCACCTGCACCTGCTCAGTGAGCACCAGCTGACAGCTACACAGCATCCTAAATGGTGCACCACCACAGCTGAGAGAGCAGGAGCAGGTGGTGCAGCACTACCTCTAATTCATCATCTTAACCAGTGACATATAAAAGGCAGTGAAACATAAAGTGCTATTAGACCTGAAAAGCTGCCATAATTACAATAGTGCTGCTAACTAACCGTACAGCCCCATGTTCTGAGTAATTAGGGCAACAGTTTATGACCAGCACTTGGTGGCATTAGCAAAATGTAACAGGAGATCAAGCATGACAAGTGGGTTGGTAAAGAGGAGGAGGAGGAGCTGTAAATTATAGCTTTAAAGAATCACCTGTTTAAAAAAAAAAACAAGTTTCCCATATCTAACGGGGAGAAGGGATTCAAGACAGTGATAAGATGCTGGGCTTTTAGAAGAACGGTTTTGACTTATTTTTTTCATCTCATATGTGGATTATACAATTTTATTCTGACAAGCCAGCAGGAGAAAGAAAAGTTTAGTAGACAGACTTTTGCAAAATAAATTCTGTCTGCATAAATGATTTGAGAAATCTGCTAGCTTATTTCCTGTTAGGATGAAAAGGCTGATGCTGTAAGTCACCTACACTGTTGTTCTGTACACAGCAGGAGGAGGCTGGGGGAGCTCAGTAGGGAAAGAAATGCCAGGGAGAGAGTAGAAGTCTTTGCTTTGTGCCCTCAAGTGCTAGGCCCACAGCAGCATGGATTCTACAATAGATGCAAGAGGTAGATATTCACAACTCTTTTTCTTGCAGCCATGAAGAAACCTGCTCTGAAGTCCAGCATAACTGTGGATGAGTTATGCTGCGTGAGTTAAGCTGCATGACTTCCTCATTTTAATTTCCACTAGAAGTCCAATAGCTATGTCTGAGCCAGAGTACTTCTTTTCTTTTTCTTTTTGAGGGAGAAGGAAAAGTGATTTTTGGCTGAAAACTGCCAGCAATGATGACTCTCCCACAGAGCAGGAAACCATTGTATTATTACTTAATCTTCATAATTTAAAATGTGTAGACTACTTTTAGTCTATATTTGTCTAGCTTAAATGCCCAGCTGCATCATGCTTTTATTTTTAAGAATTTTAAAGCCTCTATGGTTAAGTTGCTGTTTGCCATTTTAGGTAATTGTGATCATCACCCCTCACATTCTCTTTTCCAGGTGGATATCTTTCATGTCTCACTAATGAGTAAATTTTCCAATCTTCTAATTAATCTTATATGCAGGAATTAACCCCCTCTGATATAATAGCAGACGTAAGCATAGGAAACTGATGGCAGTCACACTCATGCCAAAAACAGGTATATTTATTTCTAATCAATAACACTCTCTTATTTACAAAGCCAGGGTGTTATTTAGTCTCTGGGTCACAGCATTACTCTGAGAGCTCATATTCATCTGAGTAACAGTCACAGCTCTACAGTCTTTTGCAAAAATTGCTGCTTCCTAAAATACTCTGTAAGGATGCCCTACTTTCTTTGTTTTAAAACTGCTGCATTTCAACACAGTGTTTTCAAACATATCTTGCTCAACTGCCCTCAATTTACAATCTGACTCAGTGTAACAGTGGCATGTCTTCTCCAAATGTTTGGGCTGCTCTATTTGAGCAATTCAACGCCAGGCAGCCTGTGAAGAGGATTCACAAGACACCATTTACCTATGCATATACATATGCTTTTCTTCTCCAAACAGCTGCTTGAAGCATAAACGTACACCCTCGTCCTTTCAGAGGATGCTACATTGGCTAGCAGTGACATTGCGAAGAGGAAAGAAAATAAGCCAACTCTGCTGGATAACGCATAAAGAAATGTTCCTGCTGGGAGACTGGCTCAGCAGAAGGGAACTGGCATATGTGACATAGAAGGGAAGTGGGGGTGGCCCTTCTTCACATTTCACTTAACCTTCCAGTGGAACTAGATGCGCCTCTACATCTTAAAAAGCAAACTAACACTGTTATAATATTCAGGGTCAGCAGAGAGGATATGTGGCAAGGGAGTGTCGACCAGACTATCATGGAGGAAGAAGCAATGGGTCTAAATAGTTTCCATTTTCTAGACAGGAATTTGAGTTTTTATGTAGGAAAAAAACCTGTTTCAACCTTTGGGTTTTGATAACAGAAATAATCAAATTCTCAAGAGCAAAAGCAGAAGGATTTTTCTTGCTGAAGAACACATCCTTTTCTTATGGGGAGTAGAAGTGTCTATAGCCGTATCCGACCTTCCACACAGGGATGTGTGCCACATAAGAATATGCCTAGGAAAGCTGACAACGGTAGTGACATTTCCTGGGAACTGTTGAAGTTGGATAAAGAAAAAGAGCACTCAGTCCTTCCCCCGTCTCTTTCAAGTGTCACAGCGATGCACTTTTTCCATAAAACAAGGCAAGGGACTGCTGAGGAATTCACAACTCCGAGGGAGCTCATTTCCATCCTACAAGAGTTGGAGATCTAAAAGAAATACTGTAGCAAGCACAATGGCAAGATTGGAAAGGGGAAAAAAGCATGTTTCTGGATTTGTAGCCATCTATTCTGAACCAATCAACAGAATCCCAGGTGGGAGGGTGAAGAACACAGGGTGCAAAATTAGCCTGCATTTAAATAACAGACATGTGGGTTTGGATCCCCCCACCTCTTGCTCGGTTTAAACAGCCCAGTGCTGCCTGTGAACAAAGCCTAAGAAGATTATGCTCTGTGAGGATAATCTCAGCTTTCTAATGCTGTCTTGGCTTCAGAAATACAGCATTCCAGTTTTCTCCCAGGGTCATTTCAATTCCTTTCCCATCAGCTCCTATATGCTTCTCCAGCTACCCCTGATTTCTGGGGTGAAATGTTTTTAATGTTATAATTATCAAGGCTTCTTGGATTTTCCTGCCATTCAGGCTTGAGAGGGATGGATTCCCCACCTGAAGGTAACAGGATTAGGCAGCAAGGAACTTGCTCAGCAGTCCAGGCACCCTCAGAGCAGAGCCGCAGCGCGTGGGGAGCCCAGAGTGCCTCGTGACCCACTCAAATGCATTATCCCATATGAGCACTGGATTATGCAGAAAATACTTCAGTAACTCAAATATTGAGAAATGGGAATGATGTTGTCACTCTGGAAGAATGTATGAGTATCAGTGCAGATGGAGAGCATTTGCAAGGAAGGTGAGTGAGAGGCAGGAGGCTTTCTGCTACCTGCCCCACGCAGCGCCAGGGCCAGCAAGCTGGCTCCACCCGCAGAAGGCTTGCTGCTTTCTGTAGGCTGTGGGACAGATGCTGCCATCCTAGCCAACCTTTTCCAGCTCACAGGCTGATTTGCTTTCTTTCCCAGCTACAGGATAGAAGGGCAATGCAGGACAGCCTTCCCAGCACGTGTGCGCATGAATTCAAGCATGTTGAAGCCAGAAGACCAGTGTCTGTTTTGGGCCCGGCTCTGGCCCTGCGCCTTCCAGAACACTTCACAACATGTTGTGGTGCATTTTGGACTGCTTTTTAGCAGGAAGCATCTGCAAGTAAACGAATTTTAGGGTTATTTTACGTGACTGAAGTTACTGTGCATAATGTGTCCTGGCTATAAATCCTGTGAGCATATTGTGGGGTACATCGTGCCCTCATTTATACCTACTAGTTCTGTACAGAACATAAACACAACTATTGAGAAAAATGATTAAAATGTGGGAGAACAAAAAAAAAAATAGAAAGAAAGCAACACAAGGATCAACAGCAGAAAAATCCCTAAGAGTTGCAGCCCTCTCCTAAGGCAGGGCCTGGAATACACAGAATGAGTGCAAATTTCTTGACTTCTCTGTGTCAAGACCATGGGATGGATCTCACCCAATTCTTGCATACCATATCACATTAAATAGACTGAGAAATGCACTCTCTTTCTCCAATCTAATGTAGACTAGTCTGTACTGTACTTGGTCTTTTTCTGCTATCTGTAGAGATTCTTTCAGCTGTCAACACAGAAATTTGGCACTGACATAAAAGCAACGTGCCAAATAACCAGCATCACATAAATAACTCTAATAATAAGTGCTCTTTGTAGCAACAAGTCCTATAGTGTTGACTGAACAAATTCCTTTGACTTCCACAGATGTTTGTCTTGAATATGGATTGACTGAATCAGTCTACCTACCACAGGCTGCAGTGGAAATAGAGTGATAAAGGAACAAAAACAAACTTGAACTAATATCAAGTTCACCCACAGGCTTCAGAAAGATTGATAACAGCTAGCACAGTGCCTTCTTATTACCACTGTTCCATCTTATTACCATTGATTTGGAAGTACTGCATCAAAATTCCCCAGTCTTTCATATCAAAGCTCAGGGTGGGAAATCCCAATTCTCAGTAAGGCCAAATAAATATCAAAATTAAAAGTGCTGGGAAAAGAAAAAAAAAAAACACAAAACAAAACAAAAACAAACAAACAAAACCACACACCAAAAAACAAAAAACATACTCTAATGTAACTTCCTTTTCATTAACATACTGCAAAGCACAGCCTCCTACAGGAGCATCCCAAGGGCACTTTGTAAGGTTTCCTTCATTCCTGACAAAAATGGCCAAGAAATAATCTAACTCTTCAACAGAGCATGATTTTCTAAAACATGTTGAAAAGCTCAGATAGATGGAATATAGTATCTATAGTAAATAACTTTCAACTCCAAGTAGTCCATCAGGATACAGCCTTCCTGAAGTGGCAGACAGTACACTCGGTACAGAGGACTGAAAGGGAGAAGAAATATTGATGTGCTTCAGAAATGCTGTAAGAATAACTTTTATCCCATCAGATCAGACAGTTGGCCTCAATTTTAAGACATGGACACATCAAATTCTCCAGGTCCGGCTCCTGCTGGAAATCCAGCCTGCCAGGTGAGGAGCCAGCCAAACCAATCCTGTCTCTAAATGTCCCAAGGCTAGAAAATCAGTTTTCCTGATGCCAGGGCTCCTGGTAGTAGGGGTGCCTCTGTCATGGATCAGATCCTGATTGCAAACATTTCATTTCTTTCCCACAGAAATCAGATTCCATAGCTTCGTGCCACATATTAGAAACAATATATCAGTAATGTGAAATTTGATGGCACTTGCTGACACGCAAGAGTATATAATTCTGTGTATATGCATATGCACACCCTCAACAGCCTGTATTTGCTGAGACTTGTGTCCCTCCCAAACTCCATGGACAGAGGATCAAAGGAACACTGCCCCTGGCCAAGAAAGAAAAGAGCTACTAAAATGACAGCCACTTTGCATATTTTATGAGGTTTGTCTCCTTACATGTCTTTATACATCCACAAAGCTTTCTCACTGCTGCTTCAAAGTTCATCTTGTTTCTCTCAGCTGCTTAGGAAGTTTCATTCTTGCCTGTCTCCCCTCCTCCACATCTGCCCCTTTGCCCTTGGCATCAGCATGTCCTGACAGCAGCATCTGTGGTGCTCTCCTGTCTTTCCCAAACTCCTCTGCGACTACTTACTTCTTTGTGCTGTCACTCACAAATACTTCTGCTCCTGCACAAGCCACTCCAGGTAGACAGGAAGGTCAGTCTTTGCCAAGCTCCCTGTTTCCCCCAAGCCCAAGAGGAAGGAGCAAGCACTAGGTCCTGGGGAGATTTCATGTTCCCAAGTTCATGCTTGTACCCTAACACTGTCCCAAATCCAAACTAGAGCACGAACTGGGTACATGTCAACCCTCCCACTTAACACCCTAGTTTTCATGAATGGAAAACCTGGAAAAAAATGAGACAGTGGGAAGGTGATATATGGTCTAATTCTGGTTAAAGATTTAGATAATTGGAAGACATTCAGTCACCCTCATGGGGCAATACAGTACATTTGCAGAGGTAAAATAAGCAATGATCTGACAGTCTTGCTTTTCTGCTTGGAAAAAGAGATAACTGCACTTCTTTAATTAATCGTGAGTTTTGAGAACAAACAAAAAATTTTCTTGAATCACACTGTACCATAAGAGTACAACTCACAGAGGCAATGAAGACCATAGACCTATCAAGACTATGGTAAAGCTTTGCTTAGCTTGCAGAGGAAAGCTGATTGCTTCTCAAGTGAAAGAAAACCACCTTAAAGCCACAAAACCTCCAGAATATATCTAAATAGTACTGGACAACCTCTCCCCTTTCATTCACAACCCCTTTTGACCTCTCTTTTTTTTCTCAACCAGTCATGCTAACAGAATTCAGCAGCAGAGTTTGGGTAAATAGTTGCATTTTCTACTAACATCAGTTCAACAACTCTTCATTTCACTGGACTTCCTCAAGGCATACCAGCTCGGCCTTTTTACTTCATCCCAGAATTCAAAGTTTAGATGGTCTTCTGGGTCCAGATAGGGTGAAATGCTTGTCTATATTTCCAGTATTTCAGGAATAGAAAAAGCATCAGAAACTAAGATCATTTAATCTCTTGGACACTTTGTTTTCCAAGGCTTTGGTGGGCCAGTAAATCATTCTTCATACTGGCCACATTAAGCCTTGCTGGTTCCTATGACAAATCATTCAGACAAAAGTATCCAGGGGGCCAAAAAAAAAGTGTGCTGCTTGTCAGGAAGGACAAGTAAGATAAAGTGGTAAATTTATTTAGGTTCTTTTTGTAAAGGACTGGTAATGTTATAGCAAATTAGTTTCTAATCTATGCAGCACTGCAGCCTCATAGCAAAGGAAAAGTTTTAGTGAACAAGTTGAATCCTTCTGGCAGGTTTATTCACTCATAAGGAATTCCTTTCATTATTTAGTACAAAAAAGATATACCTTTCTGAAAGACTTCTGCTGCTCATGCTGCTCACATTCATATTATAGCAGAACAGAGAGCTATAGTCTTCTGCCAGTTCCACACCAGTGTGCAAGAGAGGTTCTGCTGATTTTTCAGAAGAACATTGGGTGTACATACCAAACTGGACTGATGGTCCATCAGATCTTGCCCTCTCTCTCTGAACTCCAGACAGGGAGTTAAAAGAGCTTGCAGCATGGGCTCATTCAGCAGCACTAGAATCCATAGGGAGAGGTGAGAGACTCCTTCCTGACCTCTTCAGTGATCAGACTTGAAGTATGCAATTATCCCTCTGCTAGAGCCAGAATGTTCCTCTGATATACATCCATGAGGGCAGGGAGTGAACTGGAATTTCAAACAGGAATTCTCTCTCTGCTTTAATTCCACTTCAGGTTAAGAGGAGACTCCCTTTATATGCCCTGCCTCTGCCCAATCCTGCTCTTCAGGAATGGCAACACAAGCCTGTCACCATGCCCACAGTTGCCAAAAGGTTTGGAGCTAGGCTTCAAGCAAAGGAGGCAAGGGTTAATTCATCTCTCCTTCTGTAAAAAGGAGACTGAACTCAATTTAGAGTCCCACACTAGCAGCTGTTATTCCTTCAAGAGAATGTAGGGCTCCACTAGGATCTACTGCACAGTGGCAAGAAGTAATATTAGGATATAGGCTTTGTTCAAAGAACAAACTCTCGAAGTGACTTGCTGGCCCTTTGGTCCCGTCTTACCGAAGACTTTGAAAACTACGTGCTGATCATTTGATGTCTCATCCTTCATAGTCCCAGCACTAACAGTTAAGTAGTCTATCTCATCTGTTCTCAAAGCCAAGTAATCTCTTTTTCAGCATCTCCTCCGCTTATAAACGTTAACAGTCAGTGCACCTTTCTCCCCAGATTTTGCCAATGCTAGGAAGTCTCAAAGCTGAATCATGTGCTCTGATTACATCCAAGCCAGAAACTGCAAATGCAGAACTCAGTAGGGAAAACTGCTACAAAATAAACAGATGAATAAGATATTCAACATTTTGCAACCTCATAAAAAGCTGAGCTGGAACAGAGGGGACAGGAACGGAAGGGCTGAGTGCCAATCTGGATAGCTGAGGGGTCTGTTAACTTATCCCCCAAAGATTTCTTCCTCCCTTAGGTTTCATCTAATAACACAAACTCTTATCTAATGCCACTAATGCTATTATTCTTGAAAGCCAAACCTAAGGAGGGAAAAGGCAGCATGTGGCAGCAGATGCCAGCAATCAGCCAAGATCAGAGGGAGAGTATGTCTCCAGGCTATACGTATGAGATAAATGTTGACTTCATTTCCATCTGTATCCCCCATATTCTGCTGCTGCCCCCCCCCCCCCCCCAAACTTCCCAGTGTCTTCTCTTCCAAAACTCTGCTCTGCTCCTGTTGAAATGATAATTGTTAATTTATTCTGCTTTTCTGGTTCCCGTGCTAACCCAGAGCTTGTGCTGCCTGTGTCTAAGCAGCTTGTCCTGGGGATATGGTTAAACCTGCCTTTGATCAGCATTTAATCCTTCAAGGTGCTCAAGGGGCTGGAGTTTAGTTTCTATGTGGAAGAAATACGAAAAGATGGAAAGGACGAAACAGGACTCTCACACCTTCTTTTTTTTTTTTTTTCCATCTCTCCATCCCTCCCTGCCTCTGAAAGAAGGGGATGCTAAACATTTATCATGGACTGACATGGCTGTTACAATCAAGAGATAGTCAGCTATGGGTCTGGGCTAGATCTGGACTCTGGCCAATAGAAGCCTCATCTGCCTATCTCCAGAAGCCCAGAGATTTGGGTTATATTGCTCTTCAGCTAAATATAAGTTGCTTGTCAGGAAGAGAAGGTTATCCTTCCCTCTTTTCCCTCATCAAAAGGACAAGTACAAGTAGCATTTTATCACAGAGAAGCCAAGTTCTCTAAGGGAGTCTTTTAAAATAAATAAATAAAAAGTAATGCAGTTCCTACATACAGCTAAATATGTTTGGCTAGATAAAGCCCCAACTGTAAGGCACAGGCATATGCAAGGACACAGAAAATGAAAAACAAGGGGAAGAGCTGGAAAGGAATTTGAGTAGGAAAGACTAGATTGAATGAAGAAAGACAAATGCTGCCAAATATTCCAGAGAAACCTACTATTACAGGATTCTGTTAACAGATGTGGGACAGCACCTCCAAGACAAATCAACACCCAAAATCATTGAAAATGAAAAGTGGTGGAAGATCCACTGCATAGGATTCCCTTTCCTCAAAGAGGAAAACACAGCATCCACTTTGGCAATTTACAAAAATTTGGAATTTTAAATCAAAGATCAGCACTAATGACACCCGAGCTACTGCAGATTCACTTGTCCTACATATTTTTGGTCTCAGAATCACAATTCAGAGGCCACAGACTGACAATTCTTGAATGTCACTCATCACAATGATTTGGCGTACACTTCATTATTTCATCCTATCAGCTGAGCTCTTGGTGTAACAAAAATAAAATATGATATAGCTTCTTATCTAGCTAAGGTATTTCTGGAGTGCTGATCAGTGTAGCTATCTAGGAAATTTAACAGTAGAATACAGAAGTTGGCTATAGGTTATCAAGTGCTTTGATAGCTTACTCAACTGAAGCTTGAAGGTGTAAATCTGAAAATATCCAGAACCACCAACTAAGAAGGATTTTGTCACTGCTACCATTTACTTACAGCTCAGTATAGTAAACTGGGGACATGTCATAGCTCCTGGGTTCTGCTTGTTCTGCAACAGAATTGCTTTGTGCACCTGGACCTTCCCTCCAGGCTTCAGTAATCTTATGATACTTTGTTTCCTTATGAAACTCAATTTCCAATGAAATGGAATTAACGATACTGTCTATTTTTAGTAGGATCGTTTTAGATGGCTCTAGACACATAAACAGCTATGAAATTGAGAATAAAAATAATTTATCCCATTTGTACTTGCTTCTAGTTACACTATCATAAATCTTTATACACTAGTATGTATCTCAGTTCTGTAACTGGAGACAGCAATTGGGATTTTAACCCGCCACTAGTCACATAATAAAGTGTGAGTCATTCACCTCTTGCATCTAGAAAAAAATTCTTGAGACCATTGGTAATTTCAAAGTACCAAATAAACTTCACAGCTTGACCTCAGCCTCACAAATCTTCATGCCTTACAAAAGGATTCTGTTAGCTGAATGAGTAGCAAAGAAATCAAAATCCCTTAACAGCTAAATAAGTGACTTGTTCAAATACCACGCAGATGAAACATTTTCTATCAGGCGTGGTAGAAATGAGAAATACTTCAGCCCCATTTATACATACTCTGAACTCTGTAAAACACACCTATCAGACCTAAAACACACGGGAAATACTGATGATACACGGTTAAAATGGTCTCAGGCAGAAGTAAAGCAGATTCCTGGGGTGATTTCGCAACCCCTCTGCTCTCTGCACTGCTGTCTGTGCCCTGCTCCGAGGCTCAAAGCTGACCCAGAGGAGGAGCCCCTTCCTTCCCTCTGTCCCTGCACAGTTCACACAAGTCCTGCAGCCTTACAAGGACTCCTGCTTTCACATCTGTTGTGCTGTGCAGCCCTAAAGAAAAAACTGCTGTGCTCTCCCTCCTCTGCAAATACACAGAGCATTAAATTTGCTGCAGAAAAAAACCACTGCTACCCTCAGCACACCAGCAGAAAAATGAGAGAGATTTGAAATAAAGAGTTAAATCAATTTCAAAAGCGTGTCCAACTCCCCCTTACCTGAGCTTTGCTCAGTCTTTTTTTTTTTTTTTTTCTTCTCAGGCTTTCTCAATATAGGAAAAAAAAAATTAAAAAAAAGTGTAAAGGAGGAGAAAAAAAAAAGAAAAAAAAAAGAAAAAAAAAAAAAAAAGGAAGCCAGCTGGCTCAGCAGGAGCTACATGCTGATGAGGGAAGTTTTGCTTTGGGGGTGCAGGGTGGGAGGAAATGAAGCAAATAAATGGTATTAATCTTTTAAACCTGAGAGTTTTAGCTACTGCATTAAAACGTTGGCAGTGGTATCTTCTAATCCCAAAGCCCAAGTGCAGCGTATTATCCAGCAGACTGCATTCCCACACTTGACACCTCCCTAAAAGCTTTCCTGCATTTGTGCCAGTTTTATCAGCTACCTGGAGGACTGAAAGAGAACTCTCTCACTAATTCCCAACCTTAGAGCAATCCTGCTCTATCCCTTGAATAACAGGGTGAGGAAGGCACTACCTTTAGAAAACCTTTGCTTGTTCAGTTATACCACCTTGCTTTGCTATTAGCCCTGAATCAAACCCATATTACTCAGTAGTTGCATCAAAAGAATTCAGTGGTAGCTTGATTCTATGCTTACCGCTTTGCCCTGAGGTGTGACTCCCTCTGTCATGGGGCCTGAAAGCTGATGAACAGTTCACAAAAGCACAAGGGAACAGAGTAGGCCAGGAAATTAAGAGTAAATCAGTATCTACATAAGCCTGCAAGAAGAATTTAAGAAGCCAGGCTAAAAATAACAGAATTGAGACACAGCCAGCAGCTAACATCCCAGAATCCTGAGAAAGCACTGGACAACTTCGGGGACAATGACTAAAGACGATTTCTAGTGTTTTGCCTAACAACAAAAATGACTCCACAAGTGAGAACCTGCTCACGATTACCAAGAGTTGTGAGCTCATTGCTGAAACGCCATAAATGGCCACTTCAGATGAAACCTAGATCCATATAGTCCAGTATGTGCCCACAGTAGTAGCTATTCCTCATTAACAGGACAGCAAAACCTGCCATGAGAGAAAACTAATGCAGTTTAATAGAACTGATGTAGTTAGAACAAGCAGGATGATTTCAGCCTCAAGGCTAGCCTGCCATAATTATATCAGGTAATTTACTAGCCTTGCACAGGTACATACTAACACCATTACAACCACAACAATGCTATTAGCTGCAATCTGCTTTGGTCAAATTTGAGAAGATGTGCTTTCTTACTTCTTAGGTCTCATCCTCATTTCTAGGGATAAGCCTTGAAACAGCACTTTTATTAGTAGCAGTAAAAGACCTGTCATGCTGCCTTGTCAATGGTCCCTGCACTGCACAGCCCTCCCAAACATCTTCTGGGTCACAGTCAGCCTGAATAAGGAAACAACAGTTCAAAGTAGAATTTGAGAGATTTAGCATACCTAACATTGTTTCTTTATGATTCCAGATCCCCTGCTCCATTGTGAGTTCATCCATAAATGCAGTATTTCTCCAGGTCTGTGAGGAATGTTCTACCTGGCTTTTGATCTTTTACTCTTTTGAGTTACAAAATAAGATTTTTTATTAAGATCTGTGGGGAGGGACAAACTGCTTGGAGTCTCAGTGTAGCATTACAGTTTATTCAATGCATTACTTTTCCAAATCACAGCTTCCTTTGGATTCTGTCATGGAACTGCTGACACACCGGATGGACCAGGGAAGAAATTAGATCATATGCAATCTGTTTCTCTCTCTCCTCTTTTTTTTCTTTTTTCTTTTTTTTTTTTTTTTTAATACACCTGAAGCAGATAAAGAACAGAGAGATGGTGTCAGATGCCCACTGGGTATAAGCTGGCATAACTTCCACAGTCACTAAGTAGAATGAGTCAACATATTGATACCTACTGAGAAGTTACCCTTTGTAGCTTAAAATATTAACACCAGAGTCAACATGAAGTAAAATGGAGAGGGGCTATCACCTCATCTGTTCATATTTTTGTCCTAACGGAATGTACAGCCTGTATATTTGCCAAAATGAGGCTATCTGAGTCACAGAGAAGCTGTTGCCCCAGCCTGCTCCAGTAGGTCCCCCTCCTCCACCTTCTGACCCAGGGCACTGCCCTACTGCCACATGGATGAATGCAGCAAAAGTCTGCTGCACTAGAAGAAGAAATAAAAATAACACTCTAAGCAGACTTCTAAAACTCATTTATCTACCTACAAAGATTTTATTCACAAGTAAAATGTGGGCCCACATTCTGTTGTTACTGATATCAACGCTAACCTGCAAGATCCTTATTAAAGGCAGCAGACCAGTTCAAATTTATGTCGGTATAATGAAGATCAAAAACAGTACATTCCTTTTGTATCTGAACTAACAGCATTTCGGGGCAGTAACATAATGTGCTAATTTTAAACACCTAATCTAGGTGTTGCTGCTTTGGCAGGGGGGATTGGACAAGATGATCTTTCAAGGCTCCTTCCAATCCCTAACATTCTCTGATTCTGTGTAATTCTGTTCTCTAACTGCAGAATGCTGCTCTTCCTCCCCTCCCAGCCCCTACTTCCTTTGGCAGCATTCTGGTGCAGATTTTCTTAGATAATATAGTTGCTTTTATGTCTTCAAACTAAAGGCTTCATAAATTGAAAAACGGTCTTTTAAAAACTGCAATATTTTACTTTTCAACATTTTTCATTTTTGCAACATCTTAAATGCTAATTCCTTTATCAAAAATACTATTGGAACTGTTATCAAAATGGTTATAACTGTAGTAAAAACCCTTAGAACATGAAAAACATCCATTCTGAACCACGTGAAACAGCAAAAGCATCAAAACCTCTATATTTAAAGGATAAGTTGAAAAATATTTTCCAGCACAGTGCTACAGAAAGGCGGTTAACTCATTCCTTGCTTGCCCTCTCCCTTTCTTCTTTTTCTGCAAATACAAGCACAGTACTGAGGCTGACATTCATTCCCTTTCAAATATGGACACAACAGAGTCTAAATTTTTCACAGACTACCAGCCCACTAGCCTTGCTACCTACAAACCTACCAACCAATGTTTCTCAAGAGCTAGCTTATTTATGTGCCACAATTTTATGTACAAATCATGAACTATACAGCTTACGGACACTTTGCACTCTTAAGCTTTACTCACGTATGCTTTGCAAGAAGATACTCAGAAATGCTAATGGTCCTGACCACACAAAGACAAGAACTGCTGCTGCACACACACATCAGTGGGTAACTGCTTGGGTCTCTTTCCAGGGCTTTTTAAGCTGTACGAAGCAAGAACTGAGATCCTATCTGCCTTCTACCTTCAACATGCCAATGCTAGTGAATAACTGTAAGGAAAATTAACAACTAAATGGGAGAAAATAAAACCTTTCTTGATACATGAAATAAGATGTTTTAAAATTTTATTGTAGTAGTACATAGCTGTCACAAAAGGCATTGCACAGTGATCCTTCCTCTCCCTCTTGTTTAAAAGCTCTCTGGGAGTACAGCCTCAGAGAGGTTCAGTGCAACAACTAAAAAGGTTGTCATGTTTAATGGAGCCAGCGATGGCTCTATTCCATGTTAATCACTTGCTACTGCCAGCATGGTAAAGTTGAGCAACCCAAATCTCTAGGACAGTAGTGTTAATGGAATAAGCAAAAAAAAAAAGTCAAGTGAGATGCTATCTGAGTCTGCCTGATGAGATTGCAGTCTGAAGACAACCCTGTTTTATCTCAGATAATGAACTATCGGGGATAAGCAGAATGCATCAAGTCTATTTCCTCAAGACCTTGACTTGCTGGTGGTAGGGGAATATGAATAACATCTAGGCAGCTCAATATAGATTAAATATGGAACTGGATAAGATCATAATGTTAATGAATGTCCACTTTAAAAATACCCTCAAATACCTAGTCCAATAACCACACAATGCAGAGGATTAAGTTTCCAGTATAAGCTTTTTGAGGAAAGGCAAATTAAAGGTAAAATCAAGGGCTCCATTCTATATATAATATGTATGTAGGTCACTCAGAATGTAATGCCTCCTATTTATTTCCATGGAAACTACAACAAATACAAAGAGCACAACAGCACTATTTGATAAAGCCAAAAAAGACTATTTTTCAACAGTCGCTACCATTAGCTATGCATTTTTGCCAGCAATGAACAAGAGCCTGCATGCCATACGTATAAAAACCTGTACCAGTGGAGGTGGCCCACTGTTGACAATGCTGAAACAACCCCCGCACCACCTCACTGTGCTCACATCCAGTTTGTTCTCCATAAACATTCAGCAAGCATCAGTGAAAGTCAATGAGTGTAATTATTTCCACATGAGGAATTCAATGGCACACTTTTGCTTCATACACACTCCCATGTCACATACCATACTGTCAGACTGCACCACTTCTGCCCTTTGTCACATGGCAGCAAGACATAACAAAATACTCTCGGGAAGGTTCAACCTCTATTGCCATAACACCAACATTTGCCTCAGATGCTGTGGGCCAACATAATAAAACAGGGGGCCTTGCTTTCAGGGCTGCTCTCAAATCCAAAGATAAACATCATTCTTTTTATGTGTAGACTTACTTACAATAACACTTGATTTCTGAATAGTCAAAATTATTATTTATCTCAAAAGGCTTTACAAATCTGGATCATTATTGTAATTTCCGTAGAGAGGAAGAAACTCATTTAACTTAGATTACAATGCCAGAAAATTGAATATCCAGAACGGATTCAGACTCCACTATCTTCCAGATTCACATCACACAGCTACGTGTGACATTAGTTAAAAAAAACAGTTTGGTAAGAAAAATAGACAGAAATCTTGCAAAATGAAGACTAAGTCATGTGCAACATGTCCGTATTCCCTCAAAATCAAATAATCTATTCTATAACTGCCACTGAGAAATTTTAAAGCATCAAGATTAGGTAAATTGTAACATGTAAATACATCTAAGGATTATTCATTTATGTAGATGTTACTATTACATTTACCTGAATAAAGCACTGCATTAACTTCTTATAATGTTTATCTAAAACAACATATTGCCTTAACAGTGAATTGTTTGGACTTTATATTTACTTATGTTTATTCACTGGAGAAATATGGTATAGTATCTAGCAGTGAAGGTAGGATTGAGCCACGAGTCAGGCTTTCTCCAGTAGCAGCTTATAGACTTTGATTTCCTGGTGCAGTATCAGTGTAGAAGTACACAGTGAAATACTCTCAGGATCAACAACTCTTGGAGAAGTCCACAATCAGCAACTGGAAAAACTTATTGGATTGGGTTTGTTTCATAGCAACAGTTAAAAAAAGAACATGAACTTGTTACTGATACATGACACTGCAGAGCCTCTGAATGCATTTTCTCAGAATCCCATGTACACAATTTTCACTTTAAAAATTCTTTGATTAAAATTCTTCTTCAATTACAATCCTAGCATCAGAATCACTTTGCAACATGTGTTTAGTTTGAAGGCTAAAATCCTGAGAACGATTCAAACTTTTGGCTTGAGAAACCCAGTCTATTATCTACAATATTATCTACAGATAATATTCACAAATATTTCTCATTTCTTTCACTGCACAAGCCACACTGTATCAAGCAAAGGAGAAATAACAGCAACTATTTTGGGAGCCTTCTAAATGAATTAATGCTCATGTAACCCAGGCTTTCATAATGGTTCTAATGGCATAGATGTATGTTTATGTTTGCATTTGTATCCAAACCTTTTTACAACTAGCACTGGCTGAGAATTTTCCTCTGAAAGGTAATTCATCAGAACTCAGCTATTTATAAGAATTTTTCTAAATTCGTTTTTCTAAAAAGTTTAGGCAGTTAACAGTAAGGTCTCAAGTTTCATTAAAAACATTTTGTTTATAAAGATTAATTAATAAATAGTTTAATAAATAAATAAATTTAAAAATATCAAAGACTGAAATTCTTCTAATGAATTTGTTGCAATCAAGAAAATCAAACAAAAATTTGTCTTAAGTAGTCCAACTAGCATTGAAGAACAAAATACAAAACAAAGATCAGATCTGAAAAAGCAATATTTAAAGCTGCATGCAGATTTATGTTTTTAAACATAACACATGGTTATGTTAAGAAATTAGTCAATTTGAGAGAACAGGTTACTGTTGCTTGTAAATCAGTGTGGAGTGATATTAGCAAAAGGAAAGACAATATGATCTCTCCCTTAGTGGGAGAGAGAGAAAAGTAATTATTATCCATAGGACATAAAGGCATTCACAGGCAACAGGATATAAGAAGAAATGTAACATACTATAAATCAATATTGCCACACTGAGCCCTTGATTTTTAGTCTAACAGAGTTACAAATCTTAGTTTCTAGGATCTTCTTTTGAAACTATTTTGAAGGGTTCCCTTGAGGATCAGGGCTGATAGATTAGAGTTTTTCCACTATTAACAGGATAGTTCTACTAGCTGAAGGTTTGTGCTAGCTTACCATAGTACAGGACAGCTTTCTGGACTCACTGGCCAAGATTTCATGAGGCTTTTTGCAGTGCTGGATGAAGGACACCATATTGTGGACCACAAGAGTTAAATGCAAGACTTTGAATGGTTCTATTGTGATGTTATACTGTGGTCACTACACAAATCAGGCTGTCTGTGCCTTGGTTTCATTGAATTAATTTTATTTTTGGTAATTAATTCAGTAAAACTGTTGTGGGAGTAGAGTGAGGGCTACAGACATTTTAGGGAAGGAATTAATTATGAAAAAACAACTTCAAATTATTTTATTTTTTCCCATCATTTTCTGTTCAAGGTCCTCCACATGGTTTTAAGTCATGAGCAAATGTATACAGCGGGTGCATTTTTGTATAGAGAAACAGTGGTATTATAGTAATTTTCCGTGAGATACTCAGATGTCTCACATAGAGATACAAGCTATCTATATCTCTTGAGAAGTAGATATTGAAAGAAGATACTTGGAGCAATTCCCTCTGAATTCCCTGGAATAGCAAGCTCAGAACTTTCAACATTCTCAACTTACCAGAGTTAGTCTCATTTCATAGAATCACAGAACATTCCCATTGATGTTCTAGAGAAAAGACCTACAAAGATTCTTGAGAGTAACTCCTGGCTCCACATAGGACCATCCAAAATTCAGACCATACTTCTGAGACTACTGTCCAAACTCTTGTTGAACTCTGGCACATCAGGGCCCTGACCACTGTCCTGGGGAGTCTGTTCCATGCTCAAACACCCTCTAGTGAAGTACCTTTTCCTGACACCCAACCTGACCTTCCCCTGATGCAGCTCCATGCCATTCACTTGGGTCTTTTGCTGTCACCAGAGAGCAGAGATCAGGGCTGCCCTTTCATTCCCCTCTTGAGGGGCTGTAGGCCGTCATGAGGCCCCTGCTCAACTTCCTCTTTTCTGGGCTGGACAATCAAATGACCTCAGCCAATCCTCATGTCTTACCCTCTAGACCTTTCACCATCTTTGATGCCCTTCTTTGGACACATCTGACACATTTCATTGAGTGACAAAGAAAGAAATACTGAATACACTAGACAGGAGGATAGCCCTTCATCATCTATGTCTTACCCAAATTACACCATAAATTGCAACAATTGAGGGAAGTCCTTCCTGCCCAGGCAAGATGTTCCCAAGCATTATTTATTTATTTATTTATTTATTTATTTATTTATGCATGCATGCATGCTACTGAGTCTGCCAAGTGCTAGATAAACACGAAAGATCAATATTTTCATCCATGGCTGGCAAAATGTGCACAAATGCTCTGCATACTACTACAATTGAGGCTGAATCTGAGATCTGCAGATCACAGCTACTTGTTTGGCCATGCAGGTACAGACTGTGCTGACAAGGGCACCTCTAGCCATCCGTGAGCACTGTGCCAGCAGACCAGATTCTGTTTTCGTGCCAAATGTATTCTGGCTTGTAACGACAAAAATGGTATCAGGCTGGTTATGCCTCCCAAACCTCTAGGAAATATACAAATATTTCATTACTACTTGCAAGTATACAGAATGAAGATGTAGAGCTCTGCTTTAGTTATAGGAAAAGGCCGGGTCAAAATAGGAGACATATTCAGAAGCTGTTACTTTCATATTTATTGCTTAGATCACTCTACCTCTGTCCCTATGGGATGTTCTTATCTGAAAGAAGCTCTCCGGGAGGCTTACATTAGTTTAGAAGAAAACACTGAATCGAAAGGACTTAATTTTATGCACCACAGACTGCAACTGAAACATTGTGAGTACATGGCAACTGTTGTTTGAAAATGGACACAACAGGCTTAACTTTATACAATTTAGAGGCAGAAGAGAAGATATTTCTGGCAGCATTTAGCAAGACTAAGGTTGTTTATATTACACACAAGTTCACACAAATTCAGCTTTTCTGCAGAGCAATGCAAATTCTCTCTCTAACAATGCACACACATTGTATTTCCAATCCTCTGAACTCACTGATGTGAGTTTCTATCAGGAAGAGAAAGAGGTATGACTGCCATGTGCACAGATTTCCCAGAAGACATCTTATTCTTCTACCTGGAAATTCTGGCTGAGGAAGCTGGAGGGTTGTGTGCATGTGGTTCACAATTCTAGTTTTGCTCATGCACAGGCTTGTGCTAAAATGCATGCACAGTGAATAAGATCTTCCAGGAATACCCAATGTACATACGCTTGCTCACAAACAATAAATGACAAGCAACTGAGACATGCTGCAGTTGAAGTAAACATCTGGATTAACTGAGCAGTACACAGATGATGGTTAGCACTTCTTGGTAGCGTGACACTACATACGTGCCTCCTTTCCCTGTGACATTCTTTTGCAAGAAAATACAAGATAAAAATATAGCCATACCACAAAGCAAATGTAATGTGAACAGTGTAGCAGACAGGACAGCACCAGTGGCAGGTTCTAGTGACAAGTTTGATTCCCTGCACAACCACATTCAGATATCTAAACTCCATTAACTGCAGAAAACTACTGATTAGGAACCTCGATGGTCTGGAGTCATGTGACAAAAACAGTAATCCAAGGACTTCAGCAGAATTCAGGTAGTTTAAGTGTAGCAACAGTTTCTGGTTCAGAAAACTGCTTTCTCTCTCTATGCCCCATTTTCTCATCTTAGAATAAGAAAAAAAAACTGGTTGCTTGCCCTCTATCACTCTTATGATGCTGTAAGTAGCTATGTTTTGAGATACCAATATAAAATAGCAAAGGAAAAATCTTCATAAGAAATAGACTTATTAATAAGAATGACAAGTGAAATTATTATAACTGGATAAAATTGCAGTAAGTCTCCTTCTCCGTTCTTTACAGAATAGGATGATAATCATTTGTGAGGTCAAACTGAAAAAAAAAACCAACAACCCTCCCTTGGGATATACAATTAAACACATCAAAGAGATTATTTGCATCCATCTGTAGCATCTGGCAATGGCCATTGCCAGAGACGGAATACCAGACCAGATGGACCAATGTACATGGCAATTCTTATCATCTTGTGTGATTAATTTCTTCCTTCAGGTTGGTATGTCTCTTCTAATTGCGTATCAACATCTAACCAAAATTGGTGCTGACATATCATTGATTGTGCTGTGAGTTTATCTGCAGCTCAGCATTCTGGGACAGTTTAGCCCCTTACTTACATTAATTCTAATGCAGGATTTCTTTATCAGTGAATTTCTACATTTACTTGTACATTTTCCAAGTCTTGTCCTCAGAGATTACCAACAGAGAGCATGACTCAACTGTAATTTAAACCAAAAATCTTTTTTAGTTCCTGAATCTCTGCTACTCCAGCACCGTAGCCCACAAGACTGTAGACTGTAAGACTCCAAATGATTTTCTTACAGCTACAGTCTTGTCTGTGAATTTACAGAGCCCAGACCTGCGCAGCAGGATCCTAAAACCTTCCTACAAACTCTTCTGGAGTGACTGTGGCAGTTCTGATCTTTCTTCAGTGAAACATCTTCCTCGCCCTCAGTGTCTCAGAATGAGCCAGCAGCAAAAAAACAGCAATCTCACCTTTTACAAAACCCGTCCACTATGCTTTTTTTATATGAAGATCCTATAAGCAATGATAACTAGTTAATTTTACATTGCTAATAATTATATTTTTAATAATTATAAACTGAAATCAATAGCACTGCACCATAAAATGATGATGTTGCATTGTGATACCACAGCAAGGTAATGATTTTCATTGCCATATTTTAAAGTTCTAGACTAGATAGGACATCTGCAAACTCAATCCAGTTCGGCTACATCAAGGCCAGAGACTTAGGGAGGTTGCCTAGAAAGTGCCCTTGAATCCAACAGGAAATCTGCAAAGACTGTAGAAAAGTGTTGCCGTTTTATGGCTGCTTGAGCTGTGGAACAACTTAGAAGAATCAAATTGCTCCTACAGATGCAACTGCTTTGTCTAAACTCACTGTTCAGGGGGAAATGTTCTACATATACAGCCCCTAGCCTTCTCCTGAATTTGTACTCAGCTTCCCTATGGACATGAATTACACATAATTCTAAACCTCAACAGAAATGTAAAAGCCAGACATGGCTTCTGAAGTGAAGCAAGCTTCCCTGAGGAGAAATACTACAGATATCCCTATGCACACACGCAGGGATGCTACAACAGAAACGTCTGCTCTCCAGACACAGCACTTAAAGAGGACTGCTCCTATCTCCAATTACGTAACACTGGAGCATAGGCAGGCCAGAGGCAACCTGGCTCCACTACACCCTGCAGTGCAGCCCAATCCCCAGTGACCTGCTGAGTAACACAGGTGAAGTACTGCGTGACTTTTCCCAGTCTGAGAGCAGCAGAAGCCATCTCTTCACCCTCCACAGAAAACACTTTCAAAATTGCTTTGACTCCTTACACCAGTTGGTAATAAATTACATGTATTAATATCTTGCTCTAGATATTGGCAATAAGACTTCTAAGAACACAGATAATGGTTAATAAATAAATTAATAAGCTACATGAGTGTTTCAACCATCACAGTAAGCTGGGTTTATAAAACTAATGCAATACTGTGAAGTTTAGGTACAAAGCAAAAGGAAAATCACGTGGCTAAAAGACCACCACATAGCCACCACCAGGGCTCTAAAGGTCGAGATGCAGGATCTACAGACTTCTGCAGAGCACTCTAAACATCTTCAGCTCAGACCAACAAGGCAATCATCCTGCTGAGTAATTAAACTCCTCTTTCATTTCCTTTCCTTAATCTACTTCTTCCTCCAACTTCAAATTGCCTGTGTCTTTTGTTGAGATCTACTTGGATTTTTACTGGTTCTTCTGATAATCTTTGCCTCTTTTACTCTTGATTAAAGAAAAAGAAAGAATGGGAATTGTACCCTTGACTGCTTTACACTTCACCTTAATTTCCATCTTCCTCCTCTTATTTCCCTGCCCTGTTCTTTCCTTTGAAATCACCCGGATAATTTAGTTCACAATGTTTGATAAAATGAACAAATTGAACAGTTGCAGAGATGACCTAACCTGTGACAGAAGGAGGAGAGTGATTAGGGAACACTGAAAATAGAGGCTGGAGTGATGTGGGCAGCTCTATGCGTCTCTCCAAAAGTTCCCCGAAGTTCTGGAATCGGTAAATGCAATCATCACTAACAGCTGAGGATCACGTGATCTCAGGAAGAAATAACTGGAAAAAAAACAACACTGCATTCAACCATGCAGTCCAGGCATTTCCCATATTTCTGACACTCTACTGTTGGGGTGAGGATTAATAATTCTTTGTAGAACTGCCTACATGAGAAGATACTTATCCTTCTTAGGGTGCCACAGGGATGAATTCCCAGCACATCAGGGAAAGACACAGCTGTAACATCATGATGTTCCCAAGATTCGAAGTACAAAATAGTCTGGCTGAAGTTTGAAAATCCCCTTCCTGTGTGTTGGGAGAGAACAATAACAATACAGTGCTTTTCCTTTCAGAGGGGTTACGTCAGGATCACATCACATTTCTGCACTACAGCAGAAGGAAACCGGAACACTCTGAAATGTATGGTACAGCCCGAAAATTCACTATCCAGTATGCTGAGGTAAGGCAACAGCAAAGCTGGAGAAAACTTCTGGGGGTTCTTGTCTTCAGTTCTGCCCACTACTGCTGCCCAGGAAAAAAACCTTTTCAGCACTCTCTGTCACAAAATGAGATTTATCTTCAGTGACATCAATAGCAAATAGCAGTTCTCCCCATGGAATCCAAAAGGGCTCATGATTTCACCATTTCTGTAAACCAGCTATCAAGTATTGATCAGTCCAGTAGAGGAGGCCGCTCATTTTGCTGGTGTATTTTTGCCTAATGACTGGACAGGAAAAGTAGCCTGAGCCTATGGCTTGCTAAGTATAAAATAACCTGTCTGGGATAACAATTGCCTGAAACGAAATAAGCTTAAATGTACACTACTAGCATTCATCTGGGCAGGATTTGCCACCTGGATCTTTACCTACGTGACACAACCTTTTTTTCCTAAGCCAGTAAACATCTACTCGTTCTGAAGGACAAACACTCCCACCACCTTACTTTGTTCCAAGCTCCTGCAAGTGTGGCACGCTCACACTGCCACGTGTCAGAAAATCACCAAGTAAAGGGATGCTTGCAGGGCACAGATGTTTCTTTTCTCTGAATATGAGCATAGCAAAAAATAAAATAAAAATAAATAAATAAAAACAAATAGTTAAAAATGTTTGTTGTTTCTCTTCTTTAAGCCCTTGTTAGGTGCTGAATATATTTCTCAAGGAAAATTAATTTCTTTGCTTTTCCTTGCCTCTAATGAACTGCCTCTGAATGCATGAGGGCACAGGAAGGAGAGCAGACTGTGGTGAGATAATAAAAAGTGAAAAGGCATTCAAAGCCATCAGTATCTTGCAAACCTGCACTGATAGAAATATGTTGGACTGCAGACAGGGGAGAGACATCAGGGAAACTTGGAATATCTTTGGCATTCATTATCTAACTGCAAAAAAAACAAACAACACTGAGAAAGCAGCAGGTTATGCAGTCCTACGGAGAGGTTAAGGAGACAAGTAACTCTAGATATAAGCCATATAAATTTAAGATTTCTCTATGTCCTGTCCAGGCCACCAGCATTTCTTAACAATGCACTCAGTGGTTATTGGTCCACAAACTCCTCTGTGAAATCCTAGGACATCATAATTATCAGCAGAATAATATGAATGTGGGGAAAGTGTAATAGAGGTAAGTAAAACAACACACCTACTACCACTTTCACCTCACCAAGTATTAAAAGATCCACAGCACTTTTAAGTCAGAAAATGTGTCAATATTTATGAGTTCATGGCAGCTTCAAAAGTTTTGGGAGTGAAATTATCTCAGATGATCATCATAACTCTAGGAAGTTAGAAAAGATGGAGTACAAGTAACTGAGATGTTTTACTGCAACAAATATGTGGATTTCTGAGTGTTCAGCCACACAGACAAAACCTTCGCAGTGCAGACTATCAGGTGGAGCCCTTGACAGAACTAATTCTCTATGTAGCCTGAAAGTGGATTAACAGGATCAAAATTACTCAACCTTTTTTTCTTTCCTTCTTTCTTTCCTTCTTTCTTTCTTCCTTTCTTCCTTTCTTTCTTTCCTTCTCTCTTTCTTTCTTTCCAAACACATGTGTTTCTTCAACAATTTCATGCCAAATCTTATTTTAGTCAAGCGCGTTCTATTGCCCTGCAGAAGGCAGGCAGATCTCAAACTATCTTGAAATATCTGCTAGCACAATTACATGCTTAAGACAGTGTTCCTGAATGACAAAATGAGCAGTGCTGATTTTTTTTTATATTAATAAAACACTGGCGCTTTTGGCTTCCCTATAAACTGTAATATGCTCTGTAGCTAAGGAGAAACACTTTCAATGACCAGTGTGCTTGTTGTCTGCTGTGCTCTCTCCCTTGACCAACCCATAACAGCCTTCCCAACACTATTAAGGAAATTTCTATGCTCAGCTGCTTTGCCCTCATAGTATGGCTGGAAGCTTCACCAACGGGGGAGTGCAATTTTGCACTGAAACATCTGGTACTGAAACAGCAAACCTGCAGCACCAGCTAAATAGAAACATTTCCAGACATCGCATCGCTGCACCGTCTCCACTGGCTGGGGTCATTAAGCAAAGCAGATGGAGTGGGAGCAGAAGGCTGCTGTAGCTGCAGGATCCAGCCAACACTGAGAGTCAGGAAAACACTCACCGGGCAGAGCAGCAGGTGAGCAGGGAACCAAAGCGTTCGCCAAACAGGTCCCAGCAATTGATTGTTGTCATCCAGCATGATGTTAAAGATCAAACTGTTAGACAATAAAAGCAAACTTCATCTCCTGTCCTCTTCCAATCATTTCATCTGCTGGATGAAGATACACTGTATCTCTCCTAAATCCATAGAACTGGTTCCAAGGATAGAATGGAGACTGACACACTCCACAGCTGTTACATGGACCCTGACCTGGGGATAAGCAGCCTGGTGGTACTCTTCTCCTAAGCTTTCCAGATAACAAAGTCTTCACTGATTCTTTACCATTTGGTATTTGCAGAATAAGCAGAGGGTCTTTTTTTAGCAGCATCTTATGTCTTTCTGATTCATTCACTTTGTCCCTTGAGCTTCCGCAACACATGGACTGCTATAGTCTGTGAAATACTTTCTCCCCTCCTCCTCTCCATCATCAAGAATGCAAAGAGATGAAAGGTGCAAAAGTAAGGAGATGATAAAGTAAACCTTAGCACTGGCTCCATTTAGTAATATCCTTTATCAGTCTGCTATTCGTGCTTAGCAACCACTGTATCTCACACCAACTTCATTTTCATTTTAATATACCATACAGAAAAGCAGCCTAAATATACATCCCCAGATCTAAAGCGTATAATCTGTAAACTACAGGAACAGGCAGATCATTTCCATTAGTTTCTTATGTAGCAAAAACCACAATTTACACCCAAAGCATATAATTATATTCAAATTCTAAAAGACAGTGTCGGAAGTACTTTAAATTCATAGTTTGGGGGAAAGTCACTCAGGGGTATACGCAGTTATGTTTTAATGTGCAAAAACAACACAAACGCATGCAAAGAGAGCACAAGAGAAGTAATTGGTGATGGCGAGGAAGCCGTGGCAGATTGCTGCCCCTGGCTCCAGCAGCTGACTTCTTCAGAAGCACCAACAGCGGCAACTGGTGCTGGAGCCCAGGTGGGCTGTAAGCCAAGGGAGAAGATAGTGCTGGGCCCAATGTCCAGAGCACGTGAGTGTCTTGACTGTCCTTCAAGCAGAGAACAATGCAGGCTGCTCTTTTAAGTTGCTTTAACATCTAAAGCACAAGAGAATCATAGAATCATAGAATCAACATTAAGAGAAACATTAAGAGAAATATCAACTGTGCACTGGCACTGCTCACCTCACCTAGGGGTAAACCAGTCCTGTCCTGCCATGGATGAAGAAAACAAGCCACAGAGAAAGGCAGTGTTTCACCAAGGTCACACAACAAGCCTGAGCCACTGGTCAGCAGTGTGCAGTCTCATGTATACAGGTTACACAGAAGACAGGAAAATCTCCTTTTTCTCTTTAGTGCAAGTGACCTTTCACAAAGACCAAAGACCACCAGAACAACAGAAATACAAAACCAAAAACTATCTGCCAAGCAGCATAAGGCTGTCATCCTGAGCAGTTGCACAGGGAGCCAGTCTAAAGTCACAGCATACAGAAACAGAAAACACAAAGGCAGTCATCCACTGCACCTCCCAGACAAAACTGAGGTTTCTTGCACTTACAAACTCCAGTTCTTTGTGCAGTTACTTCCTGTGTGACAAACTACCAAACTTCTCACCTCCAGCTGGAGACTATCCTGTCCTCTTCAAGATTGATGGATTCATGCCTTATGTCACCCGGGTGCTTTTTCCTGCTTCTGGTAAGACTTGTGTCAAGAATGTGAGGCTTCCAAGAGCACAGTGTGCAATAACCTAGTGACCATCATAACATTTTTCAAGCAGGTATTTTAATGCTACAAAAAAAGAGAGCGGAAAAAAAAAAAAAAAAGAACAAGAAGGAGAAGAAAAACTGGCCAGTATCCTTAAGAAAATTGTCTTCTCCTTTTTTCAAATGCAAGAATACCATAAAAAGTATTGTTCTCATCCTGCAGAGTACTGACTGTGTAGCTTGAGTCACATATCCCAGTATTCTCTACAACTTCAATGCCCATATAAAGTATACAGCAGGATCCTTCATCTGTCTTTGAAACACAGTCACCTCTGCAGCAGAATGTGACATTTGCTTGACAAGTCAGGGCTGCATTATCCAAAGGCAGAAATAAAGTGAAGAAGGATTCTTACTTCAGTCTAAATTGAAGAAAGAAAGAAAGAAAGAGAGAAAGAAAAGAAAAGAAAAGAAAAGAAAAGAAAAGAAAAGAAAAGAAAAGAAAAGAAAAGAAAAGAAAAGAAAAGAAAAGAAAAGAAAAGAAAAGAAAAGAAAAGAAAAGAAAAGAAAAGAGAAAGAAAATAGAAGAAGAAAAAAGAAAACACCAAAAAAATAGAAGGAAGAAAATCTTGATCTGACTCAGGATTAAAATTCCCACTTATGCGAAAGGTACCACAAGGTACTGAGTAAGCACTAAGTATGTATCAGAAAGGTTCTTTGAACATTTCCCGAGAAACATCACTTTCAGTAGCACCAGTCTGAGCAATGTTTCAAAGGGCACAGAAACCCATATTAAGTCAGTGTGACAGGGTTCAGCAGTAGTGTTAGGCTTCTCTTGTCCCAGAGCTCATAAGATCACTGGGATGTGATCACAGGATCGAGTACAGGTGAACAGATTTAAGCTTCAGTTGTACAGAACACCACAAACTGTTCCAGGTTGGGAACAGCTAATACAGAGCACTCTGTGAGACAGCAGAATGAGAAGTCAAGGCACCCCATTTGTTTCATGCAAATCATCAGTCAAATAGAAGACTCATTCTGAGGAAGCAGCCTTTGCATAACTGTAACTATCAAATCCTATGCTTTCTCAGAAAAGCTCCTGGGAAGCAAAGACGAATTGTGGTCAGTTAGTCAAGATACAAGGGACAGTGAGTTCGGATGCTTCCATTTCCGAGCAGTCAGCATGAGAGAATTTACAGACCTTACCTTTCTTTAAAAATATTAGTCATTGTTAATGGTTCTGAGGAAGGGAAACTGAATACCCAGGATACAGAATCACTTGTCTTCACAAAAATGCAGGCTTCACTGCTGCTATGGACCGGCTACAGAGAGCAGGCTTCTGGCTTTTCACTTCTGCAGAACTGAACTGCAACCCTAATTTAAGCTCTGAATGAAGTTAATTTTATTGGATCACTGGCTGTTCTGTATAGGATGATTTCTTTCCTTTTGTTAAAGCTACAGCCATTGCTCAAAGTAATCTCTTGACGATAGGTGAACATGGATGGTCCTACTTGGCACCTGGGAACAGGCAGTGCTGGGGATGGGGAATTAGTTTTCCACTGTACAATAGAGGCAGGATTGGAGCAACAAAGACGCTTCAGGAATAGGTCATTTTACAGGAGCAGAAAGGAGTAGCATATATGTATTGTAAAGAGAGTGCACAGGCTTATGTGTGGCTTTAACACTGGTTTGCAGAATACCTCCCTATTTCATGGAAACCCTCCTTGATTTGTCCAAGTGTTTGTTCTCATGTGCTAATTTTAAAAATGACATAAGAGACAGAAACGCTTCATATAGGTGAGAGGACTCCTGAAAACTGACAAAGGCCTGCCAATTACACCTACAAGATATGGTGACTGCTCCCTACCAGTCCTCATCACAACCTTTCACTTTTTGCTGGGACTCGTTCAACCACCTAAGCAAACCTCAGCTCTGCAAAAACCAAAAGAAACCTATTTCTCCCACAGTTGCCCTCGCACAGCTGTGTTGTAGAGGCTGGCGCAGGCTGCAGCAGGCATCATGCTGCACCTCACCTCTCTGCACCCCTGCACCCCTGCCCATCAAGGAGGGCCAGAAAATATAGCTGGAGGAGGAAAGAAGCAATCAAATTAATTAATTCATCTCTAAAACAAAACATGCACAAATCTCTTTATTTTATCTGTCAACCCAGAGGCATGCATTATTCAGCAGCTGAGGCGATGAGGATGTGGAGAGAGGGGCTGTGAAGTCCACTGCTGCAGGCTCTGATACAGCAGCTGACCCAGCAGGGTGCTGCACAGCCAAAGGGGAAAGGAGGATACAGCACATGGGGACTTGCAATAAACACACTCCAAAGTTTGTTCCATGGCTAGGCTGCATTCATCCCTCTGCCCCGAAAAGTGCTTCAGGGAAAAGAAAAAAAAAAAAAAAAGAGGAGTTATGGCTTTCCCTTCATTCTCTCTGGGGAGCAAGAGTCTGTCAGTCTGGGAAAGCCCTCTCACAGAAAACTGATTCCTTCTGACCCACAGAGCAGCTCTGCCTGTGTGGATTTGTTACCTGCTGGCAGTGAGTTACAGCTGTCCAAATGTTTGCAAGTTGCAGCTCAACTATCAGCAAGCAGCACCCCAGTGGTTGCAGAATTAATTCTTCTAATGCCAGCACTGCAATAACTGCACGTCTGTGCCCGCTCCTGTTCAAGCTAAGCCACGAGGTTTTCTGCTGATTTCAAACAGACTCCAAACAAGTGTTCATTGCTGGGGAGAAATTTACTTTTCCACTGGACACTGATACACTGCTTTAAACAGACAGAGATCTACTGAAATGTGTTAGGATAAGAGCACAACGCGATACAGCACTGAGTACAGTAGTCATACTGCAGAGCTGGAAGGCAGTACAGTGGGGGGGGGGGCCTGAACCCACTCCCTCTGAAGTCAGTGAGTACAGGGCCACATGGTAGGGCAGAGCTTAGCCTAATGCTTTATTTCCCTCTAGCAAAGAAAAAGAATCAAAACCCAATAAGCACAGAAACCATACCGCCTCGCAGGGTTCTGAGTCCTCAATACTGTCACAGATCCAAATACCAAAGGGCCTCTGTCATGCAACAGAGAAAGGGAACACACAAATAAAACACGCGTGTGTTTACAGGACCAGCTGTCTGTGTGGTCTTTTTTTTTCCTCTCTCTCTCTTCCCCTTACTCGTGGCTAAAGGCAGCTTCCATGCCAGTTCTGCTACATGGCATGATTAGGAAAGGAAAAAAACTCTCCTGCTGGCTTATGTGCTGGCCTGAGCTCCAGAACTCTCAATTTCCGTCAATTCCTTACTGCAATGAGGACACAGAAAAATGCCTGTCTCTTGCTAAAGTTGATAACAGCTTTTGCACAGGGCTCTTCAATGAGACTTTACTGGGTTTTCAGGGCAGATGGAAAAGTCATCAAGGAGAAAAGAACCATCATTTCTTGACCAGGAAAAAGGCGATGCACTCTCCCGCAAACCATCACCTGCCGTTTATGTCAGGGCTTGCCACTATCACATTTTGAAACATCCTTCCCTCCTCTCTTCATAAGTGACCTATGCACCAACCTTCACCATCCCCTTTCATCACAGAGCACTCAGCTAAAAAAGCACCCACACAGGGTCAGCATCAGAAGAGCTGGTGTCAGGAAGGAGGGAGAAGATGCTCTGGTGGGAGAGGCACAAGGACAGGAGAGCACCAGGAGAGCAGGTGGGAATGCCGCATGGCATGTCTGCAGTGGGTGCTGGGAAGGGTATGCCAGCAGGGCTGGATCAGCAGCTTGAAAGGGTTAGATGGCACAGAACATGATGGCCTTTCCAGGAAAGAGCTGAGGTGTGCTGGGGAGTATGTAGGCTCAGGAAAGGAGCCAGGAAGAGATACTGGGAGTCAAAAGTGAACACCAGCAGAGCAAATCTACAACAACAGGAGGAACTCTGCAGAGCTGCCGGAGGGTGCAGGGAACAGGGAGCACTGCAGGACAGGCTGTAGGTGCCTGGCAGCATGGGAGTGGGAGCCTGGGGCACTGCGGGACAGCCCTACACAGCAGAACCAAGGACTCAGGACTGGCATGCTGCTGGTCAGGGTGGACATGTGTGGCCACTCTGCAGGCAGAAGTGACAGCATCCTATCAGCATGTCCATTTCCTGCTTCCAGCGTTTACCTTCAGCCCAAAAAGCAAGCAAAATATTCAGGCCCCAACAAGGGAAGGGAAGTAGTGCTATGCCAAACAGTAAGACCATCTGTCAAGTACCACCCATGCGAAGCTCAGTTAGCAGTTATTAATCATTAGCAGCACCAGCCCTGCCGGTTGCAGCAATACCCAAGGACCATGAGACAGCCCCTATTGTGCCCAAGTGAGGACTCAGCCTGCCCCAGCCCCAAAGGACTCCCAGCAGGAATAGCTACAGGAAAAGCAGGCTGGGAGGGAGAAGCAGCTCGGTGCCGGGATGATGGCAGACTTCAGCCCCCTTTCCAGTCTATCGCTACCTTTATGCTCAGAGGCAGCCAAGCAGAGCTACTGCAGGTTCACGCTTGAGCCAGACCTGCCCCTGACCTGTACCCACAGGGACGGCACAGGCCTCGTGCTGATGGTTAACCTGTCAGAAGGAGCAGTGGGACAGAGGTCAGGGGCATCAGGAGGGGAGACAAAGGGGAGAAGGGGGACACAGGAGAGGGTCTCGGGTTGGCCGGGCCCAGGCCAGCTTCCCCTAGGGTAGACAGGCTCGGGCAGGAGCAGCACAGGTCCTGTATTGCTCAGCATTCCAGAGGCAGGACTTTGGCAGGTCCCCCTCCCACGGCATCTCCCAGATCCCCCTTTCCTTCTCCCTCGCTGTCGGAGCTAAAACCTGCTCCGGAATTTCCTGCCGCGGGTTTCCCGGGAATCCGCTGCCGGGCTCCAAGCGGGGAGCACGGTGCAAGGGTAAAGAGACGTCGCCTCCCTTTCTGCCCTCCCCAAGTCACCCCGCAACTTCGGGGAGGCAGACTGCGGGCAGAACATCGCATCATCCCCGGTTCCCGGCTGGCCCGCAGCAGACACACGGGGACGGTCAGGAACGAAGAGCCGCGAGCACAGAGCCGGGGAACTGCCGGCACCCAGGGGACCCCCAGCCCCAGCGGGATGGGCGCTGCCTCCCGGCCCGGCCCCCGCCCTCCCAGGAAGTTGGATCGGCAAGCGGCCCGACCCTAGCGTCTAGAGGGTTAACGGGGCCGGGGGACCTTTCTCCGGAGTCACAGCCACCATCCGCAGAGTGCTCCCCGGACTCTTCTGCTGCCCCGGCTGCTCTGCAAAAACGTTAGAGAGAAAGAAAGAAGGAAAGAAAGAGAGCGGGAACCCACCGTGTCCTCCTCGGAGGGAGACAGGGGAGCGGTAGATAGAGATAGGCACAGAGTGGTGCTTGCTGCCGTGGAAGTGATGCTCGTACTGAGCCTGAGATACAGACGAGGAAGAGGAGGCAGAAGAAGCCACGTTAGAGGAACTCCACACAGAGCTGACGATACATCCCCAAAAGAGGGAGCACATCCACAGGGTCCAGGCGGGGCGGCGTCCCGGGCAAATGCTGGGGTTTGTTCTCAGGTGCATGGTCAAGGCACGGGGCGCCTACAGCCGGGCAGTCTGAATTCCAGCCAGGGAGAGAGGATAAGGTTCATGATGCCAAGGGACCCATGCTAGCAGAGAGGAGAGCCGCTTCCGAGGCTCTGGGGCGTGCGTGTGTGCTCAAGAGGCAGAGAGACAGCGTGTGTCTGCGAGAGAGCGTGTGCGGGAGGGGAGGGAGGGGGAGGTAGGAGCACACAGCAGAACAGGATGCGCCGCTTCCAGGCTGGCTCTACAGTGCCGGGAGCCCCGCGGCCGTTCCGAGACTCCGGGGGAGCGCAGGAGCGCGGCACATGGCAGCGGGTCCCGGGGATCTCGCTGGGCGCTTCCTGCAGGTCTGCGGGGACTTTCCCTGCCTGGAACCCCTCACTGAGCTGAGGGGCGACTGCAAACGAAAAAGAAGAAAAAGCCAGAGACCCCAGGTAAATTTCTGATATCTTTTTTTTTTTTTTTTTAATCCCGATTCCAGGGGGTTTCAGTTGCTTCTCCACTAGCAATGTTGCAATGCAGAGTTGCTAGCCACGCGCGCGCACATACACACACACACACAGAGATCTGGTTCGTTATCCTCCTTCCACCGGATCCAGGCGACCGACGGCTGAAGCCGATTAACCCTGAGGAGCTGGGGAGGGCAGCACCAAGGCTCCAGGCGGGCGCGGAGCGGGGCCGGGCTGCCGTGACCGGCGCGTGGGCGGGCTGCTGGCGGCCGGCGCGCCAAGTGCGGGCAACTCGGCGGCGCAGGTGAAACGCAGCCGGGGCGGCCGGGGAAGCGGCTCCGCGAATGGGCCAGCCGTATGCAAATATACCGGCCGCGGTCAGCCAATGAGGGCGGCGGCAGCACTCCGCAGAGGGACTGGCTCGTTCCGGGAGGGGGCGGGGCCGTCGGGAGACCCCGCCCCCGCCATTCATGCGCCCGAGCCGCGCACATGCGGCCGGCCCCGACCCCGCCCGGTTAGTGCCGAGGTCCCGCTGCCACCACCGGAACTTAGCGCTTCCCTCGTGCCATGCTTTTGGCTTTTAAATGCTCCTTCAACAACGCCTTGAGTCCGCAGCCATGTATTTGAGAGCGAGAGCTGCAGCCAGAATTTGCAGCCCATAAATAAATAAATACACGGAGAGGCATCTCCGCGTAATGAAGTGCCTATCAACGTGAATGGAAAATCTCCAGCCCCGATGGGAAAGCCGGGCACCAGCAGCAGAGGGACTTCCGGAGCGGGTGCGAAGCTGGGAAAGGCTGCAGCCCGTCCTGCTCTGCCCCCAGTATCGATCACCACCCCAGACGAAGGAACAGCTCCTGGCTGCCAGGTTCCCTGCCTCCCCCTCTAGATCCACGTCTGGGGGTGTGCACACATGCTTCAGAAACCTGCCTGACTCATAGCATGAGTACTTCTGTAAAACAAATTCCAGGTTCGTGTCATTGATTGTTATTCATAGAATCGTAAAGGTTGGAAAAGACCTCTAAGATCACCAAGCTAGTCCAACCACCAACCCATCCCCAACATGTCTGTTAAACCACATCCCTCCGTGTACAGTTCTTGAACACCTCCAAGGACTGTGACTCCACCACTTCCACCTCCCTAGGCAGCCTGTTCCAATGTATTCCCACTCCTTCTGAGATGAAATTTTTCCTAATGTACAACCTGAATCTCTCCGAGTGTGACTTAAGGCCATTTTCTCATGTCCTATTGGTGCAGCACGTTGTGCTGTCAGCCCAAGTTCCACATCTGGAGCTTCCCACTGGCCTTGATACACTCACAGCTTATTTTCCAGAGACTTTTAGTTTAAGCGATCTAAATCAACAGCTTGATCAGTCAGAAATATTTCAGTATTTTGCTGGGCTTAATCAATGACTGTAGGTACTAAAGCCAGAGCGCAAGAATATGACTTTCTAATTTATCCAACATCTGCCACCAGGAATCTGAGAGTGCTTTAAAATCTTTTATTAATGAGGTCATCCAACAGCTTTAGGTATTATTTTGTTGTTCTGCAGATAAGAAAGCAGAGGCTCAGAGGCGTTAAGCCAGTGAGTGCCTGGTAGACATGGGAACTGAACATAACAGGCCCCGAGATCCTCCATTCTGAACAGCACATCTCACTGGGATGCATGTCCCACTGGTCAGGGTGGAAGATCTACAGAGCCCTGCAGCAGCACAATGCAGGGAATGGGGCAGCTTCATCTGGACACAAGTGTTTCTGTCCCTGAGCTTTGCTGAGGACCCTGGAGTTGTTGCCTTGCAGGTGGCAGGATATCCCAAAGCATCACTGCTTGGAGAGGAAGCCTCCCCCTGCTCCTAGCTGTACTATTACACTTTATCTCTCACCTCATCTCCCAAGTCAGATCATGCCCTGAAAGACTGCTGACCTCCACTTTTTGCTAGAAGAGAAAAACATAGGAGAAGGTCATTCTCTGTCAACTAAGTGACAGCAGCATCCCTAGGGCTCTCAGATGCCTTTTAAGTGTCCAGCAGATCACATCCTCTTCTATACTTGCTTGAGCTCCTCATCAGGTTTGCCATCTCCTGGACTGCTGTGAGAGGGTAGAGCCCTCAGTGCACAACACATCACAAAGCTCCAGCCCAAATCACTGCTCCTTTCCTCTGCTCACTTCGCTCACCTTTTTCCACATACCATAGTACCAGTGTCACCCACTCTGGCACCAACTTTTAATATCAAGGCATCAGTTTACCTGCTGGGGATGTACAAAAGATGAGCATCATTTCAGACTGCCTGGCCTAAGCCATAAAGTGCCTGCTGGTCCCTGAACAGAAAAAGCAGAGCTGCTGTGTGCTGTCCCTGTGCTTGGGAGCCATCCTTGTGTGAGTTCTGCCTACTGATCTTCCTTTCCTACAAGCCACTGGGTAAACTGCCCTAGGCAAAAAGGAGAAAGGCCAAGAGAGCCAATCTGTACGACATAAAAATAAAAAAAAATAAAAAGGAAAAACTGTGAAGCTGGTTATAAATACATCACGGAGTTCTGGTGACACCATAAAGCACCGGAACTTCACTCTGCCTTGCTTTATGAGGTGCCACTGGATGTATTTACTGCCCTGTAATTCACAGGTGACGCATTCATTTAGCAGCACCAGTATGCGAAGAGGGGAGATTTCAACTCAGCTTCGCCCCTTGGGAGGTGAGGGGAAGTTTAGAGCCAGAAGTGAAATTTCAGCAATGTTATTCCCAATAGATTTACTTCAAAAGAGCCATAGTTACTTCCCTGCTAGTTGCATTCATCTGGGTAAAGATAGCCTCTTTTTAAGTGTAATGGTACCTTCAGAATTGAGATGGGTGCCTTCAAGGATGCTGGTTCCCATCCTAAGTTGCTCCCCACAGATACGAGAAAAGTAGTTTTATTTCTTATACAGTTTTTTCTTTTACTACAAGAGCAGAGGGACAACATATTTCTGAGAGATGAGAAACAATAAACCAAATGTTTCTAGGTTTTAGAATCCCAGAAGGAGACCCAGTTGGCTTCAAGCTCTGGAAAACTTTGTACTCTACCTTATTCGTGTCAGCAAGTCTGATTCTATATATTATATTTCATATTAAATCTTTGTTATTTATTTTGCTGCACTGAGAACTGAAAAAGCAGCCAGCTCTACTCTAAAATCAGATCCAAAAGGGAATCTCTGTTAGTTTTTAGCAATATGAGGTGCCTGCCAGGGAGATGGCAGCGCTAGCTCCACTCCATACAGGCTAATGAGGGACAACATCAGCTGGTGCAGGGCTACATCATGAAGTTAAGAAAATAAAGTTGGCAGGAACAGGCTGTGACCCAAAGCTTTTCTGTGACTCAGATTGGTTTTTTCAAGGTTCAAAATAGTCACTTTTTTTTTTTTTTTCATGTACTTTTCCAAGAACAAGATGGAGAGTGAGAACAGGTTCTGCTTACAATTCTAAAATAGAAGTTTAAATAAAATAAACCAGAGGGGATTGCATGTGTAGAAAGCTTAGGACTGGAACGCAGGCACCACTGTCTTTACAAAACTACTTTAAATACTGTTGGGGACAACAGTGACCACAGACCAAGTACTTCTTGGCACTGCAGGCAGAACGAGCTGTGCTGGAGCAGACCCAGTGTCCCTGCCGACCAGAGCTGCCTCTGGCAGGGGAGACCTGACAACACCAAGGAACTGCCAGCACCTGCTCAGCCAGGGGAGGTGCTCCAGGACAGGGCTGAAGACCATGGGCACAGCACTACTGTGCTTTTTCTGCATATAACCAACCAGCAGTAGTTTGCCCAGCTTGCACTGTTATGCTGTATTTCTGAAAAAAGAAAAAAAAAAAAAAAAAGAGCAACCTGCTTTCAGGGTTTCCGTGTTTTCCTTCGGCATGCAGTTAAGTCAAGTTACCTACAAAAGCTGAGACATAAGCCTCTGTTACTAGTGACACAGGACAGGTCTAATTCCCTTTCCAGCACAGCCCCCAGGGACCATGGTTTGCCATGAGTAACTAATACAGCAGCTTTGGAGCCTAGTTCTTCTCTCATTTATGTCAGGGTGAGTAAATTCAACAGAGCCAGTGGACTGACATCAGCGAAGGGCAATCAGATGCTTGACATTCATTTGGGAGAAGAGGAATGGAAACTGATTGCAACCTGTGAGCCTGGGCTAGCAGGAAGTTAGCCCAAAGCAATAGTAACCATTGGGAGGCTCTGACAAGCTGAGGGACACAAATTCACTTCTGCCAAGAGTCCGGTCTAAGGGCCAGAAATCTTGAAAAGTTCAGACCTTTTCTGAAATTTTGCATCGACTTCCCTGTGTTGGTGGAAACAAGTAAGAACAAATGTGGGAGGAACATTTCATTTTCATAAGCATTAATCAATTGTAATTTGAAAAGAGGTAATGTTGGAATTTGCTAATGCAAACTGACAATAACAGGTTAGAATTGGCCCTGTTTAATAGATTGATGTACAAAGGACAATTCAGTGTACTCAGCACTATGTAAACTATGTAGAAGCAGAGAGTCCTTCCCTGGAGAGCTTACAGACTTGCTGGAGAGGCAAGAGCCAACATGTGTTGGGTCAACTTTACGAGCAGGCAGTTCTTTTTTGGTTCCAATATGCTAGTCTCTAAACCTAAGAGAGTGGAAAGGTTTAGGTATTGACAATAGTGACTTTACACAGGAGCGCCTATAGCAACTGCTTTTAGCCCCAAGTTTGCATATCTCCTTTCTGACTTCTCCAAGTACGCCCCACAGATGTCTGCACATGGTCCTAGCAAGCCTCCCCTTTCCTAATGTTGCCAAGGATAAAATTCTTCTCATATTCCAGACCCTCAGCAAGATCAGTAGCTATGAACATGCTTTGTGTTAAATGAAGGATATCTAGATTTGGTTTACTTCAGCTATCATAAGGAGCTCTTCTATTCAAGTATCCAGTATGTCCCCCTTCATCTCACATAGGCTTTAACCTCTGCACTTGGGTTATTCTATTGTAGCAGGCTAAACATGCTGTGCTCTGGCAGCAGTGTGCTGAACACACTCACCTCACATGAGGAAACCATTTTGACATGGCTGTAGAGCTTTCTGAAGAGCATCTACCCCTTTTACTTTTAGTACAGGCTAAGCTCAGTGACAGCTCTCAAATCTCCTCATGCAGAGAAACAGAAGCTACTTTTATTTCTTGTACCAGTTAAAGCAATGTGCCTTTCTATCAATGGTTTTACAAGCTCAGAAAGGCTAAAGAACTTCAAAGAATGTCTGAGTTTGAAGAAATCAGGGTTGCCCACTGCTCCACCTTTGATAGCAATTCAACTACCAGTGTAAAAAAGTAGCCTGATGGATTTCATTTCCTGAAGCTTCTGTCACAGAGGTCACACCTAAGTACCACTGCTACCTATGTTTCACTGAAGATACCATAATAAAATGGCAGTGACCTGTAGCATGTGCTGAGAATTACGCATCCATCATTCGTAACAGCCCTCTCACAGACAACTCTGCAGTTAGCCAGGTTTTATACTGAGCCAAATTCATCTCTAACATAACTCCTAGCAACAGATACTATGGATGCAAGTAGTTACTGTGTTTGTGGAAACAAAAGGATAGGTGCACCTTACTTTCCCTACACCTGGAATTAGTGTTGGCAAGTAAGGCAAGCTGCGTGTTACCAGCCTAGGTGTGAGCCTTGCCTGGGATAACCCTGCTACTGATCCTCCCAGCAGCAAGAGGTCAGATACATAAGCAGAGCTCAAGGGAGGACACGTGACCTACTGTTGTCTTGGCTCCATTATTCTTTAGGTCTAGATGTAGGTGTCCAAGGGCTGTTGGTCCAGCACCTTCCATACCAGCACTAAATATTAACACTGCAAAATTAATGTTTATGGCATGAATTTTTAGTGTGGAAGAAAAGCACTGGAAATTATTTCTGAAGAGCTCTGAATTCTGAAACTTAAATGGTACCTCAAAGGCTGAATTAGAAAGAGACAAGAAATAGATGGAACTAAAATTTCTGCTGTGATAAATAGGGAACTCTTTTAATTTATACCCATAAGAGCAGAAGGGAGACTTTTATTTTTCTTTTACCCTCAAAGAAATTTGTCTGGCACAGAAAGGAAAAGCTGGAAAAACTGTTGCTTTTTGCTTCTTTAAACTGGCTTGTGTGCTAATGAAAAGTGAGCTCTCTAATAGACACTGCACAGGCTCCCCTCTGCTTCTCTCCTCTCTTCCACCTATCATCTTCCCTGGCTTTTGCCTGTAATCATCTGTTCATCTCACAGCAATAACTGCCAGGTGACTGGTGTCTGCTGTAGTCTCCCAACTGCTGGGAAAAAAAAAAAAAAAAAGAATTAAAAGAAAAGCAAAGAAAGATGTAGTGGGAAAATCTTTCAGTGATACAAGTGTCTCACTGCCAGCCAGACAAAAAGTGAAGCGTCTCCCGCGGCTGAGCTTGCTCGTGTGGGAGCTGCTGATAGGTGTAATTTCCTAAGATGTATACCTTGTCAGTGTGCAGAAGATGAAGAGATAAAGAAGGTCACAGCAGCCAAAGCTAAAAAAATGGAAGGACAAAAGGAGACACTGTGAGGAATGATTCTTCTGCTTTTAACTCTGATAGAGCCCATGCTGCATGGCCCACGTCAAACCAACTTGCTGGCTGTAGCGGTCACGCAGCCTGTGAAAGGGACTCTTCCTTGTCCAGAGGAAGCAGCCATTGCCACCAATAATGTCCATGCTACATGACCACGCCAGGGATATGCCACAGCCCAAGCATGGCACAGTATGTGTTCTAGCTGCTCTCAACAATGGTAGGAAAATAAATTTCTCTCCATGCACCTAGGCTGCTAACAGACAAGACAGGCAGGAGGCTCTTAGTCTGCCTAGTCCATCCCTCTGCTACAAGGCAGAATAACCTTCACATTCTTGGTGATGCTGTCTAACTCAAAATGAGGAAGAATCAATGCTTCTGGAAGCTCTATGTATACCAGTGCTCAACTTTCTTTGTCAGCGAATTTACTGTGGCTGTTTCTTTTTTCTTTTCAGAAATCTTCTGTAGTTGAAGAATTGAATTCTGACATCTATAAATTAAAAATCTTAACCAAGCTAAAATCCACTTTCCTTATCTCCAGATATAAATATGTGGAAATATTATAAGAATGGGATATAATCACAGAATCATAAAATGGCTTGGGTTGGAAGACTGTCAAGCTCCAACCCCTCGCCATGGACAGGGCTGCCCCCAGCTAGATCAGGCTGCCCAGGGCTCCATCCAACCTGGCCTTGAGCACCTCCAGGGATGGGACACAATTAATAATTTATCACAATAGTTCTATGGTACGGCATTTCACTAAATTTGTGAGCAGCATGAATACCAAATGGACAAACTACCATGCTCAGAGGAAGCATCCAAGTAACATGAAGTTGCAACATAAAAGACAAGATCAGTACATAGGTGGGACATTCTGCTGAATGCACAAAAAGAATGGTGAGATGAGATGGGAGGGAGCGGAAAAAGGAGAAAGTGGTTGAGGATCCCACTTTCAAGAGAATGAACTTAGGGTTAAACCTAAATTTAGGATTAAACATCGGGCATGAAAAGGAGAATTGGATAAGGAAGAAGACCAGCCAAGTATCACCTCCAGCTTCTCTCATCCTTCTGCAACTAAGGCCATCAAGGACAGCAGCTGCCCATGCTAACTACAGAGAACTGGCTCTGTGGTACTGTGCAGTCACAGTTAATTTGAGCATAAGTGTTAAAGACTAACAGTTCTGTATATTAATTAATAATTTATGATAATAAATGATAATTGACCATTAGCATAAAGCATGCTGTTAATGAATGAATTTAGTGGAGGTTTTTTTAAAGTTTAAAACTGTGCCAATTTATCAGCCTTCTAAACATTCCCATCCTAGCAGTCTGTAATGCCCATACACATACACATATTTTCAACTGCAATATTAGTCTGTTATTTATTGCCCTCTCATAGAAGAAAGACTATTTCCTTCCTCTTTACAGATATCCTTTCTATACTCGAGAGCTTCTGCCTTCTGCTGCATCTTCTCCCTAGATAAAGAAATTTGGTTTAGTCCTCCTTAGAGATCCGTGGTCCTTAGACTGTGATCATTATTACTGGTTTCCTAGAGACTTTTCTAAAATATATACATTTATCTTGAAGAGCAGGACTTC
The DNA here is from genome assembly GCA_037305975.1 of Chrysolophus pictus. Classification (NCBI taxonomy): domain Eukaryota; kingdom Metazoa; phylum Chordata; class Aves; order Galliformes; family Phasianidae; genus Chrysolophus; species Chrysolophus pictus. Next base: position 40,384,064 of record CM074580.1, on the reverse strand, counting down.
CAGATGAAACCACCTGAGCACTGCATACTCCTGCATCTCACTAAACAAGAACAGTGACCTCCTGCATCTCACCAAAGGTACTCCTGTCTGCATTATTTGTGGGATTTCTTTCCTGCTTGGAGGCCCATATTCACATCCTGCTAGCTGCTTCTAATTTTATAGTCTGTAACATTTAAAATATTGACTCATAGAATGGCTTGGGTGGGAAGGGACCTTATAAATCATTTAGTTCCAACCCTCCCTGCTGTGGGCTGTCCAGAGCTCCCTCCAGGGATGGGACATCCACAACTCCTCTGGGTAGCCTGTGCCAGTGCCTCATGGGTAAGCCCTGATTCCAGGATCAGCTTTTGCACTGAGATTTTTAATAGGTTTTGCATCTCAGAAAATGCAGCATAGGTCACTGTGGCATGCTGGGATGGGATGGGTGGTAGGACAGCATCAAGTTCTTATTCCACGCTGGTGCATTTCATGCCACCAATGCACCCAGCACAGCCACACAAATCAAACAGGTCAGAGCAAAATACAGCACAGATCCATTGGTGGCACCTGATCAGAGGATTTAGCGGGACATTTAGTCTTTAGCAGAGAAGCCAAACAAAAGCACAACAATGTGAACAGATGTAAGGAACATGAACTGCTGTAAAAACACCTCACTTGCAAAGCACTTCCCCCTTCCTTCCATTCCCCAGGGCTTCAGGCTCCACTCCACCCCCACAAGCTCATCCAGCATTGCAGGTCTCATGAGACACCAGCAGTTCCCTTGCCTTGTCAGATAAACTACCCTGACTGTGATTCAAACACCGGTGTGCGAGTCACATGGATGCACAAAGGCTGTTTTCTCAAACACAACACTTTCCTTTACCCAGCTCCTTGTCTCTGAGAAATGTAAAGAGCTGAGGAGAGTAGGGGGAGGCATCCAACAGCAGAACAGCCCAATCTGAGCTCAAAGGCTAACACCAGAGCACCAGACATACATAGGCTATAACCACCAAACAACTGTGAAAATCATGAAGAGGAAATAAAGAAGGGGAAGAGCAGCACACTCCCTTACTGATAGGCTGTGTACAAGAGATAAGGCATAAACTGCTCCCAACACGGATGTGTTGTTTATTGGACAGGACATACAAAAACTCCAGCTACTCACTGTAAAGTGTCAAGGGAAAAACTAATTATAGGGATGCAGGGATTACATTTCAACTAGTCAGATGCACACAAACGCATGTGCATGCACATGTATTTCTGTTCCTCTCTCTCCTTTGGAGCCTCTTATCTCTTTTTCACACTATCAGTGAGGATAACTACAGAAGAAACCAGAAAAGGGGAAAAATAAGGAAATACCTATGAGCTGCCCAGAGGGAACTCACTTGAAGAATCACACTTTTTTTCCACTCCTTCTGATCTTCTGGTTGGTCATACAAAAGCCATCTGCACTCTGGACCAATGCATCCTTGAAGTCATCCCTTAAGGTTAGGTATGCATAGTTTAATCTAGATGCCACATTTCATCCCCTTCCCCTTTGCTTCCTTGCTCTCTTTTTATCAGTCACTAAAACAGAGCATTCAGGATAGCTGTCACTGACTCCTCCTGGATACTGGCAGAAGGATGGTGGCTATCCTGCGGATAAAAGAAAACTGAGTGGTCTTCAGGATGACTAACTCTGAGTCACATTCTCGCTGTCTTCATCCCTGCATTCTCATCTCCTCCTGCACAGAAATCAGAACATAGCTATTATGTGACAGCCCAAGCCACCACAAACCCATAAAAGAGACAGACAACAGTATGTGATCAACAGAACACACAGATATACAGGTGCTTGGTATAACACCTTTTCTTGCACTGACACTCAGTTGCTTCTTGCCTACTACCAGCTCCTACACTGGATGTCATCCTCAGAAACTTGGCAGTAGGCAGATTAAAGGGGGACATCTGATATTCCTGTCTACTTAGAAAGAAGTTGTTCTGCAAACAGTGGAACTACAGAAATAAATGAGTGGGAAACTCAGCTTCATGTTTCCCCTTTATCACTGTAATAACCTTACCATATCACACTCAGCTCTCCTCTCATTTTCTCTCTCTCTCCTCTGACATGCTCAGATTTGTGTCCTACTTTCTTATTTCTCTGCAAGACCTTCCCTTTTCCCTTCATGCCATGTTCTAGCAGAGAAGTAGCAGCCTGTGCTGTGCATGTTCAGAGTCCTGAGCCCACCATCTGCAAGAGCAGCTCTGAGCCTAAGCAGGGATGAGGAAGGTGAGGAAGGAGCTGTAGGAATTCATCTCTGGGGCTTCTACCCTCCTGTCAGTAGTTGTTGGCCTGACAATCAAAGTGGCAATGACCACACAAGGTTGTAAGTGCTACTTCCTTAGGAGACCACACTAAAACAGTGCTGTACTTGTGGGTGCCCTCCCTGGAAATATCTAAGGCCAAGCTGGATGGGGCTTTGAACAACCTTGTCTAGAGTGAGGTGCAGGGGGGTTGGAACTAGATAATCTCAAAGGACCCTTCCAATCCAAAACCATTCTGTGATTCTATACTTCTGCTCTAGTGTGCTGTGGCCTTGAGTGGTGTGATCACTTAAGTTACAACGTGCCAACTTCTCACTATGGGTGATATTGAAATAAACCTTTTGTAAAATGAGTACCATTGCTAAACAATATGGCATGAAAGATGGTTAATTCAATATCTTAGAGGTGTACTATATATATATGGTAATGAAGCACGTTTTAGTTAAAGGACAACAGAAATAGCAGCAGCAGAAGGAAACCTTCAAAGGTGAGTAATTCTGTGCCACTTTGATCAAGTATTAACCTCCACTGCAAGCAGAAGGTTTCATTTAGTGCTTGTAACAAGACCCAGCCTGGCTAGAGCTAAAACAAGGGAGACTGCCAGTCTTTCCCCACATGTAAACATTGCTTTAGTATCAGAGCCATCCACTAAACTGAAATTGCACGGAGAAAGAGAAATAAATTATCAAATTCATTTTGAGGTAGCAGGAAAGCATTTTGCAAAAGTAAATTCTAAAGCTAGTGTGACAGTGCATTTCCACTTTTCCTCAGGGATAAATATGCCAAAAGAAAGTGCTAGAAGTCTCACTACTTGAATTTAAGTAGGATTTAAAAAAGTCTGTAAGGAACAATCTTGCACGTGTTTGAGACAGAAATCAAGATAACATTTGTTTTCACAATATCACCATTTTCATGACCAGTGTGCTACTCTATTTTACATTATTAGCACTATTTCTTTCCTGCTGATCAATAGTAATGAGATGAAAATGGATCCTGTTTTTCAGCACCACATAAAAATCTGATAGGAAGGGAAAGAATTGCAGGAGCCATTATTTAGAGTAGGAGGAGCCAGAGATCCTCACCCAATGATCAGTGACATTTGATACTTGATTTTCAGAACGGAAACTGGTCAATTTTGAAAATGGGTTTCGTTTTCATTGTCAAAGAAACTTCCAAAAATCCAGTTTTCCTTTTTCTTACATCTGACTCAAGCGAATAATGTGCATTATACATAGGGTAAGTGAAAAGGCAATTCCACTTCATTATGAAAATTGAGATTTTGGTAGTCAAACTTATTAGTCAAACTAATTAAAAACTAACACTTTTCAAAGGAAATCAAGTAAAGCAAAAATAGCCATAACTATCCCCTGTGGGCCCCTTGGTTAGGACAGACATGTGGTATACAGGCATACAGCCTGGATCCTCTGATTCAGGCATTTCCTACTTTTCAGATAAAGCCCCTAACTCTGGCTGACAGTCACTCTTTCCAGTTTAATCTTACCAGCTAAACTCACTCCCCATTGTTAGAGATCATTAAAAGCTATGAACTATACACCAGGCAAGAAGAGATTGACCTGACAGGTCTGAAGGGAGGGCATACAGGGAATACATGAAATGCAGACTCGGATCCCTTTCCTGGCAGGATGCAGCATTAGAGCCTGGATCTGTAGCATCTGAGGAAAATCCCCAGTCCAGCCTCTAATACGTGGGTTCTATAAGATTCCTTCACAAAAACACTGCTGAGCTTTAGAGAACTTATTAACAAAATTTTAATCTAAAGAAATATGTCCCTGAAAAGCTTTTGCAGCAGAAAGTCTTTTCCCAGAACGCTGTATTGCAACAAATCAGACCCATCATAGGGCTTTCTTAGGTCACTGTTTACAGGCTGAAAATAACACATACAAGATGTTGATACAGAACTTAACATAGCTTAGGTTATATACGTCACGATAAAAAAAATATTTAAAGCATTAAAATCAGACTAGACAATGCACCAAGAGTACACTGGGCAAAAATCCCACACCATCCAAGTGGGAGAGTTGGTATTTAGCAAATATTTTTACCTACATCCATCTCCGCTTTTCTCTCTCAGTCTCCCATTTCTGTAATTGCCCTTCCCATGCTGCACACGCACACACACAGGCTCACCCACTCACTCACTTTGCCAAGAAGAGAATCCTGCATGGGACTCAGTCATTTGTTGTCCACGGAACTTCTGGTGCGTGTGTCTCTAAATAGCTGACATCTGGAGGAGCTAGATGCTACTTATACCCTCTTTAGCACAGTCAGATGCTGCTAAGGAATGTGAACAAAATGTCTCATTTTTTAAATAGCTTATGTTACCTCTCTACTTCATCCCAGCAGTGGTTATGAGGATCCGCAGTCCACTACATAAATTAGCTGGCTTTCAAAGTCATTGCTCTTGTAGACATAAACAGACCAATATAAAAGTATGCACTGGAAACAATCCATCACTTCTGCTGTTTAGGACTCACTTCTACAGTGCGCTTACTTTTTTTTAGGAGGAATATATCACTCTTGAACCCTGCTTTAGTGACAGGAGTATAATGTGACATGAGTAGCCAAGGTAGAATTCAACTTATTTAATTATTAGGCCCCCTCCTTCCTCTTCATAATCCAACACACATGTCATTTTTATAGCAATCAAAACACACAGACTACAGCATTTTCTAACTACATAACGTGTTTCAACTACTGATTGTTACTGCCTCACAAACAAATCAGGAATCCACAATAACATGTAAGTCCTGTAATTAAAGACTGAAAGGAATGTAGAAAGGAAGAAAACATAATGTTTACTCCCAGCATGCCTCAACTTTGTATGCTTGATTTTGCATCAAAATACAAAATCGCTCAGAACAGGACTGCTGGTGGCTTTTTTAATGTGCTTCTCTCACACATATCTATTCAAGTGCATGTGTAATCTGTACTGCAGTGAAGTATGCCTTCATTTAAAAAATACAGATAGCACATAGATGGCTGAAGTCACCCAGGCAAAAGGAATTCAAACAGCCAGAAAAGTGATGGGTAGCACAGATGCACCTAAATTGATTAAATTGCTGTTGCTAGAACACACGCACTGCAATCTCTTTCCCGTTTGCATTATCCAAGGTACCCTGTTATTCTTCTCCAGTCCTTCCAAAGTGCTCTTGTTAGCAGGCAGGGAGAATTAAGTTAAGTTGACTCGACAATATTAATGGATCTAATTCAACAGTGGCATGTTCAGAGAATGCCACCTGCCTTCTTTTTAAGCAAAAGATACTGAAACAACACTTTGCCCATCTGTTTCTAAAGCTAAAATTAGACACACCTGTTTTAGCAGTTGTTTCAGCAGCTGGACACTGGGATGTGGATCAATAAGATTTACTCACAGCTTTCTCCCCTCAGAGCCAACAGTGTGACTTTAGTGTTTAGTGAAATTTCTATTGCTAGGAATAGTGCACATGAATCAAGAGATCAGGGCGTTCTTCTTCTCCGTTGCTATACCTTGTCATAGTGCAAGAAAAATTGCCTATTCAGTGGACTAGGTGATCAAGACATACCACTGGTCTTGATCTAGTAGTATAAGGGGACCACATATAAACAATGCAGTGATAAGCCTGCAGGTATCATAAAACTACAGGCTTGTGAGGTTTGCACTCTTCCATTTGCTGCAAAGAGCTGTTAATCTGGGCAGCTAAAGCCAACAAGTGAATCCTGCCAACTTTTCCATTATTGATCCCAGAGTAATCCAGCTAATGTGCAAAAACCACTTCCCCAGTATCTAAACGTCAGTGTTCCACCAATTGTCTCCACATTCAGTGAACACCTCCATTGCAGGAACATACTGCATATCAGAAATGGTAAATACTGAGATGTTAGAGAAGAGCTGACTGTAAAATTAAGGACACATTAAACTAAATCTTAGTGAGATTATAGTTTAAGCACTAGCTACAGCTACCGTGTTTCTCTGTCTGACCAAGTTGCTTGAGAATCTCAGTACCTTCTCTTAAAAGGAAGACCAAATTTCCTAAAGTTGCTGTATTTCACAACCTAATACTGTTTGCCTTCTTCCCCACGGCAAAATCAGTTTATTCAGTGCTATCCAGAGCCACTTACTCCCAAGCCAGTGGCAACCCCTCTGGTATGACTGTGAGACCAAGTGGTAAACAGCATTAATCAGACAATCTGTGTTATGAAGAAGTATGGGGAAAAAAAAAAAAAAGAAAGAAAAAAAAAGAAAGAAAGAAAAAAGAAACTCCATGAATTTATGTTGCAGCTGAGAAAAAGATACATGAGACAATTCTCAAAGTTACAGCTCTCACAGAAATTTTAGAGGTGCCATAAATTTGTAGGTATGAATGCACTGAGTGCACAAAGTACTGTACACTAAATAAACATTTCCCAAATTATGTGCTTATCTACACATTCTCCTGGGATTTGCACCTGTGTGTTTTCACAGAAAAGACACAGGTACATTCATCCATATGAATATAGAAAGGTGTATGCGCATCTAAAGATATTATCTGTAATATAAAAAAAAAAAAAAATGCATGCAAGCATACAAGCATGCCCACACAGTTTGACAGCCATGGGAGCAGATGCCTCAGGAGATGCTGCACACCATCCAGTTCCAATCAAATATACCTCAGATTTTCCCTTTCAAACAGAAGGAGAGAGAGAGACAACTGGGTTGTCAAATCCCGTTAAAAATGTTTGTTGTGAGCATTTCTGATGATATCTAAAGATGCTTGGAGAAGTAGGGCCATCATGGTCAAGCTGTACAAGTTGAACTCAAGAGAACTGAAGACAGAAAGAGGCAATGACACAAAGACTTTTCCCCTCTGTCTTTCTGGAAAATAATGAACAAGTCCTTCAGAGTGATTACTCTGTTACACCTGCTGGCCCTGCTCTCAAGTCTGTATTAGAAGATGCTCCTATCTTCTGTCAGATTAAACGCACCTAGTAAAAAGTGATCAGAGATTGACACGATAATTATCTTTCCTCATTAGAAAGAAAGCCCCGACCTCACTGAATATGACTCCTCCATCAAGCCCTTTGTGGGCTGTAATAGTACTCAGCCAACATCAACAGGCACAACACTTCATGTGAACAAGACAAAGCAACATATCAAGTGATCTTGTCTTTTTATTTGCTTTTTCTCTTCTAAGCCTGCTGAGCGAGGTGGGAAGGTGCCAAATTCCTTTTTAACTTGTATAAATGCATCTAAATGTCACAGAAGAACCTTGTTAAGTGAAAAGCTTTCCGAATGTTTTTCTCTTACTAAAACGGATTGCTCTTTTTTTGTTTTGTTATGTTTTGTTTTAATTTTAAAATTGCTTTCTCTCTCACTGCCCACTGCCCTTGGCTATTCCCAGAGTCAGCTGACCTCAGCGACCCACAGCAGAGCTCACAGCATTCAGCTGCAGCAGCATCCACCAGGCAGGACATGGTTCTGCCCAGGGGAGTGGGAGGGCAGGAGGATGCACATGAAAAGATGAGAAAATCACACCAGGATACAGGCTGGAGGGACCTCTCTCACAGAACAGAAGGACTCTCTCTGTTAAAAAATAATAATAAAAAAAGCTTGAAACACATTCATTGCTCGCTTTTTTTTCTTTTCTTTCTTCCTTTTTTTTTTTTTTTAATTAGCATGAGATTGAAGACAATGACTAATCCCCAAGAACTGCAGCTCCAGAGAGAGCAGCACCTCCACAGAGACAGCCGCAACGAGGTCTCTGCAGAACACCAGCCCTGCCACAGAGAGTGCAGCTGGGAGAACTTCAAGAAAATAGGGGTGAGTGGGCACAGCTCGAGCCTCCCTACTGCTGCTCATACAACACAGTTCTATTAGCTATCACACGCTGAGGAAGATGGGTGGTGTAGCAAATTGCTATGAGAGCTGCATACTAGCAGATGAGGGCAGACTACCAGTTGTTCTATAAAACCAGAGTATTAGAGAGAGATGCAGAGTTTGTGCTCAGCAGCCTCTATGAATCACCTCCTTCCCTTATAGCATAGCCATGGCTCTTGTATCATCCCAAAGGTCGTTCCTCTCTACTCAATCTGCCTCCTTCCTTAGTGTTCCCAGATTTAAGAAAAATTGTTCTGTACTACAGATTCCATTTCTGATCTTACAAGAAAGATGTCAGGAAGAACATCCATTTTGTTCTGTAGCTAACTGTAGGGCTCAGAGAAAAGATCAGATCCTGTGGCATGTTCAGCAAAACATACCGCAAAATGGTGTCACTATGCAGAAGCAGAACTGTGTTACAGCACTGCTATACCCCGCACCACTGTCAAGTGAGATGTGCAGTCCTAAGTCATAAAGGTGTTTAATCAGATAGAACTTGTTCTTCATGTCATTATATAATCTTTGAGAACACAGGCTATCATGTACACTGCAACATAACCCATAACAGCAGAGTCAGATGCTGAATTTATGTGGGCTGGTATCAAGGAAGTAGAACCTCAGGTCATTGCAAAGCAGCCCTGCACACTATGCTGCTGCAGTCTGTGTCACCCCTAAATCTGCTGGCACAGCCAGCTCAGTGGGGACTTCTACGCCGGAAAAACGAAACCTCATACAGATCATATTTCTCATTTCCCATCTTCCGCAGTGAGCCCACTCTCTGGCAGAAGCGGGGGCTGCTCCACTCCAGGCTGAAAGGCAAAAAGAAGCCCAGGCTACTAAATCCACCAGCACTGAAGGTCCCAGACTGGAAGTTGGTCCCAGTCTGGCCCCTCCAGTGTAAAAATGTACACACACAACATAACATTTATTTTATTTGCCTTTCCTTTGGAATCTGAGAAAGGGAAGAGGGAAACAGAAACTGTTTGTATTTCATCTGTAATAGCTAGAAAAGTTCTATTCAGAAGTATTAAATGAGCAGATACACTAACACCACATACTTGCAAGAGCTCAGATTTTAAGGTACGTATCAGACACCAGTGGCCTCAAAATTAAATTATGCACTAGGAATAAGAAGACATCTCACATTTAAGAACCAGCCAGAATTCTGGATCAGTGAACATTTCAAAATGTCTTTTCTACAGAGGCAAATCCAGGTGTTTGCTAGGCAGACATAACAGAATGCTTCGTTACTGGAGCAGCATTTAACTGCAGTTAAATATACATTTATTTGCCTTTGGAGTGAGGAAATGGAAAGCTAAAATTGAATTGTTTTGGGTCCCTACTGCTAGTTACTGGCCCTGTCTAGTTAAAACTTAGCTAGGCAATAGTGTTCTCCCTTATGCTGCCTTAGCTTTCTTGGAACCCATCTCGCTTAGGAAGGTAACATATTTCCCCTGTCTCCCCTATGACCACCTGTCTCATCCTTTTTCTTTTTTCCTTCCCATGTCTCCCTGTTCCATGAGCAACAGTGGGACAAGGATCAAGATTAGCACACACACAACCCCACCTCTTCGCCTTGTGGCCTGCAGCATTTCTCAATTCCAGGAATGCTCCACTTTTCATCACTATTGCCAGCTGGCATCTTATTTGTGTAACGATGAACAACACAGCCATGTTACCTCTCCACTTCTGCAATACCACAGCCTGCTGATGAGCCTGAGTAGTTTTAAACAGGGTTATGCTTTCTCTCGTGCCCTCTTGCAAGCCTGGTGCTCTGCCAGGCAGCTGCACAAGGGATGCTCTCAATACTGAACATTCCCCGCATGGCAGCCTGACAGCAGCTCTGAGGTGAAGACACATCCAGGCTCCTGCAGCTAAAGCCTGGTGAAAAGAATGAGCCTTTCCACTGCCTTGAAAATGATGGATGAATGCAGAGGTTTTCCACAGCCTACAGCCGTGTGATCCCAAACACCGCCCCTGGAGACCTGCACGCAATATAAATTGCCACACAAAGAAACATACTCAATAGCACTGACCTTAAAGGTACCTAGAACAAGAGGTAATGCAAACGGCAACATAACTCCACAGAATCAACCTTTGCTTGAAGGCTGCGTTTATACGTAGGGTATATTAAAGTATTAGATTCACTACTGGCACATTCATGGATATGGCAAGAGATAGCTTGTCTTGTTCCTTTTAGACAGGATTAAAAGTTTATCCATTGATTCAGGACTTCATGAGAAACGCAAATGTTTCTCTCACAGATCTCAAAATGCAGTAAATTCCAGAAGGGGTGAGAGCATTCCTCCTTTTGGTACAGCTCTAAAGGGAATTCTAAAATTACATGCATTTTCTCACCTTATAGGAATTAAGCAGATCAAAAAAGCCTTCTGATGAGAGAGAAGTGTGAGTTTTTTGGGTTTTCTTTCCTAATTGTCAAGACTGAAACTTGAAAGAAAAGTTGAGGTCACATCCAGCAGGAAAGGCTACATTACAAAAACCAAAGCAGTTTAACCTCAGCAGTACCCTTCAAAAGCAGCCATAAGAACTAAGAAAAATCAGAGTTTATATACCAGATTCATGCAAAATGCCAAAACATGCAGTGGTAGCAAGAAGATACCTCAGAATATCCTGCTCCAAAGCTAATACCTTCTGCATTGGTCAGTTTCATTCAGGACAGTAGCAGAACACTATAGAATTCCATTCTACAGAATTTCATTCTATAGTCTAGATGTGATCCTGACAATATATGAAAACACCATTCCAAAATGATGTACAGCATCTAACCATTCCAAAGAGTACATATAAATCAACTGTTAATTATATCCAATTTATGGAGAGCAGGACTTGGGGCAGAATGGACATCGGGGGAGCCCCAGCCATTACACCACTTTCTCTGCAACCAACCCATGCCACTGGGAGCAGCCATTATTACCCATGACATTGTCCATCTCCAGGCATATGTTTCTGTATATACTCAGCATAAAAGCAATCCCTGGTTTTCACGGGTGTATGGTTTGATAAAGCCTATAATTATGTGATCGCACACTATTCTTTTTATCATGACCTTTCATTCACACAGGGCACAGGAAGGATAATGTCTGTTGAAGGTGTGTTTGTTTGATACTCTGCTTTATCTTCATTGTTCAATTTGTAGCCCCTTTTCCTGCACACCATACTAATCCCGCTCTGAAGAGTAGTTTATTTCCAAATGAGCTTTTCTGTGGTGCCACTCAGAAAAGCACTGGACTGTTTTGCAAAAACTAATTACTTTGGACATCACCTTTCAGAGGTGATAGGCTCATTTTACAAATGCAGAACTCAGAAACAGAGGAATTAAGTCAAAATGCCCACTAGTTTTGAATACACAACTTCAGATTGCCAATTCTGATTACGCAGCACCTCACACATTATAGGCACATTTCGTGTGACTTGATGGCTTTTTTCAGAGCACAGTATTGTTTCCACCCAAGCTGTAGGATCTTCTGTTAAGGACCAGAACACAAGAAACACATAACTCACAGATGGTTTGCGAAAAAGACCTGATTTTAGTAACACATCCAGCATCATACCATGATTGTGAGGAAAAAAGAACAGACAGAATAAAATGTCCCATAGTGCTTTACTCAAGAGACCTCCTTCCCTGGTGAGAATCTTCCTTCACTACAAATTGAAGAGTTGTTAAATATGGTAGAGTTGTAAGATTCAAAGATATACTTACACATATATTCATATAAATATAGTTATGTACAGATAGATGTATTTGTAGATGCATACATAGAAATGTATACACATACACATAAAAGCACACAGCCTTCTGTGAAACTTACTTAAACTTCCAGTGAGTTCTTTTTGATTTAATGAGATGCTACCGTATCCACTGACATTTCTGTTTTACATTTTTTATTGAACAAATCTCAAACTGAAAACTAGATTTTCTTCAAATTCCCGTACCTGCATGATGCAGGGAAATGAAAACGCCTGTCAGCAAAAGTAATGTGTTTAATACCATGCCAGCCCTAAACATCAGTAGAGATTTCTGTGTATTGCAGATAATTCTATCACCAAGCCATATTGCTCTGTGATGTGCTTTTATCTTTGCTGTAGGATAATATCAATATTTCAAGCATGAGCAAAAGAATGTTTTACGAGATTGATGTGGGAAAATACAGTGACAAGTACATAAAAAAGGGCAGAGAAAAATGCCAGGCAGTCATCATAAATGCCTTGCATTCCCACCAGAATTTGTCTAGTTTATCCAATTCCAATCAACAGGTTGAGGTCCACTGGGGTCTCGGTGACTTTCATTACATTTTCAGCACCAAAGAAGAACAGCAAGCAAAAGAAGGCACAGATAACAGAATGGGGAGGCTGTCACATACATCCTAGGAGCCTGTGCAACATTTAGATGCCAGAAATATGTATTTTGTTAAGCTTTTAAATTAAAAAGCAGTGATTATAAAGGAAGGAAATAGAATGGGAAAAAATTGTATTAAGCCATTTTCCATATTGCACATATGTGCCTGGTAAGGACAGGATCTTGCAGGCCGACGGCGATGCAAATATGTTCAGAGGAGCAATCTCTGCAAATCCATGCATGATTCCCCAAGTAGGCAGCTATTTGCACACCCAAACAATAAATTCTCCCTGTATGGATCTGGTGGGGGAATTTTCCATCTCTTGTCTATCTTTGAAAAGGACATGGCTCATCTGAGGAAAAACTGTGCTATGGATGCAAACACGAACAAGGTGGTTTTCCACAATACAGCTACCTCTGCCCCACACTGGCAGAAGGTATGAGCTAGTTCGTGTAAACTGTGATTCTAAGTCTTTTGGCAAATCCTCCATCACAGACAATTTGTTAGATTGTTTCTTTCCTTTGGGGTTGCAGTTCCTCCCTGTTTGACAACAGAGCTGATGACTACTACTTAACCCCTTTCCAGATTAACACTGAAGCTTTTCAACCAGACTAATGTTTTCTTGCAGCATAGCATTAGTTAGGCATCTCAATATTTGGGTGTCCAACTAGCAAACCCTTACAAAAACCTGAGTTTCAGAAGACTAATCAGCACTTTCTGCAACCAGTTTCTGCTCCTAATTTGCAATCATAAAAATCAAAGTAATCAAAACCGCTACTTCTGTAAATCTTGACTGTTTTGATTAGAAGCAAAAGCAAATCTTGCAGCCCAATGCATTCTAAAGTGCCCTCCAACTCTACTGTCCTCTTATCTCTCTGACTCAACATGCTATCCCTGGGGACATTCTGCTAGTTCTTAGTTTATCTGGAACAGTGCTCATTTCAAAGCCAATTTAAATGAAATGCCTAAAAATCTCATAGAAAATAACTCTCATAATAAGCACTGTACCTTTTATGATGTTACATTATTACCAAGCAGTAAATTCATTTGTTTCCTTAAATCCCTTACCAACATCTTTTAAATACATAAATAAAAATGGGGAATTTCAGTAGATATTATTTCACAATATGTGGATCTGAGACATTTTAATAAGAAATGCCCCTCCAGGCTAAGAGGTATGAATTGTACACCAAAGGGAATGGTTTAATACACTGTTTAATGCTATCATCAAAACTGATGATAGCACGATGGATTTTATACATTTTAATATTTCTTCAGAGCTGGAAAAAACGAGAGTGAGAATCATAGCTGTATATTAGCTAAGTGTCAGAAGTGCTACTGAACCAGCCAGATGGCACATGGCTCCTACAGCATTTCTTCCATGACCAGAAAATATTATCTGAACAGAAAGATCCAGGGATTTCCTCTGAAAGCAACCCTCCAACCCTCCAGGATCACTGCCTCTGCTATACACTCCACCAGATCAGATAGAATCACTCCCACCTACCACATCATCACCTCATAGCCTACACTGCCTGTATTTTCAAAGGCTTTGCCACATAGACAAGGTAAGACCTGTTAATAACAGCATTCAAAGCAGAAGCAGTTTAAGTCTAAACTGTGCAGGCCCTAACAAAAAGTATTATCCTGTACCTAACTACTTTACTTTGCTTTTACATTCTTCCAATGAACAGAAAGTCCCTAGGGTCCTGTTAATAGTCAACAATAACTGCTTGCAGTTGTCAACAGAACAACAATTTAAAAAAAACAACCAAACCCTAATAACACAGTATTTCTCTACTTTACAATGTGCTATTTGCTCTTAGCTCTATACTTTTTAAGACTTTTAAGACCCTTTAACCACTTTTACTTGTTCACTGGGAGTAATATGTAAATCCATTCTGTGCCCGCTCTCTGGAGGAAAGGGATCTTGCTTGTTCCATGGCACATCATTATCTTCTTGAATACTAAACAGTCACCGTCTAGCAATCAGGCAACAGTATCCATGTCAGTGTTCAGACATACCAAGAGTATAGGACAATCGCCCAATTTTTTTGTTGTTGAGTTCCTGGCAAAACAGCAGTTCCCCCTTCTCATCATCCCAGCTAAGATCCACAACTTCACATCTAAGACAGTAGAAAATAATATAGGCTAAGATGGCATGGAAGATCACATGACAGAAAATTCCAAACTAGCTACAGGCTTGAAGTATACACATGTCCCTTTCTTCTAGAGAGCATGTTCTCTACCATGTCAGAAGAAAAATGTGGATTTCACAGGGCAAGACTTTTTTTTTCTTTTTTTTCTTCTTCTTTTTTTTTTTTTTTTTAAGAAACACAAGTTGATTTTGGTCTTAAAACTGTAACTATAATTAAACAGACACTTGTGGATTCTCTTCGAGTGCTGAACAGGCAGAGTGCTTTTCCTCAGCTTGGCATTACTGTTCTGTGATTATGTCACAACTGATCTTTAACTGTTCCATCTGTGGGTTATTCATTGCCTCTCCTCATGCTCGTCTGCTGGTTATTTATAAATTTAACTCCACTATCACAGCATTCAGCAGCTTCCCTGGAAGAGTCTAAATTTGCAGAATAAAATGCTGAAGTTGCACAAAGACTCCCTACACTGGAAAAAAAATCCCATCTCAGAAACTGTGGACAATTGAAAGCATTTCTACTTGAGTCTATTCTAAGTATCTCCATTTGATGCAGCCATTCTGGGCTTTCAGAAGGTATGAGGGCACAATCTAGCTTACTGAGAAACATTTGCACATGCGATGAAGTACTTGGCTTGCAATATACTGGAAAAGCAATTGCCACCAGTAGGTAATTTAGTTCTTGTAGCTTCAGAAAGCCTGTGAGAAAGTGACTGGAAGCTGAAAATCCCTAGGCATCTTATAGCCATACTTTTCCAGAAATAAGCCCCCGGACCAGATTCTCAGGTATAAGTCAGCATATTCCCATTGCCTTTGGGAAGTCTTATTTTTACCAGCTGAGGAATCTGCTTTTATATGTGTAGCTTGTAGCTTCCACAATTCTCCTCCTAAGAATAAAATGAGAATGATAAAAGCTAAATGTGTGTGAGGGCATGAAAAGGAAGCAAGTCCTGCTCTGTCTCATACTAGTAAAATTCTGAAAAAGGCAGAGCTTGGAACAGTTCCTTCAGGTACACAGAGCAAAACCTGAAGCAAAGGCAACCTTCAGAATTAGGAGCACATTTTTTTTTTTTTTTAATCTCTGCTAGACTCTCTTCCTGACCTTGGGTAAGTTGATTAACCTTTCTTTTCTAAGTTTTTCTGATTGTGGTGTGACTCCATACCTCCTGTAGAGATTGTGGTGATTAATTGGCCAATGTCTCTAGAATACCTGAAGTGCTTTGGATGAAATATGTTACGCAAGAGAAATAATTGAAGTCAATGGAGCTGTGACAACTGACACTAGCTAAGGATCTTTCCCTCAGTGTTCGTCAGGATCAGAAGCAGGCTCAGCTGAAATGACAGGAAGTCAGAGACATTTGGTGGTAGTAATATCACAAATGAGTCAAAGGGTTTACTATTTGCTATGGTAATATACAGCATTTTTCATCTTCTAGTCACTCCAGCGGCATCCATTAATTTTCAGACCTCCCCTTAAAGAGAGATCTATAAATAAGTTCTCCATTATAAGAAAAATCAGGCAGATGGGTGATGTGACTTATCCTACAGAACAAGATTTGAGAAATCAAATTTGAACCCCTTGCTCCTAAGCCTATTTTCAGGTCTCCCTTTTCACCACTCTTATTACATATATAATTTCTTATCTTTCTCTTTCAATGGTAAAAGCTCATTTATTGCTCCATAAGCATCCCTGCCTAATTCCCTGCTAGATACTGCTCTGATGCTCTCCCATAAAATTCTCAAAGCCTGCATAGAGAAAGCGAAGCTGAAGGGAGTACTGCTGGACTGAGAAGCTCTTCTTGTCCCAGCAATGCCTTTCCTCAGCTTCCAGGAAAGAATTAACAGTATTTAATAGTATATCCATGAAAATATTTTTCCTTGCTCACTGCTAATCCCACGCAACACCAAGGATTGCAAACTCTGCAATCTCTCATCTCAGAAGCAATGCTTGCTAGAACACACCAGGACAGTGTCTGTCACTTCAAACTGCCTACTGCTCATTTCAGGAAGAAATTCATGACCTGCTTAAGCCCATGGGATAAATTCTTGTTGTAGCTTTAGTTCTGGAAGGCGCCTGCTGCTAGAGGATGCCAGGCTGAGGTTATGTAACTATGCTGGCCCAATCCAGCTGTTTTCAGGGAGCCCAGCTGCTCTGCGCTGCTTCCATCCCCATCTTCAATGGGTACCAGGCCAGGCTATTGGGTGCTCAGTCTGAATAATAGCCTCGAGGGGAGTCTCCACAGATTAGCTTCTATGTAGAGAGAATAAATGTCTTCGAATCAGTACCCTACTTGAAAATGCAAAAATATTGTGTGCCTGGATGCTGCTGTGATAAAGTATCATGGCAGATGGGAGAGTAACATGAAACAGGACAAATTATTCAACTGTTACAATGTTATCAATCTGCAACAACACAAGAAAACTCAGTTCACATTATTATAAAGACTTCCGCTGCTGCTTACAACAAGCATGTTGCAGCAATATTTGGGGTAATTACCCTTGAATACGAGACTTTTTAATGCTGCAAACTCTAGATTTTCACTAATCAGAAAGCGGAGCTCTGGATACATTAACTTTACTTAAACAATAGACTAAAATGGGATGAAGGAGAAAATGAAAGAGAAAATACTACCCAATCAAACCTCAGAACTTTCTGTTGATAACACCACAATGATCTACACTTGCATGTCTCATTTTCTGGCTACATGCCCCTTGCTACATGCAGAAGGAAAGCAAGGTTGTTTTTTTGTTCCATTAAAAACAAACAAAAATTAATTGCAATAAAAGTGCAACTTTTTTTCCAAATTAAAATTGAGATAATAAGTAAAATGAATGTGTGTGATTAGATAACTACTTTTCTTATTTCTCTCCAAAACAGTAAGGTAAAGAATGATGCATATTTGCACTTGCTGACACTTCCATACTTAGATGATGATATAACTCTTCTGGCACATCTCTACTTTATATTTTAAAAAGGGAATATCAGACACACAGACTGTAAAGTTCACAGAATCATAGAATGACCTGTGCTGAAAAGGACCACAATGATCATCAAGTTTCAACCTCCCTGCCAAGGCAGGGTCGCCAACCACCAAACCAGGCTGACCAGAGCCTGGCCTTGAATGCCTCCAGGGATGGGGCATCCACAACCTACTCAAGCAACTGTTCCAGTTCTTCGTCACCCTCTGCATGAAAAACTTCCTCCTAATATCTAACCTAAACCTCCCCTGTCTCAGTTTAAAATCATTCCACCTTGTCCTATTACTATCCATCCTTGTAAACAGCCATTCTCCATCCTGTTTATATGCTCCCTTCAAGTATTAGAAGGCCAGTACTTGAGACTCGTTCTTCATATTCAGATGGTATAGCAGTAATAGTCAGCGAAAAGAACATCTGTGAAGGAAAGAGTATTATTGGTGCCATCTCCAGTGTTCTTTACTTACAGAAACGTAAGTATCTTCATCATAAAAAAAATTGTCATATTTCCAAAACTTTAGATGTTCAATTTGCATATTAGGTTCATAACACACTAAGCATCATCTGTTACAAAACAAAAGAACTCCAGGATAGAAGCTTAACTCTCAGAGCTAACAGAAAGGGTTCAGCTGGAAGGGACTCTGACACTGACTCCCTGTGGTAAATTTCTTGTGTTCCTCTACAGGGAGCTATTAGATTCAATTCATTAACATACTTACTTGTGATTTAAGACCATCAAACAAAAGATCTTAAAGGAAAAGCACCACCATCATAGACTTGCATTAAATTATCTTAACAAAGTGAATGCTATGTTATCTTTAATTACAAGGCAGAAAAGGTAGGAAGGCAGATTCACACTATCTGATAACTTATGCACCGGGGATAACTATGATGAGTAGATGAACAGATCCACAACAGCTAAAATATCTGAGCCTTTGTGCAAAACTACAGGTGAAAGCAATGGCAGGTTTCGTTTAGAGGCTTGCTCAGAGCACATCTCCTAATGCTGTTTGTCTGAAAGGCAGAAGAAAGAGAAGGTAGCAATTACTGTTGGAGAAAACATAAAAGATGACTGCTGTGTGTGTGTCAAGCACTGGAGAAAATTACTACTTTGTCTTTAGTACAGAGATGAGATTCTGTAGCCAAACCGAAGCTCCACTGTAAATGCAAAGTCCAGCTATATTCAATATGAAAAAGTGATGAATTCAGATGGATCAGAAACAGAGCTGCTCACACAGTATTTTGGGCAGAGAAGTTTTGCTGATAGTCTAGCACACCTGTTACTTAGAAGGGGTGGTTGTGCCACCGCATTTTGGGAGATGTAGGTTAGTGACAGGAATTACCCGGGATGATGATGGCACAACAAGGGAGGTAATCTCAATTGACACTTGGCTTTTTGGATGGTTTTAGATGAAAGATAGCTCTGCGCTGCCAAATGGAGAGCATACTGTAAGTTTGGGAATTGATTCTGGGATTCTCCTCTCCCTCGGTAGTAGCCATCTGAAATTATGTGTAATGATCCAGGTGGTATATCCCAAACAAACCAAGAAGTTACTTGGCATGTTATGAGTTATGAGGCTTTCCACTCTTAGGCCTGAGTTTCTCTGCATGACTGCTGGCTTGGAAGGAAAGACCTTAGCAGTCAAAAATAAAAATAATAATAATAAAAAAGAAACCCAGCACAAAAGCCCAGGGGAAATGGAGCTAGACTGTAATGAGAAAAAGGAATAAATAAATGGGAAGCAATGTGCAAGCAGCACTTACGTCTGTGTGAGGTTAATGCTAACCACTTACTCCAAGCTGAATAAATGCTGCCTGGGGATTGTGATTAAAGCAGGCAGCTCAAGGGAGGCAGGAGCTCCTCGAAGTTGGAGCCAGGAGGAAGCCCTGGGATCTTGGCAAAGCAGTGAGCATTTCTGAGCACTATCCCCATTTGAGCAAAGGGAATAAGATGATCACAATAAGGGTGTCAGCACTTCACTCCGTACCGCATACATCTAATACAATACCATCATGCCAGGTCATG
Source organism: Chrysolophus pictus (assembly GCA_037305975.1). Lineage (NCBI taxonomy): Eukaryota > Metazoa > Chordata > Aves > Galliformes > Phasianidae > Chrysolophus > Chrysolophus pictus. The sequence continues at coordinate 40,364,412 of CM074580.1, read as the reverse complement.
CAGAGATGTCATGTCATGGTCACATTACCATCAGAAAGTCTCAGTGTGACTGCAGCTGTCATGTGCCCTGAACAAACTGACCACCCTGTGTAGGCACAGCATGAAATGCCTCTTTACCACTTTGCATGCCAGCTCAGAGACAAATGAGCAAGCAGTCAAATGCAGATCAAAATCCTCTTCTGAATACTCTGCCTCTTGTAATACCTCTGCTTTCTCAGAAGCAGGTATAGGATAAGACTACTCAGGCATAGCCCACAGACAGAAGAAACAGCCAAATTATTCATTTACTTGTTCTGATTCTTATTACATTCTACCTCCAGGTACGTAATCAGGCTTTTATTCACCTAACTGCTTTATCCTCTAACAAGCTATTCATCTGAAGAGTTTGCACTGCAGGATTTCCCCTGTAAGGATCTTTCTTTGTTATGTTCAAGATAGCATTCACTGCCTCAGTGCCATGCTTTCGCTCATTAAAAATAATTTCCCAGTGAGTTTGGTTCCAGTAGCTCTTCAGTCATACTAAGGGCCCTGTTGCAGCATTAGCTCCAGAAAGCATGCTGAATACCAGCAGGGAAAATGAAAAGAAGAGGAGAAAACAAGAAGCTAGAAGGACAAGACTGGTTGCTGACAAATGGAAAGCAAGCCCAGATGTGCTGCTGCCCACTGGGGCAGAGATTCCAGCAGCCCTGGGAAACATGTTTCACCAAACAGTCAGACTGTGTCCTCACAGGAGATCTCCCCTACCCCAGATTCAGCTCTCTGTGTATTTTTTTCTCCTGCTTCACTCTCTTTCCTGCTCCCTCCCATCCTATGCCTTCTTTGTTTTTTTTCTTTTAGTACTACAATTTCAGTGCTCCTTAGAGATGTTTTGGAGTTTGTTTTCCAAACACAGACTGTTTCTAGTTTTGTGGAAATTTGGTACAGGGAAAGTCTGTAGCTTACAGCAGCAAACACATTAACACAAGCCAGTAAGATGGGATGTGCCAAGGCCAGTAAGTTTACATCAGCTCCTTCACTTTCACAGCAGGCAGCTCCCTCACCAGAAAGTTTTATATGGGTAGTGTGGGGCATGCCTGCCACAGTCTCTATGATACAATATGTAACACAAATTGACAGCTTTCACTGTATCTCTGCTTGCACATAAATAAGGAGATGACAGAGTCCGGTGGTAAAGAAAAATTATTTCAAGATACAAAGCATGTTAATCTCCCTCCGTTTGTGATTTAATCACAGGTACCAGTTGATGATCTATTGCTAATATACCACGTAAATAATGAGTCACATTATTCAATGAAGCATCAACTCAGACAAATGCAAGAAGCAGTAGTGTACTACTTTTCATCAAGTGGGCCAATTTTACCTCCAATGCAAACTGGAAGCCTTCCCGAGGCTTTTTCTCAGTCAAATACAGCTCTGTTCAAAACCAAACCAAACCAAAACAGAACTACCAAAATACAGCAACTTCTAAGTCCCTTAGCACAAAAGTGTTGACTGCTTCAGGGGATTCAGGATAGTAAATGCCATCTTCTTCTCTTCAATAAGTAGAACTGGAGAAGCGGGGCAGCCTGTCATGGCACTCCTGGACAGAGAAAAACTAGTATGACTGGCCGCTGTTCAGCCTAAGGGAATCACTAAAAGATCCAAAAACAAATGGCTTTCCTTGCTTTGAGAGAGAATATTGCTCTAACCCTAAGAGGCAGCGCAATGGAAGCTGCAGTGCCTGAGGTGAAACTGGGAGACATAAAACCACTGGCTCATAGCACAGAGGGAGGCTTTCTAGACCTTCTCTATCTTTAATCTTACTGAACAGAGCTGCCCCACTCACTGTGACCATGTAATCTACTAGGACTACAAGGGAATATAAATTGGGGCCTGAAGGCCTGAGTGGCTCACATCACTGTTCACTAGCGCCTGTCTGCTTTGTTCCTCTGCTGCACCACAAGAAGCCTTTGATTTGTCTCTAGCTTCTGCTACGCTGGCACTGCTAGGTGAGAAGTGGTTCCTCCACCTGCACTGAAGCCTCAGGAAATACTGCAGACTGGTTTATCTCAGATATCCACTGAACTGGTATAACTGGGTTGTTTCACAGGGAAGCAAGAAAGGAGAACCAAGTATCCAAAAACATTACTGAAAGGAGAAAATGTAAACAAAATATAAGACTTGAAGTTAAAATCTTAGACACTCTCCTTTCTTTCAAAATCTCATCTGTAATCTGTCAGCATGACAGCTGGTGTGGGAACACAGAACATACTGGGAGAACTGTCCTAATCAGACTGGTCCAAGAGGTGGTGATGGTAACGTTCAGAGAGAATCTTCCACCAGAAAGGGAAATAGTAGATTTTCCATTCAGCAAAACATGGAATTAAAGCAAAGAGAATATAAAATGCTGAAGCCAGAATCAAAGAGAAAGCAGAGGCTGAGCTGAGAGCATGGCTGGCCAGTAACTCTCTCCTAGAAGTTGTGTTTTATAAAGCAGTTAAAAGAAAAAAAATAGAACAGACATCCCCAGAACTTGGAAAAATTTCAGAGGGAAAATGCTGGAAACACCTTTTCTTTAAACAAGTAGGTAGTTCCAGTCCTTATATATGTGTGAATATATGATTAGTTGGAAAAAAACAACCATGAATTTGTAGTACAAGTGTAAGAGAAAGTCTCGTAAGTCACTCTGAATTCTATCACTCTTACCTGTTACTTACTGGTTGAAATACATGGTTTCTAGCTAGGCTTGACAAGAACAAGTACGGCCAACACGTGGAAATACAGAGGAAACTGCTACTGGCCAAGATTCCTATGTCTGACTTTTGTTTCCTGCAGCAGCATAGTAAGCACCACAGTCACCACTGGGACTCACCTGTCTTCACACTGGCCTCTATCTGGGAAAGTCAGACCTCCTTCAGAGGCTGTGGGGGCATTTCCAAGGCTGAATTCGGCTGGTCTATTTTAGATGTCCTTTTTGAAAAAAGGCAGGTACCAAGCCAACATGTTCTACACGGAAACTTAGACTGGACATCCAGATTTAAATGTGTATTAGCATTGTGTACATGCATACATCCTTAACTGAAGGTATTTCCAGTATTTCCAGATGGGAAATGAGGATTCAGACAACTTTACACAAAATTAATCAGTTGAATTGAAATTTTACAGAAAGTCTCCCGTATCCTAAAAAGGGAAGCCTCTATTCCATAAAGACCAGCAATGATAACATGCTCCTTCAAATGCATTCCTTTGCGTTACTACATAATCCAGAAGCAAGGTGGTATAGAATCTGCACTGTGTTCCGCATGCATCAGATTGTTTGCCACCAAATCTAGAGTACAGTGGAGCTATTGCAGTCTGTCAACAAAAAGGCTGGTCATTACCTTAAAACCTGAAACAGCAAATTGAGATTAATTCCAGTAAGAGACCATTACAACTCCAGGACCCAGATTTAAGCCAATATAGATGAAAGTTAGTTTGACAAATCCAGCCTTATTGTTAGTTCAGTGAAAGAAAGGTCATTAGCAGTGACTAATCTGAACAGTCTCTTAGGGAAATGTAGAACTTAATTACCCTGGTATACTATTCAGTGACTTCCCTAGACATACCACACACTGAAAGATACTTGACAATGTGGGTGCTGCAAAGTTTGTGTCATCACAAGCACGGAACAGGCATGTTAGTAATGAATTTGATTCCTGTCTCTCTCTTTCCCAAAGTGCATTAGCTGCTATGGAAATAGTGCCATCAGAACAGGCAGGGTAACCATATCAACTCCATGCTTACATTAAATTATGCGTCTCCTATCCAGAGCTCTAGCTAGATCTACCCATGGCATATTAACTAGTCGCATATTAACTAGTCACATATTAACTAGTCCAGGTCCACCACAAGTGGTCTGACATATGTTTCTCTATACAGAGAATGTAACTGAGAGAAACATTTATTTCCTTACTCTTGATTCATGCTAAGTTTCTTACACGCTATATGTAAAGAAGACAGCAAACTGTGCAGCACACACTGCTGCACCAAATAAAATGTGCTTTTCAGTTAAGGAAGCTTAAAGAATACCTTCCTGCTCCAAAACTTTAAGAATCCTTCTCACGAATTAAAGTAGCACTATAATTCATTTAATTTTGTTTCTTACAGTTCTGCTTTTGAAAGGATGCTACAATAGATGCTACCTCAGCTGGATTAAGAGACTCACAGAGCAGCCAGACTTTTACATCCTGTTGTTGAACATCATTTACCAAAGAAGATTGACATACAAATACAACCAAAATCAAAGTTTCTTTAAAAACAAAAACAAAATAGCTAATTTCTAATCTCTATCATATTTCATATTCTCAATTAAAATTTTTAGAGAAGAGCAATGAAACAAGAACTACTCTGCTCAGTTATATCTTTTTCTGTATCTTAAAGCAATAACTACCAAATGTTTGCAGCAGGATGTAACCAATTCATTTCAATCCTACTGCAATGTAACCTGCATTTTTAAATTCTTCCTGACCTCAGTCTCCGATCATGTGATTTGGTAAAGCTTAAAAGGATCTGAAATATTCACCAAATTTTAAATCACTTTGAAAGCTATGAAATAATAAATAATAATAATAAAAGAACATGGTTTTCCAACAGGAATGTACTTGTGATCTATTTACCTTCCCCAGTTTTTCTTGGTCTGCATTTATTTAATAAATGAAGCATAAGTTTTGTGCCATCATAAGGAAAGCAACAGTCTGAATCTCTTGTGAAAGCCTATAGGTGAAATACCTTTGCCTTAACAACCATTGGGGAGGCCAAAAAGAGTTGAGAAATCTCTGCAAAACTTCTAAGAAAAAAGAAAATTGTACAGTTTAACTTATTAACTTATGCAATGATAACTATTGGCCTTGGCACTCAATCTCCAAAATCATTTTTGTTCTTTTTGCAAGAAGCAAAAACTACCATCAGTATTTCAATGAAGAACAGGCAGGCCTCCGTTTCCCAATACATATCCCAATACAAAGCAACATCTTTGTTGATGAAAAGAGCCCAATTTCTCTTTTTCTTTGAAATTGGGTTAGGGTTCTAATTCTATCATATTAGATGTTAGTAAATTACCCATAGTAAATTAGGCCTGACTATATGAAATTGCTACTCGGTTGAAGTAAACTTGGAAAATGAATGGAGGAATACAACGTGAATATTAACTTCAAACAAACTGCAGCTGCAGAAGTCAAAATATGTGATAACATAAAGAAGTACAACTAGCCACAGCAAAATGGGCTTGTGTATGATTTGCTCTTTTCTTCATAGCTAGAAAATTTCAAATGCTAAAAAACCTCTAATGTCAATAACTAAAGATATTCTAGCATGTCTTTTTCACACCTTACAATCAGATCCACAAACTTTAAAAGTTTCTGTAGCAGTGACGCCTATTTTGAAGATGCTTCCACGTTCTAATGATTTAATCTCTAATAGATGAGCATTATGCAGCCATGTGGCAGTACCTGCACTTCACTCTGCATGGATAAGGCAGTGTTCTGATGTATGGATGCTACAGGTTGGCCTTTCAAGATAGATAATCCAGGGCAACCCTGCAGCAAAAGTAGGATGAGTACATCTACATCTGTCTACATCTCTCCATGTCTTATTCCTATGTGGTGCACACATTTTTGAGAATAAAGTCTGCAGAGATAATAACTGCAATTTGGAAGGTCTCTCTTTATTTCCCTTTTCAAGCCAACTTGCTGAGGCGGCATTAATTACAGAACAAGACTTCAGCTCAGGAGTCCTCACGAACAGAGCTGCCTGCTCCTAAAGCTTAATTCCCTGCTTCTTGACCTTGGAACAGCAGGGACAGGGGAAAAGAAGGAACACATCCGACAGTTGCTGCAATAAGGATGGCAAAGTGGCCTCAGGGTTTAGGGCACAGATCTTGTTCTCAGCTCTATTTTATGCTGGATGTCAGCTATGGACATCTCATAAAACCTTTCCTTGGACTTGAGTTTCTTTGTCTTTTAATAGGGATGATCAATTGCTTTGAGATATTTGGAAGACAAGAAATGGCAGAAATTCTTGCAGCATTTCATTATTAAATATAGAACTAGACAAACACCTTTAAATTTTGTTATTATTCAGATAGATAAATATAGAGCTGGTTGCACTGAGTCCCTTCTGTGTTTTCCTTCTGTGAATGTTATAGCAAGTGACAAGCAATGTGGAATGAGGAAAAAAAAGAGAAAGAGGTAAAAGGAACAATTTTAAACTTGTATAAGAAACTGTTTACAGAAAATTAATTTTGACTGTGTTAGCTCATTTGCATTTGAAGCCTGACTTTAAGAGCTACAGCTGTCTTATAGAAAAAAAACACAATGTGATTTTACAGTAAAAGTAATAAAAAACCGATTCTAAAGTCTGCTGAACTCTCCTATATTCAAATCCCCGAGTAACTTCCTCTTATATGACATCTGAAGAATCTTATTTCTCTTCAAGAAACTAGTGTATAGCAAAATAAAAATACATCACACTTCCACAGGAAACTAAAAATAGAGATTTGCACCAAATGCACTATTACTGGCCAGGAGTCACCCACCGCTAAGGTACAAACTGAGCAAGGCAGTCAAATCCTAAAAGCTTAAGCAGAACAGCATAAATTGAAGAAAGAAGTGGGTCTAATTGTCCATAAGGAAGACAAGGAGGCAACATCTCTGCAAAAAGGGTAAGGGAAGAGTATTTTTCCTGACTAACTTAGCCTTTCAACTGCACAGAGCCAGAACCATGGAATCGACAGGAGGTCTTCCTTTCTGCCATCGTTGAGCACCAAGGGCAGCTCTATTACAACCAGCCCGACTGAAAGGCCCACACCCAAGACAGTCCTGATGATCAGAAGACTTAATCTCCAGACAAAACAGAACCAAACTTCCAAGCGATGTTCTTTTGGTTTGGGCCCCTCCACTTCATCTATGCTTACAGCTTATGACACAGAAGTAAATGGATAAACACATAGCTAATTTTTGGAGTCTCAAGATAACTTCAAAAGACCATTGTATACCACTGCAGGGAGATCTTTGCCTACTCTTCACTAACAGATCTGAAATATCCCCACTAGGACTGAAAGGAGATTTGTAATCACTGCAAAAGATCAACCTTCAAAGTAGTTTTGTATCAGTGAAGACAAATAGATATCAACATGCTGAGATGACTGGAAACTATGTTGAAATAACTCAAGAAGTACTGCCCAGTGTTACCTCTCTCTTCTGGTTTGGGGTGACCTTGTAGATAAAATAAAGCAATAGAAAGCCTGTGAGAAGAGCCAAGAAGAGAAGAAACATTAGCATAAAACATCGTTTTGTACAGAATAGCCAGAAAATGACGAAAAAGTCAGGAATGAACATAGACGGACTCCTGTGTTTTATTCCTGGATCTGCTACATCTTTAACAGCTCACCTTCAGTACATCACTTACATGTTTTTTGCACCTCCTATTCCTAGTTTATAAAAGGGATAAAGATACTTTTTGAGGTGTTTGCAGTTTTTTAGATAAGAAGTGTTGCACCTAAGAAGGGTTTTAAAATTATTGTTATTCCATTGGGCTTACACTTACCAACAAACAACTCAGAAGTCCTTCTTAGGAATACTGTAGGTAGAACTTGACTATGATCTTGCAAATGCTCATAAGGTGTTTTTGAAAATAATTTTTTCCTATGAAACTGTTGATGTAGACATCCTCCACAGAAAAAGAAAAGAGCATCTTGCAATAAAGTTCTAAGAGCATCTCGCAAAAGAGCCAGAACTGTAAATGCTCATGAAATGACAGCTTTTTTGTTGCATCACACTGACATTTCATGACAACATTTTGCACTTTTACTCTTTACATTTGTGTCATACATACAGTAACATTTGATTAGAATGAGCCTTTGTAAATTCAAACAAAAGCAATTTTATAACAGTACTTCCAAATTAAAAGAAAAAATCTATTTAATCTTATTGGCAAAGATATGTGTATATATATATACTTTATATATATATATATATATATATATAGTATATGTAATATATATTATTTATAATATATTATAATTGTGTATATATATGAATATAATATATAATAATGATAATTATATATGTGTGTGTATGTATATATTAGATATATATTTTAATCTCTGAGCATTTCCATTCTGTAGTTGTAACCAAAAAAAACCTATAGCATGATAATGCTGTCCTGGTGGCTGCTGCTTGAAGAAGCCAACTCCTACCCAACATCCTTAATGATTACTGACAGGCTCTTTCTAAGCATCTTCCAACATTTTTACTATATGAAAATACATTATAATATGTTTTTTCTATAATAATATGTAGTGGCATATGATAGTACAGCAATATATAATATTAGAAATAAAATGAATACTCCTGACTTCTACTGTGGCATGAGAATCTTTTGAAGATGTAGCATTACCACAGAATATTGCGAAACAGTAAGTTTTGTAGTAAGATGGTTAATAAAAATGGCAAAGACAAGCTCGGTATCAAAGCTGCTTTCCATTTATACACGGGGCCTCATCTAGTCAGCTAGAAAATAACACTCCCCTTCCATATTGCCGATTAACACATATTAGCAGCTGTACCAGAGAAGCATGGGCTTAGCACACTGCTGTGACTACGCCAAAATCTACTCAGAGCTGCTAATAACAAAGACATAAATCCTGTTCTGTATTACAGAGATACTGCCTTCATCATAAGAGTTGCTGAGCATTTGAAGTGAAATGCTACATTCTTCTTTTCTTACGTTTCTTCTTTTAATTACAGGATTTCTTCTAGGTATTTTCTAAAGTAACAGGTTTCCACAGACCAATTGTTCATTACAGTCACAATTTCAGAAAGGTTATAGTCACAGCATATTGTGTTGGTCAGAACAGTCACCTTAATCTGTGTTGTCCCTGACTGCTGACCATCTCTTCCTGTTATCTTATTTTTAAAATAGAATCTCCTTGGGAAAAGGATCACATCTTTGTAACATTTACCCACAGACTAATATAAGGCAGCTGCAATACGAATAAAGAAAAAGCTGTCAAGAATGAACAGAAGCACAGAGGGCTTCACTAGCCAGTGATAGAAATGATCTTTAAAACCCAGAGATGCCTGGCTTGATGTACTGTGCAAAAGGTTCAATTTCTCAATAATAAAGTTTGCATTTCAGTGTGAAGAGCTTTAGAACAAACACTGCTGGCATTTGTCCATCTAGGAGGTACCAACAGTGTATTATATAAGGACCAAAGATAAAATTAGATTGAGAACAATGTGTAGCATCTTCTAGAGCACAATGACTCACATCCACACATGAGACTGTCAAGCTGGAACACAGTCACATAGAGTGTAAAAACAAGGGCACAGTTGAAAGTACGTCTCTATATTCTTTTGTAGAAAATACGGAGAAGACTACAGAGCTAGAGACATGCTAGCGCTCTCCGGCTTATTGATCCCACAGGCCACAGAAATGTATAGATAAATAATATCCCCACCTTATTCCCTGTGCTCTGAAAACCACAATGCAGAAAAAATTCACAGGGGAAATGATGAAAAAACAAAGTATCCCTAAGAATAGTCTCAGGATAACCTGTTTGGAAGATGAAACCTATTCCTGTAAATAGCATGGCATTTCCATACTGCTTTCTTTGTATATCCTACCTTGGCAGAGCATGGAAAATGTGGGACTCTGTATGACTCTTCCACTCAGGAAAAGCATATTATTCCCACTGTGGTACACACAAAGTGAGTGAGATGAGTAGATGTTTGCGAACATCCCATCATTTCAACAAAGTAAGCAACAAACAATTGTTTAACCTCATTTCAGCTCCTTCTCCATCCCAGTAACTGTTGCTCAGCCTTTCTCATCAACCACTGTAATCAGAGTAAGGAAAGATCATGATTACTTTCCAGTCTGATACTAGCAACTTGAATCCACAACCACTGTTGTTTTTATAACTCATCAGAAAACATTCCTTCAAACAATTGCTGAGTCCTGACTAATGTCAGTGCCTACAGCAAATACTGTCAGGAAGCACCTCCTGAGCACTGTCAACACCTTTCAGTGAATGTGTTCAAAGAAGTTTCCCAAATTCTGTCAAGAACTATCAAAAGATGGGGTCCAGTGATAACACCCAATTGTTATCACCATGCAACAGCTGGTCAAAGGCACCTCCTGTCTTTATCCGTGATACCTAGGCTAGCAGAGAATGCCTAGAACATGAGAACTATGGCACTGCATACCAATAAACGAGAATTATTCATCCATTCTGTCCGAGTGAATAAAAAATTACTAAAACTACCACAACTAACATGTCATGAATCTTATTGATATGAGATTTACTCTGCATCATGTTCAGCTGAAATTTCCTTAAGATTTCTTTTTCCTCATCATACCTTTTTTGCTATGGCTCACTGTAAGCAACACTTCTCACTCCTCAATTTTCAATAATTATCTCATCCATACTTAGTCACAAGTTGACTAAAGTCATACATATTTAGTTTGTTCATATGAATTCACATGCAACTGTTTGACTCCCTTAGGAGATGTGAAAAGCAAGCTGTGCTTTTACAGAAAGGAGAAGAGCGACAGATTGTCCCTCAATGTGTGTGTGTATATATATACACACACACATACAGTGTATGTTCTGGCACATGGTAGGGTGTATTTACTGTATGAGGCCATATGCTTGAAGAATTAGAACAGAGGAAAAAAGCCAGTTTCTGAATGTTGTATGTCTACTTTACATATTGTCAAATAGATTCTAAATATATGGGAAACACAGTTCATGAGATTCACAACATAATCCACACAGGATATGCAATCTTATGTATGTGTTCAGGAGTCAGATTTGCAAGGAAAGAAGGTGCAGAACTTCTCCTTATCTGTATGAAGATGTACCACTGCTTCCTATCTCTTTGCTTTCTAAAATTCCTCTCTCAAAACTGAGCAAGCTAAATATAATGGAAGTATTAACACAGTCCTTGCATTATCTGGATTTACTGGACTAAGTTTTGATCAACTCAGTGATCTCTGCACCACACTGCATCAAATATATAAATATGTCCACAGCAAACACATAGACTCACTCAATGGATAAAAACAGTGTGAGTTAGAAGGCTTTCAATTAACAGAAAATGGCATAAGATGAAGAATTGGTTGAGAGCTGTAAACTGAAGCCAGATCAATTCTGATGAGAAATGGGGTTCACTATCTCCCACAGCAAGGCTGAATAATCACTTAAACTACCAAGGAAAGATCCTCCAACTTTGAATATCTTAAAGTCCAGCTTGGATGTTCTTCTGCAGGTTTTACTTTACTAACACAAGATACAGGACAGTTCCAGTGCTATGAAATTCCAGTGCCAGTTTTGTACTGAAGGCCAGATTCCTTCTGGCCTTAAAATCTAGGAACATATTACAGCAATATTGAATTTTACCCGATAAAAAGTAAACGAGAGTGTCTGTCCATGGGTTCTTTTTACATTTTTTCTCATTTTACCCAATCATTTTGCATATCTCCAGTTGCTACTGGAAAGAACCTAAACTAATGCCAAAAATAACTGAATGACCACAAAGAAGAAACAATGAACATTAACTGAAACAAAATGCCATGGAATAGTAGGTACTGAGTAAACAAGACTTTTCTGTGAATTAATTCAGTAAAAACTAACCTCAGGCTCCCCTCAACACCTATTCAAAATAGTAAATATTTTCCAGTTCTCAGTAACACTGCAAAGAGATCTGGCACTAGAAGGGCTTCTTTCAATTTTAGAAAATGTAGCTATACTTGTAAACAGAATAAATTTAAACATTCACAAAAAGTAACTAACACTTATGCTTTCATACCTTTTGTTGCCCGTGGTTTTGCTGGATTAGAAGCTTCTTTTATTTCATTCTGTGATTAGGAGGGAGAATTGTCCATTTTATTTGACACTTTCTCCATCCCACCAGTGTTTGAGTGGAAAGAGAGAAGACTAGTCCTTCAGCAGCAACAGTTTAAAAGTAATGGCCACAATGAATGCATTTATGTCTATTTATCTATGTCAAGTCTTGCCTTGAGGACTTATCATTAAAACAAGACTTGGAGCAATGGCTGTTCTGGGAAAATTCAAGACGGGAATTTGATCTTCTCTTTAGGCTTCTTAGTTTTATAGGTAATAAGACACATTCTTCTCTGCAGCATCTTCTGTGGAACCTTCTAACTGGATTACATAGTGATTACATAGATTACACAGTGGTCGTTGTAAAATGACCAGCTCTCTGATTTTGATAATTTATTGTATTAAATTAACAGTTGTGAATAATTCAAGCTACTCAAAGGCATTTTAGTCTAGCAAAGTGTGGGAATAAATGACTTCACTCAGCATCAAATCATGATCTCTTCAAAAATGTTCCCAAACCACAGATGCCTTAATAGGTGATCTTAAAAATAAGATTCCTCAAAAATAACATATTTGAAGCTCTGGTGCTTTCAGGGAAACCTAATCTACTGCTGTGTTGACACTAGAGATCACTTACACAATACATCTCCTAATATTTCAGATAGCTTCTGCCCACAGTGTACTTCTGTAGTCTTGAGAAATGTAACTTCCTATTCTAAACTGGCCACTGATTCTTTGTGAAACACAATGTCTCTTCCAATTTCAGTACTGCAGTTTCTCTTGCTATTAACTAGGAATACAATGTTTTCAGTTTCTTCCTCAAAGGTCTTCTGAGGATTAATTCTCAGATGACTTGAAGTGCTTTGATATTCACATGGAAACTATGAATGACTAGCAGATGTTGTTAACACATTGAAAATTTCTTACATTTCAGAATCTTACTATGTGAAAGAATAATAGAAAAACATCTCTTATTTTCTACAGCAGATCTCAAATTGAGGATTGATTTTAGCCTTCAAGTTTCTTTTAACTTTATTGGGCAAGGAAAGAAGATTGAAAGCAGGAGCTAGAAATGAACTGGAAATTCACATAGAACCTCTTCTCTAACTTATTAATAACCACTTCAGATCTGCACCACTAACCGCTATTAACTATTATTAGGGCACTTCACACCACTGGTTAGAAGCTTTTCTCCTACTATGCTGAGCAACCATGGTGTCCAGTCAGCCCGTGCATAGCGGGACTCAACATGTAATGTGAAACAAACAGCAACAGTGACAGGACAAAAGGGCCTTTGACAGAGAAAGATTGATGGTGGCAAACAGAGAAATGTCACAAAGCCAACCTCACGCTTGCCAAACTCCAAAGGCACATTTGTCATCTGTGGCACTTTCTCCCTGGTGCAGGCTGCTTGTCAAAGGGACTAGTTCGAGTGTTCAGCAGGCGAGGAGACGTGGAGGTGAAGAAGTGAAGACATCATTCTTCATTACTCACTTCAGAAAGGGGGAAAGGAAAATAAGAAAGAGTCGACTACAGTACAGTCTTGATTAATTACCAGACTTGGCAGTGACAATGAAAGCAAGAGAAGAGAGAATTTCATTGCTGTATACACTGAGCGCAAACACAATTTCTCCAAGAACCATCAGCTAAATGAAGCAAGAATTAGCACTCAGACCTGAAGGCTGAAAACACAGACCTACAGAGATGTCCAGCTCCATGCACAGCTGCTCTAGGTCTCAGGCCTTTGTGGTGGACAAACTTCATGGACTGTCAGCAACTTTGGCCTTCGCTATAAACAAGTTCTTGCATATGGAGTTAGTAATGCAGAAGTCCCATGTAGAGACAATGAAATTCTGATGCGTAAAACCGAAATGGCTACAAAGAAGATTAAAAGACATTTAATGTGTTATTTGCATACAACTCTGATGTTTTTACTCAGACTGATCTCTTTCCTAATTTCAGTGACTTTTGTTTGAAAAACCTACCCATACAGCCAAAGCTGTCAGTAACTGGTCTCTCCTGAGATATTATTAAAAGCAATTTAGAGTGCAAACATGCTAGAAAAGCTACTCATAGCAAATGCCATTATGGCTCTCATATTGTATGCAGTTAGTCTTCAAGAAAAAATATGTTAGTTTTTTTTCTTCCCTCATTGCAAACATAAACTCAGCCTGTGATCTGAAGTTTTCACCTTTCCAGCTCATACATCATCTGAAATCAATTTTTGACTTTTTAAACAATTACATAAAATATGCAAAACCTGAAGGAAGATGTATATTTTTTCTCTCAAAATCATGCCAACTTTAGCAAGAGTGAAAAATACTTCAAATGCACCTTTATCTATATATCTCTCAGTTCCAAGTCTGAATAGATTATGAATTGTTTTCATTATTACGTATTTGAGTAAAGGGGCTTGAAATCATATTCCATCAGGTTTCAATCACAGTGGCAGTTGCTGGAAACCACTTCTCCCAAGTATATTAGTAGTAAAATTGCTTTCAACAGTGATTGAGTGGGATTAGACCAACCAATGACAATCACAGGTAAACAACTGGTCATTTCCCCAGTACATAATAAAGCCCAAATATCTAGAGGTCTAGTGCTGTTGAAGGGTTCTTTCTAAGTATGCATCTCTCCAGTACTAAAAATAATGGACTCAGAGATAGAAGATCTGGTCTATGAACTATATATTTTCACAGCCCTGGAACAAGGAATATTTTCTGAATTACATGGTCTGGATGGGGGTAGCTTACCCACCAGTGTAGCCTCTCCTGTTCTCCCTTCTCCTATCTGTGGATCCAGAGAGCTTGGACAACAGAAAATTACACAGGTATTCAATGCAAGTACACTTTTTTTTTTTTTTTCCAGGAAGAATTAGTCAATTTCAGAGTAAAGGCAAACTTCTTTCTGAAACTTTGTAAATCATTACCCACAGCACCATTTTCATGTAAAATTACATTACCTGTTTTATTAGAATTTCTCACAAAGCAAAATCCGAGTGCAAAATCCTGAGAAGGATGTAAATTTTTGTGCATTTTTATAACAGTTTTAATTTTTCCTAGTTCTAAATTACAGCTTAAGGTGCAGAAAAGATGTAGTACTACTAGGAACCTATCTTTTCTCTGACACACCTTATTCATTGATCCCCTGCAATGGAGGCTAATTCTTGAAAGACCACTCCACTTCAAATCCGTTATCCATGGTCAGTGGTTCTTCCCAGTCCCTCCCTAGAACAGAGGCCTCAGCACAGCTCTGAAGATCTGCATCATTCTACCCCCACTGCCATCAAGTCTACTCTGAAAGCACCCAGATCTGTTCTCAAACAAAGAAAAGGAAATGCACCTTCAAATCCTGAATGGGTTTCCCCTTAACTCCTCCCTGCAGATATCCATATGCTGCCTTTTCCACCTAAGTCTCCAAGTCACCACCACAATCCTTCTTGCTGTCCTGCCAATGAAGCCTTGACAACACTTCCTCTTACATCTTAATACCATCGGCCATTATGAGTGACATCACAACACATGGCTTGAACATACAAATTACCTTCAGTTTCAGTTTTGGACAAGATGTAAGAAGTTCTTCCCTCGTCTGATGCACTGTATATTGGTATGTAACTTCTTCTATCAGCTGGAGTAAGAAACTCTCAGCTGTGTCATAACTCCTCTCCCTGGATGCTGATAATCTGTTAGTTCAAACATTAAGACAAGTATTTTGAATTTGTACATAACAAAAATATGATTTCTGCCTCACCAATCTTAAGGTCTAAATCTCACTCTTGCTATTACTGCAGAACCCTGAGATGGACAAACCATGCAGGAGAGCACTAGCCTCTGGCTGCAGTTCTGTTGTATTTCTGTCTTTAGATAAAGGAGACAGACCTTTTTTTTGAGTGCTTGGTCAGAAGTTGTCACAGTATAGCTTAAGCAAGGATGGGATTTCTATGGGTTTTATACACAGATTGCTCCATAAGTAATGCTGCCTATTTATTTCCGTGGAAACTACAACAGATACAAAGAGTACAATCACACTAATTGATAGAGCAAATGCTCAGTTATAAAACACTACTGTTCATCATAGTTACCACCATTGGCTATGTGTTTTCACTAGTGATGAACAACAGCCCGCACACCACGCTCATAAAAATGTGCACCATGGAAGGTGAACCACTGCTATTGTCACCCCTGCTGAAACACACCACCCACCACCTCACTGTGCTTATAGTCACTATTTGCTCCATAATTCTTCAGTAAATGAATGTCAGTGAGTGCAATTTTTTTCTGTGTGGAGGAATTCAACGGCACATCCACATTACCATTTCAGATGCCATTTTGTCAAACTGCCTCTCTGCTGCTATCTGTCACACAGCAACAACACATAATGAAATACTGACAGGAAAATTTAGCCTCTACTGCCATACCATCATACCTCTGACATCATGGGCCAACTTAATGAAGTAGAAGGCACCACTTTCAGAACAGTGCTCATAGAAAAGGTTAAAAGTATTCCCATATCAGAAAGAACATATATAAACTTCTGCAAAAATACTGAGTGGATCTTGGCTATCCCTTAGTCCTGCTGTTTAAAGAGAATGATCTCCCTATACCATGCTTACCTGCAGCTCTATCATGTAGAGAGCACATAAATCTGTATTCTTTCTACCAGGTGCTAAACTCCAGGGGACACAGGGTGAAAGAGAAATGCATCCCCCTAGGTTCAATATCCACAAAAGCAGCACCAAAGTCCTGTCACTTAGTGTGTGTTCAGGTGTATTTCCTCATTCTGCATAAGCTGGTAAAAAGTATGGATCAGAAGCTTAATGTTTTTAACAGCCACCTAACAGTACAATCAATACTGCCAAATGCCATGGGCTATCCCTTGTTAATGCCCTCACATTAGGGGTGTCTCTGATTTAAGATACGTTTTATGGCTTCCAGCATTTGATCTATACACTTCACTTGTCTAAATGGAAAGAAACAAACATCTTTTGTCACTGCAAAAAATATACATGGGCTGTGCAACTATAGAAGAAGCAGAGTATGGACATTGGGGAGTGGTTGCAGATCAGAATCACATTCATTGCTGTTCTTGGCTCTAATTAACAGACAAAATCGCAAAGATCTAGCATAGAAGTGGGAGTGAAAGTCAGGAAAGCAGAGAATGAGAACAAGGACAAGAGCAACTTTCATGTGACTTCTCACATGAGTGAGAGTGATTTGGGGTGCCATAAATATGAGGACTGCAAGAAGACTCAGATTTTTCCTATCTGGGGATTGTGCAAAAAAAAAAAAAAAAAAAAAAAGGCACAGGTTTTCCTTCTTTGGGACTTGTGTAAAACCTACTCCTCTCCGGTCCTAATGCTGTATCACACAACATAAAGGTATTTCTGTGGGATGACATATGGTAGTAAAAGTGAATATGCAATTACATGGGAATACTGTTAGGCCTCCTGTGATGAGCTGATAGTGTGATTACTAAGCACAGGCACTCATTGTCCTACCGCAAAAACATGGGGATGGAACCACAGAAATAGCATTCAAGAGATCCAATTCCTGAGAATTACACAGTAGGCATTGTGTATGTGTCTATGCGTGCATGTGTGTAAACAAATATGTGTAGATACACACAAACACACAAGATATACAGTCTCTACTTAACATCCATAAACTAATCACAGCCTTGACAGGTCTGTCTTGATCCAGATAAACTGCACAGTCAAAACCTATGTTCTCTACAGATGCATCTCCAGATTGTTACATTTGTGGACACATCTCAGTGAAAAGCATTCTTCACTAAAGGATGACATACAGCATCCACATGCTTTAGAGAGTTTTGTTATTATGACTATATCATAGCAGCTTATCCTATGTTTCCATTCCTGGGGTCTCCAAGGAAATTCCTTTGCACTTTGTTGCACCTTGTTAATGCTGAATTTTAGATTCCATTATGACAGACACCAGGCTTTACATTTCCACAGGGGTTTCTGTTCTCTGCTTTATCAACCAGCACAGACCTTGCACTACAAAACAATTCTGATGAGCAGATAAGACATTGCTCCTCCCTGCAGCTTAGCCTACCTACTACCTTATCTTAGATCAAAAATTTTATTCCATATACAGTGGCAGTCTTATGCAATGGCTTCTTCCCATTTAAATAAATCTTTCACATTCCACGTTTTCATCATGAACTATTCAGTTACATGTTTCCTGCCCTGTGAAAAACGAGGGGACAGGAACTTGAGAGCCCCTTGCCCCTAAGAGAGTGGTACACTGTGCTCTGAAATGCATACAGGGATTTCTTCTAATATACTATCAGCTGTAACTCAGTAGATACTTCTGTTTCACCTCTGACTATCAGCCTCATTTCTTTCCAGTCCACACATTTCCAGTTCGCTTTCCCTTAAGGAAAGAAGAACACAGGACAGGGGTGGTAGAGAGAAGGAAGAGGAAGGCAGCCCATGCTGCCTGTTTGTCATAGCAGAAGAAAGGTGTGCAGGGGATGGAGTAAGACTCAAAGTATAATCCAATAATCACAGCTCAGGGAGAAAAGCACTTTGAGGAGTGTAACATATTTGGAATGTGATTTTCACTTGATAACCAGATTTTCTTTCATATTCTCTTCCTTTGCCTGGTTTTCTCTCCCCATTCTGTAGCACATGGGAATATTTTCTTTCTGTTATTAAAGTGGAGTTTTTTTCTCACATGTTCTCACCAGTAGAGGAAAGGGGAAGGAAAGGGAAAGGGGAAGGAAAGGGAAGAGGGAAGAGGGAAGAGGGAAGAGGGAAGGAAAAAAAGCAGCATTCTCTTCAAATCCAGCTAGAGTAGCTCAGGAATCAGCTAAGTTGGATGGAATAGGAGACAGAAATTGAGAGCTTCTGGCTTTGCCCTTCCCTTAGGATTTGCTGTGTGATTTTACGTTTTGCAGTAAAAGTCCCAGGGACAGCTTTCAGGCTTTGCTCTGCAGGCTTTGGAAGTAAGAACTGTATTTTCTATCTCATAACTTCCCTCCCTCATTTTAATGTTTCAAAGCCTTTAGGACTCAGCATCATCATTACTTGCCCTGCGCAAGGGGGCCTGTGGGCAAGTACAGTGAATCCAGGAGCAGAAGGTAGCAGCTATTGTGCCGCACTGACCAAAGTTCAGCCAAATGGAGGGGAAGGAAAAGAAAAGCCCTGCTACCATCCATATGAATGACAAATACAGTCTGGTAACACAGGGTCTAGACTAGTGGAGGTCTGGGTTGTTGTGCCTTTCCACCACAGTGAAGTACTGATCACGTTATAGCACTTCTCCAAAGTTCAGTTTCTCAGTCTGTAAAATGGACTTGCATTGGCACTCTTCCACAAAGCACAAAGATCTACAGACTGTCAGATAAGTGTTAATTATCATTAAAAATATGATTCTGTCCTAACTCTTTCAGACACACAAGCAGCAGCTTAGAAAGTGAACAGCACAATCTCAATAACGATGATCATCCCAACAGCAGTGGTTTAGCTCTGTATAAATCAGGCCTGGCAGTTTGATGAGTTGCAAGGAAGGCGATATTATGTCTCAAGAGGAATGGACAAGTGCTGACAGCTCACCAAGACTTCCTCTACGCAGACATTAAGTAGCTTTCTGCAAATGCTCAAATTCCCGTGAGAAAAAAGAACAGTGGGAAGAGAGGAAAAGAAAAACATTTTGTAAACTTTTTTTCTCAATTGTTTTGACTTCTGCTGCTGCTCCATCTCTCTCCCTAGCTCTTTTTATTACAAATTAAATAATTACTGGGCTGTAGCCCAAAACACTGAAGATTTCACATCTTGTTTGGTCTAATTATATCAGCCGGCCTGACAAAATGGTTTCATCAATGGAATTGCATTGCAAGAGCTCTGTCTAATCAATTCTTTGACACTTAATTAAGAACTCTGCTGGTCTGTGAGGATTCAGGGAAGAGGGGGGAGATGCTGGGCAGTGGAGTGGATATGCAACGTAGAGCACAGGTTGTTAAAACTCCTGGCACAAATGGACCTCTAGTTCCTTCACTGCTCTTGCTCATCTTCCAGCCTTAATATTACACCTCACACTTTATCCGTCTCTAACTACTCACTTCAGGTTTTTTTTTATTACTTTAATCTCAGCCCTGCTACCACTAATGGCTTCAAAACCCCTCTAGGGCCTTAGATCTATTCTCAGACAGATGTTTCCAAAGCAAGCTGCAGCTAGCTCTTCAAGCAGAAAGTGCATTGGACCTCACACACTAATCAGCCTGCAGTTCAGGCAGCATTTGGAGAAGAAACCTCCACAGAGAAGTCAGGCTGCCACCATGAGAGGAATCCCAGAGGGCTCATGTACTTCCCCTGAGTCAGCAGCCACCCTCTGTCCCATTGTGCACATTGCCTGCAGATTCTTGCCAGCTGCAATGGAAAGCTTTCCTTTGAAACACACTGCTGCCAATGTGTGTGAGGTGGGATCACCTAAAAAAACAATGTGTGGTCTATGTCTCCTGCAAACACGTGGCTGTGTTTCTTCAGAATGACCAGAAGTTTAAAAAGAACAAACAGATAACAACTGATCTAGCACAGATCTTGCAATTCACTGCAAAGCTAACCCAGCAGCATATTTTGAATAACTTTATACCAGCAAGATATGTTTAGTCTGGATCAGTGCATTGTATCAGTTGGTGGCTGTGTGCTTTGATCTAGCCCCAGAGCAGAAAGTAAAACCTGGGAGCTGCTTAAAAGATACCATTTAAGAAAGTGGAATTAAAAAGAAATAAAATCAAATAATAGAAAACAACCAGTCTGTCCAAGTGAAGTTTAAAGGAAGCACATGGGAGTTGCATTCAATGATATTTCAGTTGCCAAAGCTACGTTACCAGGCTATCTCCACAGCCTCCACTTGCTGCCCCTGTCATGGAAGGCCATAGCTCAGATTATACAAGAAATGTGAAAACAGAGGGCCTAACAACTGTATCATCTGCCGCTTTCCTGTAAGACAACAGAAAATCAGATTCAGGTCATCCTCATAATTGCAATGTCAGCATCCAAATGAAAGTGAAACAACAGTTCACAAGAATTACTGCATCTGCATAGAAATAAACATGGTACATGGAACACTGAAGCAGTCACAAAAAGTGTAATGTAGCAGCACAGAAGAAGGGCTATTCTTCCCAGATTACTGGTATCTGTAGGATCATGCATCTAAGGCTCCTTACTGCAGTTTTTAAAGATACTGGGCAAGAGAGAAAAAAAACAAGAGAACCAAGTAGTAACAAGTAAATATATGAACTTCCTTGGGAAAGTATGTGTACCATATCAGACTGAAGAAATTTCTTGTTCAGGTCTAAGAAAAGGTAAAACATCAGGGAGAAAAAAAGAGATGGAGATACTCTAGCATAGCCAGACTTTCACTAAAACACCTGAGTTTTCAATAGTGGGAAAGTGGACAAGACGAAAGTGGACATGGTGGAAGGCCAAATGATTTATTGCAAAAAATACAATCACCAACAGACACTTCTTCACTCTACTCATATTTTAGAGGACAACGTGAGCAATTAATACCTTTCCATGTTGAACTCCCCAAATTTCACAGTTTAACTTTGGATGAAAGACAAGCATTAAGAAGAATTAAACCTTTTACAGTTTAGGATTCAAATTTGAGAATTGCCTTTCAGGTTCATCCAAAAAATCAGATGCTTGTTAGGAAAGGATTCAACTAACATGAAATGAGAAAATTTACCAGCATTTTCTCAACATCTGAAACAAAATAGCTTGTAACCCTCAATTCTTCTATTTGTTAGGTCCATTCCTGGAATGAAAATCCACAATAGTCCAAATAGAATGAAAAGAATATCTATGTTAAAAAAAAAAATAAATCCAATTGCTAAGTGAAGCATGTCTAATTTTTATCATACAAGTTGATAGCACTGACACACATCTAGGAGAACTCTTGCATCCGTTGTCACAAATGGGAATGCAAAATGCTAACGGTAGTCGAGTTAATACATACACCCAATTTAAGCCATAAAACATTTTTTAAAAAGCCAGCCATAGCGCTCTGAACCAATACAAAACTAGAGAAAAGAAAGCAAGCATCTTCCTTCAGTTCTCTGCTTGTAAGAGGGTTAGCATCATTTAAGCAGCATCTAGAAGAACTGGTCTAATTTTCTCTTTGTCAGCTTTTGTCACTGTCCTTCTCCCAGCCTCAACATTGTCTGTAGGAGATCTTTTCCCTTTGCACCTCATGCTATTAGGAAATGCTTTTCTATATTCCCTTCTCACTACTGTCAAGCTTTCAAATTCCCTTTTTTTCTCCCCAAAAAAGCACAATACATAACACCTCTACTTCTTTATGCTTTCTTTCACTGTCATCAGTGGAGATGGGTCAATTTACACAATGGAAAACTTTATTTATACTAGAAAATAAACAAAATGATGAAAATAACAACCGAGAAATTCTTTTATCCACTGCTATAACAGATTTGAGCTTGTAGCTTGAAACAAATTGTGACTTTAGAGAAGAATTAGCTGACTATCTGTATCAGCTAGTAACAAAAAACCACACACCTAAGAGCAAACAGAACATGAAACTAGTGAAAAAGGGCAACTGGAAATTAATTAGGAACAGAATCACAAAGATCAAAAAAACCATTTTTATAAAGCTCTGTGTTGACTGCAGCCTTTTGGTGTTGCTTGACTGTCAGGAAGTTAATATTTTGTTGTAAGAAATGTGCAAATCCTTCACATTTGTAGTTCCTTAATTTTTGGTGGTGGGTTAAAAAAAAAAAAAAAAAAAAAAGAAAAAGAGAGAAAGAGTGAGAGAAAAAGGTCTATTTGCTTCTTCCCAAAGAATATGATTTCAAATTTCAATTAAAATGAAATGAGCAGCACGATTATCGCTATGGAGCAGGCGCCTGGTAGCGGCAATAGGCCTCTTTCACTGCCATGGCAACCGGCCCTCATTGTCACGGCTACCTTGGCACTGCACGCATTGTCAATGTGTGAGCCTGACTGATAATACACAATCAATACCCCATAAGCAGCAAACATCATTTTCAGTCTAGAGGAAAGAAAAAAAAAAAAAAGAAAAGGAAAAAAAAAGAAAAAGAAAGGGGAAAAAAAGAAATGCCTGCAGAAGAGAAAAAGAAGGAAAGAGGAACAGGGAAAGTGAGAAAAACAAAGAGAGAGAGAGAGAAAGAAAAAGGGATACCTTCTTCTACCTAACTCTGAAACACTTTTCACAATGAGGCCTGCAACTTTTTTTCTTTAAAACAAATAGCTGGAAAAATCCCACCAGCACGTATGAGCACCTGCTAAGTCCTTCTAATAATATATGAAGTAATTGTTTACACCAACATTAGTAAGAATCAGCAAAACACCACATGAACCAAGAGAATGCTTTTGCGTATCATCAACAGTAATTCTGATAATGCCAAATTCTCAGGAAAGAGATGGCAGAGCCCAGAGCAGGAAGCTGTATGGATCATTGGGTTTTTGTTTCACTGAGTATAAAAGCAAATAAATAAATAAAACACTCGGGGAACAAAAAGAATATGAAGGTAAATGGGGAGTCTACTCTTCAAACATGGAGGAAAAAGTGAACCATGACATAAGGATGGAAGCAGGAGGATAAGCAAGGGAACAAAAAGTCCACTCAGCATTAATACCTTAATGTTTTTGGTCACCTCACGTTCTTCAATGAACACTGTGTCCCTTTACCTAATGTTTGTTTGCGGTACGATGCAATCATGCCCCATTACCAGTGTAACACGTGAATAGGAATGAAGAATAAGAAAGGACATGCAAATAACTGTAAACACAAAAGTGGAAAGAAATAAATGAAAAGGGCAGTGCACAAAGAAATGGGGAAAAAAGTGAGGGAAAAACTTGACTTCAGTGTGAGTGACCTGCATGCACATCTGTGCAGATAGATTCAGCAAACCATACAGAACTGATAGCAGTGTGTTAGGTTGACATGGCCCCATGCAGTTAGAAATGTGGCCATGCAGCACCTGCCATTTTTCTCTCAGGTATAGGTCAATAGGCAATGCCGTGGAGTTTTCAGGACAAGCTGGAGTATAATCCCTACACAGTGATATGAAGTGTCTTGAGTTTGAAGATATTCTATTCCCCAAAATGTCTCTAAGGATAAGTATTAGCAAATTGTGACCTCACCTGAGAAAGTGAGGGGATGGTAAGGAGCTGGATTCCTTTCCTTTAGGTACAGACATAGTGATCTCAAAAACTCCTTAACAGGACTGCAAACCATGACAGATCACCCAGCCATGTGGAGGTTAGATTCTGGCATCTCAAACTCTTGCACACCTCTGGATGCTATAAAGGGGCTGAAGGCTAAGAGGAATGTCCACGTTCCTGTTCAGAATGGCTCAGAGAGAAGTAGCCCATGTTCTCAAAATATCTTCTTTCAGACTATTTTATTCTCTTCAGCACTTTTACATAATTCTACAAGGAACTACAATTCTACAAGAAAGACATTTTGCTGGTATACAACAACTTTTGGGTTCCATAGCAATGCAGAGCTAGCTGATGGCACAACATGAAACTGATAAGTTTACTAAACACATAATGAAAAGTTTTCCTAAATCCCATAAAAGAGAAAATTTGGTAATAGATCTGCTACATGACAACAGAGAAGAAATCCCTAGGTGACTTAGATAAGCATGGGCAGATGTAAAATCATCTCATTTTATGGTTTACCCTTTCTTAAAATTCAGCATTGCATGTACTGCATCTACTGAATCCAGACATGCACTTTTGCTGTACACTGGCATCTTCTCACTGGTGTGCTCCTCTGGGGTATTAGAGGCAATGTTAATTAAAACAAACAAACAAACAAAAACTAAACAACAACAACAACAAAAAGAAACAAAAAACAAAAAAGCAACCTTAACGTGCATTCAAATAAAATATAGCAGTAAAAATATGTTCCTGAATGAGACTGTTTAGATAGAGTTCCTACGACCAGCTGTACAATGCAGCTGTTGTTAATAGTTCAGGTTTCCTAAATAAAGGACTCCTGTAAATACACAGCAGTATAACTCCCAAATGCAGTATCAATCATCTCCTGTGTGAAGGATAAGCAAATCATACAGATATCCTGAGTCCAGGAAGAACTCTGAATTAGTACTTTAGCAATATACTTTGCATTCCCATACAAAGAAATGTAATCAAAGGAAAGTTACCCGGAACAGCTTAAGCCCTTCTCTTTCTAATTCAAGTCTGAGGAAAAAAAAAAAAAAAAAAAAAAAAGGATGTAGGTCTGACTACTCCTTATCTAAAGACAACCATGGGCACATATCATGCAGCCCTGAATCTTTTATGTGCCTTTATACACTCTTTGCTCTTCTGAAACCATATGATAGCATCTTCATAAAACACACATTCACTAAGGAAAGATTAACTGTAACTTGCACCTTTATTTGTCAAATTCACACTGCATTACAGATAGGATAATTGGGCCCCAGTTGTCTAACGTTTATGGAACAAACCTCTGATAACAACACATTGATTGACAGCTCCATTTGCAGAATACAAACACAGTCTGTTGGATTGTAATTTTCTAATTGTTAATGCTAAAGGTAAAAAAAACAAAATTAAATAACAATAAAGGACATACTTGATTAAAAAAAGAAAAAAAAAAACAGTGACAGATTTTCTCCCTAGGGTTTCAGTGAGGTCTAATAAAGTTATTCTAAAATAATACTTTAAGAAACCATAACCTCAGGCTTGTCAGGGATGTCTCTTATCAACTCCTACCATCTCAAGAACTACTTTCCAGATACTTAGTAAGCTTTCATTTTATTTTTCCTTTAAGGAATTGCTTTCCATCTTACCTTCTATCTCTCATCCTGACCAATCCTACTAAATCACACAGTCTGAAAATGAATACAAACCCACAGCAGACGAAAGCAGCAATCTGTTCAGTTTTGGCTCTTTGTCAGATTATCTGATCTAGTCTGACTTTCAAGCTCTGTTTGAGACAACGTGTCAGCAAAAGCAATCAAAACCAATTTTGTTTACTGTATTCTTTTTAATAATTACAGCCTTTTATCATTTTTCTAAAGACAAATGATTAACAAGATCTAATTTGTTCTATAATTAGCAGAAAGAAATAAATTAAACAGTTGTTCTTTTTCTCCAAAAATATTTTTAAGAATATCTATCAAGTATATTACATAAATTCATGATACATAAGTAATTACATAATGTGACCTTGTCACTACCAAGACAAGGTTTGCAGTCGTAAATGTCTCATCTGAACAGCTCATTGCAGGACTAAG
This sequence comes from Chrysolophus pictus, assembly GCA_037305975.1. Taxonomy (NCBI): domain Eukaryota; kingdom Metazoa; phylum Chordata; class Aves; order Galliformes; family Phasianidae; genus Chrysolophus; species Chrysolophus pictus. The sequence goes on along the minus strand of CM074580.1, from coordinate 40,338,272 downwards.
GCCTGACATACAGAAAAACATCCTCTGTCCTGACAAAAGGATGTATATGTTGCTTTTGGTATTTGGTATTTGAAATACACTGAAGAACACAAAATTCCTTCTTCGCATATTTTACAAATGTTTGAAAAAAAAAAAGCGAAAAGAAAATCTGCAATACATCAAAACTAACAACACTCTTGAGACCCGACAGGATGCACATAGCACGTGACAGGCTGAAAATACAACTAGAAAGAACAGGACACAAAGGAAACAGCAGTCTGACTGAAACACTGAAGGCCTTTCTGTGAACTTCCTGGGTCTAAAATGAGATCCAGACTCTAACCTGAATATTTACGGCTACTTATTTACTGTTTGTACTACACAAAGTAAAAAGTGTAATAGCCACACAGTGGAAAGTTAAGTTTCATATAGAACAGAGAGAAAATTTTGCCATCGATATGCTCAGTTGATAGCAAAGCCCCAATGAATCTCGTAAATCATTTTCTATTACAAAGCCTACCTCTTCCAAAGTGATCTAACAGGCAGTTCATCTAAGCTGGCATGAGCAACACCCACCTGAAACAAGGAATCAGAGCCAGGGTTGAATGTGTCTGGCTTCCTTGGGTATACAATCTCTCTTGTGCCTCATAACCTCGACCCTGTCCTTACAGCTTAGGGAAAGAGACTCCAGCATCCAATGGAAGTAATGATTTTAAGTCAAAGTTACAGCACAAGCTGCTTATAGATGAGGCTACAAGTGATTGCAGGGGATGTTTGACAAAACCCATCTGATGGCTGGAAAGGCAAACACAGAAAACAGTCTGCTGCAGCAAATGCCTACAAGGCATTGAAGGGCATGAAATGCAAAGACTGTTGTGAGGGAAAATAGGAAAAGTGAAAAGAAGCAATTCTTGGTCTTTCAATTAGGAAGAAAAAGACACAAAGAAACACACAGAAGGAATGTCGAGATGCACTTTTGTTCGGAAACAAATCCCCTGGAACAGCCTCCACTGACTGATGATGGAAACTGTGCGCCTTTCATAGCCATTTATAATTAGACTGGGTATATTACTGTTGAAAATGACATAAAGAACAAGCCTGCAGCAAATGCCAGGGGAAGGACCGAATGGTGCATGTGTTTTATGTCTAAGGCACCTTTCACTTCACCTTTAAGTGCTTCCTAGTCTTTTTGCGTAAACTTGTTAATCCCACTATACTGGCAAAAATCCAACTTAGTAATTAGTTTCTGCCTACCCTACACTTCTTCTTGCGGCTTTGATTTGTTCTAGCATTCATTATCATATCTTGCCTTAAGTGAAGTATAATATTGTGCTGCCACATTCCACTCCAGAAGTAGTTGCTAACGCACACAGAAGTGGAATGTGGTGGCTGTTTAAAAGAGCTCAGCAAACATGAAAACGTATGACAGCAAGTGGAGGAGGAGATCGCAGCCAATACAAATCTGCTGCAGAAACAGCAGAAAATAGCTCCTTAAACTGGAACTAGACCAGAACCCTGGATTTAACACATCTACAATTGTGAAAACTGACAGAAGATCTTTACAAACATCAACAGCCAGGAAATGGGCCTATGTTTTACCCTAAAATGGCACTGGAATCAGTATCACTTTGAAGGGCAAAAGATCTTTTACTGAAGTCATTACCATTACTTCCTGAAAACAAAACAAAACAAACAAGAAAACTGGTTGGTTTGGGTTTGGGTTTTTTTGACATCTTCTCCTCAAGCCCTGAATAACTCTATGCAAAATCTGATAAGGTCACGGCCCAAGACAGTGAAGCTGCAAGAAATCAACCAATTTCTTTTGTAGACAACTCTCCTTTCCTGATTTTTTTGCACACGTATCATGGCAATTTATGAAACAACAAAATCCCACAGACCACTTGAAAAAGTAACTACAAACTTAAAAAATAAGATGTTGGGTTCTTTTCCTCTCAGCAAAAACTTTGCAAATTAAGTCTCTAGTTGGTTTGTTTTTTTCCGCTTAGAAGTTCACCCACTCTAACAGCACACAAGATTACTTACTTTTAAAATGCAAATGTTCAAAAAAACACATAGCAGAAAAAAAGAATCATTATTTCTTTTCTCTGTTCTTCCCAATGAAATAATTTGCATGGATACCACATGCAGCAGCAATCCCTGAGAAACTACAAACTAGGATCTCAGGAGACATGGGAGAAGAACTAGAGATGACAGTATTTTCTGACATCTATTACAGTTATTGTTCACTTTTTTTTGGAGAATAGCATCGATACTGAAGAAATATGAAAGCTTTTTTTTTTTTTTTTTCCTATAACTGCAAAGCAAAAATAAATAACTGCATTAGTTAAATCCATTCTCACATCTTGAGAGGTTATTTATTTTCTCTGAGGGCTGATAAAAGTTCCCGATGACATGCTTTCTAATTTTAAAATCGCTCTCACTTCACAGTTCTGAAAAAGCTGATGTCAGGGAGTGAGTGGGTGGGTCTGTTTTAAGTGTGATTCACACGTTAGATTCTCCTGTCAGCTCATGCATATTCAGAAGTGCCATCCACAGGCCACGTGGTTCACAGGGAGTCCGAGCAGGAATGGGTCATTTTGAAGGAGCTAATTAAGACAGGGAGAAGAGGAAAGTTGTTACACCATCTTCGTCTGTATGTGTCAGGCATGCAAATGATATGGGCCATATCTATGCTGCAGTAGAATATTTCCCATTTGCAAATGGGTTCTTCCTGTCCTCAGCCCTGTCTCTCCCCACTAGTGTATGCAGAAATAAAGCCAATTATTTCAAGGCCTTCCCCATAAATAGAACAGTGTTTTCAAATATGCCTGGGATTGCAGCACAGAACTATATCCCAAGCCAAGGCTGGTTTGCAGTACAACAACGGTGTAAGTGTTGTACTTAGGAGTCAACCTGAAATAACACAATGTCTTGCTAACACGCCATCTCCTCTGTACACATTTTTACATACTGTGTGTTTTTAAGGTGGGTCTGAACAGGACATCTCTTTGCCAGGACAAAAGAAAAAACCCTTCCTGAGACCTTAGTTATTTTACAGGGAATGGGAAATTTTGAGATATCGGAGATGAGATATGGCAAGAGAATGACGACATCAATTGCCTCTAATGTGAGGCACTCTTAAAACAAGCTGGCCTGCTTCTCAGATCATCAGAGTACCTAGCAAAACTACATCTTTGTTTCTCCAAAGTCCTTTGCAAGGCAGAAGTGTTTTGTCTCTTCCCTGGATGAGGAAAAAGATGCTATGGAACGATCAGATGAAAAACGTGTGATATCGCCACAGGAGAAAAGACAAGATTCACACGTGACAGCCACACAAGAAGAATCTGTATAATGGCTGCTGGACACAGATGTTTTCTGAGGCACTCTCTGGCTCTCTCATTCCCTAGCATAACCCACAATGAACAGCCTAATCACAAAGTCTCTGCAAATCCTGCCTTAGCCTAAGCAGCTGGCAAAGTGCAGTATACATCTCTTGGCTTTCAGAAGTTAGCAAGCACAGCTGAGGTGGGGGAGGTAAGAAGGAGGCTGGGTGGTAGGGAGGGAACGTGTATGATACAGACACACACAACACTGTAATTAAGGGTAATTTCAGAAGCATTTACCTGTATTTCAGTGTCTAACAACTTTTCACTTGTGAATGCTGCAAACGCCTCAGCTCTACAGACTGATCTTGTTTTTATGATGCTGGGATGGGAGGAGCAGAAAAATGAGTCGTTCTCAGAATTAATTACCTCCCCTGATTTGAGCAACATTCTCAACCAGAATTCAGACAGTTTAACTCTTACTCAAGAGGATTTAAGTGCATACACCGAAAACAGAAAAGAAATGGAGCCGTGCCTGGTGTGTACATACACGGAGCTATTGCAGAGGCTCCCGTACCTGCAGAGCATTACCAAGAAGCAATGTCATCATGTGGAAAACTCAGCAGTTTTGAAGGTCTACAATGAAACGCTAATTTTACCTAATACAGTATTTAGCTAGCAAAGAAGGTACCATAAACCTCTCCTTTGTTCAGTCACCACACTAAAAATCACTCCATGACTTCCACCTCTCCTGCTTACTTCTGATCAACCCATCCCTTTTGCTACAAAGTACTATGACAGGACTGAAAATGGGTCTGGAAGGGCTCAAGTTATATTCCTAATTCTAAAACTATGCTAACTCGGGGTATGTTATATCACTTCTTTTCATCCCTGTTCCCGCTTCTTAAGGCAGTAGCAATATCTTTCGCTGTTGTTGAGAGCTCTGAAAGCTGGAATTCAAAGGCACAATCTGAATAATGAGTACCTTGGAGAAGTTCAGGATTAAAAACTTGTCAGGAAAGCAGTACTGTAATAAAATTCTAAAGATCTGGTCAAACAAGCAGTACTAGCTTCACTTTTCTATTTTCTTATTTTTTAAATTAGCTTAACAACGGTGCCCCAGGTCCTAACCCATGGTGTCAGTCTCGGTCATGTCAAGATATGTAGGTCGCTCTGAAAGTAATGCCTCCTATTAATTTCTATGGAAATTACAAAACACAGAAAGGGCATAATAATGCTTGATAGAGCAAAGCTGAAATGCTTGCAACTCACTCATCTATGCACCTTAATACTGTCCATTATTTTTTTCAGTTCATTTTCTTTCTTGCTTTCACTGTGCAAAATGAAGATTTTTCTTGAAAGGGCCATAGTGTGGCCACTGCAGCATAACAATACCTGTTTTGTAAACAGGTTTTTGTAACAATACCAGGGCAGCATGCAGATGTCATTCACACATACATGCCCTTTTTTTTTTTTTTTTTTACTTTACACATATATATATATTTTTTTTTTTATTTGGATTTTCATTCCTCTCTTTCTTCCCTCCCCCCCCTTTTTTTTTTCAAAGCAGTAGCAACAGTGCATAGCTCCACTAAAAATCATGTAGCTCACACATACTTTATGAAAACAAAACAAAGTAATGAGAAGACTAAAGACGTTTATGAACCCCACCTCTTCTACTCAGAAGTAGCAAAATCTTTCTGTAGCAGTGCTAATCTTTCATTGACAGCAGAGGGTACCACAATCACCTGAGAAAACACCAAACAGATTCTGCTGAATTACAGAGTAGAAGCAATTAATTCTGGGTTATCGTGTCTGCTTCCGAGGAACAGCTCAGCTGTGGCCCACGTGAATATCAGAGTGTCTGGAAGATTCTCCAGCTCTTCTCACTCACAGGCAACCCTGTGTATGTGCCTCCCCTCCCCCCCCACTCATGACATGGTGCTGTCCCCTTGGGACACAGGGTTATAAATACTCCCACAGCTTTGTCTCAATCCCACAACATTCCCAGCAGTAAGCGAACAGCTGTGGCAACGGACAGAGCAGCAGACAGGCAGACAATACCTGATGGTGTGTATGCCAGTGAACTGTCAGCAAAGAGAGTTTACCGTAAGGAGGATACAGCATTCAGGGTGGCCTCTTTCCTACTGAGCTAAATAAAGAAATGACATCAGCTTTTGACACACCTTGAACTAAACCATACAAGAGAGAAAGGATAAGACGGAAAGGAAGCAACATTAGTACTTTGCATTCACCTTTACTTTCATGAATTGACTTCACCGTTATGAACAAAATATCATAAGCAGCTGCTGGTCCTTCACTGAAAAATATTAGTGGCTGGAAAAATCCTTCCAGAGACTCTTCGGCAGAGCAAACCAGGTCCAGCAGAGCACACCTCTCATAGTGCTGCACCACTGCTTCACATTAAGGGCTTGAAACACACACAAGACATCTTTAGCAGCTTCTGTCATAAACTAAAAACATAATTGACCCTAACTAACCATAAGCATTTAATAAAAGTGTGGTATCTTCAGATTTGGAAACCAGAGGATCAGTTCCACCTCTCCAAGCTCAAGCACAGTACTGCGTTACTTGGGATAACAAAGTGGGGAGATGCAGAAATTCACACTGTGTTTATAGGAACTAGCAGCCCTCTTCAGAAAGTGATTAAGGATGCGAGTGACATCAGTGCTCTGAAACTCTCTAAAGGATCACATTTCTCTCCACAGACTGCACCGAGTCAAGGCATTCCTGCACTGTGCTTCAGTTACTCAAAACTGAGTTGCATGAATACCCTCCAAAAGGCCCATGGATCAATCTTAGGCCCTGTGAGCTTATAGAGTGACAGTATTAAAAAAAAAAAAAAAGTAAACAGTACTCATTCTTCTCTGACTGATGGTTAACACCAGTCTCCAAGTCAGCACTTGCCCTCCTGCACAGCCTTCTCACTTCTTACAGGAATACTCATACAAAAGCCCCATAAACACACCAAGTGTCTCCTTACTGGAAAGAGGCTACTGTCTCCAAGATGCTGATTCTGCTCCACTGACTCTTCTGGTCCTGCAGAGAACTCTTACAAAGCAGCCCTTTGAGAACAGACATCTTACATAAAACCCCAGAGACAAATGAGCAGTGAATGCAAAGGCAGCAGCTGCTGGGATGGCTGGGTGTCTCTGATATCACAACGAGTATTGCAGCCTCTCACTGCTCTCTGTTTGGAACTGAAACGACCATTTGTAAATCATTTTTAATTGTCATGTTAAAGAGCAGAGAGTGCAGCAATCAGAGTGCTCCCGGTGCTGGAGGCCTGACATGGCCATCAGGCACGGATCAGCAGTCAGGAAAATGGAGGAGAGCTGCAGGCTTACATAACCAGCACAGGCAACTGAGAGGCAGAGAAGAGTGAGCACGAGCCCCTTCCCCGTTTCCTTCTGGAGCGTGTTTTTGTGAATCTCAATGGCAATGAGCTTCTTATGCCATATATTAAGTCGGTCCATGCAAAGACATCACTCAAAAACACTGAGAGATTTTTCACAGCAAAATGCCTATACTATCTGTAAATTCTCTTTTTTAAGGAACAGGAAATGGAATCTTCAGTTCTTAATAGTTCACCTCTACCCTGACTAGAATGGAATAGGAGAGAGATTGCAGCTAAGGTTCAGTGGGCTCTAGCTGGCTATTTGCCTTTATGGCACCCTGTCTTTTCACCAGCTCTTAATTGAAATGGTTCCTTGAAAACCTCACTGAGTAGATCTTCTTTCCAGAAGGCAGGGTTCTCCAGGAAAAAAAAAACAAAAAAAAAAAAAAAAAAAACAAACACAAAACAAGCATAATGGAGAGAGGACCAGTCACTCTGAAAGTATCTTTTCACAAATCCCGTAATGCATGGAGGTAGATTAATCAATATAAGCTATGTTAACCTAGAAAAAGGTTCAATTGCATCCCATTAATTTGTCTGCCTGTGGATATTTGTGAAACACCAAATGCTGGCTTGGATCCTGTAAATAGAAAAATATCTGTGCATAATAAAGAGTGTTCACTGACCTTCACAATCTTCTCACAACTATTATTTACTAAAAAATAAACTGAAAAAAAAGAATTGAAACCTATCTTCAGAGACCAAATACTCTCAGAATCCTTGTTCACTTCTGTCTTGTTTTGCTCTGAGATTGAGTTCATTTTTTCTAGTAGCTGGTATGGTGCTTCATTTATTTCGGATTTAGCATAAGAATAATGTTATTAACACACTGATGTTTTAATTGTTGCAGAGCATTACTTAGACTAAGTAAAGGATTTTTTAGCTTCTTGTACTGTCCTGCCAGTGAGGAGGCTGGGTGTGCACACAGATCTAGCAGGGGGAAAGAACCAGAAGAGCTGACTCAAATCAGCTGAAGAAATATTCCATATCACATGGCATGACATGTCCCTCACATGACGCAATTTCCCCTACGACATCCTTGTGTGGTGTAGTCAACATGCCTGAGGGATGGGATGCCATTCAGAGAGACCTAGACAGGCTCAGGCAGTAGGCCAAGAAGAGCTAGAAGATTTGACAAAGCCGAGTGCAAGGACTTGCACCTCAGTCACAGCAACTCCTACTAACAGTACAAGCTGAAGGATGAAAGGATTGAGTGCAGCTCTGCTGAAAAGCTCCTGAAGGTATTGGTGGAATGGCAAACTGGACATGAGAAAGCAGTGTACCCTCACAGCCCAGAAAGCCAACCGCACCTTGGACTGCATCAAAAGAAGCAGTTAGAATGTCAAGGGAAGTGATTCAGCCCCTCTGCTCTGCACCGGTGGGACATCACCTGGGGTACTATGTCCAGTTGTGGAGTCCTCAGTACGAAAGGGACATGCACCTGTTGGAGGACCACAAAAATGATCTAAGGAATGGAAAATCTCCCCTAAAGGGACAGGTAGAAAAAGCTGCGTCTGTTCAGCCTGGAGAAAGCTCTGAGTTGACCTGATAGCAGCCTTTCAGTATCAAAAGGGGAATTATAAGATAGAAGGGGACAGATTCTACAGCAGAGTCTGCTGTGATAGGACAAGGGGAAATTGTTTCAGATTAGAACAGGTGACATTTAGATTGGATATAAGAAAAGAGTTTTTGTGGTTTTTTTTTTTAAACTCTAAGGGTAGTGAAGCACTGGAACAGATTGCCCAGAGATGTGGTGGATGTCCCATCCTTGAAGACATTCAAGGTCAGCTGGAGCTCAGAGCAACATGATCTAGCTGTGGGTGTCCCTGTTTATTACAGCAGTGTTGGACCAGATGACATTTAAGGGTCCATTCCAGCTCAAGCAATTCTATGACTCTATGGCATCATGTTGAACAATAAAAGTCAGGGAGCAAACTGGAGGACTTGCTGCAGAATGTGGATTAGTTGGGCATCGATCAGCAGGTGGTGAGCAATTGCATTGTGCATCACTTGTTCTGTACATTCATTTATCATTATTATTATTATTTTCCCTTCGTTTTCTGCCCTATTAAACTGTCTTTATCTCAACCAACAAGTTCTACCTTCTTTCTGATTCTCCCCTCCATCCCAATGAGGAAAGTGAGTGAATAGCTGTATGGTGCTTAGCTCCTGCCAGGTTAAATCACAACCACCTCTCTGATCACTAGATTACTGCAAGAGGTAACAAAGCACAGGCTGAAAGCAAGGAACCACCCTTCATTCTCCACAGACTACTGTAATAAGAAGTCTTGGGTGCAGCATCTCAGTAGGTATAATCATTATGCAAAACAGCAGGTAGAAAAAGAAAGGCAGAGAAAAAGGTTCTGCTTCACTGAGGATTCTTATTACTGCTTAAATACTGAAGATTAGATTTTCTTTCATTATTGCTCCTCAGGAGGCCATGGGTCTTGCAGCTCTAGGATGCTTTGTAATCTAACATAAGGGACACCTGTTTGTTTCCAACACATGGATTCACTCAGCAAACATGTTCTGGTTCTGCTGCAAGCAGCAGAAAAGCTATGCTTAGCAGAGTCTGAAGGTGGAAGGCAGAAATGGCTAACTGTTGTCCATCCATCTCCACGAAGTTGCTTGGGTTGCTGTTATCCTATTTATAGGTACAAAAAGCTATTTTGGCAATCTGCAGTAAGAAAAATTGATAACAGTCATAGCCATGTCTACCTCTTCCACAGCAGCACATCCCTGTTGCATCATCTGCTAGGCAGAAATTAGCATCAAGACAATTGGACTTCATAATAAGTAAATGCATACCAAATACTAAATATGTATTGAATTTATATATTATGAAAGCAGCAGAGAGGCTCTATAATTTGGTTCATTACATTAAAGAACAAGTCCAAAACAAAGCTGATCACTAAAGAATCTGTTTTCTGATATTCTGGCTAAGGTTAACCAGCCATAGGGAACACAGTTAATGCACAGCAGCAGTCATCACCAGTTCCTAATGCCTATACATGATTTCAGTGGCCTGGTGAGTAAAGGAAATTCCTTCAGAAGCTTTGAACACTTGAATTTACCTTTTTCTCCTTCCTTTTAGTCCTCAGTTCCATCTGTGCTCTCACATCTAAACAATAAGCAAACTGGTTTGGAAGAAAAAGGCTTAGCTCTAGTCTTCATTTGAGCTTAAAGTGATTTTTTTTTTCCTTAAGGATTTAAAAATATTGTTTGGGATTTAGTTCATTTCAGTGCCATGGTACTATGGATTGCCTAACTCTCTATGGGTGATAAACCTCAGGGTAGAAATAAAAAAGTCACCAGAACTGTTAAGAAAATCTGTCCCAGTGGCAGAGCTTAACAGACCCCACAGAGATAGGTAAGGATGAGAGGCTATGGGAGCTGTGGGTTGTCCCCACACAATTCTACAGAACATTGACACTGAAGTGTACAGGTGACAAGTTAAGTGTCAGCTTTGTGAATTGCTTCACTTCTGATTACATTACCAGGAATATCTAATTATTCTTAGACTTGAAGCAGCACCTGGGGATAACACCGCCTACTTTCTACTCAACTTCGGCCTGAACACCATTCTGACAGCATAGCAAAAGAAGAATAGCAAGAATCACAGAATCACAGAATGGCAGGGTTGGAAGGGACCTCAAGGATCATGAATCTCCAACCCCCCTGCCACATGCAGGGCCACCAACCTCCTCATTTAATGCTAGACCAGGCTGCCCAGGGCCGCATTCAATCTGGCCTTGAACACTTCCAGGGACGGGGCATCCACAACCTCTCTAGGCAGCCTGTTCCAGAAGTCGTACACAAGTACCCAGAGAACTCTTGCTCCAAGTCCAATTAACAAACAAGAGTTCAACAGACAGCTAGATACAAGGATTTGTCTGTCCCATTACTTCACTGGAGAAAATCTCCTCCAAAACTAAATCAATGACATGGGAAGTTTGTCTGTACCTTACATGCTCCTGGTCACCATCCTAACCAGCATCTTAGCACAACCTCATCTTCTCTGGTGGCTCCTTCTAGGTTGCAAGACTACAAATTTATCAGTGACAAAGCTGATAACTATAAGCACAGGAAGAGTGTCCACATCTTTAACATTCAATACACCTAAGTCTGCCAAAGTCTACACCTGTGGATGCACTGCGATGACTCAGGTTATCCTGCCTTCAGCATTCTCCTCTGTTCCACTCAAGGTCTTACAACAAAACAATGGTGTGCAAACACATTCATCAGACCATTAAGTAACTCTTAATGTTACTTAATATTTAGTTTGTCTTTGGAACTGCTGAAGAAGCTTCCTTATACCAGTACTGTCCTTTCACCAAGAAGCATGGTATGAAAGTGACAAAAATAGTTTTATTTTCAACATATTCAGTTCTGTGACTGCTACTCTAAGATGAAGATAAAATAAATATAGAGAATAAAATGCAAAAAAGAGGAGCACAAACAAAAGGATTAACTTCACAAGTGAGAAAAATAAACAAAGGGAGGCTCAAGATGCTCTTCAGCTCAAATATTTTTAAAATATAGTGAATCTGTTCCTTAAATACCTTGATTTTATTGTAGGAAGCTGGGGATTGCAGGTAGTGAATTTATGCTTCAGGGGAAGAGGGAATGTTACCCCTCCCATCTGCAGTTTTCTTCAGTTCATTAAATGAAAGAAATTGATTTGGCGAAGCTAATTTTGTAATTAAAAAGCTTATCATGACTTTCTCTAATGAGTTAAGCAAACAGACAGTAATTCAGTGACAATATTTACACAGTGCACACTGGGGGACGTCTGTTTAGAAAATTAAATAATAGAAGAAAAAGGAAGGAGGAGAGATGGGAAAGTAAGTAAAGGAGAAGAGGTCAATTCTAGACACAAGTTCATCCCATGATGTTGGTCCTCTGACAACATGTCCCTTTGCCACACAGCAGTAAAAGGAAGAGAAGAATGTAAATGACCTATGCTATCCACCGTATGTAATCAGGCTTTTTTCACTTGCTGAATTTACTGTGCTCTCATCTCCAACTAGGGCTATAGCCAACTCTCTGTTAAGGACTTCTGGGAATAGCTTTATACACGTGCAAGGCCAAGAGCCACTTTTCCAGGATACAGTTCCTCCCTCTAGGGCACCAGAAACCACATGCATGCTGGCTGAAAGCGTGGAAGAAAATACAAGCTCTTGAAAAGTGAAATGCTTGGCTCTACTTGCTTCAAAAACCTTTGCCATTGCAGTAGAAATAATACTCAGAACAAACACTACACCTTTTACTCCTTCAGAAAACTAGTAAACATTATAAAGAATCTGTCTTAAGCAAGGCTTTGTGTACTGCAGGGTTAAAAAGGAGACGGGAAATCCAGAATTTCCCTAAGGATTTCTCTTCTCTTGGTCTGTAGCATTATGTGAACGTACACCATTCTGGTTCTAGGGAAAATCTTCCCTGAGGAGAAAGAGGGAAGTCTCTTCTTTTGTGCTTCTTTTGTCTTCCACAGTCTGCTCTTCCACCATCTACTCTTGCCCTGTGCGGCCACGTATGAAATGTCTGGTAGCTTAGGAGTGGAAGGGAAGCGAGCTCTGAAACAGTCTTTTTTAGTTTTCTGAGTTTTGCATGCTTACAAGGCTGCTCCACGTATGCTTTAAATGAGAACAGATACTATGGCCAAAGACAACAGTACAATCAATAGAAATCCTAAAAAGGGTGAGCAGAAGATCAGTTAAATACACAGTGGCACAGAGATAGGCAAATGCTACTAAGAAAAGAATTAATAGTGAAAGTAAACTCACAAAGACCAGAGAGTAAGAACAGAATCAAAATTTTAGTACTCAGAGGCAAGGAACCCATGAACTGAAAAAAACTCTCACATGCCAATGCCTAGCTTTACTGGAGAGCAGGAAACAACTCATATTAATGAACAAAATAAATGTGGAGATTCCAACTCTCCAACTTTCAAATTCCCAGAGATAAAGGAAAACAATAATATATCTCAATATAGCAGCTTATCACTTGTATCATCAAAATGTGATGGGGGAGATAACAGTGAGACCTTCTTTCTTTAAGACATAGTCCAAAATTAGACAACTTTCATTTCTGAACTGAGTTCAACAGGAACCTGTAATGCAGACAAATGGGTTGTAATGAATCTGTACCAGTTGGTACTCTGACACCAAAAGCTGAATTTCTGTGCTAAGTCCTGGTCTATACCTGCCCTGTTCAAAACACCCTCTTAATGACTAATGCCAGCCAAACCTATTGAGTTAATAGCTGACTTCAGTCATATAAAAAGGCATCTGCCACTTGCACAGTTACACAAAAGCCTTGAGCCCAATCAAACCACAGACATACTAAAGGTACCTTTAGATTCTTCCCTACAGTAATCAATTTCCCTGTTTTTGCTGCCCTAAGAGGCACCCTTTCCACATCCCACTTTCTCAATGATTTGTGAAAGTATGGACATCACAAAAAAGCGCTGCATTCCGAGACCACAGAGCAGGCTCTGAAAACATGCAGGAGTTGAACTCCTAGTTGAAAGAGCTGGATAGAACCTACTGATACCCCAGAGAGCTCACTCCCATAATGATGGCATGCGCCAGAGGATAAAATTTCTGACACAGATTGCACAGGCACACGGCAAACTGAGAAAGCCAAAATCAGCAGTAATATCTGTGTGCAGCTACAACAGAGCTCAGCATCTTTGATAATCCATAATCCCTTACCCTATAAAGAAGACTTTAGTCACTTCTCTCTTACATCTTTCTCTGACAGGAGGGCATGATCACACAATCATTAATAGCAAACATCCATACTGCCTAACAGTACTAATTTGATGCAGATCAGGCATCAGCCCACAGCTGCACTACTGTTAAATTAGTCAAAGAATATGATAGAGCATTTAGACTATAACTGTACAAGCTGGGGGTGAATATATCTGATCTGGAGATATCAGAGATGTGCAAACAGTACAAGATCCAGCACAAAGTCTACTGGTACACAAAAAAGTCCTTTCAACAAATCTGCAAGGGCAGAATAAAATTATCAGTGCAGTGCCACATGGTCCTTTTCTCTGTTTTATCTCAAATGTCCAAAATTTGGATCAAATATGTACCCTGAACATTTCCATTACAGATGGCAGCAATAGCTTCTTTGGGTACACAAGCACAGAATGTGCTAAGAGAGACCCAGAATTGCCCCACTATTGCTATGACTCACTGCCAAACATGTCTAGAGATGTAAGGTTTGTGAATTTCTGCGCTCCAGACTCAATTCCACAAGCTAGTAAGCACTCCATGATTTAAAGGAATTTTAGGGGTGCTCAGTTCACAACACTGGATAATTATTTGTCAATGAACTGAGTAATTGGTTGCCAATGAGACTTCTCAACAAATACTTTCTTCTCCTCTCCTTTCTCTCCCCTTACCCATCCTTACAGTGTTTTTGAGTCCAGGAGCAGTCCCTTAATGACTATTATGCCTTGGCAAAGTTAGCCAAGACAATTTGCTGACAAGAAAGCAGACGAGCCCAAGAAGTTGCATAGTTCAGGCCTTCAGGCAGAGCTGTGCCATTTCATTAGCTGGAATGGTAACATGAAACTCCCAGTGGTGTGCTGCAGTAATATGTAATAAATGCTACCTTTATACGTAACAGAAAAATCCCTGCAGATTATACTGTTTGGTAACAATTCTGCTTTGTAGTTAAGTGAACAGCCTAAACAGAATTTGGCAGGGCTTTTCCACCTCTTACCTCTTAACTTAATACTTTCAGCAAAAAAGTACTACTTTTTTTTCTTTTTTTTTTTCCCATAAACAATTAGTAATTGCTTTGCTTTTGGGAGCCCGTACATTAGCCTGTATGGCTGCTCCCACAACATGCAACTGGAGCTGCTCCAGTAGGCAGCATAGCTCACATGCTTTGACTACAAATACAAAGCAGAGGGTCTCCAGATCCATCAGTGGCAGACTTTGAGATTAGGAAAAAAAATGCACCAGACTTGTAGAACACCGCTATACTGTCTTGAAGGGTCATTTTTTTGTGAGTTAGAAATTCACCCTGGATTTCTTTTACCTGAAAAAATTGTACCTGAGTACTTGCTACATAGTGAAAATTATTAGGTAATGACTTAAAGACCTGAGAGGCAAATGGAAAAGAAGGAGTGGTAGGAGAGCTATTGAGAACAGCAGAAATGCAAAATGATCCATGCATGCATCATCTCCCACCTTCCTCACAACTCACTGTGTCTTTTTTTTTAAATTGTGGAAAGTGAGGCTGTCGTGATGAGTCGAGAATGAGGTGGCTGTAAGGTTTCTCCAAGGACTCTTTAACTACCCTCTGGGTATATTAGTGCCTGCCTGCAACACATGAAACACTTGAGCATTAGCTTAGCTCTCTTTCTCCAGTTAAAAGCAGTAAATTGCAGATGCCAAGTGTTTTCTTCCCCTCATTCTCTTTCAAATTCCTGAAAGCTTAAGTAATTTTGTCATGACTCACTTTATAAAAAAGAACAAGTGATGTGACTGCTCCCACTTAGGCACATGTACAAAACAAATATTCTCTGTCCGCTCTACCTTTACTTGCTGGTGACTGCAGCCCTATCATCATAGCCATCTGTTTAAGCATTGATGCCAAGTTCTGCTCCATGAAGTACACTTTTTTTTCTTTTTTTTTTTTTACTTCACATTCTGGAAAACTCACCCTTCTGACACCTCATCCCAAATAGTCTTATAACACTCACACTAAATTCAATAGGCTCAATACATGGTATTAAATGAGAAGAATTTGGCAATAGCATGAGCAAAAATCCTGTGCGCTCACAGAAAATACCCATCCTTGGATCACACAGATTGGACAGAAATCATGGTGCTGAAACACTGGAGGAACTGCAAGCAAGCACCTCCCAGGGTTTAATCCACAAGCACTTATTTCCCAGAACACAGTACTGATTTTACTGAACTTCTAATGAACATTAGAATATAATGAATATAGTAACACAATTTGACTGCTATTATATTTTCTGTCTTCAGCAAATTCATTAATTGTGGAAACAATTACAACATTACTATTCTGCATTAATAACAGACTGAGATAACTAGCAGTGTTTTATATAGGTTCACAAGCCAAAGTCATCTCAACTAAGAGAGTAGTTTGTTTTTCTCCATATCGAAAGGAGTATCAGCTACTGGAAAACGAGTTCCCCATCAACTTCTTTTTTGGAAAACCATCCTGCCCCTGCTCTTTTCAGCTCCCAGGTCACTAAGTTACCATTTTTTCAGTAACAAAGGTATTGAATGCATGATCTAAACTGAAAATAATTTTATAAATGCATATGGGAACACATTTTCACTTGCGTTTACTTTTCAAACGTTACAACAAACAATGGAATTCAGCCATGTCGTTTAGGTGTCGTATCTGGGACAAATAAAGCACAAAATTTTCTAAACTCAGTAAAACAAACTCCTTAAACAGGTTTATAATTAGAAAAAAGTGCTTAAGTAAATCGCTTACAAACTGCATCATTTTTGCAACTCCTTATGTGATTTTCTTCTTCTTGTCAAACAGCAAAGCCCTATGATCACAACCCTTTGAATATATATAGCGCATCTGAAGCTAGGAAGCAATGGAAATCCAGATTCTGGTGGCAAATTTTCTGTTTCCGATACCGATTCACGTACGTAAAGAATGAGCCTCTGAGCTTCTGAATTCTTGCTAACAAATTCAAGTGACTTTAGATCTGTTCCCATTACCACTGTGTAAGCAGAAAGGAAACACTACCAAAGGCATCTACACAGCTATATATTTATCATAATCAAATTTCAAACTCCAGTTTTCCCAGTCTTTCTGAAGGAGAGAGAAATGGTTCAAAACCTGTAGCATAATTTAGTAGCTCAACTGCCTTGCAATACACACCTAGATGCAGCTGGGGAGCTTTCTCCTACTACATACTACAAAGGTCTGATACATACGTAGAAATATGCAACAGCACAACTCTGCCTTAGCACTCACTCTTTCTTATGACTGATAAAGGTTTTACACTCTCTACTGAAGGCATAATTTCTAACACACTTTTGCAAAACCTTTTATCATTGATAGTATGTATGAAATATTAAATAATAATGGCAATAGCTAGATAAATAATTCACTCATAATAAAACTCAGTTCAAGATTGGCCTTTTTTTTTTTTTCTTTCATGGACTGAACCAGATTTCTGTGAATGGATTTGTTATTCAGAAACAAATGCCAAATAGTTCATTTGAGCACATTTCCGCCTCCAGAACATTTGCAAAATGCTTACTTCAATTATTCTCTATTCACAGTCTGCAAGTGGTAGGATGGTATTGTTTCCAGTTCTTGACTAGAGAAATAAAACTTTTTAAATGGGTGGAGTGATAAGTAGTAAATGTTAAATCACTGTTCATAAATAGCATTCTAAGTTAGATGACTGCATGATTCCACACTCAAAGTCCATTAAACTCACAAAACAGAGAAATGTTTTTACAATTACTTACAGGAGAGGACACCACATATAGCAGCAGTCATATTCAATACTTAATTTTTAAAGTATTTACAAATTGCTTATTGTATTAAGCAACAAATTTTAAAATCCAAGAGAGAGCTTTTTAATCTCTCAGGCAGAAATAGCATACTAAAGAATTCACTATTACCTTTCAACTGGAAAGAGCATCCAAGAAAACTCAGTAATTTTAAAGAATCTTCAACACCTTTGCAATTCAGTAACCAACGCCACTTTCTTCTCCCATTTTGCATGCTATATACATGTGAGCTATTTCATCTTCTTCTCAAAGCTATGATGCTAAGAATTCCCTCCCTCACCAATTTTTCCACTGCCTTATAACTAACCAGTGCAAAGTTCTCTGTGATTAGAGCATGAGACATGATCATAACTATGAAGGGAGATAGCCAAAAATTTGTTGGTGTCAACCTTAATAGCTAAAGGTTGGTTATTCTATCTCTGTGCCAGCAAAAGGAAAGATGTACTATATAATCTAGTGAGTGGATAACAGCATTATGATGTGGGTGAGCTGTAGTTTCACAATGCTGGCGGAATGACATTTTGATGGCTTGACTGATGGGGTGCTTTTGTTACACTGAGTTTCATAGGGAGTGGCTGTGTCATGACTGTCATAGGGGACTTTGCCTTTTTTAAGGCAAGGAATTGTGAAGAAGCTGTTTGAGTTGTTAGAAGTCAGAAATCAGGCATTTAATAAGTACCATTCTAGCCATCTATAGTAACAGAATCTGTTCCTTCTGAGTCCTGTTTGCAATTTTATTTTGAACTTGCAGTAATAAATGTAAAAAACAAAACAAAAAACCACTATTGTCAATGACATAAGAAATCACCCAAAAATCAAGACAGTGAAAGGCAACCAACCTCCTATATTCCTGTGAGCCTAGTTATTCTATTCACCTTGCTCCTCAAAATCCTTCCTCTTGTTTGCCAATACAGACATGCCCCCTGATTCCTGTCATCAGTATACACTTTTATTAAAAAAAAAAAAAAAAAGCATGAAGAGCTAACTGAATGGCCTGATGGAATCGTTGATTCAGTGCTAACTTCAAAGGGAATGTGCGAGGTGCTTATACCTGAGTGACTAATCATTGCTTTTCCTGTGCTCAGCATGCCCTGATGAATAATCACGGCAGCTTTTATACAGACACAAGGAATGCCGATCACAGTTTGTCTCTGTGTCAGCTGACATTTTTTATTTTATATAATAAAGCAAACAAGTGTGGGAGTTACAGACAGAGACCGAGTGCCAGCCCCTTCAGATCTCATTTAGTCTATACTACAAAGAAGCTGAACTCTAATCCTGGACATCAGTAAGGGGCACATACCCCTCCTCTGCTAAACCGATAAATCTTGACACACCTTAGGGAAAGAACAAAGAAAACTTACAGTCTTTAATGTGGATATCTGTGTCTCTGTATGTGTGATGAGATTAGAGGGAGGAAGCTGAAGGACTTACAAGGAGTCAGTGTGGGTGCACATACATACTTTTCCATAGGTTAGGAGTTATTCTAATATCTGACAGAAGTAACCTGGCAATCACATTGAACAGAACCAGCAAGAACAATAAACAAGCTTCCCCTGTAAAAAATCTTCCATAATGCCTGCAAAGTTCTGTTATCCTTGTGATGGTCCTTCAACAAATGATTTGGATTTAAGGACAGTGATGAATGGTGCAATGCAGCAGGATGACAAGGAGGGCAGCAGGGAATGCCAGTCCTGCTGGAAGGTGTGATGTGCTACCACAGCTCCTTTGCATGTGAGGGTCATCAGGATAATGCTCTTGGAAGTTAGGAGTCCTTGGCCTGGCTGGGTTTGAGGGTACAGTGAAAACCAACGACAAACAAACCCCTTTCAGGGCTTTTGTCAAGCATAATATAAACTTGTGGAAGTTATAAAAACTGGTTTTCCATGAAGACTTTAAAGTCCCGATACTACTGTTCCATAAAGATTGCCTCAGCCTCTGTCCACTTTTCATCTGGTTATCTCTGTTGTAATTTTGATACTGATTTTATTTGTAGTATATCAGGTCATTTTCCTTGTTTATGTTGATGGATAGCTGCAATTCAAAAACTTGTTTCCTTTTAATTGCATTTTTATCAGAATAACCATCAACAACTTTCCATTATGAGAGATACTGCAGAGCAGCCCAGTGATTTCACACTTTTGCCCAATAATGTTCGAAAGACATTCCATTAGAATAAATACCTTCATTCTGTTAGAGAAAAGGACTTCTCTAACTAATCAACCTATGCCAGACCCAACTTTCATCAACACAATAACTGCCTACAGGATGACTTGCAATTTAGCACATGATTACCTATTGCCAGCAAATCCTCAGTCTTCACAGTCTAAGCAGTCTGTCCTGAGAAACGTTAAAAACATCAACACATAGAGGGGAGGAGAGTGTGGACTGAGGAAAGAATATGGGAGAAGAAGAGTAATTTACTGAAAAGAAAAAAAACGAAGAGTTAAGAAAAATGGAAGAAATACAAAAGTGGAAAAACAAGATGAGGAAAAGAAAAATAAAAAGTTGGGATACAACTGAAGAAACACAAACTGCTCTTAGCTGCAGTTTGACAGACACGGCTCCAGTGCCACAAATCTGGCAGCCTGCCGTAATACATGCATCCAGCCCCTGGCCTTCTTCTGTTCCAGTTGAGGCGAGGTGGCAACAGGTCTATATCATGTTCCCTCCCAGTCGGCACAGCACTGGCAGAAACTGCATCCTTGAACTATCCTGTCCTGTTGAAGCCATCATACAGTGTGTATCTTCAGGACTGTGAATTGCTGCTTGGTCTTGGAGTCATGGCCTCCGTGCTTTACAGTTTGACATTCCCGAATGATAAATTCCTTCTATTCAGTTGTTGTTGTTTTTTTTTCCCCTCTCAGCTTTCCTTTTCTGCTGTATACTCTATTTGCAGATTTCATTTGCATTTACATGTCTCTATCACTGGATAATCTGAAGCAACTCCTAATTACTGTAATTATATTAAATGTCTTTAAAATAGAAAAAACCTCAGTATTCTGAAAGGAAGACAGTTTTCCCTAATATTGAACACAAATTGCCTGTTCAGGAAGGAGAGCTCGCTTCATTTTTCCCTTGTAATCTCTCTTTAGATGATCCCTTTACTGCTCCGCAAATAAATTTCCTTCCTGTTGTCTTTAATTTAAACTGAACACAAAGTTCAGTTTAAAATACATACATACAGTATTCTCTTAATTCACCTCCTTATTTTACACATCTTAGGCTCCTTAATATTTTCACAATGAGAAAGAAGTCAGACTTGTGGACAGGCTGCAAAATAAAATGTTATCCTTAAAAATTGTTTCACTACAAAAATCATGGTCATTTCTTACTTTTTACTGTCTAAGGTTGTCTTCTAGAAAGTCATGATCCCCATCCATGCCTTCATAATATGCATGCTTGCTGTTGCCTGAAACAAATTTTCATAAACCATGGTAGTAATTCAGGCCCTTTGAACACAGAGCTGATTGCAACAGGCTCTGCCAGCTTAGGGTCATACCAACGTACACAGCAGAAGGACATTTCAAAACTCATGCCAAACGTCTTCAGAGCCCCCCCCCATTCCAGAAAATCAGATCATAATATGCTCAGAGAAGCTGCTTGAGAAAATTCAAAGTATCTCCCAATGTCCATGCAAAATGTAAAGACCACCTTGTATTTTAAGATTTCAGCATTTGTGATCTCAAGACAGTGCATACCAGAAGGAAAAAAGAAATCTATTTTGATTATAAAACTGTGCATAATTAAGGAATCCCAGTTGTTTGCTTGTTTTTCGTTTGTTGGGGGCTTTTCTTTTGTTGTTGGTTTTTAGTCAAAGCATAGTTTAGTTCCATTTTTTTCCTACCTATGCTATATATCTCTCTAAAAAATATTTGCTCACTAGTTACACACTTGCACTTTCACACTATTACACAGATGAACATGAGTTAAAATGGGTGAGCCGAATAATTCAACTGATTATTTTTCCTCAGATTATCAATTTAAAAACTCCTTTGGAGAAATGATTTTACTGACTGAATATTCTATAATTTGTTTAGACTTAGACTGAATTAGAATATTGTCACTTCATTCTTTTTTATTTTCTAATTATGGCCTAATTGAGTTAAACACATCCCAGAAGCCCAGTGCCACATAGGTTTGATTGCAAAGCTGAGGCTGTGGCTGCTTTCAGCAGCTTATTAGGAAGAATACTGGGCAGATACACCCTCATTTTGTCCTTCTCCTATCAGTTGCTTGGCTGACATGTTAAGGTGAGAGAAGCTGCCTAGACCGGAAAGTCTTTGGAGTTTTTTGAACTTTTCAGCAGAAGTTTCATGTTAATTTTGTCATACAATACTTGCAACCTGGTTTGGGGTCGGTATAAGATTCAGACTGATTATCTTGTTTTATGAAGCACTTTACAGATACACACTGGTATGTATCTGAGCATGTTTCACTTAGGTATGGCTGAAGCAACAACTGAAACATTTAATACGGACTCTTGAGAGTTCCACCAATAAAGTTCCCACAAAAATAAGTCGTTTCCTGATCTGCAATTACTGATTTTAACATCAGAAGAGAAATACTTTCTTCCCCCTCCTAATTTTGTAGACAATTTATCACAGCTATCTATACCTTTAATGAACACTAAATATCTAATTTTTTCCACCCAGAAGTGTAAAAAAAATTGAAGAAAAGATATCCACAATGAGACAAAGAGGAGGAGAAAAAGTATCATATCAAATTCATAAACTTCAATTTTCCAACATATTGAAAATAATTTTGTCTCTTTATATGGCCTCTAATTCACTCAATGCCCTCAATATAGTGTAACTCCAAAAATTTGTGACTTTTCCAAAGATGGCTTGGTAAGGAATGGTCTCTAGAGCAGGCAAAACCAAACCAAACTTACAAGGAGCAGAACAACTACTGCAAACCAAAATCATCCAGATTTTTCACCTAAAAATATAATAGGAGACAAGGGCATGCATACTCATACACACGTGTATAAGTACGCAGAAACACACATGTTTTCAGGTGATCTGCAAAACAGAGACTAGGTAGAAGAGTACGTGCATGTGTATCTCCTTCCTAGTGCACTTTCACACTCAAAGCAAGACACTCTCTTCCAAGCACATTCAGGGCTCAAAATAATGGATGAACCTGTTCTTCTATCTATGTGCTTCTACTATCACCTCTACATATAGTGGGTCCTGCCAGCGTAAGTTCAAATTCTTCAGCTTGATGTGTTGTTTTTCTTTTCTTTTCCTTTTTTTTCGGCTGAAGCTCATCAGTGTTTAAAGCATCACAGAGCACTTAAAGTTTCACCCTAGTGACCATCTCACAAAGTAGGCGGTAGACTGAGAAACACCAGTACCACGACAAGCAGGCACCCCACAAAGAGCTCTTCCTTCAGCCACATTACAGTAATGGGAGTTTCCCATGACCTTCAAGATGCCACTTCAGCTCCCTCCAGAGACTTAGCAGCCTCTCTGCTATTAAGATGTGCCTTCATTTGTCAAGAGAAAAGCTGCTAAATTGCCACCCTGAGCAAATTTACATAGAAATTACCAATGATACTCTGCAAGCAGTGAGGAGAATTACAGCAGAGCCACCCAGCAGAAACACTCCAGAATATACAGCCTACAAATAGTCACTGCTCAGACAAAGAGAAGGAAAGCGATAAGAGGAAAAAACATTGGACTTGCGTTTGGCACTGCGAGATCTGTTTGGGCTCTGAGTATACTAGACCCACAAGACCCAGGGCAGGCAGCAGATATTGCTAATGTTTTCTCTCTGTCTGCCAAATATTTCAAAGTTCCCTCATCATATCCGTCCTATACAGCTACATCTTTTTATAAATCCACAGAGACATCCACAGCCCGAAAGGTAGCAAACTGCTACCCCATCCTAACAATGGATGCCTAGCTTTCTCTCTGGTACTCTGAACTTTCTCCTGCCCCTGGTAGAGAAGCCTTGTTGCCATCTCTACTGTCTTCTCTCAAGGAGACTGCTCTCTCCCAGGCACACTGCTCATCCTCTCCGTCTGCCCAAAGTCTCCTCAGAGCCCTTTCCTTTTCCACATCCCTGGATATGAGACCTACTAAACCTACCCTACAGACAAAGTAAGGTCTGATTAGAGTGAAAAATTCTTTTTTAGTTTTGTGATCTCCTTTCTAGGGCTCTTGATGTGATTACAAGGGGGTCTTCATTAGCAAAATAGTAGAGATGTGCAATCTTAAGATAATTCTTCTGTCAAATCCAAGCTGTGGTAGCATGCAGCCTCTGAAGCCCCATATAAAGGATCAGGCAATCACTGATGAAACACAAAGCTGCCACAGTTGCTAGCCTTGACCAGCAGCACAGTTGGAACCCAGAGCATTTATTTCAAATGGTATCACAATTTCTGAGCTGCCTACTCTTTGATGGAAGATGTCTTCTGTTATGCCTGAAAGTCTCAGCGCGGGGTCCTAGGCATATAAATCTTCAGACAAACATCCTAGAGACTTAAAAGTGATCAAGTCTGAAGAAATGTAATGGTTCTGGACCTTGTCTGTCCAAAGAGGACCACACTTCAGGAGACAAACCAAAGGATAAAAAGAAGCATATTTATATTTCTTCAGGCAGCATACTGCAGTACAGACTGCTGGATCAGGATTATGGAGAAATAAGAATCAAAGAACAATAACCTGTCTTCAAAATAGTTTCTCTGTATAGGTATAGTTCATACATGCAAGCACACACAAGAGAGGAAAAAAATCAGGTCATGGGGTATCTTATGCTTACGTGAACCTAACACAAAATGACTGTACAGAGAGGGAGAAAAATCCCATTTCAAATAATGATCAAAGCCATCACAGGGGAATGTGTGGCTTCCACTTCTTAAAGCAAAGAGCCAGCTAATATTTATTCCATAATATAGACAAAACTCTACCTTCTGTCAAGGGGAAGGGAATAAATTGTTTTCCCATAATGGTGTTTTCTTTTCAATCAATTTCCCTTCAAGCTTGATTTAAGAGGATGCTATGTCAAACCTCAAGCAAATGGAAGAAATCTAAGACACTCCCCCATCAAAGGGGAAAATGATGATGCAGGCAAATTTGAAGAGCTCAGTCTAAACATCAGTACTGCATATTGGTGCAGTCACACACTCCTCTCCCTCCCTCTCTGCAGAAACAGTCAGCAATGAGGATGAAAGAGTTCAGAGCACAAGTAGTAATAGGAACAGATATGCTGGAGTGCTTAAGGACAGAGGTACAGCATATGGAGAAACAGTGAAGAGTTATGGCCACCAGGGAACACCCTAGGCTCCAAAAAACTTCTGCCATGTTAAAAACTGTGTGTAGTTCTTAGGGTTACAGACAGTCCCTTGCATTGGAAAAATCACAATAGTTTCTATTTCAGAATGAAACCGATGTTGCAGAAGCTTTGCCATCTACTTCTTTTAAATGCAAATTGCTGGAAAGACTGCTTCCAGAAGGAAGGGAATTTAAAAAGAAAATATGACTTTTAAATCTCAGAAAGACTTTGACAATTTGACCCACATTTAGTATGAGCATTCAGAACAATTCTGATAGCATCTGAACCAAAACACTCAGTCTCAAAATATCAGTAAGGTTTTTACCAGATGCAGATCTGAATGAGAGAGGATCCCTTATTTTTTCTCTCCAAGTGCATCCCAGGACACAGCTCCCACTTAAATAAATCAGCTTCTCAAAAGTCATGGAATTCTTAGTGTCACACTTGTGGGAGCAGATCATAGTTTAAATGTAATTCCATCCTATTTTCTTCATATGTACTGTCGCTTTTCTTGAGATAGGAGAACTTTAACTGTTTGAGCACAATGATTTCCTCATGGCAGTACAGCAAGTAAAGATCTAGCAAATGATTTGGGTGTTCAATGGACTTTGCAAGCAAGATTCTTAACGTTACTTAAGCAAAAGCTAATGAAACACTTAGAACAATGACATTCCCATTTCCTAGCTCTAATTCTCTCATCACTTATGCACAGACACAAGATGCATGCAACAGACATTAGTATCACATCCATTCAAAACTAGAAGCACAAAGGTTGACCAAAGCTGCTGACTACGGTGGAGAAAGAAGGGGGCGCTGAGGGTATGCTGAACTAACATCCAGCGTGGTCACAGAGGACTAGCAATGAGAACCTGCTCGTGGTGCCAACTGCTTATGCACGCACATGCATATCTGTACGTGCAACTGCACAAAGAGAGCTCAATAGGAATCTTTTCATGGTTTTCTCAATAAATATAGGCCAAGATTTTCAAAAATAGATGTCCAAAGTTAGGCATTCAAAAATCCACATTTAAGCTTCACAGAAATGGCCACATCTTTAGGTTCTTGAATCTGTTTTCAAGCACCTAAGTTTAGCCATCTAAATTCTTGACTCTAAAATATTATTACCCACACATGACCTATTATAACCCATCACAAATATATGACATTCTCAAAAGTATATTGTACTAATTGCCCCAGATTTTCAGTTGCAGCTGAAAAGTCCACTGTCTCAGGGCAGATCACAAAAGCAGCTACTGGTCTTCTTGACCAACTTCCAGGTGGTTTCTATGGCAGAAAACCACTGAGATCGACAAAAGGGGCCACCAAACCGTTGTGGCAGCTGTCCTGGTCCATATTCCCTTTCTCTTTTCCGTCTCTAGACCATCAGAAAAAAGAATGGAATCAATGCAAGGCTGCACTAGCCAAGTGAAATATGAGCTTCCTCAATAACAAAGTAATCATCCATGTCCACTTATTTCATTGTTTGAATCTGTGCAACAGAAGGGAAATTGGCTCTATATTTTACCAACGCCAATCACGTTTACTAAACATGTGAACAAGGTATACCTGTTTTCGTGAATGTTACCAAGTAGAATTCAGTGAAGTCTTCTGTATCTCATGTTGGATTCTTCAGCTTAGAGGTTAAATAGCAGTTATGTATGCTGGAGTTCCAGCAGGGCAATCGTTTCTCTCTGTGTTACATATGGTAGAAGCAGAACAAAAGTATATCCCAATATTTGAAGAGAAAAACATATTAAGGAAAAGTACATCACTGAAACAGCAGATATATAGAAGATTATTATTTTTATTGCACTGATAAAACTTCTTTGTTTCCTCTGATCTTGGCATTATCTCCATGACGTATTCTAACAAAATTCTTTGTATGAAATGAGGTCTTCGGAGTACTTTCTCCATATTTCAGCAGTATTTTTATGCAATTACTGCATATAGTAGCTTTAGTTCTTATGAACTAGAGTAGACAACATTCCACACGCTGCACCCGTACACAACTATACTATCCCACCAAGTTGAAAGCACTCTCTGATGAGTAGGCAAACTGGAAGCACAGAAAATTATCTTGAATGTGAGGTCATTCATCATATCTGACAACACCTTACTAAAACAGCAATGAAGGCAATCATCTTTATAGCTTCTTTCATCCAAATGGTTCCTCATGCTTTCCCACTGTTTAGCTTTTTAATGTATGTTGTCTGTATGCCTACACAGAGTCAAATTTTCAGATGTCCTGAAACAGTGGTATTGCATTAAAAACAAACAAAAAAAAAACTGTCATTACTTTAAACAAATAATCTGATCACAAACTTCTTTGCTTAGCTATAAATTACAACTATTCAACCACTTCTGGTACAGGTACAACCACTATTTAATGGACAAAACAACATCATCCAAGACTTTAGAGCAGGAAATAAAGAAAAATATCTCTTTACAAAGACACAGCAAGGGTAAATTAACAAAGGAAATAAATTCAAACTGGCCAAGACATTTAAATATACTGTTCAACACAATCTCTAGGAGAACAAAACACCTACTAGATCACCCACAATCACGAGCATAATTCAGTTTAATCCTCAATATAATATTTGGGTATGACTCCTACCTACCAGGCATCATAGCCCAATGGGGACTTTTGTTACTCCTCCTGCCCCACCAACTCTATTTGGTGAAGTCCCGTTCCTCTGGGAGCTACTGCCTTAAACCATTAATATTTTCAACAGTGCTATCTCTGTTGTAAGCATATGCCTACATCATTCTTGAATACAAAGCAGAGATTGCTTACTCACTGTCTTCCAAGATGCTAAAGAGCTTCTGAGAGGCTAAGATTATTTGTTCAAGCACAGGACTGGTTATATGGCTTCCAAACCACACTGTTTACTCACTAACATGGACAGATGTAAAGCAATTCCAAATATTTGTTTGTCAGCAGACAACCATGCAAATTTACCCTTAAGTCATGTGAGCCAAAAATACTCCAGTGAAAAGGTGGTATCACTGAGCTCTTTATAGAAAAAAAGTCTTTTTCATCTGCTACATAGCCCAATGACTCATGAACTAGAAATAAATTCCTGAATTATAATACATGGGAAGATACTTGAATTCTAATCTTTTTCTTCCTTTTTTTTTTTTTTCCCAGAAAGTTCCCCCTTCACATATGTTGCTATAGATCTCTTTTTCCAGCATACTGGAAGAATTCTGCTAAGGAATGTCTGAATGAGATGAAGGTGGTGTTTTAGACATAAAAATAAGACAGGTCAAGACAGGGCATTCATGTGAAATGTCTGCCAAAGCATTAACAACAACAGAAGAGTTAGAAACAAAAGTATGATACTCGAAACTGATAGTCATAAGAGATGGACAGGAATCACAGGAAGCACTTATGCGGAAATGAAAGGAACAAAGAATTTTGCAGAGTCCTGGATGACAAGTAACATGATTTGAGCATGAAATGTAAAACAATTGGCTGTTGAGAAAAAAAAAATGGGAAGAAAGTATGATGGGCACAAAAAGGTTGCTATCTCAGCAGCCACTCAGATGAACTGCACACAAGGAAATCCAGAGGAAGATGGTTGAAGCAGTTAGTACAAGAGAAAGCATAAGTATGAGCAAAGCTTTTAGCTGGAAGTCAGGAAAGCCTGCTACTAGCTACTGCTACCAGCACTATTGGCTGTGCCAGAACAAGAACTGGGCAAGTCACAACAGAGGCCCAGTTACCTTCTCCTTCCTCTGAGGAAGGACCAGCAGAGGGCCAAAAAAAAAGGAAAGCATGCATAGCTACAGACTCTGATGAAGGGCTTCTATCCATCAATAAAGGATTCATATTTTATGACTTAAAGTTGCATTAAGACCTGCAAGAAAAGATAATGTCAGAAGCAGTAGGTGTAATTGAAGACCACAGAAAACCATTAGGGATGAAGGCTCAAGATTCCTCTGCCATATATACTTCCATCTTTATATTGTAATAAGCAAAATATTTTTCTCACTAGGAAATGCTTTTTCTGGTTCCTAAGTACTACATCATCAACCTTGTCTTTACAAAGCTCATTTTTACCTTTCATTAGCTCTTATCATTTGCTCTCTGCTGCTGCAGGTACCTTCAGCTGCTAGGAGAGCCAGAAGCTTGCAGCAGCCTCAGTCACAGTGGATTTATGCTCTTCACTATGACCATGTTATCCTGATAAATACTCTACCCTTCCTACTGCGCTTCAGAGTACTGACACTCTCTTCACAGAGAGAAAGAGCTACAGTAATGAAGAGATACGTATAATTCGCTCCATTAGTCGGTAACTGCATTATTAAAAAAGACAAAAAAGACACTCCTCCTAATATAAATTCCATCAAATTCCAACAAATGCACAGACAATTGTTACAGATCAAAGCTAGTGAATACTGAAAACAAGTTGAGCTTTGAGTAGAATACGGTTCACTAATATTCAAATCTGCCTCATGGCTTATGCCACAGGGAAAGTGCATTTTGTGATAAATAGAAGGAGAAGAATGAACAGGCATCTAGCTGCTTGCTGCATTACCAAGAACGTGCTTTGGAGTTACTAGTAACAGATGCTTCAGTACAAGAATACTTTCAGTAGGTAGCTACTGAATATCTGGCCTATATATATTTCCTCCTTACTTGATGACTTGATTTTATTTTAAAATATTGAAGTTTGTATTTCTGAAAAGGTTTTTTAACCAACTTCTGTTATTGCTTAATACTCACATGTTGTATTTCAGAGAAAAACTCTAAAACAAGATTTTTAACCTCCACAACACCACACAGCAGTAAGTTCCAGAAGCTGATTACATACAGAAAAACACAGATTTCCTTACATTTCAAAATGCCATTGCTTTGGAATCTCCTGGAAATACACAACAATTTGCTCTATCATAGCATTCTGTCAACATACTGTCTCCTTGCATTTAGAAAAAATGCACAGTTACTAAAATACAGCATATCTTAAGGAGTTAGAAGAACAAATCTACCAGCTTTCAAAAGAAGCTCAGAGCACCCTGCAGAACAAAGCCAGTGCTGTGATTTCAGTGTTCAATTAGAGAGAGAGAGAGATGTTCAATAACAAAGTGTGTTTTACCCAAGATTAACATCACTTAGGTTACTGAAAGCACACCAAGCTCCATAACTTATTTTTCAGGTAGGGGAGCACTATTAAAAATCTGCTTGCCTTCTTTAACTTAATCCCATCTCAAAGGTCTACAGATAAAACTTGTTGAAGAGTTTTCATTGTTGGGTTTCTCAGCTCTCTAATTAGGTACTGCGCTCCATAAAACATACGCTACAGAAAAGCAGCAGAAGAACTGGCAGATTGAGGCAGATTGAAAATGTCTTAATCCTTCTGACCTTTACCATAATTTTCCTTCTCCAGCAGAATACACAGCTGACCTTTTCTACCCACTGACAGCACAGCTTATGGCAGATTTCCATTAACCAAAGCTCTCTAAGTTCACAGCAACTACTGCTGGTAATCCAGCTCAGTTCTGCAAGGATATTATAAAGCACAACTCACTCAAACCTTGACTGTTGATTGATAACAGCTCCAGAAATTCACAATGGCTATGCTTGCATACTGCTGTCTTTCCAGATGTGCACAGAGGCAAAGTGCCTGCAAGACAGCCAAATGTTACAGATGTACCCAGCAGAAACAGGACTGAAGCGTGTGCAGGTGCATCAAACGTGTTCATCTAAATCATCAACTACACTGGGCTGAGGGATGTCTCACAGTTTGACTACCTACTCAACACACAGGAGACCATCCCCTGACATGACATTGGGAAAGTCACCAGACCGCCATGGCTCAACCCTTTATCTGTGAAACAGGGGAGGATTGCATCTCCTTACTTCAGAGTGTTATGAAACCCTTTGAGACAGTGAATCATTTTCAGCTACTCTTGTAACAGGGTCCAGATGGAGATATTTGCAGAATATTTTAGGTGCAGTTTATCATTTAAATATGGAAGGAAAACAAAATATGGTGGGATATGGTATAACGGTTTTATTGAAATGAGTTGGATATGGGTATTATTCATGACTAGAAAAGCCCAAAGTGAATAATGAAGGTCATATCAACTGACTACCAGCAAAATCCTTATACCGAACGATACCGTGCTGGTCTCTGTAAGCTTCTCACTTTTATTGAGAACACCAAACGTTTGTGATAATTTCATATGTTTTCCACATATTTTTAAATTGAATCTATTTTTATAGCTCCAGCTGTAAAGTCAGACTCACTTAGTAACCATGTGTCCAACTTACAAGGCTCGCTGAGAGATCGAAAACAAAAAATAAAGAAATATTTCTATTCCAAAAATAACCTGAGCTCTTCTGCTTGCTATCTCTCTCTCTCTCTTTTTTTTTTTTTTTAAATTAGATTCAACATAGTTGCCTAAAGCCAAGATTCCTCTGAATACTTATTGTATGCCTTGACAGAGAGCACCAGAAACTGAGCAGTTGGATGTGTCAGATCCTCGTAACTATAACAAACCTCTATGGTCAGCAAAGAAAAAGAAGCTACGGTCTCCTACAAAATCAAAGGCTGTAAAAGACTGTGGTAAAAGAGAAGTTTTCTTCTACAAGTCCAGACAGTGGCTACAGTGCTGGTGGGGAAACAGTATTTGTGACGTGGAAATAAATCCCTTCTCACTCTGACTTTCCTAAGGATTTCCCTGGGGGAGTGGGCTACAGGAGGGAATCCCAGGGGATGATGTCCTGCAGCCTCCAAACTATGTTCCATATATGTGATCTGGCACAAGCAAAGCACAAGAATTCCAATGGTTTGACTTATATATTCTATTGGAAAAAAGCATTTTTAATTCCTCTGAAGACTATATCCTTTATTTTGCTATATTTTGCATTTGTATTTTGCTCTTCAGTAAAGCAGCCACATTGTTCTGTGTTGTGATAACACAGAAAACACTGTTCATTAAGTTTTATGAGAATCGTCCACAAATTAAAAACATCTACTCCCAGAACATGGCATTACAGGAAAGTGTTATTCCAGATTTTAAGGCAACCAGAACCACTACATATTTCACGTTCATTTAATCTAGAATCCTATTGAGACTGTCTAATAGCTTATTCTTCATTAAAATGAATGTAAAATATGAGCATCATGAAAAATTGTCCCTTGATTCAGAAAGAATGACTCAGATTGAGAATGAACGTCATAATCAAAATATAAAAAAGACAAAGTACTATATAAAATGTTTTATATATATATATATATGTGTGTGTGTGTAGTTTTGTGTTGTAGACAGATAGCAAGTATATTTATTAGCAATTTCTCCTAATTATTTTTCTCCATTTACTGTTCATACAAACCGAGAGGCTATTTGAAAGTAAATTCATGTAGGCAGAACTCATAGTTCTTTCAGAAAGGAGTAAGTTTTTGAGATCTTCTTAAAAAAAAAAAAATCTTGATTTTTCAATTGAATTCCAACTTCTTTTTTTTTTCCTCCCCCCTCCCTCCCCAGCCCACAAAATCTTAGGGAAAGCATCTAAAAGACTGACCATATTTTACTTAGCTAGTGAATTTGCATGCATTTCCTTTTTTGTTTTTCAGACTCCCTGAAAGCTCTATTGGACAGTGCTAAGCAGGAATAGGCACCAAGGAAATCTTTGACTGGTTTAAAAACCTGAACATGAATTTTCTGGATGAATGTAATAAAAGTAATAAAAAGCTACAAACATGAGATGCCTAGGAACGACAGAAAAGCCTAAGCAGAAAGATGGAACTACAAGCAAGAAAATCTGTAATGAAGAGCATGGAAATCTTGCACAAGGTGAGAAGATGCTACGGTATTATTATTTATTCTCTGTAATACTTGTGATAGAACCTCAACATTGGATCACAAAGTCTCATGTCTCAGAGGATAACAATCTCATTACTGAAGACGCTTAAAATTAAAACACAGAAGAATGGAGAAACCTGTAGTGGCCCCACCAACATGCAGAGTAAAGTAAAGTAAGTTTTCAATTTCTGAACTCTGTGGTTGTAGCAGAAGTAGAAGATTTACGCATGGAGGGAAAAGGGCACTGCATTAGAGGGTCTTATATCTCTACAGAAGTATGATTATAGAGGTATGATCTTCCACTAGTAAAGCACATATTCAGGAAGGTAGGATAAATCTTACAAACACGCTGAAGCATTGCCAACAAATGCAGAGACAAGGTGACTTTGCTAAGCAAAGGCTACAGATTCAGGTTAAGACACTTTGTTTTTCTTTGACAGTTATCTGAATATATTACCAAAATCTGAAGCATCACTTAATCTTCAAGAAGCTCCTATTCTGGGTTCTTCACTCCTTCCACTTCCCATATCTGAACTACTCAGCAACACAACAGTGAGATGCTACCTCAGCCCATCTCCCCACAATCATCTTGAAAATCCAGTTCTGGATTTGTCACAATCAATTATCTTGTCTGCTGGCTGAAACACTGTGAGCTCACTCTGCAAAAGTCCTTTACAGTGTCCACCATTGACAGTAATTCTCATTTAGAAGGAAGGATCAGTGGGAAAGAATTCATCTTAACACCCCCATTGGAGGTGACAGATTACCGGTTTGAGCATTCTGTTCTTTTCCCTAATCTGTTAGTGATAATGTTCAGCGTGACTCAAATGTCTCTCCCTGGGAGGAGTCTTAAAATAAAGTAAAGCTGCAACTGTGAGAAGTTGGACAAATACATTTTTTTCTTTTTCCTGGAATATTTAGTTACAGCTGACAAAAGTTTGCAAACATCTCCCACTTACTCAGCAGTTTGGATGTGCATTGAAGTCGTGCTCTAATAGTAAAACCAAGAAAAAAGATTAACAATTTTTCTTTGGTAAGTTTGCATTTGATGCAAAACATCTCACAAAGCTGTAACAACTATATCTTCCCCCATACAGAGGACTCAGAATACAGACATCAGGTAACAATCAAGCTGAGATTTTCCACGCTGAAATACAAAGAAGAGAGCAAACATAAGCTGTTTTTACTCATGGCTCTGATACTTCAGCATCCCATTCTGAAGGAAGAGGCTTAAGAAGCAGCCAATAAGTCCTGCTTTCTCCTCCATGTTCAAAAGGTTTGCATACGTGAGCAAAAAAGAGAGAGAAAATGGAAAGGAAAGGTTCCATTTAGAGAAGGACTTGTAAATAGAAGTTTTCAGCCATACAGTATATTACCAAATACCTTTTTGTTTCCTCTGCCATTATGAAGAGCAATACTTCCTAAGACATTACTTACCAAATTCACTTTGTAATGTTTGCTACATACAGGCATTATTTTGCCATTTTGTGGCATGGGAAATTTTGGGTTCTCTCTCTGCTGGGCTAAGTAAGTCAGAGAATCCTATTTCACTCCAATATCTCTAGCAAATACTCACAAGTGCAGACACTAAAAAAAAATAGGGGGAAATCACTACTTAGAACAAGCTAAACATTAAAAATGGACTTCATTTTTTTCCAAATTTGTTTTAAAAGCATTAGTTAGAAACCAGTCACCTGCTTGTTTGGCATTCAGTTCCAAAGCCAAGCACCAATCTCTCTTTCAATTTACATTATTCTTGAGAACAGAAACAATAAACAAGCTGGGGTTTAATGAGCCTGCATGTGGGGTCAGTCTGCTGGAACAGAGCAGGATGATCATTTTTGGAGCTATCCCAGTTTGAAACAGTAACTACATAGGGGGATAATGAGCAACAGTGAAGTAAGGACCTGCATAGGTAGCTCGTTCAAAGGATTTCACAGCTAGTGACTCCTTCACGGCTTCCTTGATTCAGCTAATGGTAAGATACCACTGCCCAAGAACAGGCATTGATCTGCTATTCCAAATCAGCTCTTGTCAGTCTTTGGCAGAGCTGCAGTGGAGCATCTGGACTGAGGAGAAAAGACTGAGCCTCCCATCCAAGAGTGTATAAACACTGCTACTTCTAGAGATACTTCCTTCAAATAAAATGTGTACTATACAATGCATAAAAAGAACTGGAGATTGAAAATCCACCTCCACAGCTCTAAACTCTTTCTGTAACTATTTTTGAACAGAATTTTCAGCTAAAACCTAAGTACATGAAAAGCACAGACTTTCACCATTAGAGCTAAAAAGAACCTCCTATAACTGTCTGCAAGATGTGGAAGTAAATACTTCCAGGTATGACAACACTCCACCAAACAGGGAGTCAAAAGACAAAATGCAGTGCTGTGATACCATCATCATCCAATCTCTCTTTTCCACACCTCATTACACAGACAGCATTCTGGGGCACACTTCATATTCTTTGTTAGTCAACTTTCTAACAGCCTTCTTTCATTTCCCCACTCTCCACAGCACCGAAGAGCAGGAGAAATGATAACCCATTAACTCAAGAAATGCTCAGATTTAAAGGTGATAAACGGATAGAAGATTCTAAAGGCAGACTAGATTAGTACCATGCACATATCTTTGGGCCACCTTGAAGAGGAATCTGCAATTATTCTAAGACAATTTAATGAGCTTTTGAAAATTTTACCTAGCAACCCATTCCCCAAGCTGCAAAACAACGGCCTAAGAAATCTGAGCAGCAGACAAGTGAACGGTTAAAATCCTGCTTGTGATTTGCTGCAGACACTCTCCCTAGAAATGTTTGAGCATAATGGTTCTGCGTAGGAAGAAGAAAAACTGTTGATATTTTAGTCACTTCCATATATTCTAGTTTGTCTGGGGGGGGGGGGGAGGGAGAAGAGGGGGGTTAGTAAAAAAAAAAGTGCAGTTAATGATTATGCAGAAGTGGACTGTTATAACCATTAAAAATAATGTTCATGCAGATTGTCATCATCTGCAACATCTCTCAGCACGTGTGTGGGTTGAAGATGAGCACCATGGCCAGTAGGCAGGGTCTTTTTTGGTACAGATGGGGGTGTACATTAAAACTTTAATGTGAATTAATCAGAATAACTTCTAAGTCATCTTAACTTTCCTAACTGCTTAATTGTTCCAGCTGTTAAGATTCCCAAAAGGAAGTCAGTTGTAATTGTTAAAGTAATGCATTTTTTTAAAATTATATATATATATATATATATATATAAACTAAACTGAGACTCACCAACTCAAAATTTGGTTAGGTCTTTTTCACCTACTGGTTATCAGAAATTTAATTTCATGACAGCTCTGCATCTTACGTCCTGATAATCTCTTTCCCTTGAGGTTACATATTGCTAGAATTCAAATTATGTAATTTAAGCTCTCTTGGGCACCTTCTAAATCCTCCATCTTTGAACATAAGTACTGAGGAAATTCCTTCACAAAATGTTTGTCCATTGAAATAACAGCAGGAAACAGAAGATGTGGAAGGATTTTGCTTCACAATTATTTTTATCTGAGGTGTTCAAGGAAAATCCTCCTTTCTTACATTATCGTTTGTCCCACTAACCACTCAGGAGAAAAGCAGCACCATGGATTATGGAATAGTCATGCCTTTTCCTTAGTAATTTATCCTTCTCTCTCTATCTACGCTTTTCACTTCACTGTTCTGCTAATGTTTTTAAATTTTCTGGGGTGTGTGTCTATTCTAAAAGTAACATTCTGATTAGTTCTTTTCCTGAGGATGCTGAGAGGGAGTCATGTCAATCACAGCGAGTTTTCTGAATGCATGGAGAATTAAAATAGTTCAGACATATCTATATTTTCTATCCTACCATATAACTGTTTCCATTCATATAAGAACTCTTAATATGAGTAGACATTTCTCTATTTCATTCACACAAAAATGGAAACCCAATTTAATAAACTACTCCAAACAAGAAGGATATTCAGACTACTCTAGCCGAATACTGTTAAGTACAATCTGAAAAAGGCTACATAGTGTTTAAAAATGTCTTCACTATTTCATACAAAAGTAAAAACCTCAATTTAAAGTTTGCCTAAATTCTAAGAAGTTAGTAAAAGTAACACCTAAGCATTTCCTCATTAAAATTTATTTTAGTTATTCGGAGGAGAAAAAAAAGACCAGTGCTTAGCTTCGTCCAAACCTCTGTTTTCTATTTGTATCTACAAACTTTAAAAAAAAAAAAAAAGATGATTTTCAACTCTATCCCTACATGCAACAATTTAAAAAGCTATGTTTGCTTTCCAAACTTCTACTTACCAATGGAATCAATCACTATAGCTACACCTGTTTCGCTTAGCTGTGTTGCGTTTGATGCCTGAAAGACTGTCCAACGAATGCATTTTATTTCCTAATTTGTTAAGAGACAGACCATTTTTACTTTCACCATTAAACTGATTGGGAAATACAGAGAGCCGATATGAATTACTGATGGCCAGGAAGAAGGGTTTAAAAATCATCTCTCTTGACTTTAATTATACTCTCTAAATGGTATATACTCATCCTATATTATTACTATTGACTCACAGAAACGTTCATGTTATTGAAACTGCCAATATGTTTATATATGACATATTCCATAAGCAAAGTTCTAAACTTACTTTAACAAACTCTTGCTACTGATCTTTGTTACCTTGGAACCATTTAGACCAGGGATCTCACATAATCAGGCCTGTCAATATAGCAGTAGCATTTACTACTACTCTAGAAGTTTGTTGCTGTTGTTGTTTTTCTTTTTTTTTTCCTTACCGAAAATTGACATTCTGAACTATCACGGTGATTTTATTAACCACAGGTTTAGCATTAACAGAAAAAAGACCAACACATTCATTCTCTCCTATAATAACAAGGGCACAAGTGAACCTTTCTCTGCAGAGGTGAAAGGCTTCCAGATACTGAAATAATCCAGTCTGGTGGCTTTTGTCAATTTAATTTTTTTTTTTATTTTTAACTGAGATTGGTACTCGCAAAAATATCTTAGACTGACAGTCTTGGAGATTACGTCCTGCATTACCTAAGTAACAGATAGAGTTCAAGCAACAGCAGACTTTGAGGCCTAATCTATTTTCACTTCTGTCTTAAACATGTCCTTCAATTTTTAATTGACTATAGTGACATTTCTCTCCACCAGCAACATTCTTTATTTTTCTCTAAAATATACCCAAGGTAGCTCTTTCAGTCGTACAGATTTTTTTTTTATTTTTTTCATAAATCTGAATAATTCTCATTAAATACAGATTGCCTCTTCATAAATATGTTTATTATTGTGTTTGCCAAAGAAATCTAAAGGTTAAGTAATCAGTGATCAGATGTTTCAGTAGAGATAGTAACAACTATTTATATTAGACACAAGCATCTCAGTAGTTATATTTTAATAGCTTTTTGATTTGTCAAGAAGATTGTTCACTGCAACCAAAACTCATACATGCAATATGGAATAGAAAACCAAGAAAGAAAAACAAGAAAGTGACCTTTTTAAGATGTTGGTCATCATATGCTGTTAAACCTGTACAAGTATCACCAGCTACCAGAGAGTTATGAAACCACTGTTCGGTGCAGAAGAACAAAATGTAATACGAACAAAAGAAAATTCACAACCAACATCTGCAGGAATCAAAAGAGAAAGAAGGTGAAAAGGTTCATCTAGTGAGTAGGCAATTAGTAATCAGGCCTGAGGAGCTATGCAAACATAGAGGCCAGCATGCTGCAGCAGCCTAGGTCATAAAGCAATTGCTGAAAAGACCCAACCACTGAGGCAAACATGCTGGGATTCCACAGCAGGTAGCAATGAGGCAACTGTATCCTCACAAGAAAGGTACCTTCCTAACTGCTAAACTCCATCTGAAGCATGAGGTTAAATACCCCTTACAATTGCCCTGCTCCTTCTAACAAGACTACCCAAAGATTTAGCAATTTTCTATATAAATATAATCCCTAGCTGCAACTCACTAAACTCTCAGTCTCAACAACCTGAAGGTAAATTACTGATTGTAAGATCTAGGTTTACTTCCTTGTTATATCACAGATTTCTTGCACATTATACATACATGAAATCGTTAAAGACAATTAAAAAACCCAAATCCTTAATATTTTTATTAATTTATATAATAATATTATTATTAAAAAATAATTTTAAACAAATGACACATCCTTTCTAATCTGTTTGATCCTGTTCTCATAAAGGAGACAACTCTCAGTCTTACTTATCTTTACATCTCTAAGTTATAGACTGTAAAGGCTTTAACTACTTGAGTAATGAGTATGCAGGTGTATAAGGGACCATGTACTTAACTATTAAATTTAGCAGACTGTTGCATAATGGCTAGCCACCGGCTCCTTCAATTTGAAAGAATTCTTTTCTAGAGCCTATTCCCTTATTCTTTGTCCACTGCAATTTTAAATAAGTAAAACATCAAGACTGTCTCAGAAACACACTTCCTTCCCTACAGGGTCCCTCCATTTTTATTGATTGCAGCAAATCTTTCACATTGCCAACTTTTAAAGAGAAAAGACATCATCATTACAGGAATACGACTGTGGCAGATGATCCCTGAACTACCTGAGCTTTATGCTGAACAAAACCCACAGATCTGTTATGAAGGCCCTCCAGGGAAGGAATGGGGACGCAGATCCTCCACAGCAAGTTCCCCTCCTCATTTCCCAGCCCACTCCTTACTCACTTGTCACATTGTTTCTCCAGAGCATTTCCCAGCTTATAATTGGAAGACTTATTCCTTGCTGTAGTTGCTCTGGCACAAACTTTCCCTCAGAATTTTTAAGTAATCTCTACACTTCAGAAAATCTGTATTAGAAACATCAGAAAAAACATGATTTATTTTCTTTTTAAAATCAGGAGTCAATATGACACTTCTTATTCTAATGTTAACAACATTCACTAAGCCCTAGTAATACTCTTGAACATCTGAATGAAATACATAATATGGATGGAGGTAAGGAAGAAAAAGATAAACAATAAGGGCTGCAAGCTACTCTCCTTTAGAATATATCTTTGACAAAGGGGTCCCAAAACCTAATGATGGACTGAAAGACTCAAAATCAACATCCATTCAAAATACCACATTTTAAAACAGGAACAGAGAATGCCCTCATTTAAGATTCAAATTTAGTTCCCTCCTACTTGGATCCTTGTGTCATCTTGTGTGCTTATGATAAATTATTTACACGAGAATTGCCAAGTCACCAAGCAAAAGCAGAGGAAACTGTTATTTATGTCAAAGGAACAAAGTCTGCTGCGTGTTGGTATTTTATTTATTTTTAAACAAAGCATTCTGCTACATGAGTCAGATAACTCCAAGTAGGAGGACTGCACTCCAGCAGACTGTGGTGAAGCAGGTGGAGCCACAGAGACAGCTTAGGCATATGCAGCAGCTGTCTTCTTGGGCTTGGAGAAATGAGTGCTACAAAAATTGTTTTTGCAAGGATATCTAGCTGCTAAAAACCCAGGGCTTCAAAAACACTGCAATTTATGAGCTCTTTTCTTGCAACTATCTACGAATGTCTTCCTTTTGTACCTTCTTTTGTAAGATGGGAATAAAACCCACATATTTGCCTCACGTGTTAGTTGCAGGAAACTATCTGAGAGTAGGTGACATATTTTGCAAATGCAAAATACACTATTCCCTGGACACAGAACAGACTCAACAGTGTAGAGACAGTATTCCTCAGGGGGAACTTGGTATATTCCAGCTTGCTTATTTTCCATGGTTCCAGGCTACTGACTTAATCCTAGCTCTTTACTGCTATTGCGTTCCAGGTTAAAAGAGTGTCTTGCAATAAATATGAGTAGCCTGACATGTAAACTCAAGACAAAGGTTTCTACGATGCCCTATATTCTTTCACATACATCAGAAAGCTTTTTTTTTTTTTTTTTAATAGGGTGGAAAGTTCCTGGACTTAATCATCTGATTTATTCCATTTCCAGGATTATAGATAGCCTGGGTCTATTTGTTTGTCCTTTCAATTAAATTGACATGAATAAGCAATAATGTCACTGATATCAGCAAAGTAACATCAGTGTGAAAGAAAATGCCAGGTCGATGGTGAGGAGATCAGCCCTTGCATTAATGTAGTGCCTTCACTGGATCAGCAAGTAATTTAAAATAAATAAACAATAGAAACAAGAGACAGCATACCCAAATTTGAATAATGAGATCTTTGGGTTTACTGCTGCTTGGAATATTACTCAATACAAACAAATAGTAGCCACAGGTGCTCTCAAATAAACCCAGCATGCTCCCTAAAGGCTTGTTAGTGGACTGCTTGCCTGGGGGCCACTGGATCTATTACAGTCTTGCTGTTGCTTCCTGCTGAAGAAATCCTTCTTGAGAGTCACCAATCTGTGAGTGGCAAGTCAGTGAGACTTCCAGGAAAACACTGTGGAAACCCCAGTGAGATGTGTGTTTACTGCATCCAGCCAGATGCAAGATTTTTGACAGCACGGATCACATCTTGTTTGTAATGTGCATGAGGGGCTTTTAATCAAGGTGGAGAGAAGCATCCTTCCTTGGCAAAGTGCACAGCACTACATAAAACTGTGGTACTGGGGGATGAGGGAAGATCCCCGAGGGGAAGAGCAGTGATGAAATTGGTGTGATTGCTAGTGGCTTTTTGAGGTGTCTGAACAAGTAATTCAAAAAAACAAGCTTGTTAGAGGAAAATAGGAATGGCACCAATCTGCCATAATGAGCAGGCAGCTGAACAGTGCCTCCATGCCATGCTCCGTTCCAGGTTTGTGTCACGCACTGCAAAGGCTGCGGCACACTGGATGCAGATAAATAGAGCCTAATGATTTTTTCTCTCTTCAGACCCTCAAGCGAGTATTAGTTTACAATAGGAACCACAAAAGACAAAAGCAATGCAGCAAATTGTGGGCAGGCTGGAGCAAGGTTTCCATCAGCTACACTGCACGGACTTTAATCTGTCAGTGGAAAGGAAATGGAAGACCAGACTCTTTAACCAACTGCTTTGGTCTTGACATAAGGCAGTAACTCACATGGGACAGGGAATTTCCAGTCACCTCCAGTCTATGCACATTTTTAAAAAGAATCACAACACTCCAGAGTACCATCTAGCTAAGAAAATACTGTTCAGGGAGTAAAAACCCTTGAGATGATGAAATATTCCTTTTACAAACGGGAACACAGAATCGCAGAGAGATTAAATGACTTGTCCAGTATTATAAAGCAAACCAGCAATAAAATACAGAAAAGAATCAGATGTCCTGATGCCCACTTCTGCGCATAAATCACCAGGCCTTAGTTCCTTCTGCAAGATCATCATTTCCTCCTCTCACATGCTATCTTGCTGCCAGAGCAAGATTATTGTATATGCTGCATGGAGCAACATTTTTCCAAGTCTAATTCAAAACCTGTCAGGCCATGGAGTTTTTATTTTATTCCTGAGGGAAATGATTCCAAAGCTTGACAGTTCAAAGACACATCTCCGTGACAGGAAGTTTTCCAGGACACTTACCTTAAATTTTCCTATTCTCTACTTGTAGTCATCTGAATACCTTGTCTCCTTCCACAGTATTTACAATCCTCAGCTACTATCAGAGTTGCATTTCCCCTTCTTTCTCCCAGGTATCACTTAAGCAATATAAAACTAAATTTTCATTCTACAAAGCAATTCTTTCATCTCCTAAAACATTTTTATTCTGTTTCCCTGAATTTTGTCTACTTTTTTCCAATATCAAATTCTTATTTCTGTCTTTCTATAGTGTGTTCTTTGACTATGGCTTGTACTTCTCTGTTGATGTGTTGAACTGCAGCAATACAAAGGACACAGAGAGCTGAGGTCTGGAGTGAGAAAACAAGAGCTCTAGAGTTGGTGGACTACTGTTCATCTCCCAGAGAAATGCTTATATTCTTTTACTGGAACTGGATAGAATGGTAGATTCTCCATTAAAATTGGGACTATTTAGTCAAAGGTCAAAGAAAGATCTGTTTCCTTGCAAGTCATTTTACCATTTTATCACACGGAGTCAGAAGAAATAGACCTTAAATTCCAACAAAACATTTTGCTGTTGTTTTGCTGCCTGTCTAAACCAGGTTAAAAAGATAAATGCCAATAGTGGACACTCTTGCTGTTTCCACCACAATCAGAATTAAGCTTCAAAAATTGGCCATCTCAGCAGAAATATACAACTGTGGGGCTGCCACATTAACATAAGGCACAGCAGGCAGAAATTACTGCTGCCTCTAATCTCCAAACATTCAGGAGCTGAACTACGTTCAGCAGAATGACCTGTCCTCCATGATGCATTAGCATTTGCACTCACTCTACCTCTCTTACATTTGCTCTCATACACACAGAGAGCCAGGCCCTTTTAGAGTACAGAGATTTACGCCTTCTTGGAGAAAAAAAAAAAAAAAAAAAAAGCAGTATTTTAAATCATCCTCCATCTCTAATAATATAATCAACACATGGCTTTTTGAAGACCTTGGGACTTTTATTTTAGGTGAAGATCAAGAAACAGAACAAAGGGGACCTTCAATTAGTATTTTACTATTGCCACTCAAAACAACTCATTTATCCTAACTGTTCTACTATGAAAGAGATGTGAAATAGTTAACAACTTGAACAAAAAGCTATAAAACAAATAAGCGTGGATGTGCTAAGAGAAGGTCACTTAGAAAGCCCCATTCCTTTCTTTTTTAACCCCATCTCTTCCTTTAGTGTTCAGGACATCCCCCTCCTCTAACCAATTTCTTCCCATCTACCTTATTTTTACTTCTCCAAAAGAACACAACTCTGCCTATGAGCAAATCTGCCTAGAATTAATCTATGAAAAATCAATATCTATAAGTTCTTAGTTTTACTGAAGGTTGCCTTATTTTAATTTTATGACTGTTTTTGTTTGGTAGTATTAAACTGTTCTTAGTTGCTTTTGGTTAAATTGATGAAAATCATGTTTAAACCAAAGTGAACGTACTGGGTTAACTAAGTCCATTGGAAACTTCTCAAATTAAATGAGTGGAACTGCTGACAGAGGACATCAAAGACAGAAGGTGCACTGTTGAAGACAGACTGTCAGAGGTCTCCCTAAAATACTAAATGCTGCAGTTACATCTCAGAGGAACATGCAGATCTAATGGCCCTCTTCGTTAAGGTGCTTGTAAGAGAGAGATGAAAACAAACTTCCACTTCACACAAAATGATACTGTAATGTTGTTTCAGACTGAATAAAACAATTTCAGAAATTAAAAGCACACGATCACTGGGCAATGAAAGCAGAGTGAGAAAATAACAAACTCTTCATGTGGGGACAGCAAGTGCAGTTCAGCTGTGTCAGCCAGCAGTGTGGCATGGCTGTGGAACATCTAGGGAATGATGCTACATAGAGAGAATTAGTACTCTGAGCGAGGAGAATAATTTTTGTGTTTTATATTTTGTTTGAGTACAGAAGACTTCATACATTCCTTTAAAATAAAAATAAACAAAAAAAAATCATAAAAGATACCAAACCCCATTCAATTTATTTCTTCCCCAT
This sequence comes from Chrysolophus pictus, assembly GCA_037305975.1. Classification (NCBI taxonomy): domain Eukaryota; kingdom Metazoa; phylum Chordata; class Aves; order Galliformes; family Phasianidae; genus Chrysolophus; species Chrysolophus pictus. Next base: position 40,294,351 of record CM074580.1, on the reverse strand, counting down.
AACTGGAATGAACTACTACTCCCAAATTTAGGCTAGCTGCTGTAATGAAAGAGCGCACAGTTTTTAATAGGAAAGTAGCAGCAATAAATAATCTAGCATCTATTATCGCAGTGGGGGCATGCTGCTGACAGTGACTGATGGTTACTTCTTGGAAATCATCCTACATAAGATGACAGATTGAATCAGTTCCAGCTCTATGCATAAGGCCACACATTCAAATACTATGTTCTAAACACCAGGCAACGGCAAATGGAACTCCCCCTCCCCCCCAAATGATGCCACCTTATTACCAATAAACTTGTATACCTTCTCATCACAGCTATCATCAACAAAGAAGAAAATGCTAATACTAAGGATCAATACTACTTCAAATCTACCAATTAAATATCTGAAAAGCAGTAGTTACTCATTAGTAATCATACTCAGGGCATTCCATTTAGGACTCAACATTAGCAAAGTGCTGCAGCAGCAAAAAGAAGTGTTAACAATTGTTTGATTTGGACATCACAAACGTTAGGGCAAAGAAAGGCCTGGAAAGCTTGCTTTGGAGAAATCTTTGCATCTACTCTAAAGGCCTTTTTTTTAAAAAAAAAAAAACAGTCAACAGCAGCAGATTAAATCTGCACAGGAAATTGATGACATTCAATGCTAATTTAGCACAAAACTCTCATATACTTCTATTTCAAACTCATCACATTTTCACCAAAATAACCAGCCATGAAAAAGTGAATTATGCCTACATTTAAAGTTCACATCATTAGGGTTTGTGGCTGTAGCACCTTGAAATGAACAAGCACAGTCCTAACATCTCTGAGGGGTGCTGCTTATAGGATGTCCATAAACTCATTCATCTCTTTAGCAAACATTTTTAAAAATGCATTTATGAGACAATTGCATTAAAACATGTAAGTGACTATGTCAAGCACCATCCAGTTCTCCCTGCATTGACACCATTCTTTTCATCTAAGCAAACACGACATTCTTAACCTTCAGGCCTACTGACTTATGTCAGAAACATAAACACTGTCCCTGTGTCATCCATGTCAAAGATATCCCCTTCTTCCTCCCTCTTCTTCCCCAGATCTAAGCCATCGAGCTTAGAAAGGTTGTCTACTTCTTTTATGCCTCAACTGAGAAATCGATAAATGCTCTCAGCCTTTCCAACTTTATGTTATTTGACAACAGTATACAACGAGAACAATCTATGTGACATGGTTACAGCAGTCTATTCTTTGGTGTATGATTGCATTACTGCAATTGAGCAAGACACCATAAAAGAGATTTAAACTAAGTTTTACCCTGCCTTTGCAATGAAAAGTGTGGAAACATTTAATTACAGCAATTCACCTAACACGATACTGTGTGATATAGTATCCAAATCCTTCACCAGCTCAACTTCAAGGCAGTACACTTACTCTATAAAAGAAAAAGGCATCCAACTCAGTGTTATCCTAAATGGTACAGCTTCTGTATTACCATCATTCAAGAATACGTTTTTCTATTTCAACAAGCACTCTTACAATCCCTCTCATCCTTTCTCCGTATTCTTTATATGTACACTATGCAGTGCTTATAGAGCTCCAGCCTTAAAAAGACAAGTAAACAATAAAATAATACACTTTAATATAGTTTGGGCTACTTTACCCAGCATCAGACCTCAGGCATGGGGTGAGGCTCACAACTTGATTCACAGAAGGTACAAGACAACTATGAATACTTCTAGATGCTATTCATCAGTAATGCTATCTCCTTCTACTTCCCTCAGAGCTGAAGTGCCCCCAACTTGTCTCAAGAACTTTGAAGCCAATGAGACTATTTCCTTTAAATGACTTTTGTGTCATTCATATCCCTCCACTTACAGAAAACTCAAAATCAAACATAACAAATAAATAAATAATCAAAAGCCTCAGTATTTAAATATACAACAGAGTTCATACAAATATCAGTAAAAGGAAGAAGCTCGAGATTGTCATAAGAAACATTCAAGAAGCAAAGCTAAACCAACAGAGCTATGTCAAACACAGGCAGCCTGGACTTCCCAACAGGCTTCCATGCCTGATAATTATGTATTTGTGCTGCATTGCCATAACGCTGGCTTATGGCAATCTCTTTTCTTAAAAAAAGAAAAAAATCAATCAAAGTGAGCTATGGCTCGACAGGTCTGCAGTAAAGCCCAGCCATGTAGAAAATGGAGCAGCAGCTGCACTATAGGATCAAAAAAACAGGGTGAGCAAACTCCATCATCAGGCACAATTATCTCCCTTGGGGGTGTGGGGGGTGGATAGGAGGAAGAAAATAAAAAAAACAGATATCCTTCATCCCCTAATGTCTAATAATACCAAGGGATTTGGGTTTCCGGTGCAAGATGTCCTTACAGGCCTATTCTTCTTCCCCCACGCACATCGTTGTCATCCCCCCCATCAGATTTAGTTCAGTATTTTAAGAAAGCAGTAGGGAAAAGCACGCATAATAGCAAGGAAGTCTAACTTGAGAGAATGCCCTTTGCAGCATCTTCTACTCACAAGGCTCCTGGAGGAGTCATCCTGCTGAGTGTCAAAGCATAAGAACTCCTCGCAAACATCAACATACAGTAGCATCTAAGTCACATCACAGGAACAGGTCCAAAACAGATTTCCACAGACAACTAAATTTTTAGAGTGTTTGGGAAGCTCAAAATACAATACAATAATGCCTCAATTCAAAAGCATCCCTAATATGTGCGCACACACTGAAATCAGTGTATTAGATATTAAATTCTCACCTCAAGTTGTTTCTCTGAATATAGTAAATTAGTCAATAGAAAATAATCCAAGAACCATAAATCCTTTGGAGAAAGGGGTTCTTACAATGTCTCTATGATTAATGACAATGTTACTAGCCAATAACAAGAACTCTGAATCCCTTTGAATTCAGAAATTGTTTTCCAACAGATGTCACTAAAATACATAAGCATTTCATAATTTCCCTAGCTCGTTTCTCACACTATGTCCTGCTCTTTTTTTTTTTTTTTTTTTTCCTGTTTCAGTGCATGAAATTCCTGGCTGCAAACCCTAAGGCTTCAAGTTATAGGCAGCTCTAGAAAATGTCAAACCCTGTGTTTATGAAACGTGCCTACAGACTTTATGGCTGGAATGAATGCTGTACAGCACTTAAGTATCTGTTTATTCCTATATATATTTAAGACTTTAAAAAAGCTTCCTCCATGCCTTCAGGAACTACTTACAGGCAAGAAGTCATGGTGTTTTAGTATCTGAGCAGTATAAATACACAATCTGTAAGTAGCTATGAGACAAAACAACCACAGAAAGCAAACAACAGTGCAGACCTCTGAATTTCTGAGGCTCCACAATTCTGCTCTTCAAGAGAAGGTTTGTCACTTATCTCCAGCCTTGACACACCTCTTTAGTCTTTTGGGGATTGTCAGTCTTCTGCATACTTAGGGAAAGGGAGAAACTGCAACAGAGCCAACTATAAAGAGCAGGAAATAACGAGCAGAGAAAAAAAATGAGAGCCTGTACAACAGGAAAGCATTAAATAGCCTTTGCTATAACTCTGCAGTGCAGAGAAAACAAACTGACCCACAGCAGCAGCAGCAAAGTTTGAGGAGAAATCCAAGCACTATGAGATATGCAGCTGGGCTATCACCTGCAGAAAAAAGTGTCTGTATTCAGAGACACTCAGTGCAAGCTCTTCGATCACATCAAGGTGTGTTAATCATAAGATTTCCAGCTAAGAGATTCCACTGAATCTAGTATCATTTATGATATGATCGTGGCACAAAACAGTATGGTTAAAACCTGTAGCTGCAGCAAAATTAAGTGCTGAATAAAAAATAATTAAAAAATAAAACACAAGATAAATCTCATAAGGATTTGTCATCTAATCTCAAGTCTCTTACTCTTAAGGCAACTCAGTTATCTTTAACAGTCTTATTTTAATACTCTGAAAGTACATTACAATTGCAACACTTGAACTGTGCTGATTGAAACTCCAAAAATGGACTCCAAAAATACCTACAGTTTTGTAAACATCTCCAGATTTCTCAGAATATAGCTGAGCACTGCCCTGCTGTAGTAATGTCAAGAAAATAAGGACTATTATTTGGCATTGCTAAGCCCTTTTCCTTCACATAATCCCACTGAAGAGAATCAGCAGTTGCTGTACCTGCAAGTATGCACATTACCAAGTCCACAAGAAGCACTGGCAGTTGGTCTTCATGGGGCCACAGGAAGCCAGAATTGGCCTCCTGTGGCCTCTCTTTCACACTCCAGTGCAATTCAACTGAAGCAAAAGCCTGTGTTAGCTGCACGTCAGCAAGCTGTGGGCTCACCAGAGTAACAGGTACATGGATAAATAATAGAAGCCAACATGTCTGAGAGCAACTGGAGAGAGAAAAAAATTTCAGACAAAGCAAAGAAAAACAGCAGCACGATAAATACAGTAGCCAAGCTGAATTCAAGTACCATCCATACACATCAGGCCGCTGCACATAAATACGTGACAATGAGGCACACTGAAGTTTAATTCTTTCTTTAGGGATATGGTGATGTGATAAATTATCATTTGCTTCTGGGAAAGCAGCTCTCATAATTCCCCCCCAGATTCCATGACATGAGAGTAGGTAAGAATTCTGAGGACATTTTATCGATGCTTTCCTCTGACAGCAGTAGATCTTTTCAATTAGGTGAACAATCACAACAGAAAACCAAGAGTGGTCTGTACTGCTTCATCATGCGCTGCAATGCTCAATTCCAAATGACCTTGAATGTAACACCACTAAGAAGTGTAAAGACCAAATCCTCAATAGCAAGATCTTAATACCATTCCTACCATTTTCACTGCATCAACATGAACACTCACTATAATGTTCTACGTCCCACACAAATCTCTGCCCTCGAAGTAATTTTGTGACATCTCATTTACTTATTAACAAATAAAAATGGCTTCAGGACACCTTCAGGAATTAGGCAACCACAACTTCCCTAGGCAACCTGCTCCAGTGCCTCACTGACCTCACTGTAAAAAAATTTCTTTCAAATATCTAATCTAAATGCAACCTCTTTTAGTTTTAAAGCCATTACTCCTTGTCCTATCACTATACTTCAGCCTGTACTCATGTTCTTACTACTGCAGGAGCTACTTGGGTGCTCATGTAACAGATGTTCCAGAAGAAAAAGATCACCACAGGCAGAAGAATTCACATCCACATTCATTCACATTAAAGTGTAACATTACAGATTTTTTTATTATTATTATTTTTTAACCCTGCTTTACCTCTTCTCTACCTACTAGATGAAAAAAAATTTCAAGGTCACCACTTACAACTGGCACAAAAACAATACTAGTAAGAGCTGCAGGCAGGAATCATGTTTTTACTGTTTTATTATCAAATTCCTGTGGTTTTCATTAGCATCCCATGTGATTTGGTTATTTTTGTAGCCTTTTTGCATTCACAAATGTTCTAGCAAATGGTATTTATTAGAGGAATATTCCAGTGTTAAAAAGATGCACATTTCAAATGGCATACTGCATAGATGATGCAAATTTGGCTTAGCAAAATGGAGAAAAGATGAGAAAGAACAGATTCACTAAGAAACATTTGCTGAAGATCCTAAAAAGCATGGTATAAAAAGAAATTTTCAGTTCATGCTAAATGAGAAAATTAGACAAATGCATCATTTATTCTGAACCATCTTTAGACTTCAATATTCACTTAACAACCTTAAAATTTAGTTCGAAACTAACAATACCTACATACAGTCTTTTTGTTAAATATGGGCAGAATTTGCTTAGGTGGCCCTAAAATACCTAGCCAGAAAATTGAAAACCAGTATAAATATACAAGACTACTCTCCAGAGGGATGCATCTTAGTTTAGTATCTACAAAGTACCTGAAGCACATTTCCAAGCCAGACTTCAACGCTAAACTGTAACATTTCCTATGTATAAACTATTTGGAATTCACAGATTTCAAACTTTTAACTATGCCAAACAAAACTTGTTAAAACTCTATAAATAAGTAAATAAGTAAATAAATAAATAAATAAATGCATTAGTCTTTGTTTTCACACTTGCGTTAGGTTGACATTCCTAGAGAAATTTGAGATCACAGGTTCTCATTTCAGGAATTCCGACTTCTATACATGCATACTTTGACTGTTATATCATACACTTTCAGCCCTCATCACAGTAGCCACATACCCAATGCTCCCACTCTAACTATTCTCCCAAATTCTTCACTGAAAAGCAAGACAGTTTGTTGTCAGTCTAACACTGAGGGAAATGTAACAAAACCATCTATGCTGGAGATAGCCACTGGCAATCTCCAATTATTCCCGTATAGCTTGGCATCTCTTCATAGTGTCATTTAATGTTATCAGATAATAGCTTGTTATTTCTCAAACAAACAGCTAGAATCTAATCCCCTTGTCCTAACTGGGTTTGCAGATATTTTCTTCTAGGTTATCTCCTGAGAATTCTCCCTTGGGATTTTCCTGCCCAATGGAACTGGCAAAAAGGTGTCAGATATGCTCCGAATTCATCTGGGCTCTTAACATTTTCTTCATGGAATGTCAACCAAACAGAGGAGCAGTCCCTTGGACTTGGAACATACTTCAATCTGGAACTAGTTAGGAACAAGGTAAGGCAGAACAGTAGATGGACATCATCCCAAGAAACACATAGAAAAAGGAAAAAGTTGATTCAGGAGATCTGTACTCACGTTCTTTCACTGCTTAAACACCAGATACGATCTTGCCCAGCAAGGTGATGCGCTAGTTAGAACTATCTGACAAGTTGCAGCTTCCAGTGGAATATTCACACCCCTCTTCCCCAAACATATCAGAAATAGCTCCCTATCACAGGAACCTTAAAAGAGTGTCCATGGTCTGTAAAAACTGAGAGAAATTAACTCTTACATTTCAGAGTGAAATGGCTAGAACAGGAGAAGTGAGAAAACTGGCATTGTTTCTGGTTAATAAAGGATTTATTTCCTCATTATAGGATGCAAGTCTCCAGGTATCTCAGCCCATTGCTTTTCCTAATGCTCTCTAGTTAAAAAAATAAAAAAAAATAAAAAAAAATTAAAAAAATGGAAAAGCATCTGAGTATTCATCACATTCTGTAAACAGCTCATTTGCAACATGGTGTTTGTATTTATCTTTTCATCCCAATGCGAGCTGCTTTTGTAGTTCTCCACAGAATTAACACTAACGTCTCAGAGAAAACAAAACCACTTCAGAAGTTACTCGGAAACGTACAAATATAATGCAGAAACACTATTCTCAACCTTGATTATAGTTTCAGATGTGAAACAAAGTATATTAAGGCTGGACTGTGCAACATTTCTCAGGAAGCGAGATTTTGGCATGAACTCAGAAAAAGACTTGGTTTGAACTCTTTCTTGCTTGTATTTGCATTTTGAAACTGGAATTTCCCCTTGAAACTCACAATATGTTTCTGTTACCTTCAGGGAACAATAAGGGAGCCCTCCTGTGGATAATGCATCACATTTAAATTCTCATGATGGGCAAGTAAAGACTATGTAACCTAGGGGATAAAATGGTTCTATTTCAGAGCAAAGAGAGTGAGGTGGTAACTCACTGAAGGCTGTAGTTTAATTTAAATGGCTATTATCTTTGTTCCATTGGGGCAGTTACTGTTTAACTCACACCACTTTTCTGAAGCAAAAGAAAGGCAGCAAATAAGCCATCTATGGCTACAAAAGGTACTTAAACGAGGCAAAACTCTTACATACATGAGGTTTAACTTTAGGGAGAATATTCACATGAGGGTAATCATATTGTTCATATTAGTAAAGTGAAGTCGTTGTTTAAGCTAATTGCTCAGTCAGGACTCTAAATGTTTCTTAGTATATATCACTATTCCCTTTACCAAAAGCACAATAAATAATGCTTCCTTCTGCACTCCCAAAACAACAAAATACTCAGAAAGGGAGAACACAGTGACACAAGACCAAGTTAACTTTAATGTCTGCCTTTGATACTTTTGCTGGACTCTTCCAGTTTACTGGCCTTAAACAGTAGCAGCTCTGCTGTCGTAAGTAGCAAAAGGCCACATTCGACATTCATAAAACACTTTTTCGTTGTAGGCCATTGGCTTTCAGGAGTTTATTTTTGTGAAGACCAACAAAAACAACCATTTAGTATTTGGCCCTTCTGGAAGTTTGGCGCTGAGAAAAAAATAGCCGATTTCTACCCTAGCCAATGCTAGAAAAATGTACATTTACTTTAAAAGTTTTGTGCAATCTTGTACCACAGGCTATAGAAGCCAAATTTCATCATATCTAATATAACCTAGAATTGCTCAGGACTCTACAGGACGGAGCCTATTCTCTGAAATTCATAGCTGCCAAGTGCATTTGCATTCTTCAAATTTAAGTGTAGTAACCATTTAAGCTCAATCCATTCCTGTCATATGTTGGCACAATTCTACCAAAGTCAGTTTATTTCCAACAGCTTATGCCAGCATATCTTTCCAAAGGAGTGCGAGGTAGTAAAAAACCATAAACTAGGCCCATTAACCTCTCTGCAATCGGATGAAACTATGCAGTATTCACGATCCAACGTCGTATATTTCCACTCTTTCTCTTAAAAGTTTTTTCTTTAGAGTCTATTATGTCCATTCAAGGTCTCATGTGACAGCAATCAAAGATACTTTCTAGTATACTTACCTAGGTATACTTATATTTCAAATTCCTCATAAGATGCTTAGATGATCAGTTATACCCATAACTGTGCCTATAACACAACTTTTTATATCTGCCATATAGCCTTGCATCCTCAGTGATATATCTTGTGATACAGGCCTCTGTAATCTCTAAACACATTACAATAGCCTTGAAAGAGGAGTTATGTAATTTCCTAAGCAATGTAGATTCAGCAATGCTAATGGTATGGGAGGAACCAGCATTATAACTGTCTATAACAAGCACCATCAAAGGGTTGCCAGTACAACTTACCTAGGTAGTCAGCTTCCTCAGGGACTGTTAAAGCCACAATACAGTACATGATCCCCTGCTTCTGAAGAGCAAACTGTAGCTTGGCTTTATTCCCACGTTTAGGGACAAGTTTTAGTGGGGAAATATTGGTGGTAGGTGGATGATTGGACTAGATGATTTCTGAGGTCTTTTTCAACTTTGGTGATTCGATGACCCCTGCTAGATTTCTGCCCCTCGCTGCTACAGCTGAGAAAGCATCTCCATACTTTTGCTGGCACTTTAACAGCCATTCGTTATCACTGCTAGGCATCAACCTATTGCATTCCCACCAGCCTGATCAGCCAAAGTCCAGCTCAAGTAACACCTTCTTTAAGAAGTACAGACTGCTAAATTAATCATAGAGGCAACAGTTAGATCGCAGAACAGCAGACAAATAGAGTGCTCACCTTTCTTTTTCTGATCATTAAACTTCCTCATTCTCTCTCAGGTTAACCCCTGCTTTTATTGCATTTTTTAAAATGATTGCATTTAAAATGATGATCAAAGAGAAGAAACGACAAAATATGTTTCGGGTACAGAGCCTCCTTACTGTACAGGAATCATATAGGAAGGTCACTTTACCAAAGGGAGAGACAGTTTTTCATTTTTACAGATTTTTGTTTGTTTGTTTACAAGCACTATGGCAAGGAACTGAAAAAATATTTGATGCAATTGAAACCACAGGGAGAAAATAATAATTACTTGTAGTCTTTTTTGGTCAGAACAGAAATTAATGCTCTAGTCTAGCTAAAAATTCTATACACAGTTCTCGTTGACCAGAAAGAAACAAGGTTTAGATTCTGCCTCCTGCTGAGGGAATTTTCTCAAACTTTTATTAAACTAGAGGTAAAATTCAGCAATCTTCGTTATCATGAGACTCCTCTACAAATGGAGGGCATGCAACATACTGAGGTTTTAGCTTTTGATCTGCTTTCAGAAAAATTGCAGGTAGTAGAGGATATCTGTACCTCAGCAGACAAGCAAATAAGGAACAAGAGATGATAACATGCCTTATTTCTCAGCTAGTCTACCATCATAAAAGGCCTGATTTCTAAATTCACAGATGAGAGTGAAAACATTTGTTTCATTTAATTAGATTAGTATCAAATTCATAATACAAGATATGGTAAATACAGATACAAAGTCAATACACGAGCAATGGTCTCAGAATTTGATTGGTACAGAGCAAAGGAAATAACAGCATCAGAGATTCAACAGCCACACCAATTTAAGTATAACATGTCTGAAAAATGATGCATTTTCAGGTATGTCCTCCTCTAATGTAAAGAAAGTTTCCACAAACGTTAAGTGTACAATGAGATATCTGACATCACTCACTGTCTAGATTAGTACATCTACATGGATCATGAGCCTGATCATTAGCAAAAAAACAAATTAATCTGTCAAAAGAACAACGGTATCATGCATGCAGTTAAGAAAAGGACTAACAGGCTTAACATTTTGGATTAATAGTAACTCATACACAAAGGAAGAAGTATTTTCTGTCAGAACATTCTTTTGAAATCCTAATACACACAGATATGTGCAATAAATTCCCGTAAGGAAGGAAGTTTTAAATTAAACTAAGTAGAAGAAAGGTTAAAGAAGCAAAGAAAGTGTTTTAGGATGTATAATAACAGGAGGGACAAGATGCAGAGAGGAGCTCTGTTACAGTATTAGTTAAGTAGATCAGTGATAAGCCAAACAAATTATTTTCATATCCACCCATATTAAATATTCTTATCTAGAAAATAAATGTGGATGTCTCACAATGTCAGGTCTGTTGAGCTTTTCTAACAACCCCCCTATTTTTTGGTCAGTCAGAAGTTACAGAACTTTCCTTAAATAGAGATTTTCTGATAGAACCTACCATGGAATAGAATTTCCAGAACTTCAGAAGTTCTTTCAATACTAAAAATAAATAAGTTCAAGCTTTAGGATGAAACTGAGTCTGGCTGCTTGCAGCAACAGTGACTCATCAAAACTCACCCTAACAGCATCAGAAAGGAGAAAAGAGAGGTTAAAAAGGCATGATACTAAGCTAGTTTCTTTGTGCTTTATGCCTGGAGGCAGATTTCAGTGACTAGCCTTCATAATACCTCCAGCTCTCACCCTTCAAGAAGTAGAAGCCAGGATCACCGCAGCCCTAGAGATGAGGAGACAGCAACACACAAGACAGAAAAGTGGGGAAAACAGAATAACAAGAAGATTCATGGCTAATTTTGGAGTCTTTGCAGGGTTTAATATATCTCCTTAGAAATCTTAATTGCACATCAATCTTCTTCAGTTGGAGAATGAGGGGTGAACGTGCGATCCTCCAGCTTAGCACAGAGGGCAAACTGGTGTTAAAAGAGGAGAAAAGAAGGACACACTCAGTCCAGACTGCATTTTCTGCCCTTTTACTAAGAAATGAAGCTTTTCCTTAGTACTCGCCAACACAGGGAAATTACTGCAGAACAAATAAGAATGTGACTTAACAACATTCTGTCCATAATTCCCTTATTCAAAGTTCTGGAGTTCTTTCTGGCAGTTAAGCTTAATCCACTTCTAACCTACACAAAGGCAGGGTGCCCACACAAGGAATTAGTGCAGAGTAAGTACGCTAAGCTAACAAGACCTCAGTGCAAAGTTCTTCAGTTTTCACTGCCAATGTCATTCTTGTTATTCACAGAGTTAAATTACCAAGGTAGGAAAAAAAATTGCAAGATTTTTTTCTTCCCATTCCTGTGATCAGAAGACAGACAAGAATGCCCATTACATCCAAGTCATGCAGTCACGTTCAGAATTGAGCATCCAAAACAATCCATGAAATAAGTAAAGTCCAGCCTGTTTAGATAAATCATTTTCTTTAATGAACAAGTCTGTTTCATTTGCTCAGCTCCAGAAGGAGCATCTAAATTTCCTATAGTACTGTGTAAACATCTGTGCAAAGATGCAGCAAAAAACTGTTTCAGTCAAAGCTTGTCAGATATGGACTGGAGACTTATACAATCAACAAGCAGCTTAATTAGTACATATGATCGTTTGTCTATCAAAATTAGTGAAGTCATTAGAGTTGAAATGAATCTCCCACACTCCAATTCTTGGGTCCTTCTGCTCTTAGAGTCCACATTCTCGGAGAAACACAAATACAGAAATGCTACATAACACTATTTCTGTCCATACCAAAAATATTTTGCTCTAAGGACAGATAGGAGACAAATATAATGACAACACACACTCTCTGCCACCACCACCCCCCCCATCTCTAAACAAAAAGCAGTGATAATCATTCCATTTTCATAATGCAGAAGAGTCACACTTTGAACTACATGCTTTATAACACAATAAACTCAAGTTTCTCTTACGGTTTTGGGATATATAAAACTTCATAGATATAAATGGAGATTGATAGGATTAAAATTATGGCCAACCCTTTGATGGGCATACAATGACACACATTCAGATCTTTTCAAATTGTCTTTCCCTTTCTCATAAGAGGGTCAGAACACGTAAAAAAAAATCCAGTTTAGCTTCCCCTGTTGGTGCTATCGATTTCAAGATAAGAGATGTGCACAAAGCAACAGACAAACTGTATCAATCCATTCCACTTTCTACTTAAGAATGATTTTTTCTTGCTCACGAACCTAGCTTTCTCAAATAGAAATTGGGAACAACAAAAAACAGAGAAACCTCTCCTGCTTCCAAAAATAAGGTTACTTAAATTTTCTTTTTCTATAAATAAAAAAAGTGAAACAGAACCTATGAGCTCTCTTGAGGACAGGGAGGCCTTGTTAATTTTTAAAACTAAACCCACATTTTAAATTTAAGTGGCGCATTTCATGTTTCAGGGTCTGGCATCTCCCCATAATGTAAAACCTGCACTAGCAAGAATATTAAGAAGAAAAAGCACACTTGTCTGCCCTGGTACTCGGCTGCCCTTAGGCAGGAGCCAGAAATAATCCCAGAGGCAGGGTGCAAATGAAACATCTCGTCAGCTCACAGGCCTTAATGTTTTTTACCTTAAACATTTACATTAACAGATGGACCCCAGCAGTCCCATAAACTCGCTCCTGAGTTCATTTTCATGTCACTCCAGCTCCCATTTATCATCAGCTGAACAGCAGAATGTCATAAGGGGGTTGAGCCAGAACAGAGGAAAGAGACAAGCTGTATGAAATGATTGGTGTCACCTACATACATGCATTTGACCTCAGTTAGGAGAGAGAGAAAAAAAAATTGAAAGGAAAAGGAAGAAGGAGATTATTAGAAGATCCAGTGCCACCAGAAAAATAACATAAAAATATTAGTCAATATAGTCCTCTTTTTGCTAAGGACGCAAATACTCCTTTTTTAAAGAGGAGCTGTGGTTGTGTGCTGTGTGAATCGCCTATGCTAGCCCATGAATTCAAGGAGAGGAGACCCATGCAGATTAGGAAGTGTCATGACACAAGCAGACTGCTCATTCCTTTCACTAGTAAGAGATGTAAAACTCTCAAATCATTCCATGTATACGACTTCAGCTTTTGATGAATTCCTAAGGCAATCTCTAAATTCTCATCTCTGTCAAAGTGATATTGGTTTAACCAAGAGAAGAATAGAAATCTGAGCTCTGCTCTGGTAGGCTGATAGATAACAGCTCTTGAGATCATCTGTAGATGGGGATCCCTGTAGCAATGAAATAAATTTTAATTTGTGCCATTTTTTCATGGTCAAATGTCAGAAAGAAACTGTCAGAACAAAGATGCCTGCCAAAACAAAAATCGCAAGTACAAGAGGAAAAAATACAAATCAATCCAGTTGAACTAAGTAAAGGATAAGAACATATATAGATAGAAGTTGGCACAAACTGGAATTTCCTCTTTTAGGGTTTGAAAGGAATTTGATCTATATTCTCACCAGACTTTCTCAGAAGCCATAGGTGCTCAAATTGTCCCAGATGGATAATACACTAACTCATCTAAGAACATTCCTCTGAAGCAGGGAAATATAAACTCCATTTTACAAGCAAGAAACTGAAGAATGGTGTAAAAATTGTCACCCCACGAAGATTGTCTATAGTAAAAAAAAAAGGTAACTGAATTATTCAAATCTCTGGGTAATGCCAGCAGCACTCAGCAACGCTCAGACCACGTAGCTGTTCATCCTCCTGTGCATGCAGGAATAGGAACTGGGGTGAACTAACATTTTGCTTTGCTGTGACTGTAAGCCACGGACAATCCATTCCCCTTATCTGAGGGATTATGCTTTTGCTTATTAAAATAAAAGCTTATTCTATTTCTCTAAATTGCGTGAGGGAATATAGTACACTGAACTACATTGCTTCCATAGATTTTATACTGTAAATTTGAATACCTTACTTTTTAAAAATGAATAACAGTGCTTTACAGTAAAGCTTCATCTTCGTAAGAAAATCCCATAGTGTCAGATTACTAAATGATATTGCTCTGTTTGAATTACAGGGTGTTTGGTTATTCTCATAATCTTGAAATAGTCCTTCAGTCTGAATCAAAATGTGAGGTAATTTTGAAAAACATTGCCTTCCATCAACAAGTGATGCTACAATTTCATACTGGTTCTTTGGTGGCAATTTGCTGTCATCCAGTGACACCACAAAAGTTTTACCAGAGTATCAAGGTGTGTTCTGCAACAAGTTTTTCTTGAACTAATTTTAAGATCCTATTCATAAAAATTCAACTCTCTACCTATTACACTTCTATAGTACCTGAAGATATACATAAGTTTTCCACGATCTGCGCACTTCAGAGATCAGTTAATAAAAAGTCAAGCTTCATAAAACGCAGAAACAGAAAAACTGAATTCTTCAAAAGTCTTATACCTTTATGATTTATGATAGTCACACATTCCTTCCTTTCTCTAGACCACAACAGCATCTGGTGTAGGGAGCCTGCTTTGGCAGGGGGGTTGGACTTGATGATCTCTGGAGGTCCCTTCCAACCCCTACGATTCTGTGATTCTGTGATCTGCCTTGAGAAATATCTCTGCCCCTAAAATGAGCCGGCTGTATTCATGTTATCTTTAATTTCTGATTTTCTCTTCTGCTTAGCTGAAAATACTGCTGGTATCCAGCAAGTCCCAATTCCCAGAACAGACACAAGAACACTGCAGGCACTGTGCTAAAGGAGAACCCCCCCCTCACTCTTTATCCTTACAAACTTCTACTTTTGTCAATCATAATTGAGGGACTGCCTTAAGAAAAGAGAAAGATAGCCTTGTAGTGACTGCCAGTTAAGATAACAGACTGCGATATCCTTTGAATATTAATAACATTAAACTGGTTAGAAATTATACAGATGAGGATAACTGGCCAAATAAAAACCTGGCTGTGACCTTTATACTGAGCATTTTCAAATTCAATTAACCAGTTAATTATCGGGGCTTTTGTCGGAAGTCTCATTTAGGCTTTGACTGGGCAGAAGAATATTCTTACGCTTTCAGGCTGTACATAATGAGGAAACATTGGGAATCCAGCAGAGAGACTGTCTCAACAAAGATATGAAAACAAAGCAAATGTCATTAATTTCAGGATGCCATGGCCCAAACGTTCACTGCAACAACATTCACTTTGGCAGTAAAAATGCAAGACAGAATGTTGCTGCTTTCCTCCTGCACTGCAAACTCAGTGAACATCTCACAGGGCTGCAGCAGGATGACATTTTAGGCACTTCCTTATCCTGATGGCAGTCATCAAAACCATCTCCAACCTTTGGGCCAGCACAGTCACCATACAATTCAGCCAGCACCACTTGCAGAAACCACCTTTGGTCTCACACCAAGTTTCCTCCTTCTTCCCCGCTCCTCCATGTTCTGTCAAAGTAAGAAGCTGGGAAAAGAACATGACCTCAGAACTCCAGTACTGAACACTTCATTAACATAACTACATTTTTTAAATTCTGTTTGTAAGAAGAAAACTATAGAATGTATCCTACAAGTTTCAGCAAACTGTATTTCTTAAACACGTCAGTCATCTCCAAGAAACCAGACTTTTTCAGTAATTACTAGCCTGGCTTCTACAGTCCTTTTCCACTAATTGTAGCCTGCACTGAGGAGTGGTTCAGGCATTACAGTATGTGCTGCAGCACCCAGGGTGTTGACTCTAGGTTAATTTCTAGGCTATTTACACATCTCTAGAAAACACATACCAACACTGAACAATGCTGAAATCAGCTTTTGTGAAATCAGAGTTATTCTCATAGCTCTTCTTGGAGCAAAGGCTTCATAACATGGAGCACACTAGCTGTCTATATTTGTAAGTATTGGACTTTGTAATGACGACTACTGCATGTCCTCTGTTGACTCCTTCCCTGAGCCATCCCCAGCAAGTTACTGCCACGAGGAATTCAAGTCCTGGAATGAAACAAATGCATGAGCAGAGCTCTGTTCTTTGCAGAAGGCTTTAGCATGCTCTTGCTCTTGTTTTCATGTCATTTTGAATCAACTGCAAATGAAAGAAATCTATGGTGTTTGCTAATGGGTGAGATCACAGTAGTGAATATTTCATTGCCATTAAGGCAAACTTGGTCAAGAATCTTTTCTACTCCTTCGGTGAGCAGCATTTAAGCAAAAAACATTTATAGCGCTGATGCTACAGAGAAAGGGAGAGAGAGCACAGTGAGCTAGGACTGCAAGTGATGGGTCCCAAGGGAGCTAAAACACAGATGTCAAAAAGCCATTTCAGAAATTGTACACAAAGACACAGCTGTGCAGTGGGAAGGAAAACAGGTGGCACCAGCATCAGGGGCTGGCAGCACATGGAGATAAACACATTGCCTCACCACAACACTGTCAAAAGCTATCTTCAAAAAGGACCCTTTAAAAGGGGCCTATTCAAACAGACCCCCTCGTCTGTGCACTGCTTCTGGAGAAGATGCAGAGGTTAAGCACTCCTCTTCATATAAAGCATCCTCAGAGCATAGAGTACATTTGTCCATGATCTGTAAATTTACACAAGTTACCAAAGACTCATGAAGTCAGCTGGAATTAAGTGCCCCTCAGCAATATACTAAATCAGTCCCACACTCTCCCTGGAGTCCTCTACTTAGAAGCAGCTGCTTTTCTACTGCTTTTGTTCAGTTTTGCACCTCGAGGTTGATTGAGGCCAGTTATCCCCTTCACTCAGAGTCAGGGAATCAAGGTCAAGAGACAGCAGCTGAAGCAGCATGGAAGCCAGAGCCATCTCACTGCCACTTTCTCACTGCTCACAAAAGCAGGCTGCTTCCTTAATCTCTACTCTGTTATTTTGCAGACAAATTATCTCTGTACATCCGATTTGAAGACACGTGCAGCTTCTTCTTCAGCAGCTAGACCAGGGCAATGCAATCCTGTTAGGACGAGAGGTCATGTAATTTACTGTCATAAATCAGTTTCCTTGGTTCAGGTTTCAAAGGTCAGAGAGCTCCATCAGAGCCACATCACAGAGGCAATGGGGAGCTCCACCAGTTCACTGACATCTGACACCCTGCAAAATTTTTCAAGTATGTTCTGAAAAGGAACACCAATAAAAGTGGTAGTGTAGAGATTGCTATTTATTCTTCCTGTGATTCCAGACTAAGTCATCTGAACAGATATTCAAAAGCCTAATGCATCCATCTGCACTGTACTTTGTCTATCACGTCACCATCCACAACACATTTCCTGTTTTGGGGACACAGCTGCCAGTATTGGTGTATTCACATTAAACACACTGGAAAGCCCACTCTGTCTTTTTTGCTTTGCAAAGGTACTAAATCTAATCTTTTTGACAATGATACAAACATCATCCACATATGTAAAAACTGGGACCAGATCTGTAGCATCTGTGTTTTCGTATGGCTTTTTAAAATTCCTTAAATTCCAAAGATCTGAAGAGCAATAATGTTATGTTTCTGTCTGTGTCAACTTGCAGAAAGTGTAGATTACTGTACCCAGTCACTTCTCACAATTGTTGAGGAAGAGGTCATGTAAAGTACAGGGATAATATATAATTAAAGAAGCATATAAAAAAACCAAACAACTGGGGTGTATAGAATTACCTCTGATAACAGGTAAGTTGGAATCTTGATGACCTTTGCTCTGTGGAGACAGTGATGGGACATGAGGGGATAGCATGGAGCTATATCAAGGAAGAATCAAGTGTGGGTTAAGAGGATATTCTTCACCAGATGGCACTAGGCATGGAATAGGCTCCCCAGGGCAGTGGGCATGGCCCCAAGCTACCAGAGCTCAAGGAGCATTTTGGCATCACTCTCAGACATTGGGTTTGGATTTTGGGTCATCCTCAGTGGAGCCAGAAGTTGGTCCTGATGATCCTTGTGGATCCCTTCCAACTCAGGATATTCTGCGGTTCAACCTTTTGCCCAAGTTATCAATATTTTTACAACAATCTAAAAACTGAGTCTGATAGATATAAGCACAGGAATATGCCTGGATTCATTATGATTTGAAATGTACTCAACACTATTGTTTCTGTTTTGCTGTTAATTTTACTTACATTCTAAGACAGCAGGTATAGGAAATAAAAAAAAGAGTTAACATATACAATTATTAATAATTGACTCTAGAGAAATTTTCCTTTCTCACTGCTCAAGAAGTGAAAAATACAAAACAAAGCTTGGACCTGACCAGCCCTGTACTTAGGAAACAAATAAAACCCACATAGGTTGGATGCATAATGTAACCTTACAAAGAAATCATGGACCCAGGAGAGTACCACAGTATTAAGCTTGACTCCTTAGTAGATTCTTTGAAACTCTGGGAAAAGTCATTCAAGCACTTTACAGGTAAATAAGACTAATAGATTATATTTTGCCCAAGATAATTATGGGTTTGTAAAACATTGATACATACAGAGTCCAATTTGGATATCCCATCTGTTTTCTGACGACAATGTACAGTTTAGTTCAAGCTAAGCACCTCAGATATATTATGAAAGGCATTGAACACACAATTCCCTTTAGCATCAGTGGGATGTCAGACTCCTCCTGGTGACTGCAGGGGTAACAAGGCTGCTGAATCAACCTTCTTATTGTGGTGCATGAACTTAGGTTCCTGCCATGTGAAAATCTCGATCTCACATTTTGAGGGGAAAATACTAGTAAGAAAAAATACTGGATAATAGCAAATTCTTCCCAGCCTATGGTGGCTTTGGCTCAGCCTTGCTACATATGTTTTTCACTCATCTAGCCGACTGTGGTCACAATCCCATTTGCAATCAAAATTGCTTGGCTCTACTAATTTTTACATCTCAAAGTAGTCCGTTTCAAAACACAGCAGGCTAAGCCCTAACTACTGATTACTCCCTTAGCAGAAACTACTACAGCCCTGTTTGGCCACAGGCCAGTGATATCAGATTTCCCTTGCCACCTGTCCACGAATTTCCTCCTCCCTAGACGCTTTTTTTTTTTTTTTTTAATGATCAATTAGTTAACCGTCTGGCAGAGCCAGCACCCTCCCTGCTCCTAGTCTCCCCACAAACTCCCCTTTGACTAACACACCAGATAGCCAAAATGGCTCTTTGTAAATCTAATTGAAACAAATGTTATTGACCCAGACACATTTGCAAGTAAATCTGGTTGGACCCCAATCACAGAGCATGTGTTTGACACCAAATTATGCTTAAGCGCTGCAGCAAGAAAAATGGGAGCGTGTGCTCTGGCAGATAGAGAGACAAAAGGAGGACTTAATTAAAGGACTGAAACATATGCCACCAAGCCCAGCAAATGAGATTCAGAGCTGAAAAGGAGAACTGCAGAGCTACCTCTTACTATAGGAACTGTAGCACTAAGGAGATTTGCTGCCCAAGAATGCCTGAGTACAGAGTAAGATCCTACTCTGCTGTGAAAAGGGCAACAACCCCAGACAGAGGCAAAGGAAAAGTTAACTACATTGGAAAAGACACAAAAATGTCATCTTGTCTTGTAATTAGGGATCTTCCAGGCCAAAAGCGAAAACGAGGAAAGCAGCCTGCAAACACTGCTTCCAGGAGCTACCTTCACAAAGGCCACAGCAATGCTAAAGAAATCAGTGCAATGCAGCTACTAGCCCTGTCCTCACCCAGATAATAAGCAGCCAAGTACTACTGAAACTAACATGAATGTCAGCAGCAGATCGTCAAATCTCCTGTACAATAGCCCCAAACAGCAGGAGGGAAGGACAGGCCCCAATGGGAAGTTGCATTGCCACACCAGGGCTCCTGGAACCAAGCTACTTAACAGTCAGTGCTTGCAACAATTCGAAAGAAATAAAAATATTATCTGTGTCACCTTGTGGGGGCAAGAAGATGATATGTCATTTCTTAAAATGACCTTGTCTGGTCCCATTGCAAACAAGTCAAGGCATCTCAGGTTTTTATTTAGTTATGCTCACTTGGGGTATTTATGAAAATAACTATCCCAATATATAACCTACTTTGAACATCTATGTTGGCACAGTAACTATGGGAAAGATAAGGGTCTCTAACTCAAAAGCTCCTCATTCTGCATATCTTCCTGCCATGTTGAAACTTCTTTGTTCATAATAAATACATGAACTGTAAGTAGAAAATGGTTTCCAGCACCTGCTGCAGTACATGTGAGCAAAATATCATCTTTCTGAAGGTATTCAGGAGGAGTACCTCCTAGGCTGGCGTGTACCTAGGAGCTGAATTCAAACCTGAATCCTCCAATACAGCCTTCCTAGAAATCAGCACACTGTCTGCTGCTGCCAGCTGGGTTCCTGCTGAAGCAAGGCAGGCGGGCTCACAGATCAGCAGGCAAGTTGTGCCTCTGATGGGTTTGACTGTCACATTCATAAACACAGCAAGCAAAGCCAGCAGCAATGGCAAGGCAGGGGAGTGGAGGGATTTGATACAGTTCACAGACTGCAGTGCACAACATCCATCAGAGCAAAAAAAAACAGGCCGGAACTCTCCAAGCCTGGCTCACACAGCAGGGCAGGGGGTTGCTCGGGCTGCCTAGTGTTCTCCTACCTCTTCTGCTTTTGTTTCAAGCCCTGAATCGCCAGAGCAGAAAAAAGCAGCATCCCATGGAATGGAGAAAAAATAGCAAGATGTAAACAAAAAACACCACGCACACACACACACAAAAAAACCTAAAACCAAAACCACAGACTGTTTTCAAACACAGAAACACCCTTCTCTCACTGTGACCTAGTGGAGCACGTGGCTTCAGCCTTCCTATGCAATTCTCATCTTCCTGCACTTGCTTCTTCACTCAGAAAAGTCTCAACAAACACTGACCATCCAGGACACATTTACAAGCATCTCAGATGTCTTGCCTCTTACGGAGAACTGAGTGCCTAGCATTTTTCTGAATAGGGAAAATGACACAGTCTACAGTGAATGCCCTACACAAATATTCATCAGTTCTGAGTAGGAATCACAGTACAATGCCTCTGGGAAGAAGGTAGAAAGGAAGGAACCCCAGATAAACATTTTTGTTTTTCACAGTGGGACTGGAGCACCAGGGAGAAGTGTGAGTTCACTCTTGTGAAACACAATCATCAGAGGACTACTAGCAAGAATAAGAGTTTATCAAGCAACAATCTGCATCTGCCTATCATCTCCCGTTAGCATAACAGGTGCATAATCAGAAAGAAAAGAGCACATCGACAGCAAAAAAAAAAAAAAAATTACTATATTCTACAACTACAGAACGATTTAAAAAATGCATACTTGGGAGTATTTCACTCTTATTTCACTGAAATGCTATGCCTGAGTGAAACTGGAATATTTACCTGTGCACCAAATTGTACAAATGTGATGAAGAATTCCATAAAGAAATTTAGAAAAAAAAAAAATTAGAAAAATAAAATGTCATTATAAAATTGGAAATTTGGAAGAACAAAATCTTATTCTTGCTAGGAAATCTTTAGGAACTTGAACCATGCTTATCATGCTTGATAAAAAGCTTCAACACCAGCCCCTGGTACCTGTAGCCCTTGCCTTGGCACTGTGCCCTTAGAGCATGTTGGAAGCAGACCGCCTGCACCTACTTACTGCATGTTAAGTAGCTCTTGGTCACTCCAGTCATCAGCAGAAGTCATAACCCAAAGCATGCAACTGAAGATTCACAGTTAAGAAAGACAGAGGGAAAAAAAAAAAAAAGAAAAAAGAATAGAAAACAACTGAGAAGATAAAGGAAAGCCAGGTTGTACACCTTGTCAGGTGTAGACAATTGAAATTTTTAAAAACTGTATCTCTGATGTGGAAACCCATCAAACGGGGGCCAACACAGGTCTCATGCAGCATCCACCCTTAAAGATGTCACAGCCCTTATCAGCTCTGCTACTGTAATATTCCTCCTGGAGAGGGGAGCTCAGTGACATCCTGCCAGTCATCCCAACAACTGCTGACAGCTGCAGCAAGTGTAGGAATGGAAAACCGATGCCTGCATTCAAAGCATGCTGTCAAACTCAGATAATAAACCATGCTGCAAGTCAGCATTGCCTAAGCGTGTGTAAATACCTACAGGATCCATACGTACCCACACACACATTTACATATCCTTGGCTGTATCCGCTGTGATGAAAGCGAGACAGTGTTGAGGCTGCACAAATCAAACAAGCCTGGGGTGGTATTGTACAGCACAAAGTGAGCTTATCCACATGACAGCTGCACTAATCCCTTTGATCTGCAGTGACTGGGTTGCCTCATTGCTATATTATATAATAATAGAAATTAAGATTAGCTACAGTAAACAGTAATATAGCATGAAATACAGTCAGGGCTTGTTCAGTGGACATTACAAAGACAGGCCCTGAAATAGCACGGAACCTGGAGAGGAAAAAGACTGCCGTAGGTTTTAACATGAAATTACAAAGCAGTACCTACTGGATGCTACTCTTGTCTTGCCCTCAAACTCTGATTACGTTGCATTAGTTTTAAACAGGTTGCATGGCAGCAAAATCTGAGCCTCCACCATTCTCACTTCATCTCCAAGACAGAGGAAAAAACAATCCTTGGAGATTTTTCCCTAGTCAAAGTTGCAGTTTTGGTTTCCCATCAGAATTAATCCCAGGGAAAACTTGGTTTTCTGCCGCAACCTACACACAAGTAAGCTAACCTGTAGCCTGAAGGACAGAGCAAAAATATTACCCTGTATTTCCAGGGCTACTTGAGTAACAGCAGTAAGAAAACTCCAGCAAAGGGAAATGAAGTATGACAAAGGCATTTCAGCATTTATATATATCAGTTTTTAAAAGTTCTCAGGAAAGGCTGACACTTGGCAACATAACACTACTGAATATGCTTTTCTACCATGTCAGTGGTGAGGATGGGGGCTGCTGACTTTGGGTGATGCAGTTTGTTGTCTCTGAAATATTGAAAATACTCTACATTTTTAATGTCAGTCTTCTTTTTTCTTCTTTTACCAAAGGAGAAGAAAAAGGATAAGAGATCTAAACCCTTTACGATGCAACCCAAACATTAATGTTTTATAAAGTAATCCACAGTGTGTAAATCCATGGGTTTTGTTACTGTCCAGGGTGTTATGAAGGCTGACAACCAAGTTATCAATTTATGGACTACACAGCTTTAACCCAGCTAAGCAGCAGTGTATATCATCCAGGACAGAGCTAATTAAACTTTCAGTTCTTGAGCTGGAATTTGGTGAGATACTGGTTTACCAAATATGAAAAGAAATCAGACTTCTTCCTCCCAGAAATGCTGAGGATTATATTTCCTTTTATGTTTCTCAGAAGGCACGTGGAACAGTACATTCCCCAGTATTATCAGCTAGCCATGTCACAAGACAACAAGCTGAACTTGGAATTTTCCAAAACAGAATTCAGACCCCTCCTCTCAAGCCAAAACATTTGTTTATCTGAAGTCAGCTGTATACCAAAGTAAGTCTCACTAAGAACAATGAAATTAGAAAACTCACACTGAAGTGATTCTGACTAATGAATCTGAGATGCTCTCTCTGGTTCAGTGAAGCCTGGATGGGCCACACCATCATGTGAGTCCAGACTTTGACTTCCTGACTGAGTAGAAAAAAAAACCCTGAGTTACCTCCCAAGCAACATGCTGAGACAGTTGATGTCACAGCTAAGCATAATTGGCTTTTAGAAGAAAACGGCAAAGTCAGATAGAAAATTAATACATCAGCCAAACCGCCTCACAGAGACTGCAGCCACTGACCGACGTTATTATTCAGTTCTACTGAAATTAACATAGTGAATTTGTTGCATCAGAGATGGTATAGTATAAGTATTCATCTGAAGGACAAGTACATACAAACCCTATCCTTACTCTTTCAAGGACTCCTAATAAATATCTGCTAACCTCCATAAGAGAGCTGCCAGGACTGTACACAGAAACATGAAACAGGGTATAGGATATATGCAGGTTGAATGGCTTTCTGGCAGTTTATTTTGCTGTTGCTACTGTTTTTAACAAAGCTGTTTTCTCTAGAGGAGTCTCTGGATGGCAGAGCATCCCCTGAATCAAACTAGACAAAAGGCAGCTACGGAGTTCCAGGAAAGCCTGGCCAACTTCAAAGCCACAATTTACCATGTTCAAGACAAAGTACAGAACCAAGAACCTAGAAAACGGAGTCATCAACATTTTTTCTTGGAGAAACTGGTTGAGCTGCCTTCCAGAAAGGGATGTGACAAAGCAGGCTAAATCATAGCTGGAACTGGAAATGAAAGATTCTGCAAAGAAATGGAAAGGGGATGTGAAGAAAGGAGATCTTGCTGCTTAGGCAGAATATTGATGCTAATACTTCTGACTTGAAAACCTCCAAGAACAATGCAATGCAGCACTCTAGGGAAAAGCAAAATATGAGCTTTATCTTCAAGTGTACAGTGTTCAAAAGACCCTGTCCCAGTGCTGCCTTTGAAGGAGCCTGCACTCTTTCCCCAGCTCTGTTAAGACTCACCTCCCTGTCACAGGCCACCCCGCACCTTGAGAAACAAACAAAACACAGGAGGCATCACAGCTGCTACCAAAAAGCTGATGCCTCTCTATAGAGCATAGATAGTTGTCTTTGGAGCTCTCACCAAAGAGCTGACCCTGACCACCACTGCAGGAGGAGATCTGTGACTGTATGGTCCAGCTGTGTTGCTAGAAAGAGAGATTTTTTGTTATATTCATTTACCTTCGCTT
This sequence comes from Chrysolophus pictus, assembly GCA_037305975.1. NCBI lineage: Eukaryota > Metazoa > Chordata > Aves > Galliformes > Phasianidae > Chrysolophus > Chrysolophus pictus. Next base: position 40,269,269 of record CM074580.1, on the reverse strand, counting down.
GCTCCTGGCAGCACTGGTAGGCTGTCAGGAGAAAGAAATGAGCTAATGTTTACCAGCAGCCCCTTGCCCGCTGCTGCCATCTGAACATGACAAGCTCTGTCATTTCTCATATGTGAAAAATCAGAGCAATCATGCCTCTCCCCTCCAGGATGATATAACAGCGTCTGCATAAATGGAGAAGAGCAGCAGCATCTCTGGTACTCAGTAGAGACTGCAGTACACACATATTAAAAAATACAGCAACAACAAAAAAAAGCACCAGAACTATTTTATAAACTATATTTAAGGAAACAAAGTTATACATGAAAATTGGCTTGCTCTATTACTGAGGGGGCGGGGGAGGGGGAAAGGGAAGAGGAAAATCAATTGAAAGCCAGTCCCTCAACACTGGTCCTTTCAGTAGTTCTGCCTCCCTAACTCAGAACTTCACATCTGGCACCTTCTTGTTTCTTTTTCTATCTTTCAATCTGGAATAGGGAGCTGCTAGCACCCAGAAAACTTACACCACAGACAGACCTGCTAGAATTGCACAGACCACAGCCAAAAAGAAACTTGCTGTCTCCTGTCAATACTTTTCTATCCAAAGAGCCATTGCCAAGTTATTGCCCTCTCATGGTTTATACTCTCTGAAAGACCTTATTCACTCTAGCATCTATGAGTCACTCAAGCACTTGACAGTATAAGCCAATACTTCCACGGAGATTAAAACCGTAGGAGGCCACCACCTTTTACATCCTGTGCACTTCCCATCTGCTAAGCCACTCTTGTCTGGACCAGCTAAGAACACTACAAATTCTGATGAATATGTATGTTGAGGAGTATGATCCCTTCACAAGTTTATCAACAGTATCATAAAAAATAACAACAGCAAGAAGAGAAGCCCCTCAACAGCTGGCTTAAGAAAATACAGGAAGCATTTAGCCAAAATTATCTCAAGTACATCTGGGCTACTGTTCTCACTGCTAGTTACCAAGAAACTGGTTCCTAGATTATTCAACTTGCTACACCTCAGTGCACCGGCCAACTCAAGAAGCCACCAAAAGGGGCACTGTAATGTACTGAATAAATTGTGCAAAAATCTCTGAGTGGCTCTGACACATGCAAAAAAGCGATTGCAGTAAGGGAGCTACACTTGATCTAGAAATGCCTTTGTATAGATGTGCACATGTACTTTGTATATATATGTTTCCATTAAAATATAGGTACAGGTCTGAACACTATAGCATAAACAAAAAAAGGTGATCCAGTAGGTCTGATTGTTGCAACCTGAGAGAAATGATTCAAGTTTATCAACTGAAAATTCAATTCCTGTCTTGATCAAGAATCCATAGCAAATTCAAAAAAAAAAAAAGAAGCATCCATGCCATAACACATGATTTCTGGTTGGCTGAACACACAGGAAATCTTTTCTCACTACCTACCACAACATGCAACATAACTCACATTAAAAATTCACCACCTTTGCCATCACTCCTCTCTCTCTGCTATCCTTTTGTTTGAATACACTATACACAAATGATTGTCCTCAATGGTATGATTTCATTTTGTTCATTTCAGATTTAGCACCATCAGTAGCTATTATGGCAAGGCCAATTTTCCCTGCAAGAATCTGGAAAACCCACACTCTAGAAGACTGTTTACAGCTGGATTCTTACGTTTGCAACAGCACATAAAGGAGATAAAGAGTAAATGAAGAGGAAAAAAATAGGCCAAAAAAGATTAGTGGATACAAGGTGGTCAGCAGACCGATAACAGCAGAATGAGGAGAGAGGAAGAAAGACATGAAAAACAGAAGAAGGGAGCAGAAGGAAAGTAGGAATAAAAGTTCATTTTTATTACAGTATTACAAATCCTTTGATTGCTCTAATTACACCTGAAGGAAAACAAAACCTGTCTGCTGGTACCAAGTGCATGAATAATTAACTGGAAAGGAAGGAAGGCAGGAAAGCTACAAACCGCCCAGTCTTAAGTTATGGGCAGGTTCTCAGGGAAGCCAGAAAGCATTTCTGGTGTGTGGTGGGAGGCTTTTCTGTTGTGGTGGTTGGTTGGTTGTTTTTCATTCTTCTCTCTTCTTGCATCTCAAGTTATCTGAAATGCCTTTTCCACCCCTTTCCCCACCATTCTTGACTTACATTAGGTCTACCTCAGAATGTGAAGCTTACACTTTCTACTGTGATATAATATTTTCAGTGTAACCTGGCTCACTGCATAAACTACTTTGGTGAGAGCGCATCGTAAGAAAATCAAAGACGACTTACAGAAAATAGATGCTATTTTGCTTTGGAAAGAACCACCATGCAGTAGAAGAGATCCTTCAGATGTACAGTATAATTTGAGACTTCAGTAACAATTAAAAACATAGTTGTGCTCTTCAAATGTAGTGGTGTCACCCCTTCCAAACTCAAGACAGAAAGCTTTTAGGTTCCAATATTTTAACCTACTTTGAGCTTTCATAACGTATATTAAGTATGAGGAAGTATTATAGAAAGAGCATTGTTGTTTGTGGGTTTTTTCTTCCTCCCTCTGTACCATCTTTTAATTCCAGAAGAAAAAAAAGTGTCCTCAGTAGTTTTCTTTGGTTGGAATATCAAGCGGAAATAAAGCGTTAGGATTAGGAACATATTTTAAATACAAATCAAACAACAGCAAACAAAAATCTACACCTAACTAGACAAAGAAATGGTAAAGATTACAAAATGGTTTAATGATGTGCAATAGCATACAGAATAGACAAATAGGTCATTGTGTCTTCTTCAGGATTAAAGAAGCTAATTAGCCTAAGATGACTGACAAAAGATCAGATCTTGTCTTTGGTAAAAGCTTTTATATCCACTATAAACAACAACAACAACAATCAAACAAAGCTTTCTGGATATATAAGCAGAAAGTTGCAGAGAAACTACAGCAGATATAAAATGGGTAGGTTGAATTATTAACCAGTACAGAGAGAACTTCAGATGATGAAGTATTAATCATTTTTTCATTTATTTTGCTGAACCATCAAAAAAGAAAAAAATCAATCCCAACAGAAAGGTACTAATAGAAACCAGCAAAGGTCCCACCTTTCCAATCTGAAGTGATGTCTTTGCTGAGCCATAGGAAGAAAAACATTTGTTTGCAATTAATCAAGAGATCAAAAAAGAAATCCTGATTTTTATTTCCTGGCAGCCAGAACAATGCCATTATCCGTCACTTGATGTTGGCAATGGGCTAGGGGCTAAATAAAGCAATTTTCAAATTATGGACTTTTAACAAAATAAACAAACATTCATTACACAGCAGGCAGGGAGAAAAGACTGAGAAAGAGAGCTCCCTACATCTATTTATTTATTTATTTCATCTCTAGAAATAAAAGCTTTTTGGAGTGCAGAAATGCAATTGCTACATGCACCATGATGGATTAGCTCTGGTAAGCTGAAATAAATAGCCATTCATCTTACCACTCTCATCGGCACCAAGTGTACTGTGTACAGAACTAAGATGAAAAGCCTACAGACCTTAACCTGGGGCCACACACTGGGAACATTTACAAAACAATTTTGGTACCAGAGCTAACTCTGAATGGCCTTTTTAAGCCTCAAACTGATTCTATTTGAATCAACCACTCTACCTTTCTTCTCTCTCTCCACTGATTTTTCACATGGAGACACAGACACCCATCCTGGAAATACTGAGGGTTTTCATTTCTCTCAAGGCATTTCAGGTGTGCCTTTGTCTACTCCTGAACTGTAGCATCATCCACCTGACCATCACTAAATGCCGCTGCAGTATTTTGCTTACCAAGCTTTTAAAGCCTCTTCTAAAAAATGAAAATAGAAATAAAATTATTTTAGTCTCCTCTCACATACAAAAGATGTATACTGCCATAGTTTTACTGATTTAGGATCTATTTCCAAAAAGAAAAACAGCATTTGAGCATTTAGGGCAAGAGAAAGAAGAGAATAAATTAGTCTTGCTTGGATCTGAACTTCTGGTTTCATTATGATTTCCAATTTGAGGCTTAGAGTGCTGAGCAATAAGTCTGAGTCCAGGGTTTCATTTTCATCCTCTCTTGGAGATGAATAGGCTTGAGAAGGTGCAGATCTTCAGAAGCTTATTCCAAGGTCTTCAAAAATATTTCAAGGACAGCATTCTCTGTGAAAGGGTGTACAAAAGAAGGGATTCCACTGAACAGAAAGCTGAGAATAGATATTGAGCAACTCTACTGTAACACATTTTCTCCCTGGAGCACTCAGGATTGACTTGCTGTTCCAAACCAGACCCTCACTCTTACTGACCCCTGAAAAGAACAGCAGACACCACTCCTAACTTGACCTCGTTTAACATCTTCAGGACAGAACGGGGTATCTGTCAAAGTATTTTGCCCTCAATCTCACACTAGTTTTTTATGGTTTGGGTGAAAGAACTTTAGTGATTTTCCAGCAGTGCAGTGATTATAATCTTGGTGGAGACTCTACAGCAGGAGGTTACTAACACCTGAGGAAGTTTGATACCAAACTGCATATCTCCATCCACCTGAAACACACGAGAACTGCAATTGCCTCAGGATATTGATTCTGTATTGCCTTGCACAGGGGGGGTAGCATATGTTTCTCTTCCTCATCAGTGTTTGTCAGAATTTTTTCTTTCCTAAATCCTGTCTTCAGCAGCAATAGTACAGGTGCAGTTTGGACCATCCTCCCCTCCTGCTGCCCTAGGAGAGGATCAGAAGGAGCTCAGGCGCTACCATCAAGGGCTGTAGAAAGATACGGGGACTTCATAAAGAGAAAACTTCCTCCCTAAGGCAGTAAAAGTTCTACAAATCCACACTGAGAAGCAGTACAAGACACCCTATTTGACATGCAGAGCAATCAGGAAAAAGAGAGGCCTCTGCCTGCAGAAAGAAATGGTAATGAGAAATAGCAACAGAGAAGGATACACACACCAAGTGCTCTTAAAAAAAACAAGTCTGTTTTCTACATCTTTCATTTCCAGACCCTGAAAAAGGTGACAGAGCCCTAGAGTCACAGGCAGCACTCCACAGCAGGAAGAGCCTCGAGTTCACATCCCACAAATCCACTGTCCTGGCAATCAGAAATCCTACAACTTCACAGTGATTAAATACTATAAAAGTTATCCTAATACTCATTTGCTACCCCTCTTCTGCCGAGAAGAGGCTTTCAAAACAGGGTGGCCTAAATCAGATGTAGACAACTATTTACATGTAGAAACTCTGCTTAGGACAGACAGTTCCTGCTGAGCTTTATTAGTATTATTTTAACCCTCAGCTATACATTTGCTTGGAGGGCTCTGCTGCATATCAGCTCCACTTTGCATATTCACGTGGCACTAATTCTATTAGTACATTTCACTGTTGAAAAACAGCTCCTATTAAACACAGCTCAGTACCTGTAGCAGAGATGTTTAACAAACTGAACAAGCTCCCACCCACCTACAAACTGAAAGGTTTGTGTACAAAAAGCAGAAGCATTTCTAAAACTTGGAACTGAACACATGCTTAGCTGTTGCATTCCTGCCAAACGATCTGATTACACAAGCTTTTTCCCAAAGGTGGTTTGGGGATCACCCCAGTAGCTGAGATCTGCTGAACAAATATTAGGGAAGCTTTCAGAAAGGAAATAATTAAAAATGCCACATGACCACAAAACTAAACTTACGTTTGTTCTTGGACATTTTCTTCAGTTTAGATGCTCTTTTCAAAAGGAGGCATCACCTACCTTTGGGCTGAATAGTGATGATTTTCTGCCACTAGAACAACAGATTATAGACCCCAATTTGATCTCCAGATGGACCCACTACAGACAAGGAATTTACCAGTGAAAAACCCAACACTCCCTCCACTTGCAACTTCCTTCCAAGACGACAATGCCAGGACTTCTGGAAAGGCAAAGTTAATCCTTCCTCAAACAGAAGAACTCTGGCTACTTCAAACCCCTAAATTTAACACTCAGAATACTTTAGCCATATCTTACAATCATTTTCTCTCTCCTGTCTCACCAACATCTTACTTCTATCCTGGCACAGGAAACACCTTTGAATTCCACATGCCAAGAAAAAAGTTTTTCTCACAAAGCAACAGAGGCAACCTCTGTTGCCACAAGCATAAACAGAACAATGGATTACTGATTTAGCCTTCATGTACTGAAGAGAATCACATAGCCAGAATATACTCCACGTAACAATAAGCTTTCCATTCACCTAGTAGCTTTTAATAACTATCCAATAATCTTTTTATACAGTACCCAATGTAGCTTTGTTGTGCGCTGTCACACATCTGTCTCATTTCAACCCAGAGGTGGATACAATACTTGAGTGCAGCTCATAAATCGCTTCAGGCTCTCTTCCAGTGAGAAGAGAGAAGTGCTAGACAAATGAGAGCTATTATTAGCAGGGACAGTGCCAAACACCAGCACTTAAGGCTAGCACTTTTGCCTGTCAGAACAAGGTCCTCCCCCTGCCACACTAATACCACACCTATCTTAACACAGGAGCAGCAAACATATCAAGTTATCGTGCTGTCAGAGAGAAACTCAATGTGATGACCGTTCAAAAAGCTCACATTTCCTGGGACCTAAAGCATACCCACAAGCAACACTAAAGGCACACAGAGAAATTAGGCCTCATTAGAAAGAGAAAAGATCTCAGAAATATCAAAGTGCCAGACAGCTGCCAGTAAGCACATAATGAAGGGTAACCAGATTCTACCAGTCCATTCTGAGGCAGCTGCTTAAGGTGTAGGACGTAACTTTAAGATGACCGCCACTGAAATTAGCCAGGTGTGGCTTTGCATTCTGAAAAGAACAGTGCTTCATGTAGGAGTGCCTCCAGGTGTACAGTTCAGACTACCGAACAAATAAACCATAACCTATAGTAGAAAAAAGTCTCCAAAGAATATGAGGAGAAGTCAACAAGAAGTTGTTTACAGCATTTATCTGCCAGCACCCACAAGAAAATAACCTCCACAGAAAACCTATTCATGTTTCCTCACGTAGCTTTTCATTAGGCTGGATTTCCAAAGGTTCATGACTAGTCAGTCTAGCTTTTAAGACCTGGAACAGACATTAAGCATCACGTAACTCTTTTCATCGTATGAGCTGTCATGGGCCATATTATTCCTTTCCCACACAAAGCACCTCACAAAGAATTTATGGGAGTATTATCTCTAGATTACAACCGAGCAAACTGAAGATCAGATTACTGATTCAATTTTCAGGGATGCTTAAAAAATCTACATTGTTCAAGCGGCATAGGCAGGACATTGAAATGCAAATCAGAAGGAGGAAAAATCCCTTAAACAAGGACACACAGTACTTTTATTGGACTTCCTTATCCATTGATTTTCAAGAAAATAATAAAAAAAGGAAAGCACAATTATTCTGTATGATGGATAACCAGGAATAAAAAGAGAAAGTAAATTGCTATTCCAAGATTGTGTACAAAGTAAATGGAAGTGCTAATAATAAGTGATGTGCCCTAAAATTTATCTTGGGATCGGACTGGACCACGTTGCCTGTCTTGTCTTATAAAGAGAAATGGAATTAGTACTTCCTGCATGAAACCCAAATCAGAATATTTATTTTGTATTGCAATAAACAGTAGAAAAGATTTCAACATATGCTTCTGCAAATGAAATGGTTGGGTACTCAGTGATATATTGCAAGCCAGAATATCTCCTTTGGAAATGCGTGGTTCATTCACATTCTGTGACAAAGAAAGAAAGCAGTTCAAATTTCTGACAGTTCCTGAAAGAACTTATTATTTAGAAAGGAGCAAATAAAATATAAACCTAACCAATGGAAGCCATTTTACACATTTCCTTCATTACTGTTATTTTTTTAATGTTGGACTACTGGCCACCTCCATAATAAAAAAGTGAAAACAAAGTAAAAGCGTGAGCCACTGAAGCAGGATGATGCCTCAACTCCAACTGCTCCCTAGAACACACAGTCTCAAAAGGACACTTGCAGCCTTCCAGGTTAGTTCAGTATCAGGTGCCACCTGATACTGAAAGTATTCAAGAGAGAGTGCTTCAACTCCAGAACATATTCAAGCAAGACACAAAAACAAAGCAGAAGGGGGAAGTAAAATTCAAGCCAAGTCAGACTTCTAAGTCTCCAACTCTATATACACATACATTAGTCATACGGTAGCGTCTGTGTGCCAGGACCTGATAAAACTAACAGCTAAACAAAGCGATAGAAACAAAGACAACCTACCATTATGTGTTAAAGACAGAGAAATAGATGTGAAGATTGTGCTCTTCAAAGCTTTCAGTGAATGCTTTTCTGCATACAGAGAGCTTTCAAGTTCTATAATGCTCATTTGTGTGCAACTTGCCTTCAGATTAGAGATAGACTTATTCAGAACATATATTTTATTACCTCCTCCAAATACAATATCAGTTTTATTCTACCTGTCACTACTCCTTAAATCTTGAATTTTGAACAAAGGAAGTTGCCTTTCGATGCCTTAGAAGTGAAAGAGTGACATCTGGCAAACCAGAATACTTCATGAAACCTCCAGCAAACTCACTGTGCTTTCTGTGCTGCCTCTGTCAGGGAAGCCAAACAAACAACCAAGCAAACAAACAAGAATAAAAACACACACAAAAACAAACAAAAGAAAACAGACATGCAAAGGATTTTTTTTTTTCTTTTACTATTTCAAATTTTATTCTTTGAAGCCTCATGAAGCCACCTGAAGAGATGAAAAACAATGAGCGCAGTAGCTAAAATTTGGATTTACGTATTGCAATTAGGAGCTGCTTTCTGCCATAATACAGCAGCAACTCATTTTTTTTAGTGCTGGGTAAGCAAGCAGAACAAACACAGCCAGAAGTGAACATCGAGTATGTACTCTTTCAAAGTTACTATGGACCTGCAGCAATTACAACCCATGTTTTAGCCTCTTTATTATTTCTCCATACTTTTCCATTGTCAGATAGTAACAAGGTTCACATCCCTTCCTAAGCCAATGCTTTTAGCTATTCAGGCCATTAGCAAATGATTTTGAGAATCTCCCACGAAGAGATTCCATGCTAATGCACAAAGAACAACTTTCAGCAGAGTTTCCACATCAATGAAGAATGCTCCTGTAAGAGCTCAGAATAATTTAGGGAAGATAAAGAGACCTCTGTAAATCATCAGGTCCAAATCCCATACTAAAAGCATGACCAACTCAGATCACATCCAGTCAAGCTTTGAGTTATTCCAAGGATGGAGATTCCCTCCATCTTCTGAGCAACTTTTTCAGTATTTGAATGCCCTCACTAAGAAAAAATTTTCATCTTACTTAATTGAAATTTCCTGCACTGCAGTGTGAGCCCATTACCTAGCATCCCATCAGTGGGTACTATGAGAACATTCCAGCTCTGTCTTCTCACGTTCTTCCATTTTGAAAAGACAGCAATTAGACCCTTCTTGGTCCTTCCCTTCTTCAGAAGAAACATATCCAGTTCTCTCCTTCTTTGTTTCCTAAATGTCTTGGTGACTCTCTGCTAGACAGAATTCCATTACAGATTTCCAATGTCTTTCTTGTAATTGGGAGTACTCTTACGAGAGGGGAATAGTCACTTTTATTGAATTGTTGACTCTTTTGCTAGTACAGGCCTCTACACACTTGGAGTTTTCATTGCAAGGTCACCCTGATGACTAACACTCAACTTCTGTCAGCAGCTCCTGTTTTTTTGTCTGCTCACTATCCAATTAGTGTTCAGACTGTACTTCTGCATGAGGCTATTTCACAACACAGCTACAAGATTTTAAATTAGCTTTCACTGAACGTTCATGGGGCTCCTGCCAGCCTATATCTCCAGCCACTCATGTACCTTGAATTTCAGCACTGTCATTTGGTATCAGTTGCTCACCCACTATTATCTAGTATTGCCTACAAATCTAAAGAGAAGGCTTGGTTTATTCCATCCTATCACCTCAGCTGCTAATGAAGACATTAAAGGATATCAGCTCTGATTCTTTAGGAACATCACTGTCCTATGCCTACATATCAGCTCTTTCCATGCACTGAAGTATTAGCTATGTGGGGCGAAGTCATCAGTTCTGTAATTAAGAGATAAACCCACTTGCTGAGGAGGTAGATCCGAGCACACCTTTTCAGGAGGAGGAGCAGCAGCACAAAACAGCTCCACTTTTTAAGTTTATTAGTTATAAGACACCAATGCCAGTTGCCTGGATACACATTCCTAAAACCCTAATGAAGCTCTTTCTGAAGAAGTAATGATGAAATCTGGAGTCTAACAAGAGCCATTAATTGTAGAGCTAATAAGAAGCCCCTGTTATTTGCTGAGCTCTGCAGCAGGAATATCCCTTTCTCAACCAACTTGAATAGGCTCCTGCTTAAAGTGAACTCGTGCAGTAACAATATACTTAAATGCTATGAATAGAAAATTTGCACAGAAAATTTCACAGCTTTAAATGATAATAAAATGTATTTGGTAACATTAGCAATCAAAAGTCCCTATGAGGCACAGTTGTGGTGCTAGTTGCAATCATTGAAATTTAACTATTTCTAGAGCTTAAAATGATATTTCAAATACAGCATTCACATCCAAAATACTGGTACTAAATTCTAGTGTCTGTATGATTCAGAAACACCCAAAAAACTGTAATTTGTTTCTAATTATGACAGTGTATAAATAAACAATGAATTATCACACTGCCAATTTGAGCAAATGAAGAAAATAAATAATTAATCACAGGGTGACTTGGTCAGCTACTGCCTTGCCTGTGAATTGTCTGTAGTAGGAAACAGATAGGTCATATCACATAGCAGAAGCCTTCAGATTAAACTCTGGAGGCCTGAAAAGAATGCACAGAATCTTTAAAAGAAAGTAGAGTATGTCTAATCTGAGACTCCTGCACTTGGGATAGAGTTAGAGCTGAACTATAGAATCAAGTCAACTCCAAACCAAGTCTGAGTCCAGAACACACCCCACCACACATTAAACCAGCAACTGCTAGACCAGCAATTTGGGCTGCGTTACATACTTCTTGTTTTGTATTCTTACAGCTCACGTATGGCAGGCAATATGATTTTATAGTGCTGTTTCTGCTCTGAGAAGCAGTCAAACTTGAATGTTTGACATCGCATCTTCATGGCCTGACTTCATGCCATCCGTTATCACTGCTGGCTACAGGAGACTGTTGAGCTCCTGAGCCCTGCACTCATGTTTTGCCAATTATCCATGGCAAATCCTTTGCATTCTCAATTCCACAAAGGAAAATCTCCTGCGTAATTATAACGATGGGAAATGACAGATTTGGAGAGCACGTGCTTTCAGCCCAAGAACACTGAACTGTTCTGGAGATCTGCTCCAGGCTTTCCTGGATGAAACCTAAAAGGAATCTCAACCCTCGTGTTACAGAAGAGGTCCGTAATTTAAGGTTCCTCTTCTAGCTCAGCTGAGTCCTCAGCAAAGAATAGTGATCCTACTCCTGAGCCTCATTTTTAGGAATGAATGTGCATGGGTGTATAATCAATGAATATACAGATGTTATAATTATGAAATATGTAAGAGAGTTTTGGCTAAGCAGGTTATTATACCAAAAAGAGAATAGATAGAGTGCTTACCCTTGTCCTGAGCTTGTTATAAAACTCCAAAGGAGGGATCTCCAGGAAAAAATCCTTCCCCATTGGTAGTCAGTTCTTAAATGGGTCTAGGAGAGCTGGACCCAGGCTCCACTCCTTCCAGCAGCACAGGTGAATTGCCTTCACCTGTGCTCCCAAGGCTGACTCATTGCTCACCTCAGGTGATCAATCAGAGGTTCAGGCCATGACTTAGCAATGGGGAAGTCACGTAGAAGAGGTTGATATGAAAGATTACTGTCTCAAAAGGGAACATGCAAGCAGATTTGCCTATCAGTGCTTTCTAAAACCGTGTCTTTGCAAATATACTAGACACAGAAACAAATAATTTTGACACATGTTCTTCCTGGTTATATGTATCATACTTGGAAAAAGATATGGCTGATCTTAGGTTCCTGGCTTGTCTCTCAGTTGTGTGGCTGGTGACCTCAGCAAAGTGTCACTTTTCACCTTGTCCCTCAGTTTTCTTGATCACAGTTACAGGAGTTCTAACATTTAATAGTTTTCCAGCAGTGTTAATAAACATTTCAAAATAAGCATGGAAAGGAAACATCCTTACATCGTGCTTCCCTGCAGAAGAGCCAGGAATGACTTCAGTCCAGGTTACTTGTCACAACACCCAGCAATAGTCCAAGGAGGTCTACCTCCCACAAGCTTCTGCCTAAAAGGCCTGTGAGAGATAAGCCCTCAACAGAGGAGATCGTGAGATGTGCTGGCATGGAGCAGCTTGCTTTTTTCAAACCTTAGAAGAAATGAAAAGTCTGATGTGCATGACAGAACACCTGAAAGGGGTAAGAACCTCAAAGAGTAGCTGGGTATCAGCCACACTGCACAGTTTGCAGAGCCAGAAAGCCATCCTTCCATGTAGCTCCTATCCTTGCCTCCCCTTTGTCAGACATCACAGAGTTAGGGAGAAACTTCTGGATCAAACTCACCAAGGACACAACGGCAACAGTAAAAAGTGAAACACACAATTCTGCTTTGGAAAAATGTAATTAAATAGTCTTCATCCTAACCACTTTTTCTTGAGCTTCACATCCACTGCTCATGGACCAAAAAAAATTCTTAACACTAGATTAAGTTTTATGTCCATAAAATTTTACCCATAGAAAATAAACAGTTTGTCTGCTTTCTGCCTTTTCTTAATGCATTTTTATGCCTCTAGGTCTCTCTCTGTTTAGACTCTAGAGGCCGTAAAAATTGTTCAGAACACTGTTACCTGGATAAACACTCTATAAATTACAACTGATATTTATCAGCCTTGTGGCAATTTCACTACAATAGAAATAGTATAAGACCGTATTTAGGTACATAAGATGTAGTTTATAGATATCTAGAAAAAAATACACGCTCTGCTATTCTAGACAAAATACATATACACAATTTTAATTAACTTGTCCTGCATTTGGAATTCCACCAGGATGCAAAGCAAGCAGGATCATTAAACCCTATCATATTTTCAGCCCAGCCTGATATTTCACTACAGCCATTCAAATCAATTTACCCAACAGAGATATTTGTCCCTGGCCTGTCACCATAGCCCCTACCAAGCGTCTTGCACTTCTTTATCTTTTGGCAGGGCCATCATAAACAAGTGACACAGAGGGTGATTTATTAGAACTCAAATAAGTTATAAATCCTCCATCCCTTCACCAGCCATCAGCCTGAGTGAATTTACTTCAGCCAACACTGGCAAAGGCTCCCTAGCTGCTCTCAGGAAGAAGTCAGATCTAAAATGATATGTTCTTCAAGGTAAAACTCTTCTTTGTTTTTAGGAAAATAAGGCATTGTAATGGGAAGGAAATGCAGAACTACATATCTCTGAAATGCACTGTGATAGGCCTAAATACTTCTGGATCCTATCTCATGTATTCAGATGCTTCTCACGTCTTTAAAAAAAAATGGAACTAAGAATTCCTCCCACTGAAAATTTAGCTGAGCACAGCTATTTCACTTACAATTTTGCTTTAAGAGATCGCCATTTTAAAGCACCAGGAGTGAAAAAGGAAAAAAAAAAAAAAAAAGCCCACATCTGTTTGAACAGTGCAGAACTGCCATCAGTTAAGAGGGACAGGCACTGCAAATTACTTCACAAACTTGGAGGAACAATGGAAGATTTGCATAGCACCACTCCACTCTCTTACAGCAGCTGCCTGGGGTTTCTTGCAAGGACTTAATGAACACCCTTAAGGATGGCACTGGCACATTTCCTTTTCAGGTAGCAGAACTGATAACAATTGAAAAATTGAGTAGCCACTCAGATGGCTAATGCAGGAATCCTTGAGTGGAATGGTATGCAGCTGGCCAGCTGGTCTGGACCAGCAGAGCAACATCGTTGCTAAAGCACTCAACATCCCAGCATGCTATATTTTCTTTGTAAATGACATTCCTTTCTCTCTATTTACTGTAGATGAAAGCAGGTACAGCAAAGTATCACTGCCATGATTCTCTGTTTATGTCATTCACAGGTATCACAGCTGCTAAGCTCCTGGGCCTGCACTGCTTCTCTGCTGATTTTCAGCAAGCAGCAGTACATACATCAGAACTTGAAGACCATTTACATGGCCAGACAGACAAAGGGTAGCTTTGCCATGTCTGGTCAGCCTCTGCATATGAACAGTTACATTTGTGCAGCTACTGCATTCTGCACTCTCTCTAGAGACAAAGCTCTGGAAGTAAACCAGTGAAGCCAACAGCCTCAGCCTTTTCCATGGCACAATATACATGCTGCTCAGCTGATGACTAGTTTGATTGCAGATTTGATATTAAAGAATTCTATTTGCCACTATAAATATGATTTAAAAAAAAAAACACACATCACTCAGCTAGTATAAGTAAAATGTACAAACATCTTCTCACAAAGAAAAGAAAATCTGCTTTGCTCAAGACCCAGAACTTCTCAGTTATGACAGTCTGGTATAATGACAGCATGTTGTGTCTGAAGTTTTTGCCTGACCAAGCAAGGTCATCAGGTAACTCTGGTGCATCAGTGAGCCAGGGTCATTGACTAGATGAGCTACAGGCTGATTCTGAAAGCTCTTGCTACACACTTTCCTATGTGGCATGCTGAGAAGAGTTCAAATATGGGTGCTTATTCACACACCAGCATTTTCTTTACTTTGGGGTCACACAAGACTTTGGAGTGGTTAGGACAAAGGGAGTGATTCAGTTCTCAGGTATGGCCAGTCTGTTCCAACATGGAATATATGCTGCAAACTTCATCTCGGCTTTTCCAGTCATCAGCCCCACAGAAACAGCTTCCCAGTAATTAAAAAATAATTGCAGTTCAAAGCATAAACCATCAGTGCAACATTTTAAACATAACTTTTTGTTCAGATAACAGACAAAGCTTTAGTCATTCAAATTCTAACTTCAGTTTGGAACAAGTTTAGGTCAGTATTTATGATCAAAGTTCCTTCCTCATAACAAGTTTAGCTGTGAGGCCTTCCAGCAGTTATCAGTCAACCCATTCTGCTCTGCTATCTGCTTCCCTGCCCTGCATCCTCTCGTGAAAGAGCACGTGCAGACACACACATCCACAAATACACGTTTGTCTCAGTCACTCAATACCATCATAAAGGCAGCAGTTTCTTCTTTCCCATGCACACATCTCATTATCCATCCTTAGTATACATCTTGAGTAATGCAATTTACTTCAATGTCACCATGAGAAAGACACTCCTCTGGGACTATCATTACCATAAACCACAATCTGCTGCCAATTTATATGTCCCTATCCACTCCTTGTTTTATCTTCTTTATAAATGATGACAGTGTTTTGAACCTCTGGTCTTGTTTCATTTTTACTTCAGGAATTTTCTTACTGCTTTGCCTCTTCTCCCCATCAACATGCTTTACTCTTTGCTGCTCTCCACATCTCTGTATTTTCAGTTCCCTCTGCTGTGATACTGTTGTCCTGTAGCTGTACAAAGGTAGTTCCTGGTCTGTTACAAATAAGCCTTTCAAGTCAGCACTGAGCAGCATCTTCAGAGGGCCTCTTGCTACTGCCAGATGTAGCAAGACAGACCATCAGAATAGGCCATCTGTGAATAAGACATCGCAAACCATGGTCCTATAACAGCTCAACAGATGAAAGGAGTTCATGTTGTTCAGATCTCTACAGCATGGACTGCTTTTACAACTTAGCTACATTGTCCTTGGGCTCTAACACAAATTCAGGAGTGATAACAGGTTATGGGAAGAAGAACGAGTCACAACAGGAAATGGCCGCATTTATATTCTGCTAAGAATGAAAAAAAAATTACTGCTAAGAATTTACTAGCGGGAACCAGAGATCTTCAGCTGTAGGTTTAATAATACAGGTTCCAATCAAATGTACAGGAATCT
The DNA here is from genome assembly GCA_037305975.1 of Chrysolophus pictus. Taxonomy (NCBI): domain Eukaryota; kingdom Metazoa; phylum Chordata; class Aves; order Galliformes; family Phasianidae; genus Chrysolophus; species Chrysolophus pictus. The sequence continues at coordinate 40,253,321 of CM074580.1, read as the reverse complement.
TAATGTGGTGGTCTCTGAGCTGGTGGTTCTAAATCTGAACAGTGGCTATGAATTTATGTTAATGTCTGTTGGGGATAAAAATCTTGGTTTTGGTGAGAAATTTTAGAAAAATTCATAGGAAAACAAGAACAGCATCCCGTTATCAAGGGTGGCACTTCTGGATATAAAAACAGAAATACATAGAAATTCAAAATCCTAAGAAAGGACTTTTATCTAGACAGTAATTAAAGTGGTCAGAAGGACTAGGAGGATTACTTCATGGAAAATAAGGCAGCTTATCCCTTCTATATATAAAGGGAAAAACATATCCAGTTTATGAGAAACATAGCTACCTTAACGTTAACAGGGACATTTCCTTCATGTTATTTCAAAAGTTTTAATTAGGCCTCCATTTCACTGAGATTCCTACTTCTGGGTAATTTCATGAAGATATTACCAAGGATTAGATTATACTGTAGCCTCTGAAAAGAAGTGCTGAGAAATAAAGAGTCAAGAAGCTACTTCTGATGCTCAGTCAGGAAGCAGCCATTTACTCCAAAGTATATTGTCTCAGGGATGCTGTGAAGGAACCCATGCAAAGAGACTGGTGGTTCAGTTGGTGTGAAGTAGGAGGTGCTGAGTAAGTGATGATGAGACAGTATTAGAGGTGCAGCATTCCACTACCAGAACCAGTCTTATGAGTGGCCTTATGTTTGTATATGTTTCTATCCTGCACTGTTCATGTTGGTTCACTGGACTTCTGGATGGAAAGGCTTACAAAACATGTCTTAATACAACAACATTACTCCTAAAAACTTGCAGAACTTTTGGAAACAAAAGGGGGGACATATCCAGTTCCAGAGTGATAAAATTTATTCTTCTTTTCTATACTGTTCTGCTTTTAGAAATGTGGAGGATTATTTTTTTTTCATGTTTCTTTAGACTGCTTAGATGGCAGTGTTATATTCTGTTAAAGAGCTGGCATATTCTAACCCAAAGGTGTGGATAATTATCCTGGTAACTGGCTTATTTCCATGGAACGAGCCCAGCATTAGAGTAAATTTCTGAGAAATCTCCCTATGACAGATTTCTTAACTTTCAAACAAGACAAGAGCCCCTAATATGCTGAATCCATTCTGTCTTGGCTTACTACCAAACTACTGAGAGAAGTGGTAATTGCTTTATCAGTCTTGGAGAGGTGCAGGAAAAGAGTTTAAGATTTTTGTGCTCCACAAAGAAACAAACTCTAGATTTCACCAAGATGCCAAAGTACGTGCACTGTAGGATCACATCTGCACTGCTGTCCTCGAACCTTTCACTTCTTCCAGTTTTGTTGACTTTTCCCCTCTCCCTTCCTTTTGCTTTCTTTTTACCTTTTTTCTTTTAAGACACAGTCAGTTTCCAACAGAGACTGAATGGTCTTTTAGTTGATGACAAAGAAAAAATCTTCCCACAAGAACTTACTCAATCAGATTTTCACCAACCCTCTGCTTTTCTGCATCTACCTTATCAACTACTTCCAAACTCTGAATGGTCCCAGAGCCCTTTGTGCTTTTCCTTATCATGTATCTGAAATGCAAGTAACTGATATTAACTGCCCACTTTACTAATGTGATTTAGAGAAAGAAGTACTCTGGTGGGCTTAATCTACTAACTCAACTCATCATTCTACTAATAAGGGTGTTCATAAGTTTAGTTCATAAGACAGTGACAAGCTTTATGTATTTGTTTAATCTAAGAATTAGATGATTTAAGCCACGAAGGATTCTATTGTACTTCACTGAGTTGGACTAGTTCCAGCGTGCCTACGCTCCACGTGTCTATGTATCTCCAGTATGCCTGTAGGTAACCAAACCTGACCAAGGTTTGCTTAGTGGGAAACAACTCTACCAGTCAAGCGTATCACCTCAGAACACTTCTGAAGAGAACAGCAGCAGCAATATGCAACTACTCACTGAAATGCTAGGAGAAATACTACATACACTAAAGCTTACAAGCAGGCCTCCATTTAGATTTATGCCAGCACTGGAGAACACCATTGTTTCACCTGTTTCCCAAGCACAGAATAAGGTTAAAAAAAAACAAGCCAGGAAAACCAGTAGCACAATCAAGACACAAGCTATACTTCCATGCAGTGATGAGAAAAACATACAGAAACTTTTTTAAGAAGTCAATGCTGTGCTTTCTAAGCATGAACAAATGCCAACGCATGTACAATACTGGTCAAGAAAAATGAACTGAAACAGATGCAGAAAAAGACTACCAGGGGACTGATGAGCCTATCTGACAAAGGAATATTAAAAGAGCTTGGCCTGTCCAGCCCAGCTAAATAAATGTTGAGAAGGGATACATTTGCCATGCTCAAATACCCGAGGGTAGAAATAGTTGAGGAGTGGAAATTACTGTTTAACTAAAGGACAATAGTGGTATGAGAACAGATGGTTCTAAACTGCCAAAGAATAAATTTAGGCTGGAAATTAGACAAAGGTTTCTAATCAGCAGGGCACTGAAGCTTTTAAACAGCCTTCACAGGGATCAGGCCAAAAAGCTGCTTTAATTGAGGGATAAAGCTTCTCGTATTACTGAAAATGTATTATGAAATATGGTTCCCTATAAAACCACAGTTCTGAAGGCAATGACTTCTGAGGTTCCTTGCAGCCTTCTGCTTCTTGGCCTTTTACACTAAAAATCCATTCATAGCACCATCAACATATCAAAAGTACCATCATGAAATACACTGATTACCCAGAAGCTTCTCACAGAGGGATTTCTAGAGCAGGTAATTCTGGGAAGAAAACTGGACATTAATTTTTTCATTACCTTAATAATAAAGCCACAGAAAGATGGCAAGTGCAGGCAGTACAGGTAATTTCTTTCAGAGCTTATAAAACAGAATTACTGAAAAATCTTACAGTCTCCTAGTTAAGGAAAACTTCTCATCACATCCACGCATACCAGAAAGCCCTCTTGATGACTACAGTCACTGGCAGTTGCACTCTGGCCATACAGTACCCTTACCAAAAGGGTAACAGTTATTCTTCTCATTGGTTATTTTTACTAAACTTTTCCATAAAACTCAAGGACAGAGCTCAAGATGAAGATCATGACTGAGAATCAATAAACAGTCCTCATTCCCGATCAATAGGGTAAAGTCATTTGTAGGCTCACATGTATTTGCAAATGTTTGAACTTTCCAAAGTGCATGTGAAAAAATATTATAGTGGTGGGAAAGTGATTTTTATTACTCTAAGTGATTTTTATCTTACTACTAAGATTACGTTTGCTTCATTTCTTAGTCATGGATGCACTGTCTGAATGCATGGATGTCCACAGTCTGAGGATATGCCATGCAATCACTATTTTAGGATCACCAAAAATGCTCCACAAAAATGGGAATAGACCACAAAACCTTAAGTCATCTATGCAACTTTTTCTTGATAGTCACTTGTGTGCCACTCTGAGTAGATGATCCCAGGGATATTCTGTTGAGAAGGCCATGGAGATGGCATTTGGACTACTGTTCCTTAGAAATTGTGGAAACAGTTGAGAGTGGGATTTTTTTGGTAGATAATGCCTTTCAGTGTTTCTTCAGAAAATCTTCAGCAAATCAATAAGAGAATTTGTGGTTTCCAGTCACAGGTTCCATCTCACTGGGGAAATTCAAAGAACTTCTACGTATACAGAAATAACTCTAAACTGACTTTGTGTTTCAAAGCCAAGTAGATGCAGAGGCTATAACCATTACTGCTACTAAATGCTTCCTTCCATAGACAATGGGTAAGATCATTCTCACTGTGACTGAATCCACTGATGACTGGAGGTTTTCAGCTGCATGCCTGATTAAATGCCACCTCTCAGAATTCCTGGATAACAGAAATTAAATTTTAATGCCCTTAATCTAGTTGATATTTTTTTCATAAGCCCTTCCTCCCCCTCCCCTTTCTTCTGTGTTATAAATGACCAATTACCTAATCTGAGGTAATGCACACTCTGGTCGAGGCTAATGAAGACACAGTGGGTGAGATCCTGTTTGCAGTACCAAGTCCCATTAGGAAAGATTAATCACCTTCTAACTTACAATCCCACATTTTGGCTCCAAAAAGTAAGAAGGCAGAGAAAGAGGCATCCATCACATTAACCAAATAATGCAGCAAACGCCTGGTGGCTGATCAGCAGTGCAGTGCCCTCCTGTCAGGAAGCGCGCAAGCAAAGAGCAGCAACAGCAGTTCTGTGAAGCTGTTCAGAGATCTCCACAAGAAGTCAGGGAAGGGAATGACCCCCAAATGTGCTACAGATTTGTACTTCAGAAGAGAAGGCTGTGTCAGCCCTGAAAATGAAGACCATCACATTGTGATATTACCCTTTCAAAGAAGTCATAATATTGTTCCAACACAGCATGCTTAACCAGCTGAAGGAAACTGAAGAGCAGTAGTCTTAAACCTGTGTAGAATGAACGAAACCACCAGCTAGGCGCTGTTATTATATACCAGCAGAGCTTAAGGAATAACTCAGGCAATCACACTGTACTATCTTATCTCTACATCTAGACAATACTCATCCATAAAACAACCTTTCCACCTTTACTAAAGTTAGAATGCACACACATACTGTAGGGCCAAAGGATTTATTCACTGTGTCAAGACCTAACCCTAAATGGCCATATCTTCTTACAGAGAGAGTGGTGAGGTACTGGAACGGGCTGCCCAGAGAGGCTGTGGATGCCCCATCCCTGGAAGTGTTCAAGGTCAGATTGGATGGGGCCCCGGGCAGCCTGGTCTAGAATTAAATGAGGAGGTTGGTGGCCCTGCATGTGGCAGGAGGGTTGGAGATTCATGATCCTTGAGGTCCCTTCCAACCCTGGCCATTCTGTGATTCTGTGTTCATGACAGCAAGTCATTCCCTTGTTAACCTTTCTTCAGAGACAGAACAACTAATTTGTTTTATGGACCAAGACAAAAAGGTTGATGGTAGGAGAAGGGGAGACATTGCTAGAACATCTGCCTTCTGAATAACTACAGTCTAATGCTGTGTAACTACCAGAAGTCGGAGTAATGAAAGAAAAAGGGAAGAATCTGCATCTCCTGCCTTCCCATCTTTGTCACCAGAAAGCACTGCACCACTAGAAATGGCAGAAATGGTTTTTGTGTGTTTTGTTTGTAGTAGCTGGATTCTTTGAGAGTTGTTTTAGAATTGTACTATTTATTGCTATTGTTGTTTAAATCTGATCTAGCTGCAGGTGTATCAGTTCATTGCAAGGGAGTCCAACTATTCGACCTCTAAGGATCCTTTCAATTCAAATTTTTCTATTATTCCATGCCTCCAGACACCTTCTTTGCTGAACATTCTCAGCTTTCAAGATCCTTTAGCATCCTCATATGAAATAACTTACCAACAGATTTTACAGTGTCAGAGAAAAGCTGAAATGAGATCCTCCAAAACTTACAGCACATATTGCAAGAGACTGAAAAAAAAAATTTCAGTTGTGCTTAGTCATGATCAAGTTCAGCCTCTTCATAGAGGCTAAGAGAACAAGCTGACAACACTGAGCACTCCATTTAGTCTGCAAAGTAGGAAGACATTCCTACACAATCTAAACATAATTTTTTAAACAGTTTAAAGTTGTCTTTCTCAAGCTTGCAAATGAAATGTTTTTAGGTTCACTTCTAAAACAGAAAGGTATACAAAACAAGCAAGAGAACCTTCTTCTTGGAGGCTGAAAACTCAGGTGGTGACTTCTTTACTACTGTCTTTTAGAGAAGAAAATGCCTGCTTAAACTTCCACCAATTCTAGTAGTTAAGTAACATGTTAGGAGAAAATATGGAAGAAAAACAACATAGGGAGCTGAAGTGGCAGACAGATTTAAAATCTAGTTTGACTGATCTCTTTGCAAAACTAACATTAGTACAGGAGAACAAGAAAATCGGATTCAGAAGTATGAAATTGCTTCTTGATGAAGTTTTAAAAAACCCAACAAGAGAACTTGTAAATCAGTCTTCAGAGACTCCTCTGTACCACAAGAACTTTCAAATTATTTTCTAAATATTTCACCCTTTATTTCCCCAGAATAAACTTAATTTTCTTCTTTTTCCTCAAAGCCTTTCTCAAAGCCTAGTGATAAGCATGACTTGATCAACATTGAGCATGCTGTTCTACCAAGATTCTACCTGATCAAGTTCCACTGTGTGCATATTCAACTTCAAATAAGTGGTTTGGGGTTCTCAAGCTATGCCTACCAGGAGAGTTGCTAGACAGCAACTCATACAAGGCTCAAAAGAAGAATTAAAAGGACCCAAGATTGCACCTACTTATGATGCAAAGCAGTATAATTCAGCTGAACTCACGGAATCAGCAATGATAAGGGAAACACTCTAACACATTAATTGTGGTAGCCCAGGAGAACGTCTCTAAAATGCCCTATGACTACTAACGAGGAAAAAAAATTAGAATTTGCTCAATAAAAATACAGAGAAAAGGGCTCTATAACTTCAAACAGAAATCTATTTGGGAATTAAGTGATGTGAAAAAAAATCTCATCTAGTTCACATTAAAAAAAAAGCTTAGGTTTCCTCAGAGAGTCCACCATAAAACTCTGTGAGGAGAGATTTCCTGAATCAAATGAGAGAAGACAGCTTTACTACCCAGGTCAAGGCCTAGGAGGTTTGCAGGACTTTCTATGCTCTTCTCCAGAGAAGTGGTTATTTGACAGGTGTACAAAACAGGAGAGATTTCACAGGTGGATTAATCAGTGTTATTCAGAAACATCTTTGAGGATTATTGCATTGTGCAGGTTATTGCCTGAAACCGTACGATTTCTAGTGCCAAGAACCTTCCTAGTGCAGTGAGGAAGACTAGACACGCTTCCACTGAAGTTTACAAATATTATTCTAAGAACATAAAAGCTCAACTTCTGTTTTCTGAGAGAACTATTACTATTAAAACATCAATTCAAAGACTGCAAAGGGCAAACATTTGAGAGCATGACCAGCAGCTGTGTCAAAATTTCCTTTTGGATTTCTAATAAAAACTGACTGCACTTTTCAGGATTCACTAAGTAGCATTTACTTACCTGGGAAACACTGAAAGAGTTTTACTCAGCTTTTGATCTCTCGTCTCAATCAGAAGCCCTAATTAGAGCCAGAAGCAAGGGAAATGGTTCTTATGTCAAAGAATCTCAGGAACTCTTCAAGATCTTCTTCCAACTTCTCAAAACATTCCCCTGTATAAGCTACCAATTTGTCATCAAAGCATATTGTTTGTTACTTTCTTACAATCTGAGCCAAATTTCTACCAGTGGAAGGCATGCAATTAATGCTAAACTAACTAGTCCCTGCCATCTCCCAAGTGCCTTTTGAAAAAGAAACTCCCTGAGACATGAAACAGTCTCACTGTCACCTGTAGTTAGCAGCTCTCACTGAAAAGATGTACAGTGCCACCATCAGCAAATGCCAAAGGGGACTTAGAGTCATTAAGAAAACTGGGGAAAAAAAAAAGCAAACAAATGAAAATCGAGGGAAACTTTGCTCAGTACTTAATAGTTTAAAAACTGTCCCTGGAGAATTCTATTTCTTCTGCTCTGTGCTCTCCTGCTGTTTAATCATGAGCTCTGTGGACACATAGCTGCTGCTCTCTCCATGCAAGCCCTGGGCTGTCCTCAGGAAGCACATGGGAAAAACAAATTCCTTAACCCTCACTGAGAATAGCAAATCCTGAGTTAGAGAGAAGACAACAACAGAGAGAGGAAGTCTGAGTTATGCCAGTAATAACAAGGTGAGCAGAATACTTACACGTCATTAGATTGTATTCTACCTTACCCATACTCCTGCTTTCACATCCAAAATGCTTTCAAGTTCCTGTTTGAACTGCAAAACTAATTTATAACCTATATCAAGTAAATATGAGTCACTTAACCAGAAGAGCAGGAAGACTGCAGTTATTTGCTAACACTAATATTCTCAAAGAGGGCAGAGAAAATACCATGTTGTACACAAAATTCCCTCACATCCAACAAGTCTTGAACATACTTTCCAATACTCCATGTCTTGAACCTGTAGCAACTACCAACATAAGTCATTCCCAGACAAGGTTCTAGGGAGAACTTGTAGAGAAATAAACAAGCAAGCAGTACAGCCCTGTCCTCCTTTTTTGCTGGATTTCCACAGTCAATGTACATTGACAGAGATGTGATAAGAACAACCTCTGAATTGAAAATTTCTAACCATCTCTACTGTACACCTGATTATATTCAGTACTGTTTCTGAAGTTGTATATATGTATTAAATTTTGAACCATAGATCAGAGAGAAGCTTTGAGAATTGGAACACTTACTAGCAATTTCAAAAACTTGCTAGAAATACCCAGACAAAAAGCTTCTCTTGCCCCAGAGAAGATGTGTTACACGGCATTTACATGCCTCAGCTCATGGGATTTAATAGCTATTGGCAGAAATTTCAGCTCAACTCCAGAACATGTTTTGAGCTAAGTAAGAAGAGATCTTTACACAAATGAAGTCATCAGTTTAATTTAGGATCTTAAATTGAGTGAAATGTAGTAGTTATGAAATTGTAAGGAGTCCTGCTGAAAGGTACTTGAAACAGAGAACCGTTAATGACTTGCCCTGAAGTTGAGATGATCCAGATTAATCAGCTATAAGAAGTTAAAAAGTGGGAGTGCGAAGTGGAGGTAAAGGGGATATTTGATCTCTGCTTCATTTAGGTATGAAAGGACTTTTGTACTTATTTTCTACCTGTCACCTCAACACTGCTCATGGGGATTTGAGACTGCAATTTATAAATAAGGAATCCATTCACAGTCAGTATGAAAAAAATAGTGCAAGTTCAAGGCATAGAAAATACTAAGAACAAAAGCAGGAGGACAAGTGAGGATTGACTGTTCTTTACAGAAGGATGAAGCAGTGAGAGGTTAAGCTGCAGAGACACTGAACGCATACCTAGAATGCACGAACGTACGTGTGGTAATCATGATGCAAAACTGGCAGGCTCCAGGGATCTGCAGTGGGTGAAGAAGCCTTTCATGTCAGGCACCTGTTTCTGTAAAGAACAAAGCCTGCTATGAAGAACAAATGGGAGTTCTCTATGACTTCAAAATTTGCTAATGAGTCACTTCCATCACTTTCCATACCGATATTAAAATCAATTTAGCAACCCAACGGAGGCTTAATACCCTGGCCAGCTTGCAAAAAGTGACTTATCTTATTGCTTAAGAGCCTCCCTACATTGGAAGCAGCACAGCAGAAACACCAGCAGCCCTTTCAAAAAGTGACATCCCATGTTCCCTCCTTGCTAGGGCAGTAGATTCAGACCAGTATTTTTCTACTCCAAATCTGAAAGCAGAAGAATAAAACAAGAGCTCCCAAAACCACAACTCCCAACTCAACGGGAAAACACATGGTGAGAGAACTGCTAATGATTTTAAGTAACATGATCAGATAATTGAAGTTCCAAGAGCTGAAGCCAAATATTTTTTCACATGACAAAAATAAATAGACACAGAACTAGGCAGACTCATGTGAGGTGTAATCATCCTCATCACTTAGCAGGCTAAAATGAGGACTGACCACAGACAAGAAGATGCAGTCTCAGCTCCACTGCTTGCTCATTAATACGGCTGCTCCCAAACAATGGCACCCTGAAGTAGCTTCCTGTGGCTTTCCTAAGCCCTCTCAAGTCGTAGTAAACAATGGGGAAGATACAAATTGCAGAGCGCACAAAGCCTTAACGTGAAAGGTCTATTCGAGGGATTAATTTCAAGAGGAGAAAAAGGCAACTGGACAGAAAGATATCCTTTTAGGTTTTTGCGTTTCAGACACCCACCAAAGGCCCTGGAAAGCTGAGGAAAGCATTCCTAGGTCTGATGGGAACACAGCACCATCTCGTGGAGCGAATGGAAGTAGTACAAGGAACAAGAAATAAGTATTTCAGCACTTGAGACATCAACACCTTGGCTTTTTGACAGCCTTCTAACAGGTTAACAAATCTCTCTATCGAATTTGTGCTTTAAAAAAAAAAGTTCCCTACAGATCTATAAAGAACAAATGAACAACAAACAACTCTCTATTTTTATCTCTCAAAATCATCACTGTTAACATAAACACTGGGGCCTCTTCATAAATAGAGATGTGTGGGCAGATAACCATCTGTACTGAATGCTATTGGCCTGTAGGCCTAGCACAGCTGTGAGCACTCTTTTCTTGCAAGTCTGAGTCTCCTATGCTTAAGGTGAGCAAAGAAAACAGGTCTTTTAAAATTATATTTGTCAGGAACCGAGACCTGTACTTCCATGTAAAAGAAAAACATATTTTCCATTTAGGAAAAAGGCCTGGAGAAAATTCAGAAAGGAAGCTACTCCATGCTTTCCCAATAGTTCCCAGGTAAGAACTACTGACCTGTCACAGCCTCAATTCTGTACCAGGGAAGATCATGGAAGAGATCTTCCCAGAAGCTATGCTAAGGCATGCACAAGAGAGGGAGGTTATGTGAAACAATCAGGGCAATTCACACCTAACCAACCTAGTGTCCTAGTGATACTGTAATGATGGCATTACAGTATCAGTCAACAAGGGAAAAACTGCTGTCACCCATCCAGTAAGGCGTTTGACGCAGCTCCCTGCAACATCCTCATCTCTCAAGTGGAAAGATATGGATTTGATGAGAAGACTGCACAATGGATGAGGAACTAGCTCCAAGTTTGTAACCAAAAAGTAGTGGTCAATGCATCAACGTCCAGATGGATGAGTAACTCAGAAGTTACTATTGGGACCAATGCTCTTTAATAGCTTTATCAATGACATCAACAGTGGGATCAAGCAAGTTTGCAGATAGCACTAAGCTGTATGGTGTGGACAACATATCTGAGGGACTTGTGACAATACACTCCTTGCTACCTCACTCAGCCTGGCTGTTATACCCAAGACCTAGTGTATACAGCGAGGTACAAAATATCTTGTCCTTGGAACTGATAACAATCAAAGTTTCACTGGAGATAGTTAATGATCACCATATTGTCTCAAACTGGGTGCTCAGAGACTGATAATAGACATGTAATCCAATAGATCCAATTCTAAGTATGATTATAAATCAGTCATTACACCATAAATAGCAAGAAAACTAAACTTCTTTGAGAGTTCTTCTTGCAAGCAGCTGGCCACACACCAGAATCTTCCCTTGAGTAGGGACATCTTGTGAGCTTACTTAACACCTGGGCAGAGAGTAACCCAGCACATGGTGATGCCTTGCTGGCAGATCCTCAGTGAGTGATTTATTGTTTTTACACTATACTAGCTTCACTAAGATTTGATCTTGATTTGATTTGTTACACACCCTCCACCCTCTGTGTAGCAAATAGTCAAGGATATCTAGCCATTTAGAATCTTGTTAAGTCACTGTCATCATCATTCAAATTACCATATTATGTCTATTTTATATCAATCTTTCCTGCCTTTCTCTTACAAGTGAAGTGTGCAGTGCTTTAATCTTCATCTATGATAAGTCGAGATGTCATTCAGAGAGACCTAGACAGGCTCAAGCAGAGGGCTGAGGACAGCCATGAAGCTTAACAAAGGCAAGTGCAAAGTCTTGTACCTCAGTCATGACAACCCCTACTATCAGTACAAGCTGGAGGATGAAAAGACTGAGCACGGCGCTGTTGAAAAGGACTTGATGGTACTTGTGGGTGGTAAGCTGGACATTAGCCAGCAATGAGCCCAGAAAGTCAACTGTGTCCTGGGCGGCATCAAAAGAACCATGGCTAGCAGGTCTGTGCTGTAAGACCTCACTTGGAGTACTGCATCCACACGCGGAGTTTGCAGAACAGGAGAGACACCATCCTGTTAAAGCACATCCAGAGCAGGGTCACAAAAAGGATGCAAGGGATGGAACACTCACCTACAAGGACAGGCTGAGAAAACTAAGGTTGTTCAGCCTGGAGAAAAGAAGGCTCCAGGGAGACCTGACAGCAGCCTTTCAGCATCTAAATGGGGGCTATAATAAAGAAGGAGACAGACTCTTTAGCAGTGTCTGTGGTGATAGAACAAGGGGAAACAGTTTCAAACTAAAAGGGGAGATATAAATTGGGTATAAGAAAAAAGTATTTTATGATAAGGGTAGTGAGGCACCAGCACAGGTGATATGGTGGATAACCTGCCCCTGAAGACATTCACGGTCAGGCTGGACAGGGCTCTGAGCAATGTGATCTAGCTGTAGGTGTCCCTGTTCACTGCAGGGGGGTTGGGCTTGATGACATTTAAAGGTCCCTTCCAACACAAGCGATTCTATGATTCTGTATTTGCTCCCAAGCACGTAAGCTTACTTACAGAGCATCTGAGAGCGACCTAAGTTACCCAGTTCATTCACATCTTTCTGATCATACAGAAGAATTTCCTAGCACCAATGAAGGCAGTATGAAAACTGGATTAGTTTCTCTTTCACAGTGACTGAACTCAGAAATTCATCTCTGCAACAGAAAGCATATAAGTACCATAACTTCTGAAGGAGGTTAGGGGTCTTCAAAGGGCAATGGAATTGATCCTGTATTCTGACAAATCTCAAGGATCTCCAGTTTAGCAAGTACTTTATTCTTATTTCACTCTGGTCTCTAGAATGAAATTTGTTTAAAATATAGGAGGCGTTATGTTAAACTGTCTACCACTTTGACTAACTCATAAATTTACTATAGGTCTCTCGTGTAATATCTGAGACAAGTATATTCTCTAGTGTGCCTAATTTAAGCTTAAACCACCGGATCTTATGAATCTTCCATGCATCAGAACCTTCAGTAGTAATTCCATATTCTAGTGAATCTCTGTTAGGATGCTTTCCCCTGAGACAAAAAAAACTAGTTAGTGTCTAAAGCATCCATCAGAATAATCTACTTCAGCAGATGAGGTAAAGAGTTTAGGCCTTCAGCACTTTCTAGACAGAGCTGGAACAAAATAGAAAAAACGTGTTGTTTACCTTTTCTTTCCTTTTTTACTCACAGTACAATCACTTAGACACTTACACAATTTGTGTTTAAACAACAAAAAGCATAGATAGATCTGTCTCACCTCAGTACTCAGTATACAAGTGCAACTGTTTGGAACAAGGTAATTCTCAGGATCTTCTCCATTCAGCAGCAGTGCATGCTGCAGCATTACATGGAGAAACCCAGGCCCATCCTGAATTTAAACAGATTGGATTATTGTGGTGCCCTACCTGGTCTTATGTACCATGCAGACGTGCACAACTCAGCAATACTTCAGACAAGAATTTCAAGTATCTATGATGTATGAGCAAATCAACTGTCACGTATTTATGCTACTGGGAGGATAGCGCTGTTACTGAAGAAGATCATATCCCATTGGGTGATTAAATGTTTTCTAAAGTCAAACACTATGCCCATGGACTTCCCTCTCACATGCACGCACTCTGAAAACCAGATTTCCTCTTACCTCTTGTCGAGTAGCTAGAGTGCTGACAGCAGTTTGCCAGCAACCAGATTCACAGTCAGTGTTTCTGAGAACTACTCACTCACACAGACGAGGGCTTAAAAGCCAGATCTTGCTCAGTTCATTATACACTGCAACACAACAGACTCAAGTGCTACAAATGCAAAGCAGAAAGCTTAGTCTTTACTGATGTCAGCAACAGATTTGCCTTCTGTAATACATAGTTAGCTGAGATCTGATCCTTAGTTTAAACCCCGGATCACAGACACTTTAATGACAGCCTGCATTTCCAGGTGCAAGACACCTGACTGCTGGAGTCTCCAGTATTAAAAAGAAATGCCAGTATTACCAATATTAGCATTTTGTGGTCTTCACTTATGGGAATATCTGTGACAGACAAACTATTAAAGACACAGGTGCTTCTAAGGGACCTATAAACCATATGATGGATGGCTTTTAATATTGCTATCTATCTTCATCATTTGCCTGAGATCAGCAGGGCAGAGAAGTAACAGACAGAAGGTCATTTAGTGCAATTTGAAAAAGAAAAGAAGAAAAAAAATATGACAGATAGTTATGGGAAGCCAGCAAACCTGACACCAGCTTTGCTGTGGTCAAGCACTGCAATTAGATTACAAAAAAAAAAAAGAGAGGAGAAATAGAGTTCCAACCACACTTTCTTCAAAAATCAACATGCTAGATTCCCTTTGAAAGAAAAAAAATGCTCATATTTGGCAGGTGTATTATTAAATCCAATGTCTAGTCAAGACACTCTGGTCTTGAGGTCAGTTATATTATCTGAGACAGTTTCTCAGTGAACACAAACAAAACCTCAGGTTGAGTCTAGAGGCATTCAGAGAAGCATAGTACAAAGATCAAATGTTCTCTCTGTTTTTCTGGGGCAAGAGCCATTTCTTTCTCTTGCTCCAATCTCACTCAAGATTACAGCCAAGCACCCCGCATGCAACAGAAACATTCCCTCCAACAGAAGTCCTGTCATTTGATTACTGTACCCCTTTTTTCTCTGAAGGGCTTTTCCTTTCAGAGAAGTTTGTCACCCCAAAATTTCAAAAACAACACAAGGTATCTGCAAGTCGGTGCAATGCTCTGCTCCCATGGTTTGCACACACTTTAAATACCAGCATGCAGCTAAACACCTTCACAAAAATAATCAAATTCACTAAAAAAATGCTCCCCCATGCACAGCTTGTTTCACAGGTACCTAAACAGCCACTTTCGACCTGCCCCTCAGGGACTATTATTAAGATAACTGTAATTAAGGTTTTGCATCTAATCCCCAATGTTCCACAGCTGAGATTATTATACCAGCTCCTGGGTAACAAGATTGCAATGTAACAAAGATATATCCCCAAATATGGCAAAACTCAGCTGGAGATCAATAGGTAGCCTTCTTCCAATGACAGGCAATAATTAGTATATTAGACAGCCAGGATAATGAATGAGAATCTGATTCAGGATATCTCATTCCTCTAGTCTTTGTTTTTCCTTTCAATATTTCCCTCTAAAAACCAAAACAAACAAACAAACAAAAAAAAAACAACAACAAACAGAATAAGCATACAAGTTTTCTCTTCCCTCCCATTCACTCCAGCCTTCTGCCCTGAAAGCTCAAAAGCTAGCAAACAGAAAAAGATTTCCAGCACTACCTGCATCCCCCTTTGCATGTTGGCACTCTCAAAAATGTGCCCTGTAAACATTTTTATGATATATATTTGTCCATGCTATTTATTGTGAACTTAAAGATAGCTTTCGGTCTAAAGTATAAAACATATCACATATATATTATAATTTGGCCTATTTGCTATATGGACTCAGGGCATTCCAAGCCAGACAATGATCTCAGCGATACTGGCATAGACCTCAAATTAACTCACTGAAATCAAAATAATTTTACTGCTACAAACAAAATCTAGTCCATGAAATACAAAGACCAAATTCTTCATCTATTTGTTCCCACCCACCCACTAACACTGGCTCCTCTTTGCAAACTGTTTTCCACATGAGCAGCCTCAGAAATGAACATGAATCACCTTGCAAACTCCCTAGGAATAAGGAATTAAATGTGCTACAACGCAGCTACATGCTATCCAGGAAAGCACTGTGAACACCATTCCATCTCATTAACACCATTACACTTTCCTCACCACACATTAGACTCACAAGAATGACTTAAAAGCACAAACATTTCACCTGATTGAGTACTGCAAAGATGAGAAACCCAGGAGGGGCAAAACAACAGAGTAGACTACCACAAGCCAGAGCTTCCAGGCAGGAAAGTAGACCTTACATGAGATTCAAATTTCCATAATCTGTAGTACCAGTCATGACCGTGAGACTAAGATGCAACAATTAAAGAGAAATCACCTGTGCCTTCACCTTGGTGACTGGAGTATCTTGTTGTACCAACAGCAGAACAGCTGCAAACAGATTAACAGGCTTCTGCAACAGTTCTCTGCACAAATTCAAATATCATCTGCTGTGGTGAGGTGCCCAAATATCTCATGTTGATGAAACCTGGTATAAAATTCATCAAGAGTACGGGGTGCTAGAATAGAATATAGAAGTTTCACAGCATTATATGAAACGGAATCAAAATAATGGTTACGAATCTCAAGGTGACTTTTGCATAGAAAATCCAATATTACATTAGCCATCAACTTCCAAACTCACTACTGTAACAACTTCAATACACAAGCTGATGTAAGAAGAGAACGTTAAAGAATAAAATAGATGGTTGAAGCCTATTCTGATGTTTTCCTGGAGTCTTTACATACACTGTTCCCCAAAGGAAATATGGGTGTATATAGGATATTGCAAGGAAGAAGCTGCATTTAAAATCCATCAAATCCTTGTTACATTTGACAGCTTAAATTACTTTATTTCCTAACTTATATTGAGTGGAAATATAGGCTTAGAGGTCATCAGTAAATGGACTGTGGCATGACAGAACCAAATCAGATACTCTTTTTTTTTTTTTTTTAACCACATTTTTGTTACTGCTGTCAACATCACTGCCCTCTCAGAGATCATGCTCTGAATGTGCCATTACTTAAGGAACAGTTTCCGAGACCAGTACTTTCATGCAGCAAAGTGTTCAGTATCACTCACTCAGCTGCTTACAACACAGAAAGTGATAATTAGAACCATGGTGATCAAAAAGTATCATGTAAAAAATACTGTCATCAGAGAAAGATGAGATCAAAACAGAGCTGCATTATGGGAACATTCTTCTGACATGTCTATGAAAATGGCATAGCTGCTGACCAGTGTCAGGAAGAGAATTAAGAAACTACTTAAATTTCTCCAAGGCTGATACTGAAGCTGTCATCACTGCCACCTGTAAAAAGCCTCCCTCCTGTCCTGTTGAAGTTTGTAGTATGGCTGGGCCATAGCTTATGTGCTGACAGCAGACAGGTGCACACAGATACCAGTGACTGATTGCAGTTCTCATCCTAAATGCTTCTTCTGCCAAGCTGTTGAAGCAATCGTAATTAAATCACTCACCAGAGACCTAGCTGCAATTTGGGGATCACAAAAGGATAAAGTTGGCTAGCTTTCACATTTGGAAAAAAAAAAAAAAGAAACAGTTTTCTGTCAGGGCACCTTGAAGAGGTGTTGAAAAGTGCAGAAGCAGTGATTTCTAAAAGCATCTGTCACTCTAACTCCTTCTTTCTCACCCAGCTCAGGAACACCCAAATTCCTCCCTGATTTTAACAGTACCCATCCTAAATGGCTCCCAAAGGGCACCTGGGGTAAGCAAGCTCTTGAGCTGCAATCTGATTTCATTCTCACAGCTATTACTCAAGGGAGGGGAAATGCCTTTCAGTAAAAAGACAAGCAACAGGCATTCTTAAGCTACCCAAATGTTAAAGCAATTACGTAGCAGGTTATTACCAAGCAACAGAAATGTCCAGGGCGCTCTAGTAAAAAATACAGATAGATCACTGCTCTAAAGATGCTACAAATCTTGGAGTTGCAGTGCAAATGAAAATAAACAGCAGTATTAATTGTAAAAGCAGGGTTCACAACCCAAACCACAATAGTACAATTTGCATCATGCAATGAAGTCTGCAGTTGCATTTCCCTCCTCTTTGAAGGAGGGGAGGGTAAGTTCATTCAGAGACAGAAGACCCCAAAGGCTTAAGATAGGAACTCAAATGAGCCATCAGCCAGAAAATGCAAGTTATAGTAGAGGGCACCTAAAAGATCACAGAGTAAGTCAGGGCAAATCACGAGGAGGCAAGCAAAAATTAGACAGGGTGCCTGACCTGCTGTGAAGAAGTATGATTCACTCAAGATAAATCAGAGGTGACTCTTGCTTAATGTAGGGTGCCTGTCTCTGTAGTATCAAAGGCAAATCCCTCAGTGTGCTGATATTTAAACAGCTGACTGGTTTAGCTGTGCATGACTAATGAAGTCTATACAGATTTATTTTCTACACACTAGCAACCTCTTGCTCTCTGACTCAATAAGCTAGGCACATTAGAAATCATTGAATGGTAATCAAATACAAACAATGAAAAGGGTTTCTGTAAGTAAATTAAGCTGAGTATGCTGGCAGCATACAACGCTATGAAGCACTGTCAAAGTCTGGACAAAAATTGGACCAGATGGCAGCAAAACCAAAATATTGATGAGAGGGAAGACTATCTCCCAAACAGGGATCTGAATTCCTCTGTAGAAATAGCTGTAATTGCTAAGTGGAACAAACTACATAAGAGTAGAGCATGAACGGTTTGCATGGATGTCAGAATAAAGTTATCACTATAAAGAAACAATTAATAAATTTAGCTATTCTCCCCATTATAAGCAGTCTCCTCTAATGACTATTCTGCCATACTATTTAAGTAGAAATGAGAAAAGCTGGTTCTGCCACTACCTTTTGGCAAGGTAGTCTATAATCTACATTCTCCAGAAACATCAATCTGTTCGCATATTCATTCACTTATGTGGAGTAGGAGAAGGACATGAGAAGGATGGATGTTACTCTGGCATCCCTGCTCCACATCCAAAACACATGCATGGCAATAAGACCAGCTTCATTCTTCCTCATTTGATCCAAAATGTTTTGTGCTTTATTCTGATGTATTCTCTGACGTATTACTTCTAGATTTTATCAATTTTTTGTTTGTTTATTGTTATTTTTTTTTATATATTCTTCCTTTCAAAGTCCAGTAAAAAAAAAAAAAAAAAGATCTTTGGTACTCAGGGACATGATTTAGCGGTGGGTTGTTAGAGTTAGGTTGTGGTTGGACTTGATGATCTTTAATGTCTTTTCCAACTGAGCAATTCAATGATTCTATTATTCTAAGCCTCACTGACTGCAATTACAGAACTGAAATTCACACTTCTTCCTATGATAGTGCTAAACATAGGAAGAACAAAGTCACCGTGACTTTCTTTCCTCCTCCAAACGTGACTCACCAAAATACAAAAGGAGTATATAGGCTACACATCACACAGAAAGGAATCTTAGGGAGAAAAATGTAACCAATTATGCAAAAAGAACAGACTTCTTGCACTTCTTAACCAAACAATCCAATCAGAAGGATAGAAAATGGCTCTGTTTATCAACAGCTATGCAGAGCGGAAGCAAATGAAGATATACATGCAAAAAGACAAACATCAGCTGCCTTCGCTTTTTACCAAATAAACTGAAGCCTTGTTTTTAAATCAAGTAGATATTACAACCCAGAGTTAACAAATAAACGAACAGTGCACCCATCCACCCCAAAGACCAAATCAATAGTCAGCAGATGAACTTAACTGTTTCAACAAAAAGAAGCTGTTTGAAAAAGTGCTTTATACTCTCCTTGCACTCGTCATTGCTGCAGGCTATTGATCTTTTACAGACAAACAGCCTCCATTAATACATACTTGTGTTAGTCTGGCAATTTCTCCTGGTAAGCTTGACTCCCCAGTGTTACCCATCTGCAGGAAGAATCAAGTAACAAGTATTTTTTTAATTATCTAGTTTGACATGCATATAATCACTTTCAGTAGCTAGATCGCTGAAGTGTTTTGTTTTTTTTTTTCTCCTTTTTAAATGTGTTATCTGTGTGCAAAAAAGAAATACCATGTCTGATTAAACACATAAGAACAAGAAAAAGATTAGGAATCTCTAAAGCTGGACATCTGAGGTTATCTGGAGTCTATAACGAATACTATTTCATCTGAGATCATGGTAAAGAATTTGCTTCAATTAATTAACTAGATAGGATGCAACTCCCTCACATGAAAGCATTTCATTAATATAATGGGCTAACTTCCAGTTCTGGTACCTCATCTGCTCGAAGTTACACAATGGCACAGACTGCAACACTTTGGAACACTTTGGTTTGCTTGTTTTAGATTACACAGAAGTTATCTACACTTGACATCACCTATGATGAATCCAGTCTAAAGAACATATACTCAATTAACATATAAATGCCTGCATGTATCATAAAAAACGTATCTAACAGATGAGAACAGAAAGTAAAACTTTTCTCTCCCCACAGTCCACAATACTTCATAACAAGCAGGCAACCAAAACCACAACTCTTTCTTTAATGTCCTGATACAAAGCGAAGACTCACCAAAAAAAAATACACAAGAAGGTTATACGCACGTTTTGATGATCCTGGTTGAAGTCCCATTGTGTTTCAGGAATCCACGTGACTTACCTTTCCAGACCATTTTAAAACCCACAACCTCCTGTCAGCATTTCTAAATCACCAGACAGGCCAGATACTAGGAAGCTGACTACTACCTTGCTCAAGTCACCTCCTCTCCAATCGAACTATCACCTCTGATTTGCATGGTTTCTAAACATCAGCTCTAAAAAGCAACAAGGAATCTCCAATTACAGCCACAGGAACCTGGCTTTTTGACATCCGAGAGCCTGCTTTAAGTCACTAACAACAGCCTAACAAAGGCACTAGAGCATTCTGGAGATGTGAAGTCCAACACATTAGAAACAAAACTGCAGTATCTCTCTTCAGAGATTTCCACATCACGTACTTAAATACAGTCCAGTACATTCCAAAGAAGCACTTATTTTGCACCATTGTTTTATAAGGTGTTATGCTTAGCAATACTAAACTGAACTCTCTGAACAAGAGGGGTGCGGGAATGGAGAGCTGAATGTCCAACAGGGTTTCCAGATCCCCTCACATACCTCTTATTCCCCTCTACCCCCCCAAAAAAAAGTTAAAACAAAAATGCAGAAAATCAGTGTCACATCCTATTGCTCTGGTATTAAAGGTTTCTTTTAGACCGAATTGAGTCATTCTAGATTCCAAATTAATCCAAAACCAGATCTGACACTGGAGCCTCTAGATCTGTGTCTGTAGTATCCTTCTTATACAGCCAGTGCTGAAGCACAGAGCAGCCTTTTCAATGCTTGTTTGAGGCAACTGTACTGGGAGAGAGGGGAGAGCAATTCAAGTAACATTTCAATTGATGAAAGACTCACAGAAATGCAGGCTTTCCGGCCTTCAGCAGGAACAGACTGTGAATACTTGTTAAACAGTTTGTCATTTTTGTCATCAATTCAGCCATATCTCAGACTCCGAGGAGAAGGATACAGGTATGACACTGTGTTAATATCACACACCTTACTGTTATTCCTAATAAATTCTCTCATAAATATACATAATCAAAAGCAGCAGCTTATGAAATGCAGGTGGTCATACTTTTCCAGCCTTAAAGTTTCTGCACACAATAAGCCAAATTATTGATGATTATAATTCTGCTTATTACAGCACTGATAGCATGTGCTTCTTTGCTTCCATGCTTTGGAGCAGGGAAGGAAATGGGAACTAGCTACCTGCCTAACAGAAGCTGAGAGAAAACAGAGCTAATGTGATCTGCTTCCTGCTTCCAGGAGCAAATGTCTTATCATAATGAACAGACAAACATTTGAGGGCCAAAAGAGGGCTTCAGGTTTTTGTTCAACTGTTTTAGCAAGTTTATCTTAGTAGTCATTGGCCAGTAACATAACATCCAATGTTTTGGGAAGAACACAAGGAAGCAAAACACTGTTTCTAGCAACCAATTCCTAAACATTCATCGTTGCATACAGAAAATCTAGAACAGTGCTAAGCAGTTTTATATCAATGTCGTTTCTCCGCCAGAAAAGCTTGAATGAAAACATCAAAGCATAATTCAGTATACAAGATATAGATATTTTGTACCTATGTTAATAGCATACATAATACACACAAGTCAATTTGTTTCTCTAAACTCAGGATTCCATTAACATCAATTACCATCATTGATCTGGTTGTCAAAGGCAAAAACCACCTCCAAAATACATGTATATCAAGTATATACTTCCACATGTTCATTTTAGCAATGGAAAAATAACTTGCTGCATGCTTCAAGAAACCTTTCGAGGAAACAAAATTTGGATTTACCACTGGAAAGGCTTTATTTCCACTGTAAGTAAAACTAATTGTGTATTCTCTGTGCTCTAATCTATCAGAACTGGCTGCTCTCTGTAATCCAATGGAAAAAAATGACTTACGGTCATTACACTGGCTCCCAGAATATGAAGTCATGGAGCAATCACAGGTGAAGCCTTCCCACTGCTGATTACAGATACCCTGATTTGCACAGGAATCTTCCTGGCAGGTAGTGCTCGGTCCTGAAGAAGGGATGACAAGAACAGAGTGAAACAAAGTTGAGAGAATAGTGAGGCCCACAACAATTTCAATTCATCACTACCACTACCATTCTCATGCAGTACATAAAAAGTACTAATGAAACAGTTTTCCATTCTTAGACACATAACAAACTTGAGTAAAAGAGCACACAGACAATCGTACACTGCACAACAAAGCAGCAAACTGTAACATACAAGGAAAGAAAAGTGAACAGCAACATTCCCTATTAGGCAGGCCTAACTTCTATGTTCTGTGCTCACCCGAAGCAATATATAATGAAATATGATAACGTGCAAGGGTAACTGAAACACTGCCAGGTGCATGTGCTCCCCCTGAATTATTATATTCCTTTGTTGCAGGAACACAGGCTAGGAAATAGGTCCATGAACAATGCCTTATCCTATCCAAAGAATTATTCTGTAGGTTCCCCTGGAAATGTAATGTTATAAAACAAAACAAAACCAACCAACCAAACAACTCCATTAGACTTCTCTTTCTAAACTAGACAGCTTTCCATAGCCTTTGGGAGATGCAGCCATCACTAACAGAATAGTCTTCCATTGTCTCTGATTTGGAGCTAACCCTTGCTATCTTTACTCAGATAAAATTGCAAAGGCACAACCAAGATAACAGCAAAAAGAGTGATCTTCATATCAGAGGGAATCTGAATGACAATTTGTCATCCACAAGTAGATAGCCAGCTTTTCAAGCTGCATTATTCCACTATATGTTATACTGTTTAAAAAAAAACAAAAACAACGAATTTCTAAGTAGAAAAGTGCAGATAACAAGAGCAGGCAAAAAAAAACCCTGAGAAAAAAAGATTCACCTATTGAGAAGACGCAGCAGCAGACACAGTAACAGCTTGTTACCACACCTGAAGAAAGTCGTGCAGACTTATTCAATACTTCTGCCCTCCACACACCTATTCTTCCTACCCAAGTCATCTGCAGCTGTATGAATCCCAGTGGTCTCATCAGCACAGCATGAGGGGAACAGACCACCTCTAGGTTTACAAAGACAATTTTTCTTCTCTCTTCCTGCACTTATCTGAGAACACTTTAATCAGTAACTGCAGTTGATAATTGGCATCATCAGACTGGAGATATCCCCTGTCCAGGTGCCACAAGAGAGATACTAGAAATCAAGGAGTAAGCTTGCATGAAGCCTTAATAACTGTGGCTGGAGGTGCTGTCAGACCAGAAAGCCAAAGCATTTGAATTATGCCCACAAACATAATTTCTGTATCGCATTTTACAGAAAGCAACTGTGAAGATGAAGCTGTTTTTAAAAGAGCAAGAGAAAAAATACCATCCATAAGCACCATTTGATGAGGAATTTTGGAAGGCTAACAATAAAAGAAAGCTTGAAGTCAAATCTGCTGTTGTGACGGCACAGCATAGATCCTGGGTATTATGCTTCGCCTCACTTCTCAGTACTACAGGCTATTTGCATGGTAAAAGCATCTTTGTCTCAGAGAGTTCAGCTATTCCTGCTGCTTACAATCCTTGCTTGGTGTCATAATCCCCCATCTGTAGCAACAGAATTTTGTTCAGAGCAACTAACAGGGATGTCACAGGGAATTAGGATTTTGGAGCAAAAATTTTGGATTAAGGAGCAAAAGTGACAGAAGCGCAGGAAGGCTTACAAAATGAAGACTGTTACCACACACATGCCCTTTAGTGCTAATTAACAAGGAAAGGAAGACAAACTGTAGCAATAGAATTGATTCTAAAACACTGATGCCATCAGAGTTCAAGCCCATTTTTATTATCTTTCCTTTGGTAACACTTTCAACATTCTAGAATTATTTATAAAGCAAAGTTTCAGATTGAGCTTTTGCATAATGCTGGATACATCCAATAAGTCACACTACACAGTTAATTAACTAATGCATACTGACTTATATTTTTTCCTTGAATTTGAAACATTCTGACAAAACCTGCTAATTCCCCTGACTGCATTTTATTCAGAAGTATTGTTTTTATTATCTGTTTGGAGCTGGGCTTGACATAGTCTCTTAATCCACTTTCTAATGGGCACATGGAATGAGCGGGCAGTACACAGAGAATAAGAACAGAAAACTCTCCAGTACAGAAAAGCAACCCTGCTAGCAGAAGTGTGACTTGTTCTGTCTCCTCCTCTCCAGTACAAACCTACCAGCAGAGGCAGGGAATTGGCAACATGTAATGGCAAAGCAGAATTCCACAGACATGTCATTTAATCATTATTTCTCCATCTTCAATTCCTTCTGAAACAGTTCAGGACCTGATAATTTGCAAATTTTCTTGGGAAAGTGTTCAAAATCCTACTTTTCTTCCAAGTTACATAGCTAGATTTATAGTTTATAAGTTTTTGCTACTAAGCATTTTAAGAAAATCACCTTAGAAGAGTACAGAAGACAAATTCCTCTTCCATATTTTGTTGGGAAAAATTACTTTGCCTCTCTAGCTCTTCCTGGCACTTTCAGCTGTATAGTTGGTTTCTCTTGCTGAAACTAAAAAATATTGAGTTCTACTGCTGTGCACCACTACAACTGTCATGTTTCACCCAACCGGTGGGCACTCCTGCCTTGCAAGAGGAGTCATTCCTGCTGTGTCATGTATAAGCTCTTTGCAGTGAAAGGAACTCGAGGAATAAAAAGATACATTATTGCATTTATTATTCTTTCAAGTTACATAAGGAATTCAATTTCTTTATAAAACACCTGCGGGATTATAACACAAATGCCTCATACTTTGATCATAACAAGCAATAGGCTTTAAGCTAAAGCAAGCCATTCTAGGTTTGCTCTACACTAAAAATTCATTCCCACTAGAAAGAACCATTTGTGTTCATGTTATTTCTTCAGTAAGAAGATTTGCAATAGGCAAGATTCAATGGTACGAGTCCACTTTCACTTTCTGAGTCTCTAAATTGTCTATAGCTCTCATCTCTCTTTCATTTATCAGCAAAGAGATTAGAGGTTAGGAAGAGATATGAAAGAGACACATGCACAACATCTTTACTGTCTTTGCAGAAGAAGGTGTTTCTTTGTCTTACAATTCATAACATGCAAATGCCATAAAGACCTGAAATCTCTATCACTAACAGCTAGACATTATGATGGGAAATTCATACTCATGTTAAATCTATAACCTTCTCTTAATAGCACCCTTCTCTCCCCTCTTTTGTAACCAGTGATATTATGAATTTAATATATGGACTCAATACAGCTTTTAAAGAGGAATCATGCCTTGGAAATCAGAAGCATTAAGCAGTATATAATTCTATTCTACAACTTGTTCTTAGAGCAGTTCAAGGAGGAAACTAAGTGAAACCCAATACGTTTTCCAATTTCACAATACATACAAAGAAATTTTTTTTCCGGAGTAAAGAGTAAGCAAAATTGAGACTAAGTCCAATGGGACAATCACTTCATTGGATAAATTGTATCTCATATGCTGTATCTATCAAATACCAACACATTGAATTAAGGCCCAGTGCAAGATTTAGAAAGTCAGAACTTGTATCCTGAATCATGGTTAATAAAACGCAAGAATATATCAAAGTGATTTTAACTTAGCAGACTAGAACCAGAGAAAATTAAAAATTACAGGGATTTTCAAAGATGGCAAATTCATCTCTTCAAGATCCTTCAGTTCCCGATTTTGCTAAGAACTGACTATTTCTTTCATCACCTAAATAAATTTAGGCATCTGGCAGGTTCCATATTTATATTATGCACTGTCAGAAATAACCTAAAAGCCAGCATTGTAGAATTCTTGGAAAACACAGCCATTCACACAGTGCCTCAATCAAATCTGAATTCTCCATTTATTTGATGCCATGTCCTCCTTTTCCACGAATGTAACTGCTCTAAAAATGTCAAGGGGCACTTAGATGGGATAACAAATACATAGGTATCCCAATGAAAGCACATTTACCCCACGATGACAGAAGAAGGGAATCAGCAGAATTAATGGCCGTGCACAAAGGGTTGATTTATCCTGGCACTCTCCCTCTCCAAGCAACTTAGAAGGTATTGGAAAAATGCTCACACTTGCTGGTTGTCGTGGTTTTATGATTTTTGTTACTGGTATTCCATACCATAACATCATGTAAATACTGGGAGTTAAAGAGTTAATGCCCCACTGCCATGAACCACTGATTTTCCACCTGGCTCTCAGAAGAGAAGAATTACATACCCCAGAGGCCTTTGCATTCAGAGGGGAAAGATAAAGCTGGCAAGTCACCGGACTCACTCTCTTGCTGCCTGGCAGTGTGTGGTGTGCTCCCCAGCCATTTCGCCTTCAATTCAGAGTTAGGCCTTCAGTTTTGGACACTCTCTCTCATTTTATTTGATTTATTAGCCTCAATTCCAATTATATTGTATTACATAGTGTTATCTTGCATTCCAATATCATATTTAGCAAATTAAGTTTCCTCCTCAGATTGTTGCCACTGTTTTGTTTTTAGGCCCAGCTCCCATCTCCCTACCCTTCCCTTCCCCCTTTCCCTTTTCAGGCCGGTGGGCCTGCTGCTCCCCTGTCACAGACAGATCTAGATAATTCCACGACACTGGTAAAGGATGGAAAAAAAACCAAACACGCAACAAAAAGTCAACTGCATAAAAGGGAGTATGCCTTGATCAGATATGACAGGGGACATGGAAGTAAACAACATTCAAGCACAGAAAATAAAAGCCAAAAGGAAAGACTGAAAGTGCTATATGTGAACGAGAAAAGTACAGTCAACTGGAAACACAGTTTTCGCCACTGCAAGTTAAAGCAGTGCAGAAGTTGTGCTATCAGGGCTCATGGTCTGGTGGGTTTTGTGTTCTGAATTAGTCAAGATTATTTAGCAAAGGTTGGTTTCCTGAAAAGGCAATAATCCACATTATGTACTCAAAAGAAATATTTCCCCTTAGCTGTAAATATGATCAGTCTCCTAATCTGAAATGAAGATATTCTTATATAACTAAGGACTGTATACCAAAATGAAATCAAGCAAGAATGAATCTCAACAGCTGTAACAAGCTTTTAGGTTCTGAGGACTCCTAGAAAACAAAATCAAAAAGCAAATCCATTTGGCTCCCAGATCTCTTCTTCATCACTGGAAGTCAAAAATTGAACAAAAACTCCCATCATGTGATCTGAAGTCCGATAGACACAGAAGGAAAAGGTTGCAATAACTGCTGCCAGAGACACTCAGTAGTCACAGAATGGCCAGGGTTGGAAGGGACCTCAAGGATCATGAATCTCCAATCCCCCTGTCACAGGCAGGGCCACCAACCTCCTCTTTTAATACCAGACCAGGCTGCCCAGGGCCCCACCCAACTGGCCTTGAACACCCCCAGAGATGGGACATCCACAACCTTCCTGGGCAGCCCATTCCAGCACCTTACTGCTCTCATGGTAAAGAAATAGTCGCTGATGTTTAACCCAATTCTTGCATTCCCTGCCACATTTTGAATGAATGGCACAGAATATCTCAGTTCTAGAACTAATTTCTCCCCAGCATACTTCCAGGATGATGTTTCTACTTATATTAGTCCCAGCCCATGCACCTTTTATATTCTTTCAAATATAATCCTTTTGTAACCCTCATCCTTTTCCACTTACATTTATATAAACTTCAGAAACCTCTTATAAGCAGCACCTAACACTCTCCAAATCCCCCACTTCTGTAATGCAGAGTACTTCAACTTTTTTTTTTTTACAGCTGGGAATAAGGCAAAGATGCCAGAAAAAAGTGGCCACAGTCAGAGACTCTACATGCACAGAGCAAAAACTTCTGCCTTCCTCGAGGCTACCAAGTTATTCAGATTCAATGTTTCACATGCACCCAAAAATTAAAATGATCTCAGATTGTCAATATTTTCACCTGTTGGGTGCCACTGCCTATTAATAGCTGCACAGAGACAAACCAATTACTCATTAAAATTTCCTTTGTTTCCCCCAATTTCCCTTTTTTTTTTTTCCCTTTTCTATGGGGTCATGGAGAATTAAGCTATGCAAAAAAATAACAGGCAACGTTCTGAAGCAAAGATAATTGCTACCCATCAACTCCTGGAATATAGAACAGGAATATTTTAAATGGAAAATTGCATCTAATGCATTAGATCAGAACAGCAACATTGCCACATCTTCAAAATAAGCGTGTTGAATAGAAAAGGTGTTTATAAAGTTTTGTCATGATGAAAAAACTACTTATTTTCTTTCGCAACAAAACCTTAGAATAAACCTGTGGTTTAGTTGCAAAATTTCATAATGATTAAGCTGATAATATAACAGATGCCATCTGCAGCTTCAGGCCTGTTGAACAGAGGGAGTACGTAAAGCCCATCTTCCCCTTACACCTAAATTAATTTATTCCTTTTCTATTAAAAGAAGGAATATTTTAAGCTTCCACAACATTCAGGAACAAATTAATTAGCTATAGTGTAGTCCCCAGATAAGCTGGGAAGTCTACTTTCATTGTCAAGTTTAAAAGGATACAATTTCAACACCCTAGAAAATATATCTCTGGTAGCTATAGGATCAAAACACTATAAATTTCTAACAAGCAGATTTCCTCCCTTACTTCTAAGGATCTAGGGCATTTGTATGTAATAGAGCTGTTAATCCTTCCTTCATTATATACCTCCTAGGAGTTAGCTTTCAAACTGGTTTCCTGTCAGCACCTCATCTTTTCTATGATTTAAGTGGTATGTTCTCAACTGCTATCTGGCCAATCCGAGAGATTCTGCTGTCTTCCTCCCAGTTTTCCCCCCTTTTCTACTGAAGTTATTCTTGTTATTCTCTGTCACTAACATTGCCTTGGTATTTTAACACTATCCACATAGGCTTCAGCATTTCAGCAGCCTCTAACATCACTCATTTATTTCTTTTAACTTAGCAGATAATAATAATAAAAATATATCGGTAAAATTTAATGTATAGATGAACATCATGAAAGAGTCTTAGTTTCCATTTTTTTTTTTATAAAGAAGATATCTAGTAGAAAGTTGTAAGAAATACCTAGAAGTGTTAAAAAAGGCACGTATAAAAGTACTTGCTAATCAGGCATGATTACTTCAGCTAGTACTCATGTTTGATCAGTTATGGCTTGTAAAATGACATGAACTAATAAGGGAATATGTAGTTAGTAGATTTTGTAACTTAAGTTCCATACAGATATCTCCATGGGATTTGTTGTTATTTGGGTGTTTTCCATTTGTTTGTTTTGGTTAGTTTTTATTCTTCCACATTCTAAGTTACAAAACTAACTTTCATGGTCTAGTCTCACTCCTAAGAATCAATAGTAAAGTTCTCTCTTCTATCCTGTACAACTCTGAAGAGCTTCTGTATCTGTATACAGAACTGCTTTTTGCCCGAATAACCATCAACCATTTCAGGAAATCAAACTGCGCTCTTACGCATGTTCACAGAGATTGATACAGTCAAACCTCTCAGGTCAACAAAAAATATCTTCATGTCCTCATTCAACCCATATGTCACCTTCAGAGGTACTAATTGCCTTTTTCCTCCAGTCTCAGAGGCGTGACTGTATCCAGTAAAAAGGTACCAAATGTTACATAAAAGCATCTTTCAGTCCAAACCAGTAATGGGGAAGAAGAACCTTCTCTACCTTGCAGGTCAGCTTTGGTCAACTCAACTTTGTTAGCAAAAACAAAAACAAAACAAAACAGAAAAAGCAAAAACAATAAACAACAGGTTAGTATAAAGATAGATAAACCAGGGTGCCATCACTTCAAATAAATAAAAGTAATTAGTATAACACCATCACAACCAATGCGCATAATCAATACATGCAGGAAGAACAACATAAGCAACAAGGGCACTGAGGGACATGGCTACCTTTACTCATTACCACTTTAACAAAAGCAAAAAACAAGCAACAAATAAAACCACGAAAGGGAGGAAATGCATTTAATTCACACACAGGGACACACAATTTACAGAGTAGGAAAAGGAAAATATCACATTTTTAACAACAATTCTTCTGCATCTACTGATACTTTGAGATTTTGCTTCATTTGAGAAATACTTGGAATCCATTTATGTATAAAAATCTACTTGACTTTCAGAAGAGTAGTCAGGAATATTTTTGTTTTGTTTCTACATCCAAACTCAAGAACTGAACATAAATTTGCTGTCTGTCATAAGAGCATAGATTGTCTTGGCTCTTTGGACAAAGTGGATTCACTGCCAGCAAACCATAGGGGATTCATAATTCTGGAAGAAGATAACCTTTGTTTAGCCCCAGAACTGAACTTAACAGCGTATGAAAAGTGACAGTTAAAAAAAAAAAAAACAAAACAACAACAAAACAAGCTTTCTTCTCACAAGCTGTTTTATGCTCAGAAATTTCAATATGCTTTTAAAAAAGCCTGCATCATCAGGTAAACAGACAGCTCCTTGGGCTTTAAATCCATGCAATCTTTGGCAATCTCATCAGAGCAATCAACAGATATAACAGCAGTGCAAGCTCATTTCTTCCTATAGGCAAACATGATCTTATTATCAGTGGTAAAATCATAGCAAAAGAGAACAATGAAGCCAATAAGACTTACTGGAGACCAACTATAAGCCTGCCGTAAATTGCAGAGTATAAAAAAAGCAAAGCAGAACAGAATAATACCATTGATAGTCTTTTATTGGGCACAGATTTTTTTTAATTTTTATTTTTCTGCAAATGGAGAATTCATATTATGAGAAAGTCATGTAGATTTTTGGTTTTTATTACCTTGATTCTAAGTTTTCTTTTTCAGCATGGAAAAAGTATAAGGACAAAGATGGGAATACGGGCAGCAAATCCTGAATCCCCTGCCAATGAAGGCTACACATTTTTATCATACATCAAAATGGGAACAACAAAACACCCAAATACTGACCTGTTATGGTTCAAAAGATGGATATTTAAGAACTACATACTCACCCCTTTTTATCACCCTGTTCTTATAAAGTTCTAATATTAATTACTGATGCTGAAGAGAGATTGGTAGCTCTCACTTTTATTTTCTCATTTTACATTAAAAACCTTAATAAACTTCAACTGGCATGCACAGATGCAAATTTTGTGTTTCGTATGAAGTTTAACAACTTTGAAATGGGAAGAGTTTCTCCCACTTCTCTCTATACATCTTTCTAGACACATTCTAAGAGAGCAACTGGTGTATAACAAACAAGCACTTTTTTCACCTGCCCACTTCCTCAACTTTTTGGTAGCTGAGCAGGAACACAACTTAGTTTTGTTCCCTAACTCCAGTAACAAAGTAACAATGGAATACAAAATCATAAAGAATAGGAGAACTGTCAAACTATCATGGAGTAAACAAATGCTCCTCTCCTCACTGGACAAACTCTGATTCTACAGAGAAAAGTGAACCATCACCAGATTTAAAGTTTCACTACTGAGTAGATGATGAGTAAAATCCTTTTTGACATTATCTTGCTGTGAGATTTTAAGCATGAGATTAGATTTCCTTTTTTTCCACACTCTGCTTGTTACACAAAATGTGTTTCTGATTATCCAGCCTGTGTCATTCATGCTTCTCACACACCGATGAATTCAAAAGGTTAACTACAATATTTTAAGGAAAGCAGCACAAGATTTTTATTTTACTGCAGGATTTGAAAGAAGATTAAATAAGGACAAAAGTCCCAAAACATCTGGAGCAAAATCACCATCTGGTTAAGGAATAATAAATCTTGTTTGTGAGAAGCTGTTTTCAGTGGAACAGGTGAGGAACAGAAGCAGCAACATTTCTAAGACACAAAGGAAACTGCTTTGTAAAAAAAAAAAAATATGTTCTTTAACCACTGCCATTAGGTGTGTTTGGCTCTCTTTTGTGGGGAGAAAGAGGGAAATGATATAATTTAGAATTTCAGATAGCTCTAGAGCCTATAGTAAGCAGCACAATGATATACAAATAAAGGAAAGGAAAACATAGGAGAACAAATGGGAAATGAGCATAGAGAAAAAGGAAAACCACCCCAACTGCAAGAGGTACCCACTAACATTTAGGGTAACACTCACTCTTTTGTGGAGTTTCAGACTTCTACTTAACTTCTATCAGGAACAGAAATGAAAAAGCACTAAGTCACTTAGTCTTGACTTTTGTGGATGGAATAAATTCAGATTCATCCATTCACTTATTACTAAGAGCAGGAAATGAGACAACTCAGCAAATGAACCTGATTAGAAATCTAGAATCAAGGAAGAGATGACTTGAAGTTTGAACTGATTTACTTTCTGGGAAGGCAATAAGATCATCTGGAATAACCTCCTCCATCTGCCAACTCTAGCTTACAGTCCACAGTGCAGAAATCTTTTATCTCAAGCTCTCCGGCACCACTCATAGTGCATGTCTGACACAAATGGAAATTGTTAGAACAAGCACATGGTGAGATGAAGATATAAAGAATGCTGCAATTCAAAAATCAAATGAAACAGTCATCTGGTAACATTTTCATTATTATTACTTTAGCAAATCCTAAATGCATTGGCAAAAAAAAAAAGTCAGCCTTTCCAGCACTTCTCCTGGGATCGAACATGGACAATTCAGGAAAAAAAGCAAGGGTGTTAAATTGCAAGAGTAAGTTCTAGCAGAATGAAGGCCATAATTCACCTTCTTATCTACTTTTTAGGTTTATAGCTGCCTCCAACTTGAACCTTGTTCAAGTGCTTTATAAGAGAAGGGAAACACTCCTTACATTTATGAGAGTGAAATAATCTCCACATCCAGGCAGCTACGCTGCAGGTACTAGATAGGTATGCATACAAAATAAGTGCCACCTTACATGACCATGTGCTGACATTAAGTAGTCCTGGATAATAGGAGACTAAAGAACTGCACTGTGTACATGAAGGAGGAAATCCAATAGCTCTTACAATGGTGTCAAGTCTTCTGGGAAATATTCTGTTCTGGAGGCACACACAGAACAACAGATTCATCTAATGAGAAGTCCTTGAAAGAGAAAGACTACTGACTATACAGCCAACCAATTAAGCTAGTTTTAAATAGAAGAATTACCAGAAATCACTAATGTTAAAGAGGAGCTTTTAGTGCACTGAAGGTAATCGGAAAAGACATTTTCAAAAACCCCAAATGGATTATTTTTTTTTCCTTGAACCTCAGAAATAACACCACAGCAAAGATGCATTTCTTCTTTTAGCAATGTAGCTCAGCTACAAATGGGCAAAGCCACAAGTTCTGTTATACTAAGCTCGCTTCCACAAGGAACAGTGTGGTTAACACTTAAAAGCTGCAGAAAGGCAGAAAGAACAGCATAAAGCAGTGCAGAACCTACCAATACTGTGAAATTAGAGTTGACATTGAGTGGGCTCTTATAACAGGACGTAAAATTCTCACAAACTAGAGTATTATTGTGGGAGTGTGGCAACAGGGCCAAAGTGCAGGAGTTCCCAGCCAACCAGAAGGCATATAAACGATTAAGAGATTGAATTTAATTGCAATGCCAATTTGGTTTTTCTTGAGTACTTAAAGATGGCTCTAAGATGGCACTTTGAGTCCTAGGAAGGGACAGTCCTGACAAGTGTCAATATATCAATATGATGTAACCTGAAATCTTGACATGGTTCATTTGGTAAAATCCTGTCTGTGAAGACCAGTTAGGAAAACATCTTGAACATATAAACTATAAATCTCTCCTGATAAAATCTATTTTCCTCTAGTGATTAGTAACCAACATAGCGGATTGGTGTTCAGTGGAGCTAGACACAATCATGACTTTCATTTAACCCAACCAGCAGAACCCTGGACTTTTTTATGCCAAATATCCCATATGCTATGGGAATTGATAATAAGCATGTGATTGTTGATGATGTCAATATTCTTTCAAAAAACGGCAACTAAACAAGAACAGTAAATTATTCAAAAGAAGCTTCCAGAAACCACTGTTCTTTACAAGCTTCAAGAAGTCACAACACATTTGTTTCCATAAAAAAAAGTTTTCCAGGTGGTAGGACAATGTTGGAGAACAGCCTCAAATGCTTTTATTGAAAACCCACTTCCTCAACAAAGAAATTCTGTTATCGTGTGATCTTCACCCTTCAATTATAACACCTCTGTCCATTTTCTTTATCTCTACCTGGTCCTCAAAATACTTATTTATGCAAGTGTCAAAAAAAAAAATAGAAAAAACAGGACTTTCTCAAGCACTAGTGAACTACAGGTTCAAGTTTTCTTTCATAGTATTAAAACATTAATAAATAGCTCTAAGAATAGCACAAGAGTAGTCCAACTCAGTACTACCCCTTCCATTACTGGACAGGTACCACTTCATAAGGTACTAATAGTCAAGAGAAAAGCTGATGATGAGGCGACTTACAATCGCCCCATGGAAACACAAATGTGTGGAAACACAAATGGATTGCAGCAAAGGATTTCTTGAAGAAAGCAAACTAACGAAATAGACTATAAAGTAGACAAATAGATGCACAGGAGGCAGCAAAGAAGAGAAGAGTACGTGAGAGGGGAACCACTCTGAAATCAGTCATACCTTCACATCCACGTTCAATCTGCCCACTGCGGTGCAGAGCATCGTTTATTAGATCAGGCAGACGCCCATTCAAGTCCACAGATGCTAGGCAGCCCTGAAATCCATCACGTGAGGCCACTAGCTTTGGAAGGTTGCTGTACATGCCTTGAGCTAGACCAGCAATGTAGAGATCACCTGCAGGAGAAAAGGGTAAACATACAAGAAGTTACATAACTTTTAAATTGGCTTTTCCCCACTCCCAAAATTAGTGAGTCAAACATCTGTTCAGGAAAGGTTAAAAGAAAAGTAGGATATCGTAAAGGTCCAGAAGTCATTTCTGGCTATTTAATATGCATACATGCTGTCTGACTGGTGTCCTGGATCTACATCCAACTACAACCAAATCTTAATTTAACCTAAAGCAACATTTACTATCCTCACTTGGAGCCGTCACACAACTCTGTATTTCATGTCATTTTCTAAGACTGAAGTAATTATGAATGCATTTCCCTTGTATAGCCCTAACTTCATCTGTTTGTTCCTAACAGAAACTTAATTGCACTTAATCTAG
The DNA here is from genome assembly GCA_037305975.1 of Chrysolophus pictus. Taxonomy (NCBI): domain Eukaryota; kingdom Metazoa; phylum Chordata; class Aves; order Galliformes; family Phasianidae; genus Chrysolophus; species Chrysolophus pictus. The sequence goes on along the minus strand of CM074580.1, from coordinate 40,218,172 downwards.
GGAAAAAAACTCATATTGGTCATCAATTTCCAAGCAAAAAGAAACATAAAAAATCATTCACAATGAACTATTTATTGTGATATGGAAACTGCCAAACAGAGAAAGTGAAAAATGAACTTGAAAGCCAAAAATCTGAAAATTCCAGATTTTCTGTTCTGAAACCCATAATGTTTTCAAGCTTACTGGTTAAGCCCTGCTGAAATAAAGAGTGGGGAAATGTCATTCTTGTAGAATTTACCTTTAAGATCCAAATTTTTGGCTCCATTGATAACCTGAGTGACCATCTTAGTGTCCACCTTTAGACTGTGTGTGTTACTGTTATCTCTGGTAATGACAACATTGTGCCACTGGTTGTCATTGAGAGGACGGTCACTGTTGCCTTTAATAACATTGGGTCCATTCCCAAGGTCAAACACATAGTGTATATAGCTGTAAACATAACAAGAACCAGTTAAAATTAAACAACTCCAGCATTGATAAGATGATAAAGTAACATATACAACTCATGAAATAAAGTGTCTCCGGATTAGAAAGTTCTAGTTAACCAAAATTGAAGCTCCTGATTCAGAAAGGTGAGTTTTCTTTTCCACCATGTGTAAGGGTTCACATTTTGAGAGATTACATTTGAAGTAATCAGATTGTAATAATAAAGTATTCCTCTTTTTTTTTTTTTTTTTTTTTTTAAAGTTCTTTCGGACCCACAAAAACTTCTGACTGTGCTTGTAATTATTTTTAAAAATAGGTAAGATCAATACTTATTTAGGGCACATATCCCCCAGATTCTGAGTTTTGAGTAACCCTTTTGAAAAGTTAATTGGGAAACTCACTCAAAATATTGCACTAAAATTCACATGAGATCCTATGCTTATTCAAACAGCTGGAAAACAATCAGTTTATATTTTTCCAAAAAGACTTGCTAACAAAGTTTGAAGTTGTGAGACTGTTACTCTGAATTGCTTATACAGTTCAAACACTGAAATCCACCTGAGGATATTCTTTTCAGAAAATAAAGACAACAAAATTCAAACCTCAACAGAGCTCATGACTTTTTTTTTTTAATTGATTTATTATTAGCCAATGTCCCACCTACAGAAACCCATGCAAAGTTAAAAAATAAAATGGACTAAACCTTAGTTATATTAAAATAAACAGGACTAGTTAAGTATGTTTGTGGAATTCATGTTTACAGTGTCTAGATGACTACAAGACAAACATTTACTCAACTGATAAATGCACTTTTTTCCTTTTTAAAGCTATTGGCCTTGACAAAAGAATACACTGGCTCAAGAGCTAGCTCAGTTCACTCTACTTGAGCATCACTAGAAGGAACACAAATTTGGAAGCCCACGAGATCTTTATTCCTTCCATGGAGGTGGCAGAAATGCAACAGGTCAGCTACAGGGAAGGAGAGAAAAAAAACAAAAGGAACAAACTCGTAGCCCTCGGCATATTTTCTGCAAGATTAACAAGAAAAAAACGTAGACATAATCAAATCCAAAAGACTTCAAACTTTGTTTTTCACATACTGTAAATATGCCTTTCCCTAAGTCAGAGGGAGAAAATCAACGTCAAAAACCAGGAATCTTAAGTTATAGTCCTTACATCCAACTGCTTTGTCATACACCTCAGAAAACAGAAAAATGTGAGACTGATTTTTCTATGCAAGACTTTAAATTTCATCTATAAAATGAAACCCTGGTAGAAAAAAGCAGAATGTTCACTTACCCCTTGACTAGCTCAACTGCAATGAAGTCATTACCATCACCGCTGTTAAAGAGTATGAAACCGTCAGCTGAAGTGGTCTTGAACTGAAAGAAGAGGTGCATGGATGTATAAGCCTGCAAGGTGGCCAGACTCAGGTAGCTGCTCTTAGTCTTGAATGTCACAGGGTCAGCTATAATGTTGCGGAGACCAAAGCGTGCCTTCAGCTCACAGTAGTCAATATCACCATTCTTGCACAGGTCAATGTAGAGCATCCCATTGAACATGAGGCTCTGAAGGTGACCGATAAAGCTAGAAGGGATGACAGAAATGTAACGTTTCTCCGTCATGATCCCTGTCTCGATGTTATGGAACTCCAAGCGGGTGTGATCACCAACCATTGTGCCTGAAAAACAGAAAGAAAGAAGAACAGGCAGAAAGCCTAGGCATCAGTAATAGGTTATATGGAGTCCTTCACCCCCCAAGTTTCCAGACTTACAGCATTACTAAATTAATTCTACACAAAAAAAAAAAAAAAAAAAAAAAGAAATGACAGTCTTGGTGAAGTAGATTCAGTATACTGGTTGCAAGAACCTGGACAAAGAGGTTAAGACAGGACTGAAGGGTCACAAAAGTCACAGAAACATAGAATGGTTTGGATTGGAAAGGACTTTAAAATCATCTAGTTCCAACCTCCCAGCTATAGGCAGGGAGGCTCCCCACTAGTCCAGCCTGCCCAAAGCCCCACCCAGCCTGGCTTTGAATGCTCCAGGGAGGGGGCACCTACAACCTCTCTTTTTCTAGTGTCTGATCACCCACACAAATAAAAAATTTCTTCCTAAGATCTAGTCTTAATCTACCCTCTTCCAGTTTAAAGTCATTTCTCTTCATTCTATCACTACATGCCCTTAAACAAAGTCCTTCCCCAGCTTTCCCTAGACCCCCTTCAGGTACTGAAAGGTTGCTATAAGGTCCCCACAGAGCTCTCTCTTCTCCAGGCTGAAGTTTTCCCAATTCTTTCAGCCTGTCCGCACAGGGAAGGTGCTCCAGCCCTCTGATCAAGCATCCTTTTCACACAGTCCTTGGGCCTTTAACATACAACAGGAACCATTTACCTCATCAACATTTATTCATGCTTAATTATTTTCTCCATATTCAACATACATCCACTATTCAAACTCTGCTACAAACATGCAGTTATTGCTTCCATGAGATTTTCTAGACCATTGTTCTGGATTTTCATGACCAGCTGTTGGCAGTAAGACCAGGTCTGCAGGGAGACTGCTGTGAAGAGAGGTCAGAGCCATGCTGGCCCACATATGGCCACTACCAGTCAGCTCCAAAAAGCCCCCCCCTCCCCCTCACCATCCCCCAGGACTCAGCTGCACCCCTCAGGTATGCTGGTAGCATCTCAAAGCAAAGACGCTTAAGAAAGGGTAAAATGCTGCATGCAAGTGAGGAAGAAGGAAAGAAAAGTGCAAGAATGTTCTGCAAACACTGAGGTCCGGGAAGGAGGAGGGGGATGAGGCACAGCAGGCAGAGATTCTCCCACAGCCCACGGAGGACCACTCCATAGCAGATATTCACACTACAGCCCAGAGGTGACCCCACACCACACCAGGCAGATGTGCCATGGAAGAATCGTGACCTGTGGAAGACACACACTGAGGCAGGTTTTCCTGACAGACAGTGGAGATGACCCATGCTCGAGCAGTTCAGATGCAACTGCAGCCTGTGAAAAGAACCCATGCTGGCATAGAAGAAAATTGCATGGAAGAAAGAGTTGCAGAGAGGACTGCAACCTCCAATTCAACATCTTCCCATTCTGCTCAAGGAGATAAAGGAGTTGGCAAAGGAAGGTGTGAAATTGAGTCTGAGAAAAGGAGGGGAAAAATATTTTAATTTTTGTCATTGTTTCTCACCATCTTACTCAGTTTTTACTTGGCAATAAATTGTTTTTCCCTGTTTTGAGCGTGTTTTGTGCACGGCATTAAGGGGCAGCTGAATTCCACATCTCTATGCTGAACCACGAGCTATCATTCTATTTTCTCTCTCCTTTTGAGGAGATGCAGTGAGCACGGCTGAGCTTCCAGCAGCTGGCCGGGGCAGCCTCCCATTAGTGCTGATTAGCACAGCATACCAGGTAACCTCAATCCACTTACAGAACTCCAACAAGATTATAAGACACCATTTTCAATTTTATACACACAACATTGAGGAACAGAGAGGTAAACATGGAAATGTGAGTTTGGATCTCAACAAACATTTGGCATCCAACTTAGCAGAATGTATAACTACTTAACCGCTCTCATTTGAGGCTCAGTACTTCTAGAGAAAACAGCCAAGATCCTAAATGAATTTCTACCCCACACCCAACAAAAAAAAGATAGGTACAATTAGAGACTATATGTGAAGTATCTGACTTCAAGCCACTTTCTGCAGCTTTTCATAGCAACTCTAAGGCAGAGAAGTCAGTTCCTCTGGGCAATATTTGGATGCCTTATTAGAAGTTCCTTTTTTTTTTTTTTCTTTTTTCTTTTTTTTTGCCATGCTGTCTCTTTCAATACAGAAACAAGAAACAGTTTCAATAAGAAACAAGAAATACTTGTTTCTTAAAAACAAGTCCCTTCTTTACTATACAGCCCTATGTCAGCTCTGTTGGTTCTCCTACTGCAGAAACGTTTTAACACACTGGTGAAGTTCTACCAGGTTTAAAAGAATAGAAGGCACAAAAATACACCAGTTTTGTGAAAAAACTGATACGCAGATAAAGACATGCTAATTATTTAGAGTGGGATACAGATAAGAAGAATTTATCAATAATATCATGCGGGATTGCATCTGTTGGTCAATTAGCATACATACACAGCTCTTGACTAGCCACTGCAGAAGTCATATCTGAGATACTGAGATTGGATCTCTAAGCCTCACTATCCACTATACTTCAATTTCAAGAAAAACTCCCCTTTTAATTTGCCTGAGAGATCCACTGAACTTAAAGCTTCCTCATCCTTAGTACTGCCACCTGAGATCTGCTTTCATTTCTCACCTAACTCCCAGATTAAGAAACAAAATCTTTCATCACTGCTTCTATTTGTAACATATTGTTGTTGGTATTTTTCCTGTCGTCTGAACTAATTGTTTATATGACTTGAGTCAAATTAGGTGGGCTGACAGTCTCTAACTTGCTTAGGCCTTCTTCAATACTAAATATCCAACTCACCTTTCATGACCAAACACTAAGTGAAATTTTTCAACTTATGACACTTTGAAAAACATGATCACAGTTTGACAAAGACTGTAAAAAGGAAGTTGTTAGAAAAAAAAGCGTTCTCAAGTATTTACTCAAAATACAAATATGAAAATGTAATTTTTTTTTCTTTTTGCTTATTCCCAATTTCAAACAGTGGATCTAAATTTAGAGACAGTTATACAAAGACCTTTGACATGGAAATCAGTAACCCAAGCACATAGATTGGACAAATTCAGAAGTAAATGAAAGCAGTCAAGTACTCCTGACTATTCAGAAATTCAATCTGTAGTACAAATACAAATGTTTTAAAATTCTGAAACAGTCCTTTATAGGAAATATTTTATTCTGACAAAATGTCAGGTCATAGGCACTGAAAAAGTCTGGCTACGGTAAGTTTGTTTAGAAAACTATTTCTTACCCACTGTTGAGACTTTCTTTAGTATCACCATTTATCAAACAAAAATTTCTAACTTTTCTAAACCAAGAGAATTGTATTTCTTTTTTGAAAAAAAATAAAATTTCAATGCTGTTTTTTTTGTTTGTTTGTTTTTTCTTTTCTTTTATTTATTTATTTTTAAACTTCAGCAGGCTGGTAAACTAAAAATGTAGAGATGTCAGGTACCAAGAGCAGGGAGATTGTTCTACTCTTAATTAGATGCAAAGAACAATTTGTGAGAGTAGGGGATACAAAGCTAGACCTTTGAAAGCTGGAATACACTGGGATAGGAAACACATACATGGGGAATTAAAAATTGAGTGAATGAGGTTGGAAGAGGTAAACTCAGACTTTTAGAAGAGGTAAGAAGTGGGAAAAATGAGACTGGCTTAAGAAAAATAGGACAGCAATGGCAGTACAGATAGTCAGGAGAAGTTCAGCGAAAAGCTGAAAAGAGCATGATATTACAGGACAGAGGTATCTTCTCATAAAAGACCACAGGGTTAAAATCTGGTATCTTCAGGTCTCAGCAGCTGTCAGTCCTAGAGTTCTTCTCATTTGCTTCATTCTGGTCTGTACAGAGTATTTTAACTACTACCACATTCAGCAGCTTGTCAGTTCAAGTGGTAGCAAACAAAGATTTCTAGCCTCTACTGTGGAATTCGGGTGCTAATAAGATGCTGTGGAGAGAAATACGCCTGCTGTACTTACACATCATTTATCACTGATATTCAGTGGTCAGTTACAGTGAGAAGGGAGTAGAAGAGTTTTGTGATTAAGCAGCAAAATGCTGTCCAGAGGAACTGGATGATGACTCTGCCTTATGCTGCCTGTAGGAAGCCAGTAAGTCAGAAAGTCCATGGCAAATTTTTCACAGGTGATCGTTAATTGTCTTGATACAGTTCTCCCAGTAGCAGAAATGAGATAATAGAACCCAATTTACAGGCTTGCTGAATAGTCACACATGTAAATGACTGAGAAATCATGTCAAAATTGTACCAAATACACCTAACTTTGATCTGATGTCTTCGAAACCTGTAAAAGGGAAAAAAAAACTCCTACTCACTTCATAAAACAGACAAAGGAGTGAATCTAGATACAACTTCTTAGTTCCACATAAACATATTGGTGAGTGGCATACACAAGGGGAAAAAAAAACAGCTCTATATTAAGAACAAAATTTAATTTGAGTGCATTGTTCCAAACGAGCAACAATCAATTAGGTTGCTTATTTTTAATGGGGGCCTAATTTAGACTTCTGATCTATGCCTAAAGAGAGCATGAATCCAGTGGAAAAATCTATGTGACCACATCTAAAACTATATCATATATCCCAGGAAGCGGAATGCAGATTGCACAGGAAGTCTTAACTCTGGTTTTGACTTTTGACTTCACTGTGGTGGTCGTCTTTTAATAGATATTTTTAGCAGCAATGCATCTTTAATTATGTAATTCATGTACATATGCAGATCCTATTTTAGTATAGGATTGTATCATTATTATTTATAAACACAGTTTCACGAAAAATGGACTACGAAAAACAGATGGCATTTCTGGGGACTGAGTTACAAATGCAGAGAGTGCCACCTCATGGTACTTGCTGGAAAAAAACAACTCATATCCAGAGAAGCTGTTATCCTAAAATGCAAAAGTAAAAAAGATGATGCATTTACCTGCATGTTTCACTAATTCAGAAAGATCCCACTTGAATAAAATTTCATTTTCCTCCAGGCTAGTGTTGATCAAGTCTCTGCCAATTCTTACAAGGCAATTTTTTCATTCATATTCTTCTTTGATTCTCTCTTGCAAATTATCAGCTTACAGCACAGGATATATTTACTTCAGAGGGAAAATTGACATTAAGTCATTTTCCTGCAAACCCCTATCTTTGGACTTATTTCAAAATCCTACTCCTGGCCTACCAGACAATCTCATTACCACATTACTTACAATTAATTATATTTACACAGTAATAAAAAACATTTTGCAGAGATAGGCAGCTCCAGAAACGTATATTCTACAGTAGCTGTTCTCTCTCATTGCTTTCTGAGTAGAAGCTTGTAGAGAGGACTCCAGCATTTGGCAAAACAGCATGAATATACTCTTATCAATGTTGCATCTAGCCTTAATGTTCTTTGTGATCCTATTGTCAGTCTTGAATTCTATTGTCAATGTGAAATTCCTGGTGTTTTTCTTAAAAACTCAGTTTCTACAGTTGTACACAGCTTTGAGAAATTTTATATTATTATTCAAAAAATGAAAAAGGTTTCTGTCTCTTCCAGCTGTGGAGAAATAGACCAGAAATATCACATATAAAGATCTTTTTTTCTGCAATGAAAAAAAAGATCATTGTAAAGTAGTTTGGTCATTTTTGTGGAAATCTCCTAACTTGGGACACAACTTTTTTTCCTTCTCTTCAACTCCATTCCTACAAAAAGAAGCAAAAGCTTAAAAATCTGTCAGAGAATGCAAGAAAAAAAAAATAAGACTGACACATGCCATGTGTTACAATAAGCAACATTCCTGTGAGTTAGGGTCCTTCCTAACCTCTTGAAGAAAGCTGAGAGCAAAGTGTTCTATTTGCCCTTTCTTCCACATGGCTCTAAGCCATGGGCACAAGAATTTTAAAAACAACAGCGGACAGAAGTCCACATTCTCTATCATACCTATCAAATGCAGGTTTTAATTTCCAGGAAAAGTTTGTTCAAAGGAAAGTTTTAGAAGGCTTTAGCTTTCATTCCACAGCACAGGAAATTGCCACACTCGCAGCTCAGGAATGAGGTGTACTCAGAGCCTACCTGAGCCAGGCACAAGAGTATGTGATGTTCAACACCTTTGTGCTTTTGACTATGTGAAAGCTCATTTGTCTCCTAAGCGTATAACTCAGATATGATTATTGGCTCAGAACCTTCTGGAACTGGCTGGGAACAGTTCTTGTCACAGAGCTGAACGATAGTTTTCAGCATAGCACTATTAAGTACACAGAAAGTGATGAGCACTAGGGAAAAAAAAAAAAAAAAGGAGAGAGACACAAAGACCGGGGGAATGGATGTAAAGGCAGAGAAGAGACGGGGAGCAGAGATACAACAGTAATAACCAAAACTACTTATACACTGCACTCACCCTCAGCAACGTCATCATCCACCATCAGTTTGAGGCTCTTTCCACGTCGAACTACCCGAACAGTGTGCCACTCATTGTCGTTTAGTTTCTGCCCCGCATAAAGAGTTTCAGGTCCCTTGCCTGCAGATGGTGATAGGTTTGACAGTTAAGAACAGACTCCAAATTAGTTCAATATCTGCCCAATTGGAAAAGTCACCAAAATCAACCTGGTGCAATACAGACTAGGAAACTGGGTAGGTGCATTATAGCCTGCAATCAACCCTCAGAAGTACGCCTTTCCAGCTCAAAGGGAGTCAGGGTCACAAACATTTCTACTCAGAGCAGTGCCTTTCACCCCAGAGGTCACACATATATCACAAGAGACAGAAATCCCTCTGGTGCTATAGTATAGGGCACGGCAGTATTAGAAAAATGAGTTGATGACAGAAATAACTCTAGGGTAAAGTAACCATTTACAATTTTCTCTCTCTTAAGAACCTTCATTTACACTAGTCACAAGGGATTCTTTTCAGAGTTAATCACACTGGTCTCCCAACACTTAAGTATCAAACACCAGGCTGTTTTCAGTCTTTCAGTGTCAAAAATAAAGAATTAACTCAAACAAAAAAGAAATTTAGTAATAATAATACTACAGAAAGGCTATCAATACCACTCACCACCTGGCTGATTGCTCTAACGTTATTTCACAGAGTTGTCTGGCTGTACTTACACAGGGTGCTTACTGTGCCTTGAGTTATGTGTCAGTAAAGAAAGAGGAACCCATTTCTCTCCAAAAAGTATACCCACAGTTGTCCTTGCAAGCAATGCTCCTGGAAAAACAGCGTTTGTGCTACCCATATTCATCCAGTTTTGCTCTCACCCATCATGGTTGACAGGCAATTACTTAAAACATTAATTGTTCAGATTACAGAATTGGAATAGTTCACTCATGTCAAATGGTAAGTGAAGAATGGTGTGTGCTAAATTTTAAAAAAAATCTGTGCTCATTTCAGCACAGTACTTAAGTTTTTTGACAGAGGTATATCAGAGAAACAGAATAGGACAGCAGAACTTTTTGCTTATGAAGTTTGGGCTCACTGCTCAAGACAGCAAAAGAGGAAACCAGCAAGGAAAAGCAAAGATATATTAAACACATTAAGAGCAACAAGACAGAGATAACATAAGGAACTAGAATGTTTCACCTTACTGCATTGGTAAAACTAAATGTCAGATATACAGGTTATATCCCATAGTTGCTCAATTAAAAAAAAAAAAAAACTTTTTAATTCAGTTACTTTGACCAGTTTTCATGGAACGGGTTACTACACAGTCCAACTTCACTGAGAGAATGAAATACACACATCTTGGAGCAAAGCTCTGCACAAAGGGGATGCACCCACTCTGGTCTGTGTCATGGTGCACACTAATAGGTCTACACTAAGAGTAGCATATTATACAGTGAAACAGAACTGAAGGAAAGGGGTAGGAATCATATACACGGACAACAGGCAGTCCAGAGTATGCATACTACCTAACCAGCAACATTATGGTAACTTCATCTTCCTGAGAGGGAATATGGGCAAAGCAGGCATCATTTCATTCAGCTAAGATATAACATGCTAGGGGAATCATACAGGAAGAAACAGCAACAGAATGAATGTTGTGTCATTCCCAATGGGGGTCACGCAGTTCATGTGAACAAAAAGGCAGAGTGATCCCCTTCCAAATGAAATCTGTTGCTATCCAATTTTAACACAGAGCAAGAGGAAAAAAAAAAAACCTCTCTTTCTACAGTGATCTGAAAAATGAGAAGTCATTCTCCATTTAAAAGGCTGGGGAGTTATACTGCAATTACAGAAGATACTTCTTTGACAGGAAACCCATAACCCCTGCAGTTTCCCCACCTTTGTGCCAAAGGCACGCTGCACCATGAATGTAATCCTGGCAGCTAGATCACAGCTAGAAACCTTATGTTCTGTTGAATTAGGCAAGCTAAAACTCTATTTAATAGAGTTTTTAAAAGTTATGCTAGATTTACATTAGTGAGAATACATTTTTCTCTAAAGAGTGTATTACAAAAGGATGCACATGGATGACCTGTAAAATTAATGCCTGTATCAGAACATACCAAATCAGTTATTGTAGTTCTACACAGCCATATCTTAGGTCCAAATGACCTCCTAGTGTGTCTGTAAGATGCCACCTGACCACATAATACAGAGTTTTCTAGGCAACTGCATTCTATATGGTTCAGCAGCTCAAGGTGACTGATCACTTTTCAATTCTAGCCTGACCAAAGTGGGAATCAACCAAAAAGAGCTTGCTTGGCTTATCATTGCCATCTTAATGTCCACTGTAACACTTTGAAAAGAAAATTGGAACAATTACAGAAGTTATCTGACTAGATCCACAGAAAATGTATATTAGTCAGTTCAGAAATGAATGGAAGTTTTAGGTTTTCCAACTTTTTTCCAAAAGAAAAGATTGCCTACAAATGAGATTGCTATCTAGTTAATAGTTTGTGCTCACGAATTTGAAAATTAAGCACTATGAATGCAAACAATTTCATGTTTACTGGTCCCTGACTTGATCAGTCAGTTTAACATTAATCAGCCTAGAAAAAATTAAATAGGAGCTTTAATACTTCATGCATAAGCCTCTATTTTGTATGCAATAGTAAGCATGGACTTCTTTTCATTGAGTTTCCTGAACAATAATGCATACAAAAAAAACCCACATACCCATGAGAATGCTTGAGAGCATTCATTGGTCATATCTGGAATTCAAAGGAGTGCTTACAAACAGTATTTCACTGTTGTTTAAAAATGCTTTGAAGACATTTATGTACCAAGTGGGTTGACCCAAAAAGCTGCAAAATCATGTCCCACTTTTTCAACTGACAGAGCACAAATGAATTGCTGCTCCCTGAATCCCACTGAATTCAAAGCAGTTCCAGCAACTGCATAAAGTGATTGCCACATCTGGATGCCAAACCTCATCTCACTGAGCAGGGTGACTACACATGCTGCTATTACACAGATATTTATATGTGGTCAGTTTTTAAGAGGACTTGAAGATTCCCAATTCAGTAGTTGCAGACCAGGAAATAAAAAGGAAATGAGTCACAATGTGGTGGGGATCCAATTCTCTCCTTAAAAACCCAGTAAGACATATATATGGTCTTACAGCTAAATACAAAAACAAGTGCTATGACATAAGTGTTTTTGTCCCCACCTTTCAAGCTGTCTTGCATATCACCCTTCATCTACAGAAATGCAAGTATATGAAGTGGCAAAGCAAAAGGGTAGCTGGTCAGATAAAGTCAAAGATGTGCATCTTCCCTTTGTGTATTGTTTATCAGAAAACACAAGGAGCCAAAAGAATGAGGTAGTGCTGTCATAAGTTGGATGCCTGGCAACACTATTTATAGCACTTTTGATGAGATGGCAGCTGGGCATTAGACAATTTTTGCATTTTTTTTCATTTTTGAGTGAGAACAAGTAAGGGGCAACTTAACAGGAAAAACAACCACAGAATTTCTACTTCCACAATAACTTAACTATTAAGCTACCAGACTATGATTCTTCTGAATCTAGAAAACACCTTCATGCATCTCCAGCCTTCTTGGTCCTTCCAGCACCGTAATAATATCTAAGAAATGGCGTGTCACTCAGAAACAATCGTTACCTCCCATTTTTAATTCACATGAGGCAGGCTAGTACGTACTCTCTCACTGCAGTGGCAAACATTACCTAATCAGAAGGAGAAAGAAATATCTCACGTGCCCCCATACTCCGACAGAATTAGTCTAGCGGCAGACTGAGGTTTCCTGAGCAAAGATTACTTGACTCAGCTGCAGCAGCTCCTCCCCATGATCCCATGAATCTTTTGAAATCTAGTTAATATTCATGTGCATGTAGTTCACATGAAATAAATATTATACACTTTCAAACATGGAAAAACTCCATCCACTTGGCCCAGTATGTCCAAATCTTTATTTCTATATCAAAGGTGCACTGCTGCCAGTTAATAGCTTGGTCCCAATAGATAATAAGTGTCAAGAAGAATGCAACGAGTATGAACAGAGAGCAGTTCATGCCTTTTGAAAATAACAAGTTGCTTTCCATCTGGCCCCTCAAAACTCGCTCAATTCAGAGCAAACAACTAGACTAAGGGATGCATTTAAAACAAAGCTCTGAAAGCATCAGCTGTTACCCACCCTAATCATCTAACAGCATAAAAAACTCCCTCCTGTGAAAGGCAAAGGATTAATCCTCTCACTATTTTCTCACAGTTGGATCAAAGAGTGTGCCTTTACCCTGAGTGTAGGCTGTAATCATGTGATCCCTTTATATGATTAAAACAGACTTCTTGAAACAAGGCTAGTTTCATTATTGTTTATCTTATCCTTCACTATAGATGAGGTCAAACATATCAGAAGAGACAACCAGAAAGGACACTGCCAGACTGATGAGAATGAGAAAGACTCTTCCTCATTACAATTACAACAATAAATAATTCTACAGGGGTAAACAATGCTATTTAGAGAAGACCAACAGTAACAATAAAAATTTTTATCTGCATTTATTTTTATTTAAAATACTCAGCTGTCATTTAAGCTTTGCTCACTGTCAGGAAATATTTTTGCATATTTTATACTTTGTTTAGGGATGCCATCAACACCCCAAAGCAAGGATTTATATTCATTTTTTCCTCTTGCTCTGGGGAGAGGTGTTTAGGTTGTTTTCACTGATGTGCTAACAAAATGTGATTCATCATGAAAAACGAGTGCACAGGCTTGTGAAACATGAGGATGAATCATGGAAACAAGATAGATAGATTCCCTCAAAGCTTAAAGGAAATTAATCTACTAATCTGGATAGACTTTAAAGAATATTTAGATGTGACTAATTAAACTGCAGAGTTGTCCGACAGAGCAGAACAGAAATTTTATATAGAGCCAGGAGTAAAAACTGGAAAGCTTCTACAAGAATAATTAACATTACGCAGTTATTATAACATCACTTGAAAATACTACATCAAGATGTAATACTCTTACCTGATCTTAACCAAAACTCTCTACCAAATAATATTAATCTTTTAGAATATATATTTAGCAATATATCTGAAATGATTTTGCATAATGTTTTAATGTCATAGGTATTTCATGTTTTGCGTTTTGTGTGGTAATACCTACAACTATTGTCTTTTCAAGTGAAGGACAGAAGGTATTCTAGGAGCAAAGACACTCCGTCAAAATTACTGGAGTTAAGTTTAAACAAGGCAAAAAGTAATCAGAAGAAATGAGTGTGAGGACAAAGAAGCTGCTAGATGTTCACAAAACTTCATGACTTCTTAAGACAAAAAGACCTCCTAAAAAGGACAGGGTAAATGTTTAAATACATGCATGGTTCATATGGATAGATGTACTGAAGGTCTCTACAGTAGCTGACATTTTTGTCTTGATGAACACATAATAGTGTTAATTTTTTTTGTGTTTTCAGGCAGCATTAGTATGGTCAAGGAGTTTTAGGTAAATTTTTTTCTTGACTGAGATTCACTGTACAACTCAGGAGCATTGTTAATTGCTAGGAAACAACTGGAAAACCCAGACTCTCAAGACTGCACTACAGACACAAGTAGATATCTTCAAATCAACACATTCATATACATACACAATTGTTTTGCTCATATACAGGTTTTAGAAACCCACTTTTTAAGAAAACATTGGCTGCCAACAAGAAATAAGCAATTTCACTTCCCTACAGACCATCACTGGGCAACCTTACCTGTACCAACTTTTCCATTTCCTCAAGGAACAGAACCATCTTGTATCACATTAAACAAGACATACACTTCAAGATATGCTTTTAAGCAAGGTTTACAGACACATTGTATTTACAGCTTTGAAGATCGACTTCATTGGAAAGTTAATATAGTCAAATATAGTTAACTATATTTGTCTATATAGTCATTGGACAGTTAATATAGTCTGCGTCCAAGTATGGAGCCCCCAGTACAAAAAAGACAGGGAGCTGTTGGAGAGGGTCCAGAGGAGAGCCACAAAGATGATCAGGGGACTGGAGCACCTCCCCCTACGAATACAGGCTGAAGGAGCTGGGCTTGTTCAGCCTGGAGAAAAGAAGGCTGCGGGGTGACCTCATTGCAGCATTTCAATACCTAAAGGGAGCCTACAGAGGGGAGGGGAATCAACTCTTTGAAAGGGTAGATAACTGCAGGACAAGGGGAAATGGTTTTAAGTTGAGGGAGGGGAGATTTAGGTTGGATGTCAGGGGGAAGTTCTTTACAGAGAGAGTGGTGAGGTGCTGGAACAGGCTGCCCAGAGGGGTTGTGGATGCCCCGTCCCTGGAAGTGTTCAAGGCGAGGTTGGAAGGGGCCCTGGGCAGCCTGGTCTAGCATTAGATGGGGAGGTTGGTGGCCCTGCATGTGGCAGGGGGGTTGGAGATTCATGATCCTTGAGGTCCCTTCCAACCCTGGCCATCCTGTGATTCTGTGAACATGGTTTATACCAGCCTAACCAGGAACAAAGTTTAATTATTTACATTCATACAGCAATAAAAGAAGAGCATACACAAAAACTGATAGACACCCACAGAATCAGCTTCACAAGAGCAAATGAGAACTCTCCCAGCAGCCAAACTATTCAAGTTCGTGAAATTAGTTAAATAAAAAGTAACTTTACCACCCTACTAGTTATTTATGAAACATACCTGAGTCTTCCTAGAAACTCAATGGAAAAAAAAAATTGAGTTGGGTTTTAACTGTTTGGATACAGTGTACTTTAAAAAGCCCTTATCACAGACACACATCCTTAATATATATGTATGAATTTATATGTAAACACACATTTTCCTTGCTCACTACAAATACCTGTAATGGCATATTGGATGACTGTTGCTGTCATTTATAGACATTCTAGCTAATGGATGTATTAGAAATCAATATGGATTCAAGCAGCATTCACAAAAGCAAAGCTTGTTCATATAGCTCTATAACAAGTCACTGTATAAATTCTGTTTTACGTCTTTTACTCAGTATGAATATAACTTATGATTTAAGAACAGAAAATAGGAGACAGTTCAGTCACATACATGGTACAGGTCATATATATGGCAAAAACTGCACTTGTTCTTTTTCCATCAAAGGCAGTGGGTTATTCCCCTTGTTTGAAGCAATTTCATCATCGCTGAATTCTAATATTTCCAGAGATTACAGACTATTGCTTATGGTTACCAAAGAATTATTATTTTTTTTTTTTAAAGAAATATCAGAAAAACATTTCTTCTAATCAGAAAACTGATGAGAAATGACAATTTTACTGTAGGAATTTTACAGTTCTTCCAAAGAAAATGTCATTGTGACTCAGTAAGCAATCAATTTGTTAAAAACTAAGATTAAACAAAAGATCTTTTCAATGTTTAAGAAATATATTTTCTTTTCAATATTTTAATCTTAATTAATGGCTTTCCATTCTTACTAGGAAACTTATCCGTGGGCAGTTATTCCCACTCATAAAGAAAGCGATTTGTATTCACAACCAGAGAGGAGGTCAAAAAAGGATATGTAAGTACAAAAAAAAAAGTTGTTTTTTTTTTTTTTTAAATCAAGCATTCATGATTTTAAAATTAATATTTACAATAGCTTAATTAAATTAATTTCAAACTTAGTTCTGTCAGACTGGCATTACCTTTGTTTTGAGCTTGGGCTGCAGTACAAAACACCTCAGGAGCAGAAGTGTGTTTTTGTGACTCAGAGATCAGAACAACCAATGCTTCAGGTTATGTATAAAGAACTCAGAAGCTGACATACTGAGACATATCTGCAACTTGCCTGCAGAAATATGTGCACACAGAACTGAGGGAAAGCAGAGCTCACGCGCTCTGTTAGTGCAGGCCAGGCAGCAGAGAAGCAAGGAGTAGTCAGCAGCAGGCTGGGCACTGCCTTGCAGTGTTACTGCACTGATGCATTTTGCTTTGAAGACAATCACATTCCAGCAATGAGGGAAACAGCTTTAGCGTTTTAATCCTGATGCATCTCCTTAATAGCAAATACCCATTCATTTCAGGGATATTAATTTAATGGATGCAGTCTGCCACCCACAGCTCACAAAGCATGCAAAGCTTCACAAAGTTTTTAACATAGGATATAATCTAAAGCCAACTGCTACAGCAACAACTGTACACAGACTTTTACAGACCACAGCCGTAATGAAGAGGTAAAGAAATCCTATTTTAAGGGAGCTTTACACGTTATTAACTTTCCAGTGATGCAGCACTAGTCAAAGCCAGGTGCAATATAACGAAGGAGAGCCAATTCTGTTGTGTTCCTGGGGAGTAATAACAGCGTAAGTACCCAAACCACATCAGTGTTCTGTTGAACTTAACCAATGACTGCAGGTGCTAAAGCTGGAAAGCAATGTGGTGAGCCCTCTCAAAGTCTAATGGCCATCGTTACTTCATTGAAAGGAATTACTTAAATGCTGGAATTATCTCATAATTTTCGTATAGGCTTTTTGTGCTTTTCTGTGGGATTTTTTATTTGGGGGTTGGGGGAGGAGTAATGTATGCTTGTGTTTTATTTTTAGTATAATTGTATCTACTTCTCATTTAAATCTAAAAAGTGAGGAGATCAGAAAGCAGTTCAAATCAGCCGAAGTAGGGAAAAATACACGAATAGCAGTACAGTGCCTCACAGGGATGGTATATATACTTGTATTTCAGCAAAAGATCAGAGACCACTTGAATAGTGGGACAGTATCTTTGTTCCCCTCTTTCAATGCAAAAAAAGCAATGGCAAAGAAAGGGACTCCTCCTTCTAAAGATCCACTTGACAGTGGAACAGACAGTAGAATCAGAAGGTTTTTGGAGCTCTAGTCACAAATGCTACATAAAAAAACGTGTAGGACACACCTCATAGTCCTCTTTAGTAGCACAGTGTTAGAAAAGGAAAAACAGCCAGAAAAGGAAAGTCCAGGAGGGCATATCTCCCCTAAGGAGCAACACAAGCAAGCTGGTAAAAATACACAAGGAGAAGGCTGATGTACTTAACTTTTTTGCCTCAATTTTGTCTGATAACTGCTCGCCACACAGCC
The DNA here is from genome assembly GCA_037305975.1 of Chrysolophus pictus. NCBI lineage: Eukaryota > Metazoa > Chordata > Aves > Galliformes > Phasianidae > Chrysolophus > Chrysolophus pictus. The sequence continues at coordinate 40,200,568 of CM074580.1, read as the reverse complement.
CTCAAATGTTTGGTTTGGTAGGAGAGAATTGGAGAAGCAGCATCCCTCCCACTGTAAACAAAGATAAGGTTGAAGAACCTGAACATCCACAAGTCTACGGGTCCTGATGAGATGCATCCCAGAGTCCTGAGGGAGTTAGCAGATGTAGCGGCCAAGCTACTCCCAGTTATATTAGATAAGTCATGGCAATCCTGGTGACTAGAAAAAAGGAAACATCACACCCATTTTTAAGAGGGGTAAGATGGATGATCTTGGGAACTACTGACCTATTAGTCTCACCTCTGTGCCAGGATCATGGAACACGTCCTCCTGGGAGCTATACTAAGGGACATTGAAGACAGGCAGGTGATATGGGAGTACCAGCATGGGTTCACCAAGGACTAATCCTACTCGACCAACCTAGAGACCTTTTATGATGGTATCACTGCATCAATGGACAAGGAAAGAGCCACTGATGTCATCTATCTGTACTTCAGTAAGGCATTTGACAAAGTACCCCGCAACATCCTTCTCTACAAATTGGAAAGATGGATTTGATGGAGAACTGTTCAATGGACAAAGAACTGGCTGCACGATCAAGACCAGAGAGTAGTAGTCAATGGCTCAATATCCAGATGAAGATCAGTGACGAGTGGTGTCCCACAGGGTCAGTGCTGGAGCTGATACTTTTTAATATCTTTCCCACTCCCACTATCATTGATGTTCAGTGCACCCCCAGCAAGTTTGAAGTTGATGACAGCAAACTGTGGGGTGCACTTAACATATCGGAGCGAGGGACCTAGACAGGCTTAAGCAATGGGCCCAGGTGAACGTCATGAGGCTCAACAAATCCACGTGCAAGGTCTGGCACCTGGGTCAAGGCAACCCTGACCATCAATGCAATTTGGGGGATGAAAGAATTGAGCACAGCCCTATAAAAAAGACCTAGTGGGCAAAAAGCTGGAAATGCGCCAGCAGCGTGCCATCACAGCCCAGAAAGCCAACCATACCCTGAGTTGCATCAAAAGAAGTGTGGCCAGCAGGGAGAGGGAGGCAATCCTGCCCCTCTACTCTGCTCTAGTGAGGCCTCACCTGGAGTACTGCATCCAGATGTGGAGTCCTCAATACAGGAGAAACACAGACCTGCTGGAGAGTGTCCAGAGAAGGGCCACAAAAAATAATGCACAGGATGGAACACCTCTCCTACAATAACAGGAAAAGAGCTGGGACTATTCAGCCTGGAGAAGAGAAGGATTCAAGGTGACCCAATAGCGGCCTTTCAAGGTGTAAAGGGGAACTACAGGAAAGAAGGGGGACAGATTCTTTAGCAGGCTATGTGGTGACAGAAAAAGGGGAAATGGCTTCAAGCTAAAAGAGGGTAGATTTAAGTTAGACATAAGGAAAAAGTCTTTTACAGTGGAGGTGGTGTGGCACTGGAACAGGTTGCCTGGAGATGCAATGGATGCCCCATCCCAGGAGACTTTCAGTCCGAGACTGGATCACATCCTGGGCAACCTGATCTAGTTGTGGATGTCCCTGTTCATTGCAGAGGAGTTGAACTAGATATCCTTTAAAAATCCCTTCCAACTCTAAGGATTCTATGATTCTATACTTGCGCCAACAAATACATCTTCACCCAAATACGAAGGGCCAAGGTACATACATAGGACATACATTTTTCACTTAAGGTACCGTTCCCTGTGGTACTCAAGAGCATGATGTGTTACAAATGTGTCACGGAACAATTTCTAATTGCTAGGACTATTAGACAAACCATCCTCAACCTCCCTCTAACAGCACAATGAACATCACAATAGTTAGGTCCAACTATGATAACAAAACAGGATTCATTATCTGCAGAGTTGCCAAACATCGCATATGCAGCTGAGTAATTTTTTTTGTCCCTTTTCACAATTTCACCTCCTGAAGTCCACCAGTTTTTTCAAACACTAGAATGGCCTGCCCAGGGAGGTGGTGGAGTCACCATCCTTGACAGCGTTCAAGAGGGTCTGAACGAGGAGCTGCGAGATAAGGTTTAGCAGCTTGTGGTAGCAGTGGTAGTATGAAGACGGTTGGACTAGATAATCTTATAGGTCGTTTCCAACCTTGTGATTCTATGATTCTATGAAGTAAAACTAAACAGGCTGTGATCTTACAGACACCCCTCAATCTTTAGTCTACTGGTAGCATACACTGATGCCCTTCATCAAAATTGAGAAACCCTGACAAGAAGGATGACGAACGCTACTTAGACCTACAGGCAAAAGACTCCTTATTTAACTTAAGAAGCTATCAAGGAAGGATAACGTGCTTCTGGAAGGCAGGGAGATCAGGAGTGCACACTGAAGGATAGTTGAGGATTTACAGATAAAGATGACATCTGAGGCAAGCATTGAGAACTCCTTTGAAATTCAGATTTTAAATTCACAGCTGTCATGTCAGCTAAGGAGCATGTAAAGGGAAAAAAAAGCCCTGTGGGAAGAAGGGTCATGGATGGTAAAGCTAGGTGTACATGCTTTAAACACATTCCCAACTCTTTATGTCCAGTGCTCCCAATGACAAACAGCACCTAATGTCCAAACTGATGATGTCCTTCTCAAATACACCTCTTAAGTTACTTAGTTTCATAAGCATAACCTCATGTAACCCCTGCGTATTTCATACAACATCCACATCTAAGTCTACTATCACTACAATTAGACAGGATTACACTAGTGTTAACTGGAAAAAAAAAAAAAAAAATCCTGAATCAGCTAAGGTTCAGAGAAAAACCAATGAAGAAACCCAGCAGATTTCTTGCCATAAAGAAGTAGACTTTTCCTGGAAAGACATCATGGCAGGTACTTTTTCTTACCCAACATGCACGGAAGCTCATACATGCTTTCAAAAGAGCCAATCTCTGACAGCAAAAGATCTTTATTGTACAAATAAGAAATCAAGCACAAGAAAAGGAAGTGGTGACTTTACATTTCCTGAGACCAAGTGATGTCTATGCATGTTAGTTAAACATTTTAGTTAAAAGTTTTATCAATTCTTATTTATCACATTTAAAAGAAGAGTAGTAGCCAGCACTGTAAGATGCTATTTAGATAGATGTAAAAGAATATGACAGAAGTACTTCAGCAATAAGGATGCTTGACTACCAAGCAACTAACATTATATGTTAGCCTCTAGCTAAGTTGCACAAAAAGGAAAACTTGATTAATGGCATGAGCTGGTCACAAGTATCTATCACTTTCTTTTCACACTGAAAGGTTACTGACAATCATAGCCTGTTTTCCAGCGTAAATTTGTAATGACAGACTTCTGGTCTGTGAAAAGGTTACTTCTCTGTAAGCCTTTAAAAAGATGTACACATCCACAATCAAAAAAGTTCCTAACGCTACCTACATAGCCTCTTTAGTACTGCATGTTGCTTGTTAGTAAAGTAGGTAGGGGCTAATAGAGGGATGGGTAGACTACACACACCTCTCCTCTGTTTTTCCCCCCATGATGTTTTTATTTCTAGCCAGTAAACAGCTGGTATCCTGCCAATTTTTCTGTCTTATTTCTAGACTCCACAGAAGCAGTGTGAGATCCATGCATGTTTATAAAGCATTCAGATCATACCGCTGAACAAATACTGTAGCACTACTAATGTTTGCATAGCCATACCATTAACATAACCAAGCTTGGAGAAAGAAAATCAGAAGGTCCCTGTTCCCAAATCTTCAACTATACTTTTCTTCAGGAGTCAGATTTTTATAGAAATACATACTTTAATCTGGAAGTGTCATAGTATTTCTGATGTCACTAGGTTCTTCTAAAATAAAGTACTGTGTAATTCTCTGTAGGACCATGGGCCAAACTTTTCTTTTATCATACTCCAAATTAGTGTTTTAGGTCAATGGCTCCTAAAGTATTCTTTCATTAGTTTGTGAACTCATACCAAGGACAGCCACTTCTAGATAGCAGTCTGATAGGGATCTGGATGGCATGTATTAAACTGAGGGCCAAGAAATTATACCTACAATACAGTCTGAGATTAATCACTTAATGGTTAAAGGAACTTTAAAGTCTGCTTAGAAAATACTGATCCCGGTGCTCCATATCTGCATGCTCTTCTCACAGCCCAAGCATTAATGTTAAGTTCTCTCTGACTCACTTACTGGGGACGTATCCTGGCAAATCACTTAAGTGTCTGGAAGACAAACCACAACTGAAACATTTTTGCATCATCTACTTGGTCTACATCAAAACAAGAAAGAGTGCAAATGAAACAAGTTTGAAGCCAAGCCTATCCAGCTACTTAGTAAAGAGCAACAATGAAACAAGCAAATGCCCCAGACCCCTACCTTTCTGACTAGTGAGTAGAAATATCTTAAAATCATACACAATACCCCCACTATTTGTTAATGTGTAGGTCTAACCCTGCTGCCCTGTTTCTGTATGCTGGAACTTCTGCATTTCATCCTTTCCTCTTAGGCAAGCCCTAGTATCACTGGCAGCAGTTTACAACTATTTTCTTTTCCTTTTTTTCCCCACTTCTTTCTGTTCAGAGAGAGAAGAAACAATAAAGTTCTGAACCATTTTCACAAGAAAGATTAATTAACATGATTTTAAGTAGATATAAATTCAATTCTAGTAAAAGCAGCCGAGATAAAGTCAATGTCAGCTTGATTTTCAGATGTGCTGAACGGGAATAGTAAAGCACACTGCTCTTGAAAATTAGACAAAATTGCATAAATATAAAATACATTGCAAACCTCCACTATACTTCATCCCCAACTTTACAGGAAATAAAGTGTCTATAGATTCATTATTTATTCACCCTAAAAGAGCAGTTTTAAAAGCTAACAATTTGCATAATGCAGAGCATGCTTAAAACGAAATAGGTAATGAAATTTTACCTATAAGGCGAGCAATTTGAGAAACTCTGCAGGATACTGGGTCACTTTTAACATCACTTAGTGCCACAGAGGTAATTTCAAGAGATTAGAGAGTAAAAGAACTGCAAAGACGTGCTACAATGAGTTGGAAACACAGGATTTCTAATTTCTCATTCAGCATCACAAAGCAAAACAACTTCTGGTTTTATACCATAGCTGACATTTAATGATGTGCCACACCCAGGTACATGGTTTCATGCAAAGAGCAATAAAAAGACTATCTGTATCAGAATACTAATATAGGACAACCATCTTGTCTTTCATATCTACAGTCAACTAAGCAAGAGACACACAGTAAAAAAGGATGCACAAAACACCTGCTCTCTACCCAACACAAAAAAATACCCCCTCCTCAGCATGTACAAAAATCAAATGTGAAAAACGCATCCTCTCTGTGAATTTCCTTGAGTCACATCTGATGCTACTGAGGAATGCTAGCAAACAGAAAATAATGCTATGTATATTTGATTATGATATTAAAACAAGTATCTGTATCATACACAAACATATCCACAGAAGAATTGGACCAGAGAAGTACTGGCAGAACATGGAACACATTGCACGCTGAGGAACACAACAAGCAGGAGGCTTCTTTGGTTCAGTGAACAAATTGGAAGCAGAGAAAGGAAAACAAAAATCACTTCAGGCTGATCTCAAAATGTCTGTTTTTTTTGATCAAAATTTCCCTCAACAAGACAACTTCAGAAATACGTCTGCTTGAAGTTTATAAAATTAAAAGCTGAAAATAGCTCAAGTACTCAATGCCTCTTCACCGTGGCATTCAATGAAAGGTCTGCCCTCCAGCTTCCAAAGTTCCTGACATGTATAAATTCAAGGGACCAGAGAGTTTCACAGAATCATAAGGGGTTGGAAGGGACCTCTAGAGATTGTCTGGACCAACACTCCTGATAAAGCAGGTCTACTACAGTAGCTTGCACAGGAAAGCATCCAGGTGGGTTTTTAGTACCTCCAGAGAAGGAGACTCCACAATTCCTCCAGGCAGCCAGTTCCAGTGCTCTGTACCCCTAAAAGTAAAGGAGTTTTTCCCTCATGTTTTTTTTGTAACTTCCTGCATCCCAGTTTGTGCCCATTGACCCTTGTTCTGTCACTGGGCACCACCAAAAAGAGCCTAGCCCTATCCACTTGACTCCTGTTCATCATATACTTATAAGCATTGATAGGATACCCCCCCTAGACTTCTCTTCTCCAAGCCAAAAAGCCCAAGGTGTCTCAGCCTTTACCTCATAAGGCAGATGCTACAGGCCTACAATCACCTTTGTGGCCCTCCACGGGGGTCTCTCAAGAAGTTCCCTTTCTTTCTTGAACTGGGGAGCCCAGAACCAAACACAGCATTCCAGACGTGGTCTCACTAAGGCAGGGAAGAATGGGAGGATCACCTCCCTCGACCTGCTGGTCATGTTCTTTTTAATGCACCTCAGGATACCATGGCCTTCTTGGCCACAAGGGCACACTGCTGGCTTATGGCCAACCTGTCATCTACCAGGACAGCCAGGCCCCTCTCCACAGAGCTCCCTTCCAGCAGGTGAGCTCTTAACACGTACTGATTTTGCATTTGCCCTCATGGAACCTCATACAGTTCCTCTCTCTAACCTGTTTAAGTGTGAACATACCAAGGGAGCCACTGCTAATGCAAGAGCCCTTTTTACCACCTCCGAAAGGTTGAAAAAGTATAAGGAGATTCAATGTGGCAATTTTTAATTTTATTTCTACCTTTTTATTATAGTTGGCCTTGTTTTGGGCAATGAATTGGACTAGAGGCTTCCAGAGATCCCTGTCCAACCTATGCTGCTTTGTGGAAACATTTTGTTCTACTGGTAAGCAGAAGTTTTATTTTCCATGTCTGGAAAAAAAAAAATAAAAGAATTTCTAGAACAATTTTAGTTTTTAGATATTATTAGAAATTAAGAGTCAAAATATTTTTGTTTGCCATTTTCTTCGTGAACGCTTGTCAAGTTCAAACTAAATTAGTCAATAGATGCAATCAGCATAAATATTTACTTTGCAGCAAAGCATTTTCATTTGAACAGTTTATTCATCTTATTCTACTTGGCAGCTTCTTTCAGCATCAATATGCTGAAAAACACAGAATACTTGAGAAATACTACTTAGAGGAGATGTCTGTAAAATTAATTATTACAGGCAACGCCTATGGATTAATGTCCTTATTTACCAATACCTATTTAGCCTATTAACCAACATGCAGACATCAAAACCAAACACTACAAGTCCACATTACCATATTCCCAGAATACTTCAGGTCTATATGAACTTCACTTGTCAGCCCTCTTTTATATTTAGGTTATTCTTTTGGAATGTATTCATAAACTAGGTATATATCTTTACAGCACAACACTGTATAGTATAATCTCTACAAAAATAGGTAGTTATACAAATAAACATCAGTAAGCAGAAGGAGCTAGCCCCTACCAAAAAGGCTCTGGGTTTTTTAAAGTATAGAATTTTTTTTGGAAGCAATGCAGACAATAAGTAGGACAAAGGATTGGCCTGGAAATATTACAAGATATATAGTATCTTCAGCTTCACTGCTATTTTCTTTCATGTCCAGAGAAACTGAGACAATTTAACAGTCATCACAAACTATCCATTATCTTGAGTCGAGAAAATTCTCTCAGAATTCTTTCAGAATTTTCTTCACTCATCTATCCTTCCCCTGTCCCCCCAAAAGTAAAGAATTCATTGCATCAAATAAGGAAAAAAAAAAAGCACATTTCTAAAGGCTGTGAAGGAAAACTCAACACTGTGCAGACAGACCACATAAGCCCTTGGGAATTCGGAATTGTGAATAGATTCAAAATGTATTCAAACTTGCTAAAGTCAAATATACAGAGTTAGTTCCAGCTGACACCTTGTGCTATCCTGTCACTACAAATATACAAATATATAACAGATAAAAAGTGACCTCAAAGGCGTTTATATTTAAATAGTCACACACTAAATCAGAAACTTTTCTGTTCTGCTTAGAGACATCATAGAACAGAGAGGAAGAGAAATCTGAAATCCCCAAACTCAAGTTTCTCTGGATAGAGAAGGCAAAAGTTTCTAAATATTGCCATAATGCATTAAAAGCCTTCTTTCAAAATATCATATCTCTTTCTGATGAGCGTTTAACAAAGATAAACAGTTGTTTACTACTTAGAACATTAGTGGTTTATTTCTCTATTGGTGACAGTGTTACATTTCCCTACAAACAATGGCTCATAGTGTCAAGGTATGGTTAGGAGTCACTACCGTGGCAAATAAATAACTCACGATAATGCTAAGAGGATCTGGTGCATTCTTAAATTATTCACTGGAGTTTGTTGTTCTTCAGTTTCTTCAGTTCACAACTGTCACTGAATAGAACAATCTAGGTTTCCAAAATGGTTTCTCACGTTACCCCGTGCATCTTCCATTTCCACAAGTTATACTTCTGATTTTTACCAAGATCCAGGAAGAACCAAAAGTTCCATCACACTAAGAAAGTATCACCAGAAAAGCAACTAACTGTGATGGTGCTGCATGAGTTCAGGACACACAGGTAACTCTGGTGAGGTCAATTAAGTGTGGAACAGCAAGGTTTGTCTTCAGCTCATAGATCACTGGAACTAAACTAACTCCAACTGCAATATCTTTGTGACCCATGAGCACCTATCCCACCAGGAAGGAGGAAATGAGGAAGGGACCCTAACTACAGACAGGAAAAGGTTTTTCTGAAAGTAACGACAAGAGTGGCCTACTCTGAAGGAACACAAGTTAACTTCTGGCAGATATGACTCAAAATACCTGACTCAATATACCTAGTTCTCTATTGTTCTCAATAAAATTCTATCACACATTAACTTAGAGCTGTAATCAGATAGCCACATTTTTATCAGTATCTACAGATGAAACTCTTCCTGACAAAAATTACACGTAGTGTAATTACAAGTTACTAGTTATGTATCTTCCAGACACAAAAGTGCCATATTTAAAATATGAAAAAGCCCCTAAATTACCAAGAATGCTTATTACACTGTAGAGCCATATTACTAAACTAGAATCTAGTAGAATTCCTGAATAGTTTCTAAAATACATAATCTATAGTGAATCCCAATTAGATTTTTCTAAAGTGAATAAACACACACAGTTTTTTATTTTTATTTTTCTTAAACTAGCCAGTCATGCATCTATCATGTGCATTCCACACGCCTAAGAGCTATCTTACTAAGCCTTCCTGAAACAGTGCACCTCTTCACCGCAGGCTAAATGGAAATAGCACCCTGCAGCTGAAATCGGGCTCAGAGTAATATTGGTGGTCTCATCTAGGATGACTTTGGCGCATTATCTCTCTTATGCAAACAACAATGAACTAGCACAGCAACATCACTACAGTGCAGTGCCCTGGAGAAGCAAGCAAGAAGTATTTTGCCCAGAAGTCCTTATCTCATCTGTTACATGTATCCATGACTGACACTACTGTCTTCTTTAACGAAAAGGTAGATGCATCAATCTCTTGGGCCACAATGATCTGTGCAATAACAGCTACCTTGACAAAACAACAGTAAATGTCAAAATCCACTACTGACATGATGTTTGTCATCTGGAGATCATATTGAATGAAACTTTAGAGAGGATTCAGTATGACACAGATAAATAAAATTATGAAGAACAGACAGCATGTTTACTTGCTTAATTACCTTCACAAGTAAATACATTCAGAGACTTGCTTTAGAGTACTGAGTTGCTCCACTTAAATCTAAAATAATAACAATAATGTAAAATGGATTGTGTTTTAGAAGACAGAAATAAATACTGCTGTGGGACCAGTACAAAATTAACATAAAACTAACAATAATCACACTGAAATTTAATGGTGAACTGCTAACATATTCTTGAAGAGGATCTACACTATCATGCTGTTAAAATTGAATAGTAGCCTGACTTTGATACAGAAGACTGTGCAGGATCTAAAGATTCAAAGTCAGGCAAACACACTGGGAATGCCTGGAAGCTGACAGACAGTGACTAGTTCACTATTTAGATGCTCCACAAGATGAGAGAGAAAAAAAAATCTTGCATCAAAACACCGTTGGTGTTTAAGGTGGAAAGAGTCTCCATCTTTCCTTCTGGTTCTTCACATTCTAAAGCACTGCTGCTACATGGTTCTGCTAAACACTGCCTTCTTAAAGACAGGAGACTTCCACTGACATCCATTCCTGCAAAAAGGAATACTTTACATCTTTAAAAGCAACAGCAAAATGCAAATATAGATATATTATCATGTGGTAAACTAGTACTCAGTCACTGCAAGTGACATATGCTTTCCTAAAGTCTGAAAATGACAAAGCCAAATAAGTTCAAATGAATTTAAAAGTTATGCTGGTGCATCTTAAAGAAATGGCTTGAACAAAAAACAGATAACAAAAAAACACTCTGTACTTACTGAAAAATCAGATCCAAGTCATCACACAGGATCTAAGATCTAACATTTTGAGATGTTAAGTAGCCTTTCTTTTAGCAGCCTGTCAACTTCAGCTCCATACATTCTCACCCAGCCAACTGAACTCAAGGCAAAATTTGATCACAATAACAACATTTGTAGGGAACTTAAAGATTTGACCTTTGCATTCTGATCATAATCTTGATTTGCCAGTTACAAGACTTTAGAAGACTTAAATGCCTATAAAAATAATAAGGACTGGAAGCAGTTGTCCTTTGTTTCCTGCTGACATGAGTGATTTAACTGAGGATCACACAGATGATTTCAGATGTGACTGCACAATAATGCAATATTTACATAGAGTTTGTAACTCTGAAAGACCTTTCAAAATTAATGTATTTTTCCAGATTAATCTAAGGGGAAAAAAATCCAAAATCAATGTTTTTGGAGAAAGAAGGGGAGATAATAAAGAAAAGACAAGAGAAGAAATCTTAAGTCTACAGGTCCTATGGTAAATTTCTTAGTTCCACCAGGCTTTAGTATTAACATTTAGTGAACTTTTCTCCAAAGCCTCTTTCTTGGAAAATCTGGAGAAGAATGTTTTAGAATGGCAAACTAACACGGAAGACTTCACCACAGACAACTGACAACATTAAGGTGCACAATCTGTATCTTATACTTATCTGTAAGTCCAGAAGGAAGACATTGGTAGTTAACAGCAACTTTCTTGCTCTGTAAATGCAGTTTAGGAATAAATGAAATAGCACTAAATCTCTGTAAAATTTCCTTCAAAAACACTGTTGATTTGTCCAGCTTAAGGAAAGTTTTTTAAAGGCAACTATTTTTCCTAACAGATCAACGCTTTAGGCATGAAGTCAGAAATGTATTTTCTGTATTTTTTGCCTTTGAAAAATAATTTTGAAATCATCATGAAATCATTTAAAATTATCTGCTTATTCCTGTAGATGCTTAAGATGCAATTGTTCTCTCCTCTGATATTTTACCCAGAATATGACAGAAGGCAGAGGAGGGAGGAAGGCTCTAGAAGGCACAGGGTTTATTACCTGCAATAGAACAGATAGCAGCCATCCATAGATGTTATGACTCCAGGCTAAATACACATGCCTCCAAAGCTTCCAATCATCACGGGAAAGTTACAAATACTAGTACTCCTCAACTTCACTGAAGATGATAATCATATCTATGTAAAAAAAGACAAATTGAGGAAACTGGTACCAAAACGTAACACCCTGAGGGGAGCTTGTATGATCAGAGAGCAGACTTCAAGTTGAAAAAAGCAAACTTTTTTTTTCCCCCTCCAAGACTGTCTTAGGCTCAGTCTGTGACAACAAAGCATCCTCTTGGATTCTGACAAATCTAACTCAAGAAGAGAGAAAACAGCGCAGTTTCGTAACTTCCAGAATAAGAAAAGCTTACTCATGCTCACTCTTGTTATATGTTGACATCCCCCTATCACCATTTGCACTCTATTAGATCCTCCACACTCTCCTTCTAATGTTGAGGACATTTATTTATAATGTCTGTACCACATCTGGGGCAACAACTAAGTAATAGAGTTCACACAGAGGAATACTGGACTGGAAAGGAACACAGTTAATTGAATCCAGTCTTAAACTATTGTAAACACCCATGTGACTGCTCCCTAGTCACGAAGTTCAGAGTACATCTCTCAGTAACAATTAAGTATCCTGGATCTCTAAACTGTTTCCCAACATCATATAATAAATGCAGATTTTCCAGTAAATATCTTCTGATCTTTTTTTGTCTCTATCTTTCTGGACATCTACTCAACATGGTTGTTTCTAGGCCTTGCAGTTTGTTATCTTCCTGGTATAGAAACACATCCAGAGCGTACTACAATATTTTACTGCAGATACTAAAATGATCAAGAAAACTATAAAAAGGAATTATTGCATCCCTGCATTGCAACAAAACATTTCTGTGTTGAATTCCACATCTGAAAAGACAGCCACACTATAAGATAGAAGCTCCGACTTGCTATTTTTGACACTCACACAACAACACCTCTTTCAGGACTTGAAATGGACTGTCTCACTTCCCCAGAGGAAGTCTTCTAGCTGGAAGAAGTGAAGAACAAAGAAAATGTTCTTTAGCCAATGGAGCTGCTTCATACTCACAAATCCGGACAAATGATTTCTTCACTGCAGGTGCTTTATTACACAAATAGCATCAGGAATCAATAAAGCTGATGACTCTGAGCAATACAAACTTCTGGGTTTTACACAACTCTCTATTCAACTTTCATATTTCCTCTTTGAGGGCTCTTCAACGTTTCATCCTATAAAGCTCATTTACCTGTCAGCATCCACATTCCTGGAATTCCACAAGACCTTGCTGATAAAAAGCAACACACTCAGCTGCACACCAAGTATAAAGTCCTTAAGGACTCCAAATACATCCCAAGCTTCATAATCAGATATGAATTACTTCCTCCACTGTACCTATTAACATTACATCTTCTGTACTGATTGCACGTGTGGGGAAAAAGAAGGTTGGTTTGAGCTAAAACAGTAGCACAATAACCTCAAAAAACTGTGGCAATAGAAAATGGGTGTTCACAGTTTTGACAGTCTCCATTTCCTCAAAATAGACTCCACATAATGGATGGAAACAAGTTTGGGGCCTTCTCCCTGCTATGAAGAGAAAAGTGGGTTCTGAAAACACATCATAGCCTTAGAAACTGAAAAAGCAAATGAATTTAAGTCAAGAATACTACTCAACTGCCAAAAAGAAACATGGAATAAGGTGTAGTTAGTATCATAACTGATAGTTTGGGGCTGTAGCTGTCCACCTTTATCAGTTCAAAGGGTTGTCTGCAAGGTGAACGTTGTTAAAAAAAATAACTAATTGAAGCACTTGTATGATACCAGAGAACAGCTATTTTGCTATTTCTAAATGCCTTTCTAGTAGTCAGTGAATGCTATTCAACAGTTATTCTTCAGAGATCTGATAGTCTCAAGTCACAACAGTCATAAATAACTTAAAGCAAGTAATATGTTTGGAGAAAATACATGCAACAGAAGTTTCTCTTGAAAATCCAAGAGTAAATTAGAAGGGATACAAGAATTCCAAAGCAAATAAAACGAAATCAAACCCAGATAAAACATCACCTCTTTTCTAAAGGGGAAGAAATGCGAGTCCAAGGATAGTTCCTGGGGAAAGGAAGAGAGGGGTAACTAAGGTTATCCCATGCCATGTCCTCAGATGGAAAGGGAATGCAGTTCTACATGCTCCCCAGTTAATCTTTTTAAACTTTTAAAAGTTTAAGATAATTTATAAATACATTTATTATGTAACAGATAAGTTCCTTTCCCCAACATAATCCTGCTGTGATTTTCTTTTTGTTTGTTTTGAAGTTGTGAGGGTCTTCATCTGGTTGGTTTTTATTATTTTAAATTACTTAGAGCAGCAAAGTTAGAAATGCTTCATGTAGGTTACCCTGAAGAGCCATATGGAAACCTTCACACAATATATCAATGCATATTCTCAGTGTGTCACGTTACAGAAGTTACTACAAATATTTCAAATAAGATTTGAAAATCCTTATCAAGCTTGTGTTACACTCAATTGCCTTCAAATCCATGTCCTGGTTACAGAATTCCATTTATGCAAAGCTTAAAGGGACTAAAACTTTTTATGTAAAGCATAAAAAGTGACCTACAAATGTCAGAGCTTTAAAGGATAAAAGCCTAATCTATTTTGGAATAAAACGCAAGGATCAGGAAGGCAGAGATTAGCTATTTCTTTCTCAGAAGGATAGAGTAATTATTCCTAACAATCTTGATGTTTGCTTGCTAATTACAGATTGGCAATTCAATTGCTGGACACAGACTGTTGGAATTTATATCTGTATTTAAACACAATCCCACCAGCCCTTGGATGATAATCCTTTGAAAAGTCTATTCCAACATTCTGTATAAGTCCTCAGGCAGAAAGAAGACAGCAGGGAGATGTCAAGTCTACTTTAGTTTGGGAAAAGCAGAATAGCAGAAGAGAGAAACACTTGAAGAAACATGGACTAATTTTACATGACACTTCCCTAAGTGAATAACCAATAAAGTCTCCCATATGTTTGCCCATAAATTAGCTTAGTTCTAGGTGACCAAACAAAGAACTGCCTACATTATATTATGAGGACCGTACTAATGGAGCCGAGCATAAGCACTGTTACATTAATTCCCCAACCCCAAAGTAACAAAGAGGGTATTAAAATAAGTCTCTTGCCAGTACTCTGATCTCAGTACTGCCCCCATGAATGCTACATGAATGAATGAATTCTCTCCACTGGATTCTTGGACTGATTTTTAGTACCTCAAAAAGCAATCTGCTGGGTGTAACTGGGAAATGAGAAGTGGCTAGGGGAACCAAGAGGATTCAAATCCTCTGGCCCTCTATGATCTTATTTGTCTCTGCAATTATTTTACCTGGAGAGCTGCTGGAAGAACTACTCAACTATTTTCAGTTCATTTCCTATGTATATGAAAATAACCTTCTAAGCTGCTTCCCAATCCCTCTGTCCTACTTGCTTTAAAGGAGATCCACTGTTTCCAGCCCACAGAAAGACACTGCCTTTGCCCTGTGCCCTACTATTATACAAGAAGGTTCACACACACATACAGTTTAAGCAGCTTTTTCAAACAAACCTGGAGATAAGATATGAATATTAATAATAACTACAACAATCCTGAAAATTCTGTAGAAGGTTTAACTCTGATAGCACCAAAATTACTGGAGTTTGTACTGGTATCTGTACCCAACTCTGAGAGAAGTCAACTCTTGAGTGGATGGACAAATGGGATCCTAATAACAACCTGAAGCAATTAACAAGCATATCACCTTAGTCATTCTAGAGTTAAGAGTCACATATGACACTCAGAAACCTGCTGAAGAAAGCAAGAAAGAGGCAGGAAGTGGATGAAAGGAGTACGTTCAACCTGAGAGAGCAAAACCTTAGCACATTAACCCAAATTTCCCTTTTGTAAGAGATTATTCTTTTACATAATTGTCTCAAAGCTTACTGGGGACACAGATGAACAATTCCGAGCAAGTCCTGGGCAAGGGTTGAAAAATCCTTTGTCTGAGGGACACAGATGGACAAGGCCAGGGGCAATGAGAGAGAGATAAGCTGCAGCTTAATGGCCAGGAAGCAGTCTTTTGTGTGGGCTTATCTCAAGGAAGATGGCCATCTCAGGAGGTGATGACCTGATGACACCCAAGATCCCACTGATCTCATGACACCCAAGAGCCCAGGAATGCCACGATGGCAGAAGAAGGATAAAAAGGGAACCTATAACCATGAGGTTGAGGTTTTCTGGCAAAAGATTCCTCATGAAGAAGAAGAGGTTTCTGACATGAGAAGCCTCATGACCTGCCTCTCTCCCTCCTGGACTTGCTCTGCGCTCTACCAGCTTGCTAAGAACAAAGGTGTTTGCCATCAGATTCCTCACTACAGAATTCCTGTTTCCTCCTGGATTGGCTCTGCGACTTCTTTCTGTTACCTGCTTGCTGCCCAAGGCTGGTCACGCTGCTGCTGCTCTCTCCCCGCTGCTTTTGCCTCAGACCTTCGAAACGGCGTGCAACGAGACTGCTGCTGGATCCTGGTGGTGATTATCCCCACTTTACGCAATTCTTGCTTCTCTTCTATCTTTTCTATCACCCTCCTTCCCTTCCCCATCTCCCTGATTAGGAGATATAATAAACTGGTCAGACTAACATATGAACCATTGTTTCTTAATCTCACACCGAGTATGTTATATTAAAAGAACCTCCTTTCCCTCCTATAAATTGGAGCAAGACACCCTTAAACAAAGCCCAGAAGATCACAAGAGGTAAAACAGGCTACAGAACGTAGCAAAGCATTCACCAACTGCATGTCAACATTTCATCTAAACAGATGAGTAAAAACTAAAATCTTTAAACGTATGGAGTTTCTAGAGGCATAAAAATTCTCATGCTTACATCTACCTCAATTGAGAGAATATACAGCAACACTGGAGACTTCTACAAAGCTTAGAAGCAAGGTAATATTTTAATGTGAGAACGGAAGGCCTCCTGAGGATGTTAGCCAGTTCTCCAACATAGAAAGCAGATCAGTTTTCTTTGAGTGACTCCTCAGTTTACTCACTGTGTCTCAAATGCCAGAGCAACTTCCCAGTTCAGTACTGAGGCTAAGACACTTAAAAGACAGTTTACAAATGGTCTAATAACATTTAATACTAGAAAAGACCAAGATAACTAGCATTATCTTTGATTAACTTCCTCATATTCAAAGATCAAAAATAGTAGCAAAGAAATGTATTATTGTTTTTATACTACAGTGCTACTTAGATACGTAGCCAACCTGTCATCTACCAGGACAGCCATATACTTCTCCAAAGAGCTTCCTCCCAGCAGGTAAGCTCCTAACATGTACTGGTGGGTGTAGGATTTTGCATTTTCCCTCATGGAACTTCATACAGTTCCTCTCTGCCCAACTTTCCAGCTTGTCCAGATCCCAGTGAATGGCAGCACAGTCCTCTGGTGTGTCAGCCATTCCTCCTGGCTTTGTATCATCAGTAAACTTTACGAGTGCACTCTATCCATTCATCCAGGCCACTGATGAAGACGTTGAACAAGACCAGACGCAGCGCTGACCCCTGGAGAACATTCTATCTACAGGCCTCCAGCTGTGCCACTCATCACAACCCTCTGAGCTCTGCCTATCAGCAAATTCTCAATTCACTTCACTGTCTGCTCATCTACCCCACACTTCCTCTTATTACTTAGGAGGAAGTTATGGGAGACAGCCTCAAAAGTCTTACTGAAGTCAACGTACGCAACACCCACAGCTCTCCCCTCATCTGCCGAGCTGGTCATGACATCGTATGGAGCTATCAGATTGGTCAAGCATGATTTCTCCTTGGAAATTATGCTTGACTACTCCTGACAACCTTTTTCTATCCCTCTTGCTTTGAGATGTCATCCAGAATAAGCTGTTCCATCAATTTTCCAGGGACAGAGCCAACTGGGTTGTAGTTGCCCAGCTCCTCCTTCTTAACCTTTTTGAAGACCTGAGAGATCATGGTTTTCCCTCAAGTCTTCAGGCACCACTCCCATTCTCCACAGCAATCACTTCTGCTAGCAATTTCAACACACATGGGTATGTCCATTGGGGCCCATGAATTTGCGTGCAACAAATTAGTCTAGACAATCTCTGACTGGATCCTCCTTGACTCAGGAAGAGTCTTCAATTTCCTAGACACTCTCTCTCACCTCTCCAGGGTTCTGGGATTCCTAACAGGCAATCTTCGCGATGAAGACCGAAGTAAATATCATGCTCACTAACTCCACCTTCTCAGTGTTCTTTTACCTGGTCACCCATCTCATTCAGTAGCAGGCCTAGCCTTCCTTTTGCTATTGACATACTTAAAGAAGCCTTTCTTTTTTCTCTTGACCTCCCTCAACAGGATTTAATTGTAAGCTTTCCTTGTCCCACCCCTGTATGCCGTGACAACTTATTTTTTCCAAGTAGCCAGACTCTTAGTAAAATCTGTATCAGCAGTAAGTTTCTTATCATTTGTATGCCAATAGCAAGTTATTCTTTATAACATTCTCAACACATACTAGATAGACAACAGTTAAAGTCACAAGAGATATATGATAAACTTTTTTGCTTTTATATCTGTTGACTCAGTTCTGATTCTGGCATATAAAACATTCTTCCCACAGTATTAAAGATAGAAAAAAGTGATTAAGGAATTCACGAAAGAGTTCATAATAACAAGCATTACAAAACTAGATATGAGATTGATATACTCAGGTAAGCAGCAGTTTGAAAAGTTTTGCTTTCACTTACTATTCAGCTGTTGTTATCTTCAAAGGTTGACTAGCAAATTCTGTAGGCAACATAAAACTTGAAAGTAAACTGAGGTAAATCTGTACCAACAAAATAAAAGCCATCTGTGAACATCTCTAGAAAGAGTCTCCAATTCAATGTGAACTTTATTTCAGAGACACCATCACTGCTACCAAAAGACAAATCCCATGTACACTTCTGAAGACAAGCATTCTGAAGTCAATAAGTCAGTTTCTTCTCTGCTGTAGGAGAAGGGTATGATTGATATGGCTCTCCTTCAAGCTACTCACATTTGCAATGTCAAGTTACAGATCATTCTTTATTCAAATCTAAGACTTGCAGTCCACTGGAGACATACAGAACACATTATCCTTTCAAGTTGTAGACTTAAAGAGTCATAAAACAAAGAAAACAGATGCATTTAAGAAAATAAAGCAACAGCCTCTAAAATCTGTATTTCGTTGCCTTTCATATGTTTTCCTTATAAGACAGGTTATTCATTGTAAAAAAAAAAACAGTTAAGTATTAAAATCTTGTTAAGATCTGTACATTTACATCAGAGACTTCATAAGTCAACTAAAAAAATAGAGAGCATCTGTTTGAGATGTATTTCTCCTGCCAATTGTTCCCGTTGTTAGAACGGAAAGCTACTAGCACGCATAAGTAGATGCCATAAGCACCGATCATTATAATATACATCACCTTGACCAAGGATTAAAAGGTTAAATGCATAGCCCATAACTATTCACAGCTACATGCACAGATCTAGGAGTATCTGCATTTGGAAAGGATAACAGATGAGACAATATAGCCTCACTATATCAAATAAATTTTTTACTAAGGACTCAGCAGACACTTCTAAAAACTGTTCAGAAGCACACAAGATTAGATATGAAAAGGATATCACAATACATTGGGCTTCTAGTCCTGACTGGCTTCACCTCTACTACTGGATATAACAATCTCCTCCATGATCTTTGGATTATCTAGGATACCAACTGTGACATACCTAGTACTTCAAAACAACAATATTTCACAATTTTCTTCTCAAAACTACTCTGAAGTAGTGCTAATTCTAGTACTATTTTGACAGCTTAACTTGTTAAATCAACATTTAAAGGAGTTATAAATAAAACATTCAACCTCAATGAAGTTAGTTTTGTGAGCTGACGGTGGAAATATTTTTTTCCCCCTGGATAACTATTTCCAATATTTCCATCCAACAGGTTGTAAACTTGAAAGTAAGGAACACTGAGATACAGCATAAAATAGCAATGTGCAAGTCATGTCAATAAATCAGTACGGACTGAAATAATCCTAAAGTCCCTTTAGCATCCTGCTTTTTTCCTACCTTACCTATGCTAAGATCTGAAGTAGGATTAGAGATCACAGCATCACCCTGCAGCAAGTTCTGTGAGCAGGAGAAGGCATATTATTCAAAAGCAACACAGCTCACAAGCATTGCGGAGGAAAGAAAAAAAATGGAAAGAGAAAAGAGAAAGATATAGGGATTTTCTGAGTTTATTGCACTTTAAAGAGACATCACAGTAATCTCCAAAGCACCATAGTATCATTGACACCAGCTACTGAAAAGAAGTCCTGAAACTGCTTGTTATTTGAGTGCTTTCAAGGAAGGTCCACAAATAACTTGAAAGATGAGAAACTACATTTTTTCAATCATTCAAAGGGTACCATCCTACAGTTAACACGGAAACTTGTGGATTAATAGTTCATAACACGAGAAAACAAACCTCCAGTTGTCACAAACTCTTACACTAAGCTTGGAATTTGCTCAAGATTCACAGTAGTGTACACATCTAGTTTCCAAATGTATATCACCTCACCATAGATTGATCAGATTTTGCCTTAGCATTTCTGCTGCTCAAGCAGAATACTTCCCTACTGAGATATTCATAAACATTTTAAAGACTATTTTCTAAGTTAAATCAGGTTGTTGTTTTTTTCCCCGAACTTGAGTGCTTTATATAATTTTACACTATTTCTTTTAAGCTTCTAGGATTGTTAACATTTTCTAGAAGCTGCTGCTGCCTCAGGCACATCTATTGCATTCCATGATAAAAGTACCTAGAAGATGTCAACATACGGTGTATTTACAGTTTTATTGTTTCAATTGCCAACCAGAGATCTTTTGGAAAAGTAAACATGATATTCGCTCACTGGGTCAGATGCCATATATAACGCAAGGCGCACACACGCTAAGGGCTAAGCATGTATTTCTACTGTCATCCATTTACACACTGAACCTGGATGCAATATTTTCATTAAAATAAATTAGGTACACATTCACTCATCAGTTATGAAAAGTACTGAGAAAAAGTAGCAGAGCTTTCATCTTGCTTTTCTTTCAACTTCAGCAGTGAAATTATGCTGAGTGGTTTTACAATCTGCTTCTCAACAACTAGCAAAATACAGCATACTTTAGAAGAATACAGAAAAACAGAATATCACCAAACAATATGGCAAAAAAAATAAAGCGCTGTTGAGAAATTCAGTTTTATTACTGTCAGTATCAACTGATTTCAGTAGTTACAAATGGAAATTGTTTTCTAATTCACCATCTGTGCCACTATTACCTCTCTCAATGTAATGCTACGAAGATGCATTTCATTGCCTAAGATAGTAGCTCCTAATCAGTGTTGTTACTTCTGCTCTCACTCCTCAATTATTTTCTTTACAAATATTTAGAAGGAAAAAAAAAACACCTCTGGCCTAACAGTTCATGACAGCTAAATCCCCTACTCACACACAGTTATTCCTCGCAATTCTCTAAGCAGTGTAAAGAAAATGGCTATATTTAATCAAATATCTGAATATCACAGAAAATGAAAGCAACATGCCTGCTTAAGAAAATTCTACCTGCTATATTTTGAGTATCACATCAAATGAGTTTCTTAATACTGGTGATGTTCCATTGCTCTGAGCAAATCATAACCTTTATACTATAATTCAAATCAAATTATGAAACAATCTAACAAAAACAAAACAAAAAAACCAACACCAAACCCAAAGCACTCAGTTTAAAATATCAAATATCATTTGGTAGGAGAGGAGGAAAAAAGAAGAGTAAACAGATTCTTCAACTTGATCCAAGCAAAACATACTAGGCACATAAAACAAAGCCAACTTTTCTTTGTTCTTCAAACCTACAAGCTGTTCATAGTTTCATATAGACAACAAAATGTCTTTCCTATACATGACTTGCATCTACCACAGTGTAACGTCATAACCTCGATCAGCATTTGCATAGAGCTATTATTTTTAGGATTTCAGTTGCTTTGACCAAGAATCACACTTATTTTCTGTTATTTAGTTCAAACTAAGCACTTGTTTTCAACTAGCCTGTGCAGACAGCCTTCAAAATATACCCACTTGTGGAAAGATCTGTACAGCAGAAAAGGAAATAATGCAAACTTCATTATCACACTTTTCTTTGATGTGCCCCAATATTGCATTTTGAATTCATTATATTTCACATGGGAAATTGACTTTGAATGGTCATGAAACATATGCATTCAGACAATTGTTTTTCCCTCTTCAGTCTTCCAAAGGAAGCATTTACTACGAGAACTTGTCTATTCATCTCTGCATAAAATGAGACTTATAGAAGGCTAGGACAGCACATAGAGTCCAGCCTTTTTGTTTCCTTTTCTACAACCTGCATATACAGCCCTTCTTCAGACTACTCAGATACTGGACAACCAAGGCAATTGTGAATGAAAATCAGTAATCCCAGTTTATTCACCATTACGCCAACATACACCCACAGGACTTGTTGTCTCTCTTTCACTCTGAAAGCATTTACCTATTTCTACATCTACAATGCAAATTAAGTTACAGAGACATACATCTCATAAAAAATTAGAAAAAGAGTACTCCAAGTTAACATTAAACTGACATCACTCTGCATTAGTAAAATGCCAGTCAGGCTGTTATTTAAATTATTAGGGAAACTTAAACAGTGAGTTTGAAGAGGTCTAAAAAACAGTTCACGAACGAAAACAGATCTTTATTTCATACCTGAATTTCCATTCCCTTCCTCTCCGATTGCCCAGCCATTTACCAGACACATAGAAGGTGTGCATAAAGGCTAAAAATAAAAAACCTCAATTGGATGCCCGCTGTGCATATGTCATTGGCTTATTGCTCTGGGTTTTTTTTTGTTTTGTTTTGTTATGTTTTTTTGTTTGTTTCCATCACTACAGTACATTGGCACCCAAGCTCAGATCTTAAAAGAAACTGCAATGTTGCAATCTCTTCCCATGAGCAAAAACATTTCTTTCTCAAGGACCAGTCTCATTCCACTTGACAAAAGGTGCACTGTGGGGAGCAAGTAGATGGCCCTGGAAGGTTTGCATACCCTTAATTTTTGAAAGATATATTCCAAAGCTTTTCCTTTCTGAATTCAAAAAATGGCTTTGCAAGAAACCCAGCACTAAACTAACCTTAAGCAGAGACTGATTAAGTATATTAACATAAGAAAAAAGGTAGTGGTTCTAGGTCTACACAAGAGTATATTTAGATAACAAAGAAATAGCTTCTTAAAATTAAATACAATTTTGAAAAAGAAAGTACTAATTGAAAAAGCTATGAGAAGACAAAATAGGAATAGTGACAGTGAGATTAAATAATACTTCCAGTGAAGCAGTAGAAGAAAAAAAGTCTACAGTAGATTCAGTATAAGTCTAGCCCCTACCAATCATAAACCCTCAAATTTTTAGATAAGGAATGGAGAAGGGAAGCTGGTAGCATTGAGAAAAAACACTGGCTTATCCATTAGTACCTGCTTTGGTAGCAGACCTTTTCTCAAACTCATAGAATCATTTAGGTTGAAAGTGACAAATTGATTTCACATAATAATCCAAGTGTCTCACTCAAAGTTGAGTCAGCTACCACACATCAGTCTTGACTTTCCTAATCCTACTCCTGAAAGATCAGACAGCCAGAGAACAAGTCTATATTCCACAGAGAACACTGGCCCCTGAATCTGCCTCTTGGACTCTTCCTTTCTTCTCCTCCCCTGCTCCTTTTTTTTTTCTTCTTTTAAATTCTTTTAAAAATACCTGAAATCACCTATGATGTCCCTTTTAATCTATGTGATCCTCCTATTACTTCTGCCTTTCTTTCTACTTGCTGGGGTGATCTTTGAATACCACCCAGAAAAATCAAACATGCCTTTTCTTTCCAGCATGATAACCCACGGGATTCTTCCAAGCAAACCTCTGAAGAAGTTGAAGCCTGATCTCCTCAAGATCAGGGCTGCTCTCCTGGCTTTTCCCCTGCTCCTTCCTCCTATGATCCTGCACTCCACAGTTTTGCTGTTAACGCAGACAAAACTGCCTTGACTTTTAAATCCATAGCCAGATCTTCTTTCTATGTATCAGTTCCTCAGCCTCTGTGACAGGAAACTGTAAAACACAGCACTGAAGAAATCTGAGTCCTGCTGCACTGTCCCTCCAGCAGATAAGAGTTGTTCAGGTCCTTCATGAGGACCAAGGTCTGTGAATATAAGGCTTCTTTCAAGTGTTTGAAGAATGCCTTATCTATCCTGATCAGAAAACTAAAGCAGATATTCACTTCAACACCATGTATGTTTGTTGATCCACTGACTCTCACCTATAAACTCCTGACAGACTCCTGACCCGCTCCAGAGCAGAGCTGTTTGTGTGCCAGGTGTGATCTCACACTTCGAGCCTGTAACTGCACACACTTCTTCTTTATGCTCCCCCGAAAATATACTGCACAACTGAAGCTCTCTCCACTTTCCCAGAAGTGGCAAGGAACTATCCCTTACGATATTAAGAACAACAAGCATCTCAATTCCTTATGGCTTCAGCATAGCTACACAAGGAAGGTACCTATATTTCCTTTCACCAGTTATTAGCTGTCAGAAATATATCAATAAAAAGAAGTTAGCAACTATCAGTTATACACTACGCAACATCTATAGATAGAGAAACCTGACATATTCAGAAGGAAGAAAAAAAAACCAAAAACTAGAGGTAATGAGTCGAAATGATGAAAGGTAAGGGCTAAAAGACCAAAGAAGAGGTAATATAAAATATACCTACAATGATTTATGAGAACATGTGAGGCATTACAGACAAAATACAACAGATGCGATGAAATGTTAAGATAATTTTGAAAAGTAGTCTTCCTCCTTTAACAGATAAAAGTACTGCATAAATTTGGACAGAGGTTTGTACATGCCTCCTATTAAGCAGCATCAGCAGAATGCAGCATGGAAGAGGAATTTTTGGTTCCCTAACGCAACAGGAGATTTGGGACTTTTTCTTCCAAAGAATGCTGAAAACAACAGTTTAAAGAGCAAAAAAAAAAAAAAAAAAAAATGTAAACTTGAAAGGGATAGCTGGATTTTTCTTCCACAGCAGATGGTGTACTGGATATAAATATCCCCTCTTGTCTGTACAGTTTTAATTAAAAAAAAAAAAAAAAAAGAAAAAGTAGTTCTGTTTAGTTGATATAGCGATCAGAATTATTTAACTATACCCTCCTACTGTCTAATCTTTGATGTCAGCTACAAGCAGAAGGCCTAGGAAATGGCTGCTGTGCTGCATGAGAGTCTGTACTTCACATGGCTTTTCTCAAAACAGAAAGTTTTTCTTGGCTTGTTTAGGTTCCTCTCCTCTCTCTCAAGGTTATGTTTAGATTGCATTTGCTGCTGCCAGAATCATATCATGGACACCTCTGTTGTCACAAGTGCTAGCAATCATCTGGCATCAGCAGAAAGGCACTCAGTATACACAAACTGCATAAAAGTGCCTGCCTTGCTTCCCAGACCTATTCTGTAGCCTGTATGCCCAGTTCTTACTGCTGTAGAAATGTTCAGCCATAACTATCCATATTGAGACCAACAAACAAACTAATCTGAAATTAACTAGTCTAAATCTAGCTTGGGAACCAAAGGAAATGCATATCCATTTAGGTTGGGAGAGTCTTTGCTCTTCTGCAACTCCTCAGCTATGTTATTTTCACTGCAGGTACTACAAATGGAGTGCCTTGACAGTACAGACTCACATTACCACTAACTTGCAAGGTATTTGCTACGCAGTCCATTTGGTTGCCGAGGTGGCCTTCAAGCTCCTCCACATCTTTCTCTCCCACTGCTCCTCAGTCAAGGGAGGAAACCAGACATACCAACGAAAGAAGCAGTGTTCATGTAATGTAATGTCTCAAGTACAAACCTTAAAGCCTCTCCAGTTCCAATCACCTGCTGTGGGCAGGGTTGCTAGCCACCAGATCAGGCTGCCCAAGGCCCTATCCAATCTGGCACTTAAACACCTTCAGAGATGGAGCATCCTCAAGCTTGCCTTTGTATCATCAGCAGCCAGCAGAGACCTCACAGTTCAGCTTCACAAGTAAGGATCACAGTTAAATGAGCTAAAAGTCATGCTCTATTAATCATGAATAACATACAGCCTGGGACTTACAGTGGAGCTGCCAGAGACCAGCATACACTCAAAGGAGCCAAAACTCTCTGACACCCTGGTGCTTTTAACCTCACAATAGTAACCCCCTGAGTCACTGCCAGTAAAGACCAATATCAGCTTCTGCTAAAGATCACTACAGCTGCAGTATAACATTATGGTAAGCCAGAGGGAAATGGCCTGAGTTGATTTTGTACTATCAAATGATCATCAGTATTCATGTTGATCTGTACGATAGTATACATGAGCATATGAAGATGAATTGTGAGTTAATAGAGATAACTATTTTCACTGAGATTATTTTTCCCAAGTGTAGATAATCCATTAAAAAAAAAATATGGGTAATATGATGTGACTAATACCCTCACAGGGCTGGTTCAAAATATACTCCTTTGTGATGGGTCTGGCTCACTTTCGATTACATTTTCTTCTTGTGTAGCATCACATGTAATGCTGCCCATTACAGTGCATTTTAAAAAAAAAATCATACCTTGAACCCCAGCCAAGGTGTGCATCACTCATACCTCGCACAAGATGCACAGGCAGGATTTGTGTCACTAGATGGAGCTCGTTACTCACGAAAGATACAAAGCAGAACATGACTAAGAAAGGACAATTGGATAAACAATGCAAATTGACATAACTTACATTCAGCCAAGCTCTTTACGTTGTTTGTTTCCTCGTTTCGTTTTTTTTTTTTTTTTTTTAAACGGTTCCATCTGCCTTAACAATAAATCACAGCAAATTGATAGGACACCAGAAGATGAAATTAAGACAAAAATGTAAGCCTCCTTTTCCGTACTGATTCTAGTTTACTCGTGTAATCCCCACAGCTGACTGATTCCCCATGCAAAAAAATTTGTGCCTCAAAAACTTGTTTCTGGGATCTTTTCCACTGAGACAAATTCGAATAATAATTCTTACTTTACTAGTTGAGAAAACTAAACTCTAGAAAGCTAAACATCATAAACCTGACTCTGCTTCTGAGATCAATTCTATAGGTACAGTACATACACAATACAGTTGAGTTGGATGTTAAGTGTCCAGATCCTACAAAAATTAAAACTCAGTAGATCCCTAAACAAGTTTACATAGGCTAATCAACTTCAGAAGCAACCAAGTATGTATAACATTTGAGACCTATTCCTAACTGATCTGCCCGAGGTTTTCGCCAGTCTTGGGAAGAAATCCAGGTTTCTAGTTCTCAACTTAAATCATAAAAAGATCTCTTATTAATATTGAGAATAGGAATTATTTCTGGAGTCATTTACTTTTTATTCTTCCTAGAGATAAGTTAACAGATCAGGACACATTGTAGCAACACTTGTGGAAACTAGAGTCTTATCTCCCAAATAGTTTTGTTTTGTTTTTCGTTGTTTTGTTTGTTTGTTTTTGTTGTTGTTTTTTTTTATCAGAGGGTGAGTGGAGAAAAACACAGAGCAGGAAAAGGGATTTAGTACTAGTTTGGACTTTCCACTCCCCTCCAAAGAAAACATAAGTTATGAGGGGAGAGAGGTTTCCAAGGTAAGATAACTCTACTTAACTCTACCTGATGCAGTCAGAAAGGTTTGCAGAGAACAGCACTTAGCGGTCAATGGCCTGCTTCCAAAGAACTCACATGTCCTCGCTGATAGTTTACTTGTACTGAATGTCTGATAGTCACTTGAGGAAGAGAGGAAACAATATGCTGCAAGAAGTCAGTGGTGTTTCTACATTTCACACACTCTGCTTCCACTGTAAACACTCCTCCAACTGCAGAAAGTGTAATTGATGGCACTTGAGCCACTCGTGACACCTTTTAAAAATCTGACACAGGGAATCTCAGATGAGATTTCAAATAGATCTGGGTTTGAGTAGAGAGAATGGTGAAAAAAGTCTACATAGTGAACAAAACATATTCCACAAAACATAATGGATTCATTCTTCTTTCCTGATGTTCCTATGCCTAAGTGCCGCCAATGCAGAGTTCTCACGCAGGCACAAAGGAAAGTTGCTATAAAGCAATCACTGAGGAATCTGCGTATGTAAAAAATATCTTTCAAGCCCCTCAGAAGTTATGCTATAAGAATTAATAAACGCAAGTCTCATATCTCCCTTTTATATACTCTGCTCCATAAAAAGAAAATTATAATCTAATTCTAGATGCACTTTTATCCAGATAAATTTTCTATTAAAGAGCTGCAGTTAAACTCTTTGCCTTGATGCTAACTTATGCTAATGAGTTTCACTGGTTAGCTAAGGAACTTGATGAAATGATCTTTTCAAATACTGTTGAATCTGCCCTCTTTCACTTTAAATTCCACTTTAAATTTGGTTTTTCTATGGATTCCAGAGCAAAATAATGCCATTCATTACTCTGAGAAGCTTCTGTCATCTTCTGCCACTCAGATCCTACGTATTTGCAGTCTCTCTTAGGAATATGATTTTGTTGCCAACCTTTTTACCATCATTTGTTTTCTGACAGAACACAGGAAAAAATATGCTGTTTGGAACAATATTCCTATTCTAGCTGAAATTTACTTAAAAAATGAAAACATATTTAGAAGCAAAAAATATTGAAGATGAAAAAGGAGGAGTACTGGTTGCATCAAATGGAGAGAAATAACTCATGACAAAGGGTAATAGCAGTGAATGTGAACTACAAACATTAAGCATGCATAGATTCTGCATCATACCTGTAGTCAGACTGTGATTAACAAACAAGCTCTCGTGCTCTAAATCCAGTATATTATTTTTGACAATGCCATTGCCAGTGGCATTGCTATAGTAAACTCCACCAAGCAGGACTGTCGCATTCTGCTCTCCACATCAGGTCTCTCTCCAGCTTTTGTTAGAGGTTGACTTTCCTCAAACCTCTGTGATAAACAGTCAAAAACAGCCTAATAATCTACATAAAAGACCAATGCTTTCAAACTTCAATAAATCCTCCACCTGAATGATTACAACAGTGTAATTAAGTTGTGCTAAATGTGTCTTATTTTAGCAATTATGCATATCTTCCAATTTTTACCAGGATTTCATTAAATTTCTTAGTTTCATAAAGTTACATGAATTACCATTCATTTTTTTAAATACTTTGATCCTTCCTTACTTTTTAATGATGGCTCTAAGTTTTAAAATTAGAAAAGCTTTATCAGATCCTTGTGTTAAACTATTCCCTAGCATGAAACATCAAAATGAAACTCCTAGGTAGCAACTACCTCAGGTTTTCAGAAATCAAGAACTAAGTATTTGTAGAAGTGAAGTAAGTTCACAGAAACTAGAAGTGCTAATTAGCTCTAAAATTGGCCAGGATTTTCCATTTTCTCTCCCTTCCTCGGGTAGTAGGAATGACAAACAAAATTTGTTCATCTAGCTACAGCAAGACCAAAACAATATAAAAAAAAAAAAAATTGTCCTTTTAAATGTCTTCAGTATCCCAGACACAGCCAGTTTTAACATCAAAGCCCAAATTGCTGTGCATATTTTTATTCTAATAACTAGCTGGAGACATGAAGTGGATTTTGCTCTTTTTTACTCCCATGTTTAAAGTGAAACCTATTACACTTTTCCAAAGAACAATTTTGATTACCATGGCCTCCAACGGATGATTTTTTCCCTTCTATTTCCTTCTTCTGAAGGCAGAAAAAAGGCAGAGAATAAAGAGGCCTTTCTAGTTCTCTACATTTCAGTGAGGAAAAAAAGACATTAAAAAAGACACTGCAGAGTTGTGAAAAAGAAAGAAAAATAAATAAAAATAGAAGAGTCTAAAAAAATAAACCTAAAATAACATTAGTTGCTTGGGTTTTAATTTTTTTTTCCAATCAGTTGTAGGGTTTTTTGATTTGTTTTTAATGAACGCTTTCAAGGAACATAAAATTTAAAATATTACTATATTCCAGCCTCATGTTCAGTTTCCCTTCTCCAATAGCCTTCTACCATAGTTTCTTCCAGAGGCACAAAAGGAAGAAGTCTATTCAAGTCTGTCTAAGTCAGAAAATGATTTTTACACTAAGCTTTCCATCTCCAGCCTTCTTTTGAGGTTGTGCCTGGCAACTGCCCATTGCTAGGCATGAAGACATCTACTGGAAGAGATGGAAAGCACTTCCTGACAGGCTCAACCTGCAGCATGTACTCTTCTTCCAGAAACAAATCCATTTAGACAGGAGAACCACTTAGTTACTTGCAGCCTAAGTCACAAATCCAAACTCAAGCTTTGTTTCTATCTCCAAGAAAATATAATCACCCTTAGCACTTACTACTTGTAATCTAAACAAATTCCAGAGCATTTACACTTCATTGGCTAAATCAGTTAATCATTTTATGTACTACTGAAATGTTGCAGTCTTTTAGTACAACATGAGGGGCAGAGCCAGGACAGGTGCCTGAATCAGGCTGAGGGGTATACACACAAGGCACCACAGACAAGGCTGCAACATTGTGGGCAGCTGGCCATGGGGGACTTTACTCAGAAGTTCTAAGTCCAACAACAAGAAGTTATCTGTTATGATTTATTCACCAATATATTTTAGACTGAAATCTCAAAGTAGTACATGCTGCCTAAATATTAATTTAGCTGTTTTTTCCTGTTCCTCTGATTCTAAATTAAAAAACAGCTCAAAGAGCCTTTAGTTCTGCTACTAACAATTAAAAAGATGCAATATCTTTTTTTATTATTATTTTTTAAGAAAATAAATAAATGCACAATGGGAGCTTCTCTTCCTTCCCAAACAAAGTTAACTAAACATGAGGCAACAAAAGCGTTTACAAAGAAGTCCTAGAATCACAGCATCATTCAAATTGGAAGGAATCCTTAAAGACTGTCTAGCCCAACTCCATGCAGTGAACAGGGACGCCTATGGCTACATTAGGTTGCTCAGAGCCCTGTGCAGCCTGACCTAAAATGTCTACAAGAACAGGGCTTCCGCCACATCTCTAGGCAACCAGTTACAAGTATCTGAAAGAAACTCATACATAGCCTAGATACCGAACCGGTTTCTAAAAAGTATGCTGTGTGTCTTGAAAAATCCTAGTCAGCAGCAGTGCAGGCATAAAGAAAATATTTCCAGACAGATCCCAAAACTGTGCAGCATACAGATCGTCAGTGTATCACCAAGTATCACAGGAACACTGGAAAAAGTTACAGCCAATATCTGTAGTCCTCAAAACTGGCTAGATTGACAGTACACAACTTGGTTCAATACAAACTCGCATGCTTTTGCACCACACTCCATTTAATGTTAAAAATATCCATTCAACCCAAACCTCTTCTACACCCTTCCAGGTATAGATCTTGAGCAGTAAAAAATATCCTACGTAAAAGAATCCTTGGTGAAGGCAAGCCTCATGTGAATTTCTGAGAATAGAGGGTGAAAAAGTTTGGTTTTTTTTAAGGAAAATATATCAGAAAAGTGGCAGAAATAACCCTGCCAGCCAGAAACTAGTGTGTCAGAAATAAGTGACAATGTACATGCACATGAAGTAGTCCACGCTGTCAAAACATCAGTGTAGGTGTTGTTCCACATACAGATGGTCTCCACATATTTCAGCAGGCAGAGGAGAGCCTAAAGGTTGCCACTAAGTTCACTCTTCTACAAGTATGCTTCTGAACACATGTTGCTAAGTTTGTTTTTCTATAAACATAGTTCTGATCCCATATTCAGATGATACCAGCACTGAATAGACAACAAAAATACATCTGGGTAAAATTAATCTGTAGAGCTGCAGTGACCCATAGCAATTAGAGCTATGAGGACAGTAACTGTATTCAACCTCTTGTCTGTCCTCTATGATCAATGCATCTGAAGTAAATTTTGCCTCTGGCATTTGTTTGATATAAAGTTAACCAACAAGTACTGGTAAATTGTTTTCATTAATCAAAAGACATGGATATCCACTAGAAACATTGATTCCAACATGCTTGCTGGAAGCAAGTCAACAAACACGCAAAAAGAAAACCTTTGCTTGCAGACTAAGTGGGCAACGAAAGAATTAAAATCAAAGTAGCACTTTCCTTGCATTTTTCCTGGATTGTATATACTACTTTAAAAAAATAAAATAAAAATCAGCCTGTTCTACATAAACTAACCGAAAGGAGGAGGACTGCAAGTCCCAGTGTATCCCTGCATGACTCTAATACAAGGTACATCAAAAGGCTGAAATTACTTCACTGTTAGAAAACTTCATGACTCTTCCTTTCTCTAACAGAGATAACAGAAGAGATAACAGAATTGATTCTTCAGGCCCCGAGGTCATATACTAGGAATTACACTTAGATGTTCAGCATTCCTTGTGTTAATCCATTTCTCATTTAAAAAGGAAAAAAAAGTTTTTCCACTTCTGACCTTGTAACAAAGGACATTGAAGAAAGAATGCAAAGAACTTATGCCCTTATCATCTTGATTGGTCTTCAGGAATTCCAGGCCCCCCAGTGACCACAACAAGTAAGGCTTCCCTTTAAGTGCCTGCTGTGCACTTAAACAAGACACACACGGGATCTGACGGCTTACATTCACCAGCTGATGCCGTTACAAGGACACTCTACTATTTTTGAGAGGTCCTGGTGCATGAAGATGTTCTTGAAGACAGCACAAGACTATTGCCTTTACACTACTTTGTTCAAGGCAAGAAGGAAAGTTGGAAGAACTACACATCAGTCAATCCCTACAGTGACGATTAATCCTGAAAACCTTTTCCAAACGTACAAAGAATAAGAAGATCCTGCTGACCAGAAGTCATCAGCATGGATTGATAAAGGAGATGTCATGCCTGATCAACCTGATAACCTCTTACCTCTGAGGTGATAAGGTGACAAGCTGACAAGCTTAGTGGCTGAGCAGTAAATTTTGTTTACCTTGGCTTTAGTAAGGTTTAACATTACCTCTCATGACATCCTCACTGACAAGTGAGGATAAGCTAATAGGTGCATAATGAAGTGGGCTGTCTGAACAACCAGGTCCAAGAGCTTGATTAGTGGTACAAGGCTATTTTGAGGACAAGTCACAGGAGTTTATCCCAGGGGCACCCCTGTCCAACATGTCCACTGATGATCTGGATGCTGGGATAGAGTGTGCACTCATCAGTGGAACAGATGACAAAAAATAAGGATGAGTGGTTACATACAGTTCAGAGAGACCTGGACAGTCAGGAGAACTGGGCTGACAGAAACAGCAGAAAATTCAACAGCGATGAATGCCAAGTTCTTCAGCAGGGAGGGAATAATCACAGGTATTAGTGGGTTCTTTCTAGTTGTTTCACTCCAGTAGCTTGGCTCAGAAATACCTCAGGGTTCTAAGGCACACCAAGCATAGCATGAACCATCAGCATGCCCTGGCAACCTGCAGGTTCTCCTCATCTGCATGAAAGAAAATGTTGCCAGTAGGTCAAGAGAGGTGATCCTTCCACTCCAATCAGCACTGGTGAGGTCACATGGAATGCTGCATCCCGCTCTGGGCTCCTCATTCTAGAGAAATGTAGAGCTACTGGAGTAAGCTCAACACAGGGCTGTGAATATCATTAAAAGACTGGAGTATCTTTCATGACTGAGGTGGGACTGTCAAGCTTGAGAAGGCTCGGAGCAAGTGGATAAATACCTAATGGAGGGGAGTAAAGAAGTCTATGCCAAACTCTTCTCACTAGTGCCCTTAGAAAACACGAGAGGAAAAAGGCACAAAACAAATTCCATCTGAAGAAGAAAAAAAAGAAAAAAGATTTGGGGTTTACTGCGAGAGTGTTCAAACATGGGAACAGGTTGCTAGAAAGGTTATGGCATTTTCAATCAGTGACATTTGAAAAGACAAAGACAATGAAATGGATGGACAAAGTTCTGGGTAACCAGATCAAGCTGACCAGCCTGAGCACCGAAATCCAGCAAGAAGTTATTTCCAACGCCAACCATTTTGTGATTTTGTCATTTCTCTTCAGTTATCGTAATTCCATAGATAGGTACATTTTAAAAAATGACCGAACTAGGTACATTTGTAATGCACTTTAGAGGAAATGAGGCCTAAACTAAGGCTTTTCAACAAAGCACTTGCTCCTCCCAACACATTTCTTTCTTTGAGGTGTAGTTAAAGGATAATACCTTAAAATTGATGCCTAAAAAAAACCCCAACAAACAACAACAGTACAACAAAACAAAAAAGCCAGATTACGAAAGGTGTTTTAAAGGTACTCTACGTCCAGGAGAATAGGTTGTTTTTTATAGTCTGTAAATTAACAGCTACTTTGATGCCCAGCAGATCTGTAACTGTCAGTCATTTCCTTCCCCTGTAATTTTTCAAAATAACAAGATTATTCAATAAAAGTCCTGTTTTTCTGAATTATTCAGCTGCAGCCAGAACATCCACATCCTTAGCAATACTCCATGCAAAGCAGAAGCAGCTTGCACTTCTTTTTTTTTACATTTGTCTCTTCACTGCTTTTTGTTGTTATTTTGAAGTAGAAATTATGTCTTCTGGATTGTATATGAAATTAAATAGTAAATGGATTAAAAATTTCCTGCTTTTCCAGTTTCTGAATAACTAACAAGGAACAAATGAAGAAGAGATCAGTAATTTTTAAATGAAATACATACAGAAAATGACTTTAAAAGCTTTACAGGACTCAACAAGCAATTCTGAGCCTTCCATTCAGATATACATAATGTTATTATACAGGTGATTTACACTGGATACACCCTCCTTACTTCCAGATGAATGCAAGGGGGATGGGAGTGGTAGATAAGGGTTAGATAACTCACCTTTTCCAGAAGCACCACTCACTGATGTTTCTCAGAAGCATTTTTTGCAAAGTTATTTAAATTTCACTATGTAATATAAGTGAACATATACCTACTTCCGGTGCATACATTCATTCCTTCATCAGCTACCATAGATCAGCTTCAGGGTATAACATAGAAACAGGCATAGGACTTCTAACCAAAGTAGAAGAAAGGGGAAGTTCATTCAAGAGGAATGGGTAGGAACCAGAGTAAAATGAGTCTCCAACTGGAATATCACGCCAACAAATATCCACAACAATCTTCAACACATTACATCTCATGGCAAACATGTAGTTTTTTCAAGTATAACTTACCAAAACAACCTCAGCGGCTGGGAGCCTTGCTGATTTATTTTTTTATTTTAAAGTGAAAACAAAAGAAATCCAAGCTACTCAGACATGCAAGATAAATTAATTCACAGCAGCACAAGCTGTATCCCTTAGTCAAAGGAAGGGTCTAAACACCTGTTTATGAGCAAAACCAGTCATAAAAACAGCTGTAAGCAGTAAACAGGAGTGAACAACAACAACAATTTCCCATCCTTTTCCAGACACATAATGGCATTTAAATCACATAGCATCACAGAAGAATTGTATAGAGCAGATCGTAATTGACATAATTACTCGTATGCATTTCTCCACTACATAGTGTTGTTCTGTAAACCCAAGTGTGTTAAAAGTAAACAGAGCTCTTGAAATCCTAAAGCAATAGGAAGACAATCTCTGCTGGATCCTTTTAACCTGTAGATGGAAAGAAAATGACTACTTCAATGTTTTAAGCCTTGAAATACATAATTTAAACCTCAGGCAGACACTGAAACAAAACTTTTCTAGTTCCTTTTCGTTAAATGGGTTCAGATCAAAATGGAGATGAAAGACAATCAGGTAACATGCTTACATAATTAAAAATGACCAGAAGAAGAAAAATTATAACCACTAGGGGAAATGTGTTGCCATACATATACTCAAAAAAAATCTTTCACCTGCAGATCTCTGATGGATCAGAACAAAGGGGACAGAAAATACACACACAAATCTGAGTCACAGAAAACACTCTTCCATTGAGTATAACATTAGCAAAACCATAAGGAAAGCAGAAGGACAATTGTTTAGAAAGACTTCACGACTTTTTACTGAAGACTGCTTTTACTAACAAATCTTTCAGTGCTAATGTATCTGTCACATGCATGCCCCTTGTACTTCTTTTCTGAGCTCAGAAAACTGAAGTAGTTGTGCTGTATGTGTTAAATGTCTCTGGTTTCATACATATGACAGAAAAAAATCCAGCTCAGTTTGATGAATGTCACATTTAAATGCTGTTAAAAACCACGTCTGCTGAAGAACCTCAGGGAAAAAAGTCCCTCTCATATAAACAATAAACATTTAACTCTGGATACTGAAATTCAACAGCCTAAGTAGTTCAGCAAGTCAGAGGATCGATATCATGGACTATCCTATATTAATCATGGACGATGCATGAAAAACATTCCATCTATTCTATTCCTCCATAAACAAAAGTTCCAAGGCTCCCTATTTGAGAGATTGATTCAAAATAAAATAAGTGGCAGCTGGGAAAATATTAGTGACCCACAGCATAGTAAGCCCCTGAAAGCATCTCAGTTTATCAGTCTTTATATATAGGAGCAAGGGATACAGTGACTGCTTTCCAAGCCACAACTGTTGACATATGGAAGTTGTTTCATTGGTACTTTCAAAGGATTAGGACAGTTGTGTATTGTTTCATTCTATGTGGCTCAACTCAAGCTGTTTAATGCATCTTACAACCTTTTAGTGTTAAATGTCCACCTTGGCTCTCTGTTAGCAATCTTCTGGGATAGCATGATGGCTGAGATAACTTTGGTTATCTCAGAATAACAGAATTTCAACAGCTAACCAAATAATATGTTCCCTGCGCATTTGCAAAATAGACTTTCTGCCTAGCACAACCCAAGTGATGATGAAGTTGCACTAGCAGGGCTCCAGTCTCATCTCCTCATATACAGCGCCTCATCCTCAGACAGAAGGGAATCAGGCCACATGACTCCAGAAGCCTTTGCAGGTTCTGTTTCTATGTTACACGCATATGGTCAGGGAAAGATTTGCAAGAAATCCTGAAAGATTGCACATCAATGGAGAGATATAGGGCCGGGGGGGGCTGCAGTGGAGGAATGCACTGGGTATGGGTTTGAAACTATGACTTCCACCAAAACAAGTCAGAATAGCACATTTTCCTATAAAGGGTCCTAACAATGAGCCTGTATTTCCTTAGATTAAAAAGTTTTTCTTACAGAATTACCTCTGCCTTATATACTAACTACACTTTTCAAGTACTTCTAACTCTATGGCATAAGAACAGCTGCTGTTCCACCCTTATTGTTTAAACTAATACATACTTCAGACCTCTTCTACTGTAATGTCAAAATTGAGTTTATCTATTCATCAGTGGAACAGGTGAAACTCTAAATTTAAAAACATTTCCATCTGCCATGGTCTTAACTTCCAGTGACAGCTATTACATTAGTGAAATAAGCTAATCTCCATGCATTACAGTCTTGGTTATCAAGTGGATATTTGCAGTGTAGAAGCTCTGTTTATTTTAACTCAGAGTTAGTTTGCATATGCATTGCACATTCTGTTCAAAAATATTAGACAGATATGCATCAACTCCTCTAAACAACCACTGTTCTAAAGTCAGGAAAAGTAATAAAGGGATAGAATAACAGACAAACTTTATAAAAAAGCCTCATATTTTGTCAAGTTCTTCATGACTTTGTTTTAAGTGGTATGCCTGTTTGCAATGTTCCTGACTTTCAGCATCACCAAACAGCCCATTACTTCACTGAAGCCAGGGGCTCAGCAGCTCCCAGAGGCAGGTAGAGGAGATTTAGAATTGACTTTCAAAAACAAAATAGATTTTCACCATTTTAATCAAGTTATTTGTCCACACTCCCTCCCAGTAAGTGACACAGAGTAGAATAAAACTGAGATGTGACTCATATTTACATGCTCTGTTATCAGCAATTCCAAGAGCTAGAGCTACATTAAAATGTGAAAACACAATACAACTAAATGCTGCTACCTTCTTCAGGGTCTTTTGAAGCTTTAAAAGAAAAACCCGCCACTTTGAATCGTAAGACAGGCATTTTGCAGGTAGCGTGCTGGACCACCACAAGATCCCTCACCTCCAATCTTACAATATTAGTTTGGGACACTAACATAAGAGAAATGGGCAAGAGCAACAGCACTACTCAGGATTTAGAAAATCACAGAGTACTACTGCGGAAAAGCAAGTTCCAAAATCTGACTGACATCTAATATAAAAGCAGTAGAATTCAAAAAAGCCCACTATGGGAAATGAATCCTGCCCTTGCCCATGGCAGATGATTTGGACTAGGTGAGCTTTAATACCTCTTCCAACTCAAACCATTCTATGATTCAATTCATAAGCACATAACTGTTTGTTATTAAGCACAAAACAGGCAGGGCTCAGACCAAAGTATAAAACTTGTGACAACTTGAATTTACAATATTTTCTCACGGAAAACCATCAAAGGTGTTGCTTGGGAAATGCTACCTCAAAACTTCTAGGCTACAAATACTTAGATACTTATCATGTTAATCTTTTCATAGAATTGCACAACTACACATAAAACAGTAAAACCATTTTAAAAAAAAGTCAGTAAGTAAAACTATACCGGACAGAAATAGCCTGTTCATTTACCACTAATGCCTGATGACATACACACTGTGGCCAAAATGTGCTCCATTTAAGACTACAAATAGACTATTTTAAGCATGAATCTTGAATTTCATGCTTTTCCATCGAAAAGATATCCAAAATACCATAAAGATAATAATCTTATATCCCCAGGCTTTTCCTATGTGAAGTTTCCCACAGACTGTCAAAGTTCCCATATAACACTAGCCAACTGCAGGCCAGATGTTCACCAAAAGAGTCCTCCTCTCCTTTCTGCAGGATACACACAACCTCTCTGAATCTCTGAGCCTACAGAAGACCTTAGACTCTTTTTCACAAGAACCACAAACAATACTCAACTACACAGTTAAGATGCCAGTATTAAACATGTTACACATCTCAGACAATTAACTACAAAATCCAGTGTGGGAGCAAGACATCCCTTCTGTCCCTACACAAACAGGATGACCCCCTCACATCCTCTGCCTTTGTGTAAGTTACATTAAAGGCAATACATCCAAAGAAACGTACAGCAGCATTCATCAACCATGTAATACTGAAAAACTTCATGGAGGATGACATAAAGGAAAATCAAAGTGCTTTGAAGAAAACTCTCTCCTATGCCATGAAATCTCATATCAGCACTATACATGTCAGCTTCAAAATTATAAATATGCTTAAAAAGGAAAGATTGGTTTCAGTTAATTTCCTCTTTCACTTATTTACCAAGACTCAAAATGTATCAACAATATTTTGTATTTCTGTAAATCCTCCCCTAAGAGCAGCTCAAATAAATATTAATGAAAAACGTAATCGTTTCCATTTTATAGAACAGGAAAATGAGAGGCCCTAAGAGGCATGTAAATTCTAATGGACTTCTTGAGCTAAACAGAACTCAGAAGCTTTATTTTCTGACTTTTTTCTCAGACACCAGATATGTCTTTCTTTCTTATGAGTCCATAATTCTGAGAGTTTACCCATACAAGTCTGCTGTTGAGAAAGAGTAATGGCTACCATAAATTTATGTTTTCCAAAGAGTGAAGAGACTGTCTTCATGCATCTAAGACACAGATTTACACAGTAACAAGAGCTATTTGTGAATATTTACCAAAACCAAGAACTGTATAATTACATGAAGGCTTAGAATTGGACTCCCTGGCATGGACCAGTGGGAAAGCTGTGCTTAGCATTTAGAAACCACTCACAAGTGCATATAGAAGGGACAGCACCCATCAGTGCACTGAGTAAAATTCCCAGCTCCTTACAGGAACATACCTTGTAGAAAAGGTAGAAGAATGTTACCTTATAGAAAAATGTTTTTTTTTTTTAAAAAAAAAAACGAGGGAAAATGGAGAAAAAATAGAACTTTTACATGTAAGAAACTACCTAGAACAGTTAAGATGGAAACAATAGCCAGAAATACTTAAATGTAGAACAGCTCTAAGAAGATGCACTGACTTGGATTGTCATGGACAATAAGACAAAAGGATAGAAATGCATCACTCAGTAAAGCATCAACTAAGATCAACTCCCAAACATGAGGGATGTGAGGACCACGATGCAGCATTACAGTAAGAGCTGTCACTTGCTCTGTGGCACACAGGCAGTGGAGAAGAACAGCCTGTATAAGTGTTTCAGCACTGCCCAGCAAACATGTGCTCCACACACTTAGAAGAGTTAAATAAGGGCTGATAAACACTAGAAAAATAATCTAAAGAAAAGAGGAACACAAACACTGCATAAGTCACGAGCATTGCTAAACAATCAAAAAAATTAAAAAATTCCAAAATGAATACTGATATAGATGTACTGAACAATAACGTTCCTTCTCTGGAGGAGAGTGGTAGAAAGAACAAAAAAACTGAAAACAATTAAAGCAAAGATGAGGAGGCCAATTATCTTGCGTTACTGAAGTGTTCAAATATATGCAGAGCCCTTCAAGACTGTTTCCCGATGCACCTGCTTAAATTACTTCCAGAAAGAGGAGACTGCAAGTATTAACTTTACCAGCCACATCACAAGCATTACAGTATGACAGTGACACAGCATCCATCTGGGTTTCTCCTAGATCTCTACTTGGTTGACCATTACAGAAAAGTAGAAGTATGAACTCACTTAACTCCTGTTTATAATAGGAAAGCTGAAAATATTTTCCCTCTTCTACTTCTCCTGAGATGGAGAATCAGCATCTTTAAGATGTTTCGTAAATTCACTTTGCTAAACTAAACACTTGGTGGGAGAAGGTATCAGAATACCAAGGCTCTTAAAATATTTTCCCAATAAAGCAAAAACATTTTTAGAACATCAGATTTACGGTAAGTAATCCAATAAGAGTGGGAAAAAAAACTCTCAGACTTCTTATGAACCCATCCTACTCCTTAGCTTTTCATCTTACAGGGTTTGGGCCTCATTTTGCTTTTTTTATTTTGTAATTATTTTGTTTCATTTAAATGATTATTCTTCTTCTTCCATCAGATATGCAAAGGCTGGTTTCTCCAGCAACTCTGTTTAGTGCATCAACTAGCTTTATCTTCCTGTCATCACGGCCATCTTTATTCTGACATTCAAAACTGCCACAAGAGATGCGTGTTTTAACATAAAAGACTCGGTGTCTGTTCAATTTTGTGCAGAGCATCCATACATCCATTTCACCTCCCACCCCTGGTATGGTTTGGCTAGATAAAGTAATAGCAAAACTCAACAGAATGGCTTGCCTCTGCATCTCCTGTCTCGGTACCTAAAAGCTGTCATCTACATTTCTGGAGAAAATTCCGGTTTACAAGAAAAAAGCTTGGAAGAAGCAATGCCAAATCCCAGAAAAAAAGATGGGAAACCAGGAAGATCTGGAGAGCGCTTGCAAATAGCTTATTTAGATAGCATCACAGCTGAGGAGAATGTCAAATGAATGAAGTTGTATAAGATGCAAAACATTAGAAATAATTGTCCAGTTAATACTTAATAGAGTGCGGGCAGCAGAAAATTCCCATTTGGCTTAGATACACCCTGCTAAGTAGAGCTTGTGTTCCCACCATAACCCAAGTGCTCCCAAATGAAAAACTGTAAATGTCAAGAAAAAAAAGTTGAGCATAAAATAAAGCTAATAAAAAAAATCTTGACAATGTTTTAGAGAAGGGGTCAGTTAGGCCTAAAAGCCAAAGTAACAAAATGACTAGGTGTCAAAACATCCATCATTCTGACCTTTGTTTTCAGCAAGTTCTGCTCTAAAAATAAAATCCAATATGTATCACCTCTAGCCAAATGTCCTAAGAAAAATATTTCCTTTCTCTTAACTCAGTTTGTCAGTAGACATGTAGCTACGATGGGTTCCTTCTCTACTGCATGAGAGAGGATTAAGATATTTAAGTATCATGAGGATTTCATCCTTTTGCAGATGGCTCATGCTGTTCAGGACTAGACTATCACAGCAGTGTAGAAGACTCCTACTCCCACTGCACACATCCAAACTGCTGTAAGAGGAAGCACAACACTCAGATCCAAACCTTTTGATCCCCAAACACCCTCTTATTTTAAGCAATCTCATTTGGAAAATAAATAAATAAAATAACAGCACCTTTT
Source organism: Chrysolophus pictus (assembly GCA_037305975.1). Taxonomy (NCBI): domain Eukaryota; kingdom Metazoa; phylum Chordata; class Aves; order Galliformes; family Phasianidae; genus Chrysolophus; species Chrysolophus pictus. The sequence goes on along the minus strand of CM074580.1, from coordinate 40,158,867 downwards.
TGATCTCAGTCAAATCTGAAAGTACTTGACAGAGACCTGCTGCATAGTGGCAGCAGCACTGATCAGTATGTTCTAGACACTGGAAAAGTGCCAGATTTGGAAAGGATTAAAGAAGCACCTAGGTATTAACTCCAAAATGAAATTCAGGACTTACAGACGCACAAGAGCAGCACATAGGCTAATGATACTCTCTTTTTCTTCTGCACGGGAAATGCAGTGTTCTGTGTTTTGCTAATCCAGTTTTTGGCACAGGAGAGGCTGTGTTTTAATTTGTGAATGTAAATTGAACTGCTTCTCAGCTGGGTGAAAGACCATTTTGTAGTGTATGTGATGTACGGAGCAGCACCATAATCACTGATATTAGAAGTCTGTTAAAATCAAACTTTTTTTTCCAGCATTATTTGTTGGAAAAACAGATTATAGAAAGTTACTACCTAAAACCAGTTGTTATTTTCTATACCTGGAATACTGCTGGTGAATTTTAAATGAGAACAGCAGCAACTGAAGCTGGAAGGAGCTGATGAGTTCTATGCTTGTCTTTAAGCCTGTCTGTCTTTTCTAGAAAGATCTTAAACATTATGCACTGACACAGACTGACTTAAACCACCTCCTGACAACTAGCTTTGCTTCCTGCAAGACATGAGCAGTGTTTAAACACAAGAAGTGCACACCACTCTTAGCCCAGTACTCTCTTACTCATTCACTATTGCTCTAAGACCACAAATTCTAGTTTAACACCATCAGCAGGGAGAATTACAACATTTCCTACTGCCAAAAAACACCAGACCCTAACACAAGTCTTACTTTCCAATGCTTACCATTACAGATGGTGGTAAGTGAAAGTGGTAAGAGAAAGTGGTAAGAATGTCTCTGAGTTCAGACACTCAAAACTTGTGTCAAACTGTTCAGCCTTGGCTGCAGCCTCCCTGTTAGCAAACTTGCAGCCTTACTCATTAGTAACATTAATGTTGCTGAACTATAATTAGAACTAGGAATCAGCCCACTGGGGGAAGACATGGCCAGAGGGATTACATTCGTCTCCAAATGATGCTGAGCATTCCCACAATCAACCTGTGCTACAGGAGCTCCAAGAACAAGCACTGCTCTGTACCTGGCACGGCTGGGCAGTAATGTATCAGGTCCCCACACACCGCTTCCTACAGCTTCAGGGCACATGTACTGCCCTGCCAGCAAAGACATCATGATATCTACTTTATATATTCTCCTGACAGTATTTGAGCAGCCTTCACACGTTTTTTTTTTTTTTTTTTTAATTATTAACCAGGGTCTTGTACCTTCTGGGAGGTAAACATCAATCATCTGTTTACCAAGTTTGAACAAGGTCAGCACCAGATGAGCCAGGAAAAAGTTAATACATTTTTCAGGCCAGAATGAGTATTATGATCATATGCACTAAACTCCTGCAAAACACAGACTTCAACCAATGATTTGTAAACTAAGATTATAACTCCAGTTTGCTCCAGTTAACTTCTAGAGAGTCATTCAACCCTGATTTAGAGACTTCAGGTAATGGAAAATCCACTATCCAACTAGCAAAAAATGTTCCAGTGATTAATTACCCAAACCATTAAAGATGGGCTCCTTATTTTAAGTCACAATTTGCTTAGCTTCCACTTCCAGTCATCAATCCTCATTATACATTTTCTGCTCCCAGAAGATCAAGAAGAAGCCTACAATCAGAGATCTCTTTCCCAAATAAGTATTTATAGGTTGTCATCAAGTCCTCTCTTAACTGTCACTTCTATAAGCTCTATAGACTGAGCTTTCTTAGTCTCACTACGCAAGTATTGAAGTCTCACTCCTGAAGTATTTCCTTAGTTAGTAAGATCTCATAACATTTTTGTAGCCATTTTCTGAACTCTTTCCAATCTACAGAGAAGGGTTACTTATGCTGCAAATGAAAAAAACTGAAATATTTACTTTGCTAATGGATTCCAGTGTCACCTGCGAAGTAATGACGACTCCTTCTGGATATTTCACTAGTATTTCCAAATCCTATTATCCACAAAATTAGAGGAAGCATATGGTCAGCTGGCTAAGCAAGGCCCAGTTCATTTTCAGAATCATTGCCATAAAAATAAGCAATGATCTTTATCCCTAGAAGCATGAGTTTGCCACAGGGCTAATTAAGTCAGTTACCAAGATGAGCCTACTTCACCTGTTATTCAAACAAATTTAGTTTGTTTAATCTGCCTGCTCCACTGTTTATCTATCAGTTTTTTGGTTCATGTATATATTTAAACAGCTGTGTTCTTTATCTCCTTGTAGCACTACATCCATCATGTCTTTCTCACTCTTAATCAAATAAAAAAATAGTGCATGCATAAAACACATCCAACAGTCTACCATCTTCCACCTTCATCATCTGCAAGAGCTGTTAATATTTCACATTAATTTCAATCTTCTGGGGTTTACTACAAATCAGAAGTTGTTGTAAAGATGTAACTACTGATACGTAAAACAAGCTTTTGTTGCAATTATTTGGTCCATGAAGGCTTAAAAATATATTTACATCTCACACTACACTTGCATACAAATTTTCTGCTCATTGACACTGATCTACCAAGATAATCAATTTATACCTTCCCAAATAGCAAATGTTTGCTACTTACCTTTGTTTTGTCCACGCTAGAAGTGATAACCTAAAACCTTCATCACTCATACTCCGTAACAAAAATATTTATTTAAATAATTCCTCCCACAAACTTCAAACTTAATCATAGTTTATTCTTTTAATTATAAAGAAAAAAAAAATTGACTCATATAGCTTCCCTTTTCAATTGCCTGCACTGAATCTACAAAATTAAACTGATTCCTATTTCCTCATCCTTTTCCAAAGACTCTTTGTAGCACATTAGTGTCACGCACAAAGAAAAAAGAAAACCCACAAAGACTTTAAGCTACACTACTCATAATTAATCTCAGTTAATATAGTACTACATCACACTCGTATTATGTCATCATCACAGCCATGTAATGTTGAGGAAAATATAGAGCATTTCTAGAACACTGTGAAGAAACCTTGTGGTTTTATAACCACAGACCCCAGACTGACTGTCTTCAAATAATTCAGACACTGACAAATGCAACACTAGGTATTATTGAGTTCTCCACAGAAATAAGTCTTCAACATCCAAGTTAGGAGGAGTAGGAGCACTGGCAGCCAAATACTTCATGGCTACCAATGCATATATTAAAAGCTTCCTCTGCAGGATGATCTCTGAGTACTATCAAATATCAGCTTCTTCATGATCAAAAGCTCAATTATAGCTCACACACATATATAAAAAAAAAAAAGGTCAGTTGTACTAAGAAACAAATCACCAGCATCAATAAAGCAACTGAGTGATTAGAAGATATTGTAATCAGTTACTCAAGAAAGATACATAAATTGCTTTAGTATTTTCTTCCACACACAAACCCACTATCACAATTGGCACTAGACCGTTCTAGTCACAGTACATGCACACAAGAGTCCTCGCTCCCTGAAGGCAGGTAGCCAGCTACATTTTCAAGGAAGAGTTCCTATAACAGAAACCAACTACTTGTTATTTCCAATAAATGGGAAAACACTGAACGAGAATAGCCATTCATCATCAGTAAATGGTGAGGGTAGGTAAAATCCCTCCCCTTAGTAGCAAACACTGAAATTTACATTGGAGTTCTTTAAAATAGATTTTTGAACTTCAACAAAAAAGACAGACAAAAATCAATGATTTTCTCCTTCAATTCTTTTTCTATTTCTCACTTTCAGAAATCTGAACTGATCTATTAATTTTGACCTTTTGTAGTTAGTAATTTCATACATCATTCACAGCTCACAAATTCCCTATTTCACAGGTCACCAAAGTCAGCATACATTGAGGGCACCTAGAGAGTAAGATGTCTTCCAGACTGCTAACCAGTGAGAGACCGTCCCAAAAAATCATAAAGCAGATTTCACATCCCATTTGTAGCTACTCCTACTACTACTCATACAAGAAGCTAAATTTTTTTTCAATAATTCTTGGCTTCACTGTTTCTGCCAGTGAGGCATACCAGATAACGTGTCTTCCTTGAAACTATTTTTCCTTACACAGGTGTCATAGAGTGAAGGAGCAAGATTTCTTTATATCTTTTTTACTACCATGAGAGGATGAGAGTCAGGAAAAGTCATTCCCACTGAGTCTCCCTGCTTATTGCCTTCCCCACTGAAATAAATAACAAGAGAAAGGAAGGAGAAAAAAACAGCATTGACTTTTTATTCACAGCTCTAAGGAAGGGCTGTCTCTTTGCAAGGGGTCTTCTGAAAAAAAAAAAAAAAAAAAAAAGAAAAATAAGGCCAAAAAGCATCCATTTCAACTAATATGAGGAGAAACAAAGTGTTACCTCAGCTGCACGCCTCCAGTAAACAGGAACGTTTCACGTGCACTAAGATATAGCAGCTCCAGCGCTATCAGCTTGCATCAGAAGACATAAGAACGCAGGGCAGCCCTCACGCTAACTCAGAGACAAGCCTCTCTGCTAAGTCAAATGCACACCAATGGGAAAAAAGGCAGCGGTGAGACACTGAGAGAGAGAGTGGTGGGGACCTTGAGAGTCTTGAATTGCCTGGAAAACACTAATTAATTCAGATGTGAGCATTAGAAGAGGAGATTCAATTACACCCAAGACAAGTAACTACAAACACATCTCTGAAGTGCACTACCGAAACTTAAGGAAATAAGCTTTTCTTTAGACACTACAAATAAATACCACCTTTTCTCTGTGTGGCATACTAGACTATTAAAAGTTTCTTATGACTGTATCACAGGACAAGCTACGGCTATAAGGATAGATTTTAAAGCCCCACCTCTGTTCGCTGCTGTGCCACTGGTCCTAGAAAGCTCCTTCTTCCAGCATTTAAAGGAAAACTGAAATAGCTTTCCCAGCCTCTTACTTTCAACAGACAGCAATATTTCCATTTTAGAAGGAAGATTTTACCTAAAGCAACAGCTACCTAAATGATAAAGCATCAACATACCCTCTCTCAGACCTGTTCATACTGCAATCTAAATTCCCCGGGGGGCAGGGAGGGGAAGAAGTAGTACAAAAGGCTGTACAAACAAGGAAAGCCATTCCCAAGTACCATGCTCCCTGCAAAGCAGGGCTGAGCCAGGCAAAAGTCCTCCTCCATCCCCACTCACCTATTGCTGTACACAACTCTTCCACAGAAAAGACAAATCCTACAGCCAAGAGGAAGAATATGGCACAAGAAACAAACGTCACAATTGGGAAAAGGATGCCTTGAATGTACAGAGACTGTGGGCAGATAGCTGCTTCATTAGCACAGCTCTTCTCAGCTGTGGCCTGTATACCACCCTGTTCCTTCACTGCCCCAGATCCAGCTGAACTTCATAAGCTGCACCTGTTGGCCTTTCCCCACCCCCCTCCCTACCCCCCTTAAATACCACGCAGGCAAGCCTTAAAGCATAGCATTGACTACTGCATGTAAGAACAGAGATGACAATTGGAGGACCCCAGCCTGTAAAAGCTTTGGTAATGGGACATGCTGGAATTGCGTACAGTACTATAGCCAACCATCTCCAAAGCAGAAAGATGGGGAAAAAAAAAAGAAAAAAAAATTGCCAGTACCTACATGGCAAGCATACTGCCACAGAACTGGGAGGGAAAGGTCTCCAACCAAGCAGAAACAGGTGGATTGCATTAGAAACACAATCTACTTTTCCAGCTGCACGGGTAGCAATTGGTGGTAGGGTTACAAGTGGAATGCTTCAATAACCTATCAGCATCAAGCAGACCACCACTGTGGTTGGACTGTGCATACACATAGTGCCAAACTGTGTTCACCCTGCTCTGCCTCCCCTTCACTTCGTGCTATTTCAGTAACACTATCGGAAGACCCAATAATGTCAACCACATTGGAAATGAGATAAGCCTTATTTTCATCACTGGGAATGGAATTTGGCAGTTAGAGTTTCTGAGGAAAAAAAAAAAAGAGAGGACTTGAAAACCTGGATTTAATTTGTAGCTGGTAAATGTCCCTTATGATCTTAAGGGACTTACAAATGCTTAACTTAGACATGTATTTTAAGACAAATGTGCTGAAGTCAGTGATGCATTCAGATATGATGTGCTTCTAAACACATATTTCATAGCTCAAAGGGCAGTTACAAGCAGAAATTACTAAGTCTCATGTCAGATGGGAGGTCAGAATGTATCATAATCATGTCTTCTGGCCTCAGAATGTATGATGCAAAGCAGATGATAATAATGCCCAAAGAGGTACTGAACATAATATATAGGAAAACAGACAACGTTAGACAGTGCAGTATCTAAGTGTTTTGTTCAAGATAGTAGATGTCTCCGAGGAAAGCTTATGTTGTTCGTGAGATGTCTGACGTTTAAGTGGATTGTATCATTTGTGTGCCATTGTCTCAGCCCTCCTAGGGTACTGCACTTGCTCCACTGCTACCATGATTTTAAAATGTAATTAAAAAACAACAAAAAAAACCTAACCATTTAAAACCAGCTCCAGAGCATAACATCTGAGTTTAAGTCATGTTATTAGTCACATTGTCCCACCATGGCAACACTTAAAAATTCAGTGTTAGCCAGCATGTAAATCTTTGGTCTCTAGTAACATTCTGTGAATAGTACTGCAAGAAGGAGGCCTTGCAGCTTTGATACTTTGGATAAAAAAGCCAAGATGGAAGAATGCAGGAGTATCTCTCACTAAAAGGTATTCACCTTGCTCCATCTTCTCCATAGAGAAAGGTGAGAATTACTTCCTTCAAAATACTTGGATCCTACTGTCACCCTCATATTTTTTGAGTCCCCAGAGATTAATGCAATGAATTAGATTCATTTTGCACCAAAAGGAGAGATCCAGTTGGGAAAATACGATTTTGCCATTCGCTTATTTACTTTTGTCTTGATGTTTCTCTCAAGCCAAGAATTCTCAAGCATTGTATGAACAGAAAGTGTCAGGGCACACAGCACTAAAAGGGACCAATTGGCCACCTGCTGCAGTTCAGAAGACCACAAGCATCTCCTTCCCACTCAACAGATCTAACACTGCTTTCTTCACTCATTATAATAGTTCACCTGGTGACAATTCCCGCACTCTGTTGCTTGCTAAGCACCAAACTGTGATGTCTGTCAGCATCTTCCCTCTCTATAAAAAAATAATACACAGGCTGAACTACTGCTGCTAAAAAATATTTATTCTCAGCAGGAATCTGGCTCTTTGTTATATACTGACACTGAATATTTAAATTACAACCTTCTAATCTTTCATTTATTCATCTAGAGAATGTTGAATAAATTAAAAATAAAATGCCACAATATTCTGCCTTGACAGGGGATCTGACAAAGAACAAACATTTTCAGAAATGTGGGTTTGGTTTTCTCGCATATGCAGCTCCCATCTTTGACGAGAGATGTGCTATGTTCGATACTTCTACGGCCATATATGTCAAAAGCTAAACACCGGTTTTGAACATCTAAGCCTGTCTGAAAAAGCACCTAGGACATTCTGCTCCCTCACACTTCAGATTTGATTTGATGTGCCCCTGCACATGGACTGAGCAGACAATTTGGTTCATGAAACCTGCCCGCTATTAAAAATTCTCCAGAGCATTTCTGTGATAAAATACTGGCTAGATCCACAAGCCAGCAGACATAGTCTTCATGCAGTTGCTAGTCCATAGAATAACTGCTTTAAAAGTGGAACTGTATATGAAGCATGGAAACACTGAAATCCCTTAATGTCCAGGGTTCACCTATGGGCTGAACTCACGGCTGAGCACAGGACCCTCCTAACTGCATTCCAGCTGTATGCCTAGTAGTGAAGGAACAACATTAGCAAGAATCAAAACAATAAATGATGGTTCAGAGAGTAGGTATCAGACTATTTTGTCCTTTCTATTAAGAAGAAAGCAAAATTCTTGCATGGCAGTACTAGAGAGATTAGTCTTTTTTGAATGACTGAAAGTAAAGATTTGGGGAAAGGGCACTTGGTACAAAGTCATTGCACTGTCAATCATGTATTAGATCATGCTGCATCTGAGGGGCTTTGCAGGACAATAATAACGCTGGATAGTTTAGCCAGTGGAATCCTACCTGTCCTTGAGTTCACTGTGACTCCACAACAACTGTCTTTTCATGTGACTTTACATACATGCAATGCCAGCACTTGGTTCTTTGCATCAGCAGCTCAATTTTCATCTTAATTTCCCCAACAGAGATAGAGCTTGAACTTTACTGACAATTTCAGTCTAATTTGCACCTCTGCTTAAGATAAGAGCTGCTGAAGGTACAGAAGAAGTCAAGCACTTCTTCAATGAGCAGTGCTAGTCACAGATTATAAAACCTTGTGCTTATTTTGATCAAGGCTAATAAATACTTGCTCCCAATGAAAATTTCTACTGATTATTGCCACATTATTTCTGAAGAATCAATCTCCTAGCTTGCACTTCCCTCCCACAGCCTTTTCCAGGAAAACCAATAACCCAACTTAAAGCATTCAGAGCAGTGTCTTTGAAACAAGATGTTTCAAAAATAACACAGCAATTCAAGATGTACTTTTGCACTTTTAGCACTCCTGCATCCCTGTGAAAAATTTTGCAGCACTGAGTCAGGTGAGTAAGCAAGGAAAAACAAAGTCAACCTTAGCATGCAAGAGACTGAAACAAAACAAGCCTGGGTCAGCCACTGCATGCACAGCTTCTTGCTCCAAATAATTAATGAAACAGTTCCTGGTGATTTAGTAAATCTCAGGAGGCTCATTTCATGGCAAAAAGCTCTCATTCATCAACTCTAACACCCTTTCTGAGAGTTCATGAGATACACAACGCCCCATGATCATTTAAAAATAAAAAAATAAAAATAAAAGAACACCACCCCAAAGCTACAAAGAACACTTCAGTTTTCTTGGAAATGGTTTCAGTGAGAGTAGAGGTACATTCTTAATCCCGCTTTGAAAAGACAGGATACGTGAACTCAGTCTTCTTGTTCTGGCTACTTATGGAATAGTTAAAATGGCATTTTTTCTCTATCTCTGGTACGAACAAATCAATAAAATCATAGAAGTATTAGACAGACTGAAAGACCAAATGAACAACTGCCTCAAAAGACACATAGATTTTGAAAAGACACAAAAACATGCAGATCCATTAAGGTCAATATGCCAATTGATAGTTGCACTCACTGTACACACACACACTGCACAAAAGAGCGTTTAGCAATTGCAGTAGAAAAATTCTAAAGACTAAATTTCTCCCAGGAGTCAGGAGGTAAAGAAAAATCACTTCAATCTATACGAAAAATTACATGCGCACACACATGCTGTGTTTTTGAGTATGATTCCCTCTTTTATATTCCAAAGCTGCTGCCTTACAGCTTTGTATGTTCAGATGAAAGCAGCAGCTGCCAGAGCTTGGCTATTGTTTGGGGTTGTTTACTGAAGGGCTGAGCACAATTATTCTCAAGGTACATGGGGGGCTCCAGAACAGGCTGAGACCAATCTGAGAGTATTTGAAAGCCAATTTGCCACGTGTTAAACATTATACACACAGATCAGAAGTGCAAGTCCTCATTCTCTCTCTTTTCTGACTTGACAAGACTTCTTTACTTAAAAAAAAAAAAAAAAGACCCAAACAAGAGTGTTTATTCTCATGATCAGATCACCGTCCAATCTCATATACCTCTGATATTCCCCTACTCTTTTTAAGATCTGGTGAAAAACTGATTACTCTCTACTTTTAGATATTTGAAACTGACCTCCACAAAACTATGGTTTCATTCTTATTTTTAGATCTTCCAACCTTAATTTCTCATTTTTTAACTGACTTCTTTTCAATCTCCTTTTGTCTTGTCACATTTAATTTAGTCTCTTCTGATACATGATCTTTTTCCTCTGCACTGCCTCCCTGCCTCTTTTACCTAGCTAAGATGCCATATCTTTTCAAACCTCCTCCACTAACACATTTCATTCTGTCATAAAGAAGGCACATAATGATTACTGTGGACTTGATACAACTTAATAAGGAACACTGTCTTTTTGTCTCAGGAAGAAGAATGATCAGATTCCCATTACATGGGTGTATATGTACATATACATAAATGTATATATACATATGTATGTGATTATACACACACAGCATACGTGTATGTGTGTTATGTGTGTAATCAAATGCCAGTCATGATAGAGTTAAAACCAGTAACACCTTGAGTGTATGTACAGAATCAATAATCACGTGCTCATTCATGTATAAACACACCATAATTATTATTTCAAAAAGAAATGACAGGAAAAATACACTTCATTGTCATCTAACATTCCAAGATGGGAACCCAACAGAACTGTGAGGTTCAATGGTAGTGGTGTTTCGTTAACCTCATGCTGGTTGTCAGGGAAAGGAAAAGATGCAATTCTGGATGTTTCCTTTAGTGTGAAGAAGAAAGACACCTGAAATGGCATTCAGTCACAGCTAAAATAACATTATCCACTATGTAAACCAAGGGAAAACTACACTGACGTAAAACTCAGAGGACCCTTTCACAGGTTAAACAGATCAAAATATAGATTTCACTACTGTTATACCACAGTGAGCAGCCTGACTTGGATTTTATGTATAGGTTAATTTTTTTGATGTTTGAATATGAGGAAATTTTATCTTGTCACAGTATATTGCTAAGTATTTCTTCTTATAGCAACTAATTCCACCAAAATGCTTACAAGCATAACTCAATTTCCCTTCTGCTGTTCTCAAGTAATGCTCAAAACCTGGCTCAGAACAATAACAAACACAAGAAAACCCTCACATCTATTTAAATTGATTTTGCTCTATCACATGTTGCCTACTATAGCAAAAATAAGAAGAGAGTTATATACAGGCAGCACAGTAAAATAAGCATGATCACCAAGAGAATATGCTTTAAGTAACATTGAGAAACCGAAGTAAGCAAACTTCAGCTTCTGCAGACTCTAACAGTTTAAATTAAATACTAATTCAGCAACAGCAAAACACTAAATTTTAAAACTCAGTGCTGGAAAGAAGCATTAAAATGTTCAAAGCAAAATCAGAGTATGCAATGAACATAAGGTAACTGTATCATTCCAACGTGTAACAATGAAAGAAGCAAAATACACAGGGGGAATATAACAAAGCAAGTAACCTGTTACACAGTCTGCAGATTTTCTGGCCATCCAGAATAGTGAGACATATAATCATGTGCAACAGCAACACCATTTATTAATGATAACCTCATTCTTCTGCCCTAATTATACTGCCATTTTTATGGAAATTATGACCAAGTTGGAAGTACAGTGCATAAATCCCAAGCCTATAAAACACTACATGCTAACCATGCTTAGAACAGTCCAGTTATGGTTGCTATAAGAGGCTGAGCATTCGTTTCATTTATATTTAAGGAGCATGCCTATCATTTCTCATTGTTTCTGTTGACATAGGCAGAGGTGTAAGAAACACAGTTATCTTTTTCAATATGCTGTTATGAAACTATCTAGAAATGCTGGCAATTTGGAGGAGAGGAAAAGAGAAAACTGCTAATACTGTCCTCATGTATCAATGTGAAATTTGCTCATTTTTTGATAGAACACCAAATACATTTCATTCTCGTAAATACATCCATTTCTTTCTGCTCATTTAAGATCATTTTCTTCACTTCAGTTTAGACTACCTCTTCTTTTACAGTTTATAAGCATGCTATTTTATATCAAACTAATGTTGCTGTATTTAAATAACCTCATAAAAAAATTACACTTATCTCATGTGTATTGATTTCTTTCAAGAAACTAATTGCCGCAGATAAAAGGGAAAATTTTGCTTGCCTTCATTCTACTGAATTGCACCAACAGGACAACCTGGCCTGTAAGATTCAGAAAACACTGCACCTTACAGAAGTTTATTCTGTAATGTTGTGGGTAATAAGTGGGAATTCATTATTCTTTCATAAATACTGAATTTGTTAGCACAGTATCTTTGAAGTGATAATACCAGATCCATTACTGACATTTGTAAATTCAGATCCTGAAGTCTTCTGGCATGAGGTGACTACTATCAGCTACATATTACCAGGAAGTTGAACTACAGGTAAATAAAATACTTGCCCAAAGTGTTGTTACTGCCGAATATTGCAGACAATTATTATTATCATCTGGAGGATCTTGTTTGATGGCCATTTGAGAAGTCTATCCATTTCTCAATGAGAAATGTCACGGCAATGCTTGCGATGATCAGCCAGAAGGTGCAGGTGATTCTGAACTGCCCAGTGGAGGGGACAGCTCACAGCTCCAAACTATACTCTAGAAAAGCTTAGTCCTCTCCACTGACTGCAGAGAGATTGAGTCTAACAGACTAAAATTCTGACTACGTTTAATAACTGGACTAAATGTAAAGGCCCATATAGACTCTCTGTGTCTTTTATTCTTGTACCCATTTGGAAAATGAAATCTTCAGTGCAGATCCTGTCTCTAATTTGTCCTGTAAAAATACATCTGCTTAAACATGGATAGCATTCTCATCAGTAAGAACTGAAACCAGGATTTTCTGTGACCAGAACAGAGGTGCATAACAAGAAAATAGACAAGGTAATATCCTTTGCTCTGAGAGCATCAGGATGTTTTTATCAAAGCCAGGCTGGACTACATACATATCATGTCAACATATTGGTACTTCTATGACTTCAGAACAGATATCAGGTTTCTTGATGTGAATTGGTTCACCTATTTAAACTGATTTTCTAAGCATCTTCATCCTTTCTTAATGCAAATATTACAGTCTCCTCTGTCTATGAAGATATAAAAGCTGATCATTGCACAACACAGTGAAAGCGAGGTAGGATGGGGTAGTGATATCTGGGATGTTAGATGCAGTCACTATCCATTGTGAAGATCTTAAAAGCTACAGAGAGAATTCTCAGGGCTTGCAAGAAGTGTAGGACCCTCAGTAACACTTAATTATCCTTTTTGAGATTTTCTTCACTTTGAGATAGTTAAAGCATAGTCAAACCTTCCTACAATCTTTGAAGTCCAGGGAACAAGGCTTGGTTTTGTTTCAATTCTGTATTTATAGCTGTGGAAACCATATGCTAACAAGTTTGTTAGTGCTTCAGATCATTTTTCTATAGAAAAAGCTCATCTCAAGATTTGGAACAACACCCTCAGAAAATCTCCTCTTCTCCTATTCCCTCACAAAAACCCATGTTTTACACTGGATCTATTGAAGTTTCAGGACTTTTCTGGACAAAAGAGCCCTGGAACTGTGGAAATAAATTCACAAGTACATTTTACACAAGTACAAGTTGGACCCTTCCAATACCTGTGCAATAAGGTAGCACAGTAAGTAAGAATGTATAATCTTTCGCTGCATTTTCACCCCTACTAAAAATTGTCAAGCAGCAGCAGAGCCACAACAAAGCTTCCCCTCAGTGCCAAAAGTGCTCAGATAATGGTGCTGTGTAAGGGCAGGGCGGAAAGCCCATAATGTCACTGCTACTGCTTCTGTTTAAAATGACTTCATGCTCTGTCCTTCAGCAATTCTATGGAGATAGCAATGCCACAACTACTGCAGTCTCCCAAGGACTAAATCATCAGCACAAAACAATACTCCAAAGATTAAAATACACCTAAGAATTCTTAATTATTTAATTTCATTATTCCTTATTATTTAATTTCATCTCACTGTAAAATAGAACCAAATATCCCTTTTTTTTTTTTTTTTTTTTGCTGTGACAAAAGATGCCAAAATGAAATAATGTATTACCTTGCCTGATTGCAGATAAAGCTACCATTTCCACCTCAAAAATGCTAATGAGTAAAAAAGCTTAGCAGTAACTTGAGCCAGACTTAAACAAACACAAGGTGCCTGGCTCCTACACTGTTGCGTAAGTATAAAAGATGGTAAGCACCTACAATAAACGTCCTTCGTTCTGCACCAGCAAGGCAGTCTGCGCCTCTCTCACCAGCAAGGGAGCTCGGAGCCCTCGACACAGAAAATGATAATTATTTTACTGTACGTCCCTTCTTTAATTTATTGTAATTGCAGTTCTGCATGCCCTTCTCTTGCAGTCCCAGAAGGCAAAGGATGTTTTTGTTACATTTCTGGCCCAATCAGAAAAAGTGAAAGTAGAAGTCTAACAAAAAAACACATTTATATTTAGTTGTTAAATACAAACACTATGTTGATCTCCAGAGATAAATCCATAACAAGTTAAAATACATTTTTTTGGATTTAAAGCAACGTAACTGAGAGCCTCAATCTTCTCAGACTAATTAATTTTTCAGGTCATGGCAATTAAATTCCATGGGAAAACACAATCCATTACATACACTGCATTCTACTTAGATAAAAACTGCTACGTGTTTGTCCACACGAAGACATGATCTGCCTTGGGAGACTTCCAATTACCTCATTTACTTCATAACAGGAAAAAGCAATACAGTATCTACCACTTGTCATACTTACTGTTTTGAAAACTTCCCCTTAGTACTGGCTAGCAGACCTCTTAAGGACTGCCCAAGAGCTTTACAATTTGATTCTTCACAAACACTGAGCTTCTAAAACCTTGTCTAAAACCTTGAGCTGACTGTGCTCTCTACCTCTGCACATTACATCTCAAGTAGAAAAAGATGTCTTAACCGACAAATGGAGTTGATTATTTAGAAATGTGGTTTCAGCAATCATGAAAGCAAAAGACCCACTTCAGAGTTGCTGTTTGTATGGTGGTAAAACAAACAGATGTCTTGCATTTACCTTGACCCAACTCAGACAATGTCAAACTGAGTTAATGGTAAAACAAAGCACAAGATCTTTTAGAGGTTTCAAGACATTGTTTTGGTTATAAAATGAATGGTAGATGTAATTATAATATTAGCCTAATACTTCTCTATTTGCTTCGTTACTCCTATTCATTATTTCTCACGTTTCAGTGCCTTCACTTGAGGGTTTGGGTTTAATGTAACATTATGCTTTACAACCACTACCCTCAGTTTTTAACAGTCTCTGTACACGCATGTGGCTGCAACAATCCATTACGGTCAAGTCTGGGTTAATGTACTTTTAAAGTTTTTACCTTAAACCAAGGCATTTCAGTACTTAACCACTCTAATCTCTTTTCTGAACTCTCATATGAACAGTTATGAGTGCTTAACTATCATCTGTGCAAATATAACTCTTGGTTTTTCCTATAGATGGGTTTATTAAGTTTTTGCTCTCTTTTCCTATCATACTTACCTGTTGGCTACCCCAAATCCACTCTAGGCTGTTCATATTGCAAGAGATTATCCATGTATTTATATGAATTTTTAGAAAAGACAGCAGTTCCGTATTCTGTGAAGCTTCCAATATCAGAAAGTGTTAAACTTTTCTAGAGCTATTCCACATAATATATTTTAGTAAGGACATTTTGGGCACATTTATACAAGCGTAATTTTCTTATTACCTCAAAACTGACCTTAGCTTTATCACTGGTAATGTAATACTGAAGTTCATAGAATCATAACATCCTTTGAGTTGGAAGGGACCCTTAAAGGCTATCTAGTCCAATTCCCTGCAATGAACAGGGACATGCACGGATACACCAAGTTGCTCAGAGCCCCATCCAGTCTGACCTTGAACATCTCCAGGGACAGGACATCCATCATACCTCTGGGCAACAATTTCCAGTGCCTCGCTACCCTTACTGTAAAAAATTTCTTCCTCATATACAACCTAAATCTCCCCTCTTTTACTTTGAAATAATTTTCCTTGTCCTATCACAATAGACTCTGCTGAAGAGTCTGTCCCTTTCTTTCCTATAGCCCTCATGTAAATATTGAAAGGCTGCTCTCAGGTCTCCTGGAGTCTTCCCCATGCTAAACAGACCCAGCTCTCTTAGCCAAGGAAGATGTTCCATCCCTTGGATCACTTTCGTGGGGCTCCTTTGGACATGCTCCTACAGGTCCATGTCTCTCCTGTACTGAGAACTCCACATCTGGACGCAGTACTCCAGGTGAGGTACAGTAGAAGGGCAAGATCACCTCCCTTGACCTGCTGGCCATACTTCTTTTTATGCAGCTCAGGATACAGTTTGCTTTCTGGGCTGTGAGGGCACACTGCTGGCTCATGTCCAGCTTCCTGTCACCAGTATCGCCAACTCCTTTTTGGCAGGTACAATTCTTTCATTCCCCAGCTTGCACTGATAGCAGAGGTTGCCACAAACCAAAGAAAGGTCTTGCATTTGCATTTGTTGAACCTCATAAAACTGCCCCTGGCTCACTGTTTGAGCCTGTCTAGGTATCTCTGAATGGCATACCATCCCTCAAGTGTGTCAGCTGCACAACACAGCTTGGTGTCATCTGCAAACTTGCTGAGGGTACACTTTTCCTTGGTGAAGCTATACTGGTTATCCCAGATCACCTCCCTCTCTTCCACATGCACAGAAGCACAGCACGCAGCTGTTTTCTGCCATGATTAGCACTGTCCTGTGATACTGTTCACACTCTGCAACAGTTTCTCACTGCCTACAGAGCATAACTGATATAGTAGCCCAGTGCTAATATCAAGAACCTATTTGCACTCAACATCTTTTTACACAGCTCTGCCAGTGAGCAGTCTTCCTCTAAGTCACCTTCCACACAGCACTCTGAACATATCTACAACACTTTCAGAAGGGGTGTGAAAAGCATTTGTGTGAAAAAGCAACTTAAAACCCACAAAACAAACACAAAGTGATCGCAACGCTGCTTGGTAGATGTATTTAAACTGCTCAGCACGTGAACTGAGAACAGACGACTCAATCTCCAGCTGCACCACGAGGTGGTGCTCAGTCCCCTCCGCAGCAGCGATGAACAACGAGAGAGGAAACGTCGCTTAACTGGGAACTAACGCGGGCATTCATAGTTGGACGACTCCCAACACAGCCCTGCTGCACAGAGAATACTCAGCAAAGTGCCGCTGCGCGGCTGGAGGGGTCACCCTGCATGAGGGGAATTGCATCAAATACCACTGAGTGGGTGTGCCAAGCTGGAAGCTTGAGATCTTACTGCACCTGCAGGGAAAGCCTTAAGGACTTGATAAACATTTCTATACAAAATGGAAAAAAAAAAAAAAAAAAAAAAGAGATCTGTGTTTTCACTTAGTTTTCATGCTGTTATATCTGTTCTGATGCATTCTAACACCTCTGAAATAACACAAAGTGTGACCAGTGAGAAAAAACTATCAGAAGTGTTGACTGCAATGAAAACCGGTCAATTTCATTGGCATCGCTTTCAACAATGTTGTCTTAGGAAGCAATTTACTCGTATGTATTCCCATTCATCTAAACTGTCGTAATAAATCAGCAATTTCTATTCCCATAACAAAGCACAGAACTGCCTGAACACAATATAGTAGTAATGTAATTGTGTTGTATGCAACTATTTTTACACTGCAATGGTAACTACCACCAGACGGTTTGGTCAACTGCATACTGACTTCCAAAAATCTCAGTTGTCATCCACAAATGTACTTTTCCCCTCCTTTTTTAGTGTACTGAAATTGAAATATCAAACACAAGATATTTCCCAAACTCAGCTTAGAAATCTTCATGGTTTTGCATGCAGAACATTACAGCAACTGCCACCGCTCCTCCTCTTGAAGCTACAGATAAATTCCCCAAATCACGAAGAACAAGCTCCATGCTAGACACCAACTTTGTTCAAATGTTTGAGCACCACAGGAGTATTTTTCATCAGGAATCCCAAAAATGGTAATAGCTTGGCGAAGATGGCAACAGCACTCAATCTAAAAAATACTGATACGTTCAAAAGCAATACTGGCTACATTTCTTCTTTCTGCTATCAGTTTAAAATAGCATATTGAACCATTTCAAGTGAGCTTTACCTACAAAAAGAAAGGGGAAAACAAAAAACAATAGACCAAATGATGTTGGCATGCTAATAGTTCCTTAATATACAATGAAACTGTTATCTGAACCTTTTCTCGTGTTAACAGTTAATTAGCCTCCTTTTTCTTTTTCTTTTTTTTTCCCTTGAAGCTTGCCAGTCATTCTCTACTTCACATTCACAAGCAAACCAAAATAGCAAGATACACTTGGATGATTAGAACTCTACTCAGTGCTTTGGCCTCCCATTCCTGATCAGGCCTGGATACTGTGAAATCCACCAGGAAGAAAATCTATTTTGCCATAATGAAGTGTGCACGCATGACTGTTTAATACAGCAGCCACTGAAGTGATACAAGTCAAAAGAAATTTAACCATGAAAATGATTTGAGAATCTCTCTCAGGCTTCCTAACTTTCCACATTTGGAATGAAAATCTTTAGCATATTGCATTATTCACTAGCTAGAAAATGGTTTATGGTGATATAAAAATTCTTCACTGCTGATCAAACACATCTGTGGCATCTTTACCAGGCTCCTTGAGGTATCAAAAGTCACATATTGTATTCTCTTTGCATGGGAGAAGCAAAAAGTCCACAGCTTTTTCTTTGGTCCTCCAATCTCAAGAGTCAGCTTTTCACGAGAGGACTAGAAGATATGCAAACAAGAATAAAGACAGAGCTTCCAAAATGTTTGCTCATGGTATATTTTCTGAAAATTGAGAGCAACACAATCACAATCTTTCTATATGCATTACACACCGGGGTGCACTAACTCAACCAAGTGAGACTCCCTCTGGGAGGGAAAGGGTTCTTGTTCTCTGTCAATTCATTCAGTCCCTGCACGCACAGTAAATAGTTCTAAGGTGTTTCTTTCCCAGAGAAACTGTAAATCCTAGCTCACCTTTGACCAGCTCTTTACAGGTAAATCAGAGGTCAAACAATGCACTGAAGGATATTTCTAAAGTGAACTTATCCCTTACTCCTTCAACACCTGTGTGGAATTGCAGTTCTATGCTCCCTGAAAGAAATTTTCTATCAGCAGTGTCTTTAGCCAGAGAGCTGTGCAATGCAAAACACAGGAATAAGATGGGTCACAGCCCAGGACAACTGCAGTCACTCCTTCAAGAGGTGCATGGCACAAAAGCTGTCATGCATGCCAAATCTCCTCATTATGGAGAGATAACTTGTGTCATTATCAGACCTCTCGCTATTCATTCATATTTCTGTCCTAATACAGTCATTGTTTGCTTTTAAGATAGTCAACAGCTTGATACATCTTAATCCTGAAAGCAATACATTTAATACTGCCACATAGTACTACCCGATACTGAATATGAGGAAACTTGCTGTGTGAGTGGCAGTATCTTGTGCAGGAAAAGAAAAATCAGAAAATAAAAGAAAAATCAGAAAAGGAAAAGGAAAAGAAGAAAAGAGAAAAGAGAAAAGAGAAAGGAAACAAACATTTGACATCTCGACAGCATGGATGACACTTTTGGTCTTTTCTTTCTCTTTCAATTTAAGGCAGCAAAAGCAATGACTTTTTTGGCCAAATAGCATGATATCCACAAACCTGAAGGGCTACAGCCGCACTGTGCACACTGGCTCTGACTGGGAGAGTCAGCTTTGTTCACAGCAGGACTTACAGTACTGAGCTTTGTATTTGTGGCCAAAACTGTGCTGATAACACACCAATGTTTTTGCAGTTGGTGAACGGTGTTTACACAGTGTCAAGGCCCTCATTTTCTCACTCTTCACCCAGCAAGTAAGCTGGCATGCCAAAAAAGCTGAGAGGGAACACGGCTTGGACAGTTGACCCAAACTGATCAGAGTGGTATTCTGTACCATATAGTATGCCATTGTGCTCAGCAATAAAACTGATGGAGAGCAGAGTTTGCCAGGGGTTACCAGAGCTCAGGGACTGGCTCAGGGTATTGGTTTGCTGGTGGTGAGAAATTGCTTTTGTTTTCCTTTGTTTTGCAGTGTTTTTTTTTTCTCCCTCTTTTTTTTTTTTTTTTTAACTTATTAAATTTTCTTTATCTCAGCTCACGAGTTTTCTCATTTTTGTTCTTCAAGTTCTCTCCACCATCCTGAGAGGGAAGACTGAACAAGCAGATATGCACTACTTAGCTGCCTACCAAGTTTAACCCACAACACTGGGACAAGTTCAGGCAATGACAGCTGATCTGAAAGCAACACAAATAAAGTTATACAAATAAAGTGGAAAAATAACAGAGACATACAGAAGTTTTTCTATTAAAGCTTTTTTCCCCAGATGCCCTGGTTGAGATTCTGCAAACATGGCAACAGGAAAGAAGCAAGTCTTCCTGCTTTCCCTAAACAGACATCACAAAGGAAATTCATATCATAAGAAAGAGTAAGAGTAAACAGTGCTGACAAGCAACTAATGAAGCATTAAAATAAAAAGCAGCCTCACATGACTGCAAGAATTTTCCTACCCAAGAACTTTTTACCAAGTTACCCTAAAGTTCATTCAGGGGCTCTTTCTGTTTTGGAAAAAAATACAAAAATAAAAATATCTACCTAACTGTTGCCTATTTCATGATCTCTCTGTTATAAAACTCAGAATTCCAATATTTAACTGAAATGTTTAATATTAAGTAATCAGTAGCTAGCTTAGTAACTGACAGAATGATTTTGTACAGATGTTTTCATTCTTCCCCTTACACAAAAGCTTTCATTTTAGCTGTAATCTCATGGAAGGGGTCAGAGGCTACAGGAATTGAAAACTGTGTATATAAAAACGTACAGCACAACAACAATCTTTCACGAAGTGGAGAGGAGCCAAAAAAAGCTCCTGTGGTGGGAAAAATAATCAGTAAACTGGTATAGCTGTTTTCCAAAATCAGGTCATTGATTCCTGACAGATGATCACTGAGTTTCCAAAGTTAATTTTTCTTTCTCATCAGCTCCTACCCCGCTGATTTAGTTAAAAAATAACACGGAAAGCATTCCAGCCAGCTCTGCTCTAAACAGTGCTGTCTCTCCAAACTGATGACCTTTGAAGATCTGCTGAAGATCTCTCCCTGTGCACCAGAAGGGAAGCATTAGACTAGAGCCCTTCTAAGGATATGACAATATTAGCTTGATGATGAAGGCTAACTGCTGTGAACTAAGAGCTGGGACTCACTGAAGTCTGACAAACACAGACTGCCTTACATTCACAGCCCGGATGTAAAATATTCTGGGATGCAGACACCTTATGATATAATCAATGCACTTTAAGATTGCAAAAATAAATTATGCCATAGCAAAACCTTGATCTTCGTGGCCCTGGATGAGGAGGATTAAAGACACATTGAAAACCTTTCATTCATTACATACAGTCTTCTGCACCCAATAATACAAATTACTGGAGTCTCTTTACTAGTCACTCCTTATCCAGCATGCACTGAACATAAAGGCTCACTGATTTGGCTTAAAATTTACTGATAAGGTAGCACCCAACATATCAAGCAGTGCCTCTCCT
The DNA here is from genome assembly GCA_037305975.1 of Chrysolophus pictus. Taxonomy (NCBI): domain Eukaryota; kingdom Metazoa; phylum Chordata; class Aves; order Galliformes; family Phasianidae; genus Chrysolophus; species Chrysolophus pictus. The sequence goes on along the minus strand of CM074580.1, from coordinate 40,137,490 downwards.
GATTAGTGTCTGCTTTTCTTTTGACTATTCAGAGTCTCATTAGAGATGCTCTCTCTGTTGTTCTCAGACAAAATTAATCACATACAAAACACTCTCTTCCTCACAGATCCTGAAGCACGAGTCTTCGGTTTTGTGCCAATTTTCTTTGAAAGAAGGAACAAAGTGGATTTTCTAGCAATTAATTACACCATCTAATCTACAGAAGACATGTTGTCTAGACAGCCACAGCAGCTTCTTATATGCTCTCCATCTTTTGGCTCTCACCTAGATAGAAGATCCCCACATGCAACAAAGCTCCAAAAGGACTCGTCCTTTCCACTGCAATTGGTAACTGCAGGGATTTTGCTGATATTGTTCTAAAAAAACTCAGGAGCACTGCTTCACTGCGTATCAAGTAACCCTTGAGTTGACAGTTTAAGTCAAGAGGTTTTTTAGGTTTTTTCCTTCAGTGACTTGGAGTAGACTTGAGTCAAGCAAGTTTGAGAACATATACTTCACTTTCTATTAGCTACAACGAGGAAGATTTGCTAGGTGATATGACAATGATCATCTACATACCAATGAAGAGAGACATCCACATCAGAAGCAGGAGTCTAGACAACATCTTTCTGGGCTACATCCAGTCCCACCATGGAAGCATCACCCATCAGATCCCATCTGCACAAGGACAGAGGAATCCCATGGCACAGTGGCAGACAGGAACCCAAACCAAGGACTCCTGGAATGCAGTACCTTGTTCCAACCTTTCTCAGGGCTGTCCCAGAGTCACCAGCCCCAGTGTCCACCACTCACCATAAGTCATCTGGAGCAGCTCTATGGACACCTGTTCAGATTAAGGGACTTGCTACCTAGGGGTGGGTCATATGGCATGCAGGCAAAAGCTGTCTGAAGTCATACAGGACTTATTACAACATAACACAGGGAGGTATCAAGAACAGGACAAAGGAGGAGTTCAAGTGATTTGAGGATGAACAAGAGGGGGAAAATAGAGGGGTAATGATACAAAAGGACAGTCAGCTGGTTGATTATTATGCTTTTCTAACTGTGCTCAGCGCTGACCAGCAGTCCATCTTCTCTTACCATTACATTATTTTCTAAGTCCTTCCTGGTGAGAGCTCTCTATTCTGTGTGTGTGAGGGTGAATGGAGACCTGAGTGCAGCAAATGAAGTCAGACTACATGTCAGATTATACATACATCCATATTGCAAGGTGCACAAATAAGTATGTGATCACTAGCAGAAATCAAGCCAGATTAGCCAAGGAATAGCTGAAAGGGCCTGGGAACAACTGAGTGAGTTGTTATCAGCTCAGTTCTAGGTATGAGAACACCTCCTATATCTAGGCAAAAGAGCACAGGGAGGTCAGCTACTGGGACATCGAAGACCTGACCAGCTGCATCTGTAACAGGAACTGGAACAGACCTCTGTCTTTGGTGCTTCATATGCCAAGATGCCAAAGGCTGCAGACACTGAGATCCAGGGACCAGCTACCAGGCAGACTAAGCATCTGAGTTCATTCGCTGCCTGCATCCGCATCATACATATGTCCATATCTCGTTACTTAAATTCCATCCTGTTTAAAAAGAGATGGGAGCAGGATGAGGCCGTTGTTGCTGCCTATGTTCATGTGGGTGCTCAGAGTGCCTCCGTAACCTGTGTGGTGGGTCATGTACATGTGTGCACATAAATATATATAAATATAATGAATATGCATGCTTTGTATGCATGTGCCTGCTGGAAATGCATCTTCAACCTTGCTACTAGCTGAATCTGGGAGCTTGAAGCAACAGCAACTCTACCTCTATCAGGCTGTTGGATCCAGCGTGGTTTATTTTCTTAACAGAATTCATAGCTAACTATCTGCCAAAATATCTGAGAGGGCTGCTGTTTGATCATCTGTCTGAAGGAAAGGACTTCTGAAGGCAGGCTTGCTCTCATCCTAGCTAACAGTGCAGTAGCAGCACAAGGCCAGAGCAGCGCTTTGAGTCTGAGATTTCTATAAGGTGAGAATGTTCCCAGCTAAGCTGTAACAGGTGCGACAGACACCACGCTTGCTTTCACTACTACAATATGACATACTAATGACTTGTCACTTTTCAGGCTGTGTTATTTCTTCCTGATAACATTTAAATGGCATTAGTAGATACTAGAGTCACAAATCTGACGTGTATGCTTAATCACACCTCTTCACTTTCCAAATAATGTTTTCATGTTAGAGCACTATTAAGCTTTTATTAAAATGACAGCAACATCCCTAAGAATCAGATAAGTGCACTTGTTTTTATAACATTTTGATTAGATTAGAGTTAGTATGGCTTCTTATTTACTTCTGATAATGGAAAAAAAAATAAAAAGAAAAAACCTTTAAACCTCTCCTAAAAAGTTCCTCGCTTTAGGTTCATATTTTATGTTGCTACAGTAGCACTTATTTAAATGAAACATTAACATTGCATTAAGGATCTAAATAAAGTAAGCACAGCAACGAAAAAGGAAGAACAAGCTGTCTTCTATTGTTAAAGATCATTCCAAAATTGATTGGATCTGAAACAGTGTGCTTAGGGACCCCATACAGACACAGAATCAGCTAGCAGTGATGGGACTATGATTTTTCACCCTCTTCCATTTTTGCTTTTAGCAATAGCGAAGAAAAGAGAACCAGGATTTTCTGAGGTTTCATGAGGCACGTGAAAATAGGTAATGGCTTGTATGGCAGGCTTCCTCACTGAGAAGAAAAGGCCTCATTACGAAATAACAAGCAAGAAGACAGAAATACTCACTGTCTCAAAAGCTGCTGCTTTTGGAAGAGCAAATCTCCCATAAAGGCAGCGTCGAACTATGTGACTGTGACTAATATCATGCCACATAAAAGTTTTGGAAGAAGCAGAGAGAACTGAATCAAGAAAAAGAATACAAGGAATATACTAGAAACCATGCAAACTGAAGACATCTCCCAAAGCTAGTGAATTTGTAGCATACACAGCCCTGTCCTCTGTACTTAATTTTTAGAAAAATTCTGAAAACTATCCCTTCTGGACTGACATGAAGCAGGAGTTTGTCACTGAGAAAAAGAATAAAGTAAATTAGTATCATCAAAAATCTGATGAAAAGTGAGAGTGACAGATAGCATGGCACAAAGTATAAAACCACCACAACAACCTTAACTTTCTTTGAAGTGAGCTATATGCATAGGTTGTTCCTAAAGTAATACTTCCTATTTCTTTTCATGGAAAACACAACAGACACAAATAGCACAACTATGTTTGATAAAGCAAATGCTCAGCTACAAAACACAATTCTTCAACAGAGTCAACACCATTAGCTGTGCGTTTTTGCCAGTGATGAACAAGAGACTGCATGCCACGCTCATAAAAATCTGAATCGCAGTCCAGAAAACGGCTTGTCTTTCTTATCACTGTCACCACTGCTGAAATGCACCACCCATCACCTCATTGTGCTCAATCCACTGCTTAGTCTCCATAAATATTCAGCAAGCATTGATGAATGTCAATGAGTGTCATTTTTTTCGGGTGGGGAAATTCCATGACAGACGTCTGTTTCATACACGCTTCCATGTCAGACACTGTTCTGTCAGACTTCCCCTCTGCTGCCATTTGTCACACAGCAACAACACGTAATGGGACACTGGGGAGAAGGTTCAACCTCTACTGCCATAAAGCCAACAACTGCCTCTGATGTCATGGGCCAACATAATAAAATAATAAAACAGAACACATTTCTTTCAGAGCAACCCTCATATTTCAAGAACTAGTTTACAGGAGGTGAATCAAAGAGTAACCATTCTTTGGCAAATCCTATTAAAAAAAAAAAAAAGTATATGTATGCAAAAGTACAGGGTATTTAGTCTATGCTTATTTTTCTCATAAATCCAGCAAACAAATGTTACAATCCATTATGTCTGCACTACACTGAAGAGCCATTCAGTGCATCTTCACAGCCTATTCTGGGACACTGATCCTATATTTGGTTATGCTGATTTTACACTAAGAGGAAAAGAGAGTTACTGTCCAGTTACATCAGTGTAAGCAAATGCTCTGCAGTGTCCCTCTAAAGTCAAACTTTGTCAGTGTGCAGAAACAGACAAGATCAGCATAGGAAACTACAAGAGTGAAGGGAGGGAATGAAATGAGTACTAAAATAAATTCAGAGAAAGTAAAAACTATTCCTTTTTTTTGGACACAGTGTCAGTCTCCCATTCCAGAACTGTTAGATATGACAGTGAAGAAAAACAAAGACAGGATAAGAAGAAATGAAATTACAGAAAACAGTATTTGACATCAAATATATGATATGTCAAAGATATGCAAGCAAAAATCTCTTACTGTTTCCAATGAAAATTAAGAGCAAATATATATTGAAAACTAAATGCTTACCTGATAGAATATATTGGATTCCTCCCCAATAGCATGAGCTTCAGTGTTTGCTGTGATCCTGCTAGTAAGCTAGCAAATGCAGTGAGATCCCAAATGTACAGCTTTGTTTTAAAACCAGGAATCAGATCCTTACGTTCAGTTAGCAGTGGTGACTGCTTGACCTGAACTTCTTCAACTGACTGGTAATCCTATTCATCAAGTTAATTTAAAACACTTCTACCTATTTCAACAGACCTGAACAAACCTATGTGCATGTTGATAATTCCTTCTGCACAAGTAAATGTGCCACACACAAGTCAGTGTCCCTACAAGAATGGTTATAGTGTTATATTCTTGCCTAACCATATTTTATTCATGCAAGGATTTACAGTTTTCCATCAATCAAGTCCCAGAAGGTTTTCTTCCAGAAAGCAGAGCAGATGACCTGAGTCACCACAACACACAGCAATGAAACAAGGTGTTGGAGGGAATAGGAGAGGGGTTGTTCATTTTAAGCAAAGTGTCATAAAAAATAAATTAGGAAAATCCAAAGTGTTTTTAAATAAATAAATTATCATCAACCTTCAGAGGAAGACTCTTTAAAAATGCAGCAGCCTCAAGTATTAAAAATGCATGGAAGCAAAATGATTCAAGTTGCTTTGATGCTTATGGGGAAACTAACAAAAACATTGGATTCAGACTGTTTTCCCACTGATCTGATAATAGGATTCTCTTTTTTTTTTTTTTTTAATACATATATTTATTCCAATTACTGCTGTTTTGCTTTGCATGAAAGCCAGACCTTTGCTGCTTGTTACTAAAGCTATTTCCTGCCTGAAAACAGTCTCCTATAGGTGAGCCTTAAATAGCAAACTATCATTAAAAGTGGAAGATGATGGCAAAAACATCAGATGATACCAGAGCAACTGATATGGATGCTCAAATGACACAGAGAAACAAGAAGTATGGCACAAGTTTCTCGATAAAGTTATGGGTAGCTAAGCATCAAGAGCACATAAAAAAGATCCTATTTTTTATGCAAATACCCTCTGTCATTGCTGGGTGAAATCTGACATCTCAGTAGAGAGTCAATATGCTTTCTTCTATTGCCTACTCCATCTTAAAATACAGTGTTTGAACTTAGAAGTGCAAAAGGAAATCAACAAGGGCAGACAAGCTTTGAGTCATACAGGACTATTCCTACTGCAGAAGGACAAAAGGATGCAGTTCTCAAAGCTGTGAACACATGCTCAAGTTCTTGTAGCACATCAGGGCTTACAACCAAAATATTCACAAATCAGTCAATGCTTTATCACCAGTCTCTGACTTCAGGCTCTACCTCCCAAGACCAAGAAACTAATTGCTTCCACTTCCTGAAAAGTTGGATCTGACTCAGCTGGAAGTGAGCAGGAGGGAAAATTTATCTCTAATCTGCAACTATAATGTTTCAGGTTTGAAAAGCAAAATGGAATAGGGAAAAAAAAAAAAAAAATGCTGCCTGCTAACAATACACAAACACACTTCAGGCCATAACCATAGCAAACATGTTAAGAAATTGCTCTACAAAAATGTTCTCTCAGTGCTGCTACAACTGTCCCTGTAGTGTGGTATTCCACTTCTACTTGAAAGCTCTGCCTTTAGAGCTGCAACACACTTCTTTTCATTTTTCTGCTAGCTTGGATGGGGACCATTGGTAAACAAAAAGACCACAGTCTCTGAAAAAAAAAAACAAACCACATCAACTCATCAGATCACCTAGGCTGGAAGAGACCTTCAAGACCAACCATCAACTTGACCTATTGCGTCCCAACACACATGTCCCTTAGTGCCACATGTCTTTTAAAAATCTTGAGGGACGGGGACTCCACCACTCTCCTGGGCAGCCCATTCCAATGCTTTCCATGAAAAAATTCTTCCTAATGTCAAATCTAAACGTTACTTGGTAAGACACCAATTTCCTTGCGTTCTACCACTTATCACCTGAGAGAAGAGACCCATCTTACTTCAGCTGCTTTCAGGCAGTTGTAGATGAGGGCTCCCCTCAGCTTCTTGTTCTCCAAAATAAACAACCTCTATTCCCTCAGCCACTTCTCACAAATCTAGTTTTCTAGTCTCTTCACCAGTTTCTTTACTCTTCTCTGCAAGCTCTATTCTCTTAGAAAAACACTCTAGTTCAAGGCCTACACCAACACCAAACAGTGCTTTGAAGCAAACAGAAAAGACCTTGTTTGTTCAATAACAGTATAAAATTGAATATGGTCTTTTAATATTATTTTTCATGCCAGGATTATACATTCTTCCTATCAATCAGCATCTTTCTACAGCTTTCTTTGCTTTTAGAGGCTAAAACCAATGAGTGGTAAAAGTCTATGCTAAAGACTCTCATATAATTCTGATGATATCCTCAAAATCTAAGATCTAATTCTCTTTCTTCTATATCCAAATAAAAATGACTTTGAACGAATATCAGATTGTCACCATTCTGAAGCACAATGAGAGTTTGAGGTTTGTTTTTGTGTTTGTTTTTAAATATGCATGACATTTTGTAGTGGAGAAGTGCATACAGTACCTGTTGTTACGCTTATGTGATTCTTTAAAAAGTTTTCATAAAGACAACAGGTTACCAGTGAAAAATAACATCAGCTCATCAGGTTCTTCAGGCGTTCTTCTGCAAAGCTATGAAATAACAGAGACCTAACACAAAATTTTCACGTACAATCACCATGAAGTCTTCCCTCCTCCCCACAGCTTCATATTCTACCCAACCCCTCAATTTCAGAAGACATTTTTTAAAAAAAGAAGCAAGAAAAAGAAAAAAAAAAGAAAAACAGCTTATAAAACCACAAAGAAAATAAAGTTATTTTAATATATATATAAAGAGAACAAAATGAAACTTGAGGGAAAACTTACTGGCGTTACAGTTTATCCTGATACAGTCTAGATGGGGAAAAATAAATGAAAGATGAAATTGCATCCTTCAAGGTAACAGCTGCAGACATCCAAAAACAATCAGTCCACCCTTCCGGGGACAGACACACGCAAAGAGATGTGGCCATTTTATATTTATATACAGTCTGTACAAGTTCAGGAGTGGATGTATATGTATAGTATATTCTACATAAATATTTGTTACATAAATATATATATATACGTAAACATATATATACACACATATGTATAGAGAGATATACCAGTATACATACATATCCACACTTAACATTTTATTTTTATAGAAGACTATGCATCTAAGAGTATCTTCTACTCCAGACCATGAACTGATGTGAATTACAAGTAAAAAAATTGACAATTAAGCACAAAAAAATTCTCCCTTAAAATGCAAATCATACTCCAGTGTAATTTCTCTTTTTAAAAACCTTTAGCAATTTCTCTAAGAAGCTTGCAGTTTGAAGTCAACCTTTACACTTGGATTCTTTTGAATTAGTTTGTATTGTTATTGCATAAATACACCATCTGTCCAACACAGAATACCTGTAGAATCAGTCTATGAGATTTGTTGGTGCAATATTTAACTCTTTCCAGCTCTCCCAAAGACAGACCCTCTACTCATGTCCCCTCGTGCCAGCCCAGAACACTTTTTAGTATGTGCACAGGCACATTTAGCACTGTCCATTCAGGTGAGGAAAGGGTTAATATACTGCCCAGTTGTGTCCTGTCATAAAATGGCCACTTGCAAACAGCTAACCGCACGAACGCCCAGCCCAGATTTCAGCTAGTTCTGGAGTTTGGGAATACTATTTTTTTTTTTTTTTTAATTTTTATTTTTTTTAACTTGGTGAGGGACATGGAGAATTCTTTCAAAGGTTCCCAGCACTGCCAGTTCCTCAAAGCCCAACCTCGCCTTACTGCCTGAATGCTAAGATTGAAAAGAATGCTCATAACATTCAGGGAGAAGATGAAATGGGCAGTGAAGTGGCAGATCTGTGAACCTTTGCTCACCCTGTTTCATTCAGAGGTTATGGACAAGGGAGGGAGGAGAAGGGGTATATGGAAATTAAAACAGAGTTATGGTTGTAGAGCCTAATAAATAGTAATTGAAAAACTGCACAAGAAAAATAACTGGAGGTGGGGGAGCCTGAGCTAGAGGGCTTCTGAGCATTGCTTCTTTAATTTTACACATTAATGCTCAGCATATCTCAGGATATGACCCATAGTATCCTACTTACAGCCTTGTGAACAACTTTTACTGTACGGTCCAATGTGGTTGAAAGCTATTGTATCGGTGCTATTCTGGGTGATGCTGACCTTCTCTTGGGAAATCAGGACAGAAATAACAGCACCGTGATTCTAGACACCCAGATTACCAAGGTTTTACCAGCAAAGATGGTTGTATGTATTACAGAGATATGGCCCAGAGTGATTATATAGAATGGCAGAGAAATAAAAAGCAGTTTGCTTTTAACTGGGCCAATTCTGTGTTTATTCAGACAATTATTATAAAAATAGGAAAATTATTTCAGCAGCTGAAACTAAGTGCAATCTTAGAAGATGAGAAAGAGTAAGGATCTATAAATAAAGATTCATAATAAGTTAAGGGTATACCAATCAGGAACAGCATAGCCATAAAGCATCTGTTTTCAACCAGAACTTCCCTTGAGAAAATCTGGGTTTGGTTTTGTGCGATTAGGTTTGTCATGTGTCGTCAACCGCAACAGAAAAGTGGGAGCAAACAGCCCTGGAGCAATTGGTACGATCACCATACGGCGGTGGCTATATCCCATATAGCAGCTAGATGGGTTAAGGGGAGCTCTTACGTGTACGCTGGAAAATCAGCTACCCTTGCCTCTACAACCTGAAAGAGAGTGAGTGAGAGAGACTTCAGAACCTCACTGCAAGTGAATGCATCACGGCAGATAGAGCTAGAAGGGGAAAATTATTTATGGGCTAAACAGTTAAGTGTGCTGTAAAGGGAAACATGGCTGGTCCTCAGCAACATTCATCAAATTTAGAAACTAAAACCATTGTTGTGGTTCTGATCTCTGCAGAGAAGTTTTGCTTTTTTTTGTTTGTTTGTTTTTTTATGCAATACTGAAACAACTACATGCCCTAGAACTTCCCTCCTAAGTCACTGGCTGTTCTGAGTGAAGGGATTGGTGTCTTACACTGAAAATCAGTGTAGCCCTTATCCTGACTGGTAGATTTCAATTTCAAAGGATAATGAGACCAGGCCACCGAGGGCATGCCCCTGACAACTATCATGGTACTATCTGATCACCAGACTCTGCAATACCACAAAATAAAGCGCGAGGAAAAAAACACCTGAGCTTGCTCCAGAAGAATCAATTCCTGAACCAGCCTTGGCCCAGCTAGGTCAGCAGGATCTTGCTTGGCAGCTAAGCTCCTATATCTACCTGTGGTACTACACCAGCACTGCCACACTCTCCTGCACCTGGGCTAACACTGATGCACTCTGCCACAAAGACTCTCAATCCACCACACTACTTATCTCTACAAAGCACTTTCTTACACCAAGTAGATGTATTCTAAGATCCAATGCCCTTTTCATTTACAAATGGAAGTTAGTAAAGGTGCTGTATTCCAATACCATGGCAATTGCCAGAAGAGAAGAAACTAGAATATCTAGGGAGCCATCTGGTTAACAGGCCTTCAAGAATTGAAAGCACTTTGTAGAGAAAGACATTAAGTATTGCTGTCAGGCAAGCTATGGAAGCTGCAGTTGCCCAGAAGTTCTGGAAAAAAATGAACTAAAATGAATCTCAAGTCAGTCACTGAAAAGAGAGGCATTAAAAGCCAAACGTGCTACACTGAAAGAACAAGCACAATATTTTCTATTTCCTTAATCCTGATCCTTGCCCAAAGCAACAACAAAGTTACAATCATTAATACATGAAACTGTTTTTTCCTTCTTACATCAGTTTTTAGAAATGAAGGAAACACTTGGTTTCCTCTAAATCAGTAGAACACTACAAAAGCCAAAGCTAAGGGTGCTTTCCCTTAGCTGACAGTAAGGGGCAGGGTTCATGCTCAGCAGCTGCAGAATTGAGGAACAATTAAGAGGACTGCTCGAGAGTCCCCCAGCAGTGCAGTAAGACTTTTGATAATTATCATCTCTCCTGCAGGCTCTCAGCATAGTTATCAGCTTCTACTGATGTGATTTACTTTGTTAGGTATGTTGTATTCCTGACTTAAAAAAAAGTTTCCTTTTCTCTGGACTTCAAAGATGAGTGTGCCTAAACAGCTGTAAATCCAGTAAGCAGCCAGTCCTACCACTGAATGAGATGTTTACAGGACAGTCATAAAGTAACTTCATTTTTGTAAGGACATGGGAGCAGGATGACCTGAAAAGATCTTATACAGTTACTTCCTGCAATTGTTATTCCTAGTGTAAATCAGATGCTGCTTTCTCGGTGCATGGATGCTTAGGTTTTCCAGAGCACATCACAAGGAAACTGGGAAAAAGACTCTCTCCTTGCAAAAAGGTTGAATAGCTTCACTCCAGCTAACTAATGTTAAAGATTCACTGTTTGAATAGCATCAGTAGCAGACTAATGAAGTCTCCAGTAATTGCATCGGTGTTTCTTACCACTGCTCTGTATCTTTGTGCCACAGAATGGTGATATTTCCATTATCTGCAATTTCTGAGGCCCCAGCCTGTCTTTTTCCTTGAATCCATCACCTTTGCTGTGGGAGGATAAAGTGTTTGCTCTTTTTGAAGAGCATCCATATGTGGTTATGGAAGAGCACTTCAAAGTAAGGCTAGAACAAGAAAGATGATCAGGGCCTGACAATTTCTGTTCACTTTAGGTTATCCCCTGTGGGGAACTCATACGAGGCCCTGTGCACTCTTCCTCTATGCTACAATGCAGCTCTTTGTCTCTCTTACTTCTCAGACTGTGCACCCACCTGTTAGTGGGAAGACAACAGATATTTTTTTCCCCATCTATTACAATAAAAAATATACCAAAAGTCACTGTATGGGTTGATTATTAAAAAAAAAGCACGTCTAGGTATACATTTGCACATCTGCATGCACAACCTGCACAAAAGGAAATTTGGTGTAAAAGTTCACGTATGTTTAAAAAAGAAAAACAGAAAACACGTTTGCTCCCTCTTTATATATGAATTATAAAAATCTGTACATTTTGGAAAGACAAAGATGTCTTTGAAAACCCTAAGGAGAAAAGGTAGGAGACAGGCATAGCCACATTTGTTTGCAGGAGAACTCAGATTAACAGGTTGTAGGCAGAATTTATTCTGGTCACCAGTGCCCTGAAGCTGAGTCTAGCAAGAAGAAACAAAACTGAAATATTCTTTAACAAAAGTCAGTGAAACTATAATCTTGTCATTCACAATGGGAGGAAAAAAAAGTGAAGGTGCATCTCTCTACTGGACCAGCCATTTCTTTCCCTTTATGCAAATCTCAGCATCTCAGCTTGGGAAATGATTCCCAAGCACGTTCCAAGCCATTATTTGCTTCATCTCTCTCTCTCACTCCTTTCACTGTACACTCATTTCCTCAGAATCCTTATCAACAAAAGTGAGATCTACATCATATTTGGACTTCTATTCTTCACACAACAAACAAACTACTGTGAAACTTGCTGTCGATATGCAGACTGGACTGCCTCAGGGACTGACATGGGAAAGGTCTTTAACAACTTCCTCACTCCTCTTTCATAGAGAATTATTCACCACTGCTCTTATCCCTCCTACCTTCTACAGCAAGCCTCCATGCCCACCCATGCCTGCTCTACAATATATCCCCCTGGCTGAAGCCGGGACAACACTGTGTGTTGAGGAGATGGTGGGATATGCCAGCCACTGCAGGCTGCTCTGTACACTCTGTTCTCAGGGCTGTTTGCTGTGCGGGCCGCAGGCTTCAGGCCTTTGAAGGGTTGAATACCATCTTTTGATTTACTATGGCTGATGGGGTATGGGAAAGCTTTACAACTGAAATACATAGAAGAGTTAAAAAAATAATAATTAAAAAAAAAAGAAAGAAAATAAAAAACAACACAGGAAAGACCTATATAACCACACAAATGACAAGTAATCAAATGGAATAGATCAAAGAAGAAAGAGACAATTCTTAGGAATAGTTTTAAATGACTTATAAGAAAAGCACAATTGTATAACTCACCACTCAAAACAGTCTCTGTTTACACACACGTCATTGGTTAGACGCTCAGGAGGATGGTGACATGCAGATAGTCAGCACCAAGCATGATCAGCTTCAGAGGGTGTTCCTAACACTTCTCACCAGTAAGAGGATTTTGGCAGGATCAAACGGTGAAGAGTTGGTTCTTATTTGAGACATTTTAGCTATAATCAGTCTCCTTAAAGAGTCAGGTGTGACTTCCAGTAAAAAACAGAATTTAAGTGGCTCTGTTAAGGTCATTCCTCCTTAAACTCTCTTTCTCCAACAGCAAGGTAACATTGCTGTTTTGAAGGCAGGAAAGTCCCGACTAAAGGAAAACACCTTAGATTTGCAGCACTTCTTTGCACAATGACTCAGCATTCTTACAATAAGTTGAAACAGTGTGAGATCAGTGTCAGTGCTGTTTCTGTTTGAGAAGCTACTATCATAGTTGAAACTGACCTATTTCTTCTGCCTGCTACTTGCTGAGTATAGATCTGTTCCTAGGCTAGCTGGACACTCAGTGGTGATTTAAACTTTCCCAACTGAGCTAAGAAGAGCAAGCATATGTATTCCAAACAGAAACCATACGACATAGGTTTTTTTTGTTTGCTTGTTTTTGCCTTTTCTATTTTATTTTCTTTTAATAATTTGTTTGCTTTTGCCTTTTCTATTTTATTTTCTTTTCATAAGACAAAACAAGTTTCCATAACCCTTTGGACAGAGACTATTATTAATAAATATGAACTTGCTTAAATGCATCTTCTCTTCTTTACTCTCCTAATCCAAAAGCTGATGCTACAGTCTTATGAGAGATTTAAAGCAAAAAAAAAAAAAAAAACACAAAAAAACCCACAAAACTAGATGTAAGTTTTTAAAACAAGCTGGCCACTTACTGGACAACGTATTTCCCAGGTAAGGATAAGAAACCTTAAAATCATCACTCAAACTCAACTGTGGCACAGAAAGTCCTTGATAAATTTATAATATCTACCTAGGATACGAAAAACAAGAGCCATTACTACAGGTATGGGTAAAAAACACTGCCGCACTCTACAAAATCACTACACTACACAGTTTGCTCCTGATATCAACATAGTGGGACTTTCATGATCCTGATGTTGTTAGCTCAAAATAATGTGGAATAACCTTTTGGGATAGGGGGATGCACTTTCATTACTGTTGCCTTTATTTTAACAAAGACACTATCAAAAGATACACGCTTTTTTTCTAGATACTAAAAGCTCTAAAGGCTGAAAGATAAACTAATTATGAAATAGAAATAATTTGTAGTTTAGCAAAATAGAATATTTAAGATCAAGTTGTAGCAAACATTGTCAAATTCTGTAAAAGGTTTAGGATTCACAAGACTTCTGCTTGCCACCGTATCCATTTTGCTCAATTCTCACATTTGGCTTTGACTGTTTTGAGTGATGCTAAATGAATGAGGGATGTAACTGATCAAAAGATGGACCAAGCAGCATGTCTCACACAGAGCTCACCAGTCCCAGACCAAGAAAGGAAACTTAAAAACTTAGACTTTAAAACCAACACCGTTCATAACAAAGAACTAACAGCAAATCTCCATGCAGCAATACAAGTAAGAATTAATCTCCACAATAGAATATAATTATGAAGGTCTCAGCAGCTATTTTAGTGATCAATCCAATCAAACCAACAAAAATTAAACAAAATAATTTTAAAAACCACTAACCACAAGCCCAAACTAAGAGTGAAGGCAGTGGGAGGTTTTTATACGATACCTAAGTTGACCATAAGTTTGACACGGCCTCCATCCAGCTCCAGACGTAGAGTGTCAGCAGAATCTCGTGAGGTGGTTGCCATCAACAGCCCATAGGCGCGCTGGGACATGAAACGGAAGGACACATCTTCTGCCTCAGTATGCATGACCATGGGCATGATGATCTTCATGTACATGCTGCCATCATAGCTCAAGATAGAGGCCTCTGTAAGGAATCAGTAAACAATTTCAAAAAAAAATGAAAATAAGTTACATTTCTACATGATCTCCATCCCTGAGGAAACCTGACATCTATTACAGAGCACTGTGTTTACAGACACTTGCCACACACTCCAGGAACGTACATCACTCTGGGGTAAAACAGAGCTACTGTTCAGCTGCATCCGGCAACTCTACCTAACAAGTATAAGCAGGAAAAATAAAGATAAATGTGTTAGCTCTGGGCCCTTTGGAGATAAAGAGGTAAGACAGACTCCATTTTTCACATCTTCCAGAAAATGAGATCTTCTCCATTAGTCCAGCCTATCCTAGCATATCACCTTTTGGAGTGAGTAGTTCAAACACTGCTCCTAAGGCATTTAGTCTTGCCATAGAAAATGCTGTCTCTATTTCTGGTGCTCTTAAGTTGTTGCTTATTCAGCAAGGAATTTCATTCCATTGTTGGGACTTTAAAGGAAAAGAGAAACCATATACAGTTATAGTCCGTGGCAACACAGTCCCTCAACAATCAATCTTATATGCAAACCTTGTACAATAGTAGCATCTAGAAAGCTGCTCATGGCCTAAATAGGCAAATCAGACAAGAGGTATACAAAACAAGCAAGAGAGAATTAAGTCCTGTATTTGTTCCATTGTTTCTGGAGGTAGAATTTCATTTATCAAATTAAGCAAGCCCAGCCATTAAATATGAATTATCATTAATATAGGACCTATAAAATTCTCACAGGAGAGAATTTATTTTAGAGAAGTGAAAAAAAGCCCCACATAATTAGAAGTAGCAGAATGAAAAGGAACATACAACATCTAAAGCAGGAAAGTGAAAATATGTTTCCAAAGTTCAAGTTAGACTAAGAAGAGCTTCTAGAGGTACACATTATTCAAGAATAATGAAACGTTGGTCATAGGAAATGCTATTTAATAGTGAGTCCATAGATCCATCCTACTTGTAATCACTTGATCTTTTTTCAGAGTTTTGTTGTAACCTGGCAGACAAATATCTGCAAGCATGAAACAGATTTCCTAACAGTTTTTCCCACACCAGGTTTGTACTATTTTGTGGGAGCTTTTCCTCCTCCTTACTAACAATATTTCTGGAGCTCTGCTGTCACAACTGGTGGCAGTGCAATTGCAAATGATAAAAAGAACAAATCAAAATCCGCATCAAGTTAAAGTGTCATTCAAACATTGGAAATGGCAGGAGATGGAGGCAGAACAAAAGGCAGGGGTGTGTGAGGGGGAAAAGGAATGATATTAAGTTTTTCTGTCCCCTCCGAAGATGTCAAAGAAAATTGAGTTTAGTGGGAAAGGAGTTTCAATAGTTAATGCTCTCTATTTGTTCAGGACTTTGCCTGTGGAAACTGAAAGTCTTCTCTGAAGGAGTAAAGTCTTGTGAAAGAAGTGCAGAAACCAGTATGGCATGGCAATCATTGTTTCAGTCTGTGCATATGCTCTAAAGCACTTCTACCAGCAAAATTTACAAATCTGCATAAATATATTAATGTATGAATCAGAGCATCCCTTTTCCCCAGAACCATTTCCTACCAAAGGCAGATCAGTAGATTACTCCATGTAAGACTTTTACAACAAAGTTATGAATAAAAATCCCAGAGGTAGAAAAAAAAGACTGATTTAAACTCCCGAGGCACATGAAGGGATTACTCTGTAAAGCACTCTTACCTAGATTCTCACCAGTTTCCCTAACTACACAAGGAAAGAAAACACAGTATCAACTGAGACAACAAATATTTGGAATATAGATGTTCTTTTTAGACATTTTCATTTTTCACATCATCCGCTGACCCCCTCATGCCGATGGGACTGGAACTTTTAGAGGGAAACAGTAAGCTTATTAGAGCTAACTCTTATAGTCCTCTCAAGGCCTAAATGTTTGGTGCTGGAGTAGGAGAGTTGGACAGGAAAATGAAGAACATGTCAATTTCTTCCAAGTCCATGCTGGAAAGGATTCACAGTGGCTAGAAATAGACATGCAGTGTGGTAATAAATATGCAAAAGAAGTGGTAAACAATTATATGGTTACAAAACATTTGATGGGGATCACTGTGGTTGGGCTGGTGCAACAACCCATCATACTAATATACGGCATGCAGCACCTCCACTGGTCATCGGACATACAAGCTCATTAAGAAGAAAACTTCTCTGTGAGCACCATTAAAATAATATGGCTGTGAACAACATTTTTATTCACCAGTGTTCTGCGCTGCATTCCACACACACTGTCATGGTCTGTGTGCACAAAGTGCTTTACATGCAACACCCACTCAGCCATACGTACACCTTCTGGGTACCAGCTGTCAGTGTTGCCCAAGGGACTCACATCTTCACTTGGCCAAGAAACAGAATGGGAAAGAAAGATTTTTTTTTCTACATAGGGGGAAAGGTTTCCTACTTTTCAAAGTGCAATTCTCTCCCCCCTCTCGCCTGCAACTCTTTCTTGCCACCCACAGCTGCAAGCTGGAACCAAATGTACTGTACATTATACGTATACTCAAAGTCAACGCGTATGTACACACAAACCCCTCTTTGGCTCTCTCTCCTCTGTGTGGATTGTATTAGAAAATGCAGTCAAGCATGAAATGGCTCTTTTGATGCCTTCAGCTCAGATGTGCCTTGCATGAAAAAGTTGCATGCCCTAGCACCTGAACAGCTGTGGGAAAGGGATTGGAGAGTATCAGGACCATGAGTGGGAGTCGCTGACACAAGCACCTCAGCTCTGCTGCTTTCTTGTTCACAGAGCCATACCTTCGGTGCTTCAGAAATATACATGCTTTTTTTCTGCAGACACCGTAAGACAACAAATCAAAAGAGTAGTAATAATGACTCTCTTCTAAAATAACTCACTTGTGCCCTTCAGGTCCACTGATTCCACTGACAGAAAATTACTGTCCATAGACAAGAAATGTGAACTGTTACTATATTTGTGTAAGACTAATATGAAGAACACCCAGAATTGCTGAAGATGGCACAAAAGTCTAGAACCTAATGTTCTGAGTAGCTTCTGAATTAAAATCTGAACCCAAAAACATCAGGGGAAAAAAGAAAAAGAAAGAAAACCACTGATGCCTAAATTAACCCCAGATTCAAATTCTATAAGCGTGGCTTGTACTTGGAATGAATTACACAGTGAGATAAAGCAGGAAGAGGCCCAAGGGAAAAATGTAGTGTAGGAGGCAAAAAAGATCTCATACTGAGCAAAATCTCTTCTTCCCACCTCCTGAACTCCTTGCTTGCTCTTCTAGGCATCCTTTCCTAAGCTCTGCCCACAGCATTCTGTGTATGGAATGCAGAGGACCCAAGGGTTCTCAGTATAGTTCCAGTCACCACACTAACAGCCATGTCAGTTTAGAATTAATAGAGACAAACCAGACAGAGGAAAGCTGAAAGTAAATTTCCAATTGGAATCGATAATCAAAATTAATTTAAAAATCAAGACAGTGTTTCAGTTGATATTCAGTAGTACCCTAAATCAGGTATTACTTCAGTTTAAGTTAATGTCTCTTCTCTGACCAATCTGATACAAATATAGCTCTGCACTGAATCCTTGCAACAACTATGCAGATAAAATCAAATAGCCTGAAATAGTTGAAACAGTCCCTATGCAACCATGTGAGAAGATGAGCTTCTGCCCTTGTGTTTGCCCTCTGCTGACCTGAGCCTGTCCCAGTTCAGACTACCTAAGCACGTGACATCTTTTAAATGTAAGAAATTTCATTCTCACCTTACAAGTCTTCACCATCTGAAGTATCTGTAAGCATTTTCAGCACACCTCCTTGCAAGCAGAGCTTTCTTTCTAACTGTAAGAATAGTCCTTCAGAGGGGGGTATTGCTTAGTAGCAATGACAGAAATAAATCATCTCTCCTTGTCCTAACAGCAGTCCCCAAAACTCAAGGATGGCACATTATCGCTAAGCAACACATACAGAAAATCTGCTGATGATTGAATGTAACCTGGCAACAACTAAGTGACCTCAGTTCTCCTGTGCTGGCAACTTTTGCCTGAAAACAGGCATCCATTTGATTGTCTTCAGCCAACTGCAGCAAAAAAATTGTAACACTTCCGTACAGCACCATAAATACAAGCAGCAGTTAGTTATTCAAGTTAAAATATATGCACATTCCTTCCACCTGTCCACTTTCAGGGTAGCAATATGCAGCACAAAAGATTTCACCCATGTTGCAGGGACCTGCAGTATAGACAAAAAGATCTAGAGCTGCATTTATCAGATCTCAAAGCCAGAAGCTTTATTGCCATTAGGTTGGAGATGGAAAGAGGAAGAAACCAGGTGCTAGTTCAAAACTGCCCTGACATAATGCCAGAGATCTGTGAAAATCGATATGTTATTAGGAGCAATTAGCTTCCCAGTCTTGTGCTCTGAGACCCTGCCAGCTTTAATTTTGCACTTAGCATCCAAAGGAGCAATTTACTGCTGCTTCCCCACAAAGCCCTGCATAAACATTCTAGGGAGGTGGCAACAGGCATATTCTTGCAATACAGAGATAGAAAAATATTCAATATCTCTTCACAATCTTTCTCTTGGTTTCTAACCTTTCTCCTATATTAATCTCCATTCTTTTTGGCTTTCCATCCTTTTCAGCCTTCCCATAGTGCCTTGTTCTTCCTTGTGGGTTCCCCCTTGTCTCCCAAACTAAAAAAGAGCTTTCTTTTTTCTGGAAGTCTCCAAAAAGATGACCGTGAAAGAATAAGGAAAAAACACCTCCTCTTCATTAAAAGTTCAGCTGAAATGATTAATGACAGTAAATCAGGGCACACTGTGCATTCCTCGTACAGTTGCATTTAGGAGTCGGCTGTTGCTCCCCATTCCCACGGAGCAGGGCTTCTACAGAAAAGCATTAGCAGTTGGAGAGGCATAATAGCAAGGACCAAGAGCGGAAAAGAAGAGGTATGTTAGTTCAAAACTACCGGAAATACAGACGACACAATACCACTTTCCTGCAAAAAAATTCAAATATTCTTCGAGATTTCCTTTAAGAAAGAGAGCCAGAGCTTTCTATCCACAAGCAGAAAAAGCTTTCCAATGAGTATGCAGCACACCTCTTTCCATTCCCATGCAAACATCAGTTTTTTCATATACCTGCTAGGAGACACATGGCCGCAAATAAAAACAGCCTTGATTATTCGAAAATCAACATAATACTTAAAACCCGCAACAAACAAACCCACACAACTGAAAGAAAAAAAGGCCTAAAAACCCCACAATTCTCAGTAGATTCCTGTCTAAGTAGATTCCATACAGACAAGTTTCAATAAGCCAAGCCCTTGGACTGAGAATGTACATTCCTGAATGACCTGGGGGATGCATGTTTTATGACCTGGCATAATTTGGACGAAGCTACAACAAAGTTTGTGTCACATGGATTTTAAAATACAAGCTAGTTTAATACGAGCTATAAAAAATGAACAGTTGAAAACATCTCTTTATAAATTATTTTTACACTGAAAAAATTTCTTCTGTATTTCAATTTTCTGTGTTTTACCTGCTCTTACTGCTAGGACTGCAGAACGAGGAGCACTAGGACAGAATGGTTCTATTTACAGAACATACAGCTGTGCTTGAATCACCCTTAAGACTGAACCTACATGCTATCCATACCCACTTGTAAAAGCAGCATAGCATTCAGTCAGTCTCTTGGTGCCAGCATATTGAGTGGGGTGTCCTGAGCAGGCTTGCTAGATGGTTGCCCCACCACACTGCTAACTCAGTACCTGCTGGTCATCCACAAGGAAACCACAGTTTTTATAAGTTGGTAGGTCAAGAAGCAGGACTCAGTTACAGCTACTCACAACCACCCATCTCCAATGGGAGATCATTAAGCCAGAGAAAAAGCTAGCCAAGATCTGTCCATACACTTTTCCATTAACCTCTAGCAGGTCCCATCTGTTTCATCAGATGGAAAGAAAGACTTCCAGAAATGTCCCCGTACACTCACAGAAAACACACGGAGGTACAGAGATTCTGGGGGCCTAACCCACCTGCTCAAACTCTGCACCAAGAACAGGAAGAGTTTCGACTTAGTTCAGTGTCAAGAAAAACATTTTTAGTTGTATCTTACAAACTTCAAGGAAATTATCTTAACAGACATTCCCATTCAGCAAAAAGCACAATAAATTACCATCATCCAAAACAATCACCAAAAGGCACAAAAAGCAAGGCTTGATCCCACAGCTGCAAGGTTTGTTTCCTCAAGAACTGAGTGCAGGAGCTTATTTTAAAGTACGCAGCCTTCCTGCATAATAGATTAAGAAAGAAAACAGAGTTTTGCCTAAGTGGAAACAATGGAAGTTTTGGGAGCAAGAATATAATCATTTAGGCTGCAATCTTACTATGACACAAGAGTTAATGCTCCTATTTTTGTGGAAAAAAATGTAATGGGAATTTTTATACTCACAGGCAGTTATGACTTTGGATGTCACACAGGAGCAAGAGCAGGATTTCTCCCTGGAAGCCAGGAGCCATGTGAAACCTGACAGGCCTGCAGATGGTGGCCAGGTCCAATCAAGGCAGCGTCATTGCAGTATGGGAGGTCCAAGGTCCAGTTGGGAGGTCTATCAGCTAGTCAGACCCAGGCTCAAGTACAGTGACCACAGGGCAGGGCAACAGTGAAAGGGCCAGGACATAAGCAAAGCTGAGCAGGCCCACGGCCGTAGAGGCAGAGTGGCAGGGAGCTGGGGGTCTGGCCCTGCAGTGTCGTCCTTCCTGAGGCTGGGGCTGATGGCTCGGAGGCCAACATTTGGTCTTGAGCCTGTGCAGGGTGTGGGAAGCTCTGAGGGACTGAAACAGTGCCATGGCAGGGTAGCAGAGGCACCGGGGCAGGCAGCCCCTCAGGGCTCTGGTGGTATGGAGCCAGCAGTGCTTTAGTCCTTTTCCTCCCCTGGCCCAGAAAAGAAGCCCATGTCTGCTATATGCACAACAACACTTTTTCCAGCAAACTGGATTTTTCTTGAATGTCTCCCACAAAAGTGCCACAGATCTCACCCCATCTAGCCCGTCAAACAGGAATGAATAACTAGAAGGGATGTAAACGCAATTCACCAGCATTTGCAAGGACAGTAACAGAAAACAAAACAAAATATTCACCTAAAGGGAACCATTAGAAATAAGATGAAGTTTTATTAGTCTAGCAAAATTCACTGCAAATAGTACCACTAATCACCAACTGTAGGTTTATTGCACTAGCAAGAACAAAGCTGCTCTGCTTTAAAGATTTCAGCCTGCCAAGATGTCAATAACATCTGCATTAGCTATTATGCACTGAAAATTCATGAAGATAAAGCAGTTGTTAGAGACACAACACCAGAATTGTAAGGAACCTGGACTGTTTTTTCTGGTGCATAACTACCTCACAGATCAAAGTATTTTTGTAACATTAATCCCAATTTCTCTTTTCTTCAAATAAAGATTATTTTCCTAGTCTACTTTCCTATCTACTGTAAAGTAGATATTTATCTACTATCTAACTACTATCTACTTTACCTACTATCTACTACTATACTAAAGTAGATATTTATCTACTTTGCAGAAGGACCTTCATACACTGAAGCTCTGCATACCATTGATCCCAACTCCTCTAAAATGAATCCCATTCACTCAACAACTTCCAGTTTTTATTTTCTATAAGTTGCCTCTTCTGTTTCCCAGATTTACTTAGTTCAGTGATTTGTATATTACTGTCTTAAATTCAAAAACCCCAAATTTGAATAGTGCATGTCAGTTAAGACCAAATGAGCACTAAAAGTAGAATAATTACATAAGACAGCCTTATCAGTACAATGTGTACAAAACATTTCCAAATGAGCAGCAAACGAGAGAGATAATAGAGCAAGCTTCAAGGCATTCATCACATTTTCAGGGATGCAAGAATACTGGTGGAGCAGTAATAATAATTGTCACTTATAAGGCCATAGCTACAGACAAAAATTGCTAGCAAATGTTTTCATACACCAGATGACATCTGGATGAATATTTTTCATCAAATGCTTCTTTTCAAAATCTTGCAAAATGTATTGCACAGCATTATTTGAAACATTTCAAGACTTTCAACAAACACTTAAGTCTGAAAATAGCCTAGAAATGCTGGTGGGATAACATAAAATAAGAAGTTCCTGAAGAACATCTGAAGTACAAACCAAACCCATTTATTTACCTTGAAAGTCAGAACAGAATAAATATCCTATTTACCGTTTCCCTTGCAATACCACTGTTTCAGTGTTTCCTCCCTGTTTTAGTATGTTATTTCCTGTTTCCTAAGTTGTTTTTTCCAAACACAAGCAAAAACTTCAAATTTCTGTAGGAAAAATTACTACCTACATATCAATAAGGTAGAAGTAGAAGAGGTAAAAGAGGCAAATTAACAGCCCCAAGGTGTATCAAGGTGCAGGGTTTAGCACAAGTACTCTAATATTCTCTCCTCAGAGAAAAGAATTAACTCAGTTGATAAAGTTAAGACATCTAAATGACTGTAACAGCAGAAATTCTGATTATTTTTTTTTCAGAACTACCCCAAATTTTTTACACTAATCGAAAATGAACCACATGCTTTTCTAACTTAGTACTAAAATGAGGTTGTGTAATATCCAAATTGAGTAAAGTAGTCTGAGTCTTTAGCTCAAACTGGATAAAATCTCAAGAGTCTAAGTAAACCTGTGAAACTCCCATCATTAAGTGAGGAAAATCCCCTCATTAAGGGAGGAAATCAGGTATTCGACCACCTACAACAAAAAGTTCAGGGGAGACGATCTAAATTTTTAATTGATCCTGAGAAGACATATTTGGAGATGAGATTATAAAACCCCCTCCACTACTAGACCTCACAAGGCTTGGCACTCTGGTTCTTCACTTTGATGTAACTTCCTTAATGAATCAGCCTTTCAGCTCTTGATGCAAACTTGTGACTATCATATAGAGAAGGCTTACCAATTTCCATGAGCATCAGGATTGTTGTGTGCTTCCTCTCCTCCTGCCATGGTCACATACAGAAGAGGAGAAGCTAACTATGGGGGTGAGGTATTGTCATGTAGTGAATTAACAGTAAACAAACAAACAAACAAACAACCTTAATACATAATGAAAGATAAATGTTATCTGATAAACTTCACCTCTCCCTTCTTCAGGCTGCAAACATATAATCTGGGCTGTGAAGGAGCTGAAACAACACTGAGCAGCATAGTGGAAATATTTGCAGACAGAGACTGTAGCTTGTAAATGTTAGTGCTAGCCCTGGGAGGTGAAGAATGAGAGGCTGTATTGCCATACTAAAGATTGGCAGAGACGCGGGGGAACCAAGGAGAAGTACATGAGCTCTTCAAGCTTACTCCAAATGTCACTTTAACATTTACAAAGCTGTGTGCAACTGTTTGGGAAGAAATCTCTTGCAAGAAGGTTTAGAACAGAAGGATTGTTCTTCAAAGACTAGGAGTGTAATGGGGAAAGGGTAGAGAAATCTGCTACTAGAATGAGGGTCTGAGAGTTTACATTATATGAGTGACAGGGTTTAGAAAATTACGTGACTTCTCTTCAGCTCCAACAGCTCTCAGTCCTCTTTCACAGTACTGTCAAGCTTCATGAAGCGCATGATCACTATTTTTTCAGTATGTTCACCAAGAAAAAGGGATTATAGTGAACATGGAGCTTGCCTCATCTCAGAGGTATGCAGTATAAGAAAAAGGCAGAAGATGATTTGTAGTAAGGAGAATTACAGAAAATTAAAAGGAAAAAATTACACGTGGAAGGTGATTAAATACTAGGGAAGGCTGTGGAAATTCCACCACTGAAAATTTTCAAAACTCAACTGGAGACCTGAACAACCTATTCTACTCTTGATGCTGGCCCCACTTCAAATAGACAACTGCAATAGGCTTCCAGAAATCCCTTTCAACTAGGGTTATTCTGTGGCAAGTGCCGCAACGCACTGATTTTACTGGACACTGAAACATTTCAGAGATATCATACTACACCTGCAAATTAGTACTGATCCCTGAGCTAGAAAAGATTTTGCCTGTTGTATTATAATATTAATGGCAATGTTGCTTGCAGCACATTGTCATAACTGGAGAAACAGAAGATTTGAAGAAACAGGAGATTCAAAATGTGGTTCTCCTGCAGGCACTCTGTGTCCTTGGGTAAATATTTACCCCTGCTGAATTATCTCATCAGAGTTACAGTCAGAAGCATACTATGACAGACTAATATAATCCACCTCTTCTGTGCCTTCTGTCCTTTTGCCCACAAGCTGGTATGCTTTCACTGAACAAACTTCCAGCATCTCACACTGGCTCCTGAAGGTGAACTTAAAAGGCTTAATTTTCCCCATGAGGATTCTATGGGTCGTTCACAGTACTCAACTTATTTTCCCCAAATTTTCAGGAGATATGGGCTCTGCTATAAAATCCACAGATCTGGGAAACCCACTAGAAGGACAGTTATCATTAGCCTATCATCTTTGGAAAGGAAAGATATGGTATGAACTAAATGTGTTACTTCTTGTAAAAGAACAGTTAACCTCCCCTCAGTTGTGATTTTTGAAAATTATATTTTGCCTTTGGCTGTTGGCTTAAGCAATGTGCACAGCATAAACCAAACAATATTCAATTTTCTTTCTTCCTTTTTTTCATCTGACAGCCACTAAACCTCGAACTTGAGCAAGTCATGGAAGAAGTGCTTCAATAGGAAACTGAGCAGAGGGAAAATGTGGGTCTACAAACCACAGACTAAACTTGTCCACCAAAATCACACACCACAGTGTTTTTGAAAATGTAATTATTCTTCAACCTAGGAAATCTCAAATTTAAGAGGGGCCAGAAGTGAGAGTTCAAAGACAGCCACTCTGAATATACATAGGCTGATGATCAGAATAACTACTTATAACTAATGTAAGACCAACAGCTTAATAGAAAGAGGAACATCACAGCACTCAAAAGGGCTGGCAGTAGGTCATCTCTGGAGGAAGCTCAGTACAACAGAGCAGGTAGCAATTAGAAGGGTAACATTTAATATGGGATTTCAGACTAAATCTTCCAAACTTAGAACAGAAGATAAAATAAACAACATTTATAATAGTAGAACTTGTAGAAAGGTCCTTTCAGAGTCTTCTTATCTATTACAGAGCTGCTGCTTTCCCTAAAACCATTTGCAAAGCCACCAGTCTAGGGGAGATGCCTGAGAGCAATGGTGCAGCACAGAGAGTGCAGAAATGATGACACTAATTTACAGGGGTCCCACAGGCTCCATCCATTCCTATTCCTAATGAAGTCATCACCAGAGATACAACGGCCAGGGCTGCTTATCCAACTAATTACAACTACTGGCCAATTATTGCAACTATAATAAAGAGGAAAACAGAAGCAGAAACTAACAGTTGGCATGAGATGGCAGTTGATATTGCCAAGATCATGAAGGCCTAGGTAAGAGATGTAAGCGTGTAAATTTCACTAGCAGATATAAGAAATTAAGTCCTACTTTCAAGCAAATAACAGGCACTGCCTTTTGAAAATATGATCTCTTGCAGACCGAATTCTACTGTATGACTCTGGCACCTGCAAACAAATATGTTTATGTAGTAAAGTATTTTAAATTTTAAAAGGGAACAAAAAAAAGAGAATTGACATACACATGTATGGTGCTTCTGTACTGATGGCTACTCAATTTACCCAAAATTTCTTTGTTTGGATAGTTAGAGGAACATCCACAAGATATCCCTCTCTGACTGCAAACACAATCAAATGCAGTTAGTTCTCTTATAAAATCAGTGTTTCTTGGTAAGGACAGAGTTAGCAATTCATAGTCCAAAACACTGGCTATAATTATGCAAATTCATGTATTTATTCAACTGTTTACAAGCCTATCTCAAAATGCCTAGGGCTGTGGTGCAGCATCTTTGAAGTGCATAGACTAGCATTCAGAGAATGAGTTTACATAGAATAGCAGCCAGTCCAAACCCTCCATCCAGAACTCAAGGATTTAAATGTATAGAGAAGGGAGTTCCAGTAACCTTTTTCTTCTTGCCTGAGCTCCTAGAGCCTGCAATGATTGTAAAAGATGATAAATCCTACTTCTTGGGGAAGTTGTGAAGGTTTAGTCAGTGTCTGAGAATCCTGTGAGATCTTCAAGTCAAAAGAACTTTTGATGTATAAATTAAAACAGTAGTTGTGATCCTGAGGCCTTCATATTTCCTATTGTGTTGCCCATTTCATTCACTTCAAAGCTTGGGATAGCCATCAGAATACAATGAAGAGTGTCATGCTTCAAAAACACTAGCCTGATGCCAGTTAAGTAAAGATGAAACTACTTTAGCTGTTACTGTTAGTAGACTTGCTGAGATAGTTCCTGAGGGATGATGCCATTCTGACTCAAAATAAGACCAAATCTTGAAATCACCAGGTATCTTAGGCTGAAATGTAGCCAAACTAGGGAATTATACAACACAGTTGTTGCCAGAAGATTCTCAAATCACCATCTACAGTATCTTTAACTTTTACTGAAATACTAGGACCTTTCCTGCTCCTAACAGAAACTGCAAACCAGTCAAAAATCACCTCCCATATCAAGACATTCTCATACTCTTACACGTCTTCTCTTTAACTTACTTTTCTGTAGTTTGTGTGAGTTTTGATTCTGAATTACTTGCTATTTATCCTACCTAAAGTACTTCTGTCCACTGTAATAAGTCCAAAAGTACATTTCCTCTCCAGATTGCAAGCAGCTAACCAGATGTGATGTGTTTTGTTACAATATTTCTAATCCATTACATCAAATTATGCCAGGGAAAAGGGTTGTCACAGACCTGTAATTTGACTCAAATAAAAAATTCAGCATCTGCTTATCAGTGTCTGAGCCTCCTGCATGACGCCACTTTCAAAACAGCTTCTTCACTAAATGCTATGCAGCATACCTGCAGAATTAACTTCTTAGAAAATAACTCAGTAACAGCTTGGCAGGCAAGAAAAAGCTTCATTTTGCCAGTGTTTTAAAGTTCTCTAGGTTCTGACACATACTTTTTATGTCCTAAACCTAAAAGTCCAATAGACCAATATCAAGGAAGAACTGGTTTCCCCACACTACCAGCATTATTTACTGTTCAGAAGAGCAGAAAAAACAATACAATCAATATCCTTATCCCAAGGGAGATACTAAGGGAGATGTGCTTACTACTGTGTTTAGTAGAAAGAACAATTTGCATTCACCTAAAATGTCTCCAAGACTCTTAAAGGAAGGAAATATGGAACCAGGAGAGCAAATTATTTAGCTGAGTGGGATCACAGCTAAGATCAGGATGGATAATCACTGTCTATCTACTGGAAACTACCCAGAAAGGTAATTTGATGCATAATTCTCTTGTAGCAGTCAGCTCTTATTGGTTTGAAGTACGCACCTAATAAGAATTAACTCCATAATAAGGGAAAAAAGAATGAATCCAAACAAAGAGAACAATCAAAGATGGAAGCCAGGGTAAGTTTAGGGGATGGATAGACATGCAGATGTAGTTCTGGAAACTTAAATGCTTTTATGTGCATTACTTCACCAAACCTCTAAAGAGGTATCAGAGAAAGTGAGGTTATTAAAACAGAGACCAACACAATTTAACAAAGCATGGCAAAAGCAGATGGGAGCGTGGCTATCAGATTAACCTTGCATAAAAGCTGTTGCAAATCCATCATGAAGTTTTTCCGAGACAGCCTGATGAGAACTGGCCCTACCAGTAAATTGTGTTTACTTCAGAGATGAAAATTTTTCTCTTCCCTCATTATACAAGGCTGGAAAGGGGGCAGGGGGGAGAGATTCTGACATTTTCTACTGTTTTAAATGTTATTTCTCTAGAGTGATAAAAGCCATTAATCATTACCAATGAAAACTGGGGAAAAAAAAATAATAATAATTACAACATCTGAAGACAAAAAGTCATCTTGCAGCAAGCAATTTTATTTTCCCTCCTTCACTTTTTCCACAGTTTGCTGCTCTAGTGATATCTAACCCCTTTTTGTGGGCTTCCTACAGTCTACACCTCTACTGTTTCAGCACCTGGACAAAAGGGATGAGAAAGTTGGGCTGTGGCTCCAGAAAGACAACTTTCAGTAGTGAGAGCAGCATACAGGGGCTGCTCAAGCAAATGAGCTAATCAGAGCAGATCAGAGCTACATTATTTACATACTTCTCATACCTGTCCATATTTCAAAAGAGTCATACAACTCAACATGAAGACAACAGACAGAAAAAGCTCTGTCTATAAAGACAGAGTGGTACAGGAAGCCCCCCACAGCTATCACTTGGGATGGAAGCATGCTATTGGAATTGCATGTGAAGTTGGCATCAAGCCTTAGTGTCCCAGATGGCCCTTGCTTTGACAAGTACTCATGACCTCATCCAGAAGCCTTCTCACAAGAAATGTAAAGCTAAGTCAAAGCCAATATAAAGAAACAAACTTGTAATATAGAGGATCCTATACAATTTCAGAAATGATTTAAACAGAAACTACTTTATAACTAGAGGAACAGTTTGAGCCTGAATGTAATAGCTGCCTACTGGGACAACTTCAGTTTGAAATTAAGTACTTCACCTGTCACATTTCACCCTCCTACTGTTTATGGCTTCAAAATCAAAAATGTTTATTCCTCCCATCTTATATATTTTTCTTTCTTCTATTGCTGTGCAGAAAGCCTATACAAAGAACAGCAAAACTGGTCAGCTACTTGCAATAGACAAAAAACCAGCTTCAGAAAATTTTCACCTGTAGAATGGAAATGAAACCTCATGATATTTTTCAAATCTCTTCTTCCAATTGCTAACCAACTTTGGAAAACAACAAAATAGAATATGCACAGTGCTGCCAAATACACTATATCATTATCTCAGCGGGAGTGAAGGGGCTGACTTTGCCATTACAGCAATTTTATAATGTAGGAAAAACACTCTGCATGATATTAAAGCAACAAGAGTCACACCTAATCACATTACACCCTTTTGTCTGGGAATAGCATGGTTACACCTGCAGCCACTTGGCCTTCCAGAGCATATATCTTTCTCTTAGCTCAACATTAACACCCCTCTGGTGTCAGCTAGACTAAATATAATCTTCACAAAGGGAAGAACAAAACAGGAAAACATACCAAAATGAAGAGGGCAAAGCTCTTCCTTTTCAAAAATTGAAAGATGAGCTCTGATCAACTAAGAATGTGACTAAGCTGTGGGGTTTGATCAACCAGGAAAAATGAAATCTGTGCTACGTGCCAGCAGGTGCTATAAAAATCCTACAACATGTAAGCCTTTTTCATCATGTGGATTAACTTTGGAGATACTGCACCTTGAGATGAACAGCCTTTAAATCTTGTTCAGTATTTAGCACCTGGGATGCAACAGGAGTACTCTAAAACTGATGCTGATGGAAAAGCAGTCTCTCAAATCCAAGTTTTAAATTCACAAAACATTCTGCAATATGACTGCAATAAGGAGAAGGGATTGCAGCTGGACAACTTACTCACACCAAGAAAGGAGAATTACCAACTGATTTCTTTCCTTTGGATACTTCGGAATGTTCACAGTTTTATCTACACGTTATCACTCAGCATTATGCCACTGCACTTCACAGAGGTGCCTTTGGTGTTGAAGCTGGAGAGAGTTAAGATTTCCTCAGGTTTGGAAAGAAAAGAGACAATTCCTCACTGGCAGTAAAACACACATTGACAGAAGACAAGAATAAGTGGAACTGCCAACTAATGGTGAAACTGTGGCTTTGAAGCAGGCTTAGCACACAGCACAAAAGGACCCAAATGGTGTTTTGACCAATGTCTTGAATGTGGATTGACAATTTTCTTCTTCAACAAGATTAAATTATGTAGAGCTTCCTACAGCACTGGCTGCTGGTAAAGCAAAAGTATATGTTTTAAATGACAAAATTTATCTTCATCAAGGTTGTTATTATTTTCTTAAACTGCCAGATGTGAGTCTCAGTTTGATACCACAGATAAGAGACTACACAAGGAAGAATACAATAAAGCTCAAGTTCAGTCTTGGATTTCTGAGGAGTGATAATTATCTTCCAATGAAAATTACTTGGACTGGAAGAGAGCAGAAATGCTTTTGAGCCTAAGCTACCTATCATTGGGTAGTTAAACCACCCCAATGATATTGATTTTTTGGACATTCAATTCATTCCACAACCAAAGCACTTTTTTTTCAGCCACTTATCCTTTGCTTCACAATCTGGTGGTAAAAATGCCAAATTACTCTCCACTTTGCTGAAGCAACATTCATCAGGAACTCTATTACATTCATACTGAGCCCCTACTAACATTGTGGGAATATACAGCAGACACACAGACTCTTAGCACCTATACAGCAATTCACTTTATGATTTTTCTTTATTTGATCAGAAAGTAGGAAAGAATATCATTTACCTCTCTTTAACAAAACATTTTCTGATCCTTGCTTTAAAATATATATATATATCACTAAAACTAATATATTAAAAGGAAATTAAAAATTAGAAATTAAAACATAGTTGAGTAAGCATAGATATATTTGGAATGCAATTCTGACAGGTGTCAGAGCCTAGCACTAGTGTCATCAAACACAGCTCAAATTACTGCCTTTTTAAGTGTGAATGTAAGGGCCAGTGAAATTGTCAGACTGATGTGATGGAAGACAAACATCTAGGATACATATAGAAAAGAACGCTTCCTTCATACAAATCCCACCA
Source organism: Chrysolophus pictus (assembly GCA_037305975.1). Lineage (NCBI taxonomy): Eukaryota > Metazoa > Chordata > Aves > Galliformes > Phasianidae > Chrysolophus > Chrysolophus pictus. Next base: position 40,106,298 of record CM074580.1, on the reverse strand, counting down.
TGCTATCATCTTAAAATAACAGAGTCATTCAAGAGCAGAAAAACTCATAGCTTAATACATAAGTCATCATTCCCATATATCTGGATTAAAGGTATGTTAGCTCACCACCTGCAGGAGCAGACACGCAGCCCCCCTTGTAGAAGGAAAGAGCCACTTCTCTCAATTTTTCAGTATAACATTCATAGGCTCCTACACCAGGTTCAGTCATGTTCCAGAGAGCTGCAATACAGTATTTGCCTGGTGCAGCAAGCCCTGCTGCAGGCTTCCTCCTCAGCATCTGTGGAGGAGCTGCAGAGTACAGAGGGACAGAAAGGTTGTGTGTATTCAGAAAGCAATACACTTCAGTATATCTTCCATGTCCTTCTGAAGTTAAGAAGTGTGCATATCTTCTTTCCCCCTGAGTGTGCCCAGAGGAACTCAGCAAGTCAAGTGAGCAGCGGACATGGGACAAGAAGGCTGTGGGGCACAGGGCTTTCTGCACTCCCCCAGACCCTGGGGCAGCGAGCGCTGCCTGAGGCCATAAGATGGCGGAGGAGGCTGCCTCTGGCTCCTTGCTTCTGCTGAGACTGCTGAGGAGCATTTGCTGTGTGTCTTTACAAGGGAATAAGGACAATAGTGTGCCTCGTGGTGAAATTGAAAGCAGAGAAAATAGAGAAAAGGAGCAAATCCCAGCTGTCCTCCTGTAGGGTTTCTATGCCCCATCAGCTCCCAGTGCTGTGCTGTGGGCTGGGTCCTACCCACATCTGCCCCAGTGCTGCATCAGTGGATGGTTATTCCAGGGAATATTTTCCTAAATTGCACTTGGAAAGGTGTAAGACCTCACTGTAGAGAACATCCCGTTTTTTAAAATAAGCTTCTGAAACACTCTGTGACAAACAGGAAAAAGGAGTGATTTGCTAATGGGATGGGCCTCTTGTCCACAGTTCCCATTCTGTGAATTGTCCCGCACAATTTGAAAGAGTTTACATGCCCTCAGGAGTGCTTTTTGAACCAGCTTTCTTTCACAGAAGAAACTGAGACAGAAATGGAAGCCAGGTTCATCCAGTGTCACACTGCAAAATCATGCCAGAGCAAGGACGCAGCCCAGTGCTCTGAGCTACTGTACCACCAACACCATGCCACGCTTAACCCCCTTTCAGGATGCTCCAAGAGCTATCCGGCTTCTCCTCATTCTACTCTTCATCAGAATTATCAGAATATCAAGCTGAAATCAAAATAATGTAGCAGTCAACAGTCCCCTTGTGAACAGGAAAATAATTCAGAAGCATAAAAAAAAATCTAAATCTGTACAGGAAAAAAGGGCAGTTCTTGACATCACTTGAAACATAGATGGTGAGACTCTACACTTACAACACCTGTTTCTCTTTCAAATTCTGCAGCTAAAAAGCGAATCAAAAGGGAAAAAACTGAGGCGCAAGACAGTTTTTTAAGATTTCAATTAGCTTTTTATTTGGATTAGGACTTATTTACTGCAGATTAAGCATCTTTCATAGTTACACATTCTCTATTTATATCTGCTAACTGTGCAAATTTCCTGGTTCCCTGATTCCAGACCAGCTGCTGGGCACAGCTGTGCTCCAACAAATGCACCAAAACCAGCAGGGACTGCTGCAGGACTGTCATACTTCCCTGATTTCACCCGCATCTGGAAGAAGAAATCATACTGCTTTTCTCACTCAGTCCTGACACGGTTTAACAGAATAAAACCAACCTAATTAAAATACTTACATATTTTTTTTAAGGGAAAAAAAAAAAAAAAAAAAAAAAAAGACCACTCTGAGAAGATGCCAAGATTTAACACCTTTCAAACATAGCAGTAGCAGATTCCCCACACATATGAGGTTGTCAATAAAAAGAATATGGGATTATGGGTGTACAGTCACTTGCAAAAATCTTGGACAGATCAGAGGATATCTTGTTAGCAATAAGCCAAGTGGACAGATCAAGGCACTGAATTGCAAGCAATTTACTGTCTGGCACCAAAATACATCATTCCAGTTTAATGGAAAGAAGGGGATGTAATAGCAGAGCAACTAGCAAAGTGCCTCATCAACATGCTGCAGCTGTATAACCACATATTTGGCATCTAAATCTTGAAGTAGGTTTCAGAATGTAAATTTCATATTCATTTGGGCATCAAATTCTATGCTGCAGCAAGAGCAAAGCTGCATCTGGTGCAAGGACTCAAGTGCAGCTTCTACCTGCCATGTACTACTGACTAGCTGGATCCTATCCCTGCTTTCCTCAGTCACTGGCAGAGTCCTGGCTGTTGTGGACAACATTCTTACCTTTAACAGACTACTTGCTCTGAAGGCATGCCACTTATGCTTTGCAATTTTATTACAAGAGCGGGATCCCCTATACTCTACACAGTGCAACCCTAATCTTTGACAAGATTTCTTGCTTTTATATATCAGAACCCCAATTTTTTGCCTAAGATTATACAAAGCACATGAAAAACATGACTGCAATGCAAGTGAACTAAATAGCAGACTACTGCACTTAGTGCTGCCCTGTCTTATTATTCTGCTGATGAGCAACCCCTGGAAGAACAGCCTAGCAGTCAGAAAGGCCTCTGTCATCTGCTTGCCATAAAGGTGAACAGTTAGTGAACAGTGCTAATCATACTCGCTTCTGCTCATACACAGGCTGTAGAGAATGAACGTTACAGTAAGCTCTCCTTTACCAGCAATTTACTGACAGACTTTGGACACATGCTATACTTCACCATGTTTCTCATACTACTGTGTGTATACATCTTCCAATTGGGATTTGAGTTTTTCTGGCAACAGCTTTTTCCCCCTCTGTATTTGACAACACCTTTCCTAATAGCTTCCTTTACTGATCCGATAGCATAACATGTCACTTATTACTGTTTCTAATTTGCCTAAGTCTAGATTTCCGCAATTCTTTATTAAGAGGTAGCAGAGATGCTGAGTTATTTTAAACGTTTTATTTTTACACAACAAAATCTTCTACCATTCCTAATTCAGAATGAATTACTATAATAAGTAATTACGTTAAGAATCAAACAAAATATACTTTGGGAATCAGTGTCTTGCATATTTTATATATTTATCCACTTTTTCACTAATTGGGAAAACATGCTGAGATTATTAGCAGGATTTAGAAAGAAAAAGAGATCTTCTGAAGTTAGAAGACATTTGCAGGTTTTCATTAGTCAGAGGCATACATTTAAAAGATCTATACAAGCTAGAAATAGAAGAGCCAGATAGCTCTCACTCAGCTCCCCGCCTTCCCTTCCCTCCTACAAAGTTCATTACACACATTAAGGAATATAGCAGCCTGGCCATAGTGTGCTGTTTTAGCCACTTTCATTTCCAGTGTTTAACTGATGATTTCCATCCCTACCCTAGAGTTTCCCTGATAGCAAAGTAAAACAAACAAACACACAAACCTTATTAACAGGATGTTGTCTATGTCTTTTTCATTTTAACTTAATATTCCATAGCTCCTATAAACTTCCTTAAATAATTCCTCTTTCTTGAGAAAGGTAGTCCTTAATGCAGATTAAATCATGGTCCTTCGTGTAACCTTCTTTCAGTCTCTTGATTATATTTCAACTTTTTTTCTTGCCAGTTTCTTAATAATTTTTAATTTTAGTCTAAGTTACTCAACATAGACTCTACATTAAAAAAATATATATATTAAATAGGTAATAGCCATGAAAACTTGCTAGAGAATATACTTTTTATATTCATATTTCTTGAATACATATTCCTACCAACAATTCTCACTAGTATGCCTGTGAGTGTCCAACATCACTTCAATAGTACACAATTTAACTGGTTAGGAGTTGATATTCAGGTTTATTATCTTGGCAAAGGTCAATGGGTAAAACTATTTAAGACTCCCTTCTTCTGTGCTCTGTAAATCTTGTATCACTATTGAGTTAAATATATCCAGCCAATCATTGACACACTATACAAAATCCCATCATTTGTTTAGTGCTTCATAAAGGGCAATGAATAATTTTACCTTTTCAATGCCAAAGCAACTAGAAAGTTTTTCCCCTTGAGTGGCTCAAGTGGTATGACATTTGATCTGCAAAGATTGCTTGTATACCAAAAAAAAAAAAAAAAAAAGCACTGTCTGAAAAACCACACAAGGACTGCATTAGCACTGAAGGTATAGAAAAGTAGCACAAGGCAGAAAGTCACTGATGTTTTAAAAGAAAATCTCTATGACCTTTAAGGATTTTTAATAAACACCGCGGATCTGGGCAATGTTGTTCTTTTGGGAATATAAACTCAAATTAATATACAGAAGCAAAAGCTGCCCACATTTTTCTACTGATGCATCATCTAGCAATAATACAAAAATGACTTAGATAACAAAAAAAGAAATATCAATCAGTAAGTTAGATTTTCTACCTGTTCCCATGCCAAGGCATCCATTAGGCTCAAGAAAATCTATGAAATCGAAGGTCAAGTACTAGCTAGAATCAATGTTTTGATGGTCTTCAGCTTTTCCCACCCTAGAATCTGAAATATTTAATGAGTCATGAATTTTTCACCTTACAACTCTTTTATGACTTAGGAAAGTCTTATGTATCTGGTTGTTTTTGGGTTTTTTTTTGTTGTTGTTGTTGTTGTTTGGTTTGGGTTTTTTTTTTTTTTTTTTTTTTTTTGCTGCTGTGGAAGAAGAAGCATAGAAAAATGCAAGTTGTCTGAGCTTTTGATAAGCCAGAAAGAAAATCAAAAAAGCATGCCTGTACTGTGTATCTTTGTGAAGCACTGTACTGTTTATATCCCACGTATGTCAAGGCTTGTTTGTGAAAAGCCCTGATCAAATTTACTTATTAGCCCAGCAGTGACACTGAATTTCCATGCCACAACAACCCTGCTCACACAGCGCACCTGCAGGTACTGCTAACGGGACAACAGCCTTGCAGAGCAAAGAGGACTGTGCACTCTGTATGGCTTGGCTCTCTGTGTTGGACATCTCACAGCACGCATTCTAAACAGCACCTCTTTTGTAGCTTTGCAAAAGCTTTGCAAATAACAGCACAGTCGTAGTTTTACCTGTAGTCCCAGGGAGATCAGTGTGTCTTCTCTCACTGTCAGGTAACATTTCATGAATGTTCATTTATTCCTTAAGTTATAGGCGGTGTAACTTAAGTTTTGTCTTATAAGCACATCTTCAGTGACTTTTTCCATATATTAGCTGTCCCCGAGTCCCCTGGATTCTGTCCAGTCACACAGGGAATGACAGTTGAGTTAGTGCAATGCAGGATAAGAGAGGCTGACCCATGGGGAGCTGCACAGTAATCAGCTTTTCATTACTGCTTGGCTGAAAGGCCTAAATGATTCAGCAGTGCTCTTCCAAGTGGGAAAACAAACAAGGAGGGGATGAAGGAACTTAGGTTCTGATAAGAATTATCTTTTCCTATCAGAGTATGTAAGTATTTATCTCTAGGAACAGCTAATAAAAGATCCAGGAACTGTATCAGCATGTCCATAGAGGTCTGCAGGTATTATTTTATAGACCTCAGACAGCTTTTTCAAGGTGGAAAAAGTTTCTTAGTGAACTAAGACTCTAATAACTAAATTATCTGATATCCTAAATTCAGAAATTTAAATCCCAGTGTAGTAAATACACCCACCTCAGCCTAGGTCTGTGGCTAATTATTTTTATAATCTTTATTAGGTAATTTAATTGCTCTGTATCTCTGTTTTCTAAAACATGAAATGGTAATGATACCTATCTCTTTTTGAAAACACTGCTTACATGCAAAAATGGCACTTCTTTGTGTAGGACCTTCACTTTGCATTCTTACAAATAGTTCAAGGTGGGTGACAATTGTTCAGCTATTCTGACATCCCAAGAACAGGTAGAGAGGTCAATAATGTACTGGCTTTCTCTCAGCTATGACCTTGCCTATTTAAGTTTGAACAGTCTCCCATGGGTTATTTGTATGCATGGATACAAAAAACCACCTGAGCCTCAATCTCCGGCTTCCACAGAGAGAAAGAGGATAATACTGTGATTTGGCAGGCTCCACATTACTATGGCAGAAATAGTGTACAATCTACTGCCAGTGTGCAAAGATAGCCTCAGCATAATGTTACATGTGCTAGATCACTGCTTGAATGCTTCTGCCACATCTCAGTACTGAGCATATCTCGATCCCAAACATAAAGAAGTCTAATGCCAGGACCCCTGTATCCCTCTTCCCAGTTTCAGCATTTTGCTTCTCCTTCCTGCCCTGGAGTCCTTCAAGGTAGCCTTCACCAAGATGTTACTCAAGTATGTAACTCAATAATAAAGCTGAAGCAGGAAAAAACATAAAACAGTCATCCAAACAGATACTGACTGACAGTTTCTAGCTCACACCATTCCTTCTGTTCCTAACAGGATACCTTTTTGCAAGGATCCTCTTGCTATGGGTGCTACACAGTTTTAACGGCATTTGATGGAACACATTGAACTAGTAGATCGCAAGAGTCCCAGACCACTATACCTGCCTAGTCTGAGTGGTGCAGGTTCTGGAAAAAAACAACTTGCGGTAGAAGAGACACAGCAGCTGTTTCAGTACTTCTGAAACTTACTGACTGAAGCTTTGCTGGTGGCACAGATGAGGGAATGAAATGTAGGCAACACACAGACACATTAAGAAAGGTAAACAATCAACTTTTAACTTTTGTGGCTTCTCTCAAAATAAAACAATAATTAAAAAAAAATAGATGGGTTTAGCAAAGAGTAACTAGTCAGTAGAAAAAGGCAAAAGAAAAAAAGACATGACAGCACTGTAAATCAACTAGGTGAGAACTGAATAAATGAGGATACTGATTGCTAATCTACATCCTGTCACTCTGACTTTATCAACAGATTAGCTCATGAGGCCATGTGTGCAAAAGCATTCCTATAAAAGCACTGTCTTTGACACTCTCATCAGTATTCACAGTGGACCAGGTTTTCATTTTATGGCTGCAGTGTTCTTGTTTCTTCCACAGATCCATTAGCGCTGTGCATGCTGCACAGTCAATACCAATTCCAGCATACACTTTTCTGCCTTTTTTTTATTTGGACAGAGGTCTTTCTGTCTTGTGCATCCATTACTCTTTGACATGGCTTTTTGTGGTAGTCCTTTATTTTTTGCTTTATATCATTTTTAAGCAATTCAAGTACCTTTGACTTGAAATAAAAAGAATTAAAGTAAAGCCAAAGTGAGATATTTAAAAACAGCATAGCAAAATGCTTCTGTTTCTCTTTACTGCATGTCTTTTCCTTTTGTCTGACTGCTTAACCTAAAAGGGCTATAAAATGACATGAGAATAAGATACAAGCCTAGATACAGGACTGTGATGGTGAGCGCTGGTCTGGGACAGCTGTAAATCTCCCCGCTGAACACTGCACAGTCTCCACCTTCCACACCAAGGTGGCTACTGCCAAGTTCTCCACACCCCAGCAGATCTCTCTGCATCGCACCAAAACTACTGGAAAGTATACTGCTGATTATTACCTGTGCCTTACTTTAGCCACACCCTCAGCAGATCGACACTGCTCAAAAAGAAGAAAAGCTTGAATGATTAGAATTACAGTTTTGAGGAAAGGACTTTGGCTGCAATGCTAAATCATCCTCTAGACATATATGATAGGGAGTGAAAACCTAAAACTCTTTACTGGTCAGTCCTCAGAGATGATAGGGCAAAAAAATAATGCAGAATGAAGACTTGCACAAAATAAAACAAAAGGGCTTACCACAGAAAATGGAACAGCGTGATTTTTGGATTTTACATCAAAAATCCAAACCGTAATAAAAGAGAACTTCAATGGGGAGCTAGCAATAACATGGTGAAAACTTGGATGTGTTCCTGACTAGAAACTGAATTGTTAGACTCCTGGGTCTAAGAACCAGATCTCCTATTATGAGTTCAGTGCAAGAATCCAGATTTTTGTGAGATTGCTTAACATCAGGAGAGTCTTTCCTTTGATCTCATTTTTATCTTTAGTCACAAATATTTAAGTTAGAGATTTTTTAAAAGGTTGTGGTAAAAGTAGCGAAGAACAGGAACAAGTTGTCCAGAAATGTGGTGGAAGCCCCATCCGTGGAGACATTCAAGGTCACGCTAGACTAGGTTTGAATCTAGCGGTAGATGTCCCTGTTCATTGCAAAGGAATTGAACCAGATGACCTTTAAAGATTCCTCAAACAATTATACAGTTCTATGAAAATATTTTGGATGTTTTCAATATTCTTGCTTCTTTCTCACTATTCAGCAAGCATGTCTTTGCCAAATACTCATTCAGGGGTAAATCTTGTCCTAACATGGCAGATAAGACATATGGCACAATCTCCATTCTGCTCTATTCAGCCCCAAGCCCCTTACTCTGTTTCCTGGACTGGATGCATAAAGGTCTCTAATGACTCTTTCTGTCTTCAGTTTTCCTCTTCTTGTCACACAAGCAAAAGAGTAGAAATCAAATCTATGGAATAGTTCTTCTCACCATTCTATTTTCCAGCTCTACCCAAGACCAGGCATGTCAGAAGGACTGACCTACCTTCTAATCTCTAATGCAAATACCCTAGGAGAAGAATAAGGCATATAAAGGATAGCTATTCTGCATATATTTTTCATTCCAAGCACAAGCATAGAACTGACTGAGCTGTCAATATAAAATGCTTTTCAGCTGAGGGCTGAAGAGCCGTTTTCCATTTTTACTCATTTAATGAATGGTACTGGATAAAAAACCAGTATTTAAAATACCACGTTTTCCTTTTCTCAACAGTTCAAAATGGTGGCTGTGGGTATTGGGATAATCAGACTTAAAAGTCCAATTCTACGTGACTCCATTTGAATCCTAAACTCCGATGCTTTGATACAGCTTCCACCAGTAATTCCCTCCAATCACCCTGTTCTCCTAATTCCTTTAGAAATATTGCAACATAAAGGATTACGATTCTTCCTTGTTCAAAAGCAGAAAAATGTTAAGTTGCTCCAAAGAACATAAGATTAGGATGGTAGGAAAGTCTCATCCAGAGCGATTTAGGATGACCACAAGACCATGCCTTAGCAGGCACAACTTTACAAGTCAACACCTGTAGGCCATTTAGAAAAAAGAAAAAAAAAGATGGAAAGAAACATCATGAAATGAAGAGCCCTTAGCACAATGCTTGTACATTTTCCTGCTGCTTTACGTATGCAGTAGGATGGCTTCTGCATTAATGTCATGGATATGACCTGAGTGTTAGGTTTAACTACTCATCATCTATAATTGCAAAGCTGGAAGTAGCTCTGAATCTTCTACCGAGATTACATTTATCAGGATGAAGTTTCCCTCTTCTTCACCTTACCCTCCAATTTGTTCTTGATCACACACACAAAAAAATGAGGATGCTAGTAATGAAACAAACACCAACAATGAAAACTCTTATCTATGCATTCTTAGACCCATTAGAAGAGTGAGTGAGAGTGGTTTAACTCAACAGTGTCCTACCTTGGGCTACAGTAACTAGTGAGGGTTTTACCAGGACCACCCCATGAGCAATTCTGTTGATTAACTGCCTGTGCAAAAAGGCAGAGAAACCAAGCAGATCTGACTGAAACACCACCAGATATGACCTTTCCATGCTTGTGGTGATGGCTGTGCTTTTGAATATCCTTACCATATCACATAATAGCCTCATTCAATCAATCACAGTGTCCAAGGGATGACTGTCTATCTCCACATGGAGAGAGTCAATTAAAGCAGCATCATGAATGCCAAGTTCTTCCTTTTAACCAAGATGAATAGAGAAGAAATGAGAGAGAAAATGAGAGCACTGTGTCAATGCTTGCCTTTCAGCGTGAAGGCTTCCACTGGGCAAAGCAGAGAGATAGAGAAAGCTAATTTCACAGATAACATCTCAAAGGCCTACACAGTCATTCCAAATGTTGGAAATAATTTTTTATGACAAGAGAATGTACATCATCCTGGCTGCTTCCATCAAGATATTCCATTAATTGTAGGGACAATTGGTACTCTCAGCAGAAATACAAAATGATCTGATTCAAGGGTATGAAAATGGAAGGGGGGATGATGCCACTGGGACTCAGATCAGCCACTGAACAAGGAAAGACTCAAAGATATGGACTGCAAGCAAGCTGGTATTATTCCGGATCATACATACAGCATGTGTGATGATTACCTGGGAGAGCTAGGATGAAACTGAAAAAATTTTTCCTTTCTGCATTATGACTTATCACTCCAGATGATCCATGATTTAGTAATGATTTAGATACAGTGTGATTCAGGCAAAACTTATCTGCTATGATAACTTTCCCTTTGGAGTCATCTGAGCAGCATCATGTCTTGACTTACAGATGAGAGGTATTTTGTGGCTTGGATTAAGGACAAGCCATTGATCTGAGCTGCCATTTATAAACAAGTAGATAAACAAACACACCATCACAATATCAGTCCTGTGAAAGTCTATACTAAGAAAAGTGTTAGAGGTTAAAAAACATTAACTAAATGTTCTTAATGATTCCACCCATGTAACATCTGTTTTGTTGTTCAAGTGCCCTTTATAAGAGCTGACAGTAGCACAAAATCTAATAGTTTTGAATGATTATATTTCTTCAACTGGGAGGATCTTGTAAAAGCTACACTCAGCAATAAACAGCCAGAAACATAAAATTTTAGAGAAAGATAGCAGAAATTATTTTTCTGTGGAATCAATTAACATATTAAGGTGAGTTAAAGAGCACCTGGAATACTAACAAATTCACATGCAGCAAAGATGACATACATGGCCTTAAATATCAAGAGCACATGATGATGCAGGGGGGATGAATGAAAAAGAAAAGATAAAAAATCATAACCGTGTCATTATAAAATATAGGAAAGAGAATCAGTTGATTTTTATACGGTCTCAGATTTTCCAGCTGCTCAGCAGCTGCTGTTGGATATTGTCACATCAATGAAACTCTTCGAAGTTAAAGTTCAACAGCCTAAAGACCATGAAATGATCTTTTCCCAAAAAGATGTAATCTATTTGACTGCAGAATTAACTACACACTCTTCTGTACTGAGAACATCACAAAGGCATTACAAGGCCTCAAATGCCATCACTTGTCCCACTGATACATATTCAAAGTAGAGTGGAAAGGTTCACAGTATGACTCCACAGAACTGAAAGAATCTGAAATTGTTCCTTCATTTTGTTTCTATTTCCTTACAAGATCCACCTTGGCTGCACTACCCTTACTGGATCTAGATCAATATCTGATGTATTTTGGGAACTGTTTGGGTGTTAACTTACCCCAAAGAAAGCAAAAAAAAAAAAAGGAGGCAAAGATGGGAAATATAAAATCTAAAGATAGAAGCTGACTTTACATAAAGTCCTTGAGCTTTAATAGATTTGAATTAACCAGAAGTTAGTCATTATGGAGACAGACAAGGAAGATGAGCATTAAAAAAAAAAAACAAACAAATCTACAACAGGTTTGCACTTCTTGAGCAGAAAAATAGTGTACAGCATATGCCACAGTAGTAGTTGCTTGGCCAAGTTATAGAGAGAAACAGTCTTACAAATGGATTGATGGTAAATGAGAAAATTAATTTCTTGCACAAACGTCCTAAGCAAAGCTAACATGCCTCAGATAATATTGAATAGAGACTTCACTAAGAAGCTAGTAATGCATAGATGCAAATGGCTGTGAAGGGATTACTTGAACTTTTTCCAAATTCAGATGGAATCTTTTCTTCTGCTGTTTAGAGACATTTTGGCAAATTGTACAGCGGGAATCTACCTGACACTAATAAGTCAGTGACAGAATGACTTCAGATTATGTTTAAGATCAGAGCTCCGGATTTTAAACTTCTTTCTCTTTATCTCATGAAATCATAAAAATTATGTTTAGTCTTTCCTTGAGTCTTTGAATATTCAAGATCCAGCTGGGATTAAAAACATTAAAACACTGCAGCAAAGGTTTTATTTCTAATGTGTCCAGCACCCCCCAGGATATAAGAAAATCTATTCCCAGCAGTTACCTAGCACGTTTCACTGCAGACTCAGAAGGACTGGACTGTCTAAATAATATCAACACATTTTAAGTTTTTTAAACAAATCTGTAAGTATGTAAGCATCAAACATCTTCACTAAAATAAAAAAAATAAATCTATGCTGCTACCTGTGCCTGAGACAGCAAAGGATGTAGCACCTAAACTATGCAGTAAATGATTTTGTAGCATTTCTTATTACCAGTAATTTTACAGCATCTCTGTTTATTGCATAGATAATGGGCAGATGTTTGTTGTCATTAAACTGCTCTTAGCAAACATAACCATAAAGGTATTTGGCAGATAATAAAACAGAATGTGTATCCCTATGCTCAACATCATCATTGCCAACAGCAGGTATATTGCTGTTCACAAACAGTGTGTTGCAAAACACAGAGCAAGCCTGGTTTGCTGAGGAGTTAATAACCCATCTGTGAGCAAACCCAAACAGGAAGGGACATTGGTTCCAGTCCTTCAGAGAACAGGAAAGGGATATGTGTCTGCTGCAATGAGTACTGGGTGAAGATCAGAAAAGGTCAGGAACATGACTTTTCTGTCTCACCTGGAGAGGACTAATGGAATGTCCAGTTCTGAGCAATTAATTCCAAAGGCTTAAAATCTAAATTTTAGAGCTCTTTATTTCACTTTCAAATGCCTAGCAACCTCACACTAACCTTCATTTGCTAATCTTTTTACTATACACCTCTTAATATAAGAATGGCCAATCAAGAAAACTAGGAAAAAAGCATAAAAAAGGAGTGATCAACAACATCTAATTTTAATTGGTTTAAAACTATCTGATTTTCAGTAGCATTCTGCCTTATGCCCTTCTTCTTGGGCTTTTGGCCTCCACTGTTTCACAATGTTTAGGTAGAAGGAAAACATGCAGAGAGCTTTCAGGAGCAGAACAGATCCATGGACCCTTTGGGGTTCATGGCGTTTTCACTGCAGCTACAGGAAACAATTAACGGGAATACAATGCACATTGCTCCTCCTGCTTGTTTAATGCCAGGGGTTTGGGGTTCTTTTCAGTAAATTCTGTGGGTTGTGAGGAGAATTCTTTTTCTCACAGAAAAGAAGTACGTCATGCTCCATTAGCCAGACCTCAACTTCTGCCCTTAACACTTTCATTTAGTGCAATTAACAGGACTGTTGTGACCTGATGCTTATGTTGTGACCTGGCTTATGTCAAATACTAACAAATTAGAAACCAAAAAGCACAGAAGATATTAAGTACCTAAAAAATACTGAAGAACCTTCACAGTAGCTAAACCACTTCTCTCTCTCCCACCCTCCTGCCTATCTGTATCATCTCTTCAGCCCTTTTTCTGGACTGATTAGCAAGCCATCCAAATTTCTTTTGGGTCCTGTATGAGAAGATATTACACAAACAATGGAAGGAAATGTGCTACTCATTATCCTTGAGAATCCTTTTTGTCATTTCTCACAAAGTTTGTCCTACAGTAGAACTACAAGGGACTCAGCATCACTTAGAGGAGGCACTGTGTCTTCTCTGTCTGCCTCTTTTCTATCTTCTTTGCTTTATGTCCCCCCACCTCAAGACATCCTCACTTCTGTCAGTTTGGTAGTCTTGGCAGTTTGGCACTGTCAACTCCTCCCTAGCACAGCCCTGACAAAGTGTGGCAGTACTGAATTATCTGACTAGAATCTCCACAAAATCAATGAAAGGAGATAAGCAAATCAACAAAAGGAGGCAAGCAAATCACATAATTGCTCTAGATTTCCCCTGATTGCTCTAGATTTCCCTTAACTTCCTCACTTGGCTTCACAAGGAGCTTAGGTGCTTAGCACAAGTCCTCGATGCCAATCTCTACAGTTTTTTGGTTTTTTTCTTTTAATCTTATAGTACTTATCAAAGTCATCTAGAGAAGGAGATCAGAACATTAGTTGAATTAAATGAATGCCACTTGCAAAGCCAGCAGAGACATCCCGTGCCTTCTTTTCCACCCCTGAGTACAGCCACACCACTGTTCCCTTCCAATAGTTGTGGGATCTCTGACATTTCAGAAACTTGTCTGAAGGATGCAATTGACATACTGCCAAATACTGTGTATTTGCATTGTCTTAACACAAAGTACCTAACCCTCTTTTCTAACTACGAGACAAACAATTTCATTTCACAGTCCTTTTTAGATATATAACAGTCTTTCATATAGCAACATGACAAATATACAAGAAATATAGCAATATTGACGTAACAATTCTATATCTGGAAAGCAGGAGATACAGATTACCATTACCAACAAATGAATATCTGCTTCTCTCTCTGCTACATGTGTTTTTTATATTTTTATTACCCTAACTAAATTCTAAGCGTGTGCTTTGCTTATTCAAAACAAATGATTCTCCTGATAAATAACAGACATATGAGATCCTTTATTTTAGGATTCCCTGCCCCTTAACCTTAACCTAAATCTTGGGCTGCAAATTCCTTTCAAGAAATTTCCTTTCCTCCCCTCTTTTAACAGACTTAGGTGTGGGGGAATCAAAGGACTGTAGCACTTCCCAGACACCAGCGGAAACTAGAAAAGAATGTCAGTAAGTTTGCTTTATTAAATAAGCCTATGTGCTCCTTCATTCCTACCCTTACACACCAGCCTTGCTCCTGTAGTACTATGGCAGCTCTCTAGTCACAGTGCAAAGTGCAACTTTGGCACAGCAGCGTTTCCCACTGTGATTCCCTTCCTAGTCTTCACATTAACTTTTCACATTCCAGCAGTATTTATGTCACAAACCAGCCGAAATCGTGACTTGCAATAATCCCTGGGTGTCAGACCGTGAGAATGAAAATTATCTTTGCTAGCCTGCAATTCTTCAGTTCATAGAGGCAAAATCACTGTGCACCAAAACAATGTCCTCATATCAAGTACTTTGATCACAGCAATATGAAGCTGTTATATAACACCACAATAAACACTGTAGAATCAAAAACATCCCAATTGCAGAACTTTTTTCATGTATACAGTTTCCAAATACTCACAAACTGCCTCAAGGAACCTCACATATGAAAACCATGTTTTGCTTGACATTGGGCCTAAATCATTAAGAGGGTTTCTAGTTACAATAAAATAAGTTTCTCAAGATTAGGACTTCTGCATATATCATCTAGATCGTCCTGAACTATATCATCATTATTTTTTATAACCTTAAATAATGTTTAACACATATTTTTTAAGACCTCAAGATCCCACATTGGTAATTATGCATTCACACACATCTTTCTTACTTTCTTACTAATACTGATGCTGGCCAGATCATGGCTGAGTTATAGATCTCAAGCCTGACTCGAGATTCACTTCTAGATTTTGGTGGTTTCATGCCCTTAATCTCCTGATTTCACTGATCTCAAAAGGCACAAAAAGCAAAACTACAAACATATAAAGTACATAAGATGAATTCTGCTCTTTATGTTATTGGTTACCTTTGGATTCTCTTCTGATAGCCAAATTCATGAGATGGACATGAGACAGAGTCCAGAAAGATCTGAATCACAGAGCTGGTTCCTCCTGATACCAAATACAGACCAACAGCAAGCATAACTACAGTTTTGAGGGGAAATAATGTAGATGGTAGTGCTTCTTTTTACGTCTTTGTAGGACGTAGTTACACAACAACTGGCCAAAACAACTCACAACACTGTGGTTGACAAAACCTCTGATGTTTTCCAGAATCATCTAATCTATAGCCTATAGGAGAGAACTGCTGAGCTGACATTGGCATAGCCAACATACATGAATTTTATGACAGTATATTTTCACCTATGTCCTCAGCATGGATTGGAATCTTGATTCTTCAACTGTTTTAAGGACCACTGGCAATTAACTGCTATTGTTGATTAGGGCAACACACCACACACTTACTTCATTTTAAGGGCATCACTAGAACAATAAGAACAGCAGCAATTAATGGAATCACTTGCTATTTGAGAAACGTATAGCTCAGATATCTTATATTTCTGAACTCATTTCCATGTGGCCTAGAACACATAAGTAAGCCTGCCTGTACCTGCAATACTTGTCTAATTTCTCCAATCCAATGTCTTTCAATCACCAGTCAAAGAGTTACAGTAAGGAGCAGAGATTCATCCACTCACTCCTTCATTAGATCTGTCCTAATCCCACATGTAAAAAAAGAGGAAGACTAGATAAAACTTTGTCATGGAGTTATCCCTAGATCTGTGTCTGTGGGAATGTCGCCCATTCCCTCCCCATCTAAGAACAAAGCACCCAAATACGGTGGTCCACAGAACTGGAACATTGACTCTTTACATCAGCTCCAATTGATTTACATGATGTTATGATGTGGAATATAAACAATAAAAAAAAAAATAAATCTCAAAACCACAACAAACTGGGATATGTCATCTATGTCATGCAAGAAAAATCAAAACAATCCAAGTTTACATTCGATATGTGCCTGAGATTTCTCACATATGGCAGCATTTTCTGTCTTAGAAGACAAACTGTACTCAAAGTGACCCCAGAGCCCAAAGAAAAGGACTTCAGATTTAGGGAGTAAAGTAGCACATGAAGGTAAGTTCATGAAATGCAAGTGAAAAAAACTGGAAGTAAACAGAGATGAGAGCTTTCCTAGTGTTGGGACTGGAACTCTGCATTGGAAAGATCAGCATGGGCACAGGAAAGTCTCATGGAAATACTCAATTTTGTTCTAAAACATCTTCACACCTTCAACTCTGCATAACTGAGGCCAACTTACCTCGCTCACATGTTCTCCCCCAATAGCCAGTGCCAGTGCAGTCACAAATGAAGCGGTTCCAGCCATCCTTGCAGACTGCATTATTCTTACATGGGTAGCTGTCACATTGCTTGGTACTCAGGCGGGAGCAGGAGGATTTGACTCCTGCTGCATTCTGGGCCTCTGCCAGCTGCCGGATGTTCTTGCTTCGCCCATCGATGAACAAATCTCGGATACAGCCAACGTAGCCATAATTCAGCATTGCAGTCCAGAGCTCAGTGGGAAGGATGAGTCCTGCCCGGTTCTCTGGCAGCCCACCCAGGTACATGTCACCCTCCAGATCTAGGATCTCACTCTCTCCACTAGCGGTGAATGGGGTGCGTCTGCTGTTCACTGATATAGTACCTAAATGAGGAAGATAAGGAAACACCAATCAGTGCTTTCACTTACAGCCTCAGTCACTTACAGTCTAGGTAATTTCTTCCAGTAATTCAGTACAAAAAACTAAATATTCTCTACGTGAATACACTCCTAACAGAGATGGTGACTCCCACACAGCTTCTTCTCTTGAATCACAGGGCATAAGAGTTTCCGTAAGTGTGCCTGTGTGCCACATTGTGATATGAGGTCACTAGAATAGCAATGCAAGATCTAAACAATAAGGTAAGAACTGAGCATTATTGAATAGTATTCATCCAGCAAAGCAAAGACTTACTGAGGAAATGTAGGATTTTTATGGTATCAGGAACAGAGAAGAAAAACTAAAAGAGTATTCATTCATGCGACATAGCTCTTAGAGAAAACATTTCACTGGTACCTTCAAAGCTGGACATGGATGATGGGACAAAATAGACTCTTAACAAGGCAGTCGATGACATCAAATTGAGGAGGATGGCTAATGCACTGGAGGAAGGACAGGACTACTAGTTAGAAAACCTTTAAAAGCCAGAGAAAAGGGCTGATAGAAATGTTTGATGTACAACAATAAACAGAAAATCTTGTACCTGGGGCAGAATAACCTCACACGTAATTACAGGCTACAGCCCAACTGAGTAAGGAGCAAAAAGAACCTGAGGATATGTTAGACAACAACTTGAACTTGAGCCAGTGGCATACACTTGCAATGTCAAGAGACATTGATCACAAGTTGCAATCCTCACACTTGTACTCCAAACTTAGAAAGCCCATAAACAAATTTTATACTTAATTAATTCAATAATGTTTACTTTTTTGTTATTTTTGTGTAAAACCTTAAACTTTAGCCCCACTTGTACATTGCCCAATACAAACACTGTTTATCCATCCTTCCCAGTTCCGGTGGTGTATGTTTAAGAAGACAGAAGGACTGATTCTGCTATCACCCCCATCTGCATAAAACAGGTGTAGCTTCATTAGGTCAATGTGATTTGCTTTGATGAAAACTGAAGTTTGAACCTTTTATTTCAAATTACTTTGAAGTAAGCTCCTTAAGCCTAATCTCACAAAATTTCAATTTTTTATTGAAAGAGGAGTATGTTTATTTCTTGTTTTCTCATTTTTCATCACATCTTTCCAGTCAAGCAAGTATTTTTTGATGAGAGCTAATAATCAGGTTTTCCAAAGACAACTATGGTGAAGTCTATTTCCAAAGCACTCAGCTTTTCATTTCCATATCCTGACATTTCATTCACTTTTTGATAAACTCATTCAGTCAGGAAAGGCTTTCATTTTTTTTTATGAGTCCTTATAATCCAGTTCCTTTTTCCTGGACATAGCACATCGTACTTTACTTAATACACATGGTAGAACTTGCAAGAATAAGAGTACCCTTACTGCCCAGAAAACCAACTGCATCCTGAGCTACATTAAAATGAGTGTGGTCAGCAGTTTGAGGGAAGTGATCCTGCCCCTCTAACTGTGTCTTGGTGAGATCCTCCATTGGAGTACTGCATCTAGATTGGAGTCTTCAGTACAGTAGAGACATAGATCTGTTGGAGCATGTCCAGAGAAGAGCCACAGAAATGATTCAAGGGACGGAACACCTCCCCTAGTAGCTGAAAGAGCTGGGGCTGTCCAGCCTGGAAAAGAGAAGGCTCTGGGAAGTCTTGAGAGTGGTCTGTCAAATGTCTAAAAAGGGGTCTATAAGAGAGAAGGGGACAGACTCTTCAGCAGTGTCTATTATGATAAGACAAGGGGAATGGTTTCAAACTAAAAACTAAATGAGGGGAGATTCAGACTGGATATATGGAAAAAGATTTAATGATAAGAGTAGTGAGGCACCTGGTACAGGTTGCCCAGAGGTATGGTGGATGTCATGTCCCTGGAGACTGTCAAGGTCAGGCTGGATGGGACTCTGATCTAGCTGCAGGTGTCCCTTTTCATCACAGAGGAAGTGTGGTCCCTTTAGAGGCCCCTTTAAACTCAAACGATTCTGTGATTCTACAAAATTCCAACTCTATGAAATGAAACATTTTGCACCTTGAAGGTCAACAAATACTGGAAACAAGATCCTCAGAGAGGTGTTCGAATCACCAGCCTTGAAGACATTCAAAGCACAAATGGGCATAGCCCTGTAGGAAGCACATATTTCAGCAGAGTTTGGACTAGGAATCTCCAGAAGTTTGTTCCAAAGTAAATCATTCTATGGTTTTACAAAGACAGTTAAGTATTTTAACTTCAATTTTACAAATGGGAAATTTGAAGTAGAGGAAGATAAAGCTGCCTCTGATGAACACTTACTATTAAAACTATAATGGCCTCTGTATGTTGCAAGCAAAGATGCCATAAAATAATCAGAACATACAATATAGAAATGTAATCAGAACACTTGAAACAGTTGCAAAGAAGCAAAGTGACTTTTTTTAAAGTCAGACATCTGAAAAAAAGCAGGAAACTCAACACAGGCCTCTCACATCCTAATGCAGCACACTCTTCAGAAGAGCATTCAGCAGCTTTTGTGATAAGGACATCTGCCCACCAGACACTCAGCAAAAAATTAGCAATTCACTCATGCTAGCAATAAATCATCACATTCAATTGCCTTGTCATTAAAGTAGTCTGTCCTCAGAGAGGACTATCCACGCTTTAAGATTAATTCTACATCATTGCATTTTTATCATACACACCTACAATAAGGTGGGAGAGTTTAGTTAATAGAGCCAGCTCTATTTTTGTGTCTCTGTGAGAAAGTGCAGACATGTATGAATGCTTTTTTTTTTCAAATTTAATGGGTGTTGTCTTGGAGAACAGCGCATACAACAAAGAGACAAGGTATCTCATGTGTGTGAAACAGGAATAATGTAAAAGGCAGCAGAGTGTCAGAAGCAATAGAGGCATTACAAATTAAAGGCTGACAGAGAACCAGACTTATTTGATGAATCATTTTGTAAAAGCTAGCTGCAGCAGAGCAGACATTTTCTTTTTTACACTGTAAGAAAAGAGAAGATGTGCCAATACACCTACAATTGTGAAGGAAGTTTGTCACAGAGCCACAGGATCACAGCTACCTTTCCAACATCTCCATTGCCACTCCTCAAAAGCAGCATACAGAGCACACCTTACCCAAAAGATTGGAACACAACACTGGGTAGTTGAGCTCCAAACAGCTGCTACTATAGAGAAAGCAAACAACACCTGGAGAAACCAGAAAGGTAAAGAAACCACCTAAAAGAGAAGAAATATTGAAGAATACTGGAGAATTCTAAAACCTGGAGATAGAGAATAAGATTGTAAAAGAAAATAAGCTAGGCATCAGCCTAATCTTTCTGCCAGTGATTTGTTCCCTGCAATTATTTCTGTAAGGAAGTGATACTGGCTCCACTGTACAGGTCTTTTCAGTTCAAGCTACTGAGGTTGAAAAAATTTGAATTGATCCTAGGAAAACGAAGCTAGTTAGGCTAACATCGTTTTGTTTTCTTTCCCTTGAATCCCACGTTTGTGACTGAGTTAAAGTAGATGAAACCCCAATTTGGGAAATCAAAAGCATCTATTGGCCTCCTTTCAAGGCCCTTAGAGATTTCATGCAGGGCTGAAGAACAAACAAACTAGCACCCCAGTTGCTGGTCTGAGCTGGTATACAAAGCATTGTGCTGATGAAACTGTAGAGAGAAGCTTCCAGTAAGGTTTTTAGTGTCTTAGTGGGTGGAATATCATTTGTTTTGTAGCCAACGACCAACCAAAAATGTTGTCTCATGTAACATGCTCAGTGTTCCTCTACTGGAAACTGTGACAGGCTTTGTAGACACTCCATAGGAGCATTCCCCAGAGGCAGAAAGGTTACAGGACAGTGTCCGTGTCCACGCTGACAGCTTCTGTCAGAGTACAGAGAAAAACAGCTTTTGTTCCTCTGGCAGGTAGCACAGACCAAAGTGTACACAAAGCCTAAGGGGACAGAGATGCCAGAGGTTATTTGAATAAGAGCGCCGTGTTTTCCCAGCATTTGCACTCCTGCCTTAATACTGTTCAGAAGTGAATATCTGGATTTTACTAAGCCCAGCAGAGCCTGAAGTTTTGGACTTTTCTGAAATGGAAAGAGGTAATGGAGATGACATATATTAAAGGACTGGCTGCCTTAGAAATAAGAATCCCAACATTTGGAGGACTAGTTCATTAAACCCAAACAGTTATTTCATTTTAATGTTAAGTTCATTATTTTGGTTCAGTTTCTACAAAATAGGTATTTGCATGTAAAAATAAATAAATAAATTAAAATCTCTAAGGTGTAGCAATTCTCTGTTCTGCACACAGGGGAGAAACGCCAAGGACTAATAAAAAGGGATCGTGAACGCCCTTCTCACATCTACCAAAACACCACAAAATAAGCATGGTTGACACTTCCTAGAGGTATGCCATGGAAAAGTCAGTGTCAGTATCCTGGGTATCTGGGAGACACAAAATCAGTCACTAAGGATCATTATCCCAGCACTAGCTGTTAGCAGAAAAAGCAATTAAAAACAAAAAAGAGAGAGAGAGAGGAAAGAATGTGCAAATATGTTCATCTTGTTGAGCAAAGCGCTTTCAATTCAGAATCTGTTATCTCCAATCAGCGTTCAGGCCATCACAAACCTTTCTGTCAGACAACAAACAAGCTAGTCCCATGATCTCACCCACAAAGTAGCAATGCCATCTGTCACAGCCTTGTAGACAAATGAACATGGGTCCCTCTTGTGGGATTTTACAAAATTTTTTAGCAGAGAGTTTAGTGTCATTTCTCCTCCTCCTCCAGCTGCCTCTCCAGGGACAAGACAGTCCCCAAACGAGTAAAGAAAACTGAAGGCAGTACTGAATGCTAGTAATTGAGTTTATTCTTGGAAGTTAATTAAATTTTAGCTATTCTAAAGAAATCAAAGCTCAACTTATTTATTTATTTAAGGCTTCTTTTATAAAATGTTCCTATCGATGTCTTTAGGAGATAGCAATATATAACCACATATATTAAGTCTTAGTACAGTCTGATGTGAAATACAGAAAAAACTCCTTACATCATCAAAGGAAAAAAGTGGCTTCAGGCAAAGACCTGTTCAAACAGCTAGGCTATGCACAGTAGCTGAAAGTCAGCTCTTTTGAAAACTCTTTTGAAAAATCCCACCAGTCCAGAAGGAATTCTCACACAATTGTTCACATATTCTTAAGATGAAGTTATATTACTTGTTTCCTTACATAATCACCGTTAGCACGCTAACATTTACACAGCATTAGAAACAAATAAAATACCTCTAACTGCATGGTAAGTATGTTAATTAAAATAAACTAAAAGACATTTTTGAAAATAAGAAGCTATGAGGAAAAAAAAAAAAAAAAATCCACTGAATGCTGACCTAGATATTATTTAGACTAGGATTTCTCAGACTTGGCATACAGGCTGCAAGTGAAAAAGAAACCTAACTGAAAACCTCAAGATGCTAAGTGAAACAGAACAGTATAAAAATGTTAATTTGTCATCATGATTTTTTCACTGATTGTGCACATTAATTCTATTTTCCTTGTGACAAGATCTAAACTCTCTGTTCTTTAAAGGCATAAGATTCAGTAGAAGACACAGACCATAACAGGAAGTTCTCATTTGGTTTCTGCTCAGTTACTTTTTTAACAGAAACCCAAAGTAAATGACTGAGAATTTCTCAAGACAAGGACGAAATAATAACAGTTCAGAAGGTTCTTAAACCTTACCATGGCCTACAAAGAAGTCACCATTACAATTACATACAAAATTGTAAAGATAGGTCCAGAGTATCAGAAGATTTAGAATAAAGGTTAATAGCCTCCCTCTATGACGCTCTATCTGAAGTTCACATTAGACATCTAATGAAAATCTGTCCATTCACATCTTTGTTTTGCTGGACAAATGTCATTAGAGTAAGACTAGGTTTTTGTAAGAAGGTGACTAATACTTAGTAGGTCTAGAACTGAAAGATGAATCTACTATAGAAAAAGTCACTACTCTACCTGATCTTCCATCTCGCTGAATATCCACATGATACCATTCTCCATCATTGGCCTTCTTCTGCGTGGCTTTGACTTTAATGGTCCCAGACCCCATGTCCAGCAATAAGTAGAGGTTCCCATCTAGAAGTTCAACTGCAAAGAAGTCTACCTTCGTGTTTTTCTGACTCCTGGCATCTTTCCTCTCCTGAGGCTTGCCATGGGTGAAAAGTATTAGTCCATTGGGTTCGGTGGTTCGGAAATCAAATGATATGGAGCCCATCCTTTTGGTGTTCCATTTGGGCAAACTAATATATGCCTCAGGTGTCTCAAAGCTGATGGGGTCCAGTGTAGCCACATTCTCACATACAAATTTCACTTCTCCATAGATTTTCATCTTAGTATCACCAATCCGTGCCAAGCGAGACAGCTCCAGACGAATGTCATTATTCTTATAAACAACCTGCCAGACACAAAGAAAAACATCATACATCAATCCTGCATACTGTACAAATACTCCAATTACCTTCATCCGTGGGAGATAAACTTCTCCCAGAAGGCAGTGGGGGAGCTGAAGGGAGACCACGCAAGAATGTGACATGATGACAGAAGCAGAGAACAGAACCAGGAAGGTGTACAGGAATGACAGCAATGGGTATTCTGTGATGACTATAGATCAGATAATCTGGCAGAAGAGAAGAACACTTGCTGAAGGACGGAGAGAACAATTAACTCAATCACAGGCTCATTCAGCTGTAAAAGCTTTTGTATATAAAGTGCAGTGTATGTCTGGCATCATGCTGTTGTATTTGCATAAAGTCCATACAAAATACATAACAAAGTTTAACCTCTATATCCATCTCTGTAAACCACAGCAGGGAACTTTGTGCCACCACTGTCATTTTTTTATTATTCTTATAAACCTACTTTACCATTAGAAGAGAGATGTAAAAAAAAATTAACCAAGTTCCTGTGAACTATTGGTGATTGTCCTGTGGTTCCTAAAGAGCTTCAAGATGGAAGGATGGATGGATGGAAGGAAGGAAGGAAGGGAGGAAGGGAGGAAGGAAGGGAGAAAAAGAGAGAGAGAGAGAAAGAGAGAGAAAAAGAGAGAGAGAGAGAAAGAGAGAGAAAAAGAGAGAGAGAAAGAGAGAGAGAAAGAGAGAGAATGAGAGAATGAGAGAAAGAAAGAGAAAGAGAGAGAGAGAGAGAGAGAAAGAAAGAAAGAAAGAAAGAAAGAAAGAAAGAAAGAAAGAAAGAAAGAAAGAAAGAAAGAAAGAAAGAAAGAGAGAGAGAGAGAGAGAAATTAACCTTACCAAGAAACACAACAGGCACAAACCTACAATAGGTATAACTGCATAACACACAAAAATCTCTGTGTATGGAGTACTTGGATTCAAACACAGTCTGGGGTGATGACCAGAGCTCTGGACTCTGCATAGTGCTTGAATGGAAAATATGCAAGAGGAGAGTCCCAAATACTAATGAGCATGCCTAGCTCAGGTGAAAGTCCCAACTTTCTATTTCTCGCAGGTACAGAATTAAACTGCATGTGAAAGAACACATCCCTCTGCCCCATGCCATCCTCTCAGAGTCAGGGACTGGAGAAGGCACAAAGCTATATAATATTCATTAATAGATCTTCCTCTCAACAACAGCCTTCCATGCTTCCTGAAGCTGGTCGAGCACATATAGCAAGCAGAAACATTTCTGCAAATAGCAGTTCTACATCACTACTGAAAACTCTGATTTCTTGTAAGGAGATATAAAGTACTTTCTTCCCATTACGTACGGCATCACACACATAAACACAGATTTGATTTCTTCTGCTTTCAAAATGCTAGCAGGATGAGTTGTCAGCAATTTACTAAGAAAAGTGAAGGGAAAAGAGATGTGTATTTTTAATTCTAAAAATATCATCTGAGGTGGCGTATGGACAGGTTTAAAAACATGCAGATGTAACATTTGGATGTGCATCTGTAATACTCAGTCTGAAGGCCCAAGGGGAGTTTCTGACCAAACAGATAATTCTTCACTGATGTACTCTGGGCTGTAAACCCAGCAGTAGATTGAGGATAAGTAGATCAGAAAATAAATTTTTCAGAATCAGACAGACATATATAATCCTAGTAGCAACTAACAGAAATAAGCTATGGAATATCACAGTACAGGAAAGGCAGATAAAGAAATCAGCAGAAAATATTAAAAGGCATGTGATAGAGAGGATGGGGAACAAGATTCTAAAGATGACCTTAGGATAAAAAAGAAATGAAATCACAATTCAACAAAATTGTAGCAAGTGAAGAACTTCCATATTTTGCTAAGCACTAAAGGAGAATTTTCCCAGTGTAGCCAGCACAGCATCTGTTCTCCCTGTTCCAAAGGCAAAACGTCCTACATCAGAGTGAAAGGAGAATCCAAATGTTAGTTCCCTTGTGGAGCCACGTCACAACATTGTAGTTCCTCCCAGCAGAGGACAGTATTGACCTGCAATAGCTCTAGTTATTTTGCTCTAGTTTCCAATGAGAGCACTCTGCCCTTCCACAGACTTCGAAAACATCAAGTCTGTTATTATCCACAACACTAATAAAATATATTTTCAATTTGTGGAACTGTAGTAGTTTCATTCCGTGGATTAACCAGGTCAAATACATTGGCTAGACAGACCACACACTTCCTTCCAGCAGCTCAGTAGGGAGGTGCATTGCAGCACCTCTCTCCCTCTGGCAGACAAACAAGTACAATGAGCCAAACAAGCAATGGCTACACCCATATCCAGAAAAGGCATGAGTCACATTAGGTGTACTACTCCCTGTAGCTCTGGGTTTCAACCTGGACTGGCAAGGGCTTCTGCGCATACTTTTTGTTGGGGCCACGTCCAGTGCTTTCCACAAACACTAGCTCAGGGCAGTGCACACAGGCTGGTCTCTGCATCTTGAGGAAATGGTGAAATTGAGGGTACAAAGGAAAATGAATAGAGCGATTAAGATGATGGAAGAGCTGCTCTATGAGGACAGGCTGAAAAAAAAAAAAAGCCAGAGCTCTCCCATTCAGACTGAGAAAGAATATAATCAAAACCTACAGATAATAGTGGAGAAAATGAACACAGAACAGCTCTGCCACATCCAGCAATAACAGAACTAGAGGTATTCCCAGAAATGCAAGTTTAAATAGATTTTTACTTATTTACAATGAGAACTTTTGGAACATGCTACTACAAGAAGTCATGGAAATAGAGAAGAGAGTAGCAGCAGGTTCAGAAAAAGAAACAAGAGAAAGCATGGAAGGAAGTTTTACAAACTGTTATAAAAGAGAAGGGAGGGATAGACCTTCTAATTAATCCTCATCAGATGACTGTGTGCTGTGGGAATGTATGAAAAATGTAATGCTGATAACAACAGTGCTTATGTCACAGTTCCACGTGTGGCAGAGGGGGAGAAGAACAAAGAGAAGGCCTCCCTGGCCCTTCATCCTCCCATCCCCTTTTCAGGGAGAAGAAAAACAAAAATGGCTCAGTTAAGATAAGGAGAGATAATGAATTTATTACAAATGGTAAAAGCACGCAACAGCCTGCCACATGATGTCATGATATGGAATACTGATAAAACCAGGACAGCTCATGTGCTCACTATTAGTAGCACTTACAACTGCTGCTATTGGAGGCAGAATACCGAATGAATAGGCTGATGGTTCTTCAGTTCTAGCAGGGTTTTTCCTGTATTCTTTATGAATGTGTGCAGTCCATCCTTTGCCCCACTGCAAGGACAGTCTGAGAAAGTGAATAATTGGTAATGGAGACAGTACTTCTCACAGCGCTTACAGGACTGGTGCAACTCTGGTGCAACTGCATTCATGGTTTCACCCTTTTATGGAGCTGCTTAGGGGGGCAAAAGAATGCCAGACCAGAATGAACAGAGACTTTAATGATTTTACCATAGGAGAATTGCTCTCATAGAGCAGTATTAACAGTTCTTCACATGGACATTTGACTAAAAAAAATAGCATAAGTACCTGGATTTGAATCTCTTCTACATGAGAGGAAAAGTAGCACAGAGCCTACAGATGAAATCTGGTGCTGGGCTATGTCCTGTATCTAGCTATGACTCAATGATCTGTTCTTAGGGACTTCTGCAGGTTGTTGATAAAAGGAATTTGCTTACATACACATAAGCAGCTTCCAGCTCCCAAGTTGAGCAACACAAAAGTTATGCTTCCCTTTTCATGTATTTAATACTTGAATAACAACTTCTTTCTGCTTTGGGGAAAGGCAGAGAGTCCACTTCCAAGTTTGTCTGGGGTTTACAGCAGACTGCCATGCATTTCACTGATTATACCAAGGCCAAAGCAGAAAATCCTCAACAAAGAAGACTTTTAAAGGACCTAGAGAAAACTACATGGAATTGGTCACTAGTAATTGTAGATCTGAGAGTAAGTCTGGAAAAAAGACTGACAAAGCAACTTCAAAGGAAGACCTACAGAAGAAAGGTGAAAGGGTATTGAATGTATACAAGCATTCTGAGTCCAATATTTTCAAAGATGCAGATTCACCCAGATCCGAATCTCTGTTACTCAAGTATTTGTTGTTCTTCAACATTTTCTTTAAATAAAAACAAAACAGCAAACACAACCAAAACCTAGTCTACCCTGAGAAATGTTAATACCTGTAGTTAAGGAAGAAGTGCAATGTGATTATGTCAGATACCGCTTACAGCCACATTCAGACATCAAAACCCTAACATACAGTCAGGTACAACTCAGTATAGTCAGAACTCTCAGCACCATAAACAAAAGACTAAAACTAATCCTTGAATGTGAATTCACCAGGTGAATTCTGAGCAGGAATAAAGAGATAGTTTTGGCTTGGGCAATGAAAAACTAAGGCAACTTTGGATATCTGCAGTTTGTCACACCAAAAGTTGAAGAATGAGAAAAGAGAACATAATTAAAGGACTGGAATGCATGTCCCATAGCAAAGAATATTCAAATTCAGTCCTTTTAATAGGTAGAGGTTACAGGGTGATCTGATCACAAACTACAAGTACCTATGCAAAAAATGGAATTTGACAATAGAGGGCTCTTAAATCCACACGACAAAGGAATAATAGGATCCGGAGGCTAGAA
This sequence comes from Chrysolophus pictus, assembly GCA_037305975.1. Taxonomy (NCBI): domain Eukaryota; kingdom Metazoa; phylum Chordata; class Aves; order Galliformes; family Phasianidae; genus Chrysolophus; species Chrysolophus pictus. Next base: position 40,078,054 of record CM074580.1, on the reverse strand, counting down.
ACTGAAGTTTGAGAAATTCACATTTTAAAATATTATGACTTATTTTTACATGAGGGTAATTTGCTGTTGAAATAAATTACTACAGGTTATGGTGTATTCTCAGCTACTAGCAAATTAAAATAGGAACTTGTTTTTTCTAAAAGACATAGTGAGACAGAAATTAATTATATAGCAAATCAGTCTAGATTAATCATAATGGCTCTTTCTGCCCTCATAACCTATGAATCTTTGTGTTTTAATGAAATCAACAGATGCTTCACTGCAGTTTTCCAGGACAGATGAAATATGTCCTTGCATAATGTTAAAACTGGCTGATAAAGGAGAAGAGACTCGTATTGATTCTAGTCAGACTTGCCACTAGTGCTTTACTCAGGCTTTGTTGCATGTTTTTGACTCCAGCTTGCAGAATACCACTAAAAAGAAAGACAAGTAAAAAGCCTAGGGAATAAAACTCAATTCCATACTTCTATACATATGAGCTTAAAGAGCTTTGTTTTTAGAAAGTCATCTGCTGCAAGCCGGAAAAGACTTTCAGTGAGGAAGCTGTCAGCCCAGCAGTATTACCTACCATCTGTGAACACTTCCTTTCTCATAGTTTCATTTTACCTGGAATCTCTGAACTACCTTGAGACTTCTAGGGATATTCCAAGATACTGATGGAAATTCTGCAGCTCATGCCATGACTGATTCAGAGGACTGTCCCTTGCTAGGACATAGCTTTCAAGTGCCCTTCTGGACACATTTGCCATGACAACTTACCAGTAAGCACAGCAATAAAAGCAATACCTATGAATTTGTGCATATTTATCGGATGGCTTTCTTAAAAAAAGCTGATGATGTCTGTTTAAAAAGAGCAGCTTGTTTTTGTGCCATATCTGATATCTGTATCAGAGAGGGTCAAGATGCCTAAGAGTGTCAAAGAGATAATGTCCAGCACAGTCATACAAATCCACTTTATAAGCTCTCCCTGGAAGGGAGGTAGAAAAGAGAAAAAAAATGATTGTTTGAAAAGTAAACTTTACTCTCCCAATCTCAAAAAACAATTTATATTCTCAAAATACAACTAGAACAACAACAAAAGCTTTTTTTTCTTTTTCCATAGGGAGTTGTTTTGAACATGGTTTAAGAGAGGAATAATTTAATGGTCCAATCTGTCTTTGCTTTATGAATTGGGTTGTATAAAAGGATGGTCAGGTGGTACAGATAGACGTGGTCTCTGATGTCAGCAGTGGAAGAATTCCATGGCATCTGAGGCATTCTGAAGGATAAAAGATTTAAAGGTTTCCTTTAAATCTATTGAGAAAAAATAGTTTGTTTTAACCTGAGCTAAAACAAATTGGCAGTCTGGTTTTGAGGTTTCTTAAAAATGGCAACTTTACAATTCTGAAGCATTCAAGGAACTTCTCCAGCTGAACATATGACAAGAAGCTTCACTCATGGGTTAATGAGAGCTCTAATCAGATGGCTTTTCACAATGATGAAAAGTGTCTCTCTGCAATCAAGTGAAGATGCAGATAGAGAGTGAACAACAAAAGTGAGGAAAAAATGATGTGCAAGGCTTGGCAAGTAGCCAGCCTTCAGTTTCTCTTGAAGCTGGTGCTATTAAGCAGGAAATGTGTTATAGTGCAGGCTGGACAGCCTGGTGAATTAGAAGATGGCAGTCACAAACCATCATGAAGAAAAGGTAAAAAACCTGCAGGTGCTTAAGTTCAGCTAGCTAGGAAGGTAACTGTGAAGGGTCATCCAGGTTGTTTACCTACTGCATCCTGTGTATTACTGCTTTTTTTCTGCCACAATCCTCCCACCTCATGAACTACCTGCATCACTTCTCAGAATTGTAAGTGTGAGACATTCAGCCTAGAGCCTTTCTAAGACTTCCTTAAAGGCATCTGCATCATAAAAGCGGTTGCAGCTTCATGAATTACAGCTCATCAACTGGTACAGCAGAATTATATGTTTCTAATCTGCCTCAACTAGCAAGCAGAAGCAAACGCACCAACTAATAATGGCTTACTTTGCATTTGGGACAGACTGTGTGTGCAGTGGATGAAGGCTTCAGTGATGGAGAACTAAAGCTGCTGTACCTATTAAAGTGTACTTATTATCTAAGTAGACTGTGCATACCTGGTCTAACCATATTTGATGGTTCACTGGGATAACAACTGTATTCAGGTATTTATAGGTTCATAGTCACCATTCACTGCACTGAAGTTTATTTGCCTGGCATGAGAAACAATGCATTGATAACAAATAAGTGAAACCAAACAAAAGAGACTGAAATACAATTTGTGCTATGTTGGCTGAAGTAATGCAATCTTGCAGCTCATCTGGAAATGTTTAACAAAGAACATGAGTTTATCCTACTAAAAATAGGAGTATGAGGAGTAGAATGCTTAAACAATAAATCATCTCAATAATTTTGAGTTTTGTTGAAAACTGCAAAAAAGAAGAGAGTCTCTTCTGAGTTTAATAAGAATTCTAGGAAGATAAAGAGAAGCATTCTCTGTAGAAGGATATAAAGAGCAAGAAAAAAAAAAGGGAATACAAGGTTGGTGGGATTCTTTCAACTGCTGTAGTGAGAACACAGTAAAAATAATCATTCAAAAGAGACTTACGCTGAAAAATAACATTTCCTTAAACTAACCCAGTTTCTGGATACCAAGAAAAGAAGACCCAATACTTCAGGTCACGACTCTCCTTTGAGACTTAAATTAAGCCTCTGCATCTCTTAAGAATTCAGGACATCTGAGTCTTCTCAGTTATAGCAGAGTTAACATCTGCCCAAATAATTCACACAATATCTCAGAGAAAGCTTAAACAGATTAAGGCAGTCCATCTTTCTGCCTTATCTTTCACTTGGGTATACATCAAGATAAAGACCAAATATTACTATGTACACATTTTTTTGAATAAAATCTGCAATTTTTTGTCTTATAACCCAAGTATACAAAAGAGAGATATTCCAAATATGTCATAAAAGAAAGGGGGGAGGAGGGGAGAGGTGGGAAGGAAAAAAAGAATTACTTTGCAGTTCTTTATTGAAGGTCTAGTATCTGTCTTGAGCTGTACAATATGATTTTGCATATGCTGAGCCTGCTTTTTCTTGAGTTAGCTACAAATATTGCTCCACAGCCTTACTTATTCTTGGTGTTGCACTGCAGCATCTGAGCTACAAAAGAGCACTGTGTAGTGAAATGCCCTACTTCTTGGATTCCTTCCTTTGAAGTGGTAGCAATAAGGAGATAATTTATCACATGTGGATTTCTCAACCTCCACACTGGGGCATCTCATCTGCTAATTCATTTGGACTATTGTTGGAGAAAATCTTGATTTCAAAGGGAATAACAGACCCTATAATTGCATCTTAAGACAAAGATGACAAGAACATGAGAAATGATATATATTCATTTGCGAAGAAAAGGCATGATACTGTACAAAGAAAGAAGTTGCAAAAGAAATGCTGTTGAAAGATTGTATATTAGCTTGAGAGACTGAACTTGTTTCCTCAGCTACTGAAAAAAGACAGCATAGGCAGCAGTAAGATTAAATAGAACTGGTTGCAGAATAGATATCATTACTGGAGTAAGTGAAAATGGGGATAACAGGAAATTATGTATAGTTTCCAGATTTCTTAAAATACTACCCTTCCACTTTCTAATCAGTGGTGAGAAAACCACCTAAACACAAATGTTTTCAATAGTGTATTTTTCAGAGCATGATGACAAATTCGAGGTGATAAACCGGTTTTGCAGAATTGCTCATTGTGCAAAAGCTCTAAGTGAAGAAAATGAGAGATTTTATCTTTACACTGCTAAGCACTAATTGAAATGCTCTTAGAAATTAGACATAGATGTCTCAGTCTGTTCTTAAAAACTGATACTCGATAATATTTAGGTGTAAAAGTAATATAAAAAGTGATGTTTTACACATACTGATGTCATTGCAAAGCATGTAAAGAATTTCATTGTGGATTCAGATGCATAAATCTTACCTTCCTTCCTGCTTCTTGTTCTTGCACATTTGGCCTAGTAACAAAGAAGAGTAAAAACTGCGAGACAGAAAAGTCAAGACAGCCAGATATGGTTCTCCTCACTTGTGCCAAAGGCCATAGACACATATGTACCTCCTGCTATCCCCAAAGAGCAAGCTGTATTTGGGACATCTCTCTGGATACAGGGAGGACACTGAGGAGGTATGTCAGTATTCTACCAATACTCATGAATATGCAATAATGAAGAGAGATGTTCTACACTAAGCTTGTACAGTACAGAGGGAAAAAGAAGGGGTAAACCAAAAAGATTCACGGAGAACATCATTTGGTGGATGAATTGAACAAAGCATCCTGGAATATATGTGAAACATGGGAGGAGACGATGCTGTGGTCTGCTGGAGAACTTGTTCAGCTCAGCAAATTGAACTTCAAGAAAGGAGTGGGTCTATTTGAAATAGTCCCAAGGAGAGCAATGAGAAGAACCAAAGGTCTAGAAAATAAAAGTAAGATTGAAAGCACTGCTTCTTTTTTAACGTAAAGAAAACTGAAACAGTTTTCAAATATAAAAGGCTGTTAGAAAGTGAAAAGGAACAACCTGCTTTTTTTATTCATGATGAAAAGGACAAGAAATAAGGGGTAAAAATTACAGCAATGAAATATTAGAATTGACTTTAGGAAAGGCTTTTTAAATTTAAGAACAGCACTGGAAGAGATTGTCTAAGGAGCAACCATCACTGGAGATCTTCAATTACAGGTTACACAAATTGCTGTCAGGACTTGTGTGGCTGTCACTGATTTTTTTCTTGAGACAGTAGAAGCAGAAAGGACTAAATAACCTCCCAGGACTCCCTTCAGTCTTATGTTCTATGATTCTGTATTTGAAATGGGAAGTAACCTATGTAGTTAAAGACTTTGATAGCGCTTAACTTTATATTAACAAAAATCTGATATCTCACAAATCTGAAGGGCTTAAATTTGCAAGAAAACAGCCCAGCTAATAAAGGCTTGGCTGCTTTTTAGAGTTGAAACAAAACAAAAAATAATGACTGTCACAGAAGCTTATTTACAAGCATGCATCAGTTGGTTTCAACTACATTCAGTTCTGTATTGAACTTATAATTCTGTACTGAGTTTGTAGAGATACTCACTAGCTACAGAATACCCTGCTCCTCTCAAGTTCATCTTGAAAACTCAAATTTGTCTAGCCAGCACAAGCTAAATCTGTCTAGCTTGGATCAGTGATGAGTCTGTGAGGAAATGATTACTGTCAAGTACCTTAAGGAATTCATCTGAAGAGCAGAAAGGAAATATTTTAGGATGGCCTCATTGATCGTTTAAGGCTTGAACTTTATTACACAAGACTCTGAAAACTGTATCAGACGATGACTTAGCAAATAAACACTCTGCTTACTGATTTTATTGTATTTCAAATCCACCTAAGGTTGTTCAAGTACAAAATACCTGCCTCAGTAAAATAGATCTGTTTAGTATGGCTGGGTGAATGTTTCCATCGGGACAGCTTTCTAACAGAACTCCATTTTCCTAATAGAGAATTAGCAATGAAATGCCTCACTTCAAGTTCTTGCAGCTCAGAACGAAACATTTTGTTTTGTCAAACTTAACAGAAGAGCTTTTATATGAACTTGTAAAACTTTGTTTTCCAGGCATGGCATTTTCTTTCAGCAGCAGTCCCCGCTTTTTACCTCAGGTCTGTACCCTCCAGGGAAACACCTTATGTGACGCAAAGAAATAAATGTGGGCTAGAAGAACTCCCTTTGGGACAGAAACTCTGCATTACACTTGAGCGATAAAAATGTGCTGAAGTGAAAGATGAATATTTAACTTTTTGAAAATACTGAATAGAAACTGCTTGCTTACAGTTATGCAGTTTTTTCCCACTTATATGCCTATATGCCTTAAGCATGATTCACAAGAATATCCATGGCAGGTATATTCAGGGCAGTTAGTTCAGTCTTCGTATGCCAATCAAGCACTATTCTCACTGCTTGGGCTTCCAATATATTAAGCAAATAGTGCCAGCTGCAGTGGCATCTTCTATGCTTTTGTCACTTGTCCAGCAAGAAACAAATTGAAAAACATTTGCTATTACACATGGGAGAGCACATGCTTCAAAGTGAGCACTACTCAAATAATGATGTAATTTGTGCAACAGATGAACTATTTAGTGAATTTAGTATTCTGTAAACTTAGTCCACAAATTTGAACTGGTGTGCCACTATCTGTAGCAGAATAGTGTTACTGTCTGTAGCTGATGATGACAGCTGGGAGTGCTGCATCCCAGCATGTCTGCCTCTGGCCACAAACATCACAGGAGCACTGGCATCTCCCTCCTACCTGCAAAAGCAGCCACAGTTAGAGGAATGTGTTCAGCCACATTCCTCCTGCAGGGAGAGAAGATCCTCAGTGTCCACTGACAATGTGCCATTAGCAAGATGGCATTATACCAGGCTAGCAACATCAGTCACCTCACTAGCATAGCACACCACAGGAGGAGGTCCTGTTTGTATTCATCTAGACTGAAATGCTAAGGGATGTTTGCCTCTTTTTTTTTTTCCGTTTCTCTTGTTGTCCTGCACAAAAGCCTGCCAGCACTGACAGCCCTCCAAGATCTCTTTGCTCACCTCTGCTCAAATTTCCGGGCATGGAACAAAGTTAAGCCTTCAGTAACTAAAATTTCCCAAACATTTATCTGCAATGGGCCTTACGTTGTATGGAAACAGGGAGGTGATGAGCTTAATATTTGCTTGCATATTTGCTGGGGAAAACAGGGAATGTAATTATTCTCCAATTACAAGTGATACCAAGAGAAAAATATTTTCATCTTACAACCCCACTCTGATGATAGAAAGAGAACCAAAGGCTCTTTTACATCTTTTACATCTTTCTCCTGTATGTGTCTAAAAAGTCTATATAATTAGAGGTGAAAGATTCCAGCACTGAAAAACAGAAGATTCTGTTAGGGACTGAATCCCAACTACCATGATGCCAAAAAGTCTCATCCATCTTTTCATTCAGAAGCTACTCTTCTGCAAAAGGCACAACTTTAATCCACAGCACCACACTGCTTGAGACCAATAAAGGGAGGCTATTAAGAGGATTATCTCCTTACCTGCTAACATGGTCTCAGCCTGATGAAGCCTCTTCCCAGTCCCCACACTCCTTACAGGATTTCATGAGGAACAACACTGAAATAGTGCAAGGGAAGAGCCCAGGGACCTCACTGGAACACATGAGCTTTCGTGTGTTCACCACCTGCTTTGCTCTGGAAGCCATAGGCATGGAGCACAGGTCCAGCTACTGTCAGGTAGTAATAGGAGGAAAAAGCAGCCAGCTCTGTCAGAACGCTGCTGCTGCAATGTGAGAGCATTAGGGAAAGCATGCGAAAGGAGGAAGAAATAAAAGCGGATAAGGGTAACGTTCCAGCAGAAAAACTGAGATGAGTAGCAGAAAAGGGAGCCAGATTAGGGCCTAAGCAATCCCATTTAGCACTAGATTACACTTCCTGCTCAAAGCAGGTGGATGCTGCAATCAGGAACAGCAAGAGCTCTTCAGAGGTCAGGGCTGGAATCAGCACCCAGCAGCAAAGATGCAGCTAATGAGCTGTTCCAGACACCCAGCACACAGGGCCTGATTCTTCAAAATGCAGAGAGCTCTCAATGCCTTTTTGTCTCTGGAGTGGGCCTATTACTATAGGTATACGTAAAAAAAGAAAAAAAAAAAAAAAAAGGAAGAAAGAATTTTCCCCAAAGGAAGATTGAATGGATAGATCTCTCCATTGCAGAAACACTTTATAAGAAATTCCACAATATAAATACGAAGTATACAATTAACTTTTCCTCAATTTGCTTACTCTTCATACAACGCCATTTTAATGTGTCCAGGTACGACATTCCCATGTCCTCAGCATGGAGCATTGCCTTACATCTAGGAAAGACTGCTCTCAGATCTACAAAAGTTTTCTGGGTATAAGCCCAATGTACAATATTACCTTACATTTTCTGTTTTGCTCAATTCCATCCCGGTATTTAATTTCTTAAGCAGATCTATAGTGCTTATATTGTTCAAACAAGCAGAAAACAAAAGCTGCCTTTGTCATTATTTGGCCAGAATTTTCCATTTAAATCTTTCAATCTTTTCTGGTCAACCAGAGTGCCTATCCACTGTTGTTATTCACACATCCCAAGAATGTTTCCATGCTTTAACTGAGCAAAGGGCAGCATGATTTTGAGCTGCCTGCCAGGTTAAAACACAACACTTTGTTGTAGTTGGTATGGACAGTGTAATGAATGGGACTTCATAGGAGCCGTGCATGCTCCTTTACGCATTTCTTTTTCTGTCATCTAGGTATGGTCAAACCTGAAAGAAGAACAGATAGAGGAGGAAGCAAAGAGACAGCAGCTTCTGAGTATTTATAATCACAGGGCATCAGAGAACCATTGAATGGCTTGGTTTGGTAGCAACCTCAAAAATCACCTAGTTCTAACCCCATAGTAGTGTTAACTATCCTATATCAAAGCATGTTCTTGCCTGAAGCCCCATTCTAAGCACAATAACCAGTGCCATCACTGATGGTTCTACTATAAAGCAGACAAACAAAAAAACAAGATACAATGCCCAGTGTACAAAATAAAGAGGCAGATATTGAAGAGCACATTGCTAAAAAATGTATGTTGAGCCCACAGTGAGTCCCAGCATCACCATTCTGCTGTTCCCAGGCGGGAATTGTTCTGCCTGGCTCATGTCCTTCAAATGAAGGAGTAAGGAGAAAGGAAAAGAAGGAGTAATGCACTCAAAAGAAGATTAATGAAGAAAACTAGCTCATGCAGAAAGTGGTGTTGTTTCCTTTATTATACTATACTCTTTTCCTCTTCTTTCTTTCCCCAGAGCACCGCAACTTGAGAGGTCTGAACCTCTCAGCCAACCCATACTTCTTTATTTTGTATGATGAGCAATGTAAACAATAATAAACCAGGCAAAGTATTTCCTTAACTCCCAGTCACTCTGTCAATAGGGTCTGCATGGTTTTTATAATACAGTCCCCAGATATGTCACATTGTTCTGGCATCTGCAATCCCGACACCTTTCACTGTACACTTTTGCATGTGGACCTGCTGACAGGTATTATTAAGGATAAGAATTATTTCTCAGGCACATCCAAAAGGAAAGGTAGATTACAGAGATCTGCCCAAGATCCTGTTAGTCTTTTACAAAGCCACAGAGAAGCTCAAAGTCCTTAAGTGCTATTTCTACACCATGCTAGTTTTGCCCAGTTAAGGTAACATGCAGAATCATAAAAAAGCCCAGGTTCAGAGGGACCTCAAAAGATCCAGTTTTCCATGGAAAAGAGAGCCTAGATGAAATTAACCAGCACGCTGAACAAATGAGGCAATTTGGATAATCAGTTTCTTGTGGAATTTCTCACTGCTTATGTAGAAGTATTATATTCTGAGAAGTTAAATACTTAAATTAGCTTGAAGCAAGAGGAGAAATAAAGCTCCTTGTGGTTAACTGCATGTTCCTGTAAGGAGTATAGGAGGCACAGTCATTGCCTCCCAAAAATAAAATTTCATTTTCCAAGGCTGAACACACAATGTTCGTATCACTATTCCTATGAGGACAACATTACTGTTACACGGCTATTACTATTAACATGATTACAAACCAATGATACAGGTGTGGTCAGGGAAAAGAGGAGGTAGCAGATAGTGGTTGAAGGCATTTCTCTGGTACAGGAAAGCATAAGGAATATTGTATGACCATGCTGCACCGCTTTTCAAAAGCTCAGGATTGGAGGTTCATCCTAATGTCCTAGGATATTTACAAAGAAAAAAGTAAGGACAGCAAGAGGAAATATGTACTGGCACATTTGGCTTTAACACATGCTCCTGATTTAATGGAAGAAGTTTTATTAATAAAGCTTTCCCAGAGCCAGAGAGAGCAAGATTGAGGCAGCACACTGGGGAAAGGGCTGCTGCCCGATGTTTCCAACTTTGCAAAGCTGGGCAACTGAGCAGCTTCCAGATACCAGAAGGCAGTTTTGACACATAGTGCAGATTCTGGAAAAGGACAGATAACTATACATATAATTCACTTTACTTATCACCTGAATATACATATAATCATACATACCTAGACACATTCTCATTTCAGTCCAGCCCAACACTATCTCATAGATTAAGGATCAAAGACTAAGTAACTCTCACACAATGGGAACCGTATCTAAGCCTTGTAAATAGTGACTATGAAAAGAGTGCGTGTGTCTTGGTGCATAACCGATTGAACATGAAATGCCTTTGTTAAGCAGTTGCTATGAGGGCTAATGTAATTCTTCAGTATTTAAGTAGGAAGCTATCAAAAAAGTACAGAGAAAAGACACTAAGTGTATATAGCACTAGTGAAACCATTTAATAATACTATGGTTTGTTATCTTGTCCACGCTTTTAAAAAGATCTTGAAAAGCGTCAAAGAGCACAGACAAGAGCTACAATGATTTGAAGTCTCAATATCTTGCATTATGTTACGTAAGCTGTCTAACAGATTTCACCAAATGGAAGGTTATGAGCTGATCCAACCTACACACTCCAGCAATCTAGATGGGGAGGCTTAATGACAGAAGATGCATCCTTTAATTTAGGGGACAAAAGCATAATCAAGGGCAATCATATATACGGCTAGATAAATCACAACTATTCAGTCTGGAAGTAAGGTACAGTTTTATAGTGAGCTAATTAACCAGTCAATTCTTTAAATCATGCTAGGATAAATTAATAGTTAAAAAAAAAAAAAAAAAAAAAGATTATATCTTGATACAAAAGACCATCAAAGCCCCAAGAAGGCAATAGCTTATTTAAAATGCTTAGCTTATAGAATTTATGAAGTATGAACATTTTTACTCTGTCAGATATAAATACATGAAGAATGTAAGTGGTTATATCACAAGAGGATGACAAAGTATTTTGCAATCTGTGAGAACAAAAGAGGACGTTGATCAGCTACCAGGAATAAAAATGGTTTATTTCTAATTTCACAGACCTGGGTCACTTGCTCCAAAGAGTCTTAAATGAGCTGAATGAGGAGATTTCTGATCCACTGAGGTTTATTTTTAATCTTGGAATAACAGAAAGCTAGCAGAAGAATAAAAGAATATTAATGTTGTGATCATGTTTTAAAAAGCCAAACAGAACAAGATGTTTAACAGTAGAAGGCTTTAGCCTGCAGGAAACATCAACCCTGGAGGAAATAACACAAAAGCTTCTATCCAATACGCTTTATAAAAATATTAAAGGATAGGAATACAATACTTAATATCATTAGATCTTCCTGTGTAAAAAGACTTTCTGTCAAATAAACCTGATATCATTTGAATGACAATGGTATCAGCATAGATGAAACACTTTTAAAGTCATTTGACTGAGTATCACAAGAGAGTTATTATTAAATTAGCACCAGACAAGAGCTAAACAGAACATAATATTATATACACAGATAGTCTTCAGCTGACATTCTTGAAAAGTAGTCATCAGTAGGGCATCACTAATGAAAAGAGGCATCTCTAATGCACCATATGGATTCATATTTGGTGTGAAAGTACTAAACATTTTATCAAATTTCTGCAAGTAAATATGAAAAGCACTGAAGCTAATACTTGAAGGGAAGACCAACTTTGGCAGAGTGCTGAACACCTTTAAAAGACAGAGCAGTCACACAGAGTCATACATAGAGCGTGGTAGTCCATGCCCTTCCAACTGAAACAAATTTAAAAATAGTTGAATACAAAAGTGTATGAGCTTATGAGCATGTATGACTACAGAAGCAGGAAGGAGAAGATATAAAGTAGCTGCACTCTACAAAGCAGAGACATTGGAAACAATTTAGAAAACACCAGAGGAGTAAGTGCCAGTGCTACAGCCCAAAGGGCCTGTTCATTCTCAAATATACGATTAGAATAAGCAATATGAGTTGTAATCTGATGTTACTTGTGTGGCATTGGTAAGATAAGCACTAAAACACTAAACTTCATGTCAACATTTGATTAAATAAAGAACTGTAAAACTTCCAAGAATATATCAAGAAGTTTCAACATAATTTGAGAACTACAATATAAACCTTACAGTAAGAGTCAAGGAACTCCATCTGTTTAGTTTTTCAAAAGGTGGGTAAGGGGACATAATTACTGTGAAGAAGAAAAAAGCACTAGATTTCTGAAGCATTTTTGTTCTAGTATAGAACATCATCACAAGAACCAACATTTGGGAGCTACTGTCAGAAATTCCACATGATTATAAAGTCCAGTGTCTTATAAATGTAGGGAACAATTAGACTTCCCAGCAATTTACAAAGGAAAGCAACCAATTCTTTTAACACCTTCACATCAAAGCCAGTTAAACACAAGTCTCGAAAAGAAGCCTCAAAAGTATGAGGCTTAATGTAGGGGAAGTATGAGAAATTAAGGCTTGATACTTGTTGCCAATGAACACCGACACTACACATAGAGCAGGTGAAGTCAGATACTGACTGAATAAGAGCAAAACAGTTCTTTCTGTAGAATCATGGAATCATTATGGTTGGAAAAGACCACTGAGATCATCAAATTTAATGATGAACCCGTTGCCATCATGCCCACTAAACCATGTCCCTAAGTCTTAAAAGCCTCTGACTTTCTGAGACACTTACTTGTCACAAATCACTCAAGTAACAGCAGGAGAGATGACTGCAGATTAACTCTGATTAGTAGGCGTTTGTTTTCTCCTGAGTTGAGCAACAGGAATTACAGATCCTGACTTCTATTTCTGATCCTGCTACTTGCCTGTTGGACAATTTTCCTCAGTTTATCTCATGATCTCTTAGTTGTGGAAACCAATAATTAACTAATAGTGGCAATACAATCTCATTTTCCAAACAAAAATTGTGCTTTGGGGGATTTTTTTTTTAAGTCTCCAATATCCAAAATGCAGAGAAACCCAGGGGCAAGGACAAGCCTTACTTCTCCTTAAAACACCTTTAGCTGTAGCACCAAATGGCACACAGAAAATGAGAAGCACAGTACCATGGTGAGTAGACCTTTGTAGAAACAATTTTGAGTTAATACAGCAGAGAGAAGAATGGCACTCCTGGCAGGAGAATATGGACATAGAGATCTAGTAGGTGTTTACTATTTCTAATATCTATCATTCTCTCGAGTTTGTCTCTTTTTACCCCTGTTTTACACAGCACCAGTCCACATTTTTTGAGACAGTAAAAAACACTCCTTGGTTTTTAAGCTTCTGTCAAAGGGCAAGCCAATGTAGATTCAGCACTTAGAAAAATGGCCCAGCTGGGCAGTAATAAACCTCCTTAGCGGTTACATCCACAGTTACAGCCACAGGGAAAGGAATACACAAGTAATCACAAAGTAATCACAAAATTAGTGCTAGATGGAGACGTCCTCAGGCCTAAGTGAAACCCTGAGAGTGTCTACCTACTGCTACCAAAGCCCACACTGATTTGGGGAGATTTCCTTATTGCAAATGGATCTCCATCCAAGCCTTACAGAATAACCAGTTCCATACAGGGAATAATCACTCAGAATAGAAGAGCAAGCCACCTTTGCAACACAGCTTAGAGGTAGTTTTACAGCTTCACTTGTTAACATTCTCATTTGGGATTGATTTTGGGGGGGATTTTAACTATTACAAATGAGTAAAGGAGCCTGAACAACCTTATCTTGTATTTCTCTCCAATGATTCAATCTAGTCCTCTTATTGCTTGTCTCAGTTAAAGCAACTTCCTCAAATAGAGCCTATCTGATGCACAGACATTTGTGTTCATTCAAATGGGCCTCATTACACCTGTAGTCAACACATGGCACTCCAGTCTTCTCTGAAATGTTCTTTGTTCCTCCAGGACCCCCTACATACATACTCACTTCCACAACTACAAATTACTGCTTCATTTGCCCAAACTTGCATATTCTTACACCAAGGTAGCTCTCTGCTCCTCTGATAGCCCACATTTCAGCTGCCTTCCATAGCTGTTTGCAAACCTATGCAAAGAACATTGCTTTGGTGCAACATGATCTCAGTACATAGTAGTTGCAAGGCAAAGCAAATGAAATATCTGCTTGAAAATACAACAGGAATCTTAGAAATGGAGAAATAATGTAGTTGCACCAGCAAATATTTAAACAGAATAACCTCCATATTACATGGCTGGCATCCAATATCTGAAAATAACTTCCTAAAATACCGATGCAAATCTTACAGAAAAGGTGTGTACAACTACTCTCCTAAAACTGTTTTACAGATTCCATCAATTTGGGCCTCAGAGATTTAACATGCAGAAGATGATGTTTTCATATTTAAAGAACTTCTAGGATATTTATTTATTCCCTGCAATTACATCCCTTAGCAAGGATTGCCATTACTCCACTGCTTGTTCTATTTGTTTTTATTTGTTATAAAGTTCACCTCATCTTTGTCATTTGAGGCTTCTGATTGAAAATACACTGAGACAGTCCCCTTTTATTCCTCTCCCATGCCATGCATGATTTCATAATATTTTCCTAGCCAATTTTGTCATGAAGAGCCATATGAGGCCTGTTTGGCCATTCCTTGTAAAGAAGTCTCTCCCCTGATCTTTGGTGATCCTTGTTGTATTTCTCTCCAGGTTGACAGTATCTTTTTGAGATTAAAAGAACAGAACTGCATCTAGCAGAGTGGTTTTCTTTAATGACAAATCCATTTTCTGAATTGTTCTCTATTCCCTTCCTACCACCTCATAATGCTAGGTGTGTTTGTCACCAATATTGACCACTGAGCAGATATCATTAAAGACTTAATTACTAAACCATCAGAATCAACGTAAAGTCCACTACTGCTTATTGAAAACATATTTTCCTTCTCTTCTAACATATATCTCTTCTTGTATTTACACACATTTACTTTCATCTCCAATTTTCATCCAATCTTTCAGCATAAATAGGTCATCCTCTGTAGTTTTACAGATAATTCTCACCCAAATATGATCATTCTCCTAGCAAAATACGTGTCTTCTCCATACACGTCCCTTTCTATTTATAATTCCATTAACGAATTTTCAGATCTTCAGAGCAATGAAACCATCATTCTCCCCAATGAGGCATTTCCACCATTTAATCCTACATTGTTTCTTACCTTCCAAACAGTTCTTTCACTGTACAAGGCCCTATTTTTTTGTCTATTTTTTTTTATTTTGTTTTTGTTATTTTTTGGCAAGAGGCCTAACAGAATACCTTTTTGAATAACCCAACTCACACCTCTTGAAAGGTATGAGCAGAAGAGAATATCCAAAATTGGAAAGGACCCACGAGGATCACTGAGTTCAAATCCTGGTTCCACACAGGCCTACTGGTGTGATTACATCATAAGTTAAAGAGCATTTTTCAAACACTTCTTGAACTGCACTGCTTGTTGCACTAACTACTGCCCTGGGGAGCCTGCTTTAGTGCTTAAAGGGTACACCTACTTCTATCACATAGGGTATATCTATCCAAAATCTCCTGTCCCTACACTTACTGGTTGTATCAGTAAATCTCCAAGGAATTTCCTGGTTGCCTTAGTTAAAATGCAATGCCACTACCTTGGCAACCTTATTAAAGATAATGCTGCGCTTCTTTCCAAAAGGTGTCCTCATACAAATGAAATATTTCCATAAACTCTAGTTGCAAAATCACTATCGAAAAGATTACTCTGAGGAAAAGGAAATATGAGCACTTTTTGTCCTTCTCTTCAGGTTGCATTGGCAAATCCAGTCACCAGGGGCAATGGGGAAACAGAACTGGAATTGAATTTTAAAAAACTTGTGTGGAAATCAGCCATGGTTCCCACAGACCCAAAACTCGTAAGAAGGGATAGAACTGATTTATAAAACACACTCTAAGTCAAGGCTGTCATTTGAATTATTAATGTGCAATGTATAGACTTTATATGAAGCTCACAGTTGAGATGAAAGTTATTAACCTAATAACTTACATGCATAATTAATTTCTCTTGTGATATTCGATTTGTGAAGTTCTAACAAAATGTGTCAAGGCGGCTGTAAACAGGAAAACTAGCCTGAAGCCAGAAGAGCTAAGCATATGCTAATTAAGAGAACATACTAGAAATACGTACTATGAAAAAAAAAAAATGAAGAAGGAGAAAACACTGCATTTCTATGTGATCTAGCAAACAGTCAGGATTAGGAAAAAAGTTCTGACCAGGTGAGACAATCAGGCACACCACAGTTAGGTAGAAGAAAAAGGAGGTATTTATTGCTCTTGTTGACACATGAGGGAGCAGCTTCAGGACAAATCAGCCCTGAAATACAAACTGAAAAAATGAAAGAAAGTGCTTGACCAGTTAGCTGAACAATGAAGCAGTGGAGGAAGAACCCATTCTTCAATATGGGAACAACATATACTTCTGAAGCTTTGCTTTGTAATGAATTTCAGCATTACAATTGATTGTTTAAAGGTGACCTGGACAAAATAAATTAACTGGACATTCCTAGACACAGTTTCTAATAAAGAAAGGTGTCAAACCCAGCAGTTGTGTCCTTTAAGAGCAACTAGTCACAAGCATCATAGCTGGACAAACTACGAATAACCTACATCTGTACTACAGATTTTGTTCATAGTTGTTCACACGTTCAGAGAAGGGTGATGCAACTGGCTCCTCCTTTGGGAGCTACAAAGACTCAAAGACTTCTCACTCAGTAAATAAAAAAATTGTTATAAGGCAGACATAGAAAACCAGTCATCACAGTGATCCCCACCATCACTGTCAGGTGGACGGATGTTTCACAGGTGGTCATAAGAATTGTGGGTTCTGAGTCAATTGTATAACAAGTAACACAGTGTAAAGATTTTTGTGGGTTTTTCTGATGTTTATTTTTTCTTTGTTTGTTTTAATGTTTTGGCTTTAATCTCATCATCTGATTTGCTGGGAAGATGTCCTAACATAGCCATTGAATGCTTGACTGAAAACTATATCAAAAGTCTAAAAGAGGACCGGCACTTAAATAAATCAAAATAGCTCTTCTGCTCCTACCCAAACAGAGAGCAGCCATACTGAACTGACATTATCTAAGTGTCCCAGTATCAAGCCTTTCAGGATCTGCTACTCTTCTAAGTCAGCAGGTAACAATGCGAGAAAAAACCCTTTGTTTCTCCATTTTGTTGCCCTCATACTCTATGCAAGAATCTTCCCAGAAGTACAGCAATCAAAGATGGGGAAAAGGTTTTCCTTTCAGAGCCTGGTCAGGAATGTTCCAGAAGTTTGTCCAACCCCAATTGTAAACATGAGAATTTCTGTGCTGCCCCTCAAGCATTTCACAGCAGTATCTTATTTACCTCAAGCATTCTGAATTCCATTCCTGTATCTTTTCTTTAACAAAAGTTCAGAAATCAGCGAGCAACATATTTATCTTCACATCTGTTCAGGGCATGAAATCTACTGGAGCACTTCACAACCAAAACATGATCAAGGCAGGCAGCTGAGAAGCAGATCAGAACAGATAGGACCTGATTGGCCTCCTAAAATCGCTGGCTTCATTCCCCATTGCTGCTACCACGTGATGATGGCAAGTGCATGAAAAAGCAGATTGCCTGCCTACCTCCTGCCCCAATCAAGGGAACATCTTGCCTCTGGCTGACATCTCACTGCATTTAGCTGTAGAAAAAGAGGGAAATCTCAAGGACAACCAATCCAGCCAGGATGTTCTGCCAAGGCTGTTGTTGCTAGCTAAGGAAATGGTCCTCTCCATTTTCCTCAGCTAGAAAGAGGGGGAGAATATACCCCCCCACACATTATCCTAAAGCCCGCAGGTGCCAGCAATCCAAATAAACGTAGAGCAATTAACAGAATTAACACAGCTTTAAATAGCTTGGCTCACCAGATGCAGACTCCTAGCAGGGTTCTATAAAATGTAAAGTTATTACAGATAAAACCATTAATCATCTGTTCAGAGACTTGTTCTAGATGCAAAACCCATTCCACTTAAAATGGCTAATAACTAGAAAGAAAAGCACAGATTTAATGGGAATGATTATGCCATTCTCACGCTCCATTTCTAAGCAGCATTTTTCATCTCTGCCACTTTTCCCAAACCCACATTCCTTCTCCTCACTAATACTGATACAGTAAGAAAGCTTCACTGGCATCATCACAACTACCTCTTGGGGTACTACAATAAGACACAATCTCTCCATTGCCTCCAGCCTGGTTAGAGGAGCTTTATGACTAGTACAGCATGCATCGATGCTTTCCTGGATGCATTTGATACTGTTCAGCTGTGTGTCATCAGCTCTTTGCAGCTCACAGATAACCAATGCTCTCTCTCCAGTGCTAAGTGCTAAATCTGTGTTTACAAATTAGAAACATTTGAGTTTTCTCCCTTCTGGTGATGTGAAGTCACCATTAGCCATGGTATGCTGTACAACAATCCTCCTGATGTTTCCCTGAAAACTCTTAAAATAATCACATTCCTCTTTTTGTATGGCTACATCTGTATCTTGCTAGCTAACTCATCTTTCAGTGCTCATCTTACTATTTCTAGTGCCTCCAGCCAGAGAATTATAGCTCAAAGAGTATAAAAACCTGTGTTAAGCAATTCAGAGTTTCCATCACATATATCTTTCCACATATCTGCATTATGCTCACTGATTTGCTTAGGGAACCTAGATAAATCCACTGGTAATTTTGAACTAAATCAATTTTGTAAGTACAGCTTGAAAGAGGGAGAACAATGCCAAACCACAAATAATCAGCGCAACAGACAACATCAGTAGTAGAGCAGAGAGACAAGAGCCACACAACAGCAATGACAACGAATTAAAACAGAAAAAAAATAAAAATCAGACAGTACATAATTTGGTTGTATCAGAAGGAGCCCACTCCTTTTCCATGCCGTTCCTGTAACAAATGCTGCTTAATTATTGCTTCCTACCCCCTCCTGTCCTGCTCACACTTGGCAGCTAGCTGGCTCACTGCTGCAGAAGGAGTGGTGGACCTGGGAGGAGGAGCCCAGCACACCCACTAAACATACAAACCCCCACATCCTTTCTTGCCTCCCTCACCAACAGCTTGGCTTTTCATGGTGGGTAGCACAGCTCAGTCTTTCCCCGCTGCTCACAGTACACGCATGCACACATTTCAGAGTCAGGCAAGATTTATTTAGTGGCTGCTGTTCCCAAAAACATAGCACACACAAAGCAGGATAAAAGTTACTATAGCCAAAACACCACACACTGAAGCTCTAAAAGACAAAACACAGCTCCTGCATACCACAAGTGAATGACCACAACCTACCTGAAAGCACATCTAGAGTGTAATATACATTGTTGGTCTCCTCTATATTTGAAGACTGAAATAAAATGAGGACTCTAACAGGAGTAAAAATAATTACCAAGAAGGATGAAGTTTTAATGTTCTCGAGTCATATTGGGATGGGGTTGAGTTAGAAGTTCTAGTCTTAAATCCAGTGGTGCCTATTCCTGCTAGTGGAGTTAGCAAATATTTACCAAAGAATTAAAACTGGTTTACTGAAGAGAAAGTATATAGGGGAATACGTTTACACAGGGATCAGAGACCTTTCAATTCTTGAGCCTGGAGCAGCTACTCAAAACAGAAAGAAAAGTGCTTCTCTTATTACAGCTATGTCAAGAGTCAGAGGGTGTATCCTGGCGTTAGAGGATATTTCAAGCTCTCTATGCTCCGTATCATTAACTCTCTGCTTGCTGAGCTTACAAACTCTAAATATCAAAAAATAAAGTGCATTCTCTTTTTGTCTTCCTTGGTGATAAGCATCTCAGTCACTTCTAGGCAAAAAACATCTGTTTTATTCCCATGTACTTAAAAGCAGAACTGCACTGCTGACAATTTTGGCTTCAGCTATATTTGTCCATCAATACTCTGTACCCTGTCTTAGTTTGTTTATTCCTGAACAGAGATTAGACCACATAAGCTTACAAAGATTGCTGCTTTAATATATCCATTCTTTAGAACCCGGGTTTCCAATTACCTTTATTACATGCCCATAGCACGGGTTATATTGCTCTAATCCCCATTACATTTTCTAAATATGCCTATATGAGTACAGTTCTACACCTGTAAACACTCTCATTCTCTGAACAACAGCACATGGCACATCCCTTCCAGGTACAGAATCTCAGCAGGAGTCAAGTTCATTATGCAGGAGTCAAGTTCATTATGCAGGAAAGAAAAGTCTGCTCCTGATGGTCTTGCTGCAAAGCAAGCCCATATGGCCAAAGCACCGGGGCTGAGGTGGATGGCTCAGTCAGAGCTGCATGGAGTGTGGTATTACTGCTGCAACACATCAACCTGCTGGCAACACTGCTCAGTGGTGACATCAACCTCTGTTTCTGGATTCCTCTTTGGGTACCTGTCCTAGTGACATCTGGAAAGCGATTTTGTCAGAGTACATGTTGTTCTAGCTCCAAAGAATAGCTTATGAGCACAGTGGTAGTACAAACAGCTCTGCAAAATGATGTCTCTTGGACCTTCTGCACAGAAAGTTTCTGTATCTGTTTGCTGTACAATGCTTGCTTTAAAATGTATGCTCAGTCTACATACCTACTTGATTAATCGGACTTTGGCCAATTAATTACTCTTGTAAACATTCTACATGTGCGTTAACTTCAGGAACTCAGCAACACTGAACTGCTCACATATGTAGTTGTAGGGACATGGTTTAGTGGGCAATATTGGTGGTAGGTAGATGGTTGGACTAGACGATCTGAGTTGTCTTTCCCAACCTTAATGATGCCAACAAAACACGCGCACTGAGACTGACCAAGACTGCCTGAAAGCTCCTGTCTGCCAACTGGTAAGAACTCATGAGAACAAGATGCTATATTGTAACAAATGCGATCTTAACTAGAAACTGTATTTGTTTAATGTGCACATAGCTACATTACAACATAAAACAAAACAGTTTGTATTTCTTCGCTTACTCTGGCTAGATCATAGTCTTTGCTATGAATTTAATCTCATTCAAGAAAAGAATTCCATAGATGCAAGGGCAACTTCTTTTCAACTCAAGAGACGTCCTTGGCTCAACTTAAGTTTTATTTATGACAGCAAATGAAATATATCACACCTACTCGGTTACACACTGAACAATACAATATTGCAGTAATTTGAAGCCACCATCAAAGGGCCACCGTCAAAGTGTGCAGGATATCTGCTTCATGAACTGGGACTAAATCACACACACAGAGCCATGTCCTCAACTCCTTGACAATCTTCCAAGCTCTCTTCTTACAAATTGATTGAACAATAATTGAAGTTAGCTTATGCTATTTTGCAGCAAATTCTCATCCAGTATCATTATTTCAGCAAAACACTTGCTACGAATGCAAATATGCCAAGCTGACATAAGTTCTTTCCAATGTCACACATGAGGCAATAATGCTAGTAGAAACCTTTCTGCTGTAGTGTAGGCAAGAGCTAAGCTATGCAAAGAAAAGAAGCTTTGAATAACTCCCTAGCTAAAGCAAAGCTGCAGCACTGGCAGCATGCTAATACACCTGACAAGACTATTGATTTTATTTCCTGTGGCCCAGGCCATTAATCCTTACTAAAAATGTGTCAACATGAGAATGTGAAATATTAACCTCTGGAAAGCACAGAGCACCACGTACTTCAGTAAAGAATCTCCCCAAATCCAGCAGAACTTTAACTGGGCCCATAATTAGAATAAGATCATTTCCCTTTCTAGTCAGACAGAAGAAATCTCCAAAAATGCACTGCACTCATCATGCATTTCCTTCAGCACAAAGAAGCAGAGTAACTCCCATCAGACCCTGCTCACTTTCAAAAAAGAACTGCAAAGCCAACTGTCTGCTCAGGACTGTTCTTCCTTTGATCAGTGCCCAGCCTTAACTCCTATTGTTCTGATTGCTTGAGAGTAGGGGCTGTTCCTTATACTTCCTCACCTGAGAATTTTAGTGCATCTATTTTCTGTGTGAACAGTCACAGTGCATCAAGCTCTGTACCAGTGGATTTTGTGTGTGAGGTTTTTGTCATTCACAAGGATCACAATTCGGGGGAAGAGGGGAGGGGGGGGAGGTCAGAAAAGCATCAGACACTATAAAAGTATACTCCAAACTCAAAAATACTCATTTGCCACTTCAAACTAACCCTAACATTCTAATCTGAGTATTTCCTGAAAGCTCCCAGAGTGGGATATTCTGCTTTCTTGATGTTTATAAAGTGGGAAAGTTATGAGAATTCTTCCAAAAGAGCATTAAAAAGGAACAAGCATGGAGACTATAGGAACCATTAGATAGTTTGTGCCCTCTGTATCTGAACTCCTAAAATGTTGATTGTAGCACAGAGTGTTTTCTTCTCTATATATTCCATCTGTACCACAAAAACCCACCTCTGACATTACATAGAAAGCTGAATCCCATCTTTTCTTCACTCCTTGGCTTACAGTATAGATGTAGACTTTGTGTTGGGATTCTATGAAACAAATGTTCCTGTTTTCTCCCATCTTTTCTAAACGATTCCCTAAAAAAGCTACAAGCAAAATTAACTGAATCAAATGCCTTTTTCAGAGAGGTAGATATTCATCACACTGTTACACATTAGCAAAACAAGGGAGGCACAGTGCCACTCCTTCCTGGCAGCATAACAGCTATCTGACAGTGCAACACAAATTCCTTTTTTAAGATAAAACTGTATTTGATAATAATCTTCCTCAAAACATTTCTTTTTCAGTGCTGCCAAAGAGCCCAGGAATAGGAGGGCAAGGTGCTTCAGCTCCCAGAGCTTCAGTTCAGAGAACCTCTTGCTCACCTTGGCCTCACATCACTCTCCACAGCCACATCAGAAAGCACACCACAAAGACTGACGGGATTCATGACCAAGCATGCAACACCTGTTGGCAACCATCAGGCAGCCTGGGAAGTATCCTCTTGCCCAAATATACAACCTTATACCCATCCTGATTCTGAGCTAATACATTAATACCAAATATAAACAAGCCCAGGAATTAGGTTTACAAATATTATTTGACGGAAAAACTCAATGAATTTTCCCATCTTTTTTTTCTTGCTATTCTGGAGTCTCTCCACTTCTTGCTCTGCATCATTTTGCTCTCAGCTTCCATGTGTGCCCATTCCCACCTTCAAATTAAATCTTTCCAGAAATGTGCTTTCTCTTAATCTGTTCACAAATTACAGCAGGAATTGCTCAAAATGTTGGCAAATGTCTCCCCTGCTGCCTCTCTCAAGCCACAGTATTGTTGTATTTCTACAATACGCTCTCTTAAAAACATGATTAAGATCTTGTTCCACTCAGTGCTCTACAGGTGCACTGTTAGACTCTCAATAAGCACAGCCTTAAATGTGCAGCAACACAGTGATCCACTAATACAATGGTAATGCAACTGGAATTCAAGAGCGACGGGCACTTAAAAATGTTACAGGCCTCTGGACCTGGAAATCTGGGAG
This sequence comes from Chrysolophus pictus, assembly GCA_037305975.1. Taxonomy (NCBI): domain Eukaryota; kingdom Metazoa; phylum Chordata; class Aves; order Galliformes; family Phasianidae; genus Chrysolophus; species Chrysolophus pictus. Next base: position 40,054,568 of record CM074580.1, on the reverse strand, counting down.
TGAGAGTCATCGTCATCAGGGCTGTTTGGAATGCCGTGGTAAAGAATAGCAATGGGAGATGAAGATTAAGACATTTTGAGGAAATGAATTATATTCATCTTTGGCTATGCTTTCTCTGCCTCTACTCAGTTCCATTAGCCCTTCTCTTTCTTTTTTTAAAATATTAGAGTCACTAATATAAACAAGAAACAGGGCCAAATACAATAGAGTAGTGTTGGATCATATGTGCAATAAATGCCATCCACATCTTAATCGCCTCCATAGACAAACAGTGAAATCCCTCACACTGATAATTCCTGACTTGTCATTTTCATGTATTTCTGGGGCTCAGTTAAACTGCTGCTCTGGAATGGGATTTTGGGCACACAAGTGCTTTTGGGCTATCTTGTCTCCCTGTTAGATAGGGGCTTTTAAAACTGCAGCTTCCTCCACCCATCCTCTTTACACTTGGGCTGTTTTTCTCAGCCTCCATATTTTCAGGCCTCCTTCTACCTGCACCTCCAACCTCCTCCCCAGTGCAACATTCCATCCAAATCACTTTTTCCCTAAACAGAAATCACATCATCATTAACATTACGCATGCAAAGAGGCCTAAAAAAAATAAAAATAAAAAAAGCTGGCTTGCAGATAGCATCTGAGATGCGTATGTAGCAACTGGGCACACTCATGAACCATTTGGAAATCTGGCTCCTGGCAGTTAAATTGCAGACAGACATGATCTAAGCTTTCACAGCTTTCTCTCATCATGGCCAGATGGTGCCTGACCCCTGCAATAATTTTCTGCCATATTCCACCCATATGCAAACCTCACTGCTTCCATCAAGCTGTTACTACCAATAAACATTTTTAGAAATTGAGATTTTAATAAAGCATTAATAGAAAAACGAACAGAAAAATGCGAAGATTTCATACATTCTCTCACACACATCTATTCTTTAGGGATCACCTTAGGCTCTTCTAAAGCATCTCCATCTGTACTAAACACTGCTCCAAGTAAATCAGTCTGAATGGCTGACCCCGTAATGGAGCCTTGAGAATATTCTTATCTTCTCCCTTCCCTAATGATCAGAGACTGAAATCCACTTTTTCCTTTTTGCTTACACAGCTCAACTTCCCACTCAGCCTCTTTCCATACTCAACCCTTATTACTAGAACCTCCGACATGAAACTCTCTAGTACATACAAAATACGCTGGCATTATATTTCTTGTCCTGCCTCTTTCTGGTTGTCCAGAAACCATCCAGGTGTTCTTGAATGTTATTAACAGATCCTTTTTCCTTTCCACCTTTATGCAGTGCTTCTTCCTGTTTATCCATTCTTGACTGTTAAAGCAATTCCACTCCTTCCCTGACACCCAACGAAGAAAACATTTCTGCTCACTTTTCTCAGATATGTCTCTGTACCTCCTCCTGTCCCATCTCCATATTTGGTTTCCTCCATGACAGGGAGAATACTGTATTCTCTCCAAGTTCCTCTAGAATAATTTATCTTAAGAATGAATGTCCAGGAAACCTTAGGTACATTACTTCAAGCATGGTAATGGAATCTCTTCAACCTTCAGAACCTGCTGCAAGGAAGAGACAGGAGGACATATTCTGTGACGAAAGGAGAATACATTGGTTCACACAACTCAGAAGGAACATGATTACCTTCACCACAGCATATCTAGATACTGCAGCAGGAGAGCCCTGAGACCCCACATTCCTCACCAGGAGCTCTCAGGAAACATGTTCCTCCTAATCAAGGCTTAGACTCTGACCACATGAAGCGAAGCAACCACCCTGCCAGAGCTGCCCATCATCCTCTCACCAACCCCACCCAGCTGCAAAGTTACAGAGAATCATCAGGCACTCTTCCCCATTGCATTTCAGCACCTATATGCAATAATAGAGGACATGGGAATGCTCCAGGAGCCTTCTTAGCCCCAGTTTGGCTGCTGTGCTGTGAGGCTGACACAGTCTAGATGAAATATGTGAAGTTATAGGGTGAAATAGTCTCATTCTAAAGCCTATATCAATTCCTTTGCCTTCCTAGAGAAACAAGATGCTCCCAGGAACAATATTCGTAGTTGTGGTATATATTCTCCCTTCATCCAATTTCATGAACTTAGGACTTTTTCTAAATACTTCAAGTTCCTCCCATATTGATTAATGAGGCATTAAGTATTCTTCCCAGATGTAGAGAAAATAAGCTATAGAGATAGGTTTATAAATACAGTGCCATACCATGTAAAGAGCCAAATAAATTCCCCAGTAAAGCCAACTGTGGAACCAGAAATGTGACAAGCACATAAGCACCACACTAGTTCTGCTCTCTGGGACGAAAGAAAGCTGTCCCCAGGGCTCATGCTGATCCCTAAAGGCCTTCTTGCTTTCTAGGAGCCAGCTCAGCAATTTCATTCATACCATGCTGACATATCTTGACATTTCAGGACTAAACATAGAAAAGACTCAAAAGTACTGCCCTCTATTTCTGGTGGATCTCATACTGATCCTGCTACCTTTGCCAGTATTTTCTTCCCTAGCAAAAGAAAGAAAAAATCAATCCCAGGAGGAATTTCACAAGGCAAACTGTTCTGCTCAATTCATCCCAAGCTCCACCTAATGAAAACAGACACTTCTTTGATTACTGAGGATAATTCACTGCTTATGCAGTGAGAATCCTTCTCAGCCTATACAGGCTGGCTGCTTGGTCAGACCCTGCTCCTCATAGGTAGTAATGTTATAGATACATTTCTAGGTTTTGCGAGGACACTGGAAGTCACTTAGTCCTCTCCTTCTCCAATTGCAGCTCCCCATCACCTCCTTTTGCCAAACAAGAACTGCGGAAAAGCACAACTGTCAGTTTCCTTATGCTTCCTACAGGTACCAGTGCTAACTCATTCTGAGGCTTAACAGATCTGCAGGAATCACGGGCTAGAAATGTAAAGTGCTAATTACAACATGGCTTGCTTTTGAAATGTTACATTTCTCCATTTATTCCATTTTCAAGTGTATTCCCCCTACAGCTCTGTGCTACACTTATGCTTGGTGAGTAACCTATACCAAATTTCTCCTCAGAAGCCAGGTAATGTACATTTTGCACATATTTTTACAGCACCTGAAAGTGTCAGTGGGCCACTGCTAAGAGCAGGTTGCTATTATGCAGACTGTAACTCAAGCCCAGCCAGCACTAGTCTGTCTTTAAGTCTAGACAGCCCCTCATCCACATCTCCTGTCACAACCAAGGCAGGTGACAATGACAAAGTACTTTTCGATTATCTGCATTCTTCCTTTTCCTCTTATTCTGCTTGGTTTGTTTTCACACAAAGCTTTGTAAGACTGGGATGGCAATGTAAGCAGCTCTTAGCACATTGCATGAGCTAATAGAATACAAATGATTATATAAATAATAAAGCTGCTGAAGATTTTCTTGTCACCGCTTTCTCTGCTCCATTGGCTTGACTTAAAGCACACATAAAAATGGCCTCTGCTAAGTGTTATGTTCATAGCATCCATAAATAAAATTAAGATCCTGATTTAAAGAGACACTAAGAAGCTGCATCTTCTCTTGATTTCAAACAAACTGGGGTGCTCAGTGCCTATGAAAATCAGGCCCAAGGCTCTGTGGATGAAAACGGAAGGATTTGATCACTGCATGACATTTTGTATTCAGCAAGGCAGTTTCATTTCTTCTGTAAGATACTCACATACTCATTTCCAGCATATATGCATCCCCTTAACAAACCTAGAGGTCAAGCAGGACAGCAGCACCAGACCAACAGTCATTGCTCACATCAGCAGACTGCACATAAGATAAAATCTCTGACATCGCAAGTCAAGCATCTGTAGGATAGTGATTTGTCAGGCAGCTATACAGCCCTAGAATAACATCTAGCTCTGTATCACAGTTTCCATGAATCTGGCATGAAAACCCAGCTCTGCCATCTCTCTGATATAAATGTTCACACCAGGATATTATGATAACCCTCTTGGATGCATATAGAATTAGACCCATTCAGCCACACTCTTTAAGGCATCTATCTAGAGAATTAAAACACTTCCCTGTAAATGACTGGCAGCTTTACAGAAGGCACCTCGTATACTACACCACAGGTATAATCTTTGTAATTCAAGAACCAGAAGTCTGATACTGACAATAAGCTCATGACTTTCATGGTTGATGTCTTCTGCCCAGATGAATATTAAGTTTATCCTTACAGTGCTGCTGTAGTATTAGTGTAAAATTCATCACGAGGGAAAGACACTGAGTGTGTAATAGCAGGCAGGAAAAAACAATGATTTTGAGAAACCAAAAGCAATGAAACAGTAGTTAATCTGAAACCCCTACCTCTTTGAGGCATCCCATGAAGTTGTTGCTTACTGGAGAGCCAGGTAAATCAGCAGTACTGGGGCTCCCTCCCACATAGAAGAAGTCATCTGAGCCCAGCATGGTGTAGTCTTCCTGTGTGTAACCCGTGGTGGTAAGGATGCCATCCACAGAGATGGTCACCTGTTCAAGGGACACAACAAAGAAAATCCCAGCAATGACCTTACAATCCTGAGAAGAATGAGTCACCTCCCTTATATTTTTATGTCAGTTTTATTAAGGATTTTGTTGAGATTTGGTTTGTTTGTTGTTTTTGTTTTTTTGGCTTTTTTTTAGTTCAGCCAAGCTCCATTTTCTGGTCTGCTTCAACCGCAATGGAAATTCTTCAGCACCTGCGTCTTCTCTTTCTAGTGCATCAACACTTTCAGGCTGAACCAGCACTCTACACACTGAGGTGACTTCCATTTACACAGGCCAGAAAATGGAATTTTCCTTGTAGATTTCTCATATTAGCTGATTTTATGATTAATTAGTTTTTATTTTAATGATTACAGTTAGTTATGGTTGTTAGTTAAAAAAAAAAAAAAACACTAATGAAGACGAAGTTGGTATTTTTTATTTTTTATGTTTCTTTTGCTCACAGCACACTAACAATCATGCATTCAGGGAGGGGTGGGAAAGGGATCTCACTTTCAATACATTATGGATGTGCATGCCATGTACCTAGGGACATACACACCCACCACCCACCCCAAAAATAAATTTAATAAAAATGGTATTTCATAAATTAACTCAACCAAAACATAAACAGGAAAAAATCAAAATAAATCAAAATAAAATAATTCAAACCACACACTAACAAGAGAAAGAGAGAGAAGCAGAGATGAGGTGGAAAGAAAACACAAAGCGTGCACACACTGCGCTTTGACACATCATGCCATTATACCTGGAGCCCAGAAAGTTGAGAGGAAAAGAAAGAAAGCAAAGAGAGCAAGAGAGAAAAAAAAAAACTATTTCACACATGCATGCAATCAAAAATAAAAATACCAAACAAACTCCAAGATAATAATAATTAAAAAAAAAAAAAAAAAACCTCAAAAACAAACAGGGAAGGACCCAAAATCTCTAACCCCAAATACATGGAGGGTGAAGGGAACTGGAAGGAGAGGGAGGGAGAGGAGCAAGTGAACTTGATGTGTTTTGCGTAGATGTTGTTAGTGGTTTGAAGGGAAGATGAAGGAAAATAGATTGAGGCTGGTGGGAGACGGGCGAGTCACCAGACGTGGACATGCCATGCAGAGTGTGTACTGAAACAAACAGCCGGCTGAGCTCCTTTTTGGCCACGGCAGGTGGAAAGTCAGAGAGAGAGAAAGTGAGAGAGTAGGGGAGGAGAGAGAGAGGAGGGAGGGAAGTGGGGAAAGTTGGGAGAAAGAGGACAACTCTGGCCAGTTTGCCTGTAACAGCCGTTGCCACAACAAAAGGATGAGAGAAAAAGAGAGCCTTCACCACCACGGACTAGAGGCCCTGCAATGGTTCTGATCTAAAAACCTTCCGAGTTAAAAAAAAAAAAAAAATCAAAAGGGAAGGAAAAAAATAATTTAAAAAGGGAGAAAAAAAAATGATCACTGGAATACAAAACAACTAAAGAGGGAAGTGAGGAAACCAATGAAAGAAATTCCAAACCCCATTTCCAGAAAAGCTGTGTTCACTGCTTTTGCTCTTCATATTTTCCATTAAAAAAAAAAAAAAAAGAAAAAGAAAAAAAATGTGTTTTTGATGAAACTAAAATAAAATTAAAGGAAGAAGTAAGTATAAAGGAGGGGGGGAAAAAGAGGGAGTAGGGGAAGGAAAAGGCAGGTAACACACGGCAAACCCAAAAAAAGAGACAATAAGAATGATATCTACCAGACAATGTAGTTTGTTTACCATAGCGTGTCCAATGCCTGAGTGCTTTGCGGAAAAGGGGGAAGAAAGGAAATTAAAAAATCGTGAACAGAACGATTGTTAATTAAAATAACTAAAAGCAAAGATGAGTCGTTAGGGTGTTAGTACATTAGTTGGTTAGTAAAAATGACACATTGCATGAATGGTCTAGTGTTAGTTTTCCAAAAAAAGGCGTGGGGCGCCTGACACACACAAAGTGAGAGAGGACAATATGACCAGGACTCTATGGGGAGCCATGCCATCTACTCTGTAAAGAAGAAGGTTGCTGCCTAGTCTTCCCACCCCAGTATTAGTCATTAACTTCAATCCTCATACACATTATCCAGGACTGAAGCAAATTTAAAACAGTGCAATACTTACCCTTCAAATGTCCATTAAGGTGCGTCCCCCAAGCAAAAACTTTATGCTCAGAAACATACACACCAGTTTGTCCCTTCAGCGCAAACCCAACCATGATTCCTTTCTTTCACCTACCATCATCCCTATGTTCTTGCTTGTCTTTCAAGCCTCGCTCCCTTAAGCACTGCAGAGTATCACTGGCAGGCCAATATTTCTTTGGCTGGAGATGAGTCTAAAACTCTGAACCTATCCTTAGAAGTTTCAGAATCTGCAGATTTCTTTACAGCAGGTAAATATGTGACTTTCAGGAGAAGCATACAAAAAGGCACGTGCTGGGGTGTTTGTGTCATCTGAGCATACAAGAGTTGAACCTCCTACAGTAAGGAAGAAATGTGTTGCGGAATTGTGTAGGAAGAATTGTGTCATTTGAATCAAGAAAACAGAAGATTGTATTTAATGTCTCTCTTGTTATATTGCATATATATTACAGAGCAAGGGGAACTCACAGTTTAGTTCTTTTAGCTGAGTTTAGTAGAGCTATATGGATGGTTTTTTACTTTCCACAGAATGCAGATTCCAACTGTTTGAATCTGCATACTGTTTCTTGCTTGCTTTTTAGTAGCTGAGGAGCTCAAAATCTTTATGGCAGATTTTGCATGGTGACTAACTTCAATGCTAGCAAAGAAGTGCAGGCTCCAACTCCTTGCCCATTATGATCAAAGTTGGCAAGAATTATTGTGTTTCACAAGTGAAATCTATGCTGCCTAATGTAAAAACCACCCTGCAAATTTTGAAGGGCTGTGCATTGACATAAGTGTGCAAATAAATCCATTTTTACAAACAAGAAAGTTGGAATTTAGCATGGTATGGTGGGGAAACATGCTCTGAAAGTCCGAGTAAAATACAGCCATGATCCTATTTCCAGTAAAGGTTTCACACAAGGCAGAATCTGGGCTTAGTTTTAACTGAAATAATAAGATAAATAAACAAGGAGATTTGTTTTGACATTAACAATCACTACTCAAGGGAATCTCTGGATTCACATGATTTGTCTCTAAGGAGATTAACTGCTATGATAGTCATTTGATCTTAAAAATAAAATAAGATAAAAAAGGAAGCACTTAGCTACAAAGCATTTAACAATTCCAAAATGTACTGGGCAAAAGTCCAGCTATTTAAAGTTCTGCTCCAATTTCAGGAAAAACCAAAAAATTATGCAAATCCTCCTTTATCTCCTCCCCAGAAAGAGCACAGGAGAAGATGGATGACATCTTAAAGTTCCTGATCAATTTACCTGGAGTTGTTTTAACTTTGGATCATATTCTTGGAATCTCTACTTCATTTTAAAGATTAAGCCTCGATATTTAGGGTCAATTCTTGGTTGGTGTTTTTTATTTATTTTTATTTTTAAGCAACACGTTCATAGTTGGAAACAGAACTTCCAAGTGGCCTGTATTGTGTTGCAAATTTACACTTGAATTTCTGAAAATATGATACATATCAAATAAAGCAGTACTTCTAGCATTTCTGGAGTGGCTGACCTCAAACAGTTGGTGCATCACCTTCTACTAGCCTGATGGGAACATCTACACAAAGTAGGATCATTAAGACCCATCCAACACATTAGAAATTAAATTTGCATTTATATATAAACTGGTGAAAATAGACAATAATGCCACTAGCAAAAACTCTGCAGTCTCATGGCAGTTTGATGACGACCGAAATATCATGAACATGTAGAAATACAAGAATTCACATGGGAATGATCTTCAACCCCCAAAGCAAATATTTAGAAGACAGATGTGAAATTGCTCAAATAGAAATCACTAACTGACATCTATTGGTAGAAACTGCTTCTGATCCCTGGCACTGGTAAGCCTATATCTGCAGATATGTTTTGTTTTAGCTATTGTAAATTTTTACCACAAAAGATGTTTTATCAGCAAAAAATGTTGTATAAACTTGGATAAAACTCTTAAGGTTTGCATTAATAGCCACATAAATGAGCAAATAAACAGATCAAATTGTTGTCACAAGTTGTTTTTACAATCTCAGTTTACATGCCATTTCTGACATCTCTACCAATCAGTGTGATATCGAATAGCTCATATCCAGAGTGGAAACTTCATCTATCATGTGACAGATGGGCCTTAGTGACTTGATATATTCACCACCTTTCAGAACAAGGTTATTTAATTTTATCTTATCTATATATGTCCGAATTTATATTTCATGAGGGAGGCTATAGAATTTTAAGACTGGCCTAATACCAAATACGTCACCTGATAGAGTTGTCTGCTTAGAAAGGCAGCATGCAGATGTGCAAAATTACAGTGGCAAAATCAGAAAAAACTTTTCCAAAGTGGAATTGTAGGGTGTTGGATTGGTCTGGATTTGCTTGGCTTTTCTGATCCTTCCACTTTTCCAGTCCTCACAGCCAACAGAAGAGTCTCATAGGCAGAGACTTAAGAAATAAAGTAGAATCTCATTATAGAAAGAAGGGGAAAAGTTAAAAGAGAAGAAAAGAACAGAGAATCAAGAAGACTCAGAAAGACTCCAGCCAATTAATTCCAAAGCTATAAAGTTAAAATTATTACACACATACCCACCAACCTGCATGCCTGCACACTTGCATACACACAAAAAGGAAAAAAAGAGAGTAAAGGAAAAAAAAGATTTTGAGAATTAGAGTTATGACATCATGACAATGGTTAGACAAATTAACAAAACTTAAGAAAAAGGAGAGGAGTGTAGAGCATTGGTTGCTGGAAAAATATTCAATTCCCACAGTAATTAAATGCAACGAGAATATTACTGATAAGATTGAATCATAATTAAAGAAATAATAAAATAAAAAATGGCAGAACAAAAATAGAGAAAAGAAAAGAGAGATGAAAGTAAAGTCATGCACAAGATTTTATTATTAAATCAGACTGAGAAAAACAGAAAATTAATAAAGCGAAAATGAATATATTGCAACAGGGATAAATTCCCACTAACCATATTTTTTTTTTTAAATCATCCACTATCATCATACCAATAACTAGAAGAGAAGAAGAAACTCTAGTGAGCCCACCAAGCATTCCCATTTCTCCCTCATATCCACCTCTGTCCAAATATAAGAGAACAAAGTTTTCCCTGGCATTTTCTCTCCTTCAACATTACCTGCCGCAAGTTGCGCGTCACCTTAACGTCATGCCATGCGTTGTCATTGAATTTGCCATTGACGGGCTCCACAATGGCCTCGAAGGCCCCAGACCCCAGGTTAATGACCAGTGAGACCGCACCATCTTTCAGGGCCAGGTTGACATAATCAGCAGACTTGCCGGTGTGCAGAATGAGCCCGTTGCGTTGCCACGTCTTGAAGGAGAGAGTGATCTCATCGCTGCTGCTCTGGATGGGGTTTTGAGACAGGTCATAGCAAAGGTATTCGGAGCCACGGAAAGTGGCCATGTTCTCATCTCGCGCTATTAAAAATAAAAAAAAAATAAAGAAAGGAGGGGGGGAAACAGAAGAACTATTTAGCAGTTATCCAAGAAGAGATTTAAGATTGCTATGAAATTTCTGAGAAATCCCCACAGCACTGTTAATGTTCTGTACTGCCATATATCATGACATGCTAATGGCTGTATGGCTCCTATTTCAATATGGCTATCAAGAGAATTAACAGCAGGGTCCTCGGTACCCATAAATTTCAGTGCTGTGTTTGCAGTCTCACTGCAGCACTGTCACCACAGGGACCATTCAGAAGTATGCGGCAGAGCCTACGATGTTTGAAGACTCTCTTATAAGACATTTTACATCCTTAAATGAAGAACGATGGAAAACTAAGATAATAACAGCATGACTATCAGCTAAGCATTGTTCCAAAAGGAACCAAAGTACCACGAAGATTAATATTTAGATTGATAGCAAAACTTGTCTAGTCTTATCCTAACCTATCTGCTAGGCAATCTGAGGGACATCAGAATGGACACCTTGATAGAATTGCTGCTTTCTTGCAACTGAATGATTACACAGACAAGAAAGCCACAGTGTCCTGTAGTTTCCTTCTTTCCAAGGTCAAGGAAAGACCACACAAAATACATTTATTGACAGCTCTAAGAAATGACATTGCTGCTAAACACATCCCAGAACTTTGCCTGCCTGATCATCCTATTCAGAGAATCTTTAGTATGCATACTTCTAATACAGCAAAAATAAACACAGAGAATTTTACATAGCATGAGACATGAAATATTTTCTCATTTAAAAAAAAAAGTAATTCATCTATGTACAGTAGGGAAAACCACTGAATTCATTTCTTAGCAACTGGAGGCAGCATTTGAACACCTTAATATCATTAGTGTGAGCTGGAAGTCTATCTGGGCTTCCATAGTTATTTGGAATCAGTTCCTCCACATCGTACTGCTGTGACTCCAGTCAGCCATATGCCCTGATTTTGCCTATTAGGGCAAAAGTGCAGAACTGTGATGGTAAAGCTTCCAGGAGCAGCCAGGCTGGCTGTAGTCTCTAGTCCCCGAGTGCAGTCTAGGGGAAAACTGCACTTGCAAAGAAGTCCACACAGATCTACAGACCCCCTCCCCCCCACACTCCGTATGCTTTCTGACTCTCAGCTGTGAAAGAGATTCTGAGCATGAATAACTGCATGGTACAAGCAGTCAAGCCATTGTTTCTTACAGTCCATTGCATAAGGCAAGTGTTGGTGGTATTGCCACTGATAGTAGTAGTGTTTTTCTGCTTCATCTTGTCTCATTTAGTAATCCTAATGAAGATTAGACAGAATCTGTCAGTACAAGACTGAAGGGAAAATACTTGTCATTGCCTTCCTTGAAAAATAACTGCATGGTGAAATCTGTGCCCTCACAGCATGAAACAGTAGTGACAAAACAGCATAGTGTTACAAGAAAAACATACATCATCCTCTAAGTGATAGATTTGCTTTAAAAACATACTTCTTAATCTCTGCTGAAAGTATCACAGAATGAACTCATTAAAAAATCTGGGCATTTTGAAGGCAGCAGTAATGTGTGTGTGTGTGTTTATAGAAGCATAGTATGTGTCTATATATACATACATATATATATATATACATATATATATATATATATATATGTCCCTTTAAGCGAACAGTAAGACAAATTACTCATTGCAACAACACAGGTTGGGAGCCAACTGGCTCAAAAGCAGCTTTACAGAGTGTCAACAGTTTACAGGCTGGTTTGGACATTCTCTCTCATTTTACTTGATATATTAGCTTCAATTCTAATTATATTGTATTATATTGTTTTATAGTGCTATCGTGCATTCCGATTATCTTATTTAGTAAATTAGTTTGTTTCTCCTCAGATTGTTGCCGCTGTCCTGTTTTTAGGCACATCTCTCTATCCTTTTCCCTTTTTTTCTCCTTTTCCCTTTCCTAGGGTGTAGGTCCACGGGTCCCCCTGCTCTGCTAGTCACAGAACTGGGCCGAACCAGCCTGTAAGCCATTGATGAAGAGAAAGACCCGAGGGTCCCAAAAGACAAGCACGAGACAGCATTTCAGTAAAGAAAGCAACTGCATCCTGGGCAGTATTAGCAAGAATGCAACCAGCAGGCCAGGGAAAGCAATTCTTCCTCTCTCTGAGGGACAACTTGGTAGATCACATCTGGAGTCCTCTGCTCAGTACTGATGACTCCAGTACAAAAATAGCTTCACCATACTGGGGTGCATTCTGCAAAGAGCTACCAAAGCACTCAAGGTACTGGGGTAGGTCTTGTGTATGGATGGAGAGGCTGGAAGAGCTGGCTTTGTTCAGCTACAAGGAGAGAGGGCTCAGAGGAAGCCTTGTTAATCTTTGCAACTTCCTGATGTGAAAGCATAGAGAAGACAGCACTAAATTTACCTCAGGCATGTGCGGAAGAAAGTCAGAAAATAACTGACACAGTTAGAACACTGGAAATTCTGACTGTATATGAAGAAAATGCTTCACCTTGAGGGTGCTCAAACACTAGAAAGGACCTAGAAAGGCTGTGAAATCTCCTTTATTGTAGATATCAAAAACTGAACTGTGCATGATCCTGAGTTGCCTCCTCAAACTGCACCTGGTCTGATCAGGTGGTTGGACTAAGCAGCCTTTGGAAGTTTCTTCCAAATTACTTGATTTTCAATACTCTCAACAACCACCAAGGAGTGCATACGCTTGTGTCAATGTGCATCTAGCCTAAGCACAGAGCTGATGTTGATTTCTCTGAAAGTCCAAGCTAAGAGCTTTAAAAACATTCCACAATGATAATTCCCCCTCTTTGTCACTTCTGATTCACTGGAAGGTAATGTGTTATAATCAAGTCAGACATACTCTGCACACTTGTGGACAACTCTGATCAAATACTAGGCATCTAAGAGCAGAAGTCAAACACCATCATTATGACCAAGTCATTTTCCTACAGCCGTAGATTTGTGATGCACTGAGTACACATTTGATATTTTAGGGGGAAGGAGGCATGGCTGGTTGGTTGTTCACTCACTACAAAATGTATTAATAGGGCTCATTTACAGTTGCCCAGCTACTAAGACAAAATTTCACTAGTCTGCTTGACACAAAGGGGGAGGCAAAGAATAGGTTAGAAAGCTAAATGGCAATTTAAGACAACCACTGCAGACTCATCAAAACACAGTGGAGAAAATTTAGAGGTAAATTACTCTTACATTCTTACCTGTACCCATGGTTTCAATATAAAGCACTATCAATCCATTCCTCTATGCAACTACATCATCTGCCTGTTTCTTCCAGTCACCACTGTTATAAATAGGATCCTAGACCTGATCCATCTTTGTATCCTTATTTTCTGAAAGGAGATTAAAAGGGTTTCGGGGAATGTAACCTATTTCTGTTTCACATATAGTTGTTGTTTTTTTTTTTCCCCTTTTTCCCCTCAGTGTTCTGTGTAAATGTTCAAATTTGCAGATGACCACACACTAAAATCTCTCTGAGGCTCACAGGCCAATGAAAAGACACACCTGTCCATCCCATGTCTCAGAAACACTACTCCCAAGGACAATATAGCCACTAAAAATTCATTCTCTGAATCACTGCTTCCTAAACTGTAGTCTGTGGATCAAAACATGTGGCCACATTAAAGGCTTTAGGCTCCAAGCTCCAAAGGGCTTAACTGTATATTCCTCCAAGCTACAACACAGTAGATCATGTGGGGCCACGTGGCCTGACACAGGTCATACCCTGTGCTTTTTATCAAGCACAACCTTTCCATGCTGACCTGTATGTTATGATGCCCTGATGTATGTGATGGCTCTGATGAGAAAGTATGTGAAAATCACCAGAGAGCAGAGAATGGGAAAGTAGATATAGATTCTCTCTAAAAATATAATTTAGAAGAAAAAAAGTCCTGAGTGGGCTACAGATCTCAAAGTACCTTAATGTGCTTTCAGGTGCAGCCTAGAGATACCTGTAAGACTAAAGAGCTGTGAACTATTTCTTTGTGATGTACATTCTGAATGCAGCACAGACTATCCACAAAGGGTTCAAAGAATGTTGGATTATATTGTGGTTTTTATGCCTTTTTTTTCTTTAAAAAGTGATACTGTTCCGAAGAGTTTCTGCATAACAACTCTAACCTAAACTAGAACAGCTAAATTTACGATTCACCTCCAAGTCATAGGAAACTTTGGTTTATGTTACATGGAACAACAGATCAAAGCCTGGTTTTGTTGGGATATGAAATGCTACATTTGTAAATCATATTACCTTGAAGTAATGATCTTATTCAAATGTTACAATGCAACCATACTTACAACTGTATTTAGAATATGTTTGCAAACTCTTGATTTATACATGATTTTCAAGATTTAATTTCTAACTCAATATTAGATAGATATATGAAAACAAAACAATGTAAAAACAGGTTCCTTAGCAGATGTAAGCAATTAAATCTTCCATTTCACTTGTTAGTATTAATCTAACTCCATTATTTATTTTAAAACACAATCACATGACTAAATTCTCTTCAACAGCTGGGATTTGCAGACATCTGATACGTATGAAATCCCACATTCAGGCTTAGCTGTTGACATGTTCAAAGTCTCAGAGGATTCCTGCTTTGTCACTGTATAGGTATGGACATGACTAAATGTCTTGGTGCATTTATCTTTGCATCCTTTCTACGCTAATTCTTACTGTCAACAGTAACTCTAAAATTTTAAAATTATAACTGAGTTGAAGGAAATTTTTTACCTGAATCATACTGAAGCCAGGAAATTATAAATTCTAGATACAAACAATATGAACCAAGGAAAAAAATAGACATAGGGTTATTCTAGTTGATGAGCAGTGAGAGATCAAGGCAACACCTCAGGACAGGGTAGAATCCCTATTTAGGCAAAACCTCATGAAATTTACGAAGAGCTAACTCTGTTCTGGGCGAAGGGTTGTCCTGGGAGTCACCTGTAATATCTATGATTCTCAAACATGTCATAGACCAATGAAAGATTTATGCTCTCTGAGTCACTGTTATATGTAACCAATGTTCTTTTAGAGGTTAGGAGAGGAGAAACTGTACATCAAATAACCCAGCAAATTAGTCAGCACCTCTGATGGATTAAAAAAAAAAAAAAAGTGAATTGTTTGCAACACCCTCTGAAAAAGTTGTCTAGTGACTGAATGCTGAAAGCCTAATGAAAGCCCTTAGCATGTTAGAAAAAGTTGGCTGTAAAATCATAGAAAGATATTAGAAGGGAGAAAACTAAATACTGAGCTGGAGTTTCACAGTGAAAAGACTGGTTTTCCAAATGCTTACTGGGTTTAAGCCATTCTAGATAATGTTAGATTATCCTGGAATACTGTCATTTATTGTTCTCTCCATCCCTTCATTTTCACTTCATCTATCTATATAATCTGGAATTTTAAAACAGAGAAGAATCACAGTAACATCAGAAACTCCGTAGATAAGAATCAATGGAGGACCAAATCTCATTACATTTAAGAGATGTGAAGAACAATGTAAGCCTGGAAGCCCAATGCAATGGTGAGATGCACTAAAGACTGGGCACTGTGAGGGCTGAGCTCACACTTTGCACACACTGAGGCAAGCTCAAACCTTTCCAGTCTCTTTCATTTCACCAGTAAGAGCAAAGTAAGTATTAACTTACACCAGAGAACACCAACTGCCTAGCATGAGTCATGCCCCCCCCTCCATTATCAGCTGCTCCGTACATTATCCTTCACTTTTAGACGAGAACACTTGTGAAAAGGTCCACAAATTGAAGCTCAGAAGAGATCAAGGAGATTCAACAATACAATGAAAGCTTGTCTTGTTGTCAAACCTAATTAATTTATTATTCCTCTGAACTCTAGAGCTCCTAAGGAAAGCAGAAGGAAGATCTCTAAAGCTCTCGAGGCCCAATCTGTGTGTGCTATGTCTCTGCAGAAAGCTCCTTAGGCAGGCTCCCACAGAGAGAAGTCCAACCCCATGGGCTACAAATGGTGCCTGAGAGGGCCACAGCCAGCCTTGCAAAGTGATTTATCTCTCCTGATGGATTTTGCCACTGAATAGCAAAGGCTGGCAGTAAAGAGAGGGAGGACAGGACAAGTGCCTGAATCTTTAACCCAAAGGAATCCCTCAGGCTTTTGATCTTCTATCATGGTTTTATTGAACAGTCAGCACGCAATGAAAAAACATAAGAGGTTTCCACATATCACTTTCCTGTATCTACAATATAATTAACAGACTGCTAAAAGGATGACTGCTTTTTTTTTTTTTTTTTTTGAGTTTGCATCTATTAAGTATATTGCTGAAGTTCCACCAAAGCAAATCAAAACTTGCACAAATGTGAAGCTATTTTGTTCCTCAATCCTGAAAAACTCTTCTTCATTGAACACCACAATACAGTTCTTCCAATGAAACTTATTCTGAGAGGAAAAACAGTATCAAATTTATCACAGAATATCTCCTATTTAGCACAGCATATACAGAGATTATTTAAACCTAGATTCATCAATAACAGGAACTTCAGAGCTACTGATTCTCTAAGCTACCTTTTCTGTTTGTTTCTGAAGGGAAGCAGAAGTCAGAAGAGTCTCAGAGCAATCTGAACCTGTGTGACTGAACCATTTACTACAGAAAAAAAAAATCACCATTTTCCTCAATATCAAGGAGAGTAGCTAGGGGAAAGCATTCATAAAAACTTTCCATTAAAATGCTTTTACTATAGAAGTATTAGTGTTACAATAATGAAAATGAATAAATAAGATGGCATATGTCTAAAAAAGATTATAGCATACAGTTGGTAACATCATCTATTTCAGCCATTTTTTAAATTGTTCACTAAAATTGATCTAAATGACAAACTACAGGTGTAGGAGTCAGGACCTAAGCATTTTATTTCTGACTTTGCCACCGATTAACTGTGCAATGTGTGGCATTTAATTAACCTCGGGTTCTTCCATCTGTGCTACAAAGATAACAAAAATATAGGTTAAGTCCTTGAGATCTATGGAAGAAGAGTGCTCTGCAAGTTTAATGAAACTTCTCTTCAAAACAAGAAAAGTTCCATAGCTACAAGGAGAAGCCATGTGTCCACATTCAGAGCATATGCAGTGTTTAGAGTGTCCTGGTTATCCCTCTTTTCATGTTTTCTATTGACTTCTAAGCGTATGCAACTGAACTACTATCAGTGCATGATTTTGCCTTGCCTATCATTTGCAAAAAAACAATAAACTTCAGTCTAACTATGGTACTATGTGCTTAGGGCTCTACACATTATTCATATTCTGAACAACTGGTCAAAGAGACAGAAAACAATCCTGCATTAATGTCTTGCTTGGATGCAGAGGAAAAATAACATCTTAGTTTTGTGCATCCTAAGTACGTTTCTTCAAAAAAAAAAAAAAAAAAAAAAAAACGTACAGCTCCACTTTCAAATAAAAGCATGAAACAGTTTTATTTTGAAATGAATGATATTCAGTAAATCAATTTAAAAAACAAAATGCATTTGCCTGAAACAATTTGATGTATTCAAGTAAATTCACAGTTTGTTTTGACTTAGTGAAATACACCTTTTTTTTTCCCAGAAAAATTTTGTTCTCTCCCAGTTCAACTAGGTTCAAGAAAAGCAAGGCATTACTACCAATTTTTTCAAGAGCTCAAACACGATGATGAAACAGTGGGTGTAAGAACTTACCTTGATTTCTCACTGCTGAGCATGGGTCAGGACAGCTATCATTTCTGCTGTATTCAATTTTTCCAATGTTTTTATTTTGCTCTGCATTTCTTCTAGTTTACTT
The DNA here is from genome assembly GCA_037305975.1 of Chrysolophus pictus. Lineage (NCBI taxonomy): Eukaryota > Metazoa > Chordata > Aves > Galliformes > Phasianidae > Chrysolophus > Chrysolophus pictus. Next base: position 40,036,698 of record CM074580.1, on the reverse strand, counting down.
TTCTCCTGGAGCATTGTTCTAAAATGTCAGAATAATTTAGGGTAGACTGCCTAAAGAATCTGGTGGACTTCTGTAATGGAGTGATGGCATCAGCGGACAAAGGAAGGGCAAACAATGTCATCTACCTGGACTTGTGCAAGGTCTTCGACATGGTCTCATACCACATCCTTATCTCTAAATTGGAGATGTATGAAAGGATTTGAAGGCTGGACTACTGAGTGGATAAAGAACTGGGTGGATGCATATAGATAGAGAGTTCTTGTCAACTGCTCTAAATCCAGGTGAATATCAGTCACAAGTGGTGTCTCCTAATGGTCTGTTTTGGAACCGATACTCTTCAACATGTTTACCAAGGACATAGATAGTGAGATCAAGTACAGCCTCAGCAAATTTGAAGATGACACCAAGCTTAGTGCAGTTGACACAACAGAAGAGAGGGATGCCATCCAGAGGAAGCTGCACACATTTGAAAAGTAGGCACACAGGATTCTAATGAAATCTAACAAGGCCAGATGCAAGGTGCTGCACCTGGGTTGAGGCAATCCCAGATCTGAGTACAGACCAGGGGAAGAACTCATCGAGAGCAGCCCTGAGAAGAAGGATTTGGTGGTCCTGATAGATGGGAAGCTGGATATGAGCCAGCAGAGCGCTCTTGCAACCCAAAAGGCCAATGGTATCGTGGGCTGCATCAAAACACTGGAACAGGTTGCCCAGCGAGATTGTGGATGCCGTCTCCCTGGAAGCATTCAAGACCAGGCAGGATGAAGCATCCTGATCTAGTGAGAGGTATCCCTCCCGATAGTAAGGGAGTTGGAACTAGAAGATCTTTAAGGTCCCTTCCAACCCAAACCATTCCATGATTCTATAAAAAGGTAGACGACCCATAGGGAAAAGGAGATGATTATCCCCCTTCAGTTCTGCCCTTGTAAGGCCCCACTTGGAGTACTGTGTCCAACACTGGGCACCCAGAACAAAACGGATGTGGAGCTGTTGAAGCGGGTACAGAAGAGTGTCACAAAGATTATCAAATGACTGAAGCATCTTTCCTATGAAGAATTGAGAGAATTGAGCTTGCTTAGCCTGGAGAAATGAAGGCTCTGGACAGACCTAATTGTGGCTTTCCAGTACCTGAAGGGACTTTAGAAGCAAGAGGAGGACTGACATTTTACATAGTAATTAGATAAGGGGGAATGGCTTTAAACTAAAAGAGAGGAGATTTAGGTTAGATGCTAATAAGAAATTTTTTATTAATAGTGTGGTGAGGCACTAGAACAGGCTGCCCAGAGAAGATGTGGATGTACCATGTCTTGAGTCATTCAAGGCTGAGTTGGATGAGATTCTGGTCAGCCTGATCTGGTGGCTGGCAACCCTGCTCATGGGAGCAGGATTGGAAATAGATGATCTTTCAGGTCCCACTCAACCTAAGACATTCTGTGATGTGATTCTGTGATTTGATGTCAATCTCAAAGCATAAAATCCAGAATAAATGCTTTCTTACAGACTGAACATTCAGCAAAATGCAAAAAAGAGAACATCACAGTACTGTGAATGTAAAACTCAAGGTGTAACCTATTCATCAGCTTTGTTCTTTGTACAAGTATCTCTACATCATGGTTGTTACATACTTCCTTCACCCTTATATACAGAATGTACATGATAGTACAAAGTGTAAGAGTGGGTAAGTGTGTAGCTGAACTGTTTGCTCACTGTCTTTAACTCACATACTCTAAGGGCCAAAAAAGCACCTGGGTCATGCAACAACTGTGAAGCAAGCTTTATGCATAAATAAATAATTAAATAAAATCATCTCAAGGATATCCATCATTTTTCAACAGCAATCTTAGATGGAATCCCAAGTTTCACACTACTCTTACTTTTCCAGCCTGGGGAAAAAAAAAAAAAAAAAAAAAAAAAGCAGTAAAACTCCAATATCCTAACTGTAAGTACATAGAGCTGTTTGTTATTGGGTGTGAATGCAGGAGCACTAATATTCACTTAACAACAAATATGGCACATTTGTTCTTTATAATACTAAAGAGAAAATCTTCCTCAATTTCAAATACATTATTGGAAAATCCTAAAGTAAGCTGCTGGGAGGCCAGGAGCAGACACACACCACCAGAACAGGTGGACAAGTGCAGGCAGTGGGTGTTAGCAGCAGCCTCTCAGCAGTCTCATGCCTGCTGCTGATCTGGGAAGCCCTGTGGGCGTCCTTCCAGTTCGAGGCATGAATAGAAAAGTAGTTAGGGCTAATCACAGTAATAACACAATAATGATCCACAAAATTATCCTTTTTCAATACCAGAGAGCAGCATTGAAAGCCATGCCCATGGGAAAGGGGAGATAAGAAGGAAGGAAAAAGCAAAGATGAGGCAGAAAGAATGCAGAGTGGGGTAGGGCAGCATATATGGCTGGTGCCAGACTACTGTCAGCTCCCTGTAGCCTCGATAGGACTGAGCAGCAGGTACACTCCAACCCCCAGTACTGCCTCAGTACCAAAATACATTGCTGATCTTCACTTACATTCATCGTAAGAATGTATTAGGACCATTTATGGAAGAGGCAGTCTCCAAACCCAATTTGAGGGGTAATCATTCTTCTCAAAACAAAGCGCAGGCAAGGGATAGATACAAGCTGGCAGAGCAGCTTTGCCCAGTAACTATTAAGGGGCAAAAACACGTCAATTTGTATGCAATGAGAAACACATTAGGCTTTTGCTACAACTACAGAGCCTCAAGTTCATCTGTTTACCAGGGCAGTGCAGACATATATGCAGGTACCAACAGTACAATTGCACAGCATATTCTTGTAGTAAAGCAGATAAAATGCACCTGAAAAACATGATAAATATACACAGTGGGGATATTTGCCCTTCTCTGTAGTACAAAAGGAAGCATGCGTTGGTGTTAAGAAAGTGTGACAAAGCACACAGACTTAACATTTCTTTGGCACGTTACAGTTTGTGTCCAAGAGCATGAATAAACCCTATCTCCCTATATTGCTTCAGGGCACGCATACAAGGATTTACACATCTGCACGTACACAGAGGAAAGCAACACGTCTTGACCAGGTGTAAATGCAGGAGTGAATACATGAATGCACACAAACTCAGAGCATAAGCACGGATGTCCAAGGAGCGTATGGGAATGCAGGAATGGAGGAAGCCTACAGAGTTCCTGCAGTGAGCCTGAGGGCAAGAGGGAGGCTGTGCCAGGGCATTCTGGCACTTGCTTTAACTCCAGCCTAGGCTTATTCCCTTACTGCTTTCTCCCCCCCCCCTGCAATAGAGCAGACTCCATGGCTACAGGGAGGGTGTTTAATGAGTCAAATCCTCATGACTGCCTTATCAGTTGTGGACAGGCGTGATTCTGACAACTGACCTTTCCCACCGTGTGCTGCTGAAATATCCACATCCCACAACAATTAACTCAATGCTGAAAACATAACACTGAAGAAAGGGAAAGCTCGACCATTTGCAGACAGCACCACAGACAGAAGGGAAAGGAATGCACCTAAAAGTGACAGAGTGTAGCCATACAGAGGTTTGATTCCACCTTGTTTTGTCATGCACGCTTTATTACCTTCTTTACAGCTTGGCTGTAACAAAGCTGTGTGCAAACAACGTGTTGTGAGACAAGGAAGGAAAGCAGAGAGGACTGAAAACACTTGTGATGCATATGATGTCATTAAGACCACACACAAATAAATATATGTCTATAAAAATGTACACAAAGCTGATGGAATGAACAAAGAACCTTAATAGAAAATGGACCTGAACAGAGCAGAGGAGGCAAACAGGCATCACTCTGCCATCCTATACCTCTGCTGTTATGGATCTTCCTCCTAACAACACGTAGATTAATAGATCCATTAAAAGAATTAAACAGCACTCAGCTGAGTTAGGAACCTCAACAAAAACCTATCAAAAAGTAGGAGACTCACCCCATGTAGAGTGCACCTCCAGTCCCAAGTACAGAGGAGACTGTTTTTCTTGGGGGAACAAGTACCTGAACATAAAGTGGCTGGTGTAGTTAGTGGTCCAAAGGAAGGCTCACAGAAAATCTGCAGAAAACCAAATTGGGGACTTTGGCACACCATTCATTTTGTATTTGCAGAAGTCTCTATTAAAATCACAGGCAATCTGTTATAGCTGCATGTCACCAACGTGCTTAGAATCTGAGATATGCTGGAATTGATCTTCAAGAGCAAATCCTACATATGTAGTATCAACATACAGATTTGAAAAAGATACCAGTCATTTTCACAATAATCTCCCTGTATGTGCAAAAGGCAGAATTAGCTAGTATTAGCAAACACTTGGGGTTTTGCTATTTTTGCACTGCAGTGACAAATAGTCTCTAAAAGGTCCTCGCTCTTCCATTTTAGTGCCTTCCTGGGTATACAGAACAGGAGTTGGATGACACTGAAGAAATTCATTGGATAAAAATCTGACTGAAGCTCCACACAATTCATCTGGACGCAGCAACTAATTCATCTAGGCGCCAGAGGAAAACATAACCATGCTTTTGAAGATTGTACATGAAATAGAGACAAGTTTGCAAAATAGGAGTAGAATAAGAGGTATTAAAGTCAGCTGAGGTCAGAGAGCAGAGGAAGACCAACAGCAGTGCAGGAAATGCTCCAGTTGAGCAGTAATTATTTCAGTTTAATGAACAGAAAAAGAACTTCTTAGGCAAAAAGTACTTTAGTTTCTAGAAGTATACAAACTGTTCTCTTCAAACCCCACAAAACCAAAAAAAAAAATCATTATTTTCATTGTGGTGGTGGTTACTTTGTTGCTAGTTTTGGGGGGTTTTGTTATTTTTGTTGTTGTTGTTTCGCATTTTGTCTTTAACTGAATCAGTTATGTAACATTTGGAATTGTTTCTTGGCTATTTCTCTTTTCTCTTTTTTGTTTTATATTTACATAATAAACACATTTATTTTAATGCAGTAAAGTTTATGTTGTTAATGTACTCTAAATATCTTTGAATAGTTCTCAGCTCACTTATTTGCATGAATTTCTAAGATGATCAAGGCTATTTGAAATAACAGACCACAGCTAAACTATCAAATCACTGAGGATTTGTAGCTTCATATCATCAATTAAATGTCTTCCATATCTTGATATGATTTAGCATCAAGAATGAGCCTCGCTGTTTTTCTTAGCTCAGTCTATCGTGTAGAGCAATCTCATTCAAACCATATACACTTATTGATACTGGATATCAAATAAAAAATAATAATTAAAAAAAAAGCTGAATTAGAGTTTCTCTTCAGTATCGTAAGCCAAACCCAGATCCCACTGGCCCTAAAAGAAATTAGGAATAATTTTATGGTAATCAGTGAAGGTATATTGCTAGATGTAAGACAGCAACAAAGCTGGTACCAGTGTTCATGTTTTTTGGTTCTTACTAAACCCACTGTTAGAAGGTCAGAACTGATGTAATTCTTATTCGTACAAGCAGTGCCCAGCTGCTGCAAAAATGACTTTTCAAATCTCCCTGCAGGAAATGTGACACGGCCCTTGTGTTATAACTACTGTTGAAAAATGTGTGCTTCTCCAAAACTAGAAAGGTGCTATCCTTATTTTCCTGGAGATGAGTTTGCCCTAAAGTGCCTTGATTTCTCTGTTTTTGTGGTGGCAGTGTATTTTCTTTTTTTAATAGCAAAGACTATTATTCTAATCTGAACGTCATGGGGGCTTGTATACTTCATAAATATTTTCTAAACCTATTTTACCAAGGTACTGTCCCTCTTCTCCCTGTTCCCCACACTTCAACAACACCATTACCCGTTCCCACTGATGTCTTGTCATTTCAGAACTGAAAGATGTTCGGAGGTTTTGGAAAGGAGGGATGGCAGGTTTGGCCAAGACCTCCAGGTCAAACCACTGCATAAACTTATGTACATCCAGTGCTAGGAATCATTTAAGCCCCTGCTATGTGGACAGCATCTCTATTTTCAAAATAGAAGACAATTCTGAAAACGGACTTTACCAAAGTAGCCTTAGAGCTTCCAGGTTAATTGTTTCTTGACAGCAATCTGATCAAACGTGCTCAGTTTAAGTAAAAATAAGTGTGTTGTTTTGTTTTCTTCCCTCTCCCCACCATAACTGCTAGGTCTACCAGTACTCTGTAGAATCACAGTGTGGCATCTTCCTGCACACTGTCTCTGGCAACAAAGATTTGAAAGACCAAGTTTTTCTCATACCTTCGTAGTGCCACAACCTCCTTATTGGACTGCTGAAGGAGGACTGCTGTAAGAACCGGGCCTTTACCTTATAATTTAAGAAGCTACTCAGTTAATACACATCAGAACAGAAGAAACTTTTTCTCACAACTGTTTTGGTTCTGTAGGGCTAAGAAAAATAAGATGGAAGAAAATAAGTAATTATGTTAATTTATATAATTGAGATATTTATATATACTTATATTTTTTCTGTTTCATCCTTACACTCAGCCAATTAGACTCAAAAAAAAACATAGAGAAGATCCATTAAATACGTATTTTCTTCAAGTTTACATAACCTTTTCTTACTTTTAACTGTACTGTAATCCCAGAAACAAAAGGAAACTGTGTAACTTAAGAACTCCAGGACAACAAATAAGCAAGGGATCTCACTGCAAAAAGTACATACTTTTTTGCACTACTTGGCACCAGAAGCTTTTGTACATTTACCTGACTTGTTAACAGTATTAAGCTCCCTAACCTGCAGCCCATGAAGGATCACAGTTGTTCCTTCTGCTGTTGATGTGCATTTTTGGAAATTCACTTCCCTATTTCTTTGTGCTACAGGCTACTACTAAGATTTTAGGTTCCTACCATCTGTTCGGTTTGACTATATCATGATGCAGAATTCATAAGCAGCCAGAACTACTGACTTCCTTACCAGCCACATCTCCTTGAACAGCATCTACAAGTAACGGTACTGAAAAAGAAAAGGTCTCAAGCTGCAGTTACAATGAGCAAATATTGGTGCTGACTAAAGACTTCATTGCCTCCTGGTAGCACAAGCTTATTGACCCCTAATATTCTGCATTTCTTAGCAGAGGTGAATTAAGAACTCACTTTCAAGCTCTTAAAAGAATTGTAGCAACTTCATAAAGTTCCATTAGTCCTGGATGATTCCAGAGTAGTTGTGTTTTTTTTTTTTTTGCTGAACTTTCATTTCACAGAACAGAGGTTGCCAGGCCCCAGAAAATTAAAGCAATCCTTGATGGGAATTGTAATTGCAGAACAATTATAATTTCTGACAGTTGTGCAGCTGTCAGTCAGAACAGTCCATGATGAAGGATATGGGCACTGTAGCCACTTCGGTTCATCCTTCAAGGTGGTACAGACCTGCAGGCACTGCCAAACTTCACATCTGCTTGTTTATTCAGCCCTACAAACAGAAGAAATTCCTAAACCAATGCATAAATACAGCTCTTTCTAGAGCAGACTGTCTTGTGTACATAGCTCTGCATTAACTTTGACTACTGAGGACAAGATGCAATTGAGCACACGTTCTTAGCTGCAAGGAGCATTTATAATGGTAGAAGAACGTTACAGAAATAGGAGACTTGGCTTTGCATGGTAAGCAGTCGTGATCAGAATGAACGTAAGAGGCTGGACACATTTCTGAGCACCAAGTAAAGGTGTAGAACACACCATAATAGATATTTCACAGTAACTGTCCATGAGCATCATCTTACTGCTCAGTAAATTGGAATACACTATGTTAATTCATGCTCCCTTAGTGTACACATCATTATTTTGAATAGATAAATTTATAGTCTAGCTTGTCTTAGAGTGATTTGTTAATATAGCAGCAGCCTGAGTCAGTCACTCCTTTCCAGCATCACCAACATGATTTTATTTTTAATTCTTCCAGCATTCAGGTTTTTCACTAATACGTTCTAGGACATTTCCCAGTCTCACTGCATGGCACTCAAGATGAACTCAGTTTCCTAGCTGGAACTTCAAATGTCAGCTGCTCCAGACCTCTTTCACACTAACTCAAACACAATCCATAACCTATAACATCTGAGTTTATCAGTTATTTCCTTACTGTTGGATTTGCCATCCTGAGTAGTTAAGTTTCTATTGGGATCAACATACACTACAGATAAAGGAACGTGCAAACTGCTTCGATATTTATGTGTTTACAGTAAACACCAGCATAAAGGGAGGAGGAATAATAGATCAGGAACCAGTTCAGGAAGGTTGTTTTTATAACACTTACAATATGCATGTGATTGCAAACAGGCTTTGTGGTTTTATTTCAACAGGCAGAGCTACAACAAGCAGAACTTTTTTTTTTCATTTATTTTTTACCATCTGTTATCACATCATAGCAATCAGTTTTAAAGACCGGAGAAACAATGCATACTTGATTTTCCTGCTTTACTCTAGATAAAAGTCAAAATGCCCTTACAGATTGACCAATAGAAGCTGAGATTATGAAATCAACAGATGACCACAGGAAGTACGCTCAGGAGATAACAGAGCATCAGCCTCTATAGTAGTTTTGCCAACCAATTTGCTAAACATTACAAACAGTCTCAAGCTCCCTGAGTTTGCTTTCTGCTCACCAGCATTCATGTGGCTCTCTGTGCAACGGATCACCTCTGTGAAACAGACACGCATCTTTGTGGGAGATGACAACTGGATGGGTCAGTTGTAAATGATGCATACATGACAAACCTGTAAGCAAAATAATCAGTGCAACCCACTTGCTGACTGCCTTAGCAGAAGCCAGCAGCTCAGTGAATTGTGGATATTACAATTCTGTCCAGAGCAACATCCTGAAAGACGCAGGGCTCTGATGCACATCCATTTGCCGTTCATATGGCATTTCAATCAGTGACAACTCTCTTCACTTCAAACTTATCTCCTGCATCTAAGACTTTTCTATTTAGAGTGTTAATTGTAAATTGGGAGCATAAAAGATAAAATGTGAAAGGGACAGAAGAACAGAATAGACATTCAAAAAGCCATATGTGAGCCTGCCTTTTCCTCCCAAAAACAGAGCCACAGGAAGGGCTCCCTTTTAGGATGGGGTCTTTGTTGTTTCCTGTGTGAATCCACAACTTTTCTCATACAAAGACAAAGCTGGAGCTTCCTCACCACTGCAGCACACAGTGCCTCCAGGGCAGTTCTCACGACATCAACATTGCTTTTAGACTGCACATGTACATGGAGGAACATCACAACAAACGTACAAAAGTTGGGTTTGCACTGTCACACCTAACACTACCATACATGCAAATAGATGCATGCATGATTACATACATGATAACACACATTTTGTTTGTGTGTTTTTGTACATATATGTGCAGGCAGAGACCATGTATTTGCATGAGCTGGGCAAGGTTCCTTTCTCTCTTTTCTTTATTGAACGGGAAAAGGCTGTCAGCAATTTTGTTCTGTCAACAGCTGGGAGATGCTTTTCTGCAGTTAGCTGCAATTTGTTTCAATTATGCATATTAATCATAGCCTGCTCCTGATAGTATTCTTCAAAAAAAAAAAAAAAATCAGGGCTTTTCTTTTTAACAAGCCATTTCCTCTCTCACGATGGCACTTAATGACTGACTGCAGGTTTGCTGAGAGAGAGAAAAAAAAAAAACCCAGACGCATCCATGTTTGCTTATTTCATTAATAACCGCTGTGGCTCAAGAAGCTGGCAGGGAATGTAACTGAAAGGGGTCAGTGCACTGATATTTCAGCTGCGGAGAGAGAGCTCTGGCCCAGGCTTATATAAAAAAATTTTCTACCCTAAGAGAGAGATGGATGAAATCACAGTTAAGGATTTTTGGACTCCAACTTGCTTCCCTTGAAACCTAACACAGAAAATCCACTAAACTCCATGGAAATTAGTTTCCTACTGTTTTAGTATTCTACAACTGAGATCAATTTGAAAATGCTAGGGAAAATGTTGAAAGACTTGGAAACTCATATCTGCCCAAAGAGCTATCCCTAAAGTCTACTGGAATACAACCGAAGCAGCAGCAAGGATGAATGGATTTTACCAGTCAACAGCTCATTATGCTGTGATGTCTCAAAGTTCTCTGTTTCATGGGTCAGTTCCAATGAGAGTTCTAAGAAACTCTAAGAAAATGCTCCAAGTTTGCAGTGAAGTAGTAAATAAAGGCAGGTATGTAGGGTGTATGCTGTTGTCCTGGATATATTCTAATTAAATGAGCTGCTTTGATGACATCAAAGGACACAAGTCAAAAGGATCATTCCTTCTTCCTCCATTTCCTTTTCTTTAGTGTTTATTAACTTACCGGTTACTGTATTAAAGACTCTCATTTGTGATTAACCTTACTAGCTCAGAGAACTTAAAAGACATTGTACAGATTTTACTCAAAGGTGTAAACATTATGGGAAATCGCTAAGATCCAAGCAATGGGTACTTACTGCTCAGCCCTGGATTTTTTTTTTGTCAGACGAGATTCAAGTACTGAAAACACAGACAATTTCCAAGACAGGATCAATGCACTTTTTCAAAGGTTGGTTTAGAGGAACTCCAGACCTGTATTGCTTAAAACTGTACTGCATTCTGTCCTTCTAAGACTTGCTTTCTAAGAATCTGCTTAGCAAGATCTACATACTTCATCACACTTAGGGAAAAGAAGAATGATCCCACTGTAGGTCCATATGGTACCCTGCATATAAATATATCACTTAGACAATTTAGGCATACTCTTACCTAAAGATTTAATGGCACAGATACACCAGAAGAGCGAACAAAAAAAAATAAATCACAAAATAAAACAGGAAACAGAAAACCAACATCTCCTCTAATCACCATATCAGTGATAACAAAAGCTTGAGTACAGATGTCATTATGTTGTCAGAAAATATTAGTCGGCTGGTAAAGTTTCCTTTGGTAATGTACAGGGCTAAAACTACTAGCAAAAGAATTCAGAAGCAACTGTTTTCAAAGCAGCTCTTTGCAGGCTGTGCCTGTAGTTCCCTCCAGGCCTGAACCTCTGAAGATTCTGCACCACACAAGTTTTCCAAGACAAACAACAGGCAGGGGTGAAGCAAGGGGACCTGACACAGTCTTGATAGTAACCGCAACAAGGAGGGACTGGGCTGCTGCCAGAGCTCTGCCACATTATGGGATCAGGACACGGCACAGATGGTGTGCATTCAGTGGGAGGAGAAGATGCTACAGCTCTCCCACTCTACTCATCAGATGCATGTCTGGACACAGCCAACCAGCAAAGGTCACTCACACAGACGCAGCTGTGCCCACACGACTATACATCCACAAGGATGTCATGCTTTTTCGCATGGAGACGTGGAAATAAACTTCAGTGGAAAGAGTATGCCTGTGGCTGTATAAGTTGCATCCACACTGAAAGCCCTCTGCTAATGTCAGATCAGCTTTTGAAAACCTATGTAATGAGTTTCAGAGCCCTCACCTAATTCCCTTTAAAACATATGTACCTGCACATTCACAGCTTAGTTCAAAGCACCTGAAACTCACCCAGCAGCCAGGGATGCTTCATATCTGCAAAAGGACAGTCTTTCTCTTACAAGAGCTGAGGGGATCATCAGTGTACCAGAACCTGGGATATTTCAGATTCACAAAAGAGGGACACTTATAAAAACGAAACAAAACAACCTTGGCAATCACAATGTCACATTAACCATGGATTATCAACTTGCAACAAACAGACAGTACTGGGAACAATTTAGAGACCAACATGATCCACAGACTGGGTACAAACTGCTCCATTTTTGGGCACCGTGGCCAATTGCAAATAACGCACCCAAACAGGTGCCAGAAGAAGTAGATCGTTCCTTCCATTACGCCACCCTCCACGTTTGTATCACAAAGTTCCATTGCAGCATACTGAACTTGTCAGACCAAAATGCAGCCCACAGAAACCTGCCAGCTAAAGGCTCATCAAGCAAAGTTCATTCTTACCAGACTGATAAAGAGAGAAGTTGTTTAAGCTAGAAAGAAAATGAGAAGCCTGAGAGGGCAAAACACCGGAAGCTTTACTGAGCTCCTGGGCTTCAGACACTGTGGGCGTCAGTACCAGGAACAGGAATTTTGAGAGAGAAAGAGAAGGAGAAAGAGAAAGAGATCAGGAAAAGAGAAAAACAAGGCAGGAGGGAATGGTAGAAATAGCGGGAAGTGAAGGAAGAAGAAGAGTTCACAAGCAGACAGAAACAGGAAAAGGAGAAGAAGGAAAAGAAGAGGGAATGACAGAAAGGAATAGACAGAAGGAGAGAGAAATCTCTGCTGGTACAGTAACAAATAAATCCTTGCAGCATGACAGGCGTCTGCTGAAGCATTTCATTTCCCCGCAGCATAATGGTGTGTTATTGCCCATTATCTGTTCTGTCAGTGCCAGAGTCGATATTAAATGAGGGGCAGCTGCATTTAGCTGCCATTTTTCAGCTGTCTCACCGTTGCCATGGAGATGTGGTTGTTTTTTTTGCTGAACCTGGCTGCAAGCAGCGGGGCTGCTGGGGGTGAACGGGGCAGGGAGGGCAGGCACAGCCTTCAGGTCCCTGGGCACTGCAGGACCGCCACTGCCACCACTCCATTACTATGCAGAGAGCTGATGATAGGTTCTGTGCACTGCTCTGACTTTCACAGGTGCTCACGACTGTCCCTTCATCCTCCAGCATTTCTCTTTACCCTGCACCCTTCTTTGTGTGATGACAACTATTCTTTCTTCTCTTTTGTACCTCTGCAGCAGCAACTCGAAGGCTATTGGAAGCAATGATGAATTGCGCCTCTCAGAGGCCGCATAGCATCTTAAGAAACATTAACATCCCTAAAATACTAATCAAGAAACTGAGGCACAATGAAGTAGAGTTTTCCCATCTCCCACCAAGGATTACTCAGCTTGTATGCAGTGGTGCAGAAACTTAGAAATCTCTACTCACTGCTCTCCTGCCTCACACTTAACGATGTTCCCAATGCAAAAGCAGGGGACAGGACAGTGACTCAGGGAACAGGAATCAAGCAAAGGACATCCAGCCTCTCCCCCTAGCTTCTTAACAGAATGCTACAAACAACCATCGCCTAAAAGGATTTCTCATTGGAGTTATCTTTCCTCCACATTCTTCTACTTCACCCAGATAATTCTGACACAAACAAATTGAAACAGACAAGACTCTTTGTTTGTATTGCATCAAATAATAACTGTAAAAAATGCAGTCCTTTACAGTGACCCACTGTCTGCTAGTGTTATTCTAGCACCTAAGAAGCAGCTTTTTAAAAACAAATAGCAAATGACTTCATTTAAAAAATCACAGTTGCTAAAAGCCCTACCTGACCCTCCTATACTCCACATTAAGAGAAAAGGTAAAAACTAAAGAGTCACAGTGCTTTATTATATTAATACTCAAGTCTTCATGTCCTTGCATGAATGTACACATACGTTGACATTTCTCATCACATCCTCTTACTCCAGTGTTTTCATGTGTAGAGTAATTAACTTCACTACTTCGGGTCTTCCAAAACTTGACAAAACTTCTAGAAACACGTTCTAACAAGTAGCATTTAATTGACAGTGCTGAAGATCTTCCTCATGATTGATATTTGCTACCATTACACATCTCTATGGTAGTTCTCCAGCACAGCTCTTAATAAATCTCATCTTGATGACTAGTGGTTTATTCAGACTTCTAACTGTGCCATGTATTAAAAAAAAATTATGCCTGAATTGTTTATGTGCTAATCCTTCCTTTAGCTTCCCTCCCCTTTCATGATCTCTTGCTTTCGACTATAGAACTATCTTAAGCACCACATTGGCCACCAGATTGCCATCCAACTTGCAGGATCTTGTTTTTTCTTTGGGGGAAGCCTAAATTCAGATTATTTGATCAAAGACTTCTTTGTAGTGCAAGGAGATTTTGCAAACAGTAGTGGAAACAAACAGCTGATTTAGATTATTGAAAATATTAATTCTAATAAACATTTCAGCTTGTTGGACCAATGACAGTAGTGGTTGAGTTAAGACAGAGAAGCTGGAGGGAAAAAAGAAATTTGCCATAAGATTAAAGAGATTGTTTTTATGTAATCTCTGGTCAGCAAAAGGTTATGACAAGAATATGGATGGAGCAGTCTTTGAGACAAATGGGAAAGTGAGAAGAAAATTATACTGCTGAACTCTCACAAACAACTCTGTGGTCATTTCAAGGAGTTTTCAAAGCTGTGCAGCCTGCAATTAGAGTTGTTTTATATGGTAAAACTGAGTTTGTTCTGGTCCTGTAGAACTGTCCCACTCAAGTTAAGGAATACATTCAGAAATGTTTATTTCCCACACTCAACAACTCCATCAGCTAAGAAACATGAGAAGGCAACAAAGCTGTAAAAGTGACCTAACTGATAGATATTACAAATAGATATTATATATTCAGCACAAGTTTTTAAACAAAAATATTGATTTGTAACACTCCAGGGACACTTTGTGGAAAGCTTTCTGACAAACAGAAGTAGTTAAGTTTTATGGAAAGAAAAAGATCTGCCATTTCATTTCTTTGCATCTTCATTTCCCCATGCATTCCTGAAATCTACAATTGTCATTTCTACAGCCTGCTGTCTTGAGCCCAGTCAATGAAAAAGAGGTATGGCATGTTTGGCTTCACTTAATCATTTATACACTTACGGTACAAGGTAACAGAGCTGAGTATCAAAATAATTTTCCACAAGTCACCAAAGCCACCCGTGTTTAAATGGAAGTGCTAGTCGACTAAAAATAATTCATTAGGATGACAGCCAAGACTATAAGCATCCTTAAATATCTGTATCTTTAAACCTCAATTCTGTTTTACCTAGTGTACGTGTGGGTCCTGCCCTCTGACTCTTCAAAGACTTTCCAAGTGTTGATTAGGCAGCAGAACTGTGTTTAAGAGTATAGATATGCCAATATGAATTTTCACTTTTACATGAAAGAATTTTGCGACTCATTTCCAGAAATAGACATTGAAAAGCATATAGGGATGACTTCATTTGTTTGAAATAAGAGACCTATCCTCATACTCTATGGAAGAAGAGAGAGATGCCAAACTTTCACCACGTCTTTGAATAAATGGTTTTCCTTAATTTACCTATTTATACTGATGCAGTACTAAGAAACAAACTTCTTTTACTATCATCCTCTAACATCAGGGTTATGCTTCTGAAGATGATAATCCTAAATCATATTGCTATTGCTGATACTGGAATTGTGCACATGGTTCTAAACAGCAAGCCATTTTTTTCTGCACATCAAAAAAGGATTTTGAATATATATAACTCCAAATACCCAGAGAAGCGGAAACAGCTCAATTCATCACAAAGCAGGTCAAAGGGATAGACCTTCAAAAAGATCAGATCCCAGTATCAGAGCCAGCTTTCTGCAAAAGCTTGGCCTTAGTATCCACTAGTCAGGAACAGATTTTCAGCATGTAACGTCTGGGGTGCTCAGCACTTCTCATGGTTTGCCTGTTCAATAGTCATCAAGTCATTTGACAACAAAACTCGGAAAAAAATACATGATACTCCAGGTGCAAGCCTTTGGCACCAAAGCTCCTCCCTTCCTATTCTAAAATATCCTGGGAAACAATATTTTGTTTTGTGGAGTACTGAAATGCAGTCATGAGGAAGCTATGAATTGAGTTTCATGACACAACAAGACTTCATTAGCATAATTCCCAATTGTGACTGTGTAGAGGCCCCATAAGAGCAGTAATAATTATGTTTAATGGGCAGAGTGATAAAGAGACAAGATTAGTCAATTCTCCACTCCCTTCTCAGACTCTTACATGATCTTTTTCCTTTCTTCTACCATTGAGGAGTCCTCTATAGTAAATGGAACATATTACACAGAAAAAAAAAGACAATTTCACAAAGTTCAGAATCTCACTAGAATGCAGTCCACAAGAAGATGCAACTGAGTAGAGGTACAGGGAAACCTAAAAGTATTGCAGTATGTTCCAGAATCACACACCGTGAAAGGAACCTACTGCTGAATTAGCATTTGAAAAGCATTTTCTATTGTAATCAGGAAGTACACACAGGAGGTTGAGATGTAGTTAGTACCTTTCCATGGACAGTCGCTTCCTAGTTTGCACCACCAACTCGAGGCAAGACTGAGCCCTCTAGGCACCAACAGGAGGTTCTGGACAGACTGGAGCATAAAGCTTTTCTTCTTTTGTGTTTAGATAGCACAGGCTTGCAATGAGGACTTGGGAATGGCTCTGTTCTATGAGGGCTTAAAAACACAGTGAACTACTGTGTTGTGAATCCAGTTCAGGTACTCAGACAGAGCATAAGATCTTTAGCAGATGGATGGTACTATCCATAGCAAACACAGAGCTGCTATTCAGACAAATACAAAATGATGCAGCTATTCCAAATAACCAGCTTGACCATAATATTTTAATATGCATCAGCTATTTCCTCTGCAGTCTGGGGACAGGTGAACTATTTCGCCCAACTCCCTATGTCCTTTAACTCCTCCAAATCTTAAAAAGAACATTTGTTTTCAAGTTGACTTGTCAATTAATTTCATTCACTCCCACATCTATCTGCAGTTACAGGTTCAGACCAGGTTCCAGGACTGTCACCACAACACAAGGAAAACACTTTTCATAGTTTAAACTGTATTCTACATAATCAGGAGATTAAAGCAGCCAGAGACTCTAGGGTTTAATTCAAACTCAGACTCTCAGGCGTGATTCTGTGTTGCTGCAGGTATTTCAACCTCCATTAGAGAGAGAAGGTGAATAAACTCGTATATGGTTTCATATGCATTTGTTTTGATTTTTATAGCTGGCAAAAGAAGCTGTATTAATAGCACAGCAGGGGCTGAACTGAATCCAAAGATCTGGAAAATAAATTATTCTCAGTGTCTATTACTTCAGTAATTGTGAATTCTAGCAAGATGATATTTCTTTATGTGTGCTTATCACGTAAGAGAAAAAAAATGACCACAGATTAAAATTGATTAAGAAAACCTATATATTTACAGTAAATAACACAAATATATTTACAGATTGCAAAAAGGTATTGCCTTTGAAGTCCTCAGAGCTTCTAATCTATTGGAACAAAAAGGAGGCATGCCCAATTTTAAATGCTCAAAGAAAAACTGGATAAGACACTTGCAATCTGATATGCAACTGCTGCAGACAGACCTGCTTGACACGTGGAGCAGAGCTCTGAAGGCCTATTAATGAATCCAAATCTCAGCAATCTAATTTTTTTTTTTTTACAAGATGCCTATTCACAATGAATCTGATCTATGAACATTGTTAAATCACTTTACCGTCTCTTTCCGCATGTATGTATAAGTTGTACCCACTACAGATGGCTAGTAGCTAGAACAAGTTTAGCGTCTGCATGAGTCAAACCATGTTTAACAAGTGTTAATCCCACTATATGACCATAATAAATATTATGTCGAGTTACAAGTTTTTTTGTGAAGTTATGCTGCCAATTGACTGACAAATCAGTGTTTTTCCGTTAGATGGTCAGTGAAACAAGACTGATTTACAGCACAAGAAAAACTGCACAATAACTCTTCAGTGTGGTGATGTAGGAAACTAAATGGGAATGAATATGGCTACGAGGTTCTTCTACTTTAAGACTCTTTCATGCTAATTTCCTGAAATAAACTGCTGAGAGCTAACAAATCTCGCAAAAAAAAATAAATAAATAAAATTTCAATATTAATTAAGACCAACTGAGATTGAACAGCTATCCAGCAACAATGAAAATTGGCCTTTTACTTCTGGGTAAAAACCACTCTGAACTGTTGTGATCTGTTTGATTAAACAGTTAAAGTGAACAGAACCATTTTTCAACTTTTAAATTGTTTCTACACTAAGATATAGCCAGGTCATTAACAGTGATATAAAGTCTGTGTATTTGTGCAAACCTATAGGTAAACTGGGGCTTATTTGCTAATGAGATTCATCAATAACTTCAAATCAACAAATTTCAACATAATTATAATTAGTTTGCCAGAAGAAAAACTGAATGGCAAAACATAATGATTCAAGACCCATTCTCTCATCTTCAGCTGGAGCAATGTTGGTTGAAGCCTGTGGAGAGTTTTCCAAAATTAAGTAGGAAAGGTTCCCTGCTGAGGTTTATGAATCAGGCCTTTCTCCTCTAACCCTTGCCCTTATTACTGTCTTTGCCATAGACAAATCATTTTAGCTTTTAATTCATTCTCTCCTTTTGTAAAGTGGGCCTAATAGTACTCACTTATCTACTTCACCGGGATGCTTCAAGGATTAAAATTGATGTGTCCCGGCTGGCGTAATGTGCTATAATTACCTTGTTAATGTGCCCTCTCTTGGACAGACTGAAAATTGCTCAGTTGTGTCACGCAGTCATGCGCTGCCTAGACTTTTTGGATGAGCTCAAGAGGTCAGACAATGACCACTCAGGCCGCTGCTGCCGCAGTGGGACGGGGGGGAAAGCAAATGGCAGCCCTGCACCCACGGCTGCAGCAGAGGCTCTGCTATACAAAACAGGCTCAAAGCCACCGGTTATTATGAAGAGTGCACCTCAAACAGAATAGTGTGAGCCACAGCCTGTTTTCTACCTACATGTGGGTGACAAAAATAAACAAAAATCTGCTGAGGTTCTACTTTTCCTTTAACTAATGCCTTGTTGATGAAAGCAGTCAGTCATCCCCTCTCTAAAACATATCTGTAGTATTCTATTCCATGTATGCTCTGACCACTCTTTCCCTCCTGTGTAATTCTTCCCACCTGCTCTAAATGCTAAAAATACAAAGAAATATAAGAAATTATGTGGCAATATAGGGAAAGGTCAAGTATCTTTTTTATTTCTGAGACAAGTATTAGAAAGAATCTCTCACAGAGATGTGAAACCCTGGCATGTGCAGGTCCATCTCTGCTACTCAGAGATGTGTAGCCCCATCCACTCTGTGCATTCGCAGAAGCAAGCGAGGGAGGCTGGCAGGATGTGTCCCCATCCCTGCATCTCCAGGCTCCCGGCTCAGCATTACCTCACCGCCAGCCAATCCAGCCCTGCCATGCCTCAGCACCTTCCTCTCACCCGCCGGAGCAGCGGATTGCCATGGCAAGCACAGGGGAGTTCGGGTAACTGTACGTGGCCTGGCAGTTAGTGCTCTGAAGAGGGAAAAACAGACAGTGCAGCTTAAAAAAGGTAGGCAAGAGCATGACATTAGTATCTTGTGCCTCCAAAAATGCGATGAAACACAAAACAACGTTTGCACGCTGAATTGCAGAAAGTTCTCTCCTGATAAATGGGTTTACCTGATTTCACAGCCCAGTTAGATAAACAGAGATAAGGTCACCGTCCTGTCTCAGGAGAGCAGTTATCAACTGCAACTCACAAACAACGCAGTCACCAGGCTAGGGCCCTTTTTCTCCTGAACCCCAAGTGGCCACACACAACCAAGACAGCAAGGACTGACCCACCTTTGCCCTTATTCAGTCCGGAAATCCCAAATATCCAACCTTGCATGTGGGGCTCCTAAAACAATGCTGTTTCACGGACCCCCGCATATCATCACAGCATCAGACTCAGGGTCCCTATCTCATACAGACTTAATCTTTTTTGAAGGGCCTTCTGCACAAGGTACAGTGAAGACTACTCGTTGTTTCTTTAGAAAATAAGCCATTATAAACCCTCATAAAGTATTCAGCACAAATAAAGCAATCCCATAGCAATGATGACTCCGCACATTTGCAGTGTCCATGTACTGGTTAAAGTACTGCAGGCACCCAGGAGTGGTTTTCCTGTGTTTTTGAGAGGTGGTTAGAAACACGTGCAATACTAAGGAGACAAAAGGCACAGGACTGTGGCTGTCATGCTTGGAGACTCATAGCTGCACTCAGAGCAAGGGAAGCCCCAGAACTGAGCTCTGCAAAGAGCAACCATCTGCTGAAACTGACCAGATAAAAAAAGCTCAGCTGACAGAACTGCTCTGACCTCTGCCTATCACAAAATCGCTGCTTTAACAGTGCCTTCATATGAAATGAAAAATTGCCGCAGCATCCCTCTGTTTGCATGGGTATCCTTGCAGTCTGCCTCAATGCAAGCTGCCCTGACTAGTGGCCCATACTGCTGGGAAGAACAAGGTTACAAGTAGCTGCACATAGTGGGAAATAATCCTAAAATGATTTTATTCATATCCCCCAAATTTAGAGCTGACTGTATTTTGAACTGACTTTTTTGTACTCTTAAAAAAACTGTATTTCACATGTGTCCATGAAAATAAAGGATACTTATATTATTTCTATAAATATCTACTGATTTGTTGCATTTTACCAAGTTCATCAATTAAATTATGCTGTGTAGTAAGTTCCAATCTAATTACGTATTGATTGATTTACAGGTATATATACTAATAATACATGTGTAATTATATATTTCTATAGCAATCAGTGCACAATTTGTGTATGCTTTTACCAGTTTTTAACATCAAATTTTAATTTCAGAAGTTCCAACTCTGATGTGTCTTCTCTTAGTTATCTTTTGTTTTCATACACGTTCTTGTGACTGGCAGTCTTTTCAAACTCTACACACAAGAAAAATATGTACAATTAATTTACATAGTTTTACATAAGAGAGCAGATCTTAACAGTTAGAAATCCAGATTACTGCTCCCATTGACTAAAAAGGATTAAGCAAGTGACTCATGTATATCAGCACTAAAAATGTAGTATCGAGGTTGTTCTTGGTTTGTACTCTTGTGCACACAAGTTACGACTGAACCTGACCACAATTACCCAGAAAGCTCATTTTTTAATGTTCTTCTAGCATATACAAGACCAAATGCAGCTCCGCATTTTTGGTACAATTGTACACTCAGTGAGGCTGATGCCAGAAGAAATACATACAGTCTCTACAGGACACACACAGATTTTTGCACGAGGCAGCCTGAATGATTAGAGCACTGAAAGGGGGCTGCAAATCCTCCAAGTATGTTGGCTCAGGGAAGAGGTGGCTAACAGAGTTTGGGAGAAGAACAGAAGGATGAAAGGAGAAACCAAAAAGAGGTTGTTAAAAGGATTTTGGTGGTTATAGAGACTGGGAGCCTTCAGAAAACTCCCATTTCCACAAGAGCAGGTCGTCTCCCTCTGAGGCTTGGGCTGCAGCCAAACAGTACTTCCAGTGCTTCAGCAAGACATGCACATCTGAGTCAGATGAGTCCCAGAGAGACTGCATACAAAACACACTGGCAGGTGGTTTGAGATGGACAAGAACTTTGTCTCACCTTACGGAGAACAGAAAGGATTTTTACCCACACCTTCCAAAACCACATCTTCAGCATTACTCATCAAAAGAAAAACTTCTACTGATGCATGCAGAAACACACAGAGGCTGGCTGTGTGCTGCTGGTTACTCTAGCTTGACAGACCTGAAAGTCTACTCCATCACACCTCCATTCTGTAGCCCAGCCATATCACTGTCTGTGCTGTGACATATGGCTGCTTTCTGCCTTCTGCTAGCAAGCCTGGTGTATTACAAAATTCCCTCTGTGCCAAGTGTTTAGCAAACACACATGTTGGCAGCCAGGGTATTCCTGGAAAGGACATGTGTCTTGAGATGAAGCTGTGCCAAGCTTTGCTTTCTGTCATAATATGGAAGTGTCCTGCTTTCCAAGTTCAGCAGTGCAGGCACCGAGAACAATTCATCCAAAAAGTACAGAGCTGGGAAAAGGCCACAGAAAACAATTAAATTAATTGCATAATATTAAAAATATATATATTTTTGGGATATATCTTTTTGAGGTATCTTCAACTCTCTTCTCATT
The DNA here is from genome assembly GCA_037305975.1 of Chrysolophus pictus. Taxonomy (NCBI): domain Eukaryota; kingdom Metazoa; phylum Chordata; class Aves; order Galliformes; family Phasianidae; genus Chrysolophus; species Chrysolophus pictus. The sequence continues at coordinate 40,014,937 of CM074580.1, read as the reverse complement.
TTACATACGAGACAGTTTGGATTTATTGAGCCCAAGGTCAAACAAAGCATGGGAAGCGAGACAAAGAAAGTCAAGTAATTTGTATAATAATACTGAACTGCTGCCCAAAAGCCAAGAATGCTGATACCGGACCTCCACATAGCTCAGTGATCAGCACAGCATCTGTATCTCAATCATATAGAGTATACAGTAACTAGGAAGCTGATGCCCAAGAGTTTTGTTCTCCTTTAATAATGAAAGTGGGGAGAAGAGAGAGATAATATTTAAGAAATCTGAAAAAAGCTAATAAATGTGTGTTTCAATGCAAAGGGCAATCAGATATTAACATGATGAGTAGCACAGAAATAAAATAATCCCAATAAATCCAAATTGTGAATCTGATTTTTCTAAACATTTTTGTTTCAAGAATCTATTTCTGGGATTGATTTGACAGCAGTTCTTATTCTCTCCTGTTTACTTTCATTGTATTTTGCAAATATTCTGAGAAACGCGTATACTAATACAACTGCAACTGCTAAAGATTTCATTATTATCTTATGCCACACACTGTAATCATTTGGAAGCTTAGTGCAAATGAGAAGGAAGAAATAGCACCATAGGTTTGAAAAGGGCTATTTTGTGACATTACATTTGTAAAGGGAGCATCTCTCTAATAACTGGCATGGTTGTGGCACACATGACTATTAGCAGCAACAAGATACCAGCATCAGCTAAGGCTTCAAATCTTCATAACCTAATTATTATTAAGATGTTAATTTAGAAAAATGGGGAAAGAGGGAACAGGCAATTACATGCTTAGCTTTGGTTTTGCATGAGGAAAAGTATGGCAGAAATTATGTACAGGCTATATGATTTTTTTTTAATACATAAAAGGGTAGAAGCTACCTTCTCAATCAACGTTATTATTCTCTCCAGACATTTGCAGAGTTGAATTAAGTAGCTTATAACAAGCTAAACACTGCAACAAGTGTTTATGTGCACTTTCTGCCTGCCATTAGCTGAGTGACTGACAGCTCCAGTTCCCTCTAGTGCAGCACACACAGCTGCTCCTGAGCTTTAACTGGGGTATTTATTTTGAAAAGCTGGGCAATAATGTCACCAAGCAGCAAATACTCCAAAAAGAACAACAGAATGGGAGTTTCAAGTATGGCAGAGTTTATTCAAACCACCTGCATGTTAGGTATGCAGTCCCTTGTTGATCCATGTCCTGCCAAAGACAACTAACTACACCATGGTGTCTTCTTTCCCTCTTGCTACATGCAACAAACATCGGTTCTGTAATTGCCCTCTCTGTTCTCTCATGCAGTTCATTCCTAAATCTGTTATGACCACTGAGATTCTCCTAATTCCAAACAACAAATGTTTTTGCCAAAGCTCTGTATAAGCCCACATACTTATTAGGAACTTGGAAATCCCTTTTACCAAAGAATGGTTAGTTTCGCCAGAATCCTACACCTGACGTGTGTGCCTTTATAACACAACTACCGCTGCATTTCAGATTGGAACATTCTTGCAAAACCTACTAGAATTATATTTCTCTAACAAAAGGAAGAAATTGCCTGATGGCTGAATTCACCACTAATACAAAAACCTCTTGCTGGCATCGTCTTTACCCAATACATTTTAGGATTCTGTTTCTTTTACCACCTAAAATGCACTATGTCTCTCTCCCCTAAATAAAGATCATTAAACCTCAACATAAAAATGCAGGCATTAATCATTTGTACTTTCCCATTCTCTTTGCTATCTATGCAAGCTGATTCTTTATGGCATTTCGATTGCAAGATCCACGGTTTCAAATATTCCCCTAGAGCTAAAAGAACATTTTGAGCATGAAAACTCTCTCTAATAAACACCACCTTCTCAAGAGCAGAAAAGGAATAAACTACCTAATCTCATACACCAGATTATGAAGAGTTTGCTAAAAGCAAACCTGTTTTTTCTATGGCAGTGTTTTGTTGTCTACAGCATTTTCCAATTGGAACAGAATATGCACTTTAAAATATGCATTAATTTAGTTTCATACAATTCACACTAGTCATGGGTTACTGAATATCAATAAAAATATTCATAAATGAAGCAAGAAAAAGATATGGAGAAAGTGATTTGTCCTAAGTCATAAGCAGAGACTTCTAAACAGAAAAAAAAAGTTTAAAAAAGGTTTAAAAAAGCAGTTTAACAAGGCCAAGTGTGAAGTGCTGCACTTGGGTTGAGGCAATCCCAGATACGAATACAGACCAGGAGAACTCACTGAGACCAGCCCTGACAAGAAGGATTTGGGGGTCCTGATGGATGGAGAGCTGGACATGAGCCATCAGTGTGCTCTTGGAGCCCAAAAGACCAATGGTATCCTGGGCTGCTTCACAAGAAGGGTGGCCAGCAGGAAGAGGAAGGAATTGTCCCCCTCTGCTCTGCCCTTGTAAGGCCCCAATCTGATGTACTGTGTCCAACACTGGGGCACGCAGAACAAGAAGGATGTGTTTGAACGGATCCAGAGGAGAGTCACAAATATGACTCTCCTGACTATGAAGAAAGATTGAGAGAGTTAGGCTTGCTTAGCTTGGAGAAGAGAAGGTTCCAGGGAGAACTCACTGCAGCCTTCCAGTACTTAAAGGGAGCTTACAAGCAGGAAGGAGACTGACATTTTACATGGTTTCAAAGTGATAGGACAAGGGGGAATTACGTTAAACTAAAAGAGAAGAGATTCAGGTTAGATTTTAGGAAGAAGTTCTTTACTCATAGTGTGGTGAGGTATTGGAACAATTTGCCTGGAGAGGTGGTGGATGCCCCATTCCTGGAGGTGTTCAAGGCCAGGTTGGATGAGGCCATGGTTAGTCTGGTCTGGTGGCTGGCAATCCTGACCACAGCAGGGGGGTTGGAACTGGGTGATCTTTAAGGCCCCCTCCAATCTAAATCATTCTGTGATTCTATGAAAAAGTAAATTAAAAAAATGCCCCAGAATTTGCCTCAGCCACAAGACTATCCTCAGATTCAGCTTCGTCCTTCACAGGAAAGATTAATCAAATAATATCATGTTTCCTAAATTAAATGCGTTTCACTGCAGTGGAACTTCATTGCACGTACGTCTGTAGGTAGAGGAAAGTTATAAATAATTAATACGATTACATACAATACGTATTGAGCCTGCAGTAAATTATGTATGCCAGTCTCATTCAGCATCTGCTGGGATACTGTAATGTGATTTAACAGATAAAACACACTGTTTATTTAAAAGGGTTATCAAATTTTGAAGCTACATTAAATTATACATTGAGCCATTGTGTCTGTGGGGATGTGCTTATTCTTACAGTTTCTGTGTGCAAAGCAATCGTAAGTTAAGCTCCTACATGCATACAACCCAGAGCATTGGGCTGTGCAAGCACTAAAAGCCAGATAAAGCATAAAAATATTGGGTTTCAACACACTCAGCCTTAAGAAAAGCGTCGATGTACTACGGACATTTCCTAGGGAGAAGTGCACAGCTCAGGAATGCATAATACGCCAAGTCTGCATGCTTAACTGCAAGCTGAAATAGCATCTGTGGTTGCATACAGAGCTCTTCCCATGTCTGTTGCTGACTTATTTCATCCCTTCCAGCAGATCAGGTGCTTGGCCTCACTGACTTGTCTGGATGGCTATTCAGCTTGGAGGCAATATGTCAATGGGCACTCAGGAAATAACATTCTCAAACAATAAAACAAAACATCACAGGGAACACTCTCTCCTTGTGTTTCTCATTTGCAGTATCCCACTTTATAAGACTACATGAAGGCTCCTCACACATAGTCCTGCCTGCTAAGGCCTGGACCTCCATCCTTCTGGCATTGTACTCTAACGCAAGAGCAAGGAGGAAGACTCTCACAGGTGTTTCAATCTGTGCCAGCTGGAACTCAGTAACCACCAATAAGGCATCTAACCCTGTGATACTGCACATTTTATGTTGCTGGATGCATAAACATATGAAATCTGTTCGCTCACAGCCAGTACTCACAATCAGAGTATGAAAATTTTCAACATAAGGAAGTGTCCTTCCTACTAGACAAGGGCCATGTGCAAAATCAGTGTGGCACACACATACATCTGCCATAGTACTATTAACTGACAACTTTTTTCTTCAGATCTACGTTCAGTATCTGGTCATTAGATCTTAAAAGGCATTAGGATACTTCGGAGAATGACAAAAGTGTTTGAGACAGGAGAGATGACTCCTATACAGAAAATACGTTGTCTTTCAAAAATAAAGGCTAGGGTAGAGGCAAGCAAAACAAAGAAGCATTATGTAGTAGACATGAGTCATATCTCACATTGTAGGAGCAAGAAAACTACAGTATTTTTATATCATGCATAATAACAGATGGAATTCATTGCCACAGAATGTCACCAAACCTACCAGACATGGCCATATGCAAAGTGCAATGAGTAACAGGAACCACTGCAGTCACAGCATGTCCCTATGAAGTTGCATTTAAGTATTTCCAGAAAATATACAGAAACTCTGTAAAATATACTTGCAGAGGTACTAAGTAAGAGAAGATTGTCAGTGGAGATACAGTGGCTGAAGTGAGAACTGCCGTCTTCAACTCTTTCCAAGAAGTATGACATCCAGTGGTCTTCATGCCAAATTGAAAACTGACATTTTTTTCCTTCATGAACATTACCTTTGCTACTGACATTTACTGCAAGTTCCTCCACATGACAAATGAGAATGTCAGGTCACCAACAGTGCAGTGGTTTGGGCTCCCTGTTATGTGCAGCCTTCAATTGAAGACTCTTCCTGCTAATTACTGTGCAAAGTGAGATCAAGGAAAGCTGACAAGCAATGTTGCTATATTATACAACAAGTAAAGTTGGCATATTTAGCTTGCTTTGCTGCAATGGGAGGCTCTGCCACTATGGGTAGGGAAAGCAGAACTGCTGCTAGACATTTCTGCACTTCAGTTCAGCTTCACCATTTCTACTACAGACATGTCTCCCTTTTCCTGCAGGTGTTCTGCCAAAATCTCCATAGGTTTTCCTACAACATCACTACTTGATCAGAAGGCAAAAGCAAGCAGATGTTACTCACTTCCTGACTAGCCTGTCCTTAAAAAGTGCCATAACCTAGCAGGAAATACAGACTGAGATGCCTACTGTTCCATAAGACCTACCCACCAACATCAGGAGAGAATGCTCTCATCACTCCAGTCTGGTTAAAAAAAAAAAAAAAAAGAGAGAGAGGATGATAGACTATTTCTACTTTTATTACCGATCGCTGCACATCCCACTAAAAGCACTTACATGTCTAGAAATGCTCAGACAATTCTATTTTTCCAAACATAATTTCCAGCAGAAATCCTGAAATCCCAGTTATGGTTTTCTGTGTGATGATAGAGAAATTCTGCATAAACTTGATCTAACCAGCAGCAAAGGTCAGCACACCGTGGAAAAGAAAATTTCATTCAAAGGGACTGACTCATCAGTGCCCTGTTTTGTGAGTGAGAGCGAAACGTTTGTGATCATCAGAAGCCATCTGCTTCTACCTCCCAGTAGGGATCAAGTCTCTGCAAGATTGGCCCAGCATAGCCACCTACACTTGCACAAAGTAGTTTAAGATACTACTGTGAGCCACACTCATCAATTCCTAAATAGCTACATCTCTTAAGTTTAATATTCCTCAACATTCCTGAAAAGCAATTTTCTCATTCACTTGGTGGTGAATTATCTTCCAGGGCTGCTAGATGGAGCTGGAGCACCCATAAGAGCAGAAGTAGTAATATGGATTTAGAATAATACTTAATGGCGCACATAGAGGCTGTCAAAAATAGACTTTTTAAGCCTCAAAAAAAAAATGACTTTCAGGCAAAAGTTATAATACTGACATATTTATATTACCATTTGCTGCCAGAGGAAATTGCTGGAAATCAGATCCCTTAGAAATTCAGTCTTAATGAGAGATTCCTGAAGCACATATTTCATAACAAATTACAATGTCTCTTCCAGGCCAGGCACGTAGGGTGGACTGTGGGGTACCAGAGATGGCTGACCAGCTACCATTTAGAGAAAACTGAAATAGGAAACAGCTGAATAGCTGCTGCTCTTGAGACATTGTCATGGCATGTCCACACTGCAATAACTACATTATTATACAAAATAATTATATTTTTTAATGAATTAATTTAGCAGTTCCTTGAAAAATTCAGTGAAAATTAGAAAGAGTAGTTTCTTTCAGGAGATTCTGGGAGCACAATTGCTCTGGACTTTAGGAGTGAATTGAACAAAAAATGAGAAAAAGAGACAAAAAAAATTGTCATAGGCAACCACGATGGATCTACTTTGCATATGCTTCTATGTCCACACTGCTCACACACGCATTCCTTCCCACCCCTGCAGCATAGGCAGCCCTTCCACCTGTCTTAAACGGCCTTGCCATGCCTCGCAAAAGACACTGCCCCTCTACCTTTCAAGCTACAGGAAAAGACATGAATTCTCTGTACTGCCAAGGTCAAGTTTCCTGCATCTTATAAGGACAAGCCTGCACAAATCTCTGAAGCCAGTAAGTTCCATTCCTCACTAACAGCAGATCATCTACTGATATTTGTCCTCCATATGAAACCCCAATCTAAAGCAGTATCAAACAAACAAGGTGGTCAGTGATCTCAATTCCTCCTGGACTTGCAGTTTTATACTAAACAAATGCTCCCGCAGAGCTATGCAGTAGGAATTAAGGATGTTGAGCATCTCTGAGGAAGTATCTAGAGTCAGACCTTTTCAAGCTATGTGGGCAGGGACTAGGTGCCCAATACCTGCGCTGCAATGGACAGTGCTGGGAGAACCAGCAAAAGTAATAATAAAATCCCACAAGAAGAGTCAGTTAACGCTATTTTCCATGTAACAATCTAAGGTAAGACATTGGATCTGTTCAATAACAGGCCCAACCATCAGAGTATTGTCCCAAACCAGGCTGACTTCTGCAAATGCTTGTTTTTAAACGCATCATGTCTCTCTTATGCTTCTCTTTTCTACTTTGTAGTTTTATTATACAATTTTTTCTACATCCCCTTTGCCGAAACACTGTCTACTGTTATTGTAAAGCTATTCAAGTTCCTGTGGTCTAGTTGTACATCACTGAAGGACAAGGAGAACAAGGCCCCAAATCCTCCCAAAACAAAGGCAATTTAAAGAGTTAGAAAAGCTTTATCAAAATTTCCAGCAGATGCAAGACACTGTACATTACATTTCTTTTGCAAAAAGCTGTAGAGGACTTCTACTGAAGAAATTTTAGCACAAGCATACTGCACCCCCTATTTAATCTTGAAGTATTTTGTGCACATAATCACAATCTGTGATCAACAATCCCACTGGGAGACAGGGAATAATATTTCTGAACACCAGAAAGGGAAAATAGCTTCCCTGCAGTAATCCTAGAGGTCAGTGACAGGGTCGGAAGAATACCGTGCTTCACCAAAACCCTGCCACAGAGAAAACTTCACTTTTAAGATTAAGGGCACAGAGTTTAACTGGTCACACTGTGCAACGCTTCAGCACTTCTTTGGAAACCTGCACAAGCATTTACTGTGCCAGGATCAACTGAGTTTGATAGACTGGATACAGCCAGTGTCTTCAGGGGCATAAGAAGATCACAAGCAGTACCCCTTACCTGTGTGAGAAGTTTCCATCAGGAAACCAGAAAAGAAACAAAACGACAGATTTTTCAAATCTGTGGAATACAGTGAACTGCCTTCAGTAGAGCTTCATGAGTACAGCTCCATGTCAAGAGAAATAGCAGATGTGAAGAATAATTACTTTTTTTTTTTCCTCTCTGAATTCTGCTCATGTTTTACAAACCAGGATTGACATTTGAACAAAGAGACTGAAAAAATGTAAGCAAGAGCTATGCAAATAATGAACAGTTCTGTTTTATCACCACTGCTTGTTTGAAAACCCACCCTACATCTAGCTGGAAAATGCAGAAGCTGCTATTCTATGAAGCAGACCTGAATTAATAGCAAGAGCAATAGCTAAGATACGCCACCAAACCAATTGATTTATATTTACTTATTGCTTAAACTTTTGTTTGCTTTTGTTTTCTTCCTTTATGTTTTCTTTTTGGTAGTGCTGCTTTCTTTTTGTTTGTTTCCAGAAATTCTACTACAAAAAAAGGACCGCTAACTTGTTTTTACAAAGGAGGTAAGCTAAGGTATAATGATTTATCTCAGATCAGCAGTAGAAGAGTTTAGTTCTGCTGCTCCACCCCCATGCCATCTTCTTCAAATCTCTCTCTCCCTCCTCTAAGTATGAAAAAGGCAAATTATTTCCTCAGGACTTCAGTAGGATTTAGCCTGAAGAAGGCAAAAGCCAAACAAGTCATCCCCCTAGCCACTAACCCCTAAAGAGGTCTGTAGCAAAATATACAATGGAAGCAAAACATTATGCTGCCATTTCAATGCATTGGGATTCTTATGCAGGTGAAATAACCACAGCAGCCTTCGTGACAGACTCATGTAATTAAAAAAAAAACAAACTATTTACTACTAAGGAAACTATAAAAGAATCTTTGTACAAATAAGAATCATCTCACTGAGAAATCTGTATCAAGGCCTGCATGAAAATTGAGTAAGACACTGAAGAGGCTATCCATAGCATTTGATCAAGATGGTAAAAGAAAATGCAGCTGGCACAAAAGTGCACAGTGTTCACGGAGAACAGCAACACACATCGCACAGGCCTGCCGTTTCCTCCCTCCCTCCTTTCCCAATTTGGACAGAAATAGAAAGTTTCAGGGAGATGCCAAAAGACCTCCCACACACTGAGATGCTATTACCATACAACAGCTTCCATCCAGCCCCTGCAGCTCAGCTTTAGCGCGTTGCAAATCACGAGCTCACTGCTTACTTCTATGAGCCCAGACAGCAGCTCAGGGAAGCAAAGGAATTACCAGCTACCCAGGAATAAGGTTCCCCAATCCTTCATGCCATGAGAACCTATTTTCAGTCATTTCTCAATTTGTGGTTTTCTAGTGCCAAGCTACACAAACATGACTTGGCAGATTGCGCTGTTTTCAGGGAAGAAGCTTTAGGACTTTCACGCTTTGGAACAAGAATCTGAATTTAGCAGATGCACAGCAAATGTATGTGCATCTTTTAGGCCAAGCTCTTTTATGAGAAGAAACATCTCAGTGAGTGTTACAAGGATAATGCTATTAGGGTTCAGTAGCTACGTCCTAGAATGAGATCCTTGCAGCATTGCCTCTGGCAAAATTAGTTATTAAATATCTACTCAGACCAGAGAGAAAAATTAAAATACTGTATTGTATAGACTGTTGCCAAAAGCGATGGTTCAGTTACTCTCTGGAAGATTGGCCATACACCTCCACCTCCCTTGTCAGCGTAGAAGCTGGCAGTCACAAGGCTGCCCTGAGCTAACTAACCTTCATATCCTGCTAAGTACAACATGAAATCTCACTACATTTCAAGTCTCATATTAATGATGCTCATTTAGTACAGTGAGAATTCGTATCAGTCCCCTCCCTAAATCATGCAAGACATCAGTGCCTCTGTGAGAGCCACTAAAACATAGTTTGTGCTATTTAGAGGTGCAACATATGCCTGTGTCTCACTGCTTTTCTTCAGCACGGGCAAGCCTGTCTGCTTGTCTATTGCTTGTCATGAAACATTTTATAAATTCTTTCTTCTGCAATAATGCTAAATGGAAACATTTTTGAAATCCCAAACATTGATTGGAACAACAATCTTGCTTCCCACCTAGTTGTCTGCAGAACAGTGTCTGCAGACAGTGAAGAATCTGCAGAAACAAATGTGGTATTTAAACAGCCAGATGATGAAAAGTGAAAAATGGCAGAGGCTAGGATGAAAACAACTGGCAGAGCATCTTGCTTTTGTGTATCTTATTCATGGAAATAAGAGATAGGTGGAAGATGCATACGTTAAATGAAATTGGAAGAAAAATAATAAAGAATTATTCTGCAGCATTCTTCCTGGTGCACAGAACAGTACTGTGCTGTGGATGAAATGCCAAGAGCTACATGGACACAGTTTTTAATGCTTACTGAGTCTACAAATCAGGAAGAGCAAAGTTCTGTAGGCTTTGGGAAAGGAAATTGTGAGTTGTGAACATTAGTGAGGAGAGGATTTATTTTGGTGATTCAGATATGTGAAAAGCATGCCCAGGCTCTCAACATGCCACAGCAGCCTTTCCTGTCACAGCTGCCCTGCTCTCTTCAGCTCAGACCCAGCTTCTCACTCTTCAAGAAGATGCTGCATATCTTCTCCACAGCACTCCACCTTCAGGGTGAGCCCAAATGCAGCAAAAAGAACAAGCATCTCCAACACAAAGCCCTGGAGGCCTGGCAAAGAGTGAAAGGCCAGGACTGAGCAGCTCCTCGTGATCCTGCGAAGCTGCACTTCATTATCCCCTGTCCAGTAAAATAAAAACGCTTTGCAGTCCTCTACAGAGGGGTGATGTGATTAGGAGGCCACTGTTAGCAGGTTTAAAATGGACGTATCAGCACAGTCAATTGCCAACATCCACTGTCACCATTCCTCATACCTCAGTCTGTAAGTGCCTAAAAATTCAGCATTCTCATTGCTGCTTAACCTTATTTCTTCTGTCATTCATTTAAAAAGAGATCTAAGTCACTGAATTAGACAGTGGAGTTTGTTTACATCAGTCCCATTGCCTTTGTAGGAAAAGGCTAGGAAAAACACGTGACAACATTTACGCGGCCCAAAAAATGCAAGATATTGGAATGCTTCAATGAAGAGGTAAACTTAATAGCTTTCACAGCTGAACTGAAGCACAGGAAAAGAAAACCTCTTCATTAAAATTACTTTGCTGTCAGTGCTGGCCCCAGAATTCTTCTCTCTCCTATTATTATTAAATTATTATTAATAATACAATCCTTATTAAGTAGGCAACTGCCTTTCACTTGGTTTTTAAACAAAATTACAAGAAAGCACAGAGTACTGAAAATGCTTCTGCAACAGTAAATATCACCTCTGGCATATTTGTCCTGGGAGAACAGAGCACGATTTGGAATACCTAATTGAAATGTGCTACAAGAGATAAGGCTGGCTGCAGAGACTGACATTTAAAAGCAGGAGACACCAAACAAGACATGAAATATCACTGTTGCTGCCTCAAAGCAAAAAGCCACTTTCCCAGAGCTGAAGCTTTCTCCTCCTCACTCCCTCCCTGGCTCTGACAGACACAGTGAGTAATTAACCCTTCCCTAATGCCAGCTGTACCACCACCTCTACAAAGGATTCAGGGTTGCTACCATTCCACATAGCCCTTCCTCCCTTGCAGCAAGCAGCTCGTCCTTCTCTGTCCATTACCATAGTGCAAAACCTCAGTTTCTTCCCTGCCATATGACACATCCAACTCCAGTACAGAAGATGCTGCCACCAGGCTCTCTTCCTGCCCACTAGCCTTTGAGAGGAAGAATCTGGATGATCCATCTCAGCTGGAAGAGAATCTAGGAATGGTGCCAGCATGCTAGACCAGAGGAAAAAAACCTCTTACAGGTAAAATTACAAAGTTTGCCTACTCTGTTTTTTCTGCCTTACCCAGAAGCAGCATCAGCACCTCAGAGCCACCTGAGCTGGTCTAGCAGGTGAGCAGTAGGGAAGACAATCCAGCAGATCCCATAAATAGGTTACACCAACTGCATTTCAAGTAACGATTTAATCAGAAAGTCACAGTTCATTAAAGAGCACCACTTAGTTATTTGAAGTATATGTTTTTCCCTGTTTCAGTATATCAGGGCAAAGACTGGGATGCATATCAGAGCTGAGCACCTTGTGCTGCTCAGTGAAATGTCCCAGTCTCGTTGAAGGAACAACCCTGGTTAAAAGGCTGTTTTGGAAAAAGCTGTCAGAAAACATCCTCTGAAGCAGTTTCAGGGCCATTAAACCGTCCATCTCAGCAGAACGATCACCAGCCTTGTCCAAAATGGAAAACGCTAGCCCAAGAGAAGGGAGATATTTTTAGGTTTATGGTTTAAATTTTAGACTTCTGGTTTCAACCATCTCCTTCCCTCCTCTACACAGAATGGGCCAAATTGAAAGATTCCTTCCAATCAAGGATAAAATGCAGTGTCAACAGGCTTGGTGGTCCTGCAGAGCTAGATGCAGCAGACCTGCTTTCCCAAAGCTGTTCTCATCGCTCCTAGGCAGGCACTGCCCCTGCACAGCAAGTACTGCCAAGTGAGAAGGTTCTGCTGTACCTTATAATTATGAACACTAGACACAGCTGTGCCAGTTAGGAGATCAGCTTGTGGCATGTATTTTGCCCACTGTCAATGACTTTCAGTTGCAGAATAAAAACAATCTTATAAAGGTTGGTGGGACTAATGAACTGGTTTCTCCTTCTTTGTAATATAACCACTGAAGCCTAAGTTCTTTGGGGTAAGCCCATTACTGTTCTGTGTGCAAAGCAAAAGGATAAACCATGCAACTGGAGCCAACGGGAAACAGAGAAATACAAATCAAGTATAAAACCAACAGCAACACACATCATAAGCTTACAATCAAATGGTGAGATTTTGGATCCTGCTTCATTGCTGTAACTTGAACTGGGGGGAAAGGCAACTGAAAACAAATCATGTATTAATTTAACACAGAACTAAGAGCAGAAATCCTCTGCCCCTACAAGCTAATTATTCCACAACCGGTATTCATCATGTTTTTTTAAAAAGTAAGTGTGCCTAAGTTCACATAAGTTCACATGTAAGACAAAGAGAGGGTTTGCTGGAGTTGCTTTTCTTTCTGAAGTATCAGAAGATTAACCACAGATATGCATATACATATGTATAGGATATGTTTTGGTTTTTTTTTAATCTTTCCCTTCTCTTACCAACTGAAGACCTCCCCAGTAAGACTATTTTAGATTGGTACGGCTCTAGAAATAGAGTGAGCTATATATGGGTAATGAAACCAATCCCCTACTGTTTTAGGTTATTGTGATATATGGGGATCCTCACTTCTTTAATGGGATGGAAGACAAAGCTCCCTTCTAGAATGGCTGCCTCCTTCTAGCTACTGTGGATTCTTTTAACCATTAATTTTCCTTATTCCCACATATCTGTATTCTTCTATTCCAAAATTTCCTTTCAGAGACTTCTCTTTCATTTTGTGTGATGACTGGCAGCCCTTTCGTCATTATCGCTTCATCGGATGTTGCAGATTCTCCCAGTTGTGCAGTCATTTTAGGACCATGCAAAGCACACCCAAGCACATTAACTTGAAGTGCAGTCAATGTATCTCTGTGTGAGATCAATAACATAAACTGTTCCAACTGAGGAAGGAAGGAACTAAGGAACCACCAGGCACTTGCTTTATCTGAGATGTATGCAAGTCAAGTAGTATTAGACAGAAAGAACTAGGGGAAGACGCAGTTGTACACTGATAAAAACAGTAGTTTTGTTTAAAAGGATACAGGATATGAATCAAAGCAAGTATATTACTGAGTGAATCAACATCACTATTAAACAGTACATACTATCCATGTTTTGCTGCAGCAGCTCACCAGCCACCAGTAAGCAAAGATCAGCAGCACCATAAGGTTATACTACACTGATGTTATTGGAAGGAATAAGAGGCAGGATTGACTTTCTATTCTCCCTTATTAAGAAAGGGAAGAAGCATCGAGAATAAATAAATAAATAAATAAATAAAACCAACAGACCTGAGATGGCCATGGCATTAAGACTGTTCTGCTATGAGATGACCTTTGAGAAAGACACGTTGGAAACGTTGATACTCACTGAACACAGAATGCAATTACATGGTGCTGCCAGTCAAAATAAATAAGCAAGTGCACTGTACTGGAGCCACCATGGCAGGCGAAGCAGAACAGCCCCAGCCCAGCACACTAGGCATTAACCTCCTCCAGCTTCAGAGCTCACACTGGCATGCAGACCCTTCTCCCACTCAGCGCAGGTTTGCTGATACTCTAGGAATGCCATGTCCCCTCTTCTCTCCTTTATGTAGGGTTTATCATGTATTCCTTTGCTCCAGGTTTTCTTTCACACACTGAGCTGTGTCTATTGTGCCTATTTGGCATGGTACCATGGTAAGGCTTGGGAATGGCTTAGATCCTTACCGGAAGGACAACAAAGGTCATGCTGGCTCAATTCTCACCTCCTTCTAATCATTTTAGTAGCTAACAATTGTTTTGCTATCTGTGGGATCCATTTCGGCCTATGCCTAAATATCAACCTAAGTAAAAACCTGACTTTTTACCAGGAAACAGAGACAGCAGCAGCAGTTAAAACAACACGAGGACATGAGGAAGCAGTCAGTCTGAGGCACTCTCCCACATATTCCCACCCACAAAGATCTGCAAAGTAAACACCAGCTCACACAGTCGTGACTACGGAACCTAGCGGGTTATTCTTCCTCCTCCTAAGCAACCTCCTTCCCAACATCCTCCCGACTGTATGAGGAACATTTGCAGAACAAATGAAAAACTTTTACCATTCGCTGTGTGTCATTCCCTCTACACCACACAATTCTTCATGAAGTATACAGACAGACAGGGTCTTCCTTCTGTCCTTGGCCTCTCACCACCTCCCCGCTCCCTACCACTACCTTTTTCAACTATATATATCTCTGTAACCTTTTCTGTACTTATTATCTTAGCAAAGGTCTGTTAGTGAGACAGACTTCCCTGAAGTTAGAAAAATTGCTGAGATCAGTTTAATAAATTCAGACCTTCTTTAAAGGAAGAGAGATTCATAAGGTGATAAGCATAGAACCACCCCAATCTGATAAGTTATTTGCACAGTTATGGCTTTTAAAGCATAGGACTTGGTGTCAATAAACATGTATGCTATTCCTGGTTTGGCTGAAGACACGTATGATGACAGACAACTAATTTAACCTCTATTTGATTCTCCCTCTGCCTGATTAATACTACAAAAATGAAAGTGATCAGCAATGACTTTGTGACTCAGCTGTACCTATAGGACAGCTGGCGGTTCCTGGGAACAGTGGGCACAGAATGCCATTCTTTAGGCTGCAAAAGGGCAAAACCCTAATTATCTGAGGAAAAAAAAAAACTTATTGCCACAGAAAATACGGTGATTCACATATCAGCCAGCTCATCAACAGAGAGCCCCTACTCACCAGTCACTGAAGGTTTTACAATGCTCCAAACACCCTAAGATAGATGACAGCTATTATCTAAAATGTGGGCCATTACAGGATTTCCAACCTCATTTCCTGTCCATAGATCTTTCTTAGGTCAAGAAGGGCCCAATGAGCACTGTCAAATTAATCTGTACTCAGAAAGCTACTAACAGTGCAGCTAGACAAACAAGACAAAATGGCTTCCAGGAATTGCCATCATCGCCACCAGGGGACAAGGTCTCCAATAAAGTTCAGGACTTCAGAGAAATTCCAAGGTGACAGTTAAAAAGCCTGTCCCTGAGTCACATCATATATCAAAAGCCAAAACTGCTAACAAGTGACAAGTTTCTTTGGAGCCTCTTCTGGGACGCCAATAAACTTGTGCAGCAGTGTGAACATGCATGTCATCACTTCCCTTTGGGAAAGCAGCTCTGATTTTATTGTTGTTTTATTTTAGGTTTTGCTGACTTGCTGCCCAAAATAATAAAACAGATGGAAGTTCTGATTTTACAGGACAAGAGCAGTGTGTGAAAGCAAACAGTGGAAGCAAAGAAGCGTGAAAGGGGAGGGAGAGAACTCACCACGACATCTGAATGGAGACCCCAGGCTGAATGGGAATGAGAGTTGTCAGAATTTTTGGTATGGGGACGGGGAGCATATAATGAAGACACAAAGGTATTGGACAAAAATACAAGGAATGGCACACTGAAACAGGAAAATCTCCCTCAGAGAGGACAGTGCTTTTCAGTGCCAAGCATCTGTGATCAGGCTATCAGAAAGAACATTTTCACATCCACTCAAGCAACTACATCTCACTCAGGGCTGGGCATGGCTTCACCCATGAAGTGGCTCAGGCCCAGAGTGGGACTCAGTAGAATGGTGAGAAAGGATTTTGCAGGTCTCCCTTCTATAATTAACATTAAGAAAGAATCACAGAGCACCCTAAGTTGGAAGGGACACAGAAGGGATGTAGAGTTCAACTCCTGACTCCACACAAGTGTTAAACCACCTAAGAGTCCAAACAGTTTTTGAACTGCAACAGACTTTAGGCCACAAAAACCTCTCTGGGGAGCCTGTTCCAATGCCCAGCAAAACTCTCAGTGAAAAGCATTTTCCTATTACATCTAAACCTCCTTAACACAGTATTAAGCCATTTCCTTGCATTCTATCTCCAGTCACCATAACAGCAGACAAAAGTAGATGAATCTCCAATATTTTTTCATAACACTGAGAGTAGAAATGGTAAGTAAAACCTCAGCCTTTCCAGTGAGCAGTATACCTAGATAATATGACAATTAGATAAAAATACTTTATAATTCTATGCCAAAAAAAATGCAGAGAAACTGTTAGTTTCATACACATAATTATTATACGTGTATAGAGAGGGTAATATAAGTTAGTACTTCAGAAGAATAGGAACAAACCAACCATCTTTAGACTAAGTATCCATATTCTGAAATCTAAACTATTTTCAAAGGTCACCAATAAGCAAAGCTCCACATGTTCTTACAATCTGGAAATCAAACCCTAGCTGTAGCTACCTTACAGAATACATAGCATTGCCCTTCCCCCCACTTCCCCGAAATTAAAAATCCTACTACCTCTTCTTATTCACTTCTTCCTTTCCCAATATTAACGAATGGCATGTCTACAAGACACAGATTCAAAGAGGCTGAGATAGTACATGGAGCTCATTTAGTCTCTGCAGAAGGAGGAAAGAACTTTTCAATTAAATGATAAGACAAACATTTCAAGGAATCAACTCTTTTTCCCTTAAATTATAGCCCTAATTCACTCATTACACATAATTATTAAATTTGCTCAAAGTGATTAGATAGGCTTTACTTAGAAATAAATGGGGCTGACAATGTTTTCATACATCACTGTGTAAAAAGATCACAAAAGTTCTATTTAGTGTGCAAGTCTGTTCATGGGTGCATGTACACACACACTAATTTCAAACACACATTTTTCAACACACAATCACTAATGGCAGGTGTCAGGTACGTGCACCTAAGATCTTCTGATGGTTGCTCACCACAGTGAATGTCTTGGGTGACCTAGCATACATAATTGTGCTTAAATAAAAGTAAATAAATAAAAGGGGAATTTGAAGCAGCGATTGAGTTATTTTCAATAGGCAGGATGAGCAATGCTAAAGGCAATGCAACTGCACTGCAAAATGCTCTGGATAGAACAGACAATAGGGAAATTTCCAGAACTGATCAAGGCTCTTTATCAGTGAAAACACACAGTGAAAATGTCCTCCATTATGAATTTGTCCACTAGGACATATGCAGTAACAAACACATTTGTCTTATTGTAAACTATTTGCTTCACTAGTGGAGCCTACTCATATATTTGAAAGATCTAAACTTAAACATGTGGAAAACTCTATTTACTAATTACCAGGAAAAATATAACTATATCAAAATTCAACCCCCCATGTACCAAAGCCATAAATATAGTGTACTTAACATGTTTATAAAGGAAGCAGAGTAGTTGAAGGATACTTGCTGTGCAATACAGTAAAAAAAAGCAGACACATATTCACTAGTACACTTATCATAAGCATATATAAGGCAGAACTGCTCCTAAATACTCCTAAAGATCTCAAAGCAAATGTTTAATACTCCTGTCCAGCAATGGTTGTGCCTTTGAAGAGGCACATGTAAGTGAAGGTCATACAGCAGGCGAGGGGCTGAGCTGGGGATGTGCTGTGCAGGCAGACCACAAGGCACCGCAGCTGTAGGCAGTCAGTGAGGCTGGCACGGCATTTCCAATCCCAAGTGTCAGTATGCACCCAATTAAGCTAGCTATCCCCATGCTGCAAAAACTGCAGACTGCTGAGAACTCAGAGTGATAATCCATGTTTATTCAACAAGACTACTTATCTGGAAGGGGTATAACACACGAAGGGCTCTGCCACAATTAAGTGACACATTAATCGACAAACCACTGCCTCTGGCCTGCTGGATGCCAGATGCTGACAGCCCTTGCAGACTCCTTTGCTCTCTGCTGCCCATCAGCACAATCCGCTGCTGCTCACAGGCTAACCCAAGGAGGTACTTTGCAGGAGGGCTCACCAGAGAACCTGTCTGTGCAACTCGGTTACAGGCAGTTTGTCATCAAATACGGGACGCAGCCCAGGACTGCAGGGGAAAAGCAGCAGGCTCTGTTTGAATCTCTGGGAAAGCAAAATGGAGACTCTGCTGCAGCCAGGGACTGAGGGAGAATATTAAACACTCCATGCCTAATCGACCATCTTTTCAAATTAGCTTGACTGCCTTATTTGCTCTATTCAGACAGAACAAAGAGCTGAAATGTTACAAAGCATCTGCGGCACTTGGGCCCTGCAGGCCCCCCTCCCATCAAGCGAGGCCATCTCTCCTGTGCTTATGCTGAAGGCAAGCACAGGCAGAACAGGCTGCAAATACATCTCTGCTCGTTCCAGCCAGCTTCCAGCAGCCACCCCAACCACAACAGCCTTCTGTGGCTTGTGCATAAATAAGGGATCCAGTTCAAAACAAATAAGGCTTCCCTTCTTTTAAAACAAGAATGAATCAAGATTATCTACTAGATAAACCACTTGTAAACATAAGACACACAACCCTGATTTTCAAATTAAAATGGGAACAAACGTGTTAAACGCACAGGAGGAATTTAACTCAGGCATAAGCCAATAAAAATCTACCTCTCATAATATAGAAGGCCAAGCTGGAATGATCTAATGACCCCTTTGGGGTTTCATATTCTTAATTTTAACAGACCTTTCTTCTCTCACAATTCACCTCTCCAACCTACATTCCTCACCCTATCATGTAAATGCACGTCTGTGCTCAGATCAAACCATGGAAGCTACTGTTCTGAAACACATGGATAAGCTGCACTCTGCTCATCTCCATCATCTCCACGTATTGCTCTTCACTCCAGCTATTCCACTGGAACATGAGCCTTGGGCCCTTATGTTATTCAGCATAAACTGAAGGTAGGGCTTTCTGCAGAACAGCAGTAAGAAATTTCTTGCAAACATGGCAGGAAAGTGTAATGAGTTCAAAGTAACCACTGTTTAATTAGGGCAGTACAAGCCACTGCAGCTTATTTAACACAGCCAGCACTCCAGAAGCACCTTGCAGACCTGGGAGGATTTCTGCAGCCTTCAGCTGGGTAACGTTATGCAATAAGAAAGCAAAAACAGAGAAAGTGCATTAGGATTCCACATGGTGGAAAGGCCCAAACATAACAGGAATAAAACACACTTTCTGGAATTCCGAACTGAATTTGGGAAGGTAATGGTAATTTTCAAATCAGAGCAGTCTTTCCCTCATCTAAATATAACCTCAGAGGAGGAGAAATTTCTACTCTTTCAATAGGAAATAATCATGAGCTTCAGCAATGAGGAAGAACTATCACTGCCTATGATAATCAATTAATTGCAGATATTTTTCAGTTCACCCAAATCTTAAGAGAACCTTCAAACCTTTAAGAGAAACCTGCCAGTAAGCTCATCAAAACGTACACAGAAAGGAAAGCAAGGTGGAGATCAGTTCCCTACTGTATCTGCCACTGCACCATGCGACACGCTCAGTTTCTCTCTCCTTCTGAAGCCCTTAACTTTCTCCAAACTGCTTTGGAAACTCTACTTTTTAGGGTGTAAACATTTCCCACCTGGAAGAAAGTCAAGTCAGAAGGCCTACGAATGTCTATCAAGTTTACAAAAAGCAAATGTTGATTTAGACAGTGTTAGGTGTCTGTGCAAGCCTGAGCTGCTTGTTTACATCCCACATGCTGCTTGTTACCAACATAACAGCGTTCTAAATTACTGCCAACACTGGAACAGCCTCAAGATCTCTACAGCGCTTCCACCATTTATCTTGATCTGCCACATGCTTCCTCTGACTGCAGTATAATAAGAATTTAAAATCTTAGACTGATCTGCTCAAGGCTTCAGTTCAGTCACTTTAAGAACAGCCTGTGTCTAAGGGTCATTGCAGTTTACTTGAAACTAAAGCAGTTTTTCCTTTAGAGTTTTCCCTCTTTTAAAAAAATTACAAGTATTGCACATAAAACAACCCTATTAACGTAAATATTTAGAAAGACAGAGTTGCAGTGAGTGCTGTTACTTGATGCATTTAGAAAGATTCTTTTTAAAACCACATTTCAAAGTATGGGTCACAAAGGAACCATAGAAAAGAGTCTTCTGACAAAGCATTTTCAAGCTAGGAATTCACTTAATCTTTTCCTTATCCACTATATACCAAACACCTTCACTTTCTGGGCGTACAGCAGCCACCTGTCTTCTCAGAGGAATCTAAAACTTTCCGAGACTCTTTTTTATCTTCTTCTGAAGCAAGTGATCAGACAACAGAACGTATAGCTTAAAAATAAAATCTGATAATAGCTTTGAATCCTCTGGAATTCGTAACAACTTGTCCCCTCAGCAGTAAGGTAGGGCTCAGTTCCCATGGATCTGACCTGTAGTTCCCATTCATGATGAGTTGCTCTTACTTGTTTGAGTAAAAGAGCTACTAAAGCTGATTTATCTTTTTATTGCCTCCTGTTTGGTTAGTTATGATCCCATTTTGTTTGTTACAAAATATGCCTCAAGCTGTTTCCCAAATTCAAATGGGTACAAGGCTGTAAAAGAGACTGTGTTATCCAACCCATCAATATGTTAGAGTGATGTGTCTCAGCAGCTTTTGTTGGAATCAAATCACATGGCGAGTCATCAAAAATAGTTCAGGCCTCACTATATTATCACTAGAAGTAGAGCTATAAATCAGTTTGAGCAGTCTGTATGTTTTCAAGGCTGTAAGAAAGAAGTGACGGAGACTGAGCTCACAAGACAGAAACAAGTCTAGTTCAACCTCCCCTATACACCCTTATCCCAAAACACCCTGCCCAAAGAACAGCCTTCTGAGCTGAACCCTGCCTTGTTCATCACTTAACATCTTCTGAACAATCAGCCTCCAGGTTTCCATCACGGCATACACATGCACAATCCTTTCTCCCCACTGTGCAGCCCTGCAACGTCAGAGTTCATTCTCTGATGTGCACAGGCTTTGTCTGGAGATCCAGATTCATCCCTACAGACAGTGCTTCAGATCCCACCAAAAAAAAAAAAAAAAAAAAAAAGAAAAAAAAAAAAGAAAAACACCATAGTTCATGGACTTATTTATCCTGCTCTGCCACACTACACGCCAGTACCAACAAAGGCTTGTAACAATATGTGGATAATGTTCATTTTGTGTCCCATTTTTCTTCCTTATGAAGAGTTCCCCAGAAAACAGCTTTCCACCAAGACAGGAAAACTAAGAGAAAGACTTTTTTTTTTTCTCTGACAACAGCGTCTTGTCCTTTCTTCACCAAAATGCTAGAGGCTTTTAAGAGAAAACGAAACAGCACAGGAGCAAAGAAGAGGTTCTCCCAGTGCTGAGTCCTCCATACCCCACTGTGCTGAGAGAGGAGGTCAATCAATATGTGACCAAATGAATTTTCATGGAAATAGGTTATGGAAATTGCATAGGTTAGTGCTTTCACACCAACTCCTGCTAAGTAGCAGGATAACATTATTCCCATTTTACAGACACACAAGCTCAGGAAGGCAAGATTACTGTCCTAGGACACAAGATGATACAATTCTCTACATAAATGTGTATTTCTCTTCATTGTGTAGATAAATATAAAGCAATGTACATAAAAATAAATAAATATAACTTAGCATATAAAGATATAAGTTCTAAACTATCACAACTTTGGAACAGGTTTATGGGCTACAACTGATAATCATTTATGACAAATAATTCTACAACCATGTTTAACAGAATAATTAGTAAAAATCAAATGTTTGATGGTTAGACTAGATGATCTTAGAGGTCTTTTCCAACCTTAATGATTCTATGGTTCTCTGAATTATTTCGAAGTTAAAGTAGAAAAAGCAACCAACCATCTTTATGCCACTACATACAACTGTGGCCATTTCTCACATTAATATATATGATAAATTGGAAAAGTTCAAAGAAGGACAACAAGGATGATCAGAGGTGTGCTATGACATCCAGGCAAGTAAGAGCAAATTATGCAATGTATTCTAAATTTGGAAAAGAGACAGCTTTGGAAGAACATGACAGTAACAGAAAAAAATGGAGTGACTTTTCACTTCCTCTTCCAATATAAGAGCTTGAGAGTTTCAAATGAAACCCATGAAGATAAGGATTCAAAGAAGGAGAAAGGGTAGTTCTTCATTAATGTGAACAACAGACCAGCTTTCACAAGATGTTGCAGTTAAGCCCAAAAATGTTAAAAGAGAAAATGTCTAAGACCATGGAAGAGTAATCTGCTGAATTGCTAAGCAATAAGAACATCCAGCTCAAAGCGTCTCTCCATCTGGCTGGAAGCTGTGTTGGACAGAAAGTATCTATATCCTCTGTCATTTTAGTCTCCCACAAACATCCATTTGGAGATGCGGTTGGAAATAGGATACTTACTTTGAGCCAGTAAGGCTACAAAAATGCTTGTCTCACGAAGGACAGCTGTCATCAGCTGCTCTCCTCTTTTAGAGAGGCCTGGTGCAATTCCTCACAAGAAGCAGAAGCACAAGAGGAAACACTACAAGTGCTCTTCATCTGGCCTACACCACTGAAACGACCGCATGAACTGCACACTGATCCTGGTTTTTATAGTAAACCATGCCAGGAACTTTATAATACAAGCTCTGCAGAGCCCAGGGCTCTACAGAAAATGACTTCAGCCTTGGAGGAAAATCCAACAAATGTTTGGGAACTTGGAGCATTTTCAGTTTCCATCCACTCAGTGTGGGGCACCATACCATTTGTCATGTTGAAGCAAGCAAAATGCTGCTGTAACAGAGCATACAGCGCATTCTCATTTCCTTAGTCTCAAAGCAGCAGAGATCTTTACTCTACAGCTCTCTGCTTC
This sequence comes from Chrysolophus pictus, assembly GCA_037305975.1. NCBI lineage: Eukaryota > Metazoa > Chordata > Aves > Galliformes > Phasianidae > Chrysolophus > Chrysolophus pictus. The sequence goes on along the minus strand of CM074580.1, from coordinate 39,991,871 downwards.
CTAGCTCCATTAAATAGCACTTTAAGCTGGGTGTTCTTGTTCATGCCATTCTCATTAAGCTGTGTAAATACTCAGTCTGGCCAACCACAGCTTTCACGACTGTACCAGGTGGTCACAGAAACTGACATATAAAAGCAAACCACAAGGAACTGTCCTTTCTGGGCAGGAGTTTGGGCTTATGAATGATAAACAAATGCAGAAAAATGCACCCCTAAATTTCTTCTTCATCTTCAGTCTGTATACCTTCTTGTATTGAGAAACACACTCTTCCACAAGTGGCTCCATGCTCAGACAAACTTATCATGAACTCATCCAGCTACACACTATGATAGGTTTACTCTCACATTTGCACAAAGTTTCACTTCCATATAGTATCACAAGCTTAAACTCAGAAATTTACACAAGCAATTGTGCAGATATACCCTCAAAGCACTAATTCTGAAACTTCCCTTCTTTTTCCCCATCAAAACAGGCAGGGGCAAAACTGCTGGCACAAGATACTCTGAAGATATTTCTGAGCTACAGCCACTGTGCAGACCTCAGGTACTCTGTGCACGGCCTAAATGTGTGAACTAAAGGGCAGTGCCAAACTCAGGGAAAGCAATGAGTCTGGCTGTTTAAAAGGTGTTGAAACAAGTGTACTTTCATAATCACAGTCAGTCTTAATTAAACTGAAAAAGACAGGAATTTGCTGAAGAGCTAAAGCTGAGAAGAAATCTCGTTGAAACTGTGCTGACAACAGACTGGTCTTGCAGGAGAGCTGTTGGGCTAAGAGGAGTCAGTAAGATTGCTGCTCAGCATTGGGCTTTAACACAGATTGCATTTAATGTTTCTAGTAATCTGACTAGGCATAGGCAGCAAGAGCATCCTAAATAAATTTACTGACATTTGGGGAATGTTAATGCAAACAAGGACCAGAATATATTGAGAACAAGCTGGATTATTTTCAGGACTGGAATAACAGAAATGGGATCCCATGCAATACTATGCTACTTTTGGACATGACAGATCCTTTCTGGACACACTGTCCACAGCAGTGCCAGCTCACCAGACAGGCCTGGCAGACTGCATATTCCCACAGCCACCATGCTCCGCAAGGTAAAGCATTCCCTGGCCCTCAGTGAAGATACCTACCACTGGAGCATCTTCAGGCTCTCCAAGATGCTGAAAGTTGGCTGTTTCCATGGAAACGTCATCCCAAAACCTATAGCTTTCTAAGTGCCTTAATAGTCAAACATATAAATTTGCTGAAGAAGAAATGAAGGCTAAGCAAGATCCTTACTACAGTTTTCACAGAGGTCGCATCCCTATATCATGGTGAAACTCAGTGTCTTTTACTCCCTTTCTTTTACATGGCCACAGATTTAAAAAATAAAAGCTTCTGATAGCAGACACATGCTCAATATCTTAAGACCTCCCTCATTAGCCCATCCTTCCTTGCTTCTCAGCACCATTCCTTTGTGTCACAGGGGTGTCCTATCCTAATCTGGTGTTTTATCCACACAGCAGACAATGTCTGCTTCACTAGGCATTGTAGCTCCAAGCAGACCTCTGCTCATTCGCCATACAGTCGTACACTGAGCCATTTCTCACCAGCATCAGGATTCAAAGGCAGCAGAATGAGAAGAAGCATCCCTGAACTACAGAGACAGTCCTCATTACATACTGTGGCAGAGAGAGACTGAGAGAAATATGTTTGAAGAAGAGGGATGGGTGGGCAGGGAGTCAAGAAACAATGGTTCTTCCATTTTTCCATTTGATTAAACTTTGGAGACAAGGATTATTATTAGTTTATTTTTTATTCTTATCTTTCTCAAATGTATAAAAGAGCAAAAAAAAAAAAAAAAGAATCTGGAGCTGGGAGCTTTTTTGAAAACCAAAGGAGCTGCAAAAGAAATTAAAATGAGTTCAATATTTATACAGTGCAGTTCTAATTAAATTAACAGGCCCACAGATGTGCTGGAGAGAGAGCAGCAGCCTACCTCCTTCCCCTGAATCCTCTTATTTTTATCACTGCAAAAATTTTAGTTAATTACTAACAGAATTACAGCTTCATTTAAAAAGAAAAAGGAAAATCAGAAGAAAAAAAAAAAGTAATAATACCCTTCAGGGAAAAAATAAAATACAAGTTAAAACATCCTTCCAAGTATGTGTGTCATCTAGTAAATATTTGATAGCAGCATTCACCTTTACAAAAAATCTCAAGTTCTTACTTTTTCTAGGAGCTACCGCAGTGGGACCATTGTGCAGTCTCTGATAAACCAAATTTCTTCTGTTACATTCAGAGTCTGAAAACAAATCGCTCTTCCAACCATCCTGCCAAAAAGCCAGGCCAGTCTCAAGTGGGAGTAGGGGATCCAGAGAATTCAGTGTCGCAAATATTCTTCAGCTGTTTGCTGGAAACAGTAACCCTGAATTAGACACTACACCTCCCCGCGATGCATTGAGTATAAAGGACAGGATCTGTTGCATTTGAATATTACTAGATTCTTCACACAGTAAACTAAGGTCCTGAGTCTCATCCATTTAGTATCCTGAAAACTCAGATATAGAGAATTTTTTTATTTGCTAATATGTATTGTTAGCTCCCAAAAGGTTTTATAAACTGCATAGGAATCACTGGATATCTCCCCAGTATGGTGTATATGCCACACATAAATACATTCATTCTTTGTACATGAGATTCTAGACACTCCTTACTGTAAAAGGAGAAAAAATACAATTCTGCTACCCAATGCACTATGCCTCTCTGTGTCCCACTTGCTTTCACTCTAGCGTTATGAGTGAAATGTTAGTTACCCCTTGACACAGCATTAGAGGGAATTCCCAGAGCAGCACTTTCTGTAAGGCTAACCTACAACAGAGTCTCTCTCTTTAACCTCCATCTGCGATAATACAAAGTGATGTGCTCAAATTCATACAGACAGTGACAGGTGAAATCAGGAATACATCTAATATCATTTGACCTCTATTTTGGCTATCAGAGACAATCTTTTCTTCCATCTTTTTTTTTTTTTTTTTTTTTATCTGGCCCAGAATACTTATGTACCTCTTATACACAAAAAATATCTGAATCACCTCCCTGCTGAGAGGCCACGGACACTGATGTGCCACAAGCACATTGCCATGAGCAATATTTGAGTCTTACATAAAATGTCTTAATCCCTACAGGTTTAATTCAAAAAGGTATGAAATTATTTTGCAGGGAGAGAGATACAAGGAAGCTCTGCAAATTCACAGAATCATACGATGGCTTGTGTTGAAGGGGGCCTTAAATGAGGTTCACCTAGTTCCAACCCCCTGCCATGCACAGGGTTGCTGAACACCAGATCAGGCTGCCCAGGGCCTCATCCATTCTAGCCTCACCCACCTCCAGGAATGGGACATCTACAGCTTCTCTGGGCAGCCTGTTCCTCACCACCCTCCAAGGAAATAACTTTTTTTTCTCCAATGTCTAACCTAAATTTCCCTTTGTTTAGTTTAAAGCTATTCTCCTTCATCCTATCGCTATTAGACCACATGAAAAGTCAGTCCACCTCCTGCTTGTAACTTCCCTTCAAGCACTTGAAGGCCACAATAAAGTCTCCCCAGAACTTTCTCTTTTACAAGAGAATACAGTACAATAACAGAAACCCCCTCTTAATCTACCTCTGGAGTTTGAGAATATTTCCATGGCTCTGGCAAAGAAAGCATCCACCATACTAAATTTCAAAAGGCATTTTGATCACCCCAAAGGCTTATCTGTCCTGTACATAAGAATAAATAAAGAACTTTCCTATACCATCATCCTCAGAAGGGAACTAAGGTGCACAGAGGATACAAGAGATACAAGAGATGAAAGACTTCAAACACATATAATAATGGAAAATGACTGAGGATAAGAATGAAGCTCAACATTCTTCTACTGTCCATCTATCATAGTAAACAAACAAACAAAAAGACTTTTAATCAGCCCCAAACTAAACTAGACACACTCAAATCCTTCTCAAAATATAACTAGCACTTGTTAACAAAGCCACTGTCCATCAAGGCTAAACAATCAAGAGAACCATAAATTACATGGAAGGATAGCAAGCAGTGAAAATAAGAAAGAAAAGAACAAGAAAATGAAGGTATCTGAGAAAAAAGAAGTAAGCTAGAAAAACATTCAAGCACAACTGAGGAAAGTAGAGGTCAAGGGAAGAGAAGGAGAATTTTAAAAACAGATGTCTGGAGATGCAATGGATTCCTGGAGCTCACACTCTTGCAACAGAACATAAATGGCAGAAGCAGACTCTTCCCAGCTTAAGGGCTCCCTGACTTGTCCCTCTGTTGATCTTCTTCCTTTTTGCTTCGACTTTTCTTCTCACCAAAGAGTTTGTTTTCCTTCTTGTCATCACTGTGAGCTTTTTTTTTTTCTTCCCTTTCTCCCTCAGAGCAGCTGTCACATTTACTCAGATCTCATGAACTACTGTGCTGCGGATGCATGATTAATTATACTGTTAGCCTTCATTAAGTCTGTGGATTGGCACTCTAGCAGAGAGGCAGCAGGACCAGAAGGAGAAGCTATTGAGAGCCAGCAGGATCCATGTCCTGCAGTTTGTGTGTATGCTGGGCATGCGGGGCTTTTGTCCTCAAAAATAGCAAGATATGAGTAGGTTTTGTGTTCTTTTGCAAACCACAAAGCTTCTGCCTTGTTGCATGCAAAGCTCAGTAAAATAAAAAACAACCAAACAAATGAACAAACAACACCAAAGTCCTGGAGCATTTTACTATCCCAAACAGCTTGCTGTTGTAGACTATCTTGTGCAGTGAGCACAGATTAAGAAAGGTGTAATAGCAATGGCTGTCAGACATTAACTCTCAGACTTAAACAGCTCCCAGAAAGTAATCATTTAGCACAGTCAAATGCTTCTCTTCCATACTTCATGTAAAGAATTCATTCAGTCTTCCAACAAGGAAGGAGGCTGAAGGGGAAGCAGGAAATTTTGTTTGCCACTGAATTAGCCTCTTCCAGGCAAAAGTACAGATGTTCTCTCATGATCAAAAATCAAAGAGAAAAACTCCATTTTTATTTGAGTTCTTCACATTCATCTCAGCAGTGTCTATCTGGTCTGATCTTATTGTGTAATTGATACAGAAACGCAAACATCCTAGCAAATATGATAACTGCAGCCTAAAGTCTCCAGGAGTTTTCTTATACTCTTTATTCTGGACAGCTTGGAGGCACATGGTTATGAGATGTCCCTGCTCTCTTTGAAAGGTCCACTACAGACGCACTTGGAGTTTCCCCTCAAAGGTGCTTCAGCTCAAAGCACAAAAGTACAGTTCTCAACATCAACGGCATTGTATTTTTCTACTCACTGATGATTATCAATTATCAGCAAGATTATTCAAATGAGGGCAGTGGGATAGTTTGACTACTTGAGTTATATCATGTAGTTTGCAGAAAATCCAAAATAAGCTAATTCTCTCCAAAGCTGTTATTTTAGTTCTAGTCACCAACTAAAAGATCAAATTCCAAATGATCTACCACCTTACAGCTCATTCTTTGCCAGTTCAAATCACCAAAAAACTACTATTATCACAAAAGTAAGCATACACTGCAGTAACAGCTAGGATTGCCACAGTCCCCATTGTCAGTGCTGCACCACACCCAGGGGACTAAGACATGTCTTGACTACATCCTGAAGCTGTTCCAGACTAGACTCAAGGAATCAGAATAGGAGAGTCCATTGACCCTATTTGGGCAAGAGAATGCTTGATAGCTTCCAGGGAAAGGGGCAAAAGTGACTCCAACATGGGAAGCTTAGCCAGATTGTTTGAGAGACAGAGAGATCAGATAAAAGTCCAATAAAGCAGATGCTATAAGAGGATTAGAGCAAGCGGATTAGAAGTCTTGAGAATGCAAAGATCATCAGACTCACAATTCCTCTTTAAACATAATCAGGAACAACTATCCCAACCCTCCCTCCCTACTAACAATACTCCATGTCCTTATTTCCTCTCGCTCTCTTCTCTCAATCCTTCTATGTTCTCATGACTAACGTCATGTGATAAACCTACATGAAGGTATATAGGGGAAGTTTGTAGAAATGCAGTAAGTTCATCATAAGCTTGAGGAAACAGAAGGACTATGGAGCTGGACAAGGACATTTCAAAAACCCCAGTTCCTGACAGAAACAGCATTCGTGCAGATGGCAAGCAGAAGTTTGGGATGACAAGGAGAATGCAAGCCCCAAATGGATAAAGCTACTGCCAAGAACAAAAAAAAAACCCTGTTTTTCTAAACATACTACTGTCCAAAACCATTCTGGTTTTGTGACAGCTTCATCTGTTCGTTGCAGTCCTTTCATCCCTACTTTAGGTCGTATAAAAAAGGCTCATGAGCTCACCAACATTCACTGAAGAACTCTCACCAAGATATACAGTATTATTCTTCACTCCTCAGCCTTGAGTCTATCCAATTTGGATTGTACCATACTTATATACCAAAAACATTTCTCAACAGTATTTTCCCAATGCTATTCTAGAGTTTTACCCCTCTACAAGTATTGGGAGATCATTATGCAATGACCACCATCATTTGGAAGTACATACTTCCAAGCTATTTGCTTACCTTCTCAACAGAAACTCACAGACAAGCAAAATCACAGCATGAAACATTATGTTATTCATAGTATGGATAGCACAGTACAAGAACTGATGTGTTCCATCATCTTTCCAGGGATGGAGGTGAAGGTGACTGGCCTTTAGTTCCCTGGGTCCTCTCTACCCTTTTTACAGAACAGGTAAGACACTGTATTTCTGGCTGAATTCATCAGATAATTTGACACTATATTATAATCCATTTGACTCCATTCAAAGGTAAATCAGTACAACATCAGTTTTACGTGTCCCACAGGAAAGAGTTTAGAAGTGCTGGTCATAGATGTACATTGACTCCATAACTGTAAATATGCATGTACACACAAATGGTAAGTCGATGTAGTTCCACAGCTGGTAGACCTCCCATAAGCCATAAACTTAGGTGTGGAAGATCTCCATCCACTGTGTCTAGACAAACCACACTTGCCTCTGAACTTTTCACAGCCCCTCCTTATCCTTTGCAAATTGACCTGCATTTCAAGCCACATAAGGTCCTCCTCAAGGTGTAACCTTCCCAGGCAACTGTCTGTCCATGTTCTCTCCTGAAGCATGCCTTTTGCGCATTGCTCTTGAAAGCGAATGCAGTCAGAACCTCATCTGCATACTCAGTAGACTACAGTTCAGCTTTAGTCATAAATCACCACCGAACCTTTCTTCTGTGGACTTAACACTTAAGCACCAATATAAAAAGCAATTTTACCCAAGATCAGCTGTAACAGCCACCTAACTCCAGGATTGCCTGTAGGATCCATCGCCAGGCTTAGTCTCTCCTAATTGACACTGAGAACATAATGATTAGTCCTAGTAAACGAAACCCAGCTATTGGGCTGTTAGAAGGAGGTGGTAAAAAGGAAGGGAAAAACTCTGCCTCACATAAATGAGGCTATCAAGAACTTAAATTAAATTGATTGATACAAGTTTAGCAGCAATAGAGATAAGTGCCACGTACCTTCCCTAGCCTTGTTTAGGCTCTAAATAGCAAAGTAAACCAATAATGCATGGGAAGCTATAAATCTCAGTAGGGTCTGGTGACAGGCACTGTGCTAAGCTATTAGAAAGGAAAGAGATTAGCTTTGGTATTTAATTCTTTGCTTTCTTAGTTCCTTCTCTTCTTCTGTTCCTTCTCCAAGATCAGCATCTCAGTTATTTCTCAACACACACAGACACTTTTCACCCTTTATTAAATAAAAGCAATGCTGGTGGTGTGAGGTGACAGGTTTTAGACCCCAAGGATTGTAAAGAAGTTGCCCCAGAGGAAAGCTCAGGAGAGCTGCTGTCATTTCCTAGAGAAGCCTCAGACTTCAGGATGCAGTTTCTCTGGAACTTTCCTGTCTGCTCATTTCCAGGTTTCTCCACAGACCTCATGTACAGAGACCAAGGGAACTAAGGTTGATTTTAGAGAAATGGTTTACAGTGCATTTGCCTGCTTCTGAAGGCAAAGCGGACATCAGAATGTCTCTGGCCCAGGCCCCTGCTCCATAGAGAAACAGAGAAAATCACTGTGTATAACCACTGCTTACCTGTCTCTTCCCTACAACTGCTGCTGCCCAGCCTTTGCCTATGGAATAAATATTAATCACGTGTCGTGGTCTTCCTCAAACAACTCTGTGGCCTGCTCGGATGTATTTCTGGTCCTGGCTATGGCCACTGCATGGCTGCAAGCCTGTGATCCCTGTCTGGCTTTCCCTTCTGCTCCCTCACACCAGGCCACAGTGGATTTGTTATGACAGGCTGGACACCTGGCCAGGGAGCCAGAGGAATCCTGCCTGTTGCAGTCAGCACTCCCAGCCAGGCATAGCTTCTCCTCCAACACAATGCAAGGGGAGGAGAGATGACTCCACTGCTATCACTGTTGTACGTGCTCCTCTCCACACCACGTGCTGGGTGTCCTTGCTCTCAAACTGCCATGCACACCAAGCCTGAACAGCCTTCATGTCACTGCAGGCTGGAGGAAGCAGCAGCATTACCCACGGAACTCAGGCTGAGGTGAGGAAGATTCCTCCGTTCTGAGCCCTTCAGCAGCTACCTTTGTACATGTAAACATTGCAGTCTTATGCTCTTCCATGAGGAGAAAAGAGTGGAATTTAAAAAAAAATAAACAGGCAGGACAGCAGAAAATAAACAAGAAAGAGACAATAGCAAAAATAGCCAGATGCAGTGAAAGTAAATTCACCTCTGAAATATATTCTCTACACAGTAGTTCCTCCTGACTACACAAGAAGTTACTCCTTCTAATGGAAAAGTATAAATTAGAGGCATCTCTCCTTTAGGTTTGAAATCTCAGCTGAAAGCGGAGGCAAACAGCAGCATTTTACAAAGCTGAGATGCTGCGATGCTCTCAGTATAAAACTATAACAGTCACTGTAAGCAGAATTTCTAATGACATGTCTTCATAGGGCGGCTGATGGGGGATCAATTATGTAAAAGTAACTGAGATAAGCACTGCTAAAGGCCATTTCATTTTGAACTTGGAACTCTGGGAACTGCTTTGCCAATGCACCCTAATCTGACCCACTCCCTGAGCTTCTGATAATTAGGCTCTTTCCTGTGCCCCTCAGTCTTAACTTAACCATCCTCACTAGGAGTGTGGGTCAAGTACCTGAAACCTGAGCATCCTCTGACTGCTCAACTATATAGCAATGTGCAGAACATCAGAAGTGCAAACTTACATTTAATGAACTAGCATGGTCTATGAAGCTCAGAAACAAAGTATATCAGATTATCTGTGTTTGTGTAACTCTATTGATAATCTACTTTATACACTACAGGGAGCTTTCTTTATTTATTTATTTTCTGGAAAAAAAAGAAAGAAGAAAAAAGAAGAGGAAAAAAAATGGAAGAAAAAAGAAAAAAAAAGAAAGAACAATGTATTTGACAGAGAGACATGGTTCCTGAACTCTATTAATGTAGAAGAGAGAACGAGAGAATGAGACAGCAATTGAGAAACGCAGGAAAACAGAACGCCAGCTTGATAATAAGAATGTTGCCTCCTTTTGTGACCTGCTATGATGAAAGAGGAATAAGTACCCCCGAGATCCATCTGCACTCATTTGATCTTAACCACTGCAGTAGGAGCTGTGCTGACAGACTCCCATCTGCTGGTAGATCAGATAGCACAGAAGACAAATTGAAAAAGACCACAGTCTCCATTATTAGTATAAAGTTATTTATGTGCGTACACACACATCCCATCTCTAAGGTGACAGATTGGAAAGTATATGAGGTATTTCCTAGGAAATTCTCATCTGCCTCTACTACTGCTACTTCTCAGTTGCTACACTGTGCTTATTTACAAATGAACTTCAATGAACAGCTCAAAATAACCCAACAAACAACAAAAACGCCTTCCTGAAGCAGGACGCCTAGAATCTACTCCTGAAACCTAGATCATAATTACAACTGCACTTTCCTATCAGCAATTTTTTTGCTGCTCAGTTACTTATATGTGAGTGAAGTGCTAGTTAAGTCTCTTAACACCTAGCAGTTCATTCACATCAGTCAGGTTAATAAAGCCTTCAGAGGACAGCCCCTGGTTTGATAGCTCCCTCAGAGACACGATCCACATATAAACTCTAAGGATCTTCCACCAGAGATCATGATGAGAGATAGGCTTATAGAGAGCAAGGGATTATTTACTGCCTTGTTAAATACAGAAATCCGCGGCTGTAATTTATTGAACAGTATGACAAGCAAGAAATAAAATTTGTCCAAACTCAACAAATAGCAAATGACCAAATCTGGGTACCTATCAAGGGAAACAAAGACTTGGGCTCAACAGCTGTCATATTAGGAAAGGAGTTATCACTACCAATGTAAAGCAAGGAAATCTTAATAAAAAGACACATTACACAGAGACAAAGAAGGTCTGGAGAATCATACAAGGACAAGCTATCTGTCATGGATAAAGAGACCAGTGACACACTGGACATTACAAAGCAATTGGGTATGGACACCAAGATCTGACAAACTCAAACTTTTTAAACAATCCCAATCAAATCCTGCAACTTATATTCATTCTTTGTCATTCTGATGGGTAGTTTTTATTAAACTGAAGAAGCGGGAGGCAGCCCATGGGACAGAGAGGGGAAGAGAGCATGCCAGGGCCATCCTACGTGCAAGAAGGTATGGCTGAGGTGATCCCTCTACCTCAGTTTGACTCAGAGTAGGCATGCAACACATTTTATAAAGCATTTTCACCTTAGGAAGCTATGCATCTTCATCCTGAGAGATAAGAATTATTATACTTCCAGGTTTTTGAATCACGAGGCACTGTTTTGGCCTTTTTATTATCGTTTCTGAGCAGCAAAAGCAGAATAAATTTAGCAAATGCTTGGCTTACACAAAGAAATATAGCTGCTTCTGTGCAGGAGGACAAATTTGAAGATTGCACTTATATAAAGCTCCCTTTGATCAAAAAGATATAAACATAATTCCTGGAATACTGACACGGTGTAGTAGGGGCCCCCAGAAGCTTTTCCAGACAAAGCAGGAGCTGAGTATTCCTCAGGCACTGGCTCCAGCTGTTGTAGGTCAGGGGCCAGGTGGCAGTGAGCGAGCCTGGGCTCCTCCGGGAGAGGGCAGTGACAACCCACGTTACCCTGATCCAAATGCCACAGTGACAAACAGCTAGTATGAAATGGAAAAAGGAACGCATATTGTCCCGAGGCTGTAATAATCGGATGACTTATAAAATTAAACACTGCATTCTCCTAAACTAATGCATGCAAGCTCTCTGTGCCTTTGGAAAACCAAGGCTATTCCCTACCAAGGACCTGTAAAAGCAGGTGCTACCAGGGTGTTGTGTTTGGCAGTAGGAAGCAGAGGCTGAGCAGTGAGCTATAGATACTGTGGATGCTGCCCACAGAGCTGCTCTGAGAGATTCCACGTGAGTTCCCTACACAAATGCTGTCATGCAGTAATGCAAAGCTTTTGGTAGTCTCCTGTAGCCACAAGCAGCCTGCATGCTGTTCCTACAACTAAAACATCAGAAAAAAATGGCCACAGCAAGTGGAGTCCTTAGGGAGGACTGTGATGAGCTTTCACCTTTTACAGAGCCATATCTCATTGTGCTTTCCAACAAATACACTCCGTCTTTCGCTCTTTTTCTGAACTACTCCTTTGTTCCTCATCCCTTACAGCTACTCTGTCTGGGCTGCAACAAGTGAAGAAAGGCATCAAACACGTACAAGGCAGATTCCCAAGAGACAATAAATTTTAAAAAACTTTTTTTTTTTTTTTTTTTTGCAAAAACAGATGTTCTAGAATTTGGGAATACAGCTGCGATTTATCTTGGAGACCTTTCTAGGTTAAACTTTCAAGGGAGATGTCATTGTTCCTCTGCCTCCTTTCTTTTGCAGGAGCTCCAAACCCCTCAGGCCAGAATCAGCATGCCACTTCCACACTTCACAGTGTAACGTTTGGGTTTGGTCTGTCTGCAAAACTGGCTCATTCCAGCTCTGAAGATGTCTTCTGTTCAGACCTTGCACTAGGCTCATGCTCTGCTAGGAGCCATCACCCACGCAACAGCTCATGTTTAAGCTCCATGAGCACAGTGTTAAGTGTTAGCTCTTGAAAGAGATTGAGACATCCTATCCAAAAGTCCCTGATGAGATCCAAAAAGCAAGGCTGCCCTAGAAGATAACATTCAGGAGCCTTGCACCACTTTCAACAGCTCTCATTTTTCAAACTTGGCCGCTGAAGATCTGTTTCATTTGAAGCCTCTGAGACAGCTCACATAGCACATACCCTTGCCAAATCTCACCCCAGCCAGCCATACGATGCTCTCCTTGCTGCACAAGGGCAACGCTACCTCTGAGGTGCGAGTACAACTCCTCATACAGACCATGCTGCCAACACTTAGGGAGTCCAGGGTTTGTAGAGCAGCAAACACGAAGTGCTTCAGGAGCTCAGGGCTGCATACTTTAGCCATTCACCATTGCCAGTGAGGCAGGGACTGAAAAGGCTAAGGTAAGAAAGACAGGATGCATCATTTTATAGTAACGTCGGGTTTGACACGCTGGTGGGCAGTTCTGATTTCATCCAGTAGAGGGCAATACTGACACAGGAAAGAAAAAATAAATTACAGTGGTTCGAATCCTAAAAATAAATACACACACGAACTAAAGGCCCTGATCTTGCAGCAGAGAGCAGAGTAAAGCACTTTGCTGATCTGTGCACCCATTCCACAAAATCCCTTCCCTAGTTCGACCCCTGAATAGCAGGTTGCCCAGCAATAAGCTTTTGTTTGCTTGTTTCAGGTAAGATTTTTACTTTTCCCATTAAAACAGGGAAAAACAATCTCAGATGGGGTTCAACAGAAACAAAAAGTCTTCCTGCTGATGTTCATTAAAAACAAACCAAACCGATCTTATTCCACCCAACTTCAGCCTGCACATTTGATAGAGCCCAGAAGATCAATGCTTCATCTTTCCCCTCAGATCAGCCTATATAATATTAACCATTCCTTAAAGACAAAGCAAAACAACGCATCAACATTTAATCTTAAATATAATGGAACTGCCTCATGTTTGTTAGGATCTGAAATTAACTTTCTATAGTTAGAGCTGCCACGTGCTCACATGATCATCACATACTTCTGAAGCTTGTGGTTGTACTGTCACAAATCGCCCTCCAACAGAAACCTTCAACAATGAGTCTCAGAGCTTAATGACATTTTAAAAATGTATATATATATTTTGTTTTATAGATAAAAGCCTCTGCTTCTACAGCCTTTTCACCCCATGGAGTCAAAATAATTTACAAACATAAAGGAGGAAAGCCTCACTTAAGCTTTGCTTAAGCTCCACTCTAGTAAACACACTTCTTTAAAGACTGAAAAATTGAGGCACATTAAGTGATAGTGTGTTTCCTCAAGGTCATGCCATATATCTACAGTATAACAAAATAAATTAATCTCTAGCTCCAGTTATCTGTTTTAACCACTTAATCTGTAATACAATTAATGTTTTCTAGTACAAGATACTTTCATTTCTTCTCTGAAGTACTCCCTTGTCCTCAGATTATGGAGTTGGGAGATGGAGAGAAATTACTTTTCCATGACTACATTCTGCTATTATGTTTATTATAGCATGCTTATAAACAAGATATTTTCTAAGGTTTTGTTCATTCTATTTTTCCTTTCTCTAAACAAACAGACCCAGGACTATCTTTCCAGACTTTTTTTTTTTTTTTTTTTTAAACCAAATAATCTTTTCTGCAAGTATCAGGTAAACCAAGCCCCACCACAACTAAATAAATAGAATAGAATAGAAATTGCATTGTTCAGTGTCAGCAGAGCGCAATTTACTGAAATCAATGTAGAAAGGACTGTTAAAAACAGAAATTACAAACCTTTGCACCTAGGAGAACATGTTAGCAATTTTGTGGATACTAGCCCAGATATCTATATGCATATTTTCATCTAACTTTCATGGATGCATTCAAACACGTAGTGGGAGTAGGATGTCTGAGAATCTCTGTGGATATGTGCCTGAGTTCTTGCTCATCCTGCATCCAGGTGAGATTGGTCCCACACAGCACCATTATGAGTATGAACACTACCAACTCTACTAATGGCGATTCTTTAAGCCAGCTACGATCATGCTTATGATCCTTTCCTCTTAAAGCATCAAAGAGAAACTAATTCAGACACAAGGTTAGGTATAGTCACACACCTGATGCAACATGAAGAGTCGTGACTTAAACCTGTCACACAGAAACAGTTATTGTATCTCCCAGTTACACATCAATAGTGACAGCGTATTTACCATTCATCCCAGGAACAAGACTGAAAGCACAATTCTACCACCTGGTGCCACAGATGATTTTCAAGTACTTATCACAAGAGCACAAAAAAAGAATAACCCTGAAGACCTGGGAACAAAGTTTGGTTTCTGTTCTGTGTCTCACAGTCAGGCCCCCACCCTTGCCACGTCATCTCAACTTTTCTTTCTCAATTACAAAATAAGGACAATGACATAACTGCCTCCCCCATTAACGACACTAAGACTTAAATAATCCAGTTCATTCGTGGTGACAATATATTATGCTATCAGAGTGCAGCAAGGACAGGATTTATAGCTGTTAGAGTCAGAAGAGACCATTGGTCAGAAGACACTCACCAGGCTAGATTCTTTTGAGTCTGACACAAGCTACTTTAAGATATTCCCACTTAAAATACTAGAAAATATTGCGACCTCTATCCTGGTAGCTAACACTGCCTCTAACAGATTCTTGTGCAGGGATATAGCAAAACATTGCTGACTTGAGCATGACAGGTTTATTTACAATAATAATATTGTTTAATAGAATGTTTAAATAAGGTATTCTTCTCCTACCACATAAAACAAAATCAACTCATAGTGTTTGTATGTTAATTGCCAGGAAGTTAAAGAGCCTGCAAACAAGGCTGTAAGCACGGGATTGCTATGCTGTCCTGCACAAAGAAGATGTGGGCATCAGTATGGAGCTGTAGGAAAGCAAGGATCTAGGCTGGAGGCTCTGTGCTCCCCCAGTGTCCTCAGAGTGGTCACTGCCACCATAAGAGATACCACTTGACTGCAGCTTTCCCTGTTGTTACCCTCCAGCAGCGAAAATCTGTTGCTGCTTCAGCAACAACCCTAAACTCTGTCTGTAAGCTCTGGAAAGCATCACACAACGAGTAGAAGGGAGTTCCAAAATCTCTAGCCAAAGCAAATTTTAATGCTAAATAAGGTGATTGTAAGTAGCCAAGCACACCAATTCCCTATTTCTGCTTCCCAGTCATCTCACCTGAAGCATCAGCCCACAGCCACTGCTTGCCCTGCACTGCCCTGCTCCAGACTTCACTGTTTCAAGACACACTGTGCAATATCTAATGCAAGGATTAGCTTAATCAGACTCATAGTTTGGTAGACCAGGTTTACAAGTTGCAAGGTGGCTCGGACTTACCAGAGCTACCCAATGCTGTCTAGGAATACCAGCTACAAATCTTGTTTTGAGGTGAAAAGGCAAAATACATCCAAATTGTGTCCACCTACCTCACCTTCCACACTGAAAAAGCAGTCCTGAGATTAAAGTCATTAAAGAAATGACTATGTTTACCCCCTCTATACACGTGTATATGCACACAGGCATAAATAATAAAAGTACAGGATATATTGCCTTACCCTTTGATGCTAAAGCGGAACAATATCTCAAGCTACTACAGAAGATAGATCAACAACTGAATGAACCAGGAACAAATGATAGCCATCCATAGCTAATAAAATACAGACCTTTAAAAGATGCTGTAAAAGGCACTTCGGGTAGCTTTCCTATTTTAGCATTTTCTCTTCAAACTGTCTATAAGCCTGAAAGGGACAAATGGCAAGGCATATTTTAAAAACATGATAAATCTCCCCTTTAATTTTTAATTTCCCAGTAGAAATGACAGTGTTATCTCTAGAAACTCATGTGCTCAGGGGCATTTTTATAGTCTTCAGCTTTGCATAAATTCTCCCCTGAGATAGCAAGGTCCCCTGACTCTCATCTGAACAACATCTCACTAAACTGCCTATTAGGCCCTAATGCCCTAAAGGGGGGAAGGCATGGCTCCATGTTCCTGTATCACCTGCCTCAATTCTCAACACACTTCAGAAAAGACTGCAAGAACAGCCTGGTTCAGGGAAAATCAGTCAGTGAGATGTGGCTTCAGGAGTTCAAGGTAGCTCGGCAGTAAGCAGAGCAGGTAGCTTGAATGGGAATTTCACATCTAATTCCTTATTATTTAGCTGCTTTTTTTTTTTTCCTCCTCTCCAGCTAAGAGGGATGACCCAGACCACTGCACAGTCAACCATTTAGCTCCTGTAGCCCACCACGCAATATACAATCTGTCAAATTCAATACCCTCTAAAAGCAACTGTAGATGCCACAGCAAGAATCCATGTCAAACATACTCAGAAAACACAGAACACAATCCTGCATTCCCGGCATTAAATGTTCCCTGGCAAAAACAGCCTCACAAAGAGGATCCCTGCTGGTCTCTCATCTGCCAAGGCCCAGCAGGAAAGAGTCAGGAGGTCTTTCCCCATCTTTCATCCTTCTGCAAAAATATATTTCTTCAAAGGATTGAGTGTTTTCAAGGTGAGGGAAAGCCCTCACGGAGGTGAGGGTAGCAGCAGTGAATTTCCCACAGAGCTGATTCCTCAGTCGCTATGCTTGGGGATTTACCTGCCAGCAATTCCAACGTTTGCTTCCCAAATCACACTTACCATCATCATTCCTAAGCAACCTATTTTGGGTGTATTTCCTCACTGTGCCCCTGTTCACCCTCCTGGAGAGAAGAGCTTCCCTGTGAAGCTCCAGAATTGTTTCCCTACCTTGATGGAGATCATCCAGGATTTACAGATCCCAGGATGAATTTTTCTCTCTAAAGTAACAACACTGAGAATAAAGAAGCAAGCCTTGTGAAAATGAGCTCAGAAATGAGCCCCTGGCTTTCTGCACCCCGGGTGAGCCACAGG
The DNA here is from genome assembly GCA_037305975.1 of Chrysolophus pictus. NCBI lineage: Eukaryota > Metazoa > Chordata > Aves > Galliformes > Phasianidae > Chrysolophus > Chrysolophus pictus. The sequence continues at coordinate 39,974,763 of CM074580.1, read as the reverse complement.
GAGAATGCTGCATGGAGAGAGGCTTTGCTCGAGTGAAAGAAAAGCGTGTGCTTCATGCAGCAGGAGCATCTCCAGCTGGTAATCTCCAAAACAAACAGCACAGTGGATTAAAGAACAATACCCTCTACACTCTTCGCTGTACACATTTGCTGTAATCTTCCCAATGCGGAACTTCAACTAGGGTCCATTCAGAGAACATCACTTAAGACCTTTTAAACTTAACAAAGCAAAATGCATATGCCTTACAAAGCAGTAATGTGGGACTGAGCCAGCTATGAAATGGACTGACAGATCAGTTAGAGTTACTTTATATCTGATTTCAATTATTCTAGTACGCAAGGAGGCGAAGGTCATGGAAAATTTAGTGGCAAGGCTGTAGACAGATCCCAGCTGATTGACAGCCAATCCCTCCTCCCCTCCAGCCCCTGCCTATCTCTTAGCCACCAAACAGCACAGGAGACCCTTATCAGCAAGTGACAGATGCAAGTGGGTCCCTAGGACAGAAAATGGAGAAAAAGGGGGGGTCCTGTAGGATCTGATGGAGATAAGAGGATGCTGGAGACATCACTTTATTTCACCAGCTGTTATTTCTATTTTTCATAGGATTCCTTAGATTGCACAAACCAGATATACTTGGCTATTAGCAGAAGAACCCAAAAAGGACAAATTAATTCCTGATCTATGAACAGAAGATGCAATAACCATAAGGGGATATGAGCATATTGCTCATGCAAGAAATGATCATTTCAAAGACAAAACTGGGAATAAATCCAGGAATAAAGAAAAATGCAGAAGGGCTGTGGTAGTAGTGGTGAGGGTCTAATCCTCAAAAGAATACTATAGAAGGCACTCCCAAATCAGTCACACGGAGAAGTACTGGTGAGTATCGCCAGAATATAAAGCATTTAGATTCACTGCATAGCAGGACTAACCTAAACCAAAAGTTTTCACAATTTTAATATCAAACAATGTACACACACGTAATATAAGAGCATGTGTATAGCATTTTGAGTAGCATATCCCATGATATCACTTCTTTCCCAGTTCTCCACCTACTTGTATCCTCACCAACGAACTAGAGACCTGTTTGTAGCCTTGTGTAATTCTGTGCTTGACTTCTGTATGCACATCTATTCCAGGGACTATGCAATGCTACACTGAGTTTGAGATATGGCAAACATATCAGATTATATTAGATTACAGCTGAAGTAACTGAGTGCTAGGTGAGATGCTCAGGATCTGGGAAAAGCAGTTTGTTCTTACAGCTGAAGAATGGGATATTGAAGTTGATAACCAATAGTAAAGGGCTGAGGAAGAAGGAATTGCATCAGTCTGACTTGTACCAGATGAGGAAAGGCCATCACGTACTAACGGTATGTAGACAAGAAAGTCTTCAGATACATCCTTCAAAGATGCACTGCCTAATATAGAAACCAAACATGCAAAGCTAAATGGAGTCTTTGTGTATGCTGAACACATGGACAAAATAATAAAGAAATTCATGACAGATGGGTAATAGAAGATTAATAACCAATACGCAAGCTCATGATAATCATTATACTGTATACAAGGCATACAGCCCAAAGATACACATTTTAGAAAACCTTCTCCCGTTTAAGGAAAAGTAAGTAGTAAAGAGAGACTAGAATATTATCTCCATTGGCCTGGAAATTTCAATAGGTCTGTGAAGGTGGGGAATACCAGTCTTACTCTACTTACATGGGAGTAAGACAGGGACAGGTTAAAGGGCTTCCCCGAGATCAGAGTGACTTAGCAGCAGAACCAGAGGCTGTGTTCAAGTCTTGTGCTTTAAACACCAGTGCACAAACTCCTTCCCTGATTCAGAAATAGAAAACCAGGTGACCTGCCTCTCAATTCACAGCTTCAATCACTGAAAGGCTTTTTAAAATAAAACAGGAAAAAAAGGCAATTAGAAATTGCACAAAACTAATTAATATCTCAGATGTGAAAATGTACAACTGAGATAGCCCAGCAGGCAAGATCCATTTCAGCCACATTTGCAATGATCTCACCGCCTTCTCTTTCTTAGAAAGATGTGAAAAAGAAAAGGAATATGAAGCATCCGGGGAAATCCACCTGGGCATCAGCATCACCTCTGCTCTCCTGCCTGAGTCTTTCCAGCAGCCTTTAATCCCCAGTCCAGGCTCCACAACCCGTCCTCAGACCACATCTCCAGCAGTGCCGAATGCAATTAATGTAATTGATGCACTGCTTTTGTTAAGACTATGGTATCAATAAATGGGTGTAAAACAAGCTGCTAGGGAAGATGCAGAAAATTTATTAGAATGGATGCACGCAGTGGCTGGCATAATAACTGTTGATGGCCAATTCATAAATCACAGCTGGATTCCTTGGGAGACTTGTAGCTCCCAGGCAGCTTTCGTCATAAAACTGCAACAAATGAAAGACCACTGTTAAACTCAGTGCAAAGCCTTTGCTGTGCCAGTCACAATCTTAAAAGTTAGCAAGGATCCATTCGTTTAAGTAGCCAGGCCCAGAAGCAGCTCAAGAGCTGGCTTGGAAGTGTCAATGTAACAGGCTCCCTCTTCTGCAAGAGCTGCACCTCAGAAATGCCCTCTGGCCTCTCTGAAGGCCTGCAGTTTTAAGAGTCCAGAGACCTGCAAGGTTATCCAGTACTTACTGAAGGTGACGCTTCACTCTAGAAGCTACTACCTAGTCCCTCCAACAGTATCATAGACCCAGCCAGCCTGAGGTCCTGGTGTGACTGTGTCAGGCTGCATCAGAAGACACAAGGCTGAGCAGCACAACAAGCTGGATATCAGCCTGCTGTCATAGTAGCAAGCCCACCAGGAGCAGAAATGCAGGCCCTTTGCTATGCCAGTCCTGCAACCTGGCCAGCACAGGCTTTGCAGCTGTCCAGAAATAGAAATGTTGTGCTGTGTGGGCTGTCCCATCTCCCCAGGGCAGCTACAATGGACTCATCATGTCTCTGTCCTATACCCTCTAAAATGGTAGCAGAAAGGTGGCATTGCCCTGAACCACTCTCTTTAGCTTCCACAAGTCACACAGGATCCACGACCAAAAGGCAGCCAACTACACCAGTGCCATCAAAGTGGATAAACAGGCAAACCAGGTCAACTGCTTGGGCTGCTGCCTGCACTGGTTTCTGGAGTCCCCAGCTATCCTACATCTTTCTGCCATATCCATGGCATTTAACCCTTATCAGCAGCAATGGAGGGAAAGTACAGAGGAAGAAAGAAAGAAGAGGATACAAATGAGAAACATTTCATGTAGATTTTTAATGGCAGTAAATTGCCTTTTATTTTTATGATTCTTTATTAATGTGCAATAAACACATAGACTGGCCTGAGATATCAGCCCACTGTATTAGAGGGTGTTGTTGCTTGGGGTGATAAATATCACCTCATTTGCAGGTGAGTCCTTATTACGCCTCTTACCCTTCAGGACACTGCATTGTGCTACGACCAGGACCACGTGCTGGAGCCCTGCAAAGTAGGATGATCCACTGCACCCAGCACTGAACTCATCTACTCTCCCTAAAGCACCACCAAGTACACTCGTGGGGTTATGTTGTGGGCTGAGGCCATCGTGGTCAAAGCTCATTTTACCTCATATGCACAAGCTAGTCCTTGAGGCATCCATCTTACACACCACCCATGCTGCTGGCTGGTTCCAGAGGGGTCACACAAATGTTTCTATGTCGTACTATTAGCCATATCACAGCATATCGGCTTACATGAATTCTCTCAGGGCTGCCTATTTCTCCAGAATGTGGTACAACAATGCTACCATTTGGCACTTAGACTGCCTCTTTCATTCTGGAACCTCAGGATGCTTTTTAGTAGTATCATTATCCTTACTTACAAGACCAGGGTTAAAGGACTCAGAGTACATACAGAAATGCTCACAAAACCAGGAGATGCTGGGGAGAACCATGTGCACAAGTTGCTACAGAGCTGCTACACCTGCCTGTATCTCAAGGATCATTTTCTCACTATTGATTTTTGAGGTGAGATTAGAGTAACACTGAGACATGAGCTCTGTTTTGACATTGAGCAAAAGCTAGAAATGTGAACAAACTGAGGGATAGTACATATGCAGTACACTGGTGCACAAAGGCAGGTTCAGATGATGTTTGCAGTTCAGTATTGAACTAGCAGAGGCTGGGAGAGTCCCAAGATAATGGTCCATTTTAGAAGGAAGTTTAGAACAGCTATGCAAGATACGGTTTTATTGTCACCCAGAGGCCTCTCTCAAGCTTGAAAGCTGTCTGGAAAAAAACACCTACTGCAAGTTAGAGAATTGTTGCATTAAAAAAAAAAAAAAAAAAACAAGTCTTAATCCAAGCAGAAACCAAAATGCAGGTCTCAAAAAAAAAAAAAGCCACGCCGCTATAAACAGTGCTCAGAAAGGGAACACGTCTCTGTCTTCCCAGAAGCTGGGCTTTCCAGATCTGGTATTCCAAAGAAATCTTTCAATAAAAGATGCACAAGTCATAATACCCAGCTGTGACATTTCTCATAAAAATAATTCAGTTTCCTGATTCTGAAAATCCCTTTTAAATGTCTTTCTGCATCTTTGCACAGGAACTACGTTTTGCACAGTTCAGAGTTTACAGACTGGGCAGATTTCCTGCTCCTGCAGAAGCAGTGCTATTCTATGGCATCAAAATAAACACAAATTTCAATATTTTTCTTCCACATGCAAGGAAATAATGCATATAAATCCCCAAAATGTAAACCACAAAACAGGAATGGGAAGGAAAGGTTCCTCAGGTGACCCACCTTGATATATCTTACACCCAATAAGAATAAACAAGATGCACGTTCTGAAGAACTCAGCACTTAAACATTACAAATCAAATCCAATTTTAAAAACCATTGTTTAGTAAACTGTGAGAAATTTGTCAGTTAGCCTAGCTATGGTCCTACAACCATTTAGAAACATAGAATCCTTTGAGTTGGGAGGGACCCTTAAAGGTCAGCTGGTCCAATTCCCTGCAGTGAACAACTACAGCTCAGTCAGGTTGTTCAGAGCCCCATCCAGCTCGACTCTGAATGTCTCTAAGGATGGGGTTTCACCACATCTCCAAACCTGTTCCAGTCCATCAACACTCTTACTGTAAAAAACTTCCTCCTTATGTCCAATCTAATTCTCCCCTCTTTTAGTTTGAAACCATTTCCCTTGTCCTATCACAACAAACCTTGCTAAAGAGTCTGTTCCCTTCTTTCTTACAGCCCCCTCTTTTAGGTACTGAAAGACCACTCTCAGGTCGCCTCAGAGCCCTCTCTTCTCCATCCTAAGGAGCCCCAGCTCTGTCAGCCTGTCCGTGTAGGGGAGGTGTTCCACCCCTGGGATCATTTTTGAAGCTCTCCTCTGGACACATTCCAACAGCTCCATGTCTCTTCTGTACTGAGAACTCCACATCTGAATGCATTACTCCAGGCAAGGCCTCACCAGGGCAGAATATAGGGGCAGGGTCACATCCCTCGACCTGCTGGCCACATTTCTGTTGATGCACACCAATTTAGGAACAGAATCATTTAACTTATAAATACTCCACCACCCAGGCAGCAAGTACCTGTCAGCACCTGCACCTTCAGCAGCCACTGTGCACTTCAGGCCTGCAGCGCACAGCACAGACCTGAAAGCATCAGCTGCAGATGGTGACTGCAGCAGGTTCACACACCATTCAGCCCTAAACATGCAATGGATTATCAGTCAATAATAAAAAATTCTAATAGATTTGATCAGGATTTAACGTGCTCACTTTTTAAAGTTATCCCAATTTAACTGTAACCTCTCCTTTTTAATTTTTCTCTCCTTCCATACCACTAGCTTTAATGTCAAAAGCAAAGGAATAAGGACTCCCAGTACCGGTGCCATCAGGGTAATAGATATGATAGACTCAGACTTACCACTGACTGGCTTATTGATTAAAATTTGTCAGAAGGTGCCTCGGAAAGGCTGCAAGAAGCTTCAAACAAACAAAATATCAAATGTATTTCACTCCCAAAAGTGTATTTCAAAAGACTGAAGGTCAATTATCCCAGCAATTTACAGCCAGGCTCAATAATTTGGCTGGATTAAAGAGCATAGTACAATAGAGAAGTTCTCCTCCTCTCTTCTCTCTTCACACCCTCCCCTTCTTTAGCAGCAGGTTTGAATGTTGGAAACAGCAGAAAGAGGGCAGGACACTTATATCAGTAAATAAGGCAGCAAAAAAGCATTTGTCAATGGATCCTGGCAATTGGAGACTCAGAGAGCATATGCCAAACTTGCACAAAAGTGTAAAAAGTCTTAATTTTGGATTGGCAACAAATCTGCAAGCCAAAGATGGATGTATTAAGGATTAAAAGGTCACTTGACTGGGGAAAGATTATCAGTTATTGAAGGAAGATGCACAGAGATTTGGCAGTTGGAAAGCAGCTTTGCACAGGAAAACCGATAGTTTTGTACATCCTGTTCATCCTTGACCATCTTCCTCTTTTTGTCCTGGAATAAAAACCCATTCGTTTTATCTGGTCACAAGAATGTCAAGTTGGAACAGTCTCATCAACTGCCAGACAGACTGAGAAGCTGTGAGGAGGTATGCTATTTGTATCTGAAATCAGTCTAGCTGGGTTGCCTTTCTGCTGCCCTAGCAAAGCATTCTAATACACCCAGGCCAATCTTGAAAAGGCCAAAGCATATCTATGGTGAGAGTGTTTTGTCTACTGATTACCACAAAAGGTAATGCCTTTTCTACCAAGGTGATAAACATATGAGGCATGCTTCTGCCTGCCTGAGTGCTGAAGGAGGTGGTGAACTTTCTCTGCTCACTTCATTCATAGGTTATCAACTGCTTATTCCCTCTCTCTTCAGAGCAAACAAGAACAACAAAATCTTTCTGACCCAGAGCACACTCATTTTTATTTCATTTTTCCATTTCCCCAAAAGCACAAAGCCCTCCTTCTCCCACAGGGGAGTAGAGGGGGTTAAAAGCCCACCCTCCTTCTTGATGGAGGCCACCCAGCCATGACCCTGGCTGAGGGGCAGACACATAGGAAGTAGATTATCAATAACTCTTTTTTTTTCCTTCTTTCACCCTCTCTCTATACAACATCAATGAGCTGGAAAATGAAAGGAATAATGCAGGTTTAAGAGGCCAATAATTAGGTCACAGCTGATCTCGGGTTGGATCAGCTGACAGCTGGTGCCTTCCTGCCCTGCCGAGCAGGGTGTCTTGCAGCTCTCGCAGGTTCAGGGCAGCCAACTCTTTCCTCTCCCCTTTACCTCTTTGTCCCCTGGCTGTTGAGAAATAAAATCAACAACCAGGAGTTTGGAGGTGAAGGAAAAACAAAGATCAAGTGTCCTTGCAAAATAATATTTGGGAAAAACAAAGGAAGTATAGGGGGTTCCCGCAAAACAAGATAAAGAAAAAGCTGAGAGAAAGAGTGTCAGTCACAAGGATCTAGTTAAATGAACTTATCTTGCAAGTATACGGAAGATGCTAGCTTAGCACCTGCATGTAAATCTGGTTAGCCAGGCAGAGTTGATAAAGAGTGATAGACTTTACAGGATACAAAGACAGTTCTAGTTGGGCAAAACAACAAATTCGGAATCTAGATTACAAATTATGTATAAACAAAGGAAACAAAGGGGGTACTATTTGGGTGATGGCTGATAGGTGAATCAAAAAGAACATGAACACCAAATGCCTCAGCCAGTGGGGTAAAGAAGGAAGGGCTCACTAGCATCGGGATACAGGGATAAAAGAGGGGCTGTGTCCCCCAGTATTTTGAGAGACCCTATAGAGGTATGCCACAGTCTCCCTTCATTCATTCAAATAAAGAAAGCTGAAGACGTTTCTCTGTCTCTTTTGGGGTTAAATATGATTAAGCAAGCTTATTGGAGCAGAAATTTTCCTAACAGGAGATAAAAGCGACTTAGTGTTTCTTCTGTGCACCTCAAATCCGCCTGCCCGCTGCCTTCTCACCAGCAGTACCATTCAACCACTGTGCCCATCCCATCCCCATCCTCCCCCACCTCTGCTCCACCCAATCCCTAAACATAATCTCAGTGTTTGCTTGTTTTAGCTTCCATAATCCTGTTGTCTTGCAAATCTTCTCACCATAATCCTGCTTTTGTCTGTCAATACAATTTATTTGTAGTGGGGAGGAAGGGAAGTGAAACAATTACTGAGAATGGAGGATGTCTTTGGTACTGGTTTTCAAGGCTCTGCACATTTTCAGACATGCCATGTAAGATTGGGCTCAAAAGCCCACTTCAAATCTAAGCAGGGTTCACAGCCTCAAAAATGAAGAGTTTGTTGGATCATGCCAGTGGCTGCTGCCGAATGAAACAGCATAGTATCAAGGATGTGCAACAGTGCTTGCACACACTAGAGAGACATCAAAAAAGAAATGTAGAACAGAGGGAGAAGCTCTATCCTTCCTCTGTGAGGAGTTTGCAGTGTCACCTTTACCTGTGCAGAGGCAGCAGTCACCACTGCAAGTAGCAACAAACAAGGGAGGGAGGAACACAAACCAAGCCAGTGGTGACGGGCAGACAAGCAAACGTAATTGATTGGTTGGAGCTGTGGAAGTTTTGTGTTTGCATGAATAAAGAATCGGCTTAATCAGACTAATTCCTTCCAGTCAAAACAGAACATGGGCTCCAGAACTCAGAGCAAAACCCTGCTGTACCAGCCAAGCTGCATACCAGAACAAAGGGGCTGCAAATTTCACACAATTTGGATGTAAAATTGAGAGTCAGGACAAGTGCCCAGAAAACACTTTTGAATTCAAGCAGAAACTGGATGAAAAGGGACCACAAATCACAAAACTGGGTGAGGATGGTATGATTTGGGGTACATCTGAAAACATTTTCAGACAGACACGGTACCTAAGCAAGCTGCTTCTCAGGTCTTCTGAAATGGAGATGATAAAAGGGGACTGCATGCCATTCTAGGACTGAAAGCAAGCCAGAAGCAATGCTTTCAAGAGATTATGAAAAGTAACATTAACACCCCTTTCCTCATGTCAGCTCTGTACCTCAGGTCTCCTACTAGGAAAGGAAGTATTAAAACGCACATTCAGAATATCCCTACCCTTTGGGGAAGTCTCGCTCAAGCTCTACGCAGAGAAAAAGGATTTGGGGATTTACACTGAGCTAAGCTTCAGACCCAAGTACTTGGGATGCTGAAAGCATATTCAGATCAAGTTGCAGGCATGGGTCACCCTGCACTTCCCTTTGCAAGCCTCACTGTATAAATGCCTGGTTTTTCCCAAGAATATCCCTTGAAAGTGCATTACAGCAAGCAGCATTCTAGTTAGTAGTTTTCATTACTATTCATGTAACATTTTGATTTTCTTATGCACAGTTGTTTGGAATATTAGGGGTTAAAACAATTAACTAAGGAGTAAAGCTTATTGGAGATTTTAAGACAGAGCAAATACTCAGTACCCATAAACTAAATAACGGTCAAATCCTAACTAGCACTATTAGAAAACTTCTGCATCCTTCAAAGCAGTATGGAAAGGACTCCCAGACTAAAGGCCTCAAATGCATAAAGGTTCCAAGAAAGGCAGTAAATTTTATGAAGACACTGAGAAGTTTACAAGAACACAATACAAAGAGGGCATACTGCTGTTAGGAGAACCTACAGCCAAAACTGATGGCTGCGTAAGCAGAGCTTTCAGAAGGGAGCTCGGAGGAAGGGATTGTGTGCAGAGCCTGAGATAGGTGCTGGGATGCAAAGCTATTCAGCGCTGCAGGAGTGGTCCCTCACCACACTGATTTCAAACTTATCAGGAATCTAGTCAATTATAGAAAAAGTTGTGTTTTAGCTTTCTTCAAGAGGTATATCCCTTCCTCTCCCTTGTCCCCACTGTCACCTTCCAGCTATAGATGAGTATGTTCACTTCCATTCCTCTGATGACCTTGCCCACCAAGGTTTCCAGAGATAAGATAGTTTTTATCGCAGCTTTATCCCACTTGCATCCACCTCTTCACACCTACCTTGGGCTGAATTCCTTGCATTTATCATTTTATGGCAGCATATCACACTCCATTTAAATTTTGATCAGTCATCACCTAAAGATATGCAGTTCAGTGTTGTGCATTTTGAATCAAATAGCATATTACCAGACAAGCTACAATATTTCGCATTTAATTGCTTCAAAGTCTGGTAAAGATTTTCCCACCTCTGGTAGGTCAGCAGCATCACTTAGCCCATCGCACAGACAAGGAATCTGAGTCACAGAGGAAGGAAGCATCTCCTCCTATGCCCACATTAGAGCTGGCAAGCAAGAGATGACACAGAACTAGACGATCCTAGGTAGTTACTTCCATTAGTACCCACAAGGTTTCTCTCTACATATTCTTCAAGCAGCATCACTCAACTCAGATCACACAGGAAATATTTCCCCAGAGGTGATGGTGTTTGAATAACAATAAATACTACTCCTTGTGCACACCAGATGAACTACTGATTTGCCACAAGGTGCCATATGCATGGTCAGAATGCCTCCATCACACCTTGAAAGGGGGAGGCAGCCATCTCATGAGAAGCCACTTGCTGAAACAAAGGATTCCCTGTACTGGATAGCGCAAATTATCCTGCAAGAGACTGCGACTGGTGGCTGATTTTCAAAAAGGAGCAGCTTTTGATGTGAATTTTAATAATTGTTTAGGGTCCTTGTACTAGCTTACAGAGAGGCATCTTATCAAAGAGCTGCAGACATGCCCAGCTTCTTCCTGCTGACTCCCTGCAACTTTATTCCCAATACCTGGAGTTCCAAGCAAGAAATCTGCCCAGTTTTGAAGTTTGACCAAGATCAGTTCCTCTCTCCTTCACTTCCTCCCCCACAACACAGACCCACATGTTCTTCATATTTTCCTCATTGCAGAAGTTTGTTTCAGAGGTTGACAGGAAGCAAAAGCAAAGCAGTCAGGAGTCAGTGAGCATTTTGAGGAACTTTCTATACCCGTGTTACAGTAAGGGAAGAAAGGATTATCCTGCAGGGGCCTGATGAGCTGACACTGGCTATTTAGCCCTCAGAGCCCAGACACGCTCTATCAAATTCCAGACATGCTGAATAGTATGTTCTGCTGCATCCAACGAGCGCTAAAGGAAAAAGTATAATTTTTTACTACTGTAACTCCGCTCATTCTGGTGGATTCTGTGGCAGTCTGGAAACTATAAAAGGCTTCAATATCAATGAATATAACTTTTTCCACCTGCCATGAGACAGAGTAGCTGTTCTGTTGCATTTCACAACAGTTCACAGCAAGGGAGAGAAAGATTCTGCATTAAGAGAAGAACAAGGGCAGAGGGGCACTCCGAACGACATGTGCAGTAAGTGCACTTTCTGGCTAGCACAGAAAAATAAATAACTGACTAAAAAAGCATCACTGCTTCTTCAGTGGCAAACAGCTGAGTTTTACATTCAGGCTGAAAGCAAGTCACTGAAGACCTCCTGCCTCCAATAACACATACAACTTTGTTTTAGCCAAAGGTGAGAGCTGTTGGTTCAAATAATCACACAAGTAAACTTTGGTACACTGTTAGAACAGATCTCATGGAATCAAAGAGTTGCATGAGGATTTAAGAACAGGTACTATTTTGACAAGCCAGAATCAAGGGCTTCGGCTTCGCCGAGTATTAAGAAATGTCTCAAAAACCAATCTCCACTGCATCAGTGTAGCTCAAGACTCTCTAGTTCAAAAAACTTCGTTGCTAAACTGCGTAAAATGCATAATTGGAAGCTGCTTCAGGATCACTGCCACATTGGAATGAATATGATTTGTTCTGTAATCCACTTAACTAGGACATGCTTCCCCAAGGAAGAATGTTTACCTACTGGATTCCACAAGGACCTGATTTAAGCCAGCTAAACCTAATGGCAATAACTACCACTTAACAGAGACATTAATGCTGCTCAGTGGGGACAAAGCACTTCTGCTGAGGAAACTTTGCTGAGATCTGTCTATACATAATAACTCAAGACCTCAGCAGGCTTAGATTAGGTTAAGCATCTTTCTAACTAGGACAAACAGTTGCTCCAGGTGCAACGCACAGGTTCTCTGTTGTGCTGAAACTATACAACTCGCAATGAAGTAGAGAAGGATTTCAGGTGGCCAACAGCCACGCAGCAGCTCTCAAGAATGACTCTAATTATCTTTTATCCCGTAAGACCCCATCATATGGCATCATGGGCAGCTCAGGCATTTGTTCCAACAGGAGGGAGCCCAAGCTTGTATAGTCCCTTATTTATGTTCCCTTTTGAGACAGAAGAGACACCGAGATGGTTTTAATAAGCGTACATTAGAATATCAATGCCATCAGCATTGCTGGGAATCTTTTCTTCTGCACAGCTGTGAAGCTGAGCATTTACCCCAACTTCTTTTTCACACCATTTATGTTTGGGCACCTCTCACCCAGTTGGGAGACTGCCAGGGCAAATGGCACAGATAATCTAGACTGCAATATCCTGTCCTCACTTTATGAATCCTGTTGGGATTTACAAGGTAAACATACAAGGGTAATTAGCAGGTCTTGAGTATACCTGAGAAAGTATGCTGGAGGCCAGGAGGGCAGGAGACGGACACATTAACAAGCCTGGACACGGCTAGCTCTAATCCAAATAATGTTTCACTGTTTGCTTTTCTGCAGTTTCTTCCGCACTAATTCACAACCACTGTAACGTCAAGACAAGCTTCCGTATGCTTCATTTACCAACAGTAATTAATTTCAGCCTCTCCCCACGCACACATACATGCTCATTTTATCTGACAAGCAAGTCATGAAAAAAAGTCGACTCTCACAAAGAATACGGGTCAGCTATCACATGCTGCCTTTCTTCACAGCACTGAAAATCTAATTGGTGCATCTGCTGGACCATGGCCACCTTTCTCACCCCTGCACTTCACTGGCGCCTTCTGCCCCAGCTCAGGTCTCTTCCTTCTCCCAGGCTTCCCCCTGAACCAGAGAAAGGTTTTTAATAAAAAGGTTTTCTTCCAGATGAAAAAGGAATAACTGACTAGAAGAACACCTGGACACTTATCTCCCTGCCCAAATAATGAATCCGTTAATGACCACAAGGAAAGAAATAAATGCATTAAGAGGCTTAGAAGATCACTGACAGAGAAGCACAGACTCTGCTCCTCCTGCTCTCCCATGCTTAGTGATAGTTTAATCCACACCATCACCAATGGTAGGAAATGAAAAAAGAAAAATAAGAAAATACCAGTTAATTGATCCCACTTCAAAATACTATATTATAAAGAAAGATCTACTTTTCTCTGAAAAAAAAAAAAAAGAGTTTACTTGCTGTCTTGCCTTCTGCCAGCTGCTGCTCTGTTATTATTCTGTCTGTATTACGATTTGTTCTCTAAGTCAGTACACTTTCTATGAAATTTGGTAACTGTATGTCTCAGTATTGAAGTGGAAGAGAGATGAAACCACAAGTCACAACACCAATGATGGCAACAGATGGTCGCACAACTACATCAGTAGTTGAAATCCAGAGAACGCTACTACAGGACTAAATTCACCACTACATGATTAAAGCTCACCTTTGCGAGAAGCTAAAGTGGAAACCATATCTCAGGCAAATTTGACAAGAAAAAGGACAAACAATATGGGATTTTAGAAACTCCGTTAACCCTATTTTCACTATAACATCAAGCATTATTGTTCCATTAGGGTCATACATGTGGAAAATACAAATATGAAAAGTTCCAAAGAGATGCCATGATTCCTTAATTCTCAGCAGATTAGTCACCTACCTAGAAAATAAAACATATTTTAACTTGAAATTCTGATGGACAAGAAAGAAGCTGAGACTTGATCATTTTCTGCTGCCATTCCCAATGAGTCAGGAAAGAGACATACACGTGGAAGGTCTCCCTTTCTGTCTGGGGAGGAAGTGGTGAAAGCTTTTTCTCACTCCTTGAACATCTTTCCAAGTCTTACTTTCATCTTGTAAGTAAATAGCCTTATCTTCCTCCCACAAACCATGTCCAGATTTCTTCTGACATTCAACAACGTATTCAATTGTAACAGCAACCAGATATTTGTATCCAAACTTCCAAACTAGTCCTCCCAGGACACCTAGAAAATACTGAGCTCTGATGAAGGGTTCTTCCTTTCATTGAACAGATAAGGAACTCAATTTTCCAGTGTAGTGCTTACTGTAGAAATTTCTAGAGTTGACCAATACAAGATAGCTGGGACACAATTTTCACATCGCTCATAATGAACAAAAAAAGTGAGGATTTAAAGTTAGGCATGAACACGAGCCCAAACTAAATACCCAAAGTCACCGATTACTTCTGGTCTGAGGTCCAACAAGAAGTCTGTGGAAAACCTAGAAAAAAGAGTTGAAGAGTGCTGAAGTTCTCATTAATTATCTGCAAACATCATCTATTTTCTTGAGACTCTTCCCATATCCTGCATCTTGCCAAACAGTTCAAATGAACACAACAATGACTCTAAGATTTAACCTACAGAAATAGTGTGAAACTAGTTTTCTCCAGCTCATGTTTGACCATTTTACAAAGAAATGGAATTTGTCATTCAAAATTTTAAGATATGGTAATATGTCTTCTTGTAAGAACAGCAGCAAAGGTGTGAGAATCAGAACATAAGCAACTACCCATCCAAGAAAACAAATAAGTTATATATGTCCAGCTGAGCCATGCATACAGAAATACAAAGCCAGCTGGGTAGCTCATCATAGCCGCAAATAGATATCTGGCTTGTTTCTGGAGAGCACCACAAGCAATAGCTGACCCACATGCATTCGGCTGACCTTTTTCTGCTATTGAGGCACAAATGATTTTTTTTTTTTTTTTAGCTGACCAATTTTTTAGCTGCCAATTCTAAGGAAAACATACTTCTCTGTAGAACGACACTGACCTTTCCCAGAAAATATCCATCAAGAAAAAGCTTAACCATTATAGAAGAAAATTGCCATACTTTCTCCACTTCTTAGTTAAAAAAGAGCATCCATCGTTGGCACCGATAATTGAATCTTCTCATCAGTACACTGCCTACAGAACCTCCTGTACTGGTAAGAGATTTTAAGTGGCTGCTTAAGTGGATTAATTCTGGGCATGCAGGATCAAAATAGCATATCTGAGGAAGAGGACTGTAAAATGGCTACTGGATAAATGGGGCAACAGCCTTATCCCAAAAGGCAGTGAAAGATCTCTAGAAAAATACCTTGTTTCTAGTTTCTCAAACAGGAGCCAGTACTCACTCTCATTCCTATTTTCTTCATCTTTTCTCTGCCCTTATATCCTACCTCAATTTCACTTTCCCTTCATCCATTTATCATTTTCTCCTTCTGTCCCTCTTCCTTTCGTTCTCTCATAAAACAATTGCCCTTATTTTTCTTCTTATTTATTCTCTAGCAAATGAATGGCAGCAGCACCCACTTCACAAGCCACCACTCACTTTTCCTCACTTCATTTTTCTTTTTGCTCAGACTTGGCAGTTCCACCTCAGTGCTGCTCCCTGGACACTCCCACAGCGATGAATGGCCCTGAGTTTTGCCTCTCAAACTTCCCTAACCTAAGAGAGAGCCTGCGAGGGAGATGAGTAGCTGCAGGGAGGGAAGAAACATCTAATACCTGCTGCAGTCAGCCATTTTGAAGGTCAGAGCCAAGAATCCCTCCCCCCTGCCTGCCAGTTTGAAGCTGTCACTGGAACTGCAAAGACAAAGCCTGACAGTGCGGGACTGATGCTCCCTACAAGTGACTGTCTCCTTTAAACAGGACCAAGAGAATGAATAAGCTCAGCAAGGAGAACAAAATAAGGAGAGGAACAGCCAGGTGCTCAACCAATACCATGCTGACAGTGAGAATGAGGCACAGGAAGAGCAGACCACCTATGTACTAAATTTCTCACTTAGGTGCCTCATATCCCTAAAGAAATGGTGTGTTCAAAGAGAGGACCCTGTCGGCTCAGGTGTTTTCCTCCTAGAGCTTTCATCTCGCTACGGAGACAACAACCATACACTCTAATCACAGAGATGCCTGTGCACACTTTGCCGTGTCCACCTTTCCTATTTTCGGCATCATCTGGCAACAAGCCAAGCATCGCACAACATACAGAAGCTCTCCCCATTTTAAAGAACATGAAACCAAAATATAGAGCAGCTTTGGAAAAAAAATACGCATAGAAAAGAAAGTACTTAGCCACGTGATGCATTTTCTGTACAGTGGCTTATCTTTTGCTCATTAATTCATCCTTTTTATGAACAGTAATCATCTGGAATGACAATAAACCTCCCTGGCAAAGTGATTATCTCCTCTACACGCAGATTTACTTTTTAAATTATCTTCCCTTGCAAATGGCACATGCATCTCCTCCATGTATATACAATACCTACTGCTGTCAGGTATTTCCCTATTTGCACAAGCAGTTCCTGCTGCCAATTTGTTGTGTCCTATATTGACTTCACTGAGAAGTGTTGCTTCTTGATCTATCTAGGAAAAAAAAAATATCAGCTTCAAGTATGTCTTAAGAAGAGGGCCAAAAGCATTGTGCCAAAACATAATCAGCACTTCTGGAAGCAGTGCCCAAAGTGATGCAGCCACAGCTTCTAATCAGTAGCTGAAACAGCACTGTGATATCTGAGGTCAGCCTCAGCTGTATCCTTATCTGTACCATCCATGCCATCTCTGACATAACGTAAGAGCCTGTACGCTCAATGAAACTCTGATTTATCACTTTATCAGCTTTGAAAGAATGTTTTCAAGCACACACTTGATGAGTTCCTCTATGATCCAAACCTTTCTCACAGAAAGCAGAGCAAGTCCAGAATTATATTGACACCCAAAACTAGAACTGGTTTCTAGCAAATTTCTGACATGAGGAAACTCAAATCATTTTCTTGACTCCTTATTACCTCTCCAGATGATGACCTAAAAGGTGACGCTCTTTAGCATTAAGACCTGAAAAGATCTCAACAGCAAATCACATACTGGCTAAGCTCATACCTAGTACCAGTTTCAATTAGTTGAGCAGCAGTGCTGACAAAATTTGCTCCTCAAACGCAGGATTACCTTACCCTAAGGGAATTGAAGGAAAAAAAAAAGAGAGAGAGAGAGAGAGATGAATATATAAGAAAATAGGAAAGAAAGAAAGAAATAGGGAGCAGCCCAAGCTCACAATTATCATGGATAAAGAACAGTCTCAAACAGGGAGCGATTCAACCATGTCGAACACCTTTTCTCCTAATCAGACAGGAACACGCTCATCGGGTGGGGAGAAGGCATGCAGCCAGCAACAGCTCAGAGACAGTATAAGGTTAAAATACCAAAGCAGTCAAGAAATCCGCAGGTTTGGGGACATCTTTAGCCAAGTTTTTCAAATATTATTGAAAAGTGGCCTTCACAAATCAACAGAGCCTCTCTTCATCATTTTGAAACAATGAATCCCCTTCACACTTATCACAAACTTGTCAAAAACTGAACTCAGTAACATAAGTGTTGAATAGTTTCCCTATGTTTTTCCACATTAGTTGGGTAAAATTCCAATACTAGTGGACTTGAATTTGTATTATTAAGGTCAACGGATCTAAGAGTTTATTCCTAGCATCTTTAGAAGGTTCTTAGTGTCCTGTTATTGCCTTTCTAAACTCTGGGCAAGTTATTCCATCTTCTCTTGTTACCTAGTCTATAAATGACAAAGTGTATTTCCTTCTCTCTTTACTCTTGCACAGCACTGACAAGCATCAGCAGAGCTCTGTGGGCACCACAGACTAGAGCAGAAAGGAAACGCTTAGGGTAGTGTTGCACTGGCAGAAATGCACATCCCATTGAACTCAAAACATCAGAAGGAGTTATAAATCAAGACTGACATATGTTGACAGAGATGCAAATAATTGGGCTTGCAGACTCTGTACCTGGCCCATGGCAGATGCTAAATGAATTTTCATGAAGAATTCAACAACTTGGACTGGAAACTAAAACCTACAGACTGCAGGAAGCATTGTTTATTAGACTTTTAAGCCCAAAAGTAGGATTACTAGGCTCTAGCCTGTTGGACTAGCCACCAGTAAAGGAGAAAAAGGGAATGTTCCTTCCTTCAGAGAGTTGAGTCTCTCAGTAATGTTTCTGGGGGCATCTGGTCTACTTCTGAATACAGACACAAAAGGACTGATTAATCTCACTGAAACTCACGAAGAGCAGTAACAGGAACCAGCCTAAGGCTTCTTAGCACTACAAAGGAAATCGAAGTTTGAAGGAGTTGAGCAGTTTCTATCCCCAGAAGGAGAACGGCAGAAAAGAGTGGATAAGGACACAAGAATGAGCCCTGCCAAGACTGAGCTGATGTTCTCACAGCCGCTAGAAACACTGAAGCAGTGGCTGAGGAGAGTGCAACTGCTGGCAAGTACCACACTGCTGCAGTGGTAACTCTTCCTCTCCTCATGAACTCCAAGTTCACCCCAGCAGCACCCAGTTTGGCTTCCTGAGATATGCACCCAGTGCCCCAAGGCTCATGCTGGTCCAACACAGTTCTGCTCCGTGCCCACAAACACCAGCTGCTCTGCACACAGGCATGGGTTTCGCACTCACATAACACCATAATCAAGTACACACCAATCAGATAACGTGACATCAAGTGAGAGTTCAGAGAAAGGCAATATGGAGAATGAATAGAATGAAGGGATTGGCTTACGGGAATATTAATCATGAGGTGTTTTTATTGTTTATCTTCAAAATGGGATTACATAAACCAATAGCAGGTTTTTTTTTCCAGGGTACAATTCTGACTTTCCTGTTTAAAATTACAGACCAAGGTTTTCAGAACTGCCTAAGGAAAATTATTACAGCTCTGTGTGCAAAAGTCAGTTGAATAGCTTAGAAGTGATTTGTGATGGCAATTACTATGACTATTAGGAGGAACTGCTTGTCCATTCTGAACACGAGAATCTGAATATTGACTTAAAATATCCACTGATCTCATTCCAAGACAACATCCCCACCCAATTATTTAGTTTCAAGTACAGCCTTTATTAAAAGTACTGAAAGAAGTAAAACATTGAAATATATAATTTTGTGTCGTAAATTCAACTCTGTTTAAATCTACCTGTCCTTAGTGTGTTGAGCAATATGCAATTTTTCCAGTTTTTGTTTCCTAGGGTTTCCTTCCAGTTTACAGCAGTTTTAAATAACAAAAATAGGTGAAAAAAATAAACAAAATAAAGAAAATAAAGAAGGTTTAATTAGTCAGGAGGACAAAAGGTTATCCTTCATTCTCCAAATTTCAAGATAGACTTCTTTTTTTCTTCCAAATAGAAGGTTCCTGCAGAAATTGATCAAGGTAGAGAAAGGAGCTTTTTGGCTTCTCACACTCATTATTAGTTTGAAGCAGCAGCAAAGATAATAGCATACATCAAATGATGCTTTATACTTTCTGGATAACATTTTCATGTGTGAGTTGGATGAAATGAACTCCACCGATTTACACAGTGAAGTCTTCAGTTCGCAGGTTTGATTATCAATAGCAGTTGATCCTGTATTGCCATTCACCAAACATCAGATAAAAGAGCTGGGCTATTGTTAATCAAAGATCCCCCAGAGATATGAACACTAACACTGCACGGTTGCTTAAAATCAAGCCATTCAACTTTGTCTGGTGCATTTTCCCTTTCACACTCAGCACTCCATGTGACAATAAATGGATCTATGAAACAAGGGCCTGCTCAGTTTGCTCCTCACACCTCACCAAGCCGAGAAGTGAAACCAGGGACATGGAAGGGGCTGCGATGGTGTACACATTATTCTTGAGGAGAGGGGTCCTCGAGGTTCTCCCCACTTCCTCCTCATATCACATTAAATTGATTTAGGAAGCAGCTCATCTGGAAAAATACCTACTGACAATTTGTTTCAAACAAACAGCTGCTGGCAGATCTCCCATCTCCAGCGGTATGCAAGTGTTTTGAAACATAAAAGGCAGGGAAACTGAAATTGAAAATTGATCTCACTGCAGCCACGCAGACTGCAAGACTGATTTCCTAGCTGCAATTTAAAATAACTCTGTTTTCTCTCCCCACCCACCCCCAATATACATTCACATTTCACCCCCCTTATTCTCTGTCTTTTGTCAAACAGGAACAAAGACCTCCACCATCTCTCTCTTTCCACAGCATTCTCATCAATATTCTATTACCAAACAGGGCTTTAGCGCCTTCTTTTTTTCTTTAAATCAATAAGAAGCAAAGCGATGAAAGGGAAAAATTAAAAACTCTGGCAGATAAAGGAAATGGCCTTTAAAATAAGCTAATCACTGCTAAACACTGACAGCTCGCTCGAGTATCACAAAAATCTCCTGCTACAACATATTTCGTCCCACATGATCATGAAGCTACCTGGGGCTGCCTTCCAAAAGGCAACTAAGAAGGAAGAAAAAAAAAAGCCGCCAGAATAAAAGCTTTAATTGTTCTTCAACAATGGTTGTCACCTAGACACAGCAATCTGGAAGAGCAAGAGTTGTAAGCACCTGGCTTTGTGTCAAGCTGGAACTAGGGAAGTCCCACAGATCATCACAGAATTCTTTGAGTTGGGAGGGACCCTTAAAGGTCATCTGATCCAATTCCCTGCAGTGAACAACTACACCTCAGTCAGGTTGTTCAGAGCCCCATCCAGCTCGACTTTGAGTGTCTCTAAGGATGGGGTTTCATCACACCTCCAGGAAACCTGTTCCAGTGCATCAAACACTCTTACTGTAAAAAACTTCCTCCTTATGTCCAATCTAATTCTCCCCTCTTTTAGTTTGAAACCATTTCCCTTGTCCTATCACAACAAACCTTGCTAAAGAGTCTGTTCCCTTCTTTCTTACAGCCCCCTCTTTTAGGTACTGAAAGACCACTCTCAGGTCGCCTCAGAGCCCTCTCTTCTCCATCCTAAGGAGCCCCAGCTCTGTCAGCCTGTCCGTGTAGGGGAGGTATTCCACCCCTGGGATCATTTTTGAGGCTCTCCTCTGGACACATTCCAACAGCTCCATGTCTCTTCTGTACTGAGAACTCCACATTGGTACACAGCACTTCAAGTAAGGTCTCATCAGCACAGAGTTGAGGGGCAGGATCACCTCTTGACTTTTATTCTGAGGCAACCCAGGACACAGTTGGCTTTCTGGGCTAAGGACACTTTGCTAGTTCATATCCAGCTGCCATCCACCAGTATTCCCTAGTCCTTTTCAGTAGGACTGTGCTCCATCATTATACCCCCCAGCTTGTACTGATAGTATAGGTTGTCACAAGCCAGGCAGAAGACCTTGCACTTGCATTTGTTGAACCTCACGAAGTTGACCTACTTGAGCCTATCTAGATCTGTCTGAATGGCATCCCATCCCCCAGGTGTGCTAGATGCGCCACACAGCTTGGCATCACCTGCAAACGTGCTGAGAGTGCATTCTCACTGCAAGGTCACTGCAGTTCAGGCAGCCTCCAATCCTGATATCACCAGTGAGTTCACTCACATCAGTGAGCAACATGTCCAGCACTGCATCCCCCTTGTGGGACTGTTTATTATCTGGCTCAGAAAATTACCCTCAATCCATTCCAGGAGCCTGCTGGATCACTTACATCTTGCCATGCTACTTTTTCAGCAGAAGTCAGAGTGGTTGAAGTCCCAGAGCAAATGAGAGCCTGCGATTACAATCCCTCCCGTAGCTGAAGGAAGAAGGCTTCACCATCAGGCTCCGTTTGACCAGGAGGCCTGTAGTAGACATCAACCACAAGGCTCCCTTTGTTGTCTCAGACTCTAACTCTCACACATAGACTTTCACCTTGCCCGTGACCATTCTCCATGGGCAGTTCTTCACATTCTGTTTCATCTTTAATGTAGAGGGCAATGCCTCCACCCCTCCTTCCTTGCCTGTCCCCTTGAGCAGCTTGTAGCTGTTAATAGCCACATTTCAGTCATGGGAATCATCGCATGATGGTTTCAGTGATGCAAGTACATCGTGGTTTTCACTGGTAACACAATATCATTGATACCTACCTAAGCTTCCTGCTGGACACAGGGGCAGCCAAACATCTTCACAGCTTTTTTGCTAAGGAAATGCTTCAGCACCTCTCCTAGACCCAATCCCTCCCTAGAACATCACAAGGAGCAGGCAGGATTCAGCTTCATCTACCACTCTGTTGTATACACTGAAAGGATATCTCCAGGATATGCAATATCTAATATTTTGAAATATTTATCATGCATGTAACTAAAAAGACCCTGAAACGATTTAGAATGACAGCAAGAGGGTAAAAAGTAGGTCCTCATGAGATTTCCAGCACTACATATTATCAATCAAGATACAGACAAAACCACTGACTGAAATGCTACTGCTTTTTAACTCTCAGTGATGTAAGTTACAAAACCTTTATGAGTACCCCTGGATTGTTGGTTGGCACATCACAGCTGCAGTCCTTCAAAGATGTAGCTCATTGAGAAGGCCACTGACTTAAGGGAATGAGCATACTAGAACACTGATATCACTCTACCATTCCGTCACTTTCCTTGCAAAACAGTGAGGTTAAAAGGGAAAAAACAAATACTTTTATTTTTTTTACTATCAGATTACTCCTTAAAGTAAACAAGTACAATTCCCCACGGCAGAAGCCAAGGAGAGACAGGTGAAGTGATTCAGGCGTCTTTGATTTAAGACTGAAGATAAGGAACAGCATTACAGCATTGCTGTTAGCAGTCATATCTGTTCTGTTATTCCTGATGTTTCTTTGCAATCAAAGTTCTTTGAGGAGGCACACTGTATGGCAGTGGAATCAAATTGCTGACTACAGTAAAACTAGCTATGTATTTTCTACAGGAATAGCATTTAGAACAAGAAAACAAAATTAATTCAAAGATACAGAAAGACCAATAGGAAACCATTCAGTTTGGACTCAGTGCAGTTTCTTATCCTGGAAGAGAGTACATTGCTCCTTTTCTGTCAGCTAACAACCTCATTACAGCTCATACATCACACACCTGCACAAACACCATTGATAGCTCTGTGTTGCCCCAGTGCTCTGCTGTACTGGAGGGTACTGGACTACCCAGTTTCTATTAGAAGGAAGGCAAAGAAATTCCATAATCTCCTAGGCCTTTGTTTGTTACCCCATTTCCCATGTAGCAGAGTACAAAGCAGCCCACAGGTGACTTCCTGTGTTCCTGTTACAATCAGAAAGATTAATGCAGTGGAAGGGCAACACAGGAGTGGAACAGCAAAGGAACTAGCACAAATGGAACGGTGTTACAAAGGAAAAGGAAAGGTGCTCACCTGTCTGTGAAGGTCTAGGGTCACACGAAAGATTCCACAAGCAAGGGATCTCCAACCAGAGATCTTTCCCAGTGGCAGTCAGCCCTGAAATGAGTTCCAAGAGAGGTGCAGCCAGGCTCCACCCCTTCTGGTCACATAGCTGAATTGCCTTCACCTGTGCTCCCAGAGCTGACTGGGTCTTTTCCCCAAATGCTCAATCAGAGGTTCAGGCCAGGACTCAACAGTTACCGTACAGTTCCCTTTCAATCTTCATCTACCACTCTGTTATACAACAAAGTTTCTTGAGTTTTGTGTTATTTTCACACTTGGAAATGACTGCAATTAGCCTGGAAGTGAGCAACAAGTTGAACAGAGAAATTTCCTGCTCCAGACCACTAAAGGAGAAAAGAAGCAGTGATAGAATTGAGGGAGCACAATGTGAAAGTTCACCCATCCTCAGATAGATGACCATGAGACAGAGCCTGTTCAAACAAGGTAATACAGATACATTCCATCATCATTCCCAATCATCATTTGTCAAAAACAACTTAAGATTAGGAAAGACTCTCTCTACTCAAGTTTAACAGAGTAAAAGATTTTCACAGAACAGAACAATGAGTGAGAAAGTGCTGCCATCGCTTCCGGGAAGTGCTATGCTGGCACAGGAGATGGGCTCTGTATTTCTCTTTAAGCAGGAACGCTACAACCTCAAGCACTTAAAGCAAACAAAAGCTTCTTCTCTCTCTGTATTACTGCAATGCACAGTGCATTCTTTCCACTTGGTGGTGGCATGGCCTTTCAGTTATGAAAGGATGATTCCTGAATAAAATATTTTGGAACCTTGTAAAATATTTTGGAACTTTGTGTGCCACACAGGAAAAATTGTTACAATCTTGAATTCTAGCTTTAAACTATGCAGTGAATTTGATCTGTTTAGCTGGGACAAGGAGATAAGAAGGAACAGAAGAACTCTGAGGAAATGTGCACCTATTTCAATCAGTGTTTCTAAGTCAAATCACCAAAACCAGAATAATGATGAGCTGACAATCTTGTCCCATTCCTGTAATGAAGAAATACCTCAACTTTTTTTTAATCTCCTGTGTTTTCCTTTCAACTTCTCTACTACCATTAATGCAAGTCCGCTGCTTGCCCTTCCATACTGCCTCTTTCTGCTGCATTCACGTTCCTCTTTCCATTCCCACAGATCCAGCACAAGCCAAACAGTGGGGGAACATGACATGAATAGAAAAAATATCAGGAAATGTTTACAGTATGTTGCTGTTTCTGATCAAGTGGAAGTTGGCAAGTGATTAGGTGTTACCAACATTTTTCCTGCTGAGCAAGCATTCAGCAAACCAGTCAGATGAATGAAAGTTCCACAGGCCCATAATCCGAGCGCACCAAAATGAAAGGAGCAGAACTGGGCATGTATCTCTCTGAGATCCAAAACTCATGGAAGTGTACGAGAAAAAAAAAAAAAGGCCAGTAACCTGGGTAACCACTCTCTGGTTAATCTGAGATGAGGAGAGGAAAAATGCTTCTCAAGATTAATAGCTAAAGTACTCAGGGATTAAGGATTAAGAGGAGAATCCTGTTTGGTAGGATTAAGAGGGCTGGGTTCACATGAAAACCTCAACCAGTGAATTGCCTCCAGCAAAATAGTGGGTTTTATTATGATAATTATTATTTTATTCTTTCCCAATAAATGAAAAACATCAGCAGGAGGCCAGCAAAATCCGTCAAAGGTTTAGAAAATAAAATCTCTGAGGAAAGGTTAAAGGAACACACAGTCAAGACAAAAATCAGATATTAAAAACAAAAATCAGCCCATGTTATTAGTAATGTGGCAGATTATAAAGAATGAGAGATTTAAAAAAAATACAATCAACTTTACTTTCCAGATTTCATGCTGTGTGGTCTATTTCTTTGCCCTTAGCTCAGCCGGAAGCAGGTGAGCTGAAAACATGGTAAAACTCAACCATTCTGCACGTGAGAAAAGTACAGTTTGAACACCTAATGGCTGACATCTCCCAGAATGCTACGGGCTTCAGTTTGACATTCACTCTTGGTTGCTTGTCATTGACACACGATTGGGGCACCTAGCTAAAGGGTAGAGAAGGGAACAGTAATAAAGAAGAGACTATGGTGTATCAGATTAGTCTAATAAAGAGAGAACAAACGTCAGTCCAACGTGAATCAAAGCATCCATTCAAAATGTAGGTTAAGCAGCTTGTCTGAAATAATTTCCAGTGATAGAACAAGGAAAATCTGAGATCTACTCCAGTAATGTATTAGGCCCTACTTCACTTATCTACATCCTTGTACCAATAAGAACATGCAGTCAGAATTATTTTTTGTAAAAAAAAAAAAAAAAAAAAAAAAAAATTTTAGATGAGCTACACAAATCAATTACTCCTGTATATTCAGACAAACAGAGATTGCCAGAGTTATGAAACTCTGGATGTGAGCAAGGTGTTGAGAGATACAGTGGCCATGTCAGTGCAGAAACAGTGGCAGGTTTGCACTGCACCTGCTGAGCTAAGTAATCTGCGTGCTGTGAGGACTGCTACTGCTCAGCCACTACAAATGCTCTCCCACCAGTCTGAGAGTTGGATCTGTCAAATAGCGTAACAGCTAGCACAGGAGGTCAGCAAAGAGAAGCAAGGCCACAACACCAAACTGCAAGCAAGGACTGTTCTATTTAGTGAACACTACTGGAAAATGCTCCTCCCTTGAAGTGCAAGCCCAACCTTTGCCTTGTGTGATGGCAGATGGCATCAAGCCTAGACCTTCTAGGCACAACTTGCAAGGCTCTCCCAAGAGAGTAAAAGCTCAGGAGGCTGAGGCTAAGAAATTAGCTTCCCATCATTTATTTCTCTGAAAGAACCCTGGTCCTCTGGGGCTTCTGAAGCTGGTACAGGAGCAGCAGGTAGAGATTAAACTGATTCATGGGGGAAAGCAAAGTGCAAGCACAGCGCAGGTGGACTGAATTTGTACACACAGCTAGAACTTCATTAACATCCTGGAAACACCGCTGCCTCCTCCGCTTTGCCTGCAGCTGTGTCTCTCCTTTTCCCCTGCTATTCTTGGAAACAAGATGACTCACCTTTCCAATGAAGTCTAGTTGGCTCTGAGCCCTGACCCTTTTCTGTACTGCAGTGGCTGGGAGCTGGAATTTGCTTGAACCATTTTTCTCTGCACTAAAGCAAACCAGCAGTGTCTGCACAGGCTGATGGCAACACTTCCTACCTACCACCAGCAGCACTTCTGCATGAGCAAGGAATGCTAATACTAAGACTCAGAAGGGTTGCACATCCGGTTCACAGTCTATCTGCTTGCTTCCTGCTGAACAAGGAACGCTCAAGGTTAACAGAATATCTCATAGGGAGCAAAGTGAAGACGAACCTGTATTGCAATAAAGCAGAAAGAAAAGGCAATTCTTGATGGAAGAATACCTCCATTATGACTTTTTCCCATTAAATATCATTTTTAAAATCCAAAATTGACTCTGCTCTTCTGTCCACATGCTGACAGCCAAGACAAATTAGCTCCCCTTCAACCACCACACCAGTGGAACACAGGACTGCTTTCTGATCCAGGCTGAAGATCCGCTGTTGGAAACTAATGGCTTCAAAGATTAAGACACAGGAACTACTGGCACTCAGTCTTCAATAGGGAATATGAGGTCTAACATAAAGATATTATGGCTATGAAGATCACATTCCATGAGCACAGGGGACATTTCACAGCTCAGGAAGATTAAAGTGAAAAATTGAAGTGGTGTAAATGGTATTTACGCTATCATTAACACAAGAAGGTTGCTATGATGACATCACTGTCATGAAGGTGTGATATAAAAGCACACAAATTTTACAGTGAATAGGGAGCGAGCTGCTCTGTCCACCATAATCACAGAATTTGGCAAAAGCAGGAAGGCTAAGAAAATGAGAATCTATTCCTGACAAAAATAAACAAAGCATGAAAAAAAATACACAAAAAAATCTCCCTTCAATTGAAGTAATTGAAAGAGAAAAAGCAGTAGACAGCAGAGCAACAATGAGTTTGGCTGAGACAAAAGTTATTTACAGCAAGGTCTGGCCTCTCACTGACACCATGTAATTCCAGGCAATTGCACTTTCAAATAGATCTTTTTGGAAAAAATCAACAGTGGCTTTGCTTTCAATCTAGTGGAAAATGAAGTCCTGCGAATGTGTTACATAAACCCACAGCAGAAAGAGCACTGCACACACAGAAATGTGCTGGTGGGTTGATGGCCTTGGGCTCAGTGATGAACTCTGCAGGGCTCTGTTCACATCTTCCACCTCTCTCATCACAAGCAAACTCGCTGGGTCTCACATAATTCAAAAACACCCCATCGATGCGTCAGATTCTGAAGCAGTGAAAGGTTTCCAAAGGCAAAGTCCTGCTACCTACACTAGTTCTGTCTACTGAGGTCTAAGGAGAAGTGCCATCACCAAGACTCAAAGCTATGGCCTCCCGAGCAAGACCCTTGGGCACTGACTCTGAGCTTGTACGAAGCTTATCTACCTGCCACCAAAGCACTGTTCCAAAATTTACTATTGACTGTGTCCCACAGACACTTTCAGTCAAAACCAGTGTACGCCCATATGTCCACTAGGCTGCTTCCTGAGGCTGCAGTAATCAGTACCACTCTGATCAATGTATCTACAGCTCTAGAATTCTTGGGAAGTTCTGTTCTACTAGTGC
This sequence comes from Chrysolophus pictus, assembly GCA_037305975.1. Taxonomy (NCBI): domain Eukaryota; kingdom Metazoa; phylum Chordata; class Aves; order Galliformes; family Phasianidae; genus Chrysolophus; species Chrysolophus pictus. The sequence continues at coordinate 39,946,781 of CM074580.1, read as the reverse complement.
TTTATTAAGCAACAGTTTTTGAATGTTAACTTCATTGACAGCATATAGAAAACTGTAGGAAACTGTCTCTGAAACAATTAATCAAAATATTCAACTTCAGAATAGCTTTAGGGAGTGACTATCAAAAACAAAACTACCGTTAAATGCATACATCTGACTTCATGGAGAGAGGACGGGAGGTTTCTATTACCATCAGATGCCAACATACTGAAGACTACAGAGGCAGAGCAGCCAAACTCCAAATACTCTCCACTCCAAGATGCTCCTGGGCTTCACCCTCTCCCCCAAAACACACACAGCGCCAGCCCCAGAATCCATTTCAGGCAAAGTCCAAGGAGAAATACAACACAGTTTCCTCAGGGCAAGCCAGAGCTATGGAAATTAAAAGGTAACACGCTGGACTTTGAAACCTCTCCAACCAGATCAGATACTATAGCATTTCAAATGTAGTAAAAGGAAAAGTTTTATTGTCAGTGCACATTAAACAGGAAAAAGTGTTAACTAGCATTTTCCTTGGTTCAAGAAGCTGAAAAAATGACAAGAGAAACCTGGAACCTGTAATTCTAACTAAAAGTTAGGACTGAGACAGATATTATAATTCTTGTTGTTTTAAAAATATTTGAACATAGCTTTCAAAGCTTTCACCTGCATCAGCTCAGACTCCACAAAACACATCCGTACCACACACACCCAAACAACCCAGCCCACAGAACCCTCCCTCCCACTACTTTTCAGCAAATATTAAAACCAAAACACTGAATCAGCATTATGCACTGAAACAGTGATATGCAAAAACAGAGAGATCCTTGCTGTCTTTATGTAGAGAAGATGTAGAAGAGAGCCTCTTACAATTTCATGAAACAAACCATGCCCATTTTTAAAGTGGAAGGCCATCAACAAACAAAGCTTGACAATCTGACTGGAAGAAACTCATTTTTCTCACCCCAAACCTGATAACTGTTTTAATCCTGACATTGTGAGCAGGACACGCATTCAGGCATCAGGGATAACACAATGACAACAGGAGCCCAATACGCCAAGCACAGCCTGCAGACTATCTCTACCTGAATCTAATCTGCAGTGCTCCAGAGAAAGATGAAAGAATTAACAGTCAGAAGCCTATCTACACAAAAGTGGAAAATGTTCCCTGCCCTAGACAATTGGACCAGTAATAAAGCTCCTTTACAGGCTCAAACACAGATCTATTAACTACAAAGCATTAGAAACCTTTTCCACTCCTCTCCAGTACTGACAAGGGTACCCACAAAGTATCTGCAAGCAGGGAAAGCATCCATACTCTGGCTATTTTTTGCTGAGAGAGTAGAAAACAAAATAATTCAATGCAAGGAAGTAAATGAAAAAGCAGTTTCAAGAGACAGCAAATACAGAAGCCTCTGCTAAGGAAAAAGAAATTCAAAATAAAATAAACCATACCAGCAACTCCACAATCAATTTAGACTTGCCCGCCATTTCAATGCCACATAACATGGTCACTTGAGATTTCACAGAAACAGCAGGATCTTCTCCAGAAGTACGTGCCTACCTCTGCCACATATGCATCAGGGGATGTGCTGTTATTATTTTGTTTTATTTACATATCTACTTTTAAGCTCTGGAAAGCATAAGACCTGACACATATAACCTAGTCTTTCCTGACAACACCCACTAAAGGACTTCCCTATCCAGGAGCAATTAAATACACTATTAATCAGATTTAATAGAAATAGGGGTTTCAAAAGAGTCTTTCTTCTCCCACACCGAGCTTTCTACAGGTAGAAACGATGCACAAACCAATACCAGTATGTCTTATACATGCATTTATCCTCCCAGAACACAAACCGCTTCAGTTCATTAATTGGCACGCAGCCTGCATTTTGTGTGATTTACCAAAAACACCAAGAGACTAACAGTGGGAAGCTGACACTATAAAACAAATGAGATCAGAGCCCTTTCAGGAGCAACAGCAGGGAAGCAAGCCAGGCTCCCCGCAGACAGCCATAACTCTTTACAGCCTTTGTCTATGCAGGTCCCTGACCTGCTCCCCCTGCTCTTCCCAGCAGATCTGCCACACTGCATCCTAAGCCCCCACCACAACCCTGGGCCCCAGCAGCATGGCCCTCCCTCAGGGAGCAGCTTGCAGCCTTATCTCCAGAGCCATGCAATGTCCCGGGTTTGTGCAAAAGGAGATAACATCCTGCTGCAGCTAAAGGGCACCCCTTTGAATCTTACATCGGAATACCCTCAAAATTGCTTTTCAGAGAAGGCATTTTAAGAGGAACGGATTTAAAATACAATTGGTGGCCACGGACTGAAGCACTACATCACTGGGTAAGCAGGGAAGCACTATTCCATGCTGCTGCCTTACTGCCTCCCAAACAAAGACACGACTCTTCACATGATAACATGCTTCTTAGAATACCTCACATGGCTATTTCTAGAAGTAAAAGGTGTGGCCAAGTAATTATCTGATGCATCATCATGGACAGGGGACCAAGCTTCTGTCCCAGATAGCAATAAAGCCATGAGATTTACAGCACTAACAAGATTCGCATGATCAGTTTGCACAGCAAGTTATGTGAGCCTCCAATAGTGTCAACTAAAACCAAGCAAGAGCAGCAAGAAACAGCACACTATTTTTAGGAATTTCTGCTAAGTGGATTCAAAGAACTATAAATTAGAAGGCTAGAAATCAAATGTGTGCTATCCCTATCCTTCTTGCTCCCCCTTCTCTAAATTAATGTCCAGAGATACTGCCTGAATACGTTTGCATTTTGTTCAGTGGTTCAGTGTCCAGATCCAAGCCTCAGATAATCACTGTACTTAGTGATTTTACTGAAAGCTTTAAACCATAATGGCCTGAATCATCAGAGCATTACTTCAGTGATGCTGGTGCAACTTCATTGCTTTTAGCAGCTACACTATCGAAAAACCAGAGTGACGTTACAGCAGAACTGAATGGCCTAAGCATCTTACACAACTGTGATCTGTTCTAGGGAGAGGGATACAGAAATAGAAGAATGCAAAGAAATGCTACCACTGTTACCAGCTGACCTGCCCGAAAAGTGGTCTCTTATAACCTCAGCACCAACATTCATGTCAGGAACTGATGATTCATACTAGAAAAAAACCCCAGAAACAATCAGAAATCCCCCCAAGGTCCAGTCTATACTAACAGCACTGCTGAGACAACTGCAATTTCATCTCACCCTGCTACTTTCATCACTGTAACATACCCGGATATACATTCTGCACTTTGGCACTCAACTTCGCAATCAAACAAGGCCCAGACTCTCCATAAACTATGGCTGAGTAGTACATGAGCAGCATTTCTGCTTAGGGTGATGATTTGCTTGTTTCTGGGTAGGCACACTCATAGGCCCTGTTATGATGGGAGGTCATGGTGCAGGAATATTTTTGTATCTTTTCAGCAGGGCAAAGGCTAGAAACTGTCTTGTGTGATTCTCAAGTTTGTTTTTGTTTTGTGCAAGGGAGCAGGGCTGGCAACCACCAGATCAGGCTGCCCAGAGCCCCATTCAACCTGGCCTTGAATGCCTCCAAAGATAGGGCATCCACAACTTCTATGGGCAGCCTGTTCAAGTGCCTCACCACACTATGAGTACAAAATTTCTTCCTAACATCTAACCTAAATCTCCCCTCTTTTAGTTTAAAGACATTCCCCCCTGTCCTATTACTATCAAACCATGTAAAATGTCAGTCACCCTCCTGTTTATATGCTCCCTTCAAGTACTGGAAGGCCACGGTGAGGTCTGACTAAGCCTTCTCTTCTCCAAGCTACACAAGCCCAACTCCCTCAACCTTTCTTCATAGCAGAGGTGCTCTCTCTCCAGCCTTTTCATCATCTTTTTGGCCCTCCTCTAGACCCACTGGAACAGCTTCACACCCTTCTTGTGCTGGGTGCCCCAAGGTGGGACACAGTACTCCAGATGGGACCTTACAAGGGCAGAATAGAGGGGGATAATTCGTCCTTAATACCACCAATCTTGTGATGCAGCCCAGGATATCATTGGCCTTCTGGGTTGCAAAAGCATACTGCTGACTCACATCCAGCTTTCTGTCTATCAGGACCCCCAAATCCTTTTTGGTCAGGGCTGTTCCCAATGAGTTATTCTCTCACTTTATACTCATATCTGGGATTACGTCAACCCATCCAAGTGGGACACTGAGCACTTAGCCCTGTTACACCTCATTAAAATCTCACTGCCCACTTTCTGAGTGGTCCCTCTGGATGGTGCCTCTTCCATGGATGTATGAATGGATGTATAATGCCTCTACATCCCTTGAAGAAATGGAGTAACTGCTATTGTGGATGAGCTTGCATTTTTCATACGATTATTACTCTCTAGGGAATGCAATTGCTTCTGAGTAATATCCCAACATGTTATTTTAAAGCATAAAATAATTATTTTTGTTCTAAATACAGAGTTTATGCTCTCAGAATCAGAATCCATGTACCCATATTTGCAAAAACATATGCCAGAAGTATAGGGTACATCCACTCTTGAAACCCCAATGTCTATTGGTGCTTTGAGCTTTAAGTTATCCACAAATAAAACAAAGATATTTGTGCTCAAATTCATAAAAAGCCTCAGAAACAACAGATTGAAAGTACTCTACGTTCATGGAAGAAAAGAGTTAATTTTAATGAATCCATTGTGTTTTCGTAAAACCCTAACTCTAGTATTATAACCACATTTCAGTTTAAATAATAAAGCAACAATGGATTTTTCCATTACATGTCACTTGTATATATTCTTCCCTCTTTCATTTTATGTACAAAGCTACAATAAATAAGTCTGAAGATAAAACATGCAAGTAATTACACAGATTCCTCACTATGGACTGTAAGATTTGTTGAGTACTTTGAATAGGTACATGAGATGAGCTGCAAGTCATTTGTTTACTAATACATTCATGATTTGCAGTTTTCTGTCCCCTGTATTCTCTCAGAATGCTTTGCACCCTACATTGCATTATACCTTGCAACACATTTGTTAAGTACAGCGTCTTGCTCCCATGACTCCCACATCACATGCAGAAGTCAACTGACTTGCCCAGGACTGCAGGCTTAGCCAGCAGAATTGCTTTGGCAATGGATAACTGCCTATGTCAGTGTCCTCTGCGGAACTCGTGCACATTTCTCTCTAGGATGCTGGTTTCGTTAGCAGTTCTACTATGTGCATCAGCAGGCGGGAAAACTGAATGCTTGAGATTTTACTGCTTATGAGGAAATGAAAGGGAATCACTCAGCTGGGCCTCAGCTTTGAAAGCAAGAATTCCCACTAAGGTCACTGAGGATTTCACCTCCAATATTGAAAAATCATGAGCTGTTTACTATTGCATTTCATGCACCAAATAGACACCATGTAAAGTAGCTGTGAATATAGATGGTTTAGATTATCACAAATTAGCTTAATTGTTCGCTTCATCCTTCCTCATCATTTATTTCACAGTTGCCTGCATACAGTTGAACCTTGTTTTTCATTATAAGGCACCAAGGGCATTTGACTCCATTTTCATTTCTATCCCTCCATAATTAGTAGTTTAGGAGCATAGAGCAGCCTCTATGGAGCTTTCTGGTTGTTGGCACTACACAGCTTAGGTTAACTGGAACAGATATACATTTTAACATCAACTTCCAGAATTTACACAGGGCTTTACTTCTACCTTGGAATAAAAATTCATCCCATTAATAAAAATTATATACTCCACTTAAACTTAATGCATATTCTTTACATGCTACATGAAGCAACAGGTCTGTGAGTGTTGCCATGATCTGTATCTCATGATTTTGTAGCCAAAGTCCCACTAGCCAGCTAGAAATCTTATGATGTGAGATCATTTGGTCATATCACAGTTCAACAGTAGGTTTATTTAGCATTCCCAAATATAATTAACAATACAAGACAGAACGAATAAGATCAAAAGGAGATCCAAGCTAGGCAGAGATGATGCACCTATGCAAGAGGCTAGTTGCACAGCTTCCGTACGAGATCAATCCAACATGAATTCCCTGCACACTGGCCATGGTATCTTTATCTAGGCAAGCAATCATGAGGTGTTTCGTCCACCATGAAACTCCAGCAGTGTCTTCAATTGCAGATAAGGGAGTCACAGAAACACAGAACTGTAGTCCTTGAGCTTAACCTTGAAAGCTCCCCATCAGAATCTGTATGTATGACAACTGCTGCCTATTTATTATTTCTTAGAAGCTGTGTCTAGGCAAAACGTGTCTATGCAAAACCAATGTCTGTTACCATTACAGACATGATTTAAACAAGATCTATCGGTCTGAGAATGGAAGAAATCCCAGAAAACTCCTGGCAGCTTGTTTGTTGCCTTTCCATTTGTTAATATGTAGATCAGAGATTATTACGTTTAAACGTTTTAGAAAAAACAATTGGGTCTCCAGCACAGCACAACTGCCTCAGGAATGTCAAATTTTATTAGAAGAGGAATGAAACAGAACAGACCAGAAGCCCCAACACAAGCAGGTACTGATGAGCTTCTGGTTGCGTACTGTGGATAGATCTGATGATGGATTACCACGTGGCTGGCAGAAACGTTTAGCACATCTGAAAATAAAGCTGTGGTCACCACCAGGGTTCAGATCAGTACAGTTCTGCCTAGCAAAGAAATTTTTGCTCTATCTTGCTTTCTTCCTTTTAAATACTGGCCTACGAACTTGCAATGTGCAGCAGACCACAGAGTACTAATTTGAGAGCCACTACTGGTGCGCTAGAGCAAATATTTGAAGAACCAGAGAGGACATTCCTTCATAGAACTGTGGATCAATCACTCTATCCTTAAACTTCTGCTGTAGATGTCAATAACTCAGTGGTTTCAAGTGATTAACAAATCTCTCCTCAGAAACAATTAGTCAGTGGGAACCTCTGAAGACCGTCTTCATCAGATCTTTCTACTAACTCACCAGATTTACAGGCAGCAAATACCAAAAACAAGCTTTCCTTGTTGGATGGATTTAGACAGACTATTTCTCTCATCTGATGCACAGACTTACATGAAAGATAAAATAAAACTTAGAACAGAATAGGAAAATGGACTGTCTCACCCAATTTCCTACAAACAACAGCAATGCTGGAAATACTGACTACAGCTACAGATGTTAACATCGTTCTTGGATGGTTAACCTCCAGAGCTCATGCTTCTGCAGAAGGAATTGAAAAAACCTTAAGTGCACTTCCTTCTGAATTAGTTATAAGACAACATGCCTACACAGAAATACCTTGCTGCAATAACCCAATCCATTAATTTGGTACTGGTCAGTTCTCTGACCTTAAGCCCTATAGACTGCAATTTGATACCAGAGGTTGCACTTAAGAGGATACCCCTGGAACAGATGGAAAAGTGAAGGCTTTCCCAAAATGTTTTTTTAAACATCTTATGAACAACTAAGTTACTTCATGTGCCCCAGCCATTTTCCAACACCAGAAATTATTTCTTTTGAAGTTTTAGTCAGATGGGGAATGTTTCCATCTCTTCTGTCCTTAACTATTGAACTCCAGTATGTTAAGTGACAAAACAACAGCTGCAAGCTGAATAAATCCTCCTGTCCACACAATTCCGAAAGCACTTCGGGATCCTTCAAGATGAAAGACATTTAAGAACAATTGTGGTGTGCCCATTAAGGCTTGGTTGCAATGCGGACTGCAGTCTTTTCATTTATTCAATAATAAATTGATTTCTTTCCTTGAGCCAATTTTTCCCAGTGTCAGGGCCCATCTGATTTCCTTTTTTGATGTAGCAGTAAAAGATTAAAGTGCTCTCAATGTTCAGCTCCCAGGCACATGAAGTCTCTAAGGGCTGGACTTTAACTGGTTATCATTTGGTTCAATTACATGACATAGAAAAACAAACAAACAAACCCCAATTTCTGCTTAACTGAGACTGTACTTCCCCAGATCAGCTCCACAAGTAAACTTCTCATTTCTTTTAATATCTCAGGACTCCGATGGTGAGGAGAGGTTAATCTAGTAGCTACGGTACAGTGACAATTTGTTAAGCAACATACAGCAAGAGAACATGATGTTATCAGCCCCCCTTGTTTTAACACATGGAAGAATTCTAAAGCATAGAAGAGATCCAATACAGCAGAGGAAGTATTTTTTTCTTCTCCTCTCCATCTCATTTTTGTCTTAATTTCCCATCTCTTAAATACTCTTCCGTTTTGTCCTCATACCCCAATGAATAAGGCACCTCTTTTCCTGAAAAATGTTCTCACTGTCCAGATAATGTTCACAAGAGACAGGGAAACTGTGGGACAGCTTGCAAATAGAAGGCAGGCACAGTACTATCCCGTTTTTAAACACACAAAACAATTCAACCTCACAGCAAGCAGCAACATCTCTGCCTTAGGCATAATGTGTCATGCCAGATGAACACAAGGTCTTTACAGACCAACAGGATGGGCACACCTAGGCATCAGCTCCCAGCTTCAGTACACCTATCTGTGTAAGATCAAGCTGCCTCAAGGCCACCAGAAGTAAAGACATACATAAGTTACTTACTGAAGATGGTAATTCAGCAATGACATACAACATAGTCACTTCAAGTATGTTCTGCAGTGTATCTCTCCTTGAATACGTACATAACGTAAATTAGGGTTGCTGGGGGAACAAGAGGGACTAAGTTATCCCCCTCTGAGAGCCCTGATCACTGTGGTTTGCCTAGCTCAGTTACTGATGCCTCAGAAGAATGCAAATCTAGATGCCTTATTCCTCAACATATAGCTTAAACATGCATACATTTCTCTAGTCAGCTACCTTGAAAAAACCATCCAAACCACAGCTCCTGCTCTCCAGTCCTGCTTTCCCTTGAATGATACTCTCCCACAAGCAGACTTGATCAGGCAGCCAGCCCAGCTCCATGAAACATCTTCTAGCTCCACATGCATACAGATACTGGCAGAATACACACATGTTTATTCCTTATCTGGGCTCTTCCAGGTAGGGTATTACTGGATATAGCCACTGAATGCACTGGAATACAGTAGAGTCCTAAATTATCTCTGAACTGGATGAGTTCTATGCATGGCACAACACAAAGTCTTGTGGAAATAAGCCGAGACTGGAATTAGACCACAACACTGCTCGCCTTACACATCATGCCCTTCAGAGGAGTGTGTTTAGCATTGCATGGATGTGGCTTACATTTTCTCTAGTCCATATCTAGTTTGGTGGTTGTGTCTCTGCCTGACCTTTGTTCTTTGGCATGACATATGCCTTCAAGGCTAAGTGACCTTTTTCATTGAATCAATTTATACTCCCTGCAGATCAGCACTTTGCATCTATCTTACCAGAACACAAGTCAGCGCTCCAGCTCATAGAAAAAGAATATTCTGGGATGTTTAGCAGAGCTCTTCAAACATTTATACCCGTGCAAATAAACTGAGACAACTTATTTGAACACTTATCCCATGCCTCCAGTACCTGCCTCTTTGGCCTACTCCCTTAGAAATTACCAGCTAACTCATCCGATGCTTAAACTAGTTAAGCAACAGCGTTCCCTTTGGGAATGAATCTTTACTAAGAGGATTTGTGGCTTGCAAAGGTGGTAGGTTGTTGGGTTTTTCCTCTTTTTCTTTTTAATATTTAAACAAATACTGCTATATACAGTTTCATATTATTACATCTCTTTGCATTCTTCCAAGCCTTCAGAAACTTCACTGAAAAATCCTTTTTGCAGTATTTCCCTTCTTTACTCACAGCATCCAACAGCTCCATATGCTATGGTGATCCAGTTAAAGGAAACAAGTTCCTGGAGAGCAGAGCAGTACCACAGCCTTTCTATTCGTACCCCCTCCTCCAGAAAAAGGAGATGGCTCACTTGTAAAGGTCTGGGCTGAAATCCATTCACAGGCAGTCAAAACTGATTTCTCCTTCCACTGTCACTGTAAATAAGAAACTGGCAGTATCACATAGAGGACTCAGAAGACTGAATTAACAAGGCTCTCTTCTTCCCAGAAACCATGCCACAGGGAGAGACATAAAAGAGGAAACAAAACATTCATTCTCCATGCCAGGTGATGATCCAATTCATCTCACGAGCGGTTGAAATGAATCAAGTTTGGGGCTAACAGTAGCTGTAGCCACAGAGACAAAAATGCTCTATCCAAAGCCCCACTACATCTCTCTGTAAAATTCAAATTTTGCCTAGCTGTACAGAGCTTTCACATCCTCTCTGCTCTCAGGATGGAGCAGCAGAGGAAGAGTGATCCTCCATGTAACACTTGCCTCATCACATTAGCAGAAGCAGAACTCAGTCCCTACAGGAATGTAGTTTCCTCCCTCCCCACTGGGAGGATTAACACTTTTGCTCTCTACAAGCAACTGCTTGTCTTGCAAGTCTAAAATAAGCACCTTTGAGGCGCCTACAGGATACACATTGCCTGCGGTTCCCTGCTCTCCTGTCAAGCTCTCCGGGTGATACAAACTGTCAGAGGAGGGAGCAACGTTGGTGCTCTCTACAGAGAGAGAAGGATTTCTGCAACTGTTTCTAAAACCAAATTCCATTGGGCCTAGGGGAGAGCAGAGACAGGCACGTGTCTGTACACACACAGAGGATGCCTCATTCCTTTCAGCTTCTCCTACACAAGCTTATTGGCCTCCTACAGTATTAATGAATTTCTCTGTCACCTTCTTGCTCTGACATCTGCTCAGGAGAACGGATGAGTAAGCAGGTAATCCAATTGGGCAGCAGCAAAACAATGAGCCAATTCCCCTACATTACACTACCATTCTTTGGCACTGCCTGTCCCTAGTGGCTCGTGGAGAAGGATTTGGCTTACTGCTTTGAGGGTGACTTAAGAGACCTTCTCTCACCTCCACCTCTTACTGACCAGCAGGACAGTCTGACTTCTGTGGTTTCCCAAGACCTCAACAGTGAGAAAACAAAAACCAAAGCCTTAGTTTCCATTCATCTCTTCATTTTTTATAAAGCAAATTAAATATAAACAATTACTTCCTCTCCAAGTCAAATCAGATCAGACAGATCAAAAAAGTTCAAAGACAGTAGAAACGAATCAGATCCAAATTAAACACTTTCAGTAAAACAAATTCTCAGGTGCCTTTCAGAAAGCTAAAACAGGCACGAATACCAGAAATTGGGAATAAAGGACAGAAAACATCCATGAAGCTGACCCGATCCATGTCAAGGCTGAGAGAGAATTGCTTCATACACGCTGCTTTATGCAGGCTTGATAATAAATACATTAAGCAATAAAAATTCTATCAATCTCCTTCCAAGACACATTTAGATCAAATCAATCTAAGAGCTAAGACATTTCTCCTTGATATTCAGATGAATTCTTCTCTGTTCAGACACTCCCGTTACCAATACTTCACTTTCAGTTGCATCAAAAATAATCACTTTCTTCTTCAGTTTATGCACTTCTCAACGTTCCTCTATTTGCCTTCCTGAGTTTTACAGGCATTCAGTCAAGAACCTCATTGTAGGAAGGAGGAGTTGATTTTCCCCTTCTCTTCCATCTCCCATTCACACCTTATCACTAAAGAATCTGCCAAAAAAAAAAAGAAGCTTCAAGATTTTCAAGGAAAATAGCAAGAATATAGTCTTTTTTGTTCACCATGGGAATGTGTTCATCTCTGCTTGGCTCAAAATAGTATCTGACAAGAGTGAATCACACAGGTCCTGAAAAACTCACAAGAAAAAAAGCCAAGAAATCTATAGCTGCCTCCCTCAATCTCATTCTCTGTCTGCCTTCTTATTGACTCCTACTGCCCGCATCAAGAACTTGCAGCTACCTATCTTCCTTCTGCAGAAAGGTACCAGCCAAAATACAAGAGAGGAGTGAGGAGAAGGCAGCAAGGGCCTCTCACACCATCTCTCTCTAGGAGTTCAATAAGGAAATAAACAAGACAGTTCTCTCACTTCCACCAGAAAACATAGCAGCCAACTCATATTAATAAATAACTGTACAGATTTTACTTCAATTGCCTTAAATATTCTGAATACCTTCACTAGCCAAGTCCTTATGGAAAGGGGAGAAGGCAAATAAAATAAAAACCTTACTCTGAAACTGGCAAGACCCAAAGCTCACGTCCTGAAGCTGATGCCTTCCCTAACCCTGAGAATAAAGAGACAACATTGCAACGTCTGCACACCTAGGATACTGCCAACCTTCAGTGTCTGGATGGAAGGAAGAAAATACCTACTTCTGAGCAGATAAATAATCTCCATTCTTCTGCTAACTTACATTTTCAATTACTTTTGTTCAACTACTTTTCCTGATCCATTCTTTCCTCTGTTTCCTTGATGTGAGAATTAGGGAATTACACCTACTGACACTTTTCTTTTTTTAATAAACACAACTAAACGAAGCAACCTAGAGATAAGATACCAGTTGCATTTTTGTGAATAGGGAAGCCAAAGAACTGAAACCAGAAAGAGCAAATACATGCTGAAAAGGCTACACCTATTAATTCCAATATATTAAAGGATTGAATTTAGCTTAGTCCATTCATTTTCCAGACAGCAGGAAAAGATATATGTTTTCACCAAGCTTTTTACATTTTTTTCCTTTTCTTCCACTGACTTCTTCTGTATTCTGATGTTTAAGACACTGTTCCTTCAGGAAAATCTTACATTGTTAAAAAGTCATTCTTGATTTGAAAAGGAAAACCAAGAGAAAAGCATCAGCTTTTATGTGTATGTATACATGTGTGTTTATGTATAAGTATGTATGCCTTTCTCTACCTAAGCGTGGATATGAAAACACATGAGAAATAATCATGGAATGACAATGTTTTTTATGTATATGAATACAAATATACACATATAGATGAATAAAGATTTAGTACCAATTGCAGTAAGAGTTTTAAAAAATTGCAGGAGAGAGCAGCGATGCCAGTAGCCTTCTTGGGAGTGCTGTTTTAGCCAGAGGGGAGAACGTGCTGTTCACAGAACAGTTCTGGTCCCCTGCTGCAGAACACTGCACTCCCAGTCCCATCTGTGCCCAGGAGCTCTGCTCTGTGCAAACCAAGCCACAGGGACAGGGCTCCTGCTTACCCTGGCCTTGATCCATCAGAGTCAGCAAGCTCCAGCAGGCACATCCCAGCATGAACGCTGGAAAGCATCTCCACATCTCCAGGTTTATGGTTCAAAAGCCCAAGAGGATTAAGAGGGGGAAAAAAAAGGCAAGAAAATAAATAAAGCAAATGTTAGAAATTATTAGAAAAGGATTCCTGCCAAAAACTGAGAGTGTCATTATGCCACTGGATTTATTTTTAAATCAAAAAGATGAAATGCAAACACTAAGAACTGTAGTACTACAAAACTGTTTGATCATACTGATTTTAAATTCAGCCAATATAACACTATGAAAGAAAAACAAACAGATATAGTACTATAATGATAAATTTGTTCAGATTTCCCAAGAGACAGAAGGCAGACTAAAAGTAAAATTTCTTAGAGAGTGTGCTTGAAACCCATTCAAAAAGTCTTGTAAAATTTTTCAATTTAAAATGCCCCCCCCAAAAAAATCAAGGAGGCTTAAGAAATATGTACTTTGTTCTATTTTTGACAACTTAAAAGTCTGTGGCTTATTAGCGCTATAGAGGATTTTTGAAGTTACACGTATACTTTTTTCAGTTACATGCCAAGCATGTCAACTAATGATCTTTTAAGCTTGGTTTTGTTACAGATATATGAAGTCCTGCATGGAACCAGCACTGCAGACACTGCCAAACATCTACACTTACACTCAAAATGAGCGGTTCGCCTGAAAAGTCCACACAAACAGGCTGCATCCAACTCTTCTGTAGACATCATAATGAGGTTACATGATCTAGGTTTTGCTGTGTAATGACACATTTTTCTCCAAGCAAAGTCTAAAAGAGAACCTGAGTTTCAAAGTAAGATAATCTTTGCTCTAAAAAAATCTATCAATAGTGGGAAATCATTATAAATCTTTCTAAAGAGAAGGGTTGAAATTCCACTGCTGAGGTCTCTTGAGGCAACATTGGAAAGTCCCTTCCACAGACTGGGCATAACTAGGTGAATGGCAAGCTCAGCTTTAGTAAGTGTCCTCTGTTGTTCACGTCTACAGCTGTCTGAAGTATTTGTCTTCCCCCTGAGGAGCACAGGGGAGGGAGAAATCTTTTTTTGCATGGCAATACATCCTCAGCAACACACTGTAGTCAAATTAAGTCCATGAGTCACACTATAATGCCAAGGGAACTCAGGTATATGGTTACTTTTCCTACTGTGACCTTGATTCCATTCATGCAAGAGCAAATGTTCTTGGAAGAAACTGAAAGGCTAGCTATGTGGGAGGGAGAAGAAATAATCTGCGTAGGTTTGGTACACTGGCACCTATCTGAATTCATCCAATCCTCCAGAATCCATCAGATTTATTACAGAATGACCAAAACAAGTCACCATCCTAGACAGGTAGACATCAACAATAGAACACCCAATGAGCATCTCCTCTGCTGTGCAGCCACAGCACAGAGAGTCCATAACTGCAGAATTTACCCAGAGGCAATATTTAGTAATACTGAGTTTCAATACCAGCCAGACAGTTGATTAACAGAAATCTTAGCAGATTTTTTTTTATTTTTATTTTTTGCCTGGGAAACAGAAGACGAGAAGGCTACTATTTCTCAGACAGAAACCAAAAGTTACAGAGACAAATACAAGGGTTTCTCATTGTTGTTTTCCAAGTACAACTGCCACCAGCCTGAGCATTCCAGTCATACCAGCTCTGCCTTTGCAAGATCGAATACCACTGACAGGATTCAGCAGTAGTCAAATAAGTGGTCAAACCAGCAGCTAATAATCCAGGTAAAAACTCACTCATAAATCAGGTACTTGATAGAACACATTATAGGAAGATTCAATCAAAAGGTCTCAAAAGTCGCCTCACCTACATGATGGATGAAAAAAAGCTCCCTTTCCAAGTCCAATACTGCCTGCTGGATGGCTGTTAACTTCCCTCCCAGCAGCACACTGAGGTCAGTTTGTGATGCTGGTAACTTGCAAATGCCACTTCCTTGCTCTGATGCTACTCTGTGGTCTGATTCTTTAGAAAAAAGAACAGCAAGGAGGTTGGGACAGTAACCAATAAATCAAAAAAACCATTCAACAGAATAAAATGCACCAGAATTTCAAGAAACCTTCAAAATAAACACTTTATATAGTACATGATAAATCTAAATACCAAATCACTAAAAAGTGTGATTGATCATGTCACAGAAATCTTTTTAAAGGAACTCCTTTTAAAAACAAGGAGACTGCACACACAAGGGACATAGTGACTACTCTGCACTATTTGTTTTGATGTAAAGTGCGTTCTTCTGTGCTGTCCAGGTATTTTCCAGGTGTCACAGATTTCAAAACTGACACCATACAACTCCAACAACAAAACTGAATGGGAACAAACTATGTTTCAACAACTGAGTAGGTAACGAAAGCATCTTTTGGCAGTAAGGAGACAGAGGTAATTTCAGATTGTGGGATAAGCTTCTTCAGAGGAAGCCTATCTGCTAAAGTGGACAGAAGTGAGAAGGATGACAGTGCTCACAACTAAGATGTCATTTTAAGTTCAGTCACTGACAACACGAGCCTGGAAGTCCCATGCTTCTGAAAATGACTCTCAGTCAGGCTGCAGACACAGGGATCCTTTCGTTATTTTTTTTCTGGTTTTGCTTTTTTAGATTGTCATCTCTGACAGAATACCTAGGAAAACAGCAATGTTTTCAGCCAATTAAGCCAAGGTTACACCAATCTAGGTAATATGAGGAGCAAGATAGGCTACCAGTGCAAAAGAACAGTTTCTGGATTCAAAGTATAGGATGAAACATATAAACTGCCACCCTTCCAACTGGAAGCGTAGGTCCAAAAACCAGAAAGTAGGAAGTTCCACACAGACACGTGGAAGAACTTCTTTACAGTGAGGACAACAGAGCGCTGGAGCAGACTGCCATGAAATGTTGTGGAATCTCCTTCTTTGGAGATGTTCAAGACCCATCTGGACACCTACCTGTGTGACCTGATGTAGGGAAACTATTTTAGGAGGGAGGTTGGACTTGATGATCTCTAGAAGTCCCTTCCAATTCTGTGATCCTGTACCCAGCTCATCACAAAAAGTAATTACTGCTCCCTAAGAGAAGGTAGCTGCAAAAGAAAGCTAGGTTCCCTTACCACGGTGTCAAGATGGCCTCCTCACAGCGACCCAACTGCCAGCACAGGAAGCTTCTCAAGCAGTAGGATGATTAGAGGTTCCCACTCCTAACCTCTAAGCCCAAACCAGCAGAATTTCACAATGGGATGGAAGTCACAAATCTCTCAGGCCTAGACAGACATCTTCTCCTCAGATCTTTCTACCAGGACAGGGTTCTGCCATAAATGAGATGGTTCACCTCTGGCAGAGGCCTCTGAGGTCTTACTTATCCCACAGGCAGCAGAATTACCAGCATGGCACAGTAACCAGCGTGTGCTTTCCACGTGAGCACAGAACACATACCCTTGATTTCTTATGTTTTACATAAGCTGTGGGCTGCTAGAAGCTAATAACTGTGTGTTTTCAGTTTTGTTTGCTTTTAATCCTGATAGAATTTTCTGGTCATGGCTCATAAAGTTCTATAAATGAGTGTGAAGTAAAATATGCCACAGTCCTAGTGTGTTGTTATGGCAACTGAAATATTCAAAGTTACCAGGAATTAAATATCTATTTGTTTACTTATTTTGCTATTATTTTTTATTGGAATGTGGCTGCATTCTCTTCCCCCCAACTCACTTTTTGTTTTGATCCCAAAGTGGCCAAGAGATGAGTTTATGACAAGTATGAAATCTTCCCTGTGGAAGGATAATTTAAGGCAGAGCTGGAGCAAACTTGGCTGTGAAAACGCAAGGCCATTAGTATCCCTATTTTTTTGATCACAAGACTTTATCTCATGTAGTAACGTATGCAGATCCAAACACATATAGTAACTGAAGCATAGTGAAAGAAGCTGGGACTTTTGTGCTTTACTCCAGACTGAGTTGGTTAGTGACCTTAAGCAAGATGCTGAGGGCAATATTTTAATTCTCACTATTTTCAAATGGCTTCGTTTTGTGCTTCTAACTTGAACCACATTAGTCCTCATGCTTAATGGCATCAGTTATTTACATGTTCCAGCAATTGCTGGAGATGCAATTGCTAGGTCACCATACAAAAATCTCCCAAAGCAGATAGATTGGTTGGTGTTGCAATGAAGATGTGACTTTGCAAATATTTTTCACAATTGTCTTTAATCTCTCTGTGCTTTGGACTTCCACTTCTAGAAGGACCGCTGACACTCACAGTCCTAACTGTACTTATTGAATCTTTAAATGTGTGGGACCCAGATGTCATCTTCTCTTGTTCATATATTAAACCATAATCCAGGACTAAGAATTGAAATCAGTTCCTACTTAAAATGGCTAACCTCCTAATTGTCTTAAGTCACTCTTCAAATTAAAGTCAAACCAGATGCAATCACAGTATCATTTAGCTGCTGTTTCTGTTTACCTCCAACTATTCCTTTACGCTTCCTTTATATCTTGAAAAATATCTATGCATTAGATGCACTGTCTTTTTTCTTCTCTTAGTATTTCATTTCTCTTTCTATATGCCACATTATATTTTCTTTCGCTTTAAATCTATCCCTATCTGGTTCTCCACTAAATCTCTCTTCATGCCAACTTATCCTACTTGCTTATACCAGAGACTCACTCAACCATCATTCTCTGCAACCTGCCATTCCACTCTAAGCCTGAGAAATTTACCAAGCTTTTATGACTAGGAAACTAAATTTCAATTTGGTACTGCGATCAAAATGAAAGACTTAAGTAAAAAGAAAAGAAAGAAACACACCTTCCTGAAAATCTCCCAAGAACCTATCAAATTTGCTTCTCAAGAGGTTCCCAGGCCCTTGAAGAATAAATTTAAAATCAAGTAGAAGTTCCCAAACGCTCTGAACTTCAACCATGATTGAATTATAAGTAGCTGGAGGAAGGCAGATGCTCAAAGTCTCCATTTTTATAGGCCCCTTACACAATCCTCCTTCTGCAGCTGTCAGCAAATTAAAGCTTTTCACTGCTTGATTCCATTTATTCAGAAATAACAAAACAAACAAACGTGAAAAACAAACTTTAAATGCAGACATATTTCAAAAATCCAATGGATTTTTTAAGCTGCAAGCATTAAGCAACAAACATCATCCTGCTCTATAAGCTGCCAGTCTTGATTTTATCAAGCACAGCTAGCTTGCCTTCTTTAGTTTTTCACATAGGCAATTCAATACAGGCAGGTAGCCCATTCCTTTCCCTTATCACTCCTATTCAGACAGCACTGCAGAAGCGGTAGACTATCTCATTTTCAGATTCCCTGCACATTCTTTCCCCATTCTTTCACACTGCAATTCTTTCAAAACTGGATGACCGAATGAATAGTATTTATCTTGAGTGATCTTCCAAGAGAAAGCACAGCATAGACTCCATGTCCATTAACTATTCTGCTGTGCCATTCTGCACACTGAAAGGTAACTTTCCTCTCTATGAAACAAATTTCACTGCTGAATTTCAAATTCAAGCAATACATAATCTGCTGGCATAGGCCTTTAAGAGAGGCAGAGTTCCTGAAAATGAAAACTAAAAAAGTAACTCCTTGTTTGCTCTCTCTTCACTTTTTAATTAATTATTCATGACCACTAGACTCAGAATACTTACCTACTATAAATCCCACTAAGGAAACAATCAAGTTTTTTTCCTAATTATAGTTTTCCTTTAGCTTGTCCAAAATTGTGAATAAGTCATTTCTATGAAGACCACAGAAAAAGGAAAGCATTATCAAAAAGAGGTACAAGAGTAGGCAGAGAAGAACATAAACTGTATACCAGCACAGAAACTGAACTAAGCTTTGAGAATCTTTTCACGTTATCTAGTTAGACAGTAGTCATTTACATACATTCCTTTGTTTTAAAATGCAGGTCACAATTATTTCTAACAGTAGAAAGTCACAAGGGTTGTATAGTTACTGTGATTGAAAACTAAGGAGGAAGGTGACAGTTTGCACCATAAATAAATTTCACTCACAATGCAGGCTACCTAGACTCAATTTTCTGGAGCTCGTATGGCACCAGGCTACCATCACAGCACTCTTCCCAGTACAAGAAGGCTAACAGCTAAGCATAGACAAGAGGATTGTAAAAGTGCAAGAAGTGCAGGAACATAATTTGTCACAGATTTTGTTAACAGTAGGTCAGAAAAATTGTTGGTAACAAGCCCTCTACCTGTGCAGGAACTCTCAAGGTTGATGGACAGGATTTACCAGTAAGCCTCCTGTAAACCATCACAGAATCAAATCACTCAGGGGAAGGAGTGAGATATTTCTGCAAGAACAGCATCAGAAAAGCAGGACACCGGCAAACTCAGTCTTCAGTACTCAGATAGACTCTTCACTGCAGACAAAATGCCCCTCTGCAGCAATTAAACAGCTCAAGTAAATAGAAGCAGACAAAAACAACATCTCCAGTGGCCCTTTTAGAGCATCTTCTTCCAATTAACTGGAATATGAATAGTTTAGAATCGCTTTCCTTCAATATGCAGACTAGATCAGACTTCCATTCCACATTCATGACCACCTCTCTCTAACCAACAGTCAAGCAGAAACAAAGCGAGAGGCCACCAGGAAAAGCTTGATATTAAACCTTCCCATTCATTGAGCTAACCTCTCATCTACCACAGCACATAAAAAGGGAGCAAAAACAGATAAAAAATTGTTGCTGCCACCCATTCAGTGAGCAGCAAAAGCCAGCGATATGTTTGATGTGCACTCAGTCTTCACAGCAGTAAATGAAAACTTTTCAACAGTTTCCCTGTGAGACTATACACATACAGGGTTGGCAAGATTGCCACCCAACAGATCAGGCTGCCCAGGGCCCTATCCAACCTGGCCTTGAATGCCTCCAGGAATGGGGCATGCACCACCACTCTAGCAATCCTGAGCTAGTGCTTCTTCACAAGAATTTCCTCCTAATATCTAACCAAGATCTCCCTTCTAGTTTAAAACCATTCCCCCTTTTCCAATCGCTATCAGAGCATGTAAAAAGTCAGTCTTCTTCCTGTTCATAAGCTCCCTTTAAGTTCTGGAAAGCTGCAATGAGATCCTCACAGAGCTCTTTCTTCTCCAGGTTGAATAAAATCAGCCCCCTCAGCCTTTCACCCTAAAGATGGCAATTTTAACAGTTAATTAAGACAACCTGAGTATCCTAACTCAACTATAAAAGTACCAACAGCTCTGTTGTCTCCTCAGAAATGAGAGGAATAACATTATCAGAAGGACTTGGTCCTTAATGGCCAGGGCCCATTCTACAGATTCTAATAAACAATGACAAGCCTGGAGATTGTAGCAAAGTCCAATTTAGAGTCCAGATCATAAGGCAGCATCCCAGTGATGAAGTAGGTCCAAGGTCAAACTGGGAAATCATAAGTCAGGGATAGGATGAGGTCTAGAAAATGCCAGCCATTGTCATGGAAAAAAGGCTGGACAAAAACCCAAGCCAGGCAGTCAGTCACAGAATCACAGAATTGTAGGGGTTGGAAGGGACCTCCAGAGATCATCGAGTCCAACCCCCCTGCCAAAGCAGGTTCCCTACATCAGGTCGCACAAGTAGGCGTCCAGGCGGGTCTTGAATATCTCCAGAGAAGGAGACTCCACAACCTCCCTGGGCAGCCTGTTCCAGTGCTCCGTCACCCTCACCGTAAAGAAGTTCTTGCACACATTGGTGCGGAACTTCCTATGCTCCAGTTTTCGGCCGTTTCCCCTTGTCCTGTCTCCACATACCGCTGAAAACAGTCTGGCCTCGCCACTCTGCCCCCCACACCTTAGATACTTATAGACCTGGATCAGGTCTCCTCTCAGTCTTCTCTTCTCAAGGCTAAACAGACCCAGTCTTCAGGCTGAGATTTAGATCAAGGAGCTTTATGATCAGGCAAGGCTACAACTACACTAAACACCAGCACTCCATCTCCAACATGACTCAAAATAGGACTGAAAGTCGGGGCTGAGCTTGAATAGAAATTCTATACCACAGGTTTGGGCTACAGATGCAGCCGATCAGGGCTATCAAGGCACTCAGAGCTCTGACATTCAGATACACCTGTCATTCCACCCTTAGGTCTAAAGAACAAAACAAAACCCCAATAACAAAGTCCAACGGGCCGCTACAAGATCCAAATCTCATCTCAGCCTGGAAGAACTTTGTTTCTGAATTTCAGTGTAGCCTTAATTATGAGCCTCGTAAGACACAAACTATCATTATCATAGAATGCTCTAGAAGTCCTAGCTATGGCTACCTCCCATACTACAAGTCAGCCAAGATGAACACTATCACTTTTCACAGTTAATTCCCTTTGGTAATGTGTACCTCTGCACATCATGGGTCACCAGTTGGTCTGAAGCCTGGATTAGCAGATAGAGTCAATCTAAGCAGCACACAAGCAAGCTATTTTAGGATTTTTTCAGCATACCGAGACAGACTGATATAAATTGGATCACCTAGCAGTCTTAACCAGACATACCGCTATTCTTGACCCTCAGTCCTGACACATGGTATTTTCTACAGCTTTCACTGCAGGGCACAGAAACTTTTGTAATAAGCAGCCCCTTGCTGTCTCATGAGAACTTTCCCAGATTCCCGTGTTGACTGTACTAGAGTGCAGCACTTACAATTACTTCAGCACAGACTATCGGCTGCAACTTTTTCAGCAATCACAACATACACAGGAAGCATACAAAGGAGATGGGGAAAAACTTCAGCATAATTTTACAGGCTGATATTTTAATTTTCTCCAAAAATAAACAAGGCATATGTAACGTGTATAGAGTTTGGACACCAGCCTGCACTCTCAGTTCTGAGACTGGAGCTTCTGCTCCTTGCAGGAGGGAAAGCATGCCAGTGGTCCAGGGTAGAAGCTATGCTCGTTAGGTCTAGACAGAGGTGCCAATCTGTCCCCAGTTCAGTTAATCAAAACCTTTAAACTGCTATTAATTTTCATTATAAAAAGAAAGACTGAATTTCAAGGTCAAAATAATGATGGATAAACTACAATGGTGAGAGTAAGCATAAGCCTTGACAGAGTCATTACTGAGTGCTGCATCAATAGGCTTAACTACTTGGAAATCTTCAGTGAAGACTTTCCCCTGTGAAATCTGTGAAAGCAATGCTATTTCATCCACCCAGCTGGAGTCACATCCCAAAAAGTTATCATTAGATCTTAAAAATGGAACACCTTTCCTTCCAGAAAACCTTGCATTTTCCCACTCCCCTAAGAAGCTACGTGGTAAGTGTTCCTCAGCCATTCACCTCAGAAATAAAGACTCCATCCAGGGAGAAGACATATGTGGGTTATGCATGGGGAAAATACATTAACATCTTTATTGTCTTCTCCATCCAACCAAGTCCTTTTCCATAAAGAAAACAGTTCCCATGACACTAATTTCTCCCCTTTGAGCTGAGAATTTAATAAAAATCCGTGGCTATCAAAGCAGCAATGAAATGGAATCACAGATGTGTGGAAGCAAGCTTGCCTTCAGTCATGGTGCCAGGACAGGCTGGCCCCCAGGCCCATGTCTGGGTTTCTTGGTTTCTCTCATTCCAAGAAAAACCCAGCATCACTCCCACTCCCAAGTAAAACCAGCAGCAGCCCAGAGGCCATTAGCCACACTCTCACGTCCAGTCTGGGGCAGAAAACAGTTCCTGGCTTCTTCACATAGGCAGTATCACATGTGATGCCCTATTGCAAAACTCCTGAAGTAGTCATTAGAACTTAGTGTCATATCCAGAGCTTTCAAGTAACTTTTTAATTAACAGGCAAATCATAACAGTCACTGAAACAGTGTAGGGAGTATCCAAGTGTCAGCTTCACCGATTTCCCTTTTCTGAAACTAGATGGACATTTTTTAGGTAACAAAAGAAAAGATAAGAGATCATTTTTTCAGCTTGTGTAGCTGAAATCAGGCTGGGAATTTCCTGAGAGTAGTCCTGATTAAAACAGAGGAAATAACCTGAACTTGTGATAGCAAGTCAACACACCACACTAATTGAAAAGCTAGAATGCAAACATGCAGAGAATCAGTGATAACAGAAGAAAAGCATTCACACTCTTTTCCACCCTCAGGACAACTGTGAACATCACACTTTAAGATGAAGTTCTGATTTGGATGGTTGGTGGAGTTTTTTTTGTTTGTTAGGATGGGTAGGTTTCCTTCATAACAACAGTATTTGTTAACCTTCCTTCAATAAGAGGTGAAAAACAGAATACAGAACTTACAGAGAACATACCTATTAAGTTCTGAGCAGCTTCATACATTACATATAATGAAAATTGTTTAATGAATGAATCTATTATTTTTGCTAATGAGCTGATGTAACTATAAACTTAAGTTTTAAAAATAAACACAAATTTAGCTAGAGCAGAACATTAAGTAGTATAGTAGCAACACAATACATTTCAAACATGCTCCATCCTTCCAAGACTCTTTAAAATATGTGGAAAAGTTATTTGCTTTCAGAAAAACAGGAATAAGTTGGGATTTTCTCAGGCTGATTAGGGCCCTCCTGCTGGATTTGTCAAGAAGTCTGAAAAATGGTTATCAATTTGCAGGTCAAAACGAGAGCTGAAACCCTGCAAATTGACCACTAACCTAAAGGATGTTACCAGAAGTCCGTTAGATTGAACCTCTTTTTCCTATTGAACTGGTTAAGATTGAAACAAACACCTGGCAATGAATGGCACCATAACATTTCCTGCAGTATCTGATCTGTTACATGTGCCAATGTCACGTACCCCAGAAAAAAAGAGATCTGTCTGGAAAGGTAATTTCCCAATTTGAATTTTAACATTTTTGGTGCTTCAGTAGGTTCTTCCACTCTATAGGACTGACATAAAATCATCCTCATTCATTCTTTGGATCCTTCAAACTCCCTCTAGACAACTGCCCAATCCTGTTTCCATTAACGAAAACAAAACCACTAAAATATAACTAAAATTGAGCACTTAAATTTAACAAAAAGGAAGCAACAATTTATCCCTCATCAGGTATTGTATAGGGTAGATTTAAGCCCACATCTTTAAGATTTACATCCTTCTTTAACTGCAGATGCTTGAGATACTATTGATGATACTAGGGAATACATACCTCTCTATAAAGACATAGTTATTAAAATCAGATGACTGGACAATACACCAAGCCATAGGAAACTTGCTAATTTATGAAGCAGTACATAAATTTTTTACTCATGTCATTTTCTCTGAAATCATGAAAGGCCAACCAAAAATACATGCATCATATCAGGCATTTGAACAAAACTTGGCAGCTATGAAAATATGAAGTTCAAACATTTTTTGGTGTGTATTTCTGTCATGCTGTGAAAATGCACCTCTCAAAGCAGGTGTGGGAAGAATGTTTGCCTATTGCACCCCAAGATCTCTAACCCCAACTAACAACCTACACTGGTTTCTGATACTGTAAATAAGCAGTGGGATACATCAGGCTGCAGGGAAAGAAAGATCATAACTAATGACCTTCTTATCCTCTTATCTTCTAGATTCCTACTCATTCCTGACACTTAAGCTTTGAATTTTCATGCTGTAGCTTCAGAAGGCCACAAACAGCAGAATTCATCTACATCCCCCTCTATCAGAAATCTTTTTAAAATGCAAGAAAGCTGCAATTCTAACTCCTTATGGACTAGAGGAGGCCAAAATGCCACAGGACCCTGGAACAACTATCCTCTCCCCAGTAGCTATTCAGGCTTTATCTTATTCACGACATGAATCTGCCCACATTAATAGAGACAGAAACTGATGTAAGAGAAACAGATCAAAGAGTCTCTCCAATGTACCCTAGCATCTCTCTCATATTTATCCACCTCAATTTCAAAACAAAAGAATTAAGTCCAGTTTCTCCAGTAGCTTTTTTTTTTTAGTCCATGTTCATTGTTTATATCTATACTTTCAGAAGTATTACCAAGCACAAAAGAGAAGAAAAGTACTCCCATCAACTCTTCTATGAACTTCACCAGGACTATTTGCTCATGAGGTCTACCTGGTACTTTCCAAGAAATGATTTTGCATCAGCAGTGACAGAAACAACAACTATGTGTAAGGAATGACAAAATCTGCCAAGTATCCCATTCCTAAATAAATACTTTTGTGATGGCTCATCTTCTCTGCAATTACTTCCAATATTTTTTTTCCTTTTAATTTTTCCATTCCTCATCAGAAAGAAAAAAAAATTGAACTACAAAAGTATATCAGTGCTTTCCTTGACCAGAAAACTGATGCTAGCCATCCTCCTCCTAGGGCTGATCAGGTGAATCAGGACATCTACTCACCTAGCTCTGGCTTGTTCTTCCTGGATTAACCAGTGAGCAGAAAAGAATGTGAAGTGTCAGCTAGCACACTCCTATCACTCATACAAGGCAAACTCAGCTGTTCAAATCAATATTCGTTAGCAGGCAGAATGATCTACTTTTGAGAGTGTTCTAATTAGACAATAGAGATTATTACAAAACACCTGCAATGTTTGCAATTGTTTAAAATAATGAGAATCAATATTAGCTTCCAAAGGCACCATATGGTAAGTGCTCATTCCAGGCAGGTGGTCTCTGATAGGATCTCAGTGTCTCAAAAACATTCATTAACTTTTTTTAATCTGAATGAATTTGTTCTCGATTAATGCATCAGCTGCTGCTTTGCCCTTTCTATTGCTGACCACAAGTAAAGCTAGCTTAAGCCCTGCGCCTCTCTTAGTTGAGCTGCAGGACCTGAGATGGCTCCTCAAGGACTGACAACACCAGGAGAGCAGCCTGCCCTCCTTGCAGCAACTCAAGGCAAGAATCTCAGAGGTCCCACAGCAGCAGTGTTTCCAGTGGGAATGGCCGGGGTTGCAGAGATGACTGATGAGAAGTTCTGGTTCTACATCTCAGGTCGCAGCATTTGTGTGCCCTCCTCATTACATCCATGCCTATTTCTAAAAAATGATG
This sequence comes from Chrysolophus pictus, assembly GCA_037305975.1. NCBI lineage: Eukaryota > Metazoa > Chordata > Aves > Galliformes > Phasianidae > Chrysolophus > Chrysolophus pictus. The sequence goes on along the minus strand of CM074580.1, from coordinate 39,920,712 downwards.
TTTTCTACACTTAATGACAAAAGTCTTTCCCATAATTCATATTCTGAAATCTATCTGTATGCAGTTTCAATGAGATGACAACTCTTCAAGACGCTGCTTTATTTTCCTATTGCAAGAAAAGCAGATTGTACACCCCAATGTTGTGGAACAATAGATAATAACAAATGTAAAATATCCCTATAAAGTAGCCTCTGGTACAGAAGGGTAAACTGAGATACAATCCTTCCATACCAAAGTATAAATTACTATTTAACAGGTAATAACCCAGAGAAAAATCTTCCTACATTGGTAAGAATACAGGCCTCCATCTCACTCCCGGGATCACCTGATGCACCACTGCACTAGGACTGGGGAGTAAGAAAAGGAAGATGAAGGAGTAACTTCCTTAGCCTCAGCCTTTAGACAATGGAGAAAAAGAAACTTGTTTCCAAAAAAAATCTGTCATTTTAAAAACTAAATAAAGCAACCATTAAGTATTCTAATCCATGCTCTTAGTATATACAACAGTTTGGGATTCCAAAGAGAGAACCAGAGAGTCAGGAAACCCAGACAAACAGACAGAGACAAGCCTAACTTAGATAATAAGGCTCTTGATACCACCAAACAATAATTGCACAGTGCTGTGTTTACCTAACAACTTCAATGCTAGGAATCTCTAAGCATTTTATTTACAAACTATTTAATCATTGTTCACTAACATGCAGCCACTTCTGTTACAGAGCAGAGGCTGCTTAAAAGCATGCAGCAGAATATTTAAGACAGGTGTAAAGATTGAATTGTAATCAATTGAAACAGTAGGGGAAAAGCAGAACAGCAATTGAATCACCTAAGATAGAAATTAATTAAGACTAGAGGTGAAAACTCTGAGGCTTCTAGAAGAAATTCCAGTGGATTCTTAATGATTGTAAGTGAAACAGTCCTAATCTGAACTACTTAATACTAACGTACTAATCTGTAGCAGCAATGCTGGGCATTAGTTCTGAGTAAGCCTGAGGAAGGAAAGAGGCTAACAAAATCATCAGGATGGATTTTTTTCTCTGTCCTAAGGCAGATTTTGCCATAACAACAGTGATTTTTTGGCCTTATTTTATTATTTAGAATTTTGAAAAATGTCAACGTGTCAGTGAAATGTTCTGATCACTGAAATATACCAGGTGTTTTTTCCAGGTGGCTAATAGAAAAGCAAAATTAGGCATTTAAATCTATATTGCTAATAGAATATTTTCCTGCTGTGCTGGGAGGAGAAGATAGGGGATAGAAATGCAAGACAGGATAACACCAAGAACTTTTTTTTTTTTTAATGAAACAGTAAAGCCAAACACCACAGTAAGAAAACCTACAGAAGGATTTATAACAAGGTTCATCCATTGGTGAGAAAATACTCATGGTTTTACATACCATCTTCCTCATTCCTTTATTTTTGAATATATACAGACTGTTGCTCCAAATTATTACGGTAGAACACTGCCAGCTGCAGAGGCTGTGATCAGAAACTCTTTGGGCACCAGGATTTGTCATTGTGATAGTAATTCACAGTAATACATAAACTCTTTCAAAGTAACTTCAGGGGGTTAATAAAGCTGCTTTCCAGTCTTCTACTTGCTTCCATTGATAACTTATTCATATTGTAATTGCTGGTAATCTGCACCCTATATCACATGACCACTTGTGCCGCATGTACACTCTGAGGCAATCAATCACCCCTACCTATCAGTTAAGTCCTTGCTCTTGCCTGATGATGGAGCCAAGATAGCATTAGCATGTGGATTTTTGTGCTAAACACCAAATGACGCCCTCCAACCCCATCTGGCTCTCACATCTATCATTTGGGATTTCTTAAGTTGGGATTGAAACCCAACTTAGCTCATTGCACAGAAATCAGCTCTTCTTCATCAGCATTTCTAACAGACCTCCATATAAGTTTCACATAGAAAACATCATTATGTATCGTTTTTCTGCCTTGGGAAACTTGGAGGCTGAGCTTTCATTTAAATAGCAACTCCATCAGCTTTACTCTGCATTTCACAGATGTGTGGTGCAGCAGACTGCAACCCTGGGCTGGGAGCACTGCTTAAGGAGGTGGTGTTCTTTCCTATAACAAGGAAAAAGCACTATTTACAATCACTCCTGAGTAGCAGCAAGGTACCTAAAATCGAAAGGCCAGTATCACAAAGGCAGATGAACTGGGGAAGCTTCTTTGAACATTTATTTGTAGCATCTATTTTTTATCTACAGCATCCAAAGTTAGGGTTGATGGTTTCTGAGATTTTAATGACAGTGTGTGCTTTTAAGACTTTCCAGACCAAATTCAAATAAGACTGCAGTGACATTAAGAAAAGGGGTGAGAAAAACCTAAGTCTGACTCAGACATGTGGCAGAAATCTGCATGCTGCATAAAGACAAGGCTCTGTTTCTTTGTAGTAAATAGAATGGCGAGCTTTTATGGCCATGGTCTCTTTCTGCCTTCCTCTCGAACTCCATACTTATCTCTGCAGAGGCTCCGTGATCTGATCTACAACTTTCAGAATTACATCAGGCTTGGACATCACAGTAGTATTTTAATGTACCTCAAATGCAATACTCAATCTCCTGAGATTGTTCCTCTTTAAGAAGAAGATGACAAGGAATGATAAAAAATATTATCATTTAAAATCAACAAAGTGCTTCAAAATACCCTGGTGTTTAAAGCATCAACATGTTTCATCAAGGAAGTAACTTACTCATATATCCTTTCTATGTATAGATCTTCATAGCTTTACATTGTTGTTGTTTGTTTTTTTTTTTTCTGGAAGCAAATTAATCCTCAAAGAATCCCAAAGTTTTGGGTTTTTTTTGGTTTGTTTTGTTTTTTAAAGAAAAAAAAAAAAAGAAAGAAACAAGAGGATGGTTGAAATATGCCCAAAGCCATACAATAAGTAAAAATGACTGATCTGGCACTATACTAACTCAAAAAATCTGAATCAAAGATGTACATCCAAAAGATACCTCAGCCATCTCTCAAACTATGGCCTCGCCAGGAAGGACAGAGCCACTGGGAACTATGGACACATCTCCCTGGTCAACAGCAGGGAAATGTAAGATGGCTCTGTCCATGCTCAGAGCTGTCTGAATGTGAGCCAGTTCTGGGGGAAAAAACCCTACACTCTAGAACAGACAATTATTACCTCCTCTCTTTTCCAGATATCCTAATGACTTGTCTTTCTCTTCTTCCAATCACTATTTGCAGTGTCACTTTACAGTTATTAGTTCAAGAATTGTCTGTTAGCTTAACACATTGCTGACACATACATTATTATAGTTTCCCTCCTTCACCAGTGACCTCTCACCAAAGTGGTACAAATGAGTACTGTAACATCACGTCTGTTGTAAGAAATACCTTACTGTGACTTTTTCCACAGACTGTCTCAGTCCTCTGAACACATACTGAACCAGCAGAATCTAAGCTGTAAGGAAAATGTGGTGGGTCTCAGCCTAGGCACTGTATTATTTTTAGCTCCTGGCTGATTAATTTAATGCATGTGAAGAGAAGAGATAAGCATTTAATTGTTACTAGAAGTGGGGAAGCTTATCAGGGCTGAATTAGTAGAATCTGTGGCCTAATTTCATCATTGTTTTAATGTTCTAAAAACTCAGGGTCTGTGCTCCTGCCAAGATTAGGCAGGCTCCACTTCAGCTTGCCTTTAGCAAGGAATTGGACCTTCTTCCTCTTACATTTATCACAGAATCATTAAGGTTGGAAAAAACAACTAAGATCATCTAGTCCAACAATTCATCTGCTACCAATATTGCCCATTAAATGAGACCCTGAGCACTACATCTACCCTTTCCTTAAACACCTTCAGAGTCAGTAACCCTTCCACTTCCCTGAGCAACTTGTTCCAATGCCTCACCATTCTTTATAGATGCCATTCCCTCTCGTTCTATCCAAGTTACCTGGGAGAAGAGGCCAACACCCACCTCGCCACAACCTCCTTTCAGGTAATTGCAGAAATTGTTTACAGAATCACAGAATTGCAGGGGTTGGAAGGGACCTCAAGAGATCATCAAGTCCAACCCCATTGAGCCTGAAACTTCTCCAAACTAAACAATCCCAATTCCCTCAGCCACTCCTCGTAAGACTTGTGCTCCAGACCATTCATGGCTTTGTTGCCCTTCCCTGGACACGCTCCAGGGCCTCAATATCTTTCTTGTAGTGAGGGCCCCAGAACTGAACACTATTCGAGGTGTGGCCTCACCAGAGCTGAGTACAGAGAGACAATCACCTTCCTGCTCCTGCTGGCAACACTACTTCTGGTACAACGCCACTGGCCTCCTTGGACCTGAGCATCTTGCTGTCTCATGTTCAGCTAAGCATCGATCAACACTCCCAGACTTCCTCCACACCATTTTCTAGCCGTACTGCCCCAAACCTGTAGTCTTGCATGGGGTTGTTGTCACCAAAGTAGAGGACCCAACTCTTGGTCTTGTTAAGTTTCATCCCACTGGCCTCAGCCCATCAATCTAACCTGTCCAGATCTCTTTGCAGGACCTTCCTACCCTCAGGCAGGCCAACACTTCCTCCCAGCTTGGTGTCATCTGCAAACTTCCTGAGAGTGTACCCAATTGCCTCATCCAAATCACCAATAAAGATATTAAACAGGATGCGCCCCAATGCTGACTCCTGGTGAATACCAACTGGATTTAACTTCATTCTCCACCAAACTCTGGGTCCAGCCCTCCAGTTACTTCTTTACCCAGCAAAGAGAATACCTGTCCAGGCCACATGCTGCCAGCTTCTCCAGGAGCAAGGACTACGTGGAAACTTGATGGTTCTTCTAAATGAAGGTACCCAGCCCAACAGCTTGTAATTATTTCTGCACTACTCTTAAACAGACTCTTGAGGGTAGAACCAATGCCTTTTTCCTCAGAAAATAAATGTATTACCACTGCCTCCTCTTCCTAGTTCCACTATAGGAGACCTGCCTCTACATGAGGCCAAAGGGAGAAACATTTTTTATCTTGCAAAAAAAAAAAAAAAAAAGTTTTAGAGAACATAAAAGGGGAAAGGGTATAGGCAAGGGAGAACAATTTTGTCTTTATTTCCTTTCCTTACCCTTCTTCCACAGAAGAAAGCCTGTCTATAAAAAAATTTTTTGCAAGGGTTTTATTTAGTGGGAGACCAAACACCTCAAATTCTTTCTGACACAAGCGGAGTCCTGGAAGCTTATCTCCTTTCCGAGGAGGATCTCCTTTCCTCTCCGAGGATGAGCCCCTCGGTACAAGAGAGTCTGAGTTATTATCTACCAGGAAAAGTAATAAGTGAAACAGAATCTCTCCCCACCTCCCATCACTTAAGACAAATCATTTATCTTCCTAGAAAGCATGAAGCATACCAAATTCCACAGACTGCTTCTCAAACAGGAGACTTAGCACTCCCAGGCAGGACTTCCTCCAAATGAGATTGCTTCCCCTTTGCAATTTACATTACCAGAGACTCCGTTATTAGCCTGATATTTTATCTCTGACACTGTGAGAAATATCGCTGCCATAAACCCTGCTGCCCTTAGTAAAAGTGGAACTACTTGGAAAAAGCTAATAAAGTGAGGAACAATGACGACAATTGCCAATGAATACTTAGGCACCAAATGAGCCAGCTGCCAACACATGCACGCATGTGCACACACACATACAAGCATTTCTTCTTCATGTGATAACTATACCAGCAGAAGGGGTGCTATAAGGACAGTGCTATTTTCACTTTTTGCTGTACAAAGCAGTAGTGCACTGTCAGAGAGATGGATGAGGTGCTTTCACAGATCTTTTATGATTCACAGTTCTCTTTACAAACATAGTTTTGTATCTAGCTTACTTTATTAAATAGTTCTGATTTCTCCTGGACTCTTACCAAAAAGAACATGCAGAGAAGATGGTGTATAAGACGATTTTATCAGTGCAATAAAGTTTTGTTCTCTCATTCATACCACTACTACTTTGAAGAAAAGTTTGGTATAACAAAATAAAACAGCTGAACAGTGGTAAAAGGAAATATAAAATTGAAACACTTAAGACTACCCCAACCAACACAGGAACTAATCAAGAAAATGCTTGTGCCAACAGTTCTGGGATTGTCTGAAGAACAGGAAGAATGTCTGAGCTCTGAGCAGAAGAAACAGATGTTGCAGAACTCACTTTTTCAGCTGTGATGTCACGGAGAGTTTGAAATCTTGACATCTTGAACTCAAAGGGTATCTATTTGAGCTTCTTGAGAAAAATCTGTCACTCTCCTTTCACCAACTTTTGCTGCCAGTCCCTTGTATCAAAACTTTGAGGAATTATCAAAACAAAAGATCTAGTTGTCAATTCTAGAACTTACTCATGCAAAATCTGAAAAGCTGCACAAATCTGAAAGATAAGATCCAAGGAAAGACACTTTCGTACCAAGAGTGGCTGTATCTACTCTTCCACTTCTTTGGGGTCTGCCGTACAGGGCTCAAACAGGACTACTTTGGGACATATGACCATATATCTTTGCATTCCAGTTATCTTTCCTGTTGCTAAGCCTATAACTCTGTGACAGAGCTCCATTTGCTGCTAGAAAGTATTACAACTGCAGACCTGCTCCCATTTTTTGACCCTAAGGTAGAGTAAGACAATAAACTTCTGTAACTACTTCTATTCTTTTGTAACACCCTCAATATCCAAAGAGCTGTGTGGCAGCATTCAAACCCAAGAGAAGCCTTTTTCCTCCAGACAGTTCTCTATTCTTTAGACAGTAATTCAGCAGCAATTTGTCACTACTCCTAACTCTCCTCTTTTCTGCCTTCTCCCTGCAAAATCCCAGGGACAATCAATCTCATTAAGCATATTATTGCACTAACATCTCCACTATATTTGTCCTCAACATACTTACATCACTCTAAGGCTTTACAACCCATCTTTTGTCTGCACCTTGAAAGACTGCCTGTGTGAAGTTCAGCTTCGGAGTCCTACAGCTACATCCACCACTGCAGTGCCAGTTCATATATTTACCTAATTCATCTACAGATTCTCACTCTTAACATACACCTACTCATTTTTGCAGATTTCAGACAGAATATTTGATGTGGCTTCCTCAAGCTGGAATATGCCTCTATTTCCTAGGCAAAGCCTCGCCTTCTCCAAGAGACCTAAAAAAAAAAGGAAAAGGGGACAACTGCGCAGTGTCTGAGTCTTTCTAAAGTTACTAGAGGAAAAGAAGGAAGCAAGGTCTTATAAGGAAGACACCTATCTTGTTCACACCAAGAGTAAAATTCACCACTTCATTTTGACAGAGGTCACCGAAGAACTGTCAATGGAAAAACACAATCATTGCCAGTCAGTGTAACTATAGTCATAGTGATGGCCTGCATAATGAAAGGCAAAAATCTCATTTCCTGTTCCCTGATCCAGCCAGACCCTCCTGTACATCCACTGCCATAAAAAAGGATCAAACATTATTACAGCGATGAGAATGGCTCACAACTATAAACCTAAGCACTGAGGAGCCCATCGGTACTCGTGGCCTTCCACACTGTGACCTTCCTGCTCCCTTCTCCATTCATCTATCAAGAAGATTCTTTTTTGGCATAAATTAGCGTAAATCCCCTGAACTCCAAGAAAGTTGTCTCAGTGTAATCCCCTACAGAGCATGGCCTCTGTGATTATGCACTAGGTCCGAGTCAGCCCCTGTCCCAAGACCTGAGATTTATACATTGCCCAAGCCCCTCTTGGCTTGGCATTATCTGCTCTGCCAGTGGTCTGAGTCATTCCCTCTAAGATACAGCAGCCCTGAGGTGGCAATGACAGGATATGATGAAGAGGAGCAGAAGAAGGGGATAGATGCTCCCTTTATTTTGTCACTGCATTTACCCAAGCACTGCGAGAGAAATGTTACCAGGAAACTGTTAAAGGGCAACTTTTTCTGGAGTCACCAATACATCTACATGTGACATTTATTCTGCTAGGAATGATTTATCCCTTCAGAAAGAAAGGGTTGAGTCACAGCCCAAAAATAACAAATAAATCACCTTCTGGAGGAAGATAATGGCTCTACCTATCATAGGGCTTTTTTCAATGTTTTAGATCAAATTATACTCCATTCTTGATGAAAAGTTAAATCTTGTGTTTAGAATATACATTCCATTAATGCCCCAGAATAAGTAAGAGTGTCTGGTTTTTTATACCCTGTGCTACTAATTCTTAAGGGATCCTTCTTCACCCTCCTCCCCTTCAAAGACGAGACACTAATCATTCTCTAACTCACAAAGCAATCGTGGGAATGCAAATCAATATTGACAAAGAAGCGTGACTCACAAGTCGGAAGTGCCAGTAGCAGAGTAAGGAGTACCAGCCTCACTCTTTTATACTATTCCAACCCAAACATGATGGGAAGGCCAGGATTAGGAGAAAGGACTCATATTCTGAGAAACCTCTCCTATCACAAAACCCTTCCTGGCACAAGAGAATCTGATTGAAGAACAAACAAAAAAAAAAAAAAAAAAGAAAAGAAAAAAATGACAATACAGACAAAAACAACAGCATTAATAAATAATATTTGCCAGTAGGATGCTCTTTATCCCCTTTCCCTGTGACTTACCAGGTTACAGCAACTTACATTCTGCTTGCTGTTCACTATAAGATTACTTTCCAGCTATGTATTGTCATTATTTAGCCTAATCCACTTTGAAGAGATTTCAGGTTCAGTTTCTTCGCACTTTTAACTTTGATCACTTTAGAGTGGAATCCTCCAGACATACATAACATTAATGCAAGTACAAGGAAAAGACACAGGAGCAACACAGGGTCAGAATTAAGCACGTACTGGCAAAGTCCTACAATGTGACCTAGAAAGAATTACTGGAGGAGAGACGAAAGAGGTTTGTACCTATTTACATTATTTGTGCTTCTAATTAGGAGTAATTTCCCTTTATTCTAAAACACTAACATTTCCTATGAGATTTATTTTAATAAAAGAAAAATAAGCCTCCAGCTGAAGCCGCTTCAGCCTAGAAAACGGTAACACAAAGTTCATGTCAGATGAGGTTAAGTGCAAAAGGGAAGTCCAACAGCTGTACCTCCACAGGGGAGTTCAGGTGAACAGAAAGTTTCTGGTATGATTCAGCATTGCGAAGAGCAGAACTCACACAAGACCAGCAGAGCTTGTGGTCAAATATTCTCACCAGCTGGGATGGCGTGCAGCTAATCACATGGCAGCAAGCACACACTGTACTCAGTACAAAATTCTCCTTTAAGTAATTGTGGGACACTGACGTGATCAGAGCTTAAAGGTGGATTAGGCAATGCTCATGCATCAGTGACTAGGACTACAAACGCTTTGCAGTCAGAACCAAGTTGATTTAGAACATAAATTTTATTTTATAAGGCCTATAATTTTTTTTTATTTTTAAGATGGTGAAAATTAAAAGCAAGGACGATTTACCTGCCACGACTTTGGTGGCGGGCTTTTCCTCCACCCCATTTCAACATACAATTTAACAATCTTCTGGGTTGCAACAGATCCTGCTCTAACAGGGTATCAGGAAAAAAAAAAAAACGTATCATTCCATTACCTATGCAACCTTTGTTTACTCCTGCCATTGTCCTGCCACAGCCATGCTGTGCTGCAGAGCTCCCGCCCATTGAAGTCTCTGGCAGCTCCAATGCCCTTTCCAGAAGGTTCTCTGTCTCCTGCCTCAGGCCCCACTGAAATACATTTTCCCTCATTCCAAAAGGTGCTGTCTGAGCTCTCCATGAAGGAGAGAATGGTGGGGCACAGAGATCAGTAAGACAAACCCTATCTGTCAAACAATCATTAAAAAATTTTGCTCAAGGAAGAGCTACTGGATTTGGCCCTGCAGTAACTACACTAGCCTATGAAAAGCCATTATTTCTTAATAATTGTCTGAAGCACTGCTGAAAGGTCAAGAGAACACATCCTACATTCAGCATAAACACATGTCCAGCAGTCAGTCTGATAAAACATTCCTCACCTATCCATGAGACTGTCCCGTCTGCAAACAAGACATTTTACTGCAGGCAAGCAGTGCCTTAAGAAAGGATAGGAAAGAACTGACAGAAGAAAGTCACTACTTCTCAACAAATGATATCACATTGTCACTTGAAACTGAAGCATAGATAGATCCCTTAGATAACATGAAACCTGTGTTTGGTAAGAAAGAGAAGCACAAATGGGAAACACAACCAAATCCAGAAGACGACAAAACAGAAAATGCAAAAATGTTGCCTATCAACAAGCAGAGCCATCGTGCCCCTCTCCTCAGTATTTGCTTTTGATCGTAAACATTCTCCAGTTACAGACTTTTGAAAGACTATAACATAAGTTGAAGACCTTTAGATCAGAAAAGGATGATGATTCTTTACTATTGTTCTTCAATGTTAAAAAACTCTTCTTCCCTTCTTAAGACTGAGCTCTTCTTTTGGGACATGCCTCTGTTTTGCACTGGACAATCAGCTCCTTGAAGGACAATAAGGAAAGTCCTTGGTCTTTCCTGATGAAAGTTCCAACACTGCTGACTGGTTCCAAGAGCACACACACAAAGTTGATAGGTATCCCTGCAGAAGAAATGTGCATTCTCATTGCTAATGTCAGGTGATATGACCCAGCATGTTTATTTTGATAAAAGATTTAACACAGTCAATAAGGTAGTATATTTATTTTCATCCCCTTCTAAACTAGAAGGCTATAATGATTAGTACTTCATAATATAGGTGGCACCTCTTCTTCAAAACTGTTTAGGAAGCTTGTCCATGATATTTGCAGCCTGAGCAGATGCTGGCACTACTGGAGGTTTCAGAAGAAGCCCACTGTTCATAATGCTCTTTCTCCATTATTGTTCACATCTGAGGACTTCTTCACACGGATCCACAAAACTTTTCTCTCTCTGCCTTCTATCTCAAGCCCTTGGCTGCTTCACAAATCCAATGTCCAGACTGCTTGCTCCATTGCACAGAAATGCCATCATGCTGAGAGTCATTTGGCAACACCTGCCAGTGATGACTGTGTTTTATAACAGTCCATTAGCACGAGGTTCTTAATGAAAATGAAAGCTAGTAATGAAGCCAAAAGGCAGCAGCAGCCTCTAGTCTGGGGAGGGTAATTAAGCTAGAAGGGATGGGGAGAATGAAGAACAAAATTAACACATGGATAAAGAAAAAAGGGAACTGGTAGTGCATTAGCACTAATGTAGTTAGGGCAAATCATCCAGTTTCCTTTATGAAAACACTCTGCACACAGTAGGCTATTTTTATATCACTAACTGATACAACATCAGTTTATTGCTCCCTCAGAGATACAAATATCAACAAGTACACACGCAGGATTTCAATGTAGCACTGACAAAGACTCAGGGAAATGAAGGTACCTGTCATACAGTACATTTAAGCTTTGAAAATGACAAGATTTAAGTAATTCATCTTTAAGTCGCCATTTCATTCATGAGGTGGTGAAGAGAAACTCTTGATCTTGAGTTAACTTCAGTTGTTTGGTGTTTTGGTTTTTTTTTTTCCAACTATCAAAAAGTTAGCAACTCCCATCTTTGCATGTGAAAAAGTGCTCCATAAGCTGATGTCATTGTTTTCCACTGTTAAGATTATTCTTCATACTTGACCTAAAACACTTTTTTATAATTGAGTGGCACCCCTTATAGTTAATTCCTGCAAGACAATTTCCCGTCTTTGCATTTATGCTCTGTATGTACTTGGAGATGGCTTTCATTCATATTTTGCCACAATCTCAGTGTTAGGTTTAGCTGTACGTACTCGGTCTTTCACTGTTCCCTCATAATCAAGCCCTGTACAATTTTAATCATCAAATCCTTTCAAAATTCTTACAAACTGTTTGACATATCTCCACCCTACTGTATTTAAGGCCCTTAACAGTTTAGTTTAGGCACAGCTTATCAGATCTCTTACAGATGAATTATCCACCTACTACTTTATGAAGGATGTCACTGCACTTGTGCGACATTTATGCTGTTTTCTATCCACAGTGATGATAGCAATTCTTCCCATTCTAGTCAAATCTACACATTTCATTAATATGTCATTTCTTCCTTTTTTTGTGATCACTGAGAAGTGTGCTAGACAGAAATGACAGTAACTTCCAATTTGTCTAGCCTTCCCAGTTCATGAAAATACTGCTGCATTTTGTATTGCTAATTTATTTTAGAAAACTATTCGTGTGAAAGCCAAATTTTAATTGTTTTTTTCATCAACATTATGTAGAGCTTTTTGTCAAATAACTCATCGAAGTCTAAATATATCACAGCCACTGTCCTCCTTTCATCCATTAATTTTGTAACTCAGTCCAAAAGTAATCAAATGCCAGCTATGAGTTGTGTTTATTAAATGCCACTGATTATTGCTTGTGGTTCTGTCACTCTGTATAGTTACAGATTCATTTTTCTTACTAATATTTCCATTATTTTATTAGAGGCTGATAAGGCTTTTAAGAAATGGTTTGAAAATTAATTCATGGAAATGTTTGGGGGAGGAATTACAATTTAGCTATGCTCAGAATCTGTTAGAAAGCTGTCACAGCATCTTATTTTCCTAAGTATAGCACTCAGAACCAGAAGAAACAAGAGCAGATGAGAACCAGAGATTATGTTATGATGGTTATACTGTTGATAAAATAGTTGAGGCATACACACGAGAAACTATAACTATCAGAAAAACCCAGAAAGGTTTGGCTGTCTCCCAGAACAACAGACTGAAGGGCCTAAGGGATTGACTAATTTTTATGTATTTCATTCCTGTATGTCTATTTTTGCTATTATTTTGCGAGAGCTTTTTTACCCAAGTGCCTAGCATATTTTCCTGCTTTTCTTCACAGATGCCTTTATCTCTTATAGTAATTTCTGACATCATAACTACTAATGGCATGAACTACTCAGAGCAGGGCCTGTTCCTTTCCAGATCTTCATATACAGCACAAAGAGATCTTGTGGACACAGGAAATTACAACAGGAGATGTCTTAAAACTCATGCTTTGAAATTATGCCAGCAATGTGGAAAAAAAGAGTAGGTAAGAGGGGAATATGAGCCCCAAAACCCCCTGATAGAGGAAAAGGAAAGAGCAGCCTGCCACATTAACAACTGACAAACAGGGGTACCCTGAATGGATTAAAAGGGACTCTGAATTCCTCTGCACTATCCACTGTGCCAACTGTACCCAGCCCATTTTGCTTTATTGCTGGTCAAAATTCAAATTAATATTTCTAAAACTTTCTGTCAGCAGCAGTAATAACACCAGCAGAGAGCTCTACCGTCTGTGAAGACAGCCTTCTGACTGCTTCAACTCGGACATTGTACCTGGAAAGCCTGGAGACCTATAACCTAATACCTTTGAGTAGATTGAATAACTGGATCTATTTACAGCTGTTTATGTGCCATCCCAGAAGCCAGCAGGTAAACACCTGAACCCAGACAATCACTGACCTGTAACTAGAGCCCTGCCTTGTAATAAATATGCTGCTCAGTAAAAGGACAGATAATCTTGTAACAAGAGACTCTTGAATCAGTCCTGTTCTTCCAGTGTTTCCTCCCTTCCTCTAAAGCAGTCTGTTAAAGTGAAACCTCCATGTACAATGAAAGTTTATCTCCCTGTTCCTTGGCAAACCAGTGTCTCATCCACAGTAGGGATATTTTTATTAATCTTACTGACCCATGAAAGACTAAAAAAATGCAACACAAGGAAATTCCACATCATCTAAGAATAATATGGCTCTGATGTGACTTGCTGTACCTACCCAGCACATTCAGCTGAGAGTGAATTCAACTGTACTTTTGCACCAAGAAAAATATGAGCCCTTGAACTCTGCACCTGTCTCTGGTAGCACACTATCTCTGCAGAAAATCAGGTAAACTCTATCCTTCACCATCTTCTCCTGTTAAGTGGGAAAGAACCATAGAATGGCCTAAGTTGAAAAGGACCACAATGATCACCTAGTTTCAACCCCCCCAATACATCCAGGGTTGCCAACCACCAGACCAGGCTGCCCAGAGCCACATCCAGCTTGGCCTTGAATGCCTCCAGGGATGGGGCATCCACAACCTCCTTGGGCAACCTGTTCCAGTGCCTCACCGCCCTCTGTGTGAAAAACTTCCTCCTAAAAATCTAACCTATACCTCCCATGTCTCAGTTTAAGACCATTCCCCTTGTCATATCACTGTCCACCCTCATAACAGCTGCTCCCCCTCCTGTTTACGTGCTCCCTTCAAGTACTAGAAGGCCGCAATGAGTTCTCACTGGAGCCTTCTCTTCTCCAAGCTAAACAATCCCAGTTCCCTCAACCTTTCCTCATAGGAGAGGTGCTCCAGCCTTCTGATCATCTTAGTGCCCCTCCTCTGGACCCGCTCCAAGAGCTCCATGTCACAGCCACGTAAGGCTGCGAGTGGTTACACAACATCTCCTCTTCACAGCTTTAAAAATTTGTCTTCTAGATTTGCTGTCCCACCAAGTTCTCATTGCTGAAGGTCCAGACTGAAGTGCCCCAACCTAACTGCGAGTCTGAGCAGTGGAATGGCAACAATGCCCCACATCAGGGTATAAAAGAGACTCAGTGCTGCATTATTGGCAACAGTAAGTCAAAGCATGTCTAAAATGCAAGGTGATCCACTCAAGCAGGGTAACATAAGCAGACACTCTAAAATCTTTGGCATAGATACTTGAGATAGAAAGACACTGACGGTTATTCTGATAAAAATTCATTGGAAGAAAACAGGTTTTTCAATCACAGCTATCCATCAACACAAACAAGGAAAAACAACCTGACACACTAAGAATAAAATCAGTACCAAAAATAAAACAGAAATAATGGTCAACAGATGGAAAGAGAACAAAGGCTGAGGCAATTCTTTTGGAGCAGTAGTATCAGGACCTTGAAGTCCTCCTGGAAAACTTTTTTTTTTTAAATAACTTTCACAAGTTCATATTCTACACAGCAAAAGCTCTGGAACATTCTGCTCCCATCCCCGAGCTGTGCAATCAGCTGAACACACTCCAAATGAAGCCAACAAATCTTCATTATAAGAGGAAAAGAATCATAGCTAACTAATCAATTTTCGCAAAGGGGTAAAGAACAAATAGCAGAACACCTCCATAAAGCATTTTGAATTGTTCGTGCAGTAACTCCATCCAAATTTTTTGTGTGGTCTCAACAGGGCATTATCCCATAGAAAAGGGTCAGGGGGTTTTGGCTGACAGTAAGTCAAATCTGAGCTGGCAATGTGCCCTGGCAGCCAAAAAAGCCAACAATACTCTGGGGAGCATCAGGCCCAGCTCTGCCAGCTGCGTGAGGGAAGGGATTGTCCTGCTCGGCTCTACACTGTTACAGCCTCACCTTGATCAGTGTGCAGGTTTGGGTACAAAAGGTACTGAATCCTCAGCCCCCTCGATTCTCCTCCTCCTTCCATACAAGGGTCTCTCTCAGGCCACAGATTCCCCACTCCCACCAAAGCTAGGTTTTGACCACATGCAGTCATCATCACAGTGACAAAAACTGACCTGCCTTTTTCTCTGGTCCCTCTTTGTTTAAAAGAGGCTGAACATGGGCCCCACCATATAAGAGGAACAAAAAACATTTGAGAGAATCCAAAGGAGGATTAGAAGATGGTGAAGGGACTATCTAGAGGGCAAGATATATGATAAACAGCTGAGGTCCCATGGTTTGTTTAGCCCAGAGAAAAGGGCTGACCTACAGCTCCTCACAGGGAGAGAAGGGACAGCGCTGATCTCTGCTTTCTGGTAACAGCAACAGGACAAAAGGAAACAGCATGGAGCTGCATCAGGGGAGGGTGAGGCTGGGGATTAGGAAAAGATTCTTCATCAAAGGGTGGTGGGCATGAAACAGGCTCCACAGGGCAGAAGGCACAGACTTGAGCTCTGTATTTTGAGAAGCATTTGGATAATACTCTCAGAAATATGGTCTGAATTTTGCGTGACCCTGTGTGGAGCCAGGAATTGAACTAAATGATCCTCGTAGGTCCCTTCAGTGGGGATGTCCACAAGGTGCTGTACAAGCTCAGGCCAGTCTGCAGATAAAACGCAACATGTCCAGCCTTCAAACCATCCCTCTGGAACCTGGGATGTGTGACCTGCCCATCCTACGAGGCAGTTCCTCTCTAAATGGGGCCAAGCTCCTTTTCTAAGAAACCTACCTATTTACACCGACACAATACTGGTCCCATTCACTCACAAAGGGAGAGGTAAAGAGGAACAGCCCTTCACCAGCAACAATTGACACCACTGCACTGTCGAATGTGTGCAGTATGGGGCGTAAGAAGAATACTCTATTCTCTTCTTTTGTACTTATTACCCAATAACTCTGCACAGTTATGTAGTAATTAATTTGGTTTCATGCAGTATGAGACAGAAAAGCATCATCTCCCTTTCACATGTAGACAAGCTAAGCTTCACTGTGAGCAATCTGAAGAGCCTGAAACTCTAAATCTTGTACCTTAACATTACCTCTCCTTTCTCCTTCCAAGCTGAGATGCTACTTTCTCATATTCAGAAGTATTACTTTCCTCCCTAGAGAGACCTGAAGGCTGAGCTGGCTTCTTTCTTCTTTTTGCTCATAGAAAAAGAAAACGTCATATCCACAAACACACTCCAAAGGCGCTCATATTTAATCCCAGTGTAATTCTCACTGCTCTTTCTTAATCCTTCCACCTGTGAGATAATTGCCAGTATTCTGGGAAGAACTCAATGCTAATCATAGACTTGCATACAAAGAGACAAAGAACCAGATAAAACAGACTAAAGAAAACCACAGGGCCTGAATTAGCTATGCATATACACATTTATTTGAGACTCCCTGCTGAACTAGCCTCTTCTACATCAGATAAAAAGCCCATTAATGGAACTGGAGGAGAAGGCCAAGAAAAGCTAAATCTGTAAATCAAGGATTTAGTCTTCTCTTACATACATTATGGAATGAGATACTAAAAAAATAAAACATAAATAGGCTACAAATATTAATACCTATCTACTTAAAATTCTGCAAAAATTTTTTCCATCTCACTGAGTCCAGAACACCAGTGTTCACTGCAGGTTCCTCTCCCACTGCTTTGCCTGGGACATTTGTCCCAATCCTCCTGACTATTCTGTTTGTCCGTCTTCCCGCTGCAGTTGCCTTACCTCCCTTCTTCATCCTCATAGCTCCTTAGCTTCTAAGTACCTTCTTTTTTAATGCTTGTCCTTAACATTCTAGGCACTTTTGCATTATTCTTTTTTAATTATTCTGTAGATTCTTGTCAAGGGGAATATGCGTTGTTCCCTCTGTAAAACATGATTGTTATTTATATAGTTATGTACACATTTAACAATAGATACTGTTTTAATCTCCTTAGAGAACTGCTTTAGCAAGTGGAATCTAATTGGGATAGTCTTCGGTAGAACAAGCAAGTTATTCAGTGGTTTATAAGATACACTGCTCAGATGGTTAAAGAAACAGTAACGGACAAGAGAACTGTGGCATTTATTGCCTGTTCTCCTCCAACTCGCCCTCTCTACATGCTTCTGCTTATTCAACTGTACAACAAGGAAAACAAGTGATTAACCTTCTTACTGGATGGACGTGAAGCTGAATGATAGTGCTTTGTATTCATTGTGTTTTGCTTTCAGGACACTTTATATGCACCAATGCACCAGCCTCCTTGTGCAGCAGCAAAGGGCTTTTGTCCCCACTTGACCAGCACGGAGGCAGAGGTGCAAAGGCCCGAACAATTGACAGGGGAAGCCAGTCAAAGCATAGCACCCACCTGTCCCTTCAAAGGCCACTCCATTAAGCACAGAGCTACTTAGGAACATACTCAAAGCATTTACAAGACACTTCTCAGGACAGTAGATTGGTGGGATGTCAAAACTTGACAGATGCGGTACTGATGACAAAGTATTTTTCTGGAGAATAGCAGACAGAATGGTCTAGAAACAGTATTAAGCAAAAGCAATCACTCAAAAGAGTGGCAGTGATAATTCAGCATCTCTGAAAAAAAGAACAGCTGAGAAATGACCAACAGGAAATCCCAACAAATAGAGCTATAATGAGCTCAGGGCCGGAAAGAAGGGAATCAGCGTCTATCCACTGAGCACATCAATAGGAAAACTTGTAAAGAGGTTTCAAGCTCTCAAATCAGTCAGATGGGAGAAGAGTCAGAGAAAGTGAGTCCTGAAATAAATTTCTTTTCAGTTATTTTGGGTAAAGGAGACAAAAAGGAGGGAGGTTGGTACATTGGAAAGCCGACAAAAATCATTATTCTCTATAAATTGCTTTGACATTGTATAGGCAGTGACCTTCACAGCGCTACCAGTTTAATGGCATTTACTTCGGCAGTAGCTGATCTCACTATTAAACAAGGATGCATAGCACACGATTACACAACTAAATCACTCTTGTAAATATTTAATATGATTGCTCTTCTTTTTTCCCTTTTAACAAATCACTATCAAAAGCAGAGCACACAGTAGAAAACATTTATTCTATACTGGAAAAAGTGTAGTGCTCATGCATTTTATCTATTTCTCCAAATGACTTTGACACTTGAAAGCCCTGTGATAAAAACAGTTTGTAGGAAGACAATTTTGCAACCATTTAAGAACTGATTTCATGCACTGATCAACATTTACCAAACTTGCCTGATAGAACAGCACAAAATTTAACCGAGTAGATTGATAGTAAACACCTGGAAAAAAAGCAAGTAAGAAAGCACAAAGGACTAAATAAAGGTAATTTAGGAGACAAAAAAAAGAAAACTAGCTATTATCCACTATTGAAAAAATTAAGATACAATATTTGGAAAATAAAAGAATTGACACTAAGAGAAAGAAATCATACTTTTGGCTGACAATACAGTAAGTGCATCCACCTCATAATATATTTACTCTATTATGGACATACAGTGCAGCACAGCAGGAAATGAAGTGTCCACAGATTTCTCTTAAAATACATCTGTATTAAAGATGGAGGCAATAGGTAGAACAAATAAAGTAAAAGAACGTAGTAAAGCAAAATCACTAATGATGCTTCCTGTATCATATCTAGTAATATAAAATTGACTGAGAAATTGAAACAGTAAGTTTGGAATTGAGGACATTAGACAAGTAATTTTTAAAGAGAGCCCTATGGTATGTACATTCTAATTTCTCCAACTTCAGGAAAATAATTTTTTCACAGTCTGGCATAAATGGTCTTCCACATTGAACAGAGCATCTTTTTTTTTTAAACTGCTGATGATAAATGCCAGCAAGTGTTCTTTACAGAAATATTCCAGGAAACAGATGAGTCTCTTCAGTAATTTCACAATGGAGAAAAGATAAATCAATGCATATTTAGGAACTGAATGAAAATAGTTGGTGACCTCAGGGACAAAAAACAGATTGAGAGCAGCTTGCCTACAGACTTTGAGATTCTTTTTGAAGAAAGACTATATCATGAATGAATATGTGTAATTGAAAGTGGTCAGACAGATGTGCTGTTGGGATGGCGCAGTCAGTCCTGCAAGGCACTAGTGCTTGAGACATGTGCCCTTTGTCAAAGCTGGGAAATGCAAATGCACAGCAATGCAAGATGCTGCCCTGGGTTTTGTAAAAGCTTGCAACATCTTTAATGCAGAGCTGAGCAAGACCCTGTAATCCCTATGCTGTGATGCAGCAGCCTGCTCTCCCCACACAGGACAAGCCAACAGCTATGAAAGATCCTTTTATCAACATTCACAGAGCTGGAAAATAACTGTTCACAGTTTGATTCCTGACGTTACTGGGTGAACCAGGAATTGCTCAGAGAACTGGCAGCTGAATACACACGTAAAAGACAAAGGTTCTTCAGTGATATTTATTCTAGCCAAGTTTTAATATTTCAAGGCTTATAGCAACTAACTCTTTACATAATCAGCTGTAATTGTCTGATCCCAGCTGGTGATCAGCACATTCTTCATCAACCTGGTCATTATTAATACACCAGTAATTAGGGGGAATAAAGGTGTGTGATTTATAACACTAGCTTAATACAATTCTGCTTTACCTAACAAGTCCACAGATCCTTTTAAAATACAATTATTTTAACATTGAAATTACACATTTTTGTTACCACACTAACAATCACAGAGCTGTCTGATTTGAGAATTAATACTGAGATGTTTTTTTGTCTTCAGTAAAAAGAATTTGTTCAATTAAAAGGATCCTTGTCTTGCTTTAGAAACAATCTGACCCATAAGCAGCTCCCCAATCAAACTATGATTTGAGAGAAAAGCTCTATTAAAATGCATGCAATTGACAGAATCAAATCGTAAACACTTACCTACATATATTCTTCTTGCTCTACTGTAGGAGAGAAAGTGATATCTCAGGCACCACGGTGTGGTACTGCTTGGCAAATGCTGCTGACTTTTTATAATGGTGACAACTATGTACACAAATTCTCAAAGTAGCAGTTCTGCTTGAAACCTTTCCCCATACAGCAGTGCTGGTAAAGGGCCATTTCTATCAAAGGCTTTGCAGTCTTTGACTTTAACAAGAGCAGAAATATGGTCGTCATCATTTAGTGAGAATGATCCATAACTCCCTCAGGTTATTGTCAGAACAGCCTCAGAACCAGATTCTTCCTGAACTATTGCTTTTACATCAGAGCAATTCCCCTCCTTCAATATCAGTTATACCACAATAAAAGCTTGCAATGCAATGAAGAATGCAGCTCCTAAATACCATCACATCAAACTCCTCGGTATATAAAGCATATAAGATGAGACCAACATTTTATAGAAAATACTACTAAAACATGAACTGGGGACTTTGTCCTTGCTTGTACACAGTACATTCCTGGGCACAACACACCTATCACTTCCACATGTTTCACTGAACACTTAGGGAATGCAGCACCTTCAGCAAATCAACTGAATCAGGATAAGCTGTGTGTAGTATAAGGTTTCAAACAAAACTGCCTCTAAAACAAATGAATACACTACAACCTGTGAGTGCTGGATTCACACAAATTCTTTGGTTTATGTGGCAGTATTTTTAATCTTCCCTTCTTTATTAATCTATCAATATCAAGGCTTTCAAGACAAAAGTGGAAATGAAAGCCAGCAGTGGAAGGAGCTCTAGATCCATGGAAGAGGTGAGCATGTCCAAACAAAGGCAAGGTGCTGGGTGTCACAAATCCATCAGCACGTGGAAAGGGTGCAGAGTCAAAAAAAACAATTTTTTTTATTGTTGTTAGACATGGTGAAAATCACACACCATTAGACATGACTTAACTGAGACAGAAGATACTGCATGAGATAATCAGTTTGAGAAAGCATGACATTCTTCACAGAAATAGTTTTACTGCCATTTTATGGTATGTTATCCACTAATCTCTAGTCAAAATATTTACTAGCTGCTAAAGCACTGCACATAACACTGTTGTTTCTAAATGATTACTCCTGAGGCATAAGATCCAGCTTACAGAGAACATGTTTTCAAAACCGTTCAATACCATAAGGTTGTCACCATAGGCCACAAAAAGGTTGCCACAAAAGGCCACAAGCATTAAAAAGGAAAACCCCACTCTTCCACTGGATTTTCTATTTTTACAGCACCGTCTGATGTGTGTGACAGGGGTCTATTTCCTACTTTGTTGCATTACCATAAAGGCAAGGAAATAAGCTATTACCTACCATCACTCCTCCCAAACATTATCACAGAGAATTATGCATTCACAAAATAGCATTAAGTATGAGAATTAGAGTCCATTTAAACTGCAGCTGTTCCTTCATTCCTAAATAGGTTCCTTAGATCAAAACTGCTCCCTGACTGGTCTCATTATAAAATACCCCTTTCAACTGGAAGAAGTATATACATGTATATTTATTATTATTTTAAAAGCATGTTTTACAGATAGCACAGGGAAGGAGTGTTATTGCTACCAAGTAAGTAACATTAAAATAAAGATTTTTTTCTAAAAATAGAATACAGTTTTTATCTTTCAGAATTTTGAATTTAAATTTTGACTTAATTATTTCTGGCAAAAGAAACAATTTTTATTTTTTTATTTCTACTCCACTTCATTTTCAGAATCTCAGACCTCACTTATTTCAGGAAAATATTTTCATTTTGAATTGTAGTGATAATACTAACCCTGATGTAATGACTTTGTTTTAAATATGAAATCTAAATCTTGTATATGCTGTGCACGCTGGTGTTTCTTTCAGTTCTAAACCCATACCCTGGAGAAACCCACAAAGCTACACTCCGCTACTATGAAAGAAAATTGCTTATTATGTTTCATTTCCTTTTTTTTTTTTTTTTGCCTTTTTGTTATTGTCCATTGAAAAGACTCCAATTTGCAGGGAAAAGCCACTCTCAAATCTAAACTGAAAATCTTAAATGCAAGGAAAAAGCACAATGTCTCTTTAAGAGTCAACAGTAAATTAACTTGCCCATAAGAGTGCAATAATTAGCAGTTAGTAGCTTATTAAAAGGATGGCAAAGGCCAAGTTGCCATCTGGGATCTCCAGTTTCTTGTGATTGTTATTATGTCAAGATGTGCAACTTGCATTAGCTTTCATGTCACTGTGCTTGCCCTTACTTTACATATAAATTTTAATGAAAGATACAACACTTTAAAAATCAGACGCCCATCAAAAGCACTATTAGGCTGGCTTTTACAAAGCATATGGCCTGTTTTGCTGCCTCTGCATCTCTACACATCACTGAACGCCTTCAATTTTAAAAAGAGGGAGAGAGAGAAAAAGAAAAAAGGCTTTCAATGATATCAATTAAATATTCTCTTAGGGCAGAGTGAAACCTGAGCCCCATCAAAAACAGGAGACTACACAGCATGAGAGGACAATATTTTAGCTCCTGTTTACACACAACAAAACCACAATGCCCTTAACTCTCCCAGGAATCATTTATCTTAATAAAAATGAAAGCCAATCAAGAATCAGCTGTTTATTCACACACTGGAAACACAGGCTTGAAATAAGGCAGCAAGAAAGAAAAATAACCTACAAACTACAATGTACTTAACACATTTTTAAATATTTTATGCATGCACATTATTTGTAAACACAGATGCCCCAAAAAATTTACCAAAAATGTCCTACAGTGGACATATCCTAAAGTGTCGTTTTATTGGTTTGCCTTCATAAATCTGTTAAGAAGAGGTATAAGAAGAATGTCTATGAGACATTTATTCATTTCTCTTAGCTAATACTCAACATTCTAGTGATTTTATTCACCAAAGTCCTGAATTCTCATAAATCCTAGAGTATACAGAAATAGAATGAATTTCTTGCTGAACTGTTCCCCAGTATGAAATTCATCAACCATCAATCATCTGTAATTACACCCAGAGGAATTAGAATGTGTGTGGCTTTTTTCCCTCAAAGAAAGTGTGAAACAAGCATTAAAGGTTTGCTTACAAAAAATGATTCTAGAAGAATGAAGTGTACATTTAAGAGGCCTTGGATCTGTCAAAAAGGTTTTATGGATTGGCTATTTGCTAGCCATAAAATAAAATGCTTTATTTCTCAAACAGTGATTGAAGTTGATTTTAAAACTGGATGTTGTCATCCTTATAAGAATGCAAGAATTTTTATTTTCAAGAGGAAAACAAACCCAAAATTATACACTCTGAAAGTATTAAAGAAAGGACTGTGAGTGTAGAAACCAGAAACAATATTTGAATTTAAAACCCTCATATTAAGATATTTTAGAGGGTAAACAGAATAAGAGCCACTGCCAAGGCTGGCAAGATGAATGTAGTGTTGTTTTTCCCCTTGTATAATTAGATATTCATAGTGCACAAATGATTTAATTTGTTACTGATGTTTCCCTTGAAAATTTGCATAAGCCCTTGGCCACTCAGATGGACTTATTCACATCGCTCTAAAATCCTAATGGTATTACTGACAGGGAGCTTCAAATTATTTTCCAGACCAGTAAGGACCAGTTCTTTCCTTCTATCCAAGTCCACAAACATGATTTCATTTTTTTGTGCCATTTGTTCCTGATCAATATTACTGAACAGTTCAAAGAGATTACAACTTCACACCACTCACTGAAAGCAATGCTGAACATTGAAAGACTTGAAAGACTTACTTGGGATACAGTACTTAGGGCCAAAAGAGATAATCTGATCTGGAAATGCTGAGTGCTAAGTGGGGAACTTAACAGTAACCTCTGGTCTACACAACATGCAACCAAAATACCCCATCCAAGAAATATGCAAGTATTTCATCATTTATCTCTGACAAGGAAGAAAAACTATGGAGAAAAACCTGCTTTGTGTTGAAAAATCAGCATGCAGCCTCATAGTTTGTCATCCTGAACACAGTTAGTGATGGCAGAAAGGACCCAGAGCTTTAGGGCAGAACCTGCAGGCTGAGCAGGTGTCCTGGGCACACCCAGCAACCAGTGCACCTCACTGTCATTCTTTGTTTCAGAGGAGACAATGGGCACTTCTCGTGTGTTTGGGGAAATCTTGGCTCTCTAAATGCAGTGCTATTTCACAGTTTCCTTTAAGAGAACAAAGGACTTCATCAACTAGCTGAAACTCATTTCTGAGAGCAACACCATGGAAGTGCAGTGTCCCATCAAGAATATTGCCAGTTTCCTTTGGAGGCACCAACCTCAGCAGAAGCGAGATTCAAACCAAGAGTGGTGATAAAAAGATAAAGGGTAGCAAAAGCACAAATTACAGTTTCTTTAACAAAGGCTGTCAAGAGAGCAAACAACATGGAAGAATGTGACTGTTACCTCTACTTCAATAGCAAATTACAGCCAGATATTTACCATCTCCTTTGATACCATTTTCTTGTTAGAGACAAACTCAAAATAATTATTCATTAGTTATGAGTTCCCTCTTCAGGAGAATAGCAGCATTCAGCAGTTCACACCAAATGGAAGTCCTTACTGACATCATTTACTTCATCTGTGTGACCAGTTTCGTATACTTAAAAACACAAACAGTGCACATAAATTTTAATGTGAACTCAACATAAGCAATGCACAGGTGCTTTTCTTTATTCAGTGACACCAGTCATTACCCTAAAATACCTACAACTTCATCTTCTTCAGCTTTTCAAGAACTTAAAGAATTTTTTAAAAACAATAGATGCAAAAGAAGCCTATTTACTACAGTGGAAGCAAATAATGAAAGATTCATTGCAAATGATGAATGCAAAGTCACAGGCTGCCACACCTTGTGAAGAGATATTATGAGATCAAATACATCATACCTTTTGTCCACACACACAACATGAGACATGGCAGCTGCCAGTCTTTCCTAACAACTACAAGAACGTCAAAAAATATGAACCTTCCAAATACAATCTGGTAGCATGTGATACCACTTTCTCTGTGAGCTGAAGGCCACGTGTGGGTTCAAAATTATACAGCTTGAGTCCTCCGAAGGTAATATCATTTGTCACAAAGTGATGGTTCTCTGATGAAGTCACTTGCTATAAGTAGGGCTAAAATTTACACATAGCTGGGAATGGAAATAGTATTTTCATTTAGTGACTCAAATTGTTTTAGCACATACAAATTAATTGCAGGCTATAAATTATAATCCTCATTCATACAATCTCATGGGGGAATTTTCCTTTGGAAAAGACTTTCCATTTAGTCCTGTACACTGTCCTGCAACATAAATGCTAACTGAGAAAAGGAAGAAACATAAGCTGACATCACATTGTACACAACTTGTCCTAACCTATGCTCCCCTTAAATACACTAAGCCATACATCAGCTAACTCAATTATTGACAGCTGTGTTGAGACAGTAACATTTTGTATGGTGTGCTTACAGCTTTAGGTTCTCACTTTTTTTTTTTACAGTGTGTATATGTGATTATCAAGTTTTGACGTTCACCTCTCTCTAAGATGATGTCTCTGAGTACAGCTTACATATTATCCTTTGAAAAATATTCTACTAATTTATTTCATATCTTTTCTACCCATTTAAATGTTTGTTAGAAAAGATACGAAATAAATTAGTAGAATATTTTTTCAACCTCAAGCAAAACAAGTATTAATTATGTGTGGTACTCCATCACAAAGAATCTAGAAACACAAACTGTTACAAGAGGGCAAATCCTCATAAAAGAGGAATAACATGAAGTGTTTAATAAGCCATGGTACTCCCCAGAATTCAGGTATGGAGGGAGTAGCAATCAGTGGGAAGAGAATCCTAGTGCCTCAAAGGAATTTAAGATGAAAAATCCTGAGCTGTCATATCCTCCAAAATATATCATAGTACAATTAGTCACTTTATCCTCCAATGTCCTGCTGCCATGGACACAACCAACATCCTCCAACGTGATCCAATCTTGCTGATAGATAGATCAGACTCTTCAGCAGTATATTAGTTGAAGATGAGTAAGCCCCAGCATAATAAAACCTTTTAATCTCTCGATCTCATCGGAAAGTAGGATGAAGAAATGGATTTTATCCTAGCAGCAGTGCTTGTAATTTATCAATTAATCTTCTCCCTTCCCACCCTCCACTCCAACTGGAGACCCACAGCAGATTTGCAGCATTTTGCATTTTTGACAGCTTTGATTAAAGATGGATGAATGCCCTCTGCTTGCTTGAGATAGGTGTGAAATGCTGAAAAGCAAGTCTGGAGCCCCTCAGCAGCCTTTCCACTTCATGCACTGTGCTGTACAGAGCTGCAGAGTGAACAGGCTCTCTGTTTAGCAATGCTGATCATTCCTGTCTATTCTCCAACTCTTTGCAACTCAATTCCTCCTTTAAAAACAAAAAAAAAACCACCACCTTTTCCTCAGGGAGAGGAAAATAAAGCAGAGATGGAAAAATGATACCATCAAAGACCTTCATGGCTGAGGAGTACTTGACAAAAGTAGGTCCTGCTTCCCCCCACACCAGGGTCAAAACTCCCAGCAGAGTCACCAATACCAGCTCACAGGCCCTGGCTCCATCTGACTGAAGTGACTCTCTCACTTTGCCCCAGCATCATCAGTTGTAGACGGCCTGGCAGCACACAGCCTACACAGCAGGATATAATATCTTTGAAAAAGGCCTCAAAGCATTCATCTTGATAATTCCTTCCATAATACAAAGCAAAATGGTTTTTAAAGCAACAGCATTACATTTCAAGATGATCCACATTCATAAAAATACAATTTGTCCACTGACAAACATTTTACAAGTAATGAAGTCTTATAAAGAATGCAATCTCTACCTTTACTTCTACCTACAGACAGGAAGGTGAGTATCCAGTTAAGGGGAGGAAGAGAGGTGTCCGTCATGGAGTAGGCAAAAGAGGAGAAAGAAGCATAAAAACAAAATTATATCACTATATCTCTGGCCATACATATGAAAACAAGAAAATGAATATATTTATGCAGCAACCAAACCAAACAAAACAGAATCTTAAGAGAAAAACAAGAAATACGCCACAACTAAAGTACAAAGCAAGGCTTAAACAAGTGACAGCAAAACCAGCAACTGCTTGGTTAAGCCCTTTGGCTTTAATTTGATTTTCTACTGAGAAATGCAAACCTCTCATGCAATAGCACGGCAGTGATATGCCCCATTCCACGTCAAATTCAAAACAGCAAGGGAAATGACAGAATAGGATAGACAAAAATAGACAAAAATAAATCTTGTGATAATATATTCACTAAACACATTTCACCTACCAAAACTAATGTGTTTGTATATAATGTTGACACTGCATATTTACACATATATACATTTACATATTTTATACCCATCTTTTTTTATAGAGATTAAATATTAAAAGGGAATATCTGTGAGTTGGTTGGCAAGAAAAGAGAATCCACTGTTCCCGACACATCATGGATAAATAAGGGTGGTTTCTTGACTAAGCACTATCACCAAGCCGTGAGTACAGTTGAACAATAAGAGGTCACAGAAGTAGCTCAATGCTTCCCAGAGCTTAGCCAGATGTTTCACATGGCAAGTACCACGGTCTTGACACCCGGTCTCAAAGAGCCTAATTTCCTACCACATGGGAACACTAACTCACTGAACATTGAGTTCCAGCTTCATTTCTGTTTCTTAAGCTTTAATGACCTCATAGGAGACATCTGCCTTGAATTACAGAATAAAAACTGCTTATGTCCTCAGTATCTCTTGTATCATTGAGATATTATGTCCCTTTAATTCAAGTAACTACTTACTGTTGAGCCTTTATAGGCACTGTGTTCTTTGGATGGCAAAAATTCAATTCTGTACATCTAGTCTAGAAAAGCCACAGTGGGCTTCAGAAGCAATATTCCCATTTCTTCTCCACAAATTGCTAGTCTGGTCTTAATAGCACAGTGTGTGTTTGGAAAACAAGTCTCCCTATCCTGCTCTCATGTCTCTCTCCTCACACACCTCAACTAAGATTTCAACAATCTGACAGGTGCATTCACAAGATCAGAATGCATCACCAGTACTTCTAACTCCTCCCTGCGTACCTGTGTAAGCAAGATGTTGACACTATTGAAGAAAATAGAATTACCTCCTTTTTACCTCACTTCTGCTCATCAGCTTCTCACTCTACACCTCACTACTGCAAAAGGGGTTACTGATGCCATCATGTCACAACAAATAGATTCCTAACACATTCTAGTTTGAAATGAACATGAACTCCGATACAGACATAGATTCCATTTGTAGCCCAGTCTGGGTTGCCCCTGTTCTTTTTCTAAACCTTTTTTCTCTGTACATATTTATTTTAAATCACAGATACAGGATTTACAGGCCATTATATTCAATTTTCCTCAGGATTCATAATGAAGTAGTATCATGCCACGAAGACTTTTAACATTTTTTTTGTAATAATTGCACTCTTAAAGACCAACGTTGAGGTTTACATTTACCAAGAAGGAGTGGGAGTCATTACAGCTGGCGCAAGAAATAAATGAGAACTCAGGTGGTCTGCATGGAGGGAGAAAACAGCCTTCCTTATTGTCAGCAGAATCATTTCACGCTCCCTAGACTCTCAATCCTGGGTCCCAGACTGACAAGAAGCTACAGTTCCCAGGCAAAAATGCAAATGGTTTGACTGGCACCCAGCAAGTCTGTCTCCCTTTATCATGCAAAGCTGAGCTCGGAGAAGAAGCACAAAGCTCTTTTCACAATGAGTGACCGAAACAAAGAGAAAGTAGGACATACCTTGTTCACCCATCATCAGGTGTGAGAGACCTTTGAAAGAGAGAGAGAAAAGAAAGAGGAAGTAAGAAAAAAGGAACAAAAACAAAGAAGAGGCAGCGATATATATATATATGCACACACACAGTTTGCTGTCCAGTGCCTCTCAGACTGAAGCTCACATACTTGAGCTTGATCAAGTATGGGTGTAGCACAAAGGACACACACGTATTCAGGTGCTGCTTTCCACACTGAGCAGGAAAGCTTCCATCACAGGTAGAAAAAGCAGGCTGTCATTTGCAGAATGGTAGCTGAGGCTCTCATCATATTCCCTGGGAAGCAACTCCCAGGCAATGCACACCCATATGGCTCCATGGACTGGAAGACCCCAGAGCTTCAGTAGAGCTCCAACAGGGAGCATCGACTTCTCTGGAAAGCTTCAGAAATAATGTTCTTCTACTGGAGATTTGAAATTCAAAGCTGCAGTGGTCAGTGAAAAGGAAACTGTGGTTCAACCACATCTGCCTCAGAGGAAACATCTGGGCTAAATGCACTTACACACAAAGCTATGCTCATTCATGAATGTGATGGCTCTAGCGCGTATTTTTAGGAGCATATCAACACTCCTCACACACAGTATACCAGATCTGGTAAGGACTAAAAGTACATCTAACCTTGTACTAATCCATTTATTTTCTGTTAAGAATCAAGGATGCAACTTCTGAGCTCTATAGCTAAAACTACACCAGTTTAACAATTTAAGGTAAAGCTAGGAAGCAGTACAGCTCTCAGAGGTGACAGTCACTGCCAGCTCTGTAGATAGGCCTGTGGTAGTCTGTGGGCTAGCTGAAATCTCTCTCTCATGACTCTGCCATAAACCTTGTTTGTCCCAATTACAAACAATTTCCAGCCCCAGCTTTCAAATATGCTTACTGTACAGCTGTATTTTTTTAACAAATATCCTTTAGACACTATTAAAAACATGCTCTTTCAAACACCAGATGACCTATCCATTAATTAGGTGGCACATTACTCATGAAACTAACACACACAAAAACCAAAGTCCTATCAACTTGAGCCATGAGTGACACCTCCCACACATAGTTCCCTGACCTTCTCCTCAGCTTGATTCCTCTTTTACATCTCTTACCTCATGCAGCACTTAATACAGCTGAGATTTTAGTGTATGCATAGATATGCACACATGCACACACAGTCATCCCTATCTGAAGTGAATTTATTGATCAAACAAAGCTGTGACTTCTTTAATTTCATGGAGATTGAGAGGTCAAATGAATTTATTAGAATGAAATTTTTCAACAAGCAGCATGCTGAGTTCGAATTTGTTTATTTATCTCTCCTTTGTATTTTTTTTTTCTTATGCATTTGTTGGAGAAATCTAAAATCCAGATCATCCCAAGAGTATGTTCACCCACAGAGAACTCCAAGCCAGATAAGGGGATTTATAATTGTACAGTCTAAGGAATGCAAATATCTTAACATTCTTGAAGATTATTGTGGATTTAGAAAAATAATCAGAAACACAACATAGCTTTCAATGGTTTTTAGTTTAGTTTTAGCTATAAATAAAAATAGCAGATTTGATATTGTAGGATGTATTTCTGCTCTACATTACAAGATATAATTTCAGTGATTAGTATTTCTGTGCTAAGAGGGTAGGTTGTACTTGTGTCTGTATTTATGGCCACTGAGCCCACCATTCTTGAAAGACAAATCCTAGCCCTACCCAACTGGGTGCTTGAAAGTCATACAAAAGTCACTGTAAAAGGCCAGAAGACAAACAAAGCACAGAGGTCCAGTAGCAATGGTGTCCAGTTGGAGACAGGACACTGACAAAGAGAAATCTCCACATAGTAGATGGCAGGAGCCTGCACTAAGCACTCTGAATCGCATCTTATGTGTGACATCTTTCTCTCTGAAGAAGCCAAGAGGAGCTATAAAATTCCCAAATGTCAAGAATTTCAATATCATCTCTCTTCCCATCCTCAGAAATTCAGTGCTGCGCGCCTCTTCTACCAGGCCCATCAGCCAGATACGGTCCAAAGCCCTTTGCCTATAGTCCAGAATCAAGAACGCTTCCTAAACCACACTTGCCCTTCTGGTCCCCAGTGTGGACTTGGTGCGAATCTCTGTGAGAGGAAGCCTCTCAGGGCAGCCTTCTGTCCTTGCCTCTTGTCAAACAGAAATTACTGCAGCTGCAGGACCACACATCCTGCTCCACCTTTTAGTACAGACTGGGCAACAGAAGCAAAGAGACTAAGGAAAAATAAAGGTGCCCCCAAAACATTTTTATTTTTCCTTCTTAAAACAGGAAGGAAGAGGGGAGCGGACTTTGAGAAATAGCAGAAAAAAAGAAACCGTACTAGCTCTTAACTTGCCCACTGACATCAATCCCTGTTTTAACTAACATTAACACCAAAAGAATTCCAGATTCATTATTAGATATGATACTGTAATGAAACAATTTACTAGTATTCCTCATCTGAAAACTTTCCTTCCTTGCATTGTGAAGTAGGCACAAAAATGAATGAATTTATCCCAGTAAAATGTCATTAACAACTAAAACTTTCAACTTTGGGGAGCTAAAATCTGTGACATTTGCAGCATGTATTACAAAAACCTTGAATTAGTCACAGTAAAATCAACACAAAAAACGTGAATTGACATCACTGTTTCACCTTTACATCAATTTCAAGATATGACAAGGTACTAAATGATTTTCATATCAGAAAAATTAAAGTGATCTTCAGGTGGCATAGGGTAGCACTTCTTGTTGTACTATGAGGGCAATCAATAAATGCAAGAGGTCTGAGGAGTGTGCAGACCTAAAAACTAGACCAGATTTTGCCAGAACACTGGGGACATCCATCACTGTGCTATTTGGGCATTCACCATAAAGCTAGAAAAGCTTGCAGCCAACTCGGGACACTAAATGAACTCATCAAGCCCTAAAACATGTTATTCACAAGTACAATCACAATTTGGTTCAACAGGCATCCCATTCCAGGGGAATGCTATATGAAATCTGAATTTTCTCCTAAATTCAGGTGAAATATGCACTGTTTCAGCTTTCCCTTTTAATTCTAGGTTTTTCTCCAACAAGAAGCGCCAGCTGAAGCCATAGGGCTGTAATCCAGCAGCACACAACTGGGGAAAGGTTGGAACAGATGTGCATGAAGCACCATAGTCAAGAGGTGAGTTTTTTAACAGATGTCATCATTCCCACAATAATCTATTGGCTACTTCCTAAGGAAAATGATAGACAAGTTCAAAACATAACATCAAAGCCAGGGAGCTGGTGACTTGCTATTCTTGAACTTCAAATGTGAACTACAATAAGGACAAGCACATGGCTTTAGAAGGAGGCTCTCAACAGGTTTCTTAGATAACAAGCATCTGCTTATCATACAGCTCTGCTCACTGGTGGTGATCTATGCCTGCTACAACTGACTTTTCCTATTCAGGCTTGGGAGGGTTTTTTTTTTTTTTTATATTTCTTTAACCTACTACCAAATCAATATAATTTTCTTAAAGGTTAATATTAATCTCCCTTGATCTCAAAGCAATACTTCAAAGAACTACATTTAAAAAAAAAAAACTGTGAGCCATCTGCTTTCCATATCAAAATAGTAGAATTAAGTAGCTCTAATTGTATAAAGTATCAAGGGCCAATGCTGGATTCTTATGAAGCCAGAAGGACACTTTTAAAAGTAACTTCAGA
Organism: Chrysolophus pictus; assembly: GCA_037305975.1. NCBI lineage: Eukaryota > Metazoa > Chordata > Aves > Galliformes > Phasianidae > Chrysolophus > Chrysolophus pictus. The sequence continues at coordinate 39,887,843 of CM074580.1, read as the reverse complement.
GTACAATGGTATGAAAGAGCAATGTAATTAAGCAGCCAACTTGTCTTCAAGAATTCACTAGGGGCAATCTGCAGAATGGAAGAGGGCATGAAGGAAACCTTGAAGACAGTTTTTGAACTTCATCCCTCACTTCCCCTCAGCACTGCATTTGGGTACTTAACATTTAAAACAGAAAAATAAAACCACTAAAACCTAAGAAGGTGGCGAGAGAACAAAGCACAGCTGACAGTGACAGCTGATTGCAGCAACAAAGAAAGATGGACTCCCTCATCTAGTTAATTACAGCCTGTCCCATGATACTGGGCTCATGCTCTGGGAGTGAGCACATGTGAGTGGGTGTGCACACACTGCTGAATTGTTCTGTTAGGGTGGGCAGCCTCGAGATTTCCCTTGTAATAATGCTGCCAGATGAATAGCTCAAAAACTCATAATGGAGGGAAAATAGGCCAGCAGGCAGCAGCAGCCAGCCAGCTAGCTCTCCCCAGAGGCAGGCTTGTCCACATATGATGCTTTCCTGGGTACCAGTCTCCCTGACCCATTCAACAGTAACAAGGCCAGATGTAGTATTTGTCTACACACATGCAAGTCCTTAAAGGAGTTTATGAAGAAATCATGCAAACCATGGTTTTTAAAAAAAATAACACATTCAGTAAAGGAGAGCACTCTGATGAGTAATGGGCTTTGTTCTTTACACTTCCTATCCTAGTTTCCTAGAACAAGTTCTTGCTTAAGAAACAAGTTTCTTTCCTCACTAAACCTTCCTACGTCATCTCTCTCAGCCGTTCCCTCCTTTAGTTAGGAAGGAGAGTTTCTTTCCTGGGGTATTTAAGATAAAATAAGCATCTTGAGGTTTTCTAAATCTCAAACAGCATGAAAGCACCCCTAAGAGAATCCGCATACCAAAACCTGTGCATTCCCACCAAGGCCAAAAGATGGGACTCAGGATTAAGGAGCAAATGCCTTGTATGGAGTGATGTGAAGAAACAGCTAAAGAAAAAATCATTCTGAGATCCAGTTCAAATCTTGTACCTGCTAGACAAGTCAGCTCCGCCAAGAGGTTGACCTGATTTGCTAGCTGCTGGCATGTACAACACCCATTTCGTATAACCAAGCAAGCAGCAGCACAGGCTGGGAACAGTCGTTTTTGTTTGATTCATCTATGAGGTGCTCAGCAGCCAAGGGGCCTGCAAGGAGCCAGCTGGGAGCACAGTTCTGTTATTGTAGCTAGAGGCCCACTTCCAATCCAATTACACATAGCAGCTGTTCTAGCTCCAGTTTTCCATCCCCTTTGCTTCCCTTGCTATATAATTCCAGAATAGGTTTTGTCATTATCAGGGGCAGTAGATCAACATGAGTGACACCAAGTTTGAGTGATCAAGAGAGAAACAGCATGAAATGGGAGCCAAAGAGAAAGTCGTTTATCCCGTGATCCACAGGCAGAAGTAGACATCAAATCACATGGGGAGGGTTAGGAAGATGTTGATGTTTGAAAGCATGAAAATACACATGCAAGTATTAGCAAAGATGACCGCATGCAAAAGAGAACACATGCAAGAAGCAAGAGCTGAGCAAGAGCATTTTCTGGACAGCAGATAAGATGTCTATCAGTGCAAATCAGAGCACCTGAACAAATCGACATACAAGTAGGAAAGGAAGTACTATCAAGCACAGATTAGGATTCCTCAGCTTAGAAATGAAATGCCTGACAATATATAGAGATTAATTCCCAAATAGCATAGAACAGGTGAACAGGGCATTTTTTCCCCTTTTAACCAGTAAACAAGGAGTAGAAGTCACTGAATGAAATTCTCAACTAACAGCTGTAACAACAAAAGGAACTACTTTCCACAGCTGCCTAATTAAACAACAGGCCACTGTAGAGGAAAATACATAAGAAGGCAAAGGAAAAAAAGCTTCAAAGTGTCCAAAGAAAACAGGTCATTAGACAACTGTAAATACACCATGATTCAGATGCAACACTGTCAGGTCAGGAAGTCCTTAGGGCAATGACCACCAGAAACTATAAAGGTATACCAGAAAAAGAACAGTGCTAGCTTTGTTTCTTAAATTTGTTCCACAGCATCTACTTTCAAAAAAAAGAGGCTTCTGGACCTGGAATTCTTGTTCTGAACATAGTCATCACTACTGTATTTTCTCACAAATGGAAAAACATTAACATTTTAGTGCAAGGGAATCCTGTTTGTGGACAGTGCATCTGCAAAGGACATGCAAAACAAGAACAATGGTAGCATCTATAAAGAACATGTGCTGTTACAAAGAGCTTTGATCACTTGTGCAAGTGGCATTGAAGGCATGGCACAGGTGGCTTCTGTTTGCTACCTAGTAACTTCTGCAAATAGGAAACCACAAATAGTCTGCCACACAATTCACATTCAAGGAAACAGAGCTCAGCATATGGATACCACTTTAACAGAGCTTGAAAGATTAAAAACCAGATGAAAGAACTGCTAGTATGCTCATGCTGTCAAGGGCGTCTGCATCCTTATGGAAGTCTTGCTCAGGCAAACAAGGACTGATTTCTCCTCAGGACCCTAACTAAATCATTCCTATAGGGATGTGTCCATTCAGTTCATCCCTACTACATATCTCAGTTTACTTTGAACAAGACCAACTTCTTTGCACCTTGCAGGAACTGCATCCAGCAGAGCCCTGTGCTGTGGTCCCCACTGCAGCCAGCCCCAGCCAATTCACAGCCATCTTCTACTGAAGGATTAGCTCTGACCAGTCCAATTGACAAGAATATTCATTTAGTTGATCAGTGGTCTCTTTACAGCCGTTCTGCTGCCTGTGGGTAAACAGCTATCACAGAGATCATAAAATCCTTAATTTATCTTGCAAACTGTGAATGGTTAAAGAAACCATTTTGGCAGGACTCTGGGGCTCCATCCTCACAACTTGGATAGCTAGATGGCAGGGAAGAGCTAAAAGCTCCATACAGCTGAGTAGAGGGAAGGTCCACAGCCAAACCCATGGGGCAGCCCAGGCTGAGCAGGTGGATTTGAAGTCTAGGAGCAAGCAGCTACAGAGCTTTATAATTAGAGGTGGGAAACTGTCAGAATGAGAACACACACAGATGACTGAGACAGTACATGGAAGAGAGCATCCAAGTGCGACTGCAAAGCCATGTGAGAAAGTACACAAGCAGTGAGAATGAAAATGTGTATGAATGATTAGTGGAATAGAAGAAGTACATCCAAAAATACAAATGACAAGGATAAGGGGAAAATGGGGCAGAAGAACCCATCTGCAGAACAGAAAGACACACCACTCTGTGGGGCCCACAGCATGGTCCTGGCTTTGTTGTGCTGCCTCTCTCTGCCTGGGCTCCTATCAGTGATGCAGTTGTCTTCTGCACACCTTGGAGATGGCACAGCTGTTGTGTGAGACAACACTTGCTCACGGCATATCACAAACAAGATAGCTGTGTATTGGTAGAGCATAGCAAGGCCATACCTTCCCAGTTCAAGCACTCTCCACTGCCACAGACACCAACAGTTTAAGGTTGTGGTGGGAAAACCTGTGGCACTGAGCCTTTGGTGGTTGTTCTGCCAGATCCTCAGATCCTGAAGATGACAGGAGTCCCTGGACACCTTGGACTGGAGCAGGGAAGGTGCATGTTTAGCCCTGCAGGTTATGGTGTACAGAGCCTTTTCCTCCTAAGGCATGCCAAGCAACACTTGCCATTTGACCACTTTTATTCCTATTACTGTCACTTGAGATGCACACAGACAAGGGAACTTAGAACAAAAAGGTGACCAGTGACAGCGGGTTAAAAATATACTGGAATTACTCAAGCTGCTGGCACCTTTCTGAAAAGTTCCACAAAACCTAATTGTCCATTGGTAGAAAAGGAGAAAACTGAAAGGAAAAAAAATCACTCCATGCTCAAGTTGGGTTTAGCAAATATCATGCATAAAGCAAAGGAAAAGCTTCAGTTCTCTCATCATCCCACCACAGCCCTAGAAACACTGCTGCTTGGTTCTCATTTCCATTTCACATAATGATAAACCAGGTGGTGCTGCCTGAGCATGAGGAAAAAAATGAGTTTCCTAAGCTTCAGTGGCCAGCAGAGTAAGGTACTCTAGTTCAATTAACTCCTGTAGCTAAAGCTGGGGGAACTGGATCTGTGCAACAATGAGAAAGCAATATAGAGAGAGAGGCTTGGAGTTCTCTGTGGTAAGATGTTATTTGGGGAATTCTTCCCATCGGAAAGTGATGCAATTCTTTTAAATGAATTATTAGCACACTGTGGGGAACAAAAGCCTTAAGACCTAAGTAAAATCATACATTTACATTTGGCCAGAAACATCCTCACTCTCCTTTAAAACCTAAAATAAGAGCAATTCATTTCCCCTTTGTTAGGGGAAATGAACATCAGGTGGTATTCAGCAGGACTAGCAAACAGTAAACTATGCTAGGAGCAGGAAAATGAGCTAGATCTGTATTCCTGCACATATACATATAAGAGAAAAACTGTACATCATGCAGTGTTTAATGCCATCTTATTAGCAATACAACCAACTATTTAATGCCATTTTCATTCAGAAAACATCCCTTTAACTGACCAACACAGCTTAATCTCAGAAGAAGAATGTTTTATAGCAGTGAAGGTCACAAAGTTCTCCTTTCATCACAGACTTGGCAATCCAGACCCTGTGATATCCAGGATGGAGATTTGTGCTGAACGCTCCCAGAAGGCCAGATGAGGTTTCTGCCCTTTGTAACTGCCCACAACCACTCCTCAAAGAGCAGCCCTTCAGCTCACTGGAGGTAACACTTACCTGGAATGCGACTGACATCTGTCGAAGTATTTTCATGGCAAGCAAAAGGGAGAAAAGGAGAAGAGAGAGAAGAGAGAAAAGCCATTAGAGATTCACACAGCAACTCAGCATCCTTGCATGGAAATCAATTTCATGCAAAACCAGAAGTAATTAGGTTTGTTAGAAGGCCACCCATCTGCAGCCAAGCACTCAGCCATGCAAGCGAGAAGGTTTTGACTCCCTCTCCACTGTGCATGTAAAAGTGAATCCACCATCATATCTGTCCGGAGAGAGTTCCTGGAATCAGATAGATCCAAGCCACATCAGTTCCTGTAAGAACATTGGTTAAAATATTCCAGTTTTCACACACAAATGCAAAAGGAAGAAACAAAACCTACCTGCCTGCAGTAGGTTTCCAGTGCACATAAATTCAAGCAAGTTTTCAGAACAAACGGAAAGTAACCTGCTCCCCTTTTATGAGGGGCCACGTGAATTTATGACCAGGTGCAAGACACTCAGTCCCAAAGTCCAGAAGAGAGCCCATTCCTTTTCATTCCTCCTGCCCATCATTCTCAAAAAATCCCATCCTTCATTGCAGACAATAGCAGTGGTGGGGGAGGAGCATCATGGGTTGGCACGTCCCATATTGTCTTTCCACAGGATGTGGAATTCAGACCAAGTGGCATTCAATACTTCCTTCTTGGTTACATAGGACCACTTTTTGGACTCAATCACATAAATCCCAGAATAAATTAGTCTTTCAAAATACACATGAGCAAGGCTATTATCCTAAGTGAGGATAATGATCACAAAAAAGGTGCATCTTTGGATGTAGAACCTTTTTTTTTTTTTTTGCAGAGCCCAGCAAACCCAGGGAATGTGCTTTAAAAAAAAAAAAAAAGCCTCTTACATCTTTTTTAGCATCCCATGTTATGTCTTGCCCTGAATAGCCACACTTACAATCCCATGAGGGAAGAACCTCTGAAATGTCAGATCAACACCTTCCTTCCAAGGCAGTCCTCCAAAGAAAAATATGAAATTGCTTGCAGAAACAGTGGGGCCAAGTCCATGCATAGCATTCCCCTCCTTGGAGGCCTGAACCTTGCCCAGGAGCTGCACTGTTGCAAGCACCATCCTTCAGGAAAGGCTTCAGAGCAATACATTAACCCCTCAAGTTCCTACAGATCCAAGAACATTTCTGCCAGAAGTCCAGGAGCATGACATGCCAGGTGCTTTGGCTACACACCAAGGTCTAAGAATGTATTCTCCTTCCCTGAATATTCCCTCCAACTTCTGTCAGTATTCTCCTGTCCAAACTGCAATATTCCTATGAAACTACTTCCACTTGTTGTCCCAAGACACTTGCATTTTGGAAGTGAGTGATTGATTCCTGCACACATTGCTTCTTGTTTATCACTTAGTAATGATTCCAGATTCATTTGAGGTAGAGTCCCTGAGGCGAGGCACACCACACATACCAAACCATCCTTCGCTAAGGAAGTAATAACCCAAATAAAACAATGCACAAACAGAGCAGGGACTGTCGCACCACCTCATTTAATTTCCATAGCTTGTACTAAATATATATGCCAAATCTGGTGAGTGGTTTTTGTTGCCTCTCCTTTTGAACACATAACAGTATCTACGATCTGGTGTCATGGCACATGAACCCAGACAAAAAACTAGTACTGAACGTCTGCTTGAAAATAGTTATCTTTAGACAGGGAAAAAAAAACAAGCATCAGGCAGCAGCACATGCACTAAGGATGGAAGGCAAAATAAGGTGAGAACAAAAAAGGAGCAAACCTTTCACCACCATTGCAAAATGCAAATCTGATGTCAAAGAAACAAGTCCACTGGAGGACTTGAACAGAGGTGTTTTCGGGAAAACTCAGAGTTGCAATCAGAGATGGTCACATACTTCTCAAGTAAAAGATGAAAGAGGGAACAGTGTAAGATACCCCAATTGTTACTGATAGCCCAACAGCTGCTCCAGTGCCTGCTCCAAACAAGTACAAGGCTCCAGACCCACATGTGCTCTCAGACAGCACCACTACAGCCAGGCTGCCCCAGGACCCAGGGAACAGCAGGCAACACCAGCAGGGTCTGAGCTCCAGGAAGAAATTAAAGCATGCTTGGAGGATAAAGAGGATCACCAGAGAGAAAGGGCAAAAAGAGAAAGCAAACCAAGGGTGAGGAAGGGATAAGCACATTAAGCAAGTAAGAGAAGAGGCAGTGGGCTGTAACTGATAAACTGCTTTAACTAATACTAATTTAACTGTGTGTGAATTAAACAGGTCATGAAGTTGTTAAAAAGGGGAACAATTAAGTGTTAAGAGCTACATGAGCATCTTCATAGTTTTTCAATGCCAATTAACCAGGCAGCCAGCAAGGGATTTCCATTTACGTATATGCTTAATGCAGATGTCTCTAAGAGCAGGCATCTCTGAACCTGATTGGTTTTATACTTAGTTTTCTTTTTCCTCCAACTTTTTGGGATGTCTTCACACCACATTATTTATAAGTATACTAATTACATCAGAAAAGCCAGTTTGCATTTCTGTGACACTTTCGCAGTATTTACCTATTTGGCAGCCTAAGTCATTAGAGCTACTGCTTCCCTACAATAAATACAAAGGGAGTTTCCTGTATTGCAGACACCCCCCCATGTGGTATCTGCTAGCAAATGCTGCTTTTCAAATGGTGAAATTATTTTTTATTTTAAAACACACATGAGAAAGCACTGCTTTCTTTGGTAAGACAAAAATGGCACATAGCCAGTCAGCCCCCACAAAAGACCCTACAACAAGTATCAAAATAGCAATTGGAATTGCCATGCCATGCCAGTCCTCCCAGGGAACCCCATAATATCTCCGCTCAGCTTTGGAGCACAATTGAAAGTGTGGTTGCATATATCTGCAAAATAAACCCTTAAGCAGAAATCTTTGATGACATGCTCATCTGGTGTCTCCCCATTTGGAAGAAAGCCTAAAGAATAGAGATAGCAAATACTGACAAAGGAACCATAACTGGGGAGACTATTTGACTCTCCTTGGGTCCCTGTCATCTGAGGCATTCTCTCAAATTCTCTTCATGTTTTTCTGATTTGCTTTTAAAATGACCATTTAAATACATCACTTCTCACCTTTCATCAGCACTACTCCCCTCCCATCTTGAGAGTCTATCTACCACACAGACTGAGGAAGTGCAGCATTCCCCAGTGAAACAAGGAGCATGTAGAATTCATGGCCAGCAACCAACCTGTGACTGTGGGACATGCTGCCATGCAGATGGAAGTTTTCCAACTTCGTACAGCTCAGAGCATTTCAACCACAGAAAGGCTTGCCTCTTCAGAAAAGATAAGACAGGGTTTGCTTTATCCTATGAAGAGTCAATTTATTGTCTCTTTGTAAAGGGCTGCACCCTAGCTGGGTTGCAAGAGGGATCAACAGAGTTCTGCCTTTCTCTGGGGCAGCCCCAGCCATCTGGGTGGGGTGGAAGGGAAAGGATAGCAGTGATCAGGAGGAACAAAGCTAACATCACAGATCAGATACTACAGCACCTCTAACAGAAACATCTGAGGTATTTTTTGTTTTAACATTTTTTAATAAAAAGTTTAGTAATAATGGAAAATGTCACGAGAGCACCCTTTCCTTTCTATCTGAAAAAACATAGGAAATACAGATTTCTGACACACACTGGCCCTATCAACTCACACCACCATGACTTGAACAAACACGTCAAACTGTTGGGAACCACTGTTGGTGCAAAACTGTGCAGATTCCTTGTCTTGTTCTTCAGGAAGCAGTGCAAAAACTGCAAAAAAATAGATTGCTTTGGTAAAAACAGTCTCAGTAATGAGACCAATCCCAAGAACCAAGAATCATCTCTGTAGTGTCTGTGCTCACAAGTGAATAGGCATCTTGTACACTATTTATGGCTGCGTAAGTTGAAGCCTTGCCTCAAGTAAGTTTATAACAGAGTTAACATTTACTGTGATAGTGTTGTGATCTCATTCTATATATTTCCTTAACATCTTTTGTCTAACCATGGTATCTTTCCACTTATTCCAATGGAATTGTGACAGATGAGACTAATTCTATTTATTCCAATGAACATTCATGATACTGGGACAAATCCAAGACCACTTGAGCCTATGATGTCAGTCACTGAGCTACATGCTGGGATCACGAAGAACTTCACAGTACTAGCAGGTGTAGGCCTTATTGTCTCTCTTCAGAAGAATAGAACCCTGTAATTTGTGTTAATGGAGTGTTGAACACTTCTGATTTTATTCAGCAGAGACAAGTGGTGACACATGCACAAACAAGTTCATTACTATCAATTACTTTTCTCTGTGTCCTTTGTCCTTTGGGATCTCTTAGGCTACAGCCTCTTGAGAATAGTACTCACTGATATGTTTCATAGAATTGCATACATTTGTGGTACTGTCCAAAGAGCATATACTTGGGATCCCAAAACACTTATTAGCTGTGAATATAGGAATCATTCATCCAGTACTGAAATGCAGCCAGCTCTAAAGTGAAAGACGCAGATGTTTAACAGCTCATACAAATGCCAACAGTTTAGTATGTCAGAGTTAGAACAATAAGAACTACTCAAAAAGGCAGAATGAAACCTTACTATAACGTGACTGATTCTATTAAAAGTACAATGCTATTCTGAAGCACTTCAGATTTTAATGAGGTGAAGAGATTGAACTTAAAATCTTACCTGAATAACATTGATTTGATGTCTCCCATTCTCCACACTCAGCCTGATTCCACCACTATGAATTTCAGGGGTGCTCCACAGAGCCAAAGGTTTACTGACTTGCGCCTGAACATGTCACCCCCCTCAAGCACACTAGGTGTAAACAGATTCTGTGCCTAATAAAGAAAATGGATACTTTACTGCAAAGGGCCAAACTTTCTCCTCTCAGGCAGTCAAGATACTCAGGCAGAGCATAGCTATCTAAGATGACACTTGCAAAAAACATTGGGCTTGCTACAATTGCCTGGCCACTTAGAGTGCTTCCAAAACAAGATGGCGTAGAGGATTAAATATGCCTGCCACTCAAAAAACAACGCATAGTTACTTTGCTCCAGTGAGAGTGAAAAACAAAACTAAAATCAACATAAAGTTAGAGAAATGCATTCATAATAATCCCTGTAATTAACTCTGTATCATTACTATTCTTAGATAAAGATGCTCTCTGATTTCACAGCTTTCAGTGGAAGTACCATCCTCTCCCACACATCCCAACAAATATGTTCAGATACATTCTTAGAGCCCTGACTACACTGCCAGGGAAAAACTCTATTGTTCTGTAGTCTTCTACTAGCAAAAGAATTCAACTGGAAATTAATTACTCGATGCTCTCCAAGCAATCTGTTGATCTTCACTTAAACTGCCTAGATATGTTGTCTGATCACTCCAGGATGAAGTTTCTAGTGTTTCATCCTGGAGACCCCAATGCTACAGGACAAAGATGTATTTTCCCTATTTTACACAGCACCTCCATATACATCTGTTCAGCCAGCTATGTCCATAGTCCTGTGTAGCACACAGGGATACATAACTAAAACTTCTGAAGGACAAGAGCAAGTAGAATAAAATACCATCAACTCCAGATTCACTATAGATCAAATGAAAAGAAGCTTCTAACTTTCATGTTAGAAAATGTGGTAGCAATAAGATAGTAGCCCTGGAATGGTATGGCTACTGGGAGTTAGCCACCAGCATTGGAGACTATTAAGGGAAGACTTGACTGGTATTTTTCATTAATTTTCCAGGTACACCTGATCTTGTCTTGAAAAGACTTGGCCAGTGGGATCTTTCCCAATCTCATTTCCTATGACTTTATTACACTAATTCAAAATACACTCCTTGGGCAGCTCCATCAGTACCAGCTGCCAAGCACCAGGACTAAGAGCTTTGGTAATGGAACAGGGCAAATGCCACAGCAAGGCCAAACTTCTGACAGCAGCCAGGCAGAGAGACTCAGGGAAAAGTCAAAGAAAATTCACAAAAACCTTATTTGCAGCTTCCAGCAATGAGAGACTTGTAGAGATTGCATCAAGATCAAAATATTTCATAATTTTTGATGGATTCCACTCTCTTTGAATTTGCCTGGTCTCATCCAGAACTAGAAGTGATGTAGTGTGAAACTATTTTCAGTTGTTCATTTAAAACCTGCAGCTGAATATATCACCTAGGGCATCACCTAGGTGTTGCTTCATAAAAAATTATGGGTAATCATTCTATATTCATTCTATATATGCTTGATTACTACCTCATGTCCTGTTTTAGTCAATTCTTTCTTAATTGAAGAGTTTTGATTCATCAGGACCTTCCACATATGGCTGTATATGTACCATTCTGTACCTACAGTGAAAGGCATCTACATTAGCTACAGTATCAGTTTTCAATTTTACTCTGGGGTCAATCAGTGATACATGGCAGCACGTATTCCAGTAGATTTTAGCACAGACTTAAATCCATCAGAAGCCTGTCCCACCCTGAGGGGCATACAGTACTACTCAATCTGGCCAAAAGCCCAGTGAGAACCAGGTTATATTTCTTGTCAGAAACACAGGCTGACAAGTTTATGAATAAGAAATAATGACTGTGTTCAAACAAATCAGCCTAAGAACACTTCACTTCTCTCAAGACCCTCATTCCTCACTACAACTTGGTGCAAAGCCACCTCTACCTTCCCTTTCTGTTTATCAGTATTGCTCACACAACCCTATAAAGAGGTACTCTGACCTAAAATCCACTTTCTGGGAGCAAGAAAAGCCATACCTCTTGTGAAGGAGAAATAGAAACAAATCACAACATAGAGAAATATGACTACTCCGACAGTGAGTGCCCAAGAAGAGCACAGGCAGTACACAGTACACAGTCTGCCACAGACTACAGTTTGTCATCATTCGATGTTCTATGCAAACAGCAAGAGCCACCATATGGTTCATCATGTTACAAACTATAAGTGCCAAAGCCTTTTCCACTTAAGTGCCATTCAGAAAAAAATAGGGGACTAAATGACTTTTTTCCCCCCTCTCATTTTTATAGGTCATCTCCAGTAGTAAGAAGAGGAAGATGATTTCTCTTTCCTTCCCAATGAGTTCTAGCTTAGATGAAATAAGAATGTATGACCTTCTAAAATTAGACATAACTTACACTTCTAACTGTTTTATCATACTTCTGAAACATTATCTAGACATATCTGTACCTCCTACCCTCATTCAGATTTCCCTTCAAGGCAGAAGGACCTTAGGCTTCATAAAGCCTTTCAAAAACTACTTGCAAGACATAGACGTTCTTATAGACAGTTGCTTCCTCATGTTCTAATTACAGTTGAAACTAGATTCTTATTATAAGCCTAGTTTTCTCCCCAGTTTTGACTTTAACACATACTAAATCAACCAACGTGACACTTTTGTGGTCACAGCACATCATAAAGTGATATGCGCTCATTATCTGGAGACAACTCACACAGCAGACCTCAGGAACCAGGAGCAAGCTTCTCTCCTATGACTTTCCTATTTTAATTGATTGGAGTGGTGTAATGCCATAGAAAAACACAGCAAGGTCCTGAACTGCAGCAAGTAAGGATTTGCTTAAATGCAATAGCCACAGGCACAAAAACAAAGAAAGGAAGCTGCTTACCTTTGGAAGGCCTCCAGTAAGCAGGGATCTCCAGCAAAATACCTTTGTCTCCACTGCCAGTCCTTAAATGAGGTCTGGGAAGGGGTGGATGCTGGCTCCACCTCCACCAGTCACTCAAGTGCACTGCATGCACCTGAGCTTCCCTGGGTTGGCCCTGCCTTCCCACCAGGTGCTCAATCACTGTTTCAAGCCATAACTTCCAGGCGGAAAGAAGGGATGTGAGCTAGATGGATCTCCCTACATTAAATGTCCTCCTTACAAGCAAAGCCTTCTCTTGATTCATCAACATAGCTACTCCTTCTCAGATCCAGCAAAGCAATAATGTTAGAAGGTTATAGGACATAAAGATGACAGGGAGCCTGATGCTGCTGAGGTACAACAGTGCACTTCCAATGCCGAACAGTATAAACAGACCTTTTTTGGTTTTAGCAGTTAGACTAAAGTGTACCAAACCAAGAAGATAAAACTGGCCTCACTGCAAACACTCTGCTAGCTTTTCAAAGCATTCTAATTGGGCCCGCAGTGTTTCACCACTGTCTGTATCACTTGCAAGACTGACACAGAGACTGAAACTGGGACATTATCCACTGTATGTGCCACAGAAAGAGGGCACCTTCTGTCCTGCTGAGCAAGAACCTGCTCACATGCTGAGTATTTTCAGCTTTGTTTTGTTCTCAGACCATCACCATGACAGCCATCAAAGGCATTTACTACCCCCAAATCCACTGCAATTTGTGCTATCTCCATCTCTCTCTTATCATCTGAAAAATGATGGATAGAAATGAACTTTGGGCATATTCTCTGTGACATACACAGCTCCGAGGACATTCAATAAGTAGTAACACAAAAACAAAAAACAGTAATTAACACAGGGAGATTTGGAAAAAAGAAAAGAAAAGTTATAAGTAAGCATAGAAAGAGCTTATTAAGCCTATGAAGTGGTCCAGGCTATAATCTATTTGCTGTACCCAGTCTTAGAATTAATAAAACAAATCCCTTGATAAGTCTGACAGAGTTATTAAAGGACTGATATTTCCCCTCAGAGTAATCTGAAGCAGCAGAGCTGGAGTCACAGAAGGCTATGCTTGGCTGAGTCAGCCAAGGGTAGAGGACTGGAAAGAAGAAAAACCCACCCAACTCTTACTGTCAGCACTGCTTGCCCCTGTCCAGTCTGCTCTGGAAAGGGAGAGTGACAGTGTCAGTGGATCCCCCAGTACAAGAAAGACAGGGAGCTGTTGGAGAGGGTCTAGAGGAGAGCCACAAAGATGATCAGGGGACTGGAGCACCTCCCCTGTGAAGACAGGCTGAAGGAGCTGGGCTTGTTCAGCCTGGAGAAAAGAAGGCTGCGGGGTGACCTCATTGCAGCATTTCAATACCTAAAGGGAGCCTACAGAGGGGAGGGGAATCAACTCTTTGAAAGGGTAGATAACTGCAGGATGAGGGGAAATGGTTTTAAGTTGAGGGAGGGAAGATTTAGGATGGACGTCAGGGGGAAGTTCTTTACAGAGAGAGTGGTGAGGTACTGGAACAGGCTGCCCAGAGAGGTTGTGGATGCCCTGTCCCTAGAGGTGTTCAAGGCCAGACTGAATGGGGCCCTGGGCGGCACGGTCTAGCATTAAATGAGGAGGTTGGTGGCCCTGAATGTGGCAGAGGGGTTGGAGATTCATGATACTTGAGGTCCCTTCGAACCCTGGCCATTCTGTGTGATTCTGTGTGACTGTGAAACAAGAGGAAAAACTGCAAGGAATAAAACCCCATCTCCCCTCTTCTGCTGCCAACCTAACCTTGCATGAGGCAGGAAGAGAGATGCTGCTCCACTGGTGAGCCCGTGTGAGCTGAGGTGTCAAGCCACAGTGGAGAGGACATCCTATACCACTGCCCTCGGCTGCTACTGCCTGAGTCCTGACCTTGTGCAGCCTTTGAGGGCAAGAACCACTCCTTTGCCCAGTTGCACCTCTTATTTACCTGTGCCGTATGCCAGCACTCCTCCTTTGAGGCATCACAGCATCCCAGGATAGAATGACATAGTACAGTCATCTGTGAGGCAAATGGGTGCCCTATAGAAAAAGAGACTTGGCATTTTCCACATTAAAAGGGACCTCCTGCAGACTCCACTGAGTATTCCAGATATCATATCTTCAAAGTAATTTATATGTCTTTACTGGAAAATCTATGTGTATGTTATTATGCCACTGAATCCAGCTCATGCTGGAAATAAAACTCACATTTGCTTTCTCAGTATTGATTATAGCTAATACTGAATCAAATCTAGACTTGTTACAAGATTCAGTGCTGGGAGCTTCGAGAAAGACACTGTATTCAAGGAATTGGTGATCTTGACAAGGCCACATTATTCTGTTGGACCTTGGGCTTAGGGCTCAAAAACCCCATGTGTTAGCATGAGTACCAGCTGTAAGGGAACCTGCTGGAGAGTCCCATGTTTGTCTGTGAATGATATGACAAAGATACAATCCCAGCCTACGGGAGGTTAGGAATGTAACAAACAAAATAGAAGGTTCCACAGCATGGGAGCGAGAAGGAAAATCCAACTGTGGTCCATCTGATGCCACCTGAAAGCAGGGTTTACTGCATTTTCTGAGATGTAAGATTTATGTGTTATCTATATTTCTCTTTCAATTCCATTTTATTAAAATCACTATTTTATTACTCTATTTGTTGTCAGGACTTTTTTCCTAAGTCTAAAAAAATCCCTGCATCTTTTCTCTCTCCCCCATACACCCACCCACTCCCTAGTGCAGAACAGTTCTGAGAGAAAAACTCCTCAGAAAGCCCGTCATGGTGCTACGCAGCCACCTTAGCACTTAGCCTCTGGGTATGGTATAAGTAAGTATCAACTAATTATTGATGCATTCATTCCAATTCTAATTAGGATGGAATTTCACTGTGCCTGTAAAGTGAGAACTCTATTTATTACACATAAAAAAATATAGTGCATGCTCCTCCAATAATCATCCTAAATACTGCATGAGTAATCAGAAGAAATACATCTTCTTTTTCTCTCCCTCCTACACCTACATATCATTTTTAGAGTAAATGTTAGTGGGTTTTATTTTTCATGTTATTGCTGTATTTGCTGCCACAATACATATATTTAAATTAAATAGGAGCCATCAAGAGGTTCCATTGGAAGCATTTGCTTTGTTTATTGTTGAAATTTGCTGCTTAGAAAAGAGTAACTGCTGACTTAAGTAAATGTGAAACATAATGATGGGAAACAGCTGCATTCTGCATCTTTCAAAACGCTAAATTTTAGTGTACAAATGTCTAAATGTAGACCTCCAGCGTTCAGCAGGATCCATGCAGATGCAGACCCAAGTACATAATCACAGGTCAGGGCAGGACCTCACACCCATTGAATTCAGCAGATGTCTGTTCTCACTGAATGGACTAGGATCAGGCCCCTACAATTACTATTACAATCACTTGCATGAAGAAACAATTCCTCTCTCTCTCTCTCAAATATACAGTAGAAAACACTTGTGATTATTCTTAACATAATATACTCATACTCAGAACTGGGAACAGTTAGAAATGATGTGGGGGAAAGAGCCTGGCATCATTTTAGTACTGAAAAAAATATTTTAGAATTTCTACTCTTTCTTAAATTTGTGAAAAGTAGGGGTGTATGCAATATATAGCTCCCATGCTCATTTTTTTTCAGATCTGTTATATAAAAGATACTGTTGAGCAATATGAAGCTTTTCACTTCCATGCCACTGATTCAAATCTACTGTATGTCAATAGAGATGGAAAGTTATTCATGGAAGCAGTCCTTCCACGACCTAAGTGAAAGGAGACAAGAGGAGTCCTCAATTCATATCCTGGCTGATTTCTACATCCAGAAAAGCCACCTTCATAATTATTGGCTTCCAGCAGTGCATAAACATGTTAGCACTGCACAAACTGAGAAAGCAGAGGCCCAAACCAAGGAGACTGCCAAACACACTGCCAGACACTGACACTAATTGATATCTCACCAGGGTCTTAAGTACAGAAAGAAAGAAGGAAAAATAATGTGTTCTAAGTGCAGTATTTTTGCAGCTGAGTTGTGCCATAACATCAGAGCAGAAACAGAAAACTTCCAGCATGTGCTTCTTGCATGCCTAAAGGCTAGTTCCTTTCCCACAGAAACTGTTATTCCTCACCAGCTGGGGGTCCAACTCTAAGTCTTCATATGCCAAAAGCGTGGAAAAAGGTTTTATGACCAGTGGTATATATTAGGCTGTCCCAAGGTGTTTGTATCTCCACGTGTAAGATGAGAATGTGGAAAGCCACAGTCCTTTTCTTATTCCCCAAACAATTGAAGGCCCATACCAGAGCAAGAACTAAGGAAAACTGTTCAATCCATTGTGATTATATCTTACAGAGATTCATTCACTGCAAGGTGAGTAATCAATCCCATAATAAAGAGCTAATAAAAACTTTATTCTCTAGGGAGAAATAGATCTGAAACAAAATAATAATCTTTTAAGGAGCAAAGACACAATTCACCTTTGGATTTCAATGACAGTTGTTAGAACTGTTGCTGAGGGATTTGGAAGGGAGGTACTTGCTTTTGCAGGAACTCTCATTACTAACAGGTAACTCATCTGCTCTCTCTTCAAGAACACGTGTAGATTTCAGTGAAAATGACTGGATATCAGCACCCCCTGAGGACAGTATGAGAAAAGCATTTCAAATACATCAAAGAAAACTGAAGTGCGGTTTACCTGAACTGGCACGTGACCTAGCTGCCTTGTCAAGGACATAATGATTAACAAGAGTAGAAAATTCCATATTGCCATCTCACAACACATTGCAGAAACAAGCACTAGCAACTGCTTCTGAGACTACAGAACCACAGAATTAGAAAGTTGTTGAGGTTGGAAGAGACCTCTCAAGATCATTTAGTTTGATCCATCCAGGTCAGGTTCAGGGCAATGACCAGTCATGTCTGGAATATCTCAAGGATGGAGACTTCACAACAGTTAGTGAAGTGCCTAGATGAACAAAACAGCTTAGCTTATTAATGAAAACTGGTTATAATCTCTAAGCAGTCCACAAAGGTTTATCTTTGATGAGCTAGATATGGTCATTAAGAGACGGGAAGATGGTCCCAGAGACATACTTCTTTTTCTTCTACAAAGAGCACAGAAAATGGTTTGCAGAGAATCCCAAGGACATGGTAGGAATGAAATTCCTGTTATGGAGCTTCAGTACCATCTGCTTGCAGTGGAAGGCTGCATGATACAGCTAGCCTTGCAGGGCTCAAGATGAGTCTTTTTAGCAGAAGGCCTAGACAGGAAAAAACATTCAAATATGGTAGTTTACTGCTGCTTCAAAGCAAACATTAGAAAGCAGACTGTGAGACTTCAGGTGAAAGTCAAATCTGTAGTGAAAAAAAAGTGAGTATAATGAAAATCCTGAAAAACTCAGTGAATTATGAACTTAGAATACAAAATTGGATGTACCTGTGTAAGTATGTGATATATTGATATTATTGCAAGGTATATCCCAATCATTTCATATTAATCCAGCTTTCACATGACAAGCATGTAGAAACCATCTTTTTACCATATTCACAAAGCCTTAAGCACTCCTATTTAAAACTTGCACTGTGTAAAGTAACTCCTCCAAGGTGAGAACATGCTGTTTATTATAACAATCTCTTGAATATAGAAGAAGCAAACTGATGGTTTTATTCAGTTGCTTACCTCCCATCTGTCACAATCAGCAGCTACTCAACTAGGAACATTGTCTGTAGATAGGCTGGGGGACAGCTGGTGATTTGGTACAAGTCAACAAGGAAAATCACAGCCTTGTACCACCTAATCTGGAATATTAGCTAGCATATTCAAGGAAGCAGTAGAAAGTAATGGGTCAGTAATACGAAACTACACAGACACAAAATGAAGCCAGTAAATATTTGGCAAGTAACTTGTGCACAGGCAGTATATGAAACAGCATCTGGGGCACATGGTATTTTCCCTTGTAAATAATTATGTCATGGAAGACCTGTATTAAGAAAACATACAGAAGAACATTTATTAAGACTTTTTCAGCAGCCACCAGTTGCTAGATATCAAAAGTCTACTGAGGAAGCTTGCCAGCTTGGAAGCATAGAACAACAGGGTCATTCTGTCTTGATAATGCTATATCCAGAGCCCGATGATTCCCCAGTGGGAGAACATCAAGTACATCTCCTACATATTGCTTGTCAGTTGTGCCACAATATAATTCTGTGAAACAAGCAGAAAAACTATCCAAATAAGTCTGACAACTTTCTACTCAAGGGCATTGAGTAGACCTCCTTCTGGGAGCACATTACTCATCATTGCAGATAGTTCAAGTGGATATCCACGCCTTACAGTGATATTGCCCTGGAATTGTCACGACCACTGTCACTGCAGGGAGGACAATAAGGAGCGCCCTTTTTCTCCAGGACTAGTTGTATAAAGGTGAGGTGGAAATGGAATCCTCTTGCTTTTATGGTGCCTAAACAGAATATATTGACCTAAAATGACAGAAAGCTAGAGGTGAAGCCTAACAAATACCAGCAGTTCTGCACACCAGTGTTTTAGGCACCAATTGCTTCTCACCAGTACAATACAGTTCAATCTCCACTTCTCAATGTCTAGAGAAAACTATCAAAGAGGAGAAGGATTTTGTCTTTCAGTCATTATATCCATAAACTTAAATTGTTATGAGTGAAAGCCATGTTGTTGTAGCTTCTGTCCACTGGGAGAAGAATATTCATCTGCTTCTCCACATATACTAAGTGCTTGATGAACCCCCTGCAATGACATGAAGAGCCTGAAAAAAAAACCAGGCCTGGTCTTAGGAACATTGAGGCCAACAATATGGCATGAAGGAATGTCCTAGAAACCTGGCGATGACAGGCAAGAACTGCAAGCTAGTCTTGAGCTTGGAGATGTCAGTGGTAAAGGTTCACTTTCATAGAATCATAGAATGGGTTGAGGTAGAATGGAATTTAAAGATCATTTAGTTCCAAACCCCCAGACCTGGGCACGGTTTACAACCATTTTACTATCCTGAGCTTCAGATAGAAAACGGTTTGTATGCATTCACTACATTTCTTCAACCTAGAAAAGGGCAACAACCTCCTTTGTTATTTGGTGTAATGTATCATGAGCAAAAGCTGCTTATTCACTCCTACATAATCTCTTGTATGACTCCCAAATGAATCAACACCCACTTCTATTTGGGGCAAGCTTTCTAATGAGTGACACTCTAAAAAAGAATGGGAAGAGGATATAAAAGATTAAACTGGACAGAGAGTTACAGCCATACCATTACAAAACAGGATGAGACAGTCTCCAAAGATTTATTCACTGAACTCTGAAAATGCTCCTAATCACTACTACAGATTTACAGGGGTAAAATGTGAGTGGGCTTTTTTATTAGGGAAGTAGAAGAGTGTTATTCTCCAATATTTCACTAAAATTCTTGGCATGATACTTAGGTTGCTAAGAGAGTAAAATCTATTGATCTGAGTATTCATTGCAATTCGATGGCAGAATGCGAAACCCTAGAAAGCAGCAGTTGGGCCTTCTGGTATTTCAGAACATTAAGTCTTATTCTCTACTGCAGCTATAAAGTCCTGTCTTTTACTACAGCTGTAGTCTCAAAAGTGAAAATACTCAGGCTTGATCAGAACCTCTTTGAATATCTAATATCGTTGATTGGGTCATTTGACATCCTCTAAGCTACATTAGATGTCTTGATCTCCAGACCCTCTGAAATTCTTATGAACAACTTCTGAACACTCAGCAACACCCTGATATACTCTTGTCTTCATGAAGATGACAATGGTATAGTTGCTCATTTGGTAGTGAGGATTAGTACTGCTTTGTCACTATAACTTACTCGTCTCAATTTTTCCCCATACCAATTTTTCTTCATCTCTAATGCAGTGCTACTTGTTTCTTACAGACTCCAGATCACTCAATACTGCCTCATGAAATACAGATTATGATTGGTTTGCTGGATACTGGTCAACTTTGGGCCATTCCTGAGAAGGTCTGAGGCATGACCTTGGTGATGACCTTCAAAATACAAGACCTGGCACAAGTATTAATGATGATTAAGACAAGCATGGTGTTGCTGCCTCAGCAAACAAATAATATCATCTCTAGCAGCTTTCTGTTTGCTGTCTTTTCCATGCCAGTCTATGCTTTCCTCTCTGCCGTAGTAGGCTCTACATGAAGGTGTAAAGCCCTATAGATACCTATTTGCCAGAAGGTGTCTGGAGCTTGTCTCCAACAGGGCCTTCAAGGACTGTTCCAGCAGATGGAGCTTTTACCTCATATCTTGCAATTTAAACATTCTCATAGAGAATGACAATAAGGCATCTGCTTCTTTATGAAGTTTCCCAGTACAGTAGAGATGCTTGTTGTGTCCATTCCTTACAATAATTAAACTCAGAAAACAAAAAGCACCTAAACCTGACTGGCTGTGAATCACAGAGGGTTCTGTATGATTCAGATTAAACAGACAGGAGCAAATCACAGCAAAAAGTCTTGGAGGTAACAAAGATAGAGGAAGAATTTTTTAGAAATGACTTTAGCTTGAGTGCATTAGACATATACCAGCTTTTAGTTCCCTGTCATAAGGCCCAGAGGGAAATAAATGAAGGCCACAGCACTTTCAAGCCAGGAAGGAAAAGGAGACTCAGAGCTCTTACAATTCCTCTAATTTCACATACGTGGAATGTGTGGACCATAGGACCCATAGTTACATTTGAAGACGTGGAAGACCTCCCAGAAGCTAACTCTGAGAGCAGAAGAATAAGAAAATAAAAAGACTGCTGTAGAAAGAAAAGAAAAAAAGAAAGAAAAAAAAAAAGAAAAAAAAAAGAGAGGGAGAGCCTACATGGCTCCAATTTTCTTACACCCGGCAAGGTTCTTGGGACACTTTTGATGATTGCTAGGAAGGTGTGAGGAATGTATCTTGTCTAGTATTAAGCAGCCAATTCCAGCATGGAAATCCAACATCAAAAGGTGGGAGATTTTGAGCTCCACCAGTAGATAATCAGGGAAGAGATCCTTAAGTGATAGAGATGCTTTCACTTAGGTAATGATAATAGGACGTAAATGTGGAAGTTGAGCTTTATCTTTCCAGAGGTGCCTCAGAGGCTGACAAGTTTTCCATGCGTGGGCACTTCCCGCCTAAAGCACACAGAAATTGGGCTTTCCTTAGAAGACTCTCCTGTTGCAGAGCTTGCTCCATCCCCAGCATCCTGTAACTTTGCCTTACAGACTGCTTTGCCTCCCAGTGTCAGTATGAGAAGGCTAGCCTGGCGAGTCACAACTGGGAGACTCTTCCCCTGCTAGCCATGATCATCCTGACAGTTCTGCTTTATCCTCACATCATCTGTCATTTCTCTCTCTCCATCTTCCCTTCCTGAAATCACCCTCCCTTAGCAACCACATTAGGGTTGGGGTCAGAGGAACTAGGAGCAATGCCAAAGCCAGATCACTCTCTGCTTCCATTCTACTCCTAACACAGTGATGAACCTTCGAAAGCCAGAGTTAAGTCAGGATGGGATGATTAAGTTTGGGTGAAAGCAGTGAAAAGCAGCAGAGCCATAAGCAGCTACAAAAATCAATTTATGATACTTCTGCTTTGGGTAAGAAACAGCCAGAGTATCAGTGTCAAGTTGTGGTTTGGCTCATGAAAGACTGCCAAAAAGATTTAAGGAAAAGATCTATATAGTCACAAATCTGGGACCACTCTTCAAATACCTGTAATGGAGTTAATTGCTCTAGCAGTACATCTCCGTCTGGACTGGACGCTCTTTTGTTGTGAGTAACTTGAGTTTCACTTTGACAGCACTATCAACAAATGTCACTCCTGATCTTGGCATTACTGTAGTTTAGATCTGCTTTCTTCTGTCATAGTTCTGCTGATGAATGTTATTACAGGCCTGAAAGAATTACAGTGATGTGCTTCTTCAGAGAACAAGCCAGTAACTTTCTGTTGTGCATTATACTAAAACAATCCATAAGTAATGTTTACAGCTTCTGTAGTAAATTAGCTAACCTTTACCAAAGGACTCATACTCATGGTGCTGTTTAACATCTTAGCAATGTCACAGACAGTAGGATCAAGTGCACCCTCAGCAAGTTTGCAGATGACGCTAATCTGAGCAGTACATTTGATACAAGAGAAGGCAAGGATGCCATCCAGAGAGACCTGAACAAGCTTGAAAAATGGGCTTGTGAACCTAATGAGGTACAACAAGGCCAAGTGCAAGGTGCTGCACTTGGGTCATGGCAATCCCAGACATAAGTACAGACTGGGAAAACAGCTCATTGAGAGCAGCCCTGCAGAGAAGGACTTGGGGTTGTGCCGGATGAGAAGATTGACATGAGTTAGCAATGTGTACTTGCAGACCAGAAGGCCAGCCGCATCTTGGGCTATATCAAAAGATGGGTGGCCAGCAAAGCAAGGAGGGCAATGTCCAAACAGTGCAACACACTAACAAGGGGTAGGAAACAAGATGGTTTCAGGTAGCAATTATGAGACAACAGACACAAAGGGTAGAATTTAATGGATACGGACAATCCATTCCATCAACTAGGAAAAAAAAAAAAAAAATCAATTGACATTTTACAAGAATTCCTAAAATACAAAGCCTAATTTTTAGCTTCACATTCAATGTAAGCCACAGTATTTTGTTGCTTTTCTAATACACTTGGACGAAACTAGATAAACTACTATACTGTTTAATACTTAGGATTTAGTATTCTGGATTCCAATCCCACCTCAGGCAGCTTCTGACACGATACCCTTCAATAATTCACAGTCTGTTTGCCTCTCAGTTTTGCCATCAGTAAAATGGAGATAACATGCATTTTGCTGTGTGGTAGAGTGATGTGAAGGTTGACTGATTTATCAGTAGTTGTGAGATGCTTAGGAATACTCTGATGAAATGTGCCACATGTATGCACAATTTATTATTAACCTGACAGCATTTTAGCTCTTTTATTTTCCTGCCTTGCACACAATTCAAGTGCAGGATGCCTGAAGCAGATTTGAATGGATGCCATGTGGCATTTTGATTGTAGCGGGTACTACCATTTAATTCTGAAATTCACAATCTTAGTACCAAATTAAAGCAGGATTTTTGCAACTAATTTTTCTTCTTCACTCAGTTTTTAAATGTATGTATATATTTTAGTTTGGTAAAAGTTCATTAAAACCATTAAAGGCAAGGAGAGAATCTCAAACGAAAAATATCCTTTTTTGGTCAAACCTCTAGAGGTGAAAAAGAAAGGAAATAAATGTTATATGAAGGTTAAATGATCAAAATAACTCTTTCAGAAGCCCAAGTCGGTCTCAAAGCTCCAAGGTGCCTGGGTCACTTTTCAAACTGAGACTTAAAAGTAGCATTTTAAAAATAAGACCAACAAATCTGAAGAGATTTTGGTTTAGCTCTCATTTAAGCACATCTTCCATCAGTATGAATGAAGGCTTTTCTTGACTTAGTGTATGAGATTAATTTTGAGAAGAATACGATTCAGATGCTTAGATGTGCAAAAAATTATTTTGTACAGTGATCTGCACATTCCATATATTCTTACAGCACAGCTCATTAATGACACTGCATCTGCAAATTTAAGTAGTTCAGGCCCCCACACTCTACAGCACAGTCAGACCTTCACAAGGAGAAAATAAATAGGTAAGTGTACACCTAGAAAACAAATGTAATGTACATTTTGTTTCATTCCCAGACCTGAAAATTGTCAGCTTTCCACAACATTTTGTCACGTTATCAAGAAGAAACTTCAGCAATTTCATCTCCAGAAGAAAACTAGTGAAAACTGTTACATATGCCCCAAAACAGTACAATATAGATTCATAGATTTTTAAGGCCAGAAGGAGCACTAAATAGACCTACAATAAAGCAGTGACCTCCACTGTAAGTGGTAGCAGGGCTATAATTAAACACCATTGACAAATGAGGTCTGAAATCACAGCCAATTGTTCTCCCCAGACAGAGGATCTGAACAGTTTGGTTTAGCTATCTTTTGCCTCAGGCAAACTGGGAGTCTCCACATTGGCAGTGGCAATGACAGGGAAAACATCCCAGAGCACAGGAGTGGCTGTCATGCCATACTAGTGCAGTTCCCAAGTGATCTTCAAAGGCAGCGCCTTGCTCATCCAGCCCAAATCTCAGCTCCAGTTGGCTGCATTTCAAATAACGTTTCTTGCACAGAGAGATATTTGTTATGTTCTTCACTGAAAATGCCCATCGTCCAGTCCTCAGGCCCAGCTACATTGCAAACTGCTTGGGTTCAATTTAACACACTAAAAAGCTGAAGACCAAACTGCTGACAATCTCTGCTTCCCAAATCAGTAGTTGTAGCTCTTGTTTAATATATGCAGCCTTGCTGCCTTTACCTGTCACTGCTGAGAGACTACAATATTCAGTTATAATAGGACATCTGAGACATCAAATGGGGAATAACCCAGCCAAGTCCTGTCCACCCTAGATCATTCCTCAGGCCCTTCCCTTAGTGGAGCTCTTGACAAACAGCAATACCTACAGATCTGTCACTTCAAATGAACTTAAATGATAACAGTGCTTCACATCACTCTTCCCTCCTGGGAGGTTTCAAAGGGCATTGATGTGACTCATCATCCTACCTGTGCTTCAGGCTCCCCTGGCTAGAAATATGTTCTCCTCTCTCTGGTTGAATCAAACCTGAGCTAGGTTCCATTCTTCTGCCTCCACTTTGAGGCCTGACAGGTCCCACAGCTGTATCAAAATGGGTTTCAGTTCATGGATTTTCATTAGAGCTTTTTAGTCAGTGTGGGAACACTTGTTCCAGTGTTAAAATTCTTCAAATATTTACTGATGAAGAACAGCTCATCAGCATTACGTTCATACTAGGGATAATAATGCCAGTAAGCTACAATATATGTACAACTGATATAGACTACTTTCTCTGCTATCATCAAAATCAGCATTTTTTCTAAATATCTTGATTTTGATGAAACCACCATTGCTCTTGAGGAAAACAGTTCCAAGCTTTCTTATTCTGATGTCTTATCTGGTCAAAACACTGCTTCATATATCTTTCAACAAAACATGCCACAGGACAAGGGCAGTCAAAAAAGTGACTGCCTTACAGATACATGTTAACATATGGTGTGACGCAGACATAAAATGTATAGGTATACATGCTCAATATTTGTTTAAGCCCAGCAGGTCTCCTAGCTCGTTGATGTGTTAATTGTTGTGGTTGAGGCACAGCTGAGAATTTCAGTTGAAGTAACAAAAGAAAACAGAATTTAGGAAAAGACAACTATGTCAGTAATCTAAATTAAAATTGAGCTTCAAGGTCCTAATGTTTGGGGCTTTTTGTTTATTTTTCATTTAAAAAATTAAAAAAAAAATCAGATCTCCAGCAACACAGTGCCCAGTAGAGGAACAGGAAGGATTTTGCCATTTTCTGCAACATCCAAAATTTTCTTAGAAAACTTTCTTCCTTGTACTCAATAATAAACTTATAGCCATACTGCTATCATTGTAAGACAACCTCCCATGCTGTCATGATCACACAGCCACCAGTACCTAAGCCTGCAAATTTTAAGCTATGTATGCCTGCATTAGTTGTGCCTCATCTTTGATACTGAATACCTCTAGCTCTGGTCATCCACAGGCATGTAAGAAGGTGTCTGCTTCAGGATGACAATACATCCAATCCATATCTCTTTTTATATTCATTGATCTCCTCTTATTTTCCTTAGATGTCAAAGCTATCTGAATAACAAGAACCCACACAGATCACCAGCTCCACCAGAGGTCTGGCAGGAATCACGTCGGGCAGTGTATTTGCACAGCATTCCCTCTCCTGCAGTCCAAATCTCAGGGCAGCTCACACAGGAGCAACAGAGGAGAGGGCAAAAGACTGAAAACACATAAATTCTGGCTAGATTCCCAGTGTTTTCTTTCAACTCGTCCTAAACAAGCAATTTAATTGCTCAGTTTTCTCTCCTCTCCACAGTCTCATCTCTTCTTTGTTGTTTTGTTTCGTTTTTAAGAGCAATTTATTAAATAATGATACCATAGACTCTTCCCTTTAAATATATATATATATATACACACACACACCTTTGGGGAATAAAAGTAATATACTTTCAGCTACATAGAGAAAAGAGCTTAAGGAATTTAGCTGCAAACACCACTGAGCTATGAAATTCACAGACCACAACACAAGCTGCTCTCATCTCTGCTAGCCACCTCTGCCACAGCTGGGACTTCTGAGAAGCCTCAGCGCACAAACCTCATTTACCTCCACACATTTCTTCTATGCTACCTTGAGGAGAAAGTTAAAGTGAGACACTCTGGCCTTGAAAGCCAAGCTGACAGGATGGAAGCATGAGGAAAGACCGGACACGTGTGCAGAGGGTGACACATCAGAGGTTTGGAAAACTCAGAGAACAATATTTTCCTCAAGTACTCAGGCAACAAACTGAGAAGAAATGAAAATCCACCCAAGAGACTACGTAGTCCAAGAAAAGTGTCTGAGTAAGCAGCAGTCAAGCAAGAAGCAAGCTCTGGGGCACACCAGCAGCGTTACAAGTTGAAGCCAGATTTTAACCTATAACTCAAATTTCTACATCTGCAAATCTTCCACTCTGATACAGGTCTGTCAAATACTCAGAGCCAATCCCAGTCCATTATATTTACTCAGGTTACTTTACTGGCTGAATTCCACTTTTCACATCTGAAGACTAAAATCCCGATAACAAAACATCCCTTCTCTCCTTCACTCATATAGCAGACTGCAGACTAGCTACAAATAAGCATCTTGGCTATATTGAACAAGCAGGTTCAGTCATGTTGGCCCGAGATTACAGGAAAAGAAACATAGCAAGATACCTTTCTTTCCAGTGCCTTAGAAATACAAACCGTTTGCCAGCTTTGGGCTAAGTAGGCAGTGGTGGGTCGTTGCACAAGGAAAAGCATCTCATCAGCACCTGGGGTTCACAACAGAGGGCATTTGGAGGAAGTCAGTGGAGCAGTGGGACAGATACAAAAAAATTCCAAAAGCTCTCCTCCCACTGTTCCTATCAGCACCCTGCAGTGCAGCACCTGCTCCGTGCCACCCAGCGGGCTGCACTGCTGCTGGCGCTCTGGCTCCATCAGCACAGCTGCAGCCCAGGCTGGGACAGCTCCATGTGCACCCAGCATGACACTGCATAAAGCTGCAGGAAAATGGGAATTTCTGTGAAAATAGAGAATGAGGAGCACTCCTTAAACATGGCCACTCAACAAGAAAAGCTACTTTAATTCCTAACTGCAAGCCAAGATGTTCAAACCAGGTCACCGTTCTCAGTGCGCATCATTTATCATCATTTAACTGTCCTGTTATGGTATTTATATGGTTTTATCTTTCTCATACAGAATCATATTGGGTTCTTATTTCTTGAATTAGGAAGCCCCATTGGCTATGTATTTCAGACACAGAAAATGAATCATAGAGGGTAACGTGGCACATATCCCCTGTTTAGTACACTGAGGTGATTCCAGCCTGATTCCATTACTCTGCCAGCAAATCATCCCAGGGATGCAGGACTCCTGTGAGAGAAGCTGGACATTAGTCTTAGGTACTCAGCTAATGCTTTAATGACTGGACCATCCCTTCTTGCCAAATATAAAAGTTCTGTTGCCCCAATCTACTTTCTTTATACATGAAACCTTGGTCTCCTCTCAGGATAACAGGGTGTGCAAGTGCATACACTAGACAGCTGAAACAACACTACTAGCAATGCCTTCAGCAACACGGAATGGGAAATCAGTGTTCTCAGGTCCTAAACCCACTGCAGAATAAACAAATTTCAATGCAGCATGGTTCTGCTTTGAGAAGTCTCTGACACCTTCACACCTCTCTCCCACGGCCTGTGGGCTGTTTTGCACCCAATTGCCAGCTCCTGGACCCATTCACGGGTGGAGCAAGGGGGATTGCTTTGCTCTGCAGGTCAGATCAGCAATGACAGTGAGCTTGTCTGCAATGAAGGATTGTGGGAGAGACACACACATACACCCCAAAATTACATTGCTGTCCCTGGACAGCAATAACATGGCAGTTGCCTTGTTTTCTAGAGACGGAAGAAAGAAGCTTTGCTATTCAGCGAGTTCAAAGTGTGTCAGCAAAGGAGCAAGAGGTGAAGTGAGATTAGAGGTTGGCCTGGGATAGGTGGCCGCTCTACTGTTCTGTCACATGGATTACCAACCACCTCCTCCTAGGCCAGGGAGCTCAGTGCTGAGGCCGATGTGCCGACATCCATCTTCTCAGATCCATGCCAGTCTGTTGGACGGATGTTCTCCTCCTCTGCTTCCTTCCCTGTAGCTTTCTCATGCAGTTTCCAGCATCTCAAGGTATTCTGGAGAATTATCTCTTCCAGTTTTCCACCAGAACTTAACAAAAATTACCCTATGGCAAATGACCTGCACATGTCCATCCTGGAGTAGAGATGAAAGACAGGCTACAGCATGTGTTGTCATGCTCAGGGCTGTATTCATTGCCGACTGACCTTCATGACAGGCTGCCTAGCTCAGCAGAAGCCTAGACAGTAATAATAGGCCATATCTTTTTTTTTTTTTTTTTCTTTTTTCAGGGCTAAAACAAAGGAAAAAAAAACTTCCTCCTAAAAATCAACTTCCTGATCCTTCCTTTTTCTGGACTGGAAAGGGAAATGCCCATCTCCACACACACACACTTCCATTATTATTATTATTAGTTTTTTTTACCTTTTAAAAATTTTTACTTAGTAACACACCGAAGTTCCAATTTAAGTCACAGCTGCACACATCTGAGAAGGAGCAGGACGCACCAGGCTGGTCTGGGTGCTGACAGAGGGAACTGGTACCCACACTGCAACTAGAGTAGGTCTTGCAGAAACTTGCTCAGCCCATTCAGATGGACTCTTGAAGTCAGCCAAGAACTGTTCTGTTATAGACTCAGGGAGGTAATTCTAAAACTGAGCAGCTGCTGTAATCAGCTTCTGTAAACTATGGTTTATTCATTTACAAAGTAACTTTTTCATCCTGTTTTCTCCCCAGTCTCATCTCCACCTTGCTTACAACTTATTCTACACCAGTTCCACCTCACACCAAATCGCAGTCTGATTCTGTACCCAATACAGCCTGTTTCGTTTCAGTGAAGGCAATGTCCAGGCTTTGCCTGACTGCCGGCTACGACTTGTCTGTTGCCTGAGGGCTGCAGCTGATCTGCAATCAAGCAGAAAAGGATTGTAGTCTCATGGTCATCTATAATACAGAAGAATGAAACAAGAAGAATATAGCTGTCAGCATCTATTGCAGCTGGACGGAATCAGTGGCACACTTCATACAGAGGCCTGTAATCTCCCTGTGGCTTCCCTACATCAGAAGCAGGGGAGGGCATGAGATAAACTCAGCTCAGCAGGAGCTGCAGGCAGACCACGCTG
The DNA here is from genome assembly GCA_037305975.1 of Chrysolophus pictus. Classification (NCBI taxonomy): domain Eukaryota; kingdom Metazoa; phylum Chordata; class Aves; order Galliformes; family Phasianidae; genus Chrysolophus; species Chrysolophus pictus. Next base: position 39,857,904 of record CM074580.1, on the reverse strand, counting down.
AGCAAGGATGGGAGATGGATCACTGGCCATTTTTGTGAAAGAGTATGTTGGGTCTAAGCCAAAATTCTGTGGCTCCTGCTCAGTTGTGGTATTAAGTAACCAGTAATGCTTAAACTGCATTTTGGAGTTTCAAAGCACCTTAGAAACATTAATTAATATCTTAATACATCATCTTTCTTTGGTGCCCATCTGGCAGTGTATCTAAAAACTACAACCAGACTGGAAAAAGAATCACTATTTTAAATAGAACCAAACGAACTTAACCTAAGAATAATGAGCAAGAGAAAGAGATGGGAAAAAAACAGAACTATTACAAAACTATGTTAGGAGCAGAGTTTTTACTAGCTTTCTGCCCAATAACCCAAGCTGGAGCACAAGCAGATTTGCCTCTTGCACCATTTATTCCACAGCCCTTCGAGACCATCAATTCCAGATTTTTACACTGAAAATCTGAGCCCCCACAGTGTGCCCTAGAGCTGCCTGCTGTCCTCAAGTGCAGAGCACAAGACCAAATGAAGGGTCTGCAGCTGTTTATTGCTGGTGAATTCAACAACCAATTTACATTCATCTATCAAAGAATATGCAAGTGGAAGCAAATATTATGGTCATGTTCATTTGTTTCTGATTACAAAATGTATGATCTACATTATATATGTAATGCATATGCAAATGCACCCATCAGGTTCATGGCAAAGTGCCAAATTAGCCCTTAGCGTTACAAAGTTCAGAGTGGCTGGCAGGGAGGTGCTGACTACAAGAAAGGCTAAGGCAGTCCTTTTAGATGCAGCGAAAAACTGGGCTGCTCCAAAGAGCAGGTGGAGGATAAATTCTGCAGTAACTTGTCTCTTTAAACGAAGCTGAGGGGCTATTGAAAAATCTGTTCCCGCTGCAGTTAAAAGTGTGATAATTACAGAGCAACGGGCTCCTCTGTCATTCAGCAGGCAGCATCCCCAGGAAATCTTGCTCTGTAATCAAGGGAAGAGGTGCAATCAGGACCCTATTCAGGCTTCGTTTAGAAACAGCCCCTGCAGGCAACACAAAGGCTTCAGCGTGGTGCTTTGTGAAGCTAGTGATCACATCGCGCCTTGGTTCTGCAACTACAAGCAGAGTTAATGCCATTTCTGAGCATATCTACTGCTCACCTTCACCCTCCAAGTCCACAAGGGGCTAGGAAGAGGGGTGAGGTCGTGGACCAAAAGAATTGTACCTCCGATGCCACTACAATGAGCACATCTTTCACATCTTGATGTAGGAGGGAATTTTAAGTGGTATAAGCATGACAGTGTGGTCCAGAGTGGGCAGGTATGAGAGATAGGAGCATGCACATCAAGCTGTTAGCAGCACTGTTTGCAAAACTTGTGTAGGAAATGTCCCGATTTGTTTTTTGGTTGGTTGGTTTTGGTTTGTTTGTTCTGTTGGGTTTTTGTTTTGTTTTTTACTGACATGAACATATTTATTTGTGCTGCTCACATTCTACTGGAGCCTCATTCTCTTGGCAGGAGCCTGATCCCACAGAGACTGATGAGGTTCATTAGAGGGGAAGGTGTCTCTGACTTCAACTTTCATGTTTAATGGCACCACTGCCCGGAAACATACAAATTAATTGCTACTCAAATCAGCCATCCTTCGTACCCTACAGAGCTGTCAGATTCAATGAACCTGTTTACTCCAACTGCAATAAAAATAGTATCACATTTTATTCAAAACAGCTACATCTTCTGAAGTGTGCACACATTTGCACGCTCACTCAAATACACAAATTGTACTTCTCATTGACCAGCAATGACCAGCACAGATACTCATCTGGGCATGTAGCTATCATGACACAGAAAATGCTGGCAACTCTGCATGCACAGTAAGTGCTAAAAAGCTTTCTGCACATTGGGGCATGTTCTGGTCAGAATGTTTTGTCTCATTATGGAATGGTTGTTCTCTACTGAGGTACGCTGTAACTATACTTTGCATTACAATAACCTCTAATACTGTAAATGGAGTTTCATTCTATCAAGGTATGTGATCAGCAGGTTCCAATCTCTATTTTTTATTTTTCTGGCTATAGAATAAATGAGAGTGCTGTGGTTTTACCATCTGCAGACATAGGTATCAGTCGATAGCCAAGTAATGGCTTAGACCCTGTCAAGAGAAGTCATTATTAAAAAGGTACATTGCATTTAGCTGTTCAAACAGAAGTTGTTATTGATTGAATCCCATCAGTTCCCACTAAAAGAGCCGACTCCCATGACCAAATGAAAATACACACACAGACTACAGATTAGTAAATACCCTAATGGAGTTAAGGATCCTCTCCAAAAAGGGAGTTGTTGATATCCAGTTAAAAGGGCACGTCTCTTTCAAAAACAAGATTGAGAAAAAACAGCCATGTTGAAAATAATTCCTGCAAATATCCAGAGGCAGAATAAAGAAGCTAAAAAAAAGGGGGGGGAGGGGAACAGTTTTAATGACAAACACTTCAGTCCCTTGGAACAAAGCAAACACAGAATATGCAAGATGCTTAATGGCCAATCATGCTAAAGGTAGGAAGAGCGTGTCCTGCCATTCCTACAGTGTTCTGCTGTCCAGTGGAAGCCCAGCCATAGTTGGGCAATGGAAATCCAATACCTTTGAAGTTTCTGAAGTTTTTCAAAGTCAGATAAAAAGGTAACTTGACTTCATGTGGTTCATTTTTTGTTTTCTCGGCAATTTTCTTTGTCTGCTTGTTTCCACTGAACTTTTGGTTTTCCCCTTCTCACAGTTTACACAGACACTGTAACATTTCAGGGTGACAGCATTTAACACACATAAATCACCACCGTTGCAGAACAAAGGAGACAGAAAACAAGGTTAATTATAAAATTCTAACATAAACCAAATATACACCATGAAGTAATATAATTTTTTTAAAAAAGGACTGGACAAGGTGGGAATTGTTTGTGGAAATCTCGGTATTTCTTCCCCTGGAAAAGTTCTCTGCACAGCATCTTACATGTGAACAAACAGACCACAGTTAAAAGCGAGTTAAAAGTGTTTATTAAAAAAAGGTACACTGTGACAAACTTCTTTGCTCTGCCTTAATAGAAGGTTGGGATGAAAACTGATGAATCATTATAGGAAACAAACAGCAATGGTGACGCATGGCTTCAAAAGGTAACAATAGCACTGCTTGATCTCCGATGCCTACAATGGTTTCAACAGAAGATGGATTTCATCTTGCTCCACCCTCGCAGGAAATACAGAAGTTCCACAGCTGAGCCTCAGATGGAGCTCAAACCTGCCCGACAGGTGTAAATAGAAGCGTCACTCTGTCACAGTATTTTCTCTAGACATCCAATGAAAACCATATTCTGTTGATGTTTGACCTGTGAAGTCTTGATTCATTAGCTCAGCAGCAGAAAAAGGCTTATATCTGTATAATTCAGGCTCCATATGCCTCTGCAGCTCTCGTGATCTTCCATCACTCAAAATTTGCACTTGAGCATCAGGGCCCCAGCTATTCAAGTGTTCAGTCACAATCAGAAGTCTCACCATCCCCACAAACTCCATGGTTCAAGCAAAGGAAACCATTCTGGCTCACTCCAGGTTTGGACCAGATTAATACTGAACAAAAAGTCAGGAAAAAAATGTGGAATGTAAAGATTCAGGTCTAGTTTGGAAGACTTGGAAACTTGGACAAAAATAGGGGGAAAAAATCAGTGTACACAGTTCCTTACCAGCCATTCTGAAAATGATTTTATTGTTGCACTTCAGTTCTTTACACTGCTATTCATTATTAATAAATACTTCAAATTTTATTACTGTACCTGAAAATTTGCTGCATGAAGGAGGTATTTCTTTAGTACACTATAGATCTCTATAACACATACAGCTAATATTATCCCAGAAATCCTATAAGCCTTGTCTCTAAGATGGCTGTTTTAGTCAAGAATGATGAGTTATGTAAAATGGTAATGTATATTATTCTTTTATTTGGATATAATTTTTTTCTTCTTATCATTAATAGCACTTAAAATTAACACACATATAGAGGTCATGTTTGTTTTCCAACCTTTCCTTCCTGTAAAAACATGCTTGTTCTTCCTTATTTATGCTGTAAAAGAAGAGCTGTATTTACACAGTATTTTGGTAGGAGTACTGACTTCCTTTTTGCTTACATATCAACAGTATATAGATGTTACTTTCAACACTTCTCAAATTCCACATACTAAATTCCAGTTAATGTACTTCCATTCCCAAAAGAAGTCAAGGAATGGTAGCTGTGATAAGTAAGATAATTTCAAAGTGGTTTTACTTCTTCTTCAAACGGAATGCTTCTTGCCCAGTTTCATCTTCGGCTTAAGCTCAAACTGTTGTGCTTAAATGCAAATGTCATAAAATAATGCTGAGATGAGATTCTCAAATTCACACTGATTTCCAGTCAATTTACTTAACTCTTTTGCACATAGAGAGTTAATTACCATGACACTGCTAAAGATCAAGGAAAGATCCCTACAGTATTCTTCATTATGCAGTTTGCTTAAGACTTCAGGACTGAAATTTTCAAACATAGCAAGAAACAGTATAGAAACACTCAAATCCCTGTTTCTTTTGCAATACTAAAAAAAGATAATTCAGCATTTCCCAAAGCAATTTAATCAAGGGTGCTAAAACAATCAAGATGCCATGCAGCAACTAGTACGCAAAAAATTGAAGAGAAGTACAGGGCTTCCACAGAGAGCAACAGCTTGCAGCAACTTTGGTGGCTTAACCTTTGAATGTCCTGTCAATCAATTATGTTAGCCATATGGACATTGCTCATTTTTATCAACAATTCACTCAGCACTGGTAAAATGTTGTTGAATTCACCCAGACGGCTAAGATAATTTCTTACCAATGCTTCTATCAACATCAATACTGAGTATTTCTGTATATACCAATGCATGTTGTCTACCCTCATCAATAAGCTGCTGAAGAAAATCTGCCCATGCTACAAACATAGCATCCTTTCAAAAAGGCACCTTTTGCAATTGTTCATGCTCTCCATCTACTCTCACTTCATTATTCCCAGCTGGAAAAAGAACAGTGGAACTTTAATTCCTCTGATAGCCACCAGCAGGGATAAGAGCTCAGTCATAGTCTTGCTGAGTGACAAATAAACTCTTTGGATTTTATAAAGATCAATGGGAAGTATAAAAATATTTTCTTACCTTCAGAACACAGCTTGCCAGCGTACCCAGTAGCTGAGCAGTCACAGCGTGGCTCACCATCCAGAAGAAAGCAAGTGCCACCATTTTCACAAGGGTTTTCTGCGCAGAGCCCTTCCATTTCCAGTCGGACTCCTTGACTGTCCAGGAGATGCGGCTCAGAGTTGCCATATTTCAGATCCAGAATAAATCCTTGAAACGGAGGCTCACTCAGAACACCATCAAGGGTTAAGGTGGCAGGACGGATGTCCAAAGGGACTCCACCCACAAAAAGGTCACTGACGATATTCATATACTGACGTTGTGGACGTACCTCACCTGGTTTGGCTTCACCATCCAGCACTAGCACTGTCCGAAGGTGACTGCGGCTAACCATCAGGAAGTGCCAGTTGCTGTCGTTGACCTGTTTATCTGTGATAACTGTAGTCTCTGCACAGTCCACACTGAACTGGAGCTGGATGCGCCCATCAACAAGAGACAGACAGAGGAAGTCACAGACACCACCGTCATCAAAGTAGAGAAGCAGCCCAGCAGAGACATTGGTCTTGAACTGGAAGCTGAGTTCACTCCTAGTGCTGGCATCCCAGCGGAGGAAGCGGGCCCACTGGTTGGGGATGCCCATGAACTCCAGACCCAAAGAGAGACCCAGCAAGGAGCCAAGCAGCAAACTCACCTTCAAAGTGAAGTAGACAGAGTGGAGAGTGAAGCCCATTGTTTCAAGAATCTGCTTTCACCAGGAGAAAAACAAAAGCCACACTACTGAGAAGACAACTCCAGCAGTCAACACTGAATCTGTTAAATCCAGCAGGAAGAGGAGAGCACAGACTGACAGAGTGAGGGAGAGCAGTTGGAAAGGGAAATAGCAAGAGCACGTGACCAAGAAGAAACACGTCCTCTCCAAGCAAAGATCTCAATTATCCAGAGGCCTTTATCTCAGATGTACAGGGTATATGAAATGACTTCTCCAACTGGTGTACTTTTGCGAAGGGCAAAATAACCCACAGAGGTTTGTTTTGGTAGAACACAAAGGTGACAGTGGTTGTTCCTGGGAGGGAAGAAAGGCAGAGATGAAGCCAAAGCCTCTGATTCTGGTTTCCTAGAAGTGATGACAATACTGAAGGAGGTGGCAGTAAGACGGAAGAGAAAGTGAATTCATAAAGTATGTGATCCTTGGAAGGGCAAAAGTGAGGTCAATCTTCATGGTGCACTGGTGACACTCCAGCTCATAATTCAACGCTTGGCACTCAGAGAACTTGCAGGACCTGCAGAGTCAAGAGAAGAAAAAGAAAAGTTTGGTCCTACTACTAAACATATATTTACCACAAAGCTTATTAAGCCCAGTATCTTCTTTACATTTCTTGATATTCTGACCTCTTCTTTGTGCCTGCAGATAACTGTACAGTCCTTCAAAGCATTAGGAACATCTTTGTCATCAAAACTAAGAGGACCAGGTAGAGAACACACCAAGAGGTCTACACACGCCCCAGCTCTATGCAAGAAAAAAATACAACAAATTATTTTACCCCTTTGATGAAGGTAATGTCAGTGACTAATGAGGGAGATGGCACAGAAGCTTCCCCTAAAAATTACCTCTGTGGAAATGCTCAGTGCAAAGACCAGTATGCTTTAGAGTATAAGAACCGATGAAGGGAGAATATTATCCAAACTTCCCAAACTTCTGTTCCTTTTGTTAGGCTTCCTAGCACACCAACAAAACATTAGAGAAGACAACTCCACTGTCAGCCTGTCATGCAATAGCCGCTTTTACTTTACATGTCTTGCACACTTCAGAGACTTTAACAAGGACCTTTGTAATCTGGAAACACGTGCTATCCAAAGTATATATGGCAACCTGCAGCTGGGATGATAGGAAACTTGTAGATTAGATGATAAAAACTGTCTAAGCACTTAAACAATTACCCTGGTCTAATGGTTTGGCAAAAAGGCCAAGTTCACCCCTAGATAAGAGCAAGCTTCTGTCTTCAGTAAACAGGAGTTAGACCTGTTAGCACTGGGATTTAATTCACTTCTGTCTATTCACATGTGGGTGACCATATGCCTAAGTTAGGAGAATGTTTTAAGATGACAAGTAATGATAGCACAAAGCTAGGATACATTAACACAGGGGCTTGTTCTCAGAGATGGGCCAGGCATAAGAAAAGCTCAGCAAACAGATAACACTAGCAAAGATACAAAGCAGGAAAGAAGGTGATGTGAATCAAGGCCTTCAACCTCCCAGAAAACAGCACGAACGCAGATTTCACAAACTCACAAATGTGAGGCAGCATTTGCCTGGGACAGGTGTTTAGTGATATGAATGATGTGAGTTGCTGGAGATCTTGTTCCTGGCAGATGCCTCCCAAGCCTGACACTCACCTTGGTCCAGAGGTGCTGAAGAAATAGGCAGTGCAGAAAAGCAATGTCTAGTAAGTACAGTGGTTGAGTTGGAGGAGAATCACCAGGCAAAGGAGGGGATAGCTCATGCAGTCACAACCTCTGCCTTACCTGTCCTAAGGACCTGCAGGAGCTTTAAGTCTCCAGTGCTGTCAATCTGGCAAATTTAGCCAGCACAGAAAAACAAGTCACTTAGAAAACAAAATGGATCAATTAAAAGAAAACCCTCAAGCTAGAAAGAAACGTGAGCTTTTGGTGCCCAGTGGAAAGCAGGCCTGCTCCCTGCAGCTGCCTGAGTGGAGCTTGTTAGCTAAACTGCTATAAACACAAATAAAATCAAGACAAAACCAGAGGGAAGATAATTCCTTCTAATTGTTAACAGCTTGGCTTGGGAGAATGAAAGGAAGAAAAAGGAGGTGTTAGGAGAGGTGTAAAAAGAAAAGAAGAAAAAAAAACCCAAAGAAAGAAAAAAACAGATCCAAATGTTCAAAGATCACAATGTTGGTTCAATTCATGAGGGTTTAGGGGTGCTTTGAAAATCAAATGGAGGAAAAAGTATGTGGCTCTTGTCCATTTACCTTTCTCCTCTGTGCTCCCTAGTGGCTCCACTAAAATAGCCCATGATTTATGGAGAAGAACAGAGTGAGCGGGAGGAAAGAGAGAAAGTGATGACCCAAGTTCGAATTATTGATGAGATGGGAATAGAAATATAATAATGTGTGTAAATTAGCCAGCAATGCGCTCCCAGCAGCTCACAGTTCCCTTTCCCTCACATTTACTGTAGCAGAACTCCCTGCTCCATTGGGCAGCTCTGTGCTCAGCTTGTGTTCAGGAGGTTGCAAATCCAGCACAGCCCCAGTCACCCACAGGGGCCCTGTACAGGGGATCTCATACAGCAGCTTCAGTCCTCCTGGTCAGGGCAGGTGTCAGCACCTGCACCAGAAGCAGCCCTCAACCTTCCTACTCTGCTCTCCCCATTTTAAAAGACCGACCCTTTGAGAAGCAGTGGAACACAGTGTACATCACAGCATCAGGTGTGAGCAATCTAGAGACAATCACAAAAGAGATCTATATGTCCACAATACAGCTGAACAAAAAAACCTGCATATCTTTCCAAACCCCATGTTGCTAAAATCCCAGTTTACAAATGCAAACAAGTCTAGGTCCCCATGCAATGCGTCAGTGCTTGGGATACTTCAAGGGATCAATAAAGGGAGCAGTGCTGCCTTGTACAGATTTCTGCAACATGGATACATGCTCATGGGTTGATGACAAAGGCTAATGAAGGAAACTAACACCAGGAAGAAACAGTTAAACAGAGACTGCACTGTTGGCTGAGTGAAGCCAGGGAAAATCCTTCTCTATCTGTTCTAAAGAAGACAGGGCCAGGCCTGTTTCAGTAGAGGAAGACGGCATGAAAAATAGAGAAATGCAAGTAATTTTGCAAGTAATTTTGGGCACTTCATTGCCTCTTGGACATTCCAGAGCAGGTTTTGGGAAGACTGCCAACACTCAATAGGCCAGGACTCCTCCAGAGCTCTGCCAGAACCCTCCAGCCCAACCCACAGCACTCCCTGCTACCTGAGCTCTGTGTCACAAAGCTCAGCCTGTGACAGCAAACTCCACCACACAGCAGCAAGACCTGCAAAGAAGAGCCAGTGTCCTTTTTAGCACTGGCCAGGATTTGATCTGAATCTTAGAGAGCAAATTCTGACAAAACAAACCTGCGCCTTCCTCATTTCCCACAGTGATCCTCTTAAAAACACTGAGAACAAATACATTTCTGCTCTTACTATTTTATTTTTAGCATAAATACTACCTTAGCAGCCTCATGCAGCACACTGCTACCATAGCAATGCATTGCAGTTTGGGACAATAACTATAGACTCTCATAGTATTTTCTTACATATGTCATCTTTGGAGATCTCAAACTTTGCCACATCTAACAGAAAAAGACCTCATGATGGTCACTGCCTCTTCCAAGCATCACACAGCAACATCCCTGTTCCAACTCCACCTATTGCTACCTATTGCTCACATAGAAAAGTAACACAACCATAGTATATTTTAGGCTTAATGTGAGTTAGCAACACAAAGCAACACAGCAAGCCTGGATGCTATCAGCCCTTCAGCAAACCAGCATGTGAGACAGCACTTTGAACACCTGTTACTCTGAAGGAGTGAGGTTGCCTCTGCGTGCAGCACCCTGGCAGCTTGCACACCTCCCCAGCCCTCTCGAGAGTGGAAACAGTGAGGAGCCTGCATGCTGCACAGGCAGCTCAACATCCCACATACACAGGGCCACCGGAGGAAGCACCCCACTTATGCTATTCCAACTTCCCACTCATGGGGCTGACAGACTGCACAACTTCCGAGGCAGGGGAAGGGAGGCAGCCCTGCTGCAGCGAAGCCTACCCACAACCATGCAGCTGAGGTCACAGCTATCCATTCTGCGGCCCACAAAGAGAGCCTGGGCCACATGCTGAAGTGGCTCTCAGCTGCTTATCAGCTGTATGCGGGGAGCGAATGACATTATCTAATTGCCAACTAATTTCCATAATTACTGACAGGCACACTCTGTATGCAGGGTTAATATCTCTGCAAATGTCCCACAACGCACCTGCTTAGGAAATGGAGTGAGAAGCCAGGCACTCTGCTGCTCAGCAGCCTATTTACCTCACTGCACAGAAAGGCTGCTGGAAATGGGTTCATCACTGCCTGCCCTCCCTCCTTCACTGTCTCCCTCCCTGGTTACTAATTGCTTGGGGATGAATATTTTGGTATTTTCAGCAATTCCTAGTGCAGAAAGAATAATGGAATCGGATGAAGCCTGGATAATCTGGCTTCCCCCACAAAGCCCTACCACTGTAAACCTGCATAGGTCCTGTCATTCCAGTTAAGGTCACTAGACAAAATCCCACTTACACACTGATCAGAGAGGTTACTGTCCCCCTAGTCTGCTACTCATTCCACAATCAGAATTGTCCATTATGCCATACTTTGTGTGAAGTGAAAAAAACATATTAGTGACCTTAAATCCACATATTTTTACCCATCACAAATTCATGCCTGCCATTGCATTCACTAGGAAAGAAAATTGAATGGTTTACTCTTTTCTTGGGCCTATATTGAAGCAGAGGAGTTTGAAGAAGGGCCCTAATTTGGCTCTGCTTCCATATGCATTCCCACAGTCAGCTCAAGGCACAGCAATCAGATAATTACAGCTCAGTGACATATGCCGCTTGAAATGTTCCAGTGAAAATCACAATCAATAATTGATATTAAAAGTCGGGCTTGCCAGCGGCAGAGAAATGGAGAATTAATAGTATTTATTCAGCCCATCTTCACTCATCCTGTTCTCTAGTAAAAAAAAAAAAAGGGGTTCCTTTTGGCTCATGGCTTGAGTGTGGGTCTCCACAGACATCACTCTCTCATAAGAAGAAATCTTTCTGCCTGACCCATCCCCAGATGAATTATAGCTAAAAAAGATGAGAGAAAAAAAACAAAAAAAAACCCTTAGATGAAAAATACAGATAGGTAAACTGTGAGTTGCTACCATCGCTGGGGAAAAGAAAGGAACATGAAAATCCACCCCATCTCATAGCTTCCTCAGCAGGTACACACAGTGAAATGTTTACAGAGAACTGAGAGGGGCCAGGGAGGCTTTGAAATTCAAGAGAGTAGAGAAAACCACAAAGATTAATTTAGTTATTTCCTCTAGCAGCATTTGCATCCCAGGTATTAAATCTGACCTCGGGCATCATCCCCTTGCTGTGCTGGAGAGGACTCCAGAGTGGTGCCAGAAGAACTACACTGAAGATAGATATGGACTGCTTCACCCATAGGAGATCTTGGTGGCAGTAGGATGCTGGCAGGAGTCAGGAATAAAACAGGATGGGCCTTCCTTAATCAAGTGGCTGCAAGTGCAGTGGAAAATAGGGAAAATTTTGTCTAGTAAGGAGCTGAACACACCCAGCTCCTTGTTGAAGTTGTCAGAACTTCACTTGAGGCAGCATCTTACATGATACTGCTAGAGAGAAGCGGAAGAGAAAAGGAGGGAGTTTTAGGCCCTTATTTTGTATTTAGAGACATGAGGATGAGGACCAACATTTTCAAACTTGGGACTAGAGGTGAGCACCTGTTGGCCTCTTCTGGATGTTTTTTTCCAGGGATATTACTGTTCGTCCCATTCTCTGACATAGGGAACAGTACATGCCTTTGCTTCACCACAAGTCCAAGGAGAGGAAATATTCTCTTATGCTTGTTAGTTTTTCCCTCCACTGCTAAAATGTGCGGGCTTAGCTTTTCTGTTATGTAAAGTGGATATGGATTTGCTCAATTCTCCTTATCTGAATTCAGCACAGAGATCCTTAGGAGACACTAGTAAAAACCAAATACAACAGAACAACATATCAAAGCAAAAAGTAAGAACAGGAGATGCTGCTATTTAGGAAGTCTCCACTTGCAATCCAAGCGTGTCCTTTTAAAAGAAAAGAAAAAAAAAAAAAAAAAAACAGACATCTAGATGAAAAAGCTAGAAGAATCTCTTTGTTTCTGCTCCCCTACAGCTGACTAAGACACACACACCCATGTGCAGACAGTCAGTTATGTCAGTGGTCAAATAGTGAGTGATTCTTTGTCTCTTAGTGCCTGGGCACCCAGTTTGCAATCAAGCAGGTCAAGCCCATTGGGCTGTTCCTTCCTATCTTTAGTTCCCACCCAGAGAAGGCAAGAATGACTGTCCACTGCAAATCCTCTCTTGGAGCTCACCTCCAGAAACACTGTTATGTGGACATGTGTAATATCCAAACTGTGTACCCACACCTGGGGGAGATGAACTCACGTGCATTTCCCTCATGCAAGAAGCACAGCTGGAACGCTCTCAGTGATCTCAGAAGAGCTATAAGCAAACTAGTGAAGAGCTCAGTTTTCAAAAAAAAACGTGGGACCGTGGCAGCACCACCTCACATTTCTGAGCAATCCAGCTGCTGAAAGAGTTAATATTGAATAATAACTGCCCTTTTAAAAGTCTAACCTCCTGTACTTACTAAACTCAGCTCAGAATTGGAACTCTTTAGAGTTGCGCTAGAGGAAGAAGGGTTAAAGAAGCCTCAAGGGACAATGCGTTTCCCTTCTTAAACACTCTCCCCACCCCACAAGGAGTCCATGTAGTCCATGAGAGTGACCTTTAACTAGCCTACCTAGCCCAAGCTCAGCAGGAATGCAATTTACAGACCATTTCAGCTCTCCAGCTTTCTTAACACAAAGAAGAAAAATCAAAACCCAAGCACAATGGAAAAGAAAGAAAGAGAGAGAGAAAATAACCCTGCAGAGCAATCATGTCTGGGGCTGCTCTGATGGCTTTCTGTTCCCTTCCAGGACGCAGAAATGACCCCCAGTGCGTTAATTACTCCCATTACCACAAACTTTCCACTAACAAGGACTAGCTAAAAGGAAGCATTGGCAGCAGCGGAGCAGTTACTGCTCTGTACTGCCACGCAGGAGAAGCCAGACTCCCCCACCCCAAGCTGGTACTAACCAGGCGAGCAATTTCTGCAAAACACCACAGCTCTTATTGTAATTCCCAAGGCAGCTGCGCTAAGAACGTTGGCCTTCCTTCAATTCCACCATCTTTAAAACAGAACTAAGAGTGCCCGCTTTTCTAAAGACTTTCAAATTCAACAATTGCACAGCTCTGAATTGTTATCACGTATTTTACTGCTTCAGCAGTTGGTCTACTTCCATGCCCTGCAAAATCTCCTTCCTGCCACCAGGAAATGTGGGTGGTCTGCAGCACTGTCTGTTCTACCAGACCCTAAAATATCGAATGTGAAGAAGGGAGCTGCACTTATGGAAACAGTGGATTTTGTGAACTTCCAGTGCTGGTATTACTGATAACAGCAAAGCTTCTTTCAGATTCCATATCCAACACACAAATTGTATTTCAGTTTTAATAAACAGTTCTTGAAAATGCACTCCATGTTACTGAAATCTGAATTCTGAATGTGTCATCAGTGCCTGAAAACAAGGTCACTCTCAAGAAGACCTTCCTGAGACCTGCAATCTGCAATGGGTGTATTTTTCCCCACAATTAGATTTGGTATCACAGAGATAGATGTGCATCAGACACTCAGCAGAGAACAAGCTGGAGCATGGGCTTTCCTAACTTTGAGGCAAGAAGAGGAAAGAAGTCACCACTGCAGTTCATTACCAGTTTCTTGGCATGAGGAAAAAATATGGAAAATAAAAAACAGCAAAATAACACTAGGGTCTGGCAAACCAACCAAGAACACCTTGTTCTTCCTATTTGTCTTCTTCTTCTTTAGACATGCTTTTTAAGTTCTTCATGAATAAGAGCAGTACTAGTTCCTAAGGAAAAAAACAAAAAACAAAAAACAACAAACAAACAAACAAAAAAAAAAAAAAACAAAAAACAGAGAAGAGCTATCCAAAAAGACAAAAATAAAAACAAAGGTCAAATTCATTCTTTCCTTCACCTTCAGATTACAATGAATTCCCACTTTATTTAACACTCTTTTGCACTCCTGAGCATGATTTCCAGTAAGTCAGGGAAGTCTGTGTGTTTTGAAACACCATGCTAGGTTATTACTGAAAAAGGAGATTGATGCAATCGATTTGCTTTTTTATCCTGAAGAAGGGAACACTGCACCTGGCCAGAGCTCCCTGTCAATTGCATAGCCAGTAATAAGCAGCATTCACTTGGAAAGAAAATAGAGATTTACAGAGACTCTTATTATGTAACATATCACTATTTTATTGCAACTTCATAATTTCACATAAAAGTTTCTCCTCAGCTTCCCATAAAGCAAACCCTAACACACAAACATAGCATGATAAGCTGTTCACAGCACAAGGGAAGTTCTGTCCTATTGCTAAGCACCTCAAATAGCTGATGCTCTGTTTAATGCCAAAATGAAAATGACTTTCAGGGTGCTGATATAAATGTTCAAATTGGAGTGTGAGAGAGCCACACTCACACAGATATCACAATTGAATCTCTTAGAGAGCAGTGATATCGGAAATCTCATAAACACTAAATGTCAATGGCCTCTGTGAGATTAGATGTCTGCTTTCCAAATCACATTCCTCCTTTACCACTAGCTCCACAAACATTTCCTTTTGTGGTTATATACGCAACAGCAGGCTGGGAATCCTCTCCTGTGTGAATTTTGTGCATTTTTCTAGCTCTCTGCTCTTTCTGTCTTCTGATATACAAAATTCACTCCACTATAACCCCCTCCCTGCTTCGACCTCTGGAGTACTGGGGGAACATGACAAGAAGTTACACATAGAGAGGTTTCTCAGTTCCAGCATGCTGGGCAGGAAGCAGAAATCTTTGCCAAGATAGACTGCTAACGAAAATCTTTAAGCATCAGTGTCTTGGCTGGAAAAGGCCAATCTTTTGAAATGCTCAGGTTATTGAAAGCTTTCCAAATCAAGGAACTAGCTTATAGCTTTGCTTGACAGGGACCACTTTCTGAACTAATTGGCAATTCTGCCCCTGTAGCACGATGTGGTGATCTGCCAGGGGGTACCAAGCAGTACTGAAACTGAGCTGGGACTGTAAGGCTGGAGGATGACTTTCACTGTGTTAAATCCAGGCTTAAAAGTTCTGTGACCCCAGGAGACCTGAGAACAGCAGGAGTTGCACACTGGATGAGTTTTATTATTGTTTCTGATTATATGTACAAATTCCCAAGTTGTATTTCTGTGATTCACACTATTTTGCCCCGTAACTTTTCTCTCTAGTTAGCTCTTTTCCTCAAAGACTTGCCAAAATGAAGTGTAGAAATGGATGTGAAGTTGCATAAAGCAAAACCATTTTTACAAAATTCAGGTATAAAAGATTCACCTGTTTATTTCAGTGTAATCATCTAGATCATAGAATAGCTTGAGTTGGAAGGGGCCTTAAAGATCATACAATTCAAACCCTCCTGCCTTGAGCAGGGCTGCCACCCGACAGATCAGGCTACTCAGAGCTCCATCCTACCTAGCCTCGAACATCTCTAGGGATGGGGCATCCACAATTTGTTTGGAAAACCCATTCCAGTAACTCTGGTCTCCCACATGACAGGGATACTCACTACTATAATAAGGAGGTAATGACATTTCCTAAAGTTAATGGAACATAACTAGTCAAACAGACAGGGACAGAACACATGTAGCAAAGCATAAGCAGAATCACTGAGTGCACAGTGCAGCAGAAAAACAGATATTGGGTAAAACAAGCAGCCTAGAAGCACCTGGGCACATCTGCAGAGAGAGCACCATTGACTGATACCTCTTTAAATGAGCCTGGATAAAGCCACTGGGAAATAGTAAAACAGGAACTGGCTCTTCAATAGCTGAGGCACAGTTCTGTGCTCTGCCTGCATCGTGCAGCTCATTCCTGAAAATTCCACACTAGGCAGCAGTGTGTTCGGGCTACAGAGCCGGAAAACCAAACTTTTCCCAGTCAGCTTATTTCACCTATACCCCCAAGGTGGGGAGTAATGAGTAGCATTATGAAAATGATCACTTTTAGAAATTCTTTCAGCTTTTCTGATTAAGTGTTGTAATGCCACTGGAGAAAATGCATGCTTTAAATGAGCTTTATTTGTTACACACTGATAAATCAATCATACTTGGTAGATTTAGAAAGAACTAAAAGATATATATCCTCTTACAAATGTTCCTTTAAAAGTCAGACGGTCTTTCAAAGAGCTTCCAGCCCTGGGACTCACAGTGCAGTGCCCTGGAAGACAATTGACATTCTGAGTGACTGGGCTGTGAATTCAAAATCCCAGCTCAACCTGGCCAAGTCAGGATCCAAACTCACATATTTTAAAAATAGGAAAGAAAAAGAAAGAGCAAGAGGGAGGGAGGGAGGAAGACTTGTATTCCTACAGCTGCCCAGGAAAGACTATCAGAACACATGTGACTGTGGGCAAGGGAACATCCCAGTAATGGATATGCACGGACCATACTTTGTGCTTTGATGTACTAAATATGAATTTCTGTATTTTTAGTAATATAGCTGACAAGGGATAATTGTTTGCTATGAAAGCCAATAGTGAAAAGAACAAAAACAAAAAAAAGATGCATAGTGCTAAGGCATTTAAATTTAATTTTCTGTTTTTAATTTAAAAAGGAAATATTCTAATGTAACTGCTTTGGTTGTAGTAACTTCCGGTCACTATTGGCTCTCTTCCCATTAAGAATGGAGAACAGAACAGAAAAAGTGGGAAAACCGAGGCTGTTATATAAATAGCTTAATTCCTAGCAATTGCATAACTTTTCATTTCAAATCAATTCTAAATGTGTTTCTTCTCCTTTCAACTAGAAATCTGCACATTCTGAATAATAGATCCTTTCTGCTAACATTGTTTTCACAGCCTGAAGAGCCATTATTTGGACAAAAACACTCTGAGCAGCTCCTTCTAACAGCACCCACATTTTCCCCAGCGTTCCAAGTTCAGCACCTGGCTGTGCGAAGTTCTGCATGTTGTCAGTGAGGTGGTGGCACTGATTTTTATCTTCTCCTTCACATAAACTGCTTTGAAAGCTTTTGCTAGGCTGGTACAAATTGGTAGCCAATGAGAAATGCTGTGGGATTGGCCCTGGTTTCTAAATTAATACTACAAATCCCCTCACCAGGAGGGACCATGATTCTTCTATTGTCCACTGAGCATGGCAAGCTATGAAAGCACAAAGCAGTTTCTCTTGCGTTGAAAGAGACACCCTGCCAAAGACAAAGCTAAAACATGTCAGGGAAGAAAGAAGTCACTACGGTGAGAGTACCTGTTCTTGGGAGCCTGAGCACTCCAGTCTCCCACCCCACACCTGTCACGGGGACAAAAATAAGCACAGGAGTGATGGAGGGAAAAGCTTCACTAATCAGCACTTAAAGGAAGATACCTGAAGTGCTCATAATAGCCTGGCAGAACTTCTGTTTCCAAATTGCATTGAGTAACTGAGATTTAGAAGTAACGATGGAAAATGATTACTCTGTACCACAGGCAACAGATGGTTCCTGCAACCTGCCAGTTGACAGATTCCAGGCCAAAATTCTCCCCCGTGTAACTTCATCACACATTAATTTAACTAATTTTATCTGTGGTACCTAGATACTGGCTGCCAACATTTCACTGCTCAGTAGTTCCTCATGCAAGGGGATTTGCGTTCTACCAGTCTGGACGCATGGATGAGCCAGAAGGAAGAGTCGCATGGCCTGCCTGCGTCTCCTTAGGCAAAGTGTTCTTTCAGGGGATACAGCAAAGACTACAGTGGCCACATAATGAAGTTCAATTACTGACTGTAAAGTGCTTAACCCATTCAGAAGACAAACTAACATAAGAGCAACCTATTTTTCTTTATGACATTACTAGTCAAATTAAGCAGAGAAGGGCTCACCACAACAAGGTGCAGGTTTTGCTCAGGGCAGCGGTGGGGTGGCAGGCAGCCATCCAATGCTCCACTGATTGACCATTCCACAGCCTTCCCAGCCTCACACACTCCCAGGCTGCCCAGCTTCAGAGGAGGGGAGCTGACATGGCCCACTTCTCCATTGGGACAGCCAGGCACAGCCACAAGATACCACCCGCCCACGATACAGCTGGCATATAGGCACTCACCTTCCCATTTAAATATACAAATCAAGTGAATCTACACCTTGGCCCTGTGTTTTAAGCAGAAATCATGTTAATCAGGAATCAAAGCCCATCTGGATTTGCTGCTTAGGCAGGAGATCCTCAACCCCTCATTTTCCCCCACTCTCCACGCTTCAGGGAGAGCTTATCTCTGGAGCTCAAAGTCAAGTGCTTCACCATTTGGGGGAAAAAAATGGTAGATTTAGTTCAATTTTTCACCACTACTAATTTAAACCATCTGAAAGGCTCAGAGGAAGGGAAAGGTGTCAAGTACAGCAGGCTTCTTATACGCAGCACTGCCGAGCACTGAGGATGAGCTAAGTATTTAAGCTTGCTTTATAGACTCTTGCTTGTTCCTCCAGTCTTCTGGGGTTTTTAAAAGTCAGAAATAAAGGCAATTTAAAAAGACATGCATCTGACACAAGAAAATCCCTATGTACTCTATGTATGTAGTTAAGATCTAAATAACAAGAAAAAAAAGCTACAAATCATGTCTGTATATTTATGTTAGCCTTATGAGGAAATACAAGGTTTTAGTTATGTTTAATCACAAACATTGCTTTAAAGAAAAAAAAAAAAAAAAGGCCCTTTTCAAAGCAATCAGTTTACAAATATGTGAAATGTGTAGGACTGCATAAGGCAGAATTGCTTCCACAGTTTACAGGAACAGGAAGACGTGCATCAATATAAAATGCTTCTATAGAATTTCAAACAGAGGATTTCCTACAAAATTAAATGAAAAAAAAAGGAAAGGGTAGGAAAACCCAACAGTTCACTGCTGTCTTCCAATTACCTTGCAAATACAGGCCAGAAGTAATCACCTGCTAAAAAATACATGTCGATAAAAGGCGTATAGTTACTGCACAGCTCTGAGGCAGTCTGTTGTCTTGGACTGCAATGCACTGCTAGCTGTCAGATGTCTCCCCAGAGAATCCTATATGGCTTCACCACGACAAACACTGCTCGTATACAGCAGCAGAATCAGAGGCATTCAAAGTGTATCTCCTAAAATATCTTTTCCCAATAGCTTTTTCCAACTAGTGGGAGAGATTAAGACTGCAGCTATAGTACACTGTACCTGCCATTCACTACCCAACTAGTTGATTTTACACCACAGGACTGCAGGCTGTTTCAAGACGATGAAAATAAAGTCTGAAGTAATAGTACCACAGAGTCAAGAGTGCATGACTGGGTGGAGGAAGGAGGCAATAGTGGCATTCAGCAGAATTTGCTGTTAAGGTGGGAAATAGCAAAAATGTCAGAAAAAATTCTTTAAGCAGCAATCCTATAGGGGAAGAAAAAAAAAAGAAAAAGAATAGAAAAAAAAACCACCACAAAACCACTCAGGTTCAATTGACTACACAGACTTCAAGAAGAAACTTCCATTAATCTTCACAACCATATACGCTAAGAATCCCGCACCACAGAAGGCCATCTTCCTCTTCAAGGACATTCATTCCCCAAAAGACTCAACACTTCCTCCTCAATGTTGGCCCAAGAAAACTCTGCTGTTGAAGGGTTTTCCTAAGTCACCAGGAGGGAAAAGATGCCTCTGACCACCCCATCCCCTTCTCCTTTGGTACTTTACACTCAAAACACAAGAACTTGCCCACGGAAATGAACCAGTCTTTAGAGCAGAAGCTCTGCGTTATAGGAGCCATCACACATTCCCTCCCTTCCTTCTCATTGGAGGACTTCCATATAGCACAGCCCATTGCTAGAGCAGGAGGCCACCTTCCACTCAGCCACTGTGGAACCCACTTCTTAACACCAAAGCACTCACACTTTTAGTGAAGCCACTCCTCTCTTTCTCAGTTGCCAGAAAATTAGAGGCCATATCCAAATTCTTCAGACCTCTGTGAATTTTGCATTGCTCCCTGCCCCAGACCTCCTTTCAAAAACCAGAGTGCCAGCCATTCCATGCCTCCATTCATGGAGGGATCAGTAAGAAAAAAAAGGGGAATTTTCTCTCAACTCTTCTTCTAGGCACGATGAACATAATTGCATGGATCTCATAATTGTGCCATATTGAGCTGGGATCTTGATAAGTTTTATAACACAAGAAAAAAATTAGGAGAAGTCAAAAAAAAAAAAAACAAGGTGCCTCAGCATACTATTCAGTGTAATTTGGGTCCTCCTTTGGCTCTTTTACAGCTTCTATCTCAGAAACATTCAAGTGCATAACACATTAAGCAATGTGCTTAGAATTTATCCTGAATGAGTCTCCCATTCTGTCCTAAGAGAACAATTACACTATTTTTAAAGGGCAAAATTAAAGCATTTGATTTTGAACTAGAGCTCAACAAGTGAAAAGTCCTGTTCCCATCCTCGTACTAAATCTCCCAGCCAGAAAATATTTTTCCATTTGTATTGTATATTAATTATTAATAAATGTATACACTTGTCTGCTACAAAATGACTGGGAATACTGATGCAGTCCCAAGAGTAGTAAAAGCAAAGTAGCTAGTGCTGCAGTAGGTGAGAGCTAATCTAAAGTGATGGACCTGCAACATAAACCTGTGTGGACCTCCAGACACCCTCTTCACAGCTATCAAACAAAGAAAACGTTCACCAGGCTATTCAAGGTGATCAGGTGAGAGTGAGTTCTTTTCTTTTATCTATGTTTAGGTAAGAGATTAAATTTAAGTTTTTATTTGACCAAAGTAAGCTTAGCCAGTTTGCATCAGTGAAACAGAATTTAAAAAAAAAAAATCTTCAGTGGCAAATAAAAATTTTTTAAAGAGTGATAGTCCCTGTGAGAGTAGGCTCAGATATGTCAAAGCTCAAGCCTCTGTCAGAAGTCAATAGGGGAAAAAGGTGAGAGAACAGAATAACACGAGGAGTATGATTTGATCAATCAGAGTCTCCTGTAAATAAGCATTTTTACTCAACATTCTATTAAAGACATTGTTATTTCAGTGACTCCAATGTTCACGTTTTGTGCCCCTTGGTTGGTGCTTTTCACTCATCAAGATCTGCCCAAAATACCAACAGCCCAGAAAAGAAATTAGTTACTTCCCTTCTTTAAGAGCTTTGTTTGACTTTAATTACTTTTTTACTTGCTTGGGAAATCAAATTTCATTCCCAAGAGGGTTAAAAAGGGGAAAGGGAAGGGAAAAAAGACACGGAGAGAAAGAAATAGAAAAAGGAGAGAGAAAGGTATGCAGAAGAATCCAATTAAAACTTTCTAAGCTCCTGTTACTGAAGTTGCAGCAAAAGCTACTACTTAGCAACATGGTGGTGTGTGTTTTTAAACTATTTTTAAAGTTATATTTTATCAGTCATCTATTCAGAAAATTGCTGACATTATTCTTCAAGCATGCATGATTATCAATCATTAGAAAATGCTTTTATCTGGAGCTGCTTATAAGAAATTGAAGTCTTTCCAAGATGAACTTAATGCAGATAGATGGTAGTTCAAGGCAGAGGAGAAAGAAGGAGAAGAACATAGGGATAGTCTGGTTATGTTTGTTTCCATTTGCATCAGTATTCAAGACTGAAAAAGCACAAAGGGCTGCAGTCAGGGATTGCAATCAGAAGATTCTACAGAAGTGGATAAGAAGCTGTTACAACAAAATGACTGCTACATAAAAAATACTTCTTTTATTAAAAAAAAAAAGCCCACAACCTTATTTCTTTCATCTTTTAGCACTGAGAGTTTCTTAGTGACACAACATTCTCTGTGTTGCTTGTCCAAGCTCTATCCATGACTGCCAAAATATTTATTCTATTGGTTTCTCTAGACCTGCTGATCAGCGCTCAGCAGAGTGGTCAAACTTCCATCTTGACTCCTTTCTTCCCCTCCCACACTCCCTTCTTCCTCTCCTACAGCCTTTCGTTCCTCTGCCATCACCCTTCCTCACTCCATTTTAATCAAGGTTCTTTCCTAATTAAAACAAACAAATATGAGGAAGCAATTAACATCTTGAAGGAAGCAGATGGTGGAATAGTGCCATTTCATTATTACATGAAGCCTTAACTTGCAATCTCTTCAAACTTTTTGCACTTTAATTAAGCACAGTTACAGGCAAGTTCAATGGGCTCTAAAGTAGGCTTTATCCAATTAGCTCCTGAGAAGTCACTGGTGCACAGTGACAGGCTGAGCCAGCTGTGAGGGCAGCCCCAGGGCCATATGGGACTGAGAACTTCCCTTGCACATGCCTAAGGCGAGGAAAGGAGCAAGGTGGAATGAGAGCAGTGTGGAAGTTCTGGCACAAGTTTGTCACCATTCATGTCACAAAACTCACTGATCCCGAATTCCACATGCACAAATATTATGGAGCTACAATGACTTAATGCCACCTTCCCAGAGAGAGAGCAGAAGTGTAGAAAAGCTCTAATGCAGGTCAACAGAATTGTGGATAATTTTCAGATCCATTTATAACCTAAAATCTCCAGCATTCCCTCCACTTCAGTCCTCTGCTTTCATTTTCCCCCATATTTATTTGTTTGCAGCTAGCCTAGAGTTGCCAAACACGGTCCTCCACAGGAAGCATCAAAGGGAAGCTGTGTCAACCAGGGTCATCCTCACACGTGGTCTCCATATACACATGCCAGAGAAGCAGGCAATTAGAAGATGCTGTGACCTAATTTACCTCTGCCCTACTACATTCTGGCAGGTGATCCTTCGACAACAAAGCCAAGTGTCTCTGAATCCTACCTATGTGCCTCTAAGAGCAAAAAGAAAACCATTCAGTGTGACCCAGATGGACACAGCACTACACATCCTGAGACTTTGCACAGATGCATCTCCTTTCTCTACGCTCATATGAAGAAAAATATGTTACATCCACTTATAGATTGGAATGAGAGCTACTGAGAATTTTTGTGATTCCCAATGTCAGACAGGGTTGTGTTTACTCTAAACACACATCAAACCTGTTTTTTCCGTTTCTCTCAGAGTTTCTCTCCTTTTTGTATAATCAAGGTTGGAATATGATTCGTGGAGGGTTCAGAAATTACAAAGCCAGAGAACATCCCTGAGGTCACCTGGCCTGGGAACTTTTCTGAATTAATTTCTGTCTGAAGCAGGAAAAAAAAAAATTCAAACCTGACTTAAAGATTTCTGTTAATGGAGACTTCATAAAAACTCCTAGAACATTTTTTCAGGGCATAATTATCACAGTTAAAGATGTGCACTTTACTTCCAGTCCAAAGTTGTCTATTTCAGCTTCTAATCACTTCATCTTATTATACACCTTTGTCTGTACAACTGAAGAATCATCTATTTGCATAACTCCTTCTTCATCTCTTAAAGATAAAAGGCAATATGTAATATATGTATTTGCTGAGGGATGAGACACATAATCATAGTGTCCTGGCATCATTTCATTCAAAGTTTCACACTCAAACTAAGAAACCATTGAACATAACACTAAGAAATGCAACCATTGCGTCCTATAAGTAGTGATGTTTTTCTTGCTGGCCTCTTATAATTACGCCATGTGCAATGCAAACCTAATTATTATGTTGAGCATTTAATTGTGTAAAATTCAGAGGCTATGAACATCCAGTTCCTACTATAACCATGATTTAGCATACATGTGAGGCTGCATGTTTTCCTGCAGATGACATAATTATGGCTTAAGCATCACTTTAGTAGCATTCTGAGAACAGAACCTCTGAATTCCCAGGCTTTGATTACTTAAATCTTCAGCGATATTATCACTCTACAGGGTGGTATACGCATACAATAGGATCGTCAGCATCAGATTCAAATAGTTTTATATGGATGCTTAATCTTACAGTAGAAGTGTATATACATGTAATCATTTCACATCTGTCCTTATTTAAGACATGTTCATGTTTCTGTGTAAGGTATTACACACAACTATGCCATGTTCTCAAAAAGCAGATGTTCAGATCCACATGTTATCAAGAAAAGAATTATCTTCAGTTACACTAAAGGAGGACCTGTTTTGTACCTAGCTTATCATCTGATTATTTGCCCTCATAAATCAGTTTGAATATGCAGTTATTCTAGGCAGATGTTTCACAAATGCACTAATAGGAAGTGATAGCGTGCTGTCTACTGACTTGCTCAGCTACATTCCCAGCCCACAGGCATAAGGAAATCCCAATAATACTTCTGGAGCAGGTGTTGAGCCCATGCTGACATCAGGACCCAAAGCCACTGTCCACAACACCAAAACCACACTGTTCTGCTCTCTAAACTCCACATGATCTAAACAAATTTCTGTAGAGATTTAGAACACGAAGGCTCTGTGCTGTGTCCTGAAAGACAGATCTGCACACAAATCTGGCAGCAAAAAATCTTTCAGCAGCAGCCAAAGCTCCCCACCATGTCTGAGGGTGAGCTCCAGCCATTGTGACAGCCACCAGTCAGACTGCCCTGGAACAGTATGGTTCTTCCAATTACCCGGGCTCACAAAGGAGGAAGCCAGACGAAGTGAGCTTCAAGAACACTTCCAAGGGTGAACCTCATAAGAAGAGACTAAGAAAACATGGCACTTCTACCCTGAAAAGAACAAAGATGACTACTGTCTTTGGGGACAGGAGAGAGAAGAGATTTAAGCTGGTGTTGGGACCAGAATAAAGGATATATAAACTGTAATAAGTAACTGTACACTGGAAATTAAAATGTCATTTCTAACAATAAGACGATAAATTCTGGAATAGCCACCCATTCAGAAAAGAATTAGATATCACAGAACTAAATGGTTTAATTTCTTTAGATGATACACAACTGCTTGTCACGGGAGTCAGGAGGTCTTCTGCAGTCCCATGTTCCTGAGCTGATCAACATATACAAAAAACTCAAGAGGGCACAGGCTGAGCAGTCCAAGGCCAATAAATATTAGAAATTATTTAAGATAAAACTGAGCAATGATGGGGGAGAAAAAACTGTCCCCCATGTACCGTTACCAAGAGAAAAACTCAAGGGAACTTAAGTCTCAAAAATAGCTGTACTGTATATGAGAATATGCTGCAGCTCATACAGCAGCTCCCATTACACATGCAATTGGAGTAGATCATTATAATGGCTACCTCTGGTCTTAAAAATCCATGGATCACAAGGCATGGTAAAAATGATACAAGTAACAACAGAAAACCTGAAATGATTCCCCTTCACATAGCACTTGGAACCAGACAGCTGGTTCAGATCACAAAGTTTTTTCTAGCTGGGAAACACAGTGTGACCTAAGGTTCAGACAAAGGTGAAACTAATTCCAAAATCTGTATTTGGCAAGAGCCTGGGGATACCCTCACAGCACTAGGTTTTTACATTTCTTTGTTAACATTTAATATGATCTGGAGATGCAGAGGTCCAAATCCCTAGATAAAATCGAAGAACACACCACTAGCAGTAAAATGTGTCAATTAACTACAGCAAATATAGTTTAACAGCAGGATAAGGAGCAAAAAACACTTATCCTAAGACAGTGTGCATACAGAGTGTGTACTTGCAGTCCTTCAGACAACACAAAAACACAACTACGACTTTTAGAAGACTTTCCACAGGTACAGGAAAAAGACAGTCCTTGTTCCACCTACATTTTGCCTTCTGCAATTGCTCTCCACCTCAACAAGTGCCCTCTGAGTGCTCAACTGGCACGCTCTTCAACCAGTCAGCCTAGTGTCAAATTTCTAGTAAAAAATACATCAAATCCCTTGAAAACACAAGTACAGTGACCATTCAGTTTCCTCTAGAATATCTCCTCAGAGATGCAGTCTCCAGTGGACAAAGGCCAAAGCACACCTGTGACTTTAACTTGGTGCATCTTCCTTTTTGACCCTTAGATGAAATACAAACCTCCTTTGTCTGAGAATACCCAAAGAGTGTGACTTTATCCCAAGAGACAGCAGACTCCTACAGCTGATTTCACATGCATACAAATTCTCTACGTGGCTGAACTGACACCGAGTCTGAGAAGAACTTTGTGGATCTTCAGATGAGAGACAGTAAAAAAACTGCATAAAACAAATATTTATCATCTATAAATACACACAGGCACATTTCTCCTCTCCACAGAGCAGAGATTCCCACTACAAAGTATCTTGCAACATGTCAGACATATTGACAAAGCAAGCAGAAGTTTGTTTTTTTCTCTGCTCTGTACAGCAAGGCCATGTTCTTTGTTCCTACTCCTCTGATATTTATCCCTTCCTTTCTTCTCCATATTCTGCCTCAAGTCATAGGCTTGTCTGCTGTCTCTTCATATTGGAAACATGCAAGCTTGTTTGGTTTAAAAGGTCAATCACAGCTTGTTTATATTCAGTCTTTCTCAAAAATCTCTTACTATAAGCTAGGAAAAACACTGGAGAAGAGCCAGTGCTGGATGAAGGAGTATGACTGTAACCGAGGTATCACATCAGGGGCACAGTTACACTTAAGACACGTGGAAGACATCATCCATCAGTTGAGGGGTTTGTGAATCACTCTGTGTTCTTGGTCAACAGCAAATAAACTAATTTAATTCAGCTTATAACAAAAAATGCTTAAACCACATACAGTTACCTTGTATTCATCATAAATAACAGTAGCAAACCATCAGGCAAACTGATGCCCCATATCCAATGTAACTGACTGTGTCACAAAGTTTAACCCTTGAACATCAAGAAAAAGGGTTAAAACAATGCCAGTTCTGTTTTACAGAAGAGGAATGGGTAGAGCTATCAAGGCTTATACACTTCCATGACCAAGAGTCGTAACAGAGGTCTTGGCATTTTAAAGCTTTTCTGTGGTTGGTTTGGAGGCTTTTTTTTAATGCATTAAAAAATACAACATAAAGTTTGAAAATGTATGTCATCAATAGGATGTTCTACTTCTTAGTTCAATGGCAACAACTCCCTTTCAAAATAAATTGGCCTCAGTGTGTGGTACCGTTACTTTATTCTGTCCAGTTTAGCAGTGCTGAATTGTGTGTCATAAGCTCTTTATAGGTTACAGAAAATTGGAATTTAGCAATCAAAAGTTGCCCAAAGTTGGAGCAGAGGATCCTACTCCTCACTTGCTTTGCCAACAGATACCTGTGTAGCCACAAACCATCCACCACACCTTTCAACTGAAAGAAAATCTTTGCAGTTGCTTCCTCTTTCCCAGGCCTGTCAGGGTATCTGCCATTGCAGAACCATGGGTTTTGTGTAAACAGCTCATGGCACTACTGGCTGTGCCTCAGGTACTGTGAGCAAGAACACAAATCACTTCTCATTAACTAGGTACCAGCAGTAAAAAATCCATCAGGAACCAGAGTAAATACTCTCTTGTGTTACATACACACCGCAGACTACTTCATATCCATATTTCTGTGCTCCCTGTGGGCACATGGGATATCTATGCTTTCTTTTCTCCTCCTCTCAGTTGTCAGAAGAATAATCAAGTTCATTTTCGACTCCCAGGCTGATCTCTCTGCCATCTTCCAGCTTTTTCCTATTGCACAGCTATCCATCCTGGTGCCTCCATGACCTTAACCGAAAACCTAACCAAACCAAGACAAGTTCCTGTCAATTCAAAGTCTAAAAATGAGGTTTGCTTTTAACTAGGTTTGACAGGGACTGGCTCTTGGTATGTTATTTCCAACATTTATTGATGGCCTTTCATAACTCAATTAGAGGCTCCATATTGCTCTGTCACTTCAGTTACAAGGCCATCCATAACCACTGAAAATAAGGTAACCTGAGGGGGGCCAGAGCAGAACCTTCCCCTCCAAATTCTTTCTTCACCTGTGTAGTCTGGGCTGAACTGAGTAGTTACTCAGTAGTGCAGGCTCCAACTGATACCCACACACCAGAGAGAAGCGGTGCTCTTCTCTGTAAACCAGTATGTTCATTCCAAAAAAAGAAAAAAAAATCCCCAAGAAAACTACTACAGTTTCATTTTTCTTCTGTGTGAAAAAGTGCAAGTCCCTGTCCTGTATAATCTGAGACAGCCTTGGAGCAAACACCCACACAGCACCCTGCTGCTATTCATTACTCGCTCCAGCAGCTCACAATGAAATCCCCAGAGAGATTTTATAGCCTTCTTGTAACTCTACACGTCTGTTTGAAGAGACCCCAAACAGCCGCACATATAGGCTCCTGTCACACACTACCAGATATTTGAGAGCTCAGTCCTGTGAAATATCAAAGAGGCACTACACGTACCTGATCTCCTATGAAACAAAAGGACAAAAAAAATCAGTGACCTCCTCATAGTTCATGTCACATGGTGAAATACAATTGTGTACAAACTGTACATGCCTGCAGAGGATATCAATGTATTTATTGCACAAGATATATTTGGAAATTTCTGTGAGGCTTATGATATTTGAAAATTTGGTTTCAAGAGCTAAATAACAGTCTCTAACAGAAAAACAAACAAACAAACAAACAAACAAAAAAAACAAGAGGTGTTCAAAGAAACAACAGAGAGATGTTCATTACTCCATCAACACAATGGAAAAGGCTGGAAGTTACATCTCCAGCAGATGATAGATCCTCCCTAGATTTCTTCTCTTCTCACACACACATAAAGTATAGAGAGCCTACCTTTTGTTGGGATAAGAAATTGATTAACGTTAACCAAAGAATTAAAGAAGAAGAGAAATAAACTAATATTCATCTTTACTCAGGACAGAAGCAATTTTAATTGGCCAAAGTAAGGCTAGATCAGTCCTTTCTATCCAATTTTTTTTTTTTTTTTTTTTTTTTTTTACATCAGCTATTTAAGGCAGGGGATACTTTACAAAGACACTAAATGAGTTCTGAAAATGGAATTCGGACCTGCTCTTTCTTCCTGAAATTTAACCAGGACGTTTCCCAAAGACAAGTGCATCTCCTCAGTATTCAGTTGAGATCAACAGCACCCCAAGAATGCCTATTCTACAGCAGGTGCAAACTGACACAGAAACACACTCTTCATCACCAGTCCATCAGCCTCCTCTTCTGGTTTATATCAGTCCTCTGCGCCCTTTTTCAAAAATTTTGATTATAGATAAAGACACAGAATCTGGTTAACTCTTTTAGCTTTACAATATCACATCAGGAAATATCATCTTAGTTTAAAACTGCTGCCAATTCATGCCACAGACCTTCTGGACTGTGTTCTTGCACTTTCCATTCAGTCTGTCCCAGATGTGTACTGCAAGCTATAGCATTTTTGAGCTATCCAACTTACCTGTGTACACGCACTCTGGAATGATATGAATATTGCATGCAGCAGCACTTGCAGCAAGCAATACGTTAAGTCCTATATTTTTAATGCCACTTTTAGTATGCCTATAAAAAGACTCTATGCAAAAGATTGGATTATGTATTTTTGCACTGTCTGGGAATAGGATACAAGTGAGAGATGTGGCAAGTGGGAATGATCCCATCCAGGTGCAGCAGCCTTTGGCAACCAGCACTTACAAAGAGTGCTGTAAAACATATCCTCCTACTGGCACCACAGCTAGTTAAATCCATAGGATTTTTACATCTCAGAAGGTTTCCAACAGGCTATCACATGAAAAGTGCTGGTGAATGCTATCCCTTGCAGTGAGTGGATTACATGCTGCTCTTCAATTTCTCTGTATCCACTCAAAAATGTGACAATTTCACATCTCATAGTGTGCTCTCCCACAGCTCATAACAGAGGGCCAGAAGGAAGAGAAATGCCTGCCAGACACTTTATCAACATTTGATGATATTTGGAGCCTTCTCTCATATTTTTCCTTACCTCTTATGAACTAAATTAGTGCACAAGGACCCATTAGAGCTTCGTAAGTGTCTCACTTTCTTTCACATCACTCCTGTTTCTGCACCTCAGCTTTGGCCTGGAGAGACTTCCCCAGCAGCAAGAGAACATTTAACCTCTATGATCTTTACAATGTTTGATTTCCTTGAGATAGCAAATGTACAAAACAAGCAGGACTGGGAGCTCTTTAAAGCAAGGATAACTCAGATTACTGCAAAGCTTTTTTTCCTTGGCATCATTTGCCAAGAGAGACATTCCTAGAACAGACAGCATTTCCTAACACTGCTTCCCCCAAATAAGAGAAACTTACCAGGTAATTAGGTGATTAAAACAGAGAGCCTGACTCACAATGAGGGATGAATCAATAAGTGACCTTTGACGAAATGGAGCCATTGATCAATGATTACTTTTTTAATAAATGATTCTTTTCTTGTGTCAGCTGGGACTTCTTCCCTCACCTATAGCACTAACATTAACCTTTGCCACACAGGGATTAAAGGAGATGACACTATAGAGAACTGTCAAGCAAGATGCCAGCAAGAGAACAAATGGCAAAACAGAGGCTCAACTGAGCCATTGGCTCACTATTTCCCTTTGATGGTTTAGCTGATGCTGCTCAATTTCATCACCACCATTCCACCCTCTGTTTGCTGTACACAAGCTCTGAGATGGAAGGTTGATCAGAGAAAGAAGGCAGCTCTCGATGGGGTTAAGAAGGTTAGGAATTGAGGGATAGCCAGTGAAGGCAGTTGGGGCAAGGTGAGACATAACATTGCCGTAACAACATGAATATATTGGCTGCAGAACGACAAGAAAAATCAAGTTCTACAATTCCAAAGCAAGCTGTGATGATCCACAGTTCCCAGGCCCTTAACTGATGGCAGGTACAACCCTGAATTCTTTCTATTTCACTGGCTGGCTCCATACACTGGCTTCTGCCTCTGTACATGCCAACCTGTTTGACTTCAAGGCATTTGCTTCTCCTGAGTGGACTCCATCAGTCACATCAAGCTGCAAGAGTTATTTTGTGAGAAGGGGAAAAAAGCCCATAGGGAAAAGCACAGCTTATCAAGCATACGGTGACTGGGACCTGAGTTCAGTCTTAACCCAGATCTCCTGGTGTGAAGTATGCAATAATCAGGTGAGCCCTCTGACACCATGCCCACAGGAAAAGACCATCTGGAAAGAGTTTTTAAAACCTTAAACAGGTAAAACTACAAGCATGATACAGGAACAGGAAAACCTCAGTATTTGGCAGGGAAGCAGCTGCTTTCTGTTTTTAATGGTGGTACCTTCCAGTATGGCTTCTGCTACAATGGCTCTGCTGGGTTCTCCATACACTTCTTTAGTTGGTATGTCTCACAGGAGCTGCAGGGCGGATCATACGTTTGCTTTTCACACGGTCTGACTTTGTTACTCCCTGTATGTGTTGCACCATGGTCCCCAGTGGGGCAAAATGTCCCCGTCTTGGTCAAGTGCCATGAAGCCAACTGCTTCAAAGAATGAAACACACTGCAGGCAGCTCAGCTGTTAATAAAAGGAAACATTCAGCTAAAGGGAGTAACATAGAAACCAGAGAATACCTCAAAAGAAGCCTCTAGTTCGGCTTCATACATCTTATGCATGTATGATTCATTGCCATTCATGACAACAGCAGACACCCAAGTATTGCTCAGACAAATCTGAAGCATCTCCCCACACTATTAGAGAAAGAGAGGACACAGTCAGCTGAAGCCCCATGTCATTAGATATTTCCAGTGCAAAAGCAGCTTCACTGTGGACAAAGAGGTACATGCCTTGTTCCTCCTTCTTTGGAATGGTCAGTTGGTAATTTTTTTAGCCACCAGCTTGATATATCTAACAAAAACTTTGTCCCTGTCAGAATACAATAAATGCCTGCCATCTCCACAGGAGAGAACCATTCTGCCCATGTTGCCTCATAGTGCTTCCGTCCACATAATAATACAGGAAAGAGTCTGGAAGAAATACAAAGGGGATGAAAGGAAACCATTCCCTACATAGAATCAGAGAAGAAAGATAAGAGTACTGGTTACCATCAGTACAGATCTGAATTGTTAGGGTGAGGATCGGGAACCTCACCAACTGCTCAGCACAAAAAGAATCCACTGGATATGACAAAGCTCTCTCAACTGAAGAAGAGAGTAGGCTCTCAAGTTTTCCCATAGCTTTGCATTAAGAACACTTTTCTTGGTCTTGTAGGCCTCACTTCCAACATACTTATCTGCTCAGAGGTGTCTCCAAGGACTCAATCTGCACATGAAACTGCTCTATATACTCAACTTCCTCTACTTTCTCATCAGAAGAGAGAGGCAAGGGATCACAGTATTAATAAGATCTTGTCTTTTTAAACATAATACAGTGTTATAGACTAAGAAATTTGATGATACACACTACTTCCATGTCACTCCATTTCTCTGCTTCCCTACTGCACTCAGTAAAGTTGTTAGGCACTACTTCTTCCCAACTCTTGTGCTAACTCCCAACAAGCAGGTCTCAGCAGCCTTGTCAGAGCCAGGAAACGTTGCCAGCTGTGGCAACACCAGCTCCCCGAGAGACCTTTCACAGAATCACAGAATGGCCAGGGTTGGAAGGGACCTCAAGTATCATGAATCTCCAACCCCACTGCCACATGCAGGGCCACCAACCTCCTCATTTAATACTAGACCAGGCTGCCCAGGGCCCCATTCAGTCTGGCCTTGAACACCTCCAGGGATGGGGCATCCACAACCTCTCTGGGCAGCCTGTTCCAGTACCTCACCACTCTCTTAGAAAAGAATTTTCCCCTGACATCCAACCTAAATCTTCCCTCCCTCAACTTCAAACCATTTCCCCTTGTCCTGCAGTTATCAACCCTTTCAAAGAGTTGATTCCCCTCCTGTTTGTAGGCCCTCTTTAGGTATTGAAAGGTTGCAATAAGGTCACCCCACAGCCTTCTTTTCTTCAGGCTGAACAAGCCCAGCTTCCTCAGCCTGTCTTCATAGGGGAGGAGCTCCAGTCCCCTGATCATCTTTGTGGCCCTCCTCTGGACCCTCTCCAACAGCTCCCTGTCTTTCTTGTACTGGGGGCTCCAGACCTGGACACAATACTCCAGATGGGGCCTTACAAGAGCAGAGTAGAGGGGGACAATCACCTCCCTGTCCCTGCTGGCCACCCCTTTTCTGGTGGAGCCCAGGATACCATTTGCCTTCCTAGCTGCAAGGGCACATTGCTGGCTCATGTTAAGTTTTTCATCTATCAAGACCCCCAGGTCCTTCTCTGCAGGGCTGCTCTCAAGGACCACTCCTTCCAGTTTGTATGGATGCCTGGGATTCCTCAGCCAAAATGCAAAACCTTGCACTTTGCCGTGTTGAACCTCATCAGGTTCACCTGGGCCCACCTTTCTAGCCTCTCGAGGTCCCTCTGAATGGCATCCCTTCCTTCTACCATGTTGACCACACCACTCAGCTTGGTGTCGTCAGCAAACTTGCTGAGGATGCACTCAATTCCATCATCGATGTCATTGATAAAGATGTTAAAGAGGACCGGTCCCAAGACAGACCCCTGGGGAACGCCACTCGTTACCAGCCTCCACCTGGACATGGAGTCATTGATGACCATCCTCTGTCTGCAGCCTTTCAACCAGTTTCTTATCCATCGAGTGGTCCACCCATCAAATCCACATCCCTCCAACTGCCATACTGAGACAAAACAGAGTGGTTCCACAGGACAGCACCAGCCTCTACTTCTACATGCAGAGAAGCAGGAAGGGATGAGGATAGACAATTACAGATTCTAATCTCAGTCCAGTCATTTGATGGACAGTATGCGTGTATAGAAACATATATCCATGCTTTGTCCTTCCAGACACGAGCTGCATGCCAAGTCCTTCCCAGGTACTTGATCAGACCAACATTTGTAGAGATTGGAGAGCAGAGAGAAGGAACATCATCCTCTTATCGCTCACAAACTTGCTCCCTCCTTCATTTCTCCATGATTCCATTCCACATTCTTCATTTCCTGCAACCCTCTATGTAGCTGATTTACATCTTATTCCTTACTATGAATTTGTCCTATAAATTAATGGTCCAAAATTGTACGGTTCCTCAAACCATGGACCCAGATTTTGAGACACAACAATGCAATTGAGTGGAATCAAAGCAACTGATATTCATTTCATTAAAAATTGGCATAATGGGGTTCTTCATTAACAGGTCTGTAGGAACAAGTGAAAATTTCTTAATTTTAGCATCTTACACTGTGAGAGAAGTTGTGGATGCCCCATCCCTGAAGGTGTTCAAGGCCAGGTTGGATGGGGTTTGGGGCAGCCATATCTAGTGGGTGGCATGAAGGTTGGAACTAGGTGGTGATATTTAAGGTCACTTCCAGCCCAAGCCATTCTATGATTCTTACACTGTGATTTCTGGCATATTTAAAACTAAAAACAAGAACACACATAGCTTTCTTGCTCTTTGTCTTGGATCCCAAACTAAATCGTGAGTGGCAAATTATATTCCATTAAAGGACACCAATTAAAGATAATCATGCTTCTATTTGAATACTTTTTATCTGGCATTGTTACAAGCGACATCTAAGATTAACAGAATTGAAGGATTAGAAGGAAAAATGCCTTTCACCTAAATGCTTACTCCATGAGTCTGACAGCATTCCATGTCAAGTCAGTTTCACTGTTTCTGCTATAAGCAGCCATTTCCCCTGTTAGTTGAGCTGGATTAGATTCATATAAATAGGAAAAGAAAAATACATATGAAAATGTAACTACAGAAACTCAAATATTAGCAAGAGAGCCCAAGGAGAGCACTTCTTTTTTTCAGCTGAACAAATGAAGTTGCTGGGTACTCCTTAAACAACACACACACAAAAAACCCTCTGCTTCAAATAAACACACATTTCCCATCAGGCACAAAAACACATTCAACAGACAGTGTCAATATTGGCAATGGCCTCTTTTTTTCTAATTTCAGTAAAGTGAGTGATCTGTTTTTTCACATAGTCTACCCTAGAAACATGAAATATCTATGATTCACACTGCAACCTACCTCTCCAGTCATACAACTGAGGAGGAAGGCACACTGAATGTTTTGTGGGTTGTGTTGTTTTTTTTTTTTCCATCAAAGAATAAAAACATTAAAAGTATTGTGGATTTTCTGGTATTTTGTTCCTCCTCAAAAGTAGTCTCGTCACTCAATGTTTCCCTTCTGCTTTTCCCCACGCTTCCCCCACTTCCAGCCCATTGCCTGGCACTCTTTCCCTTCTCAGAGTTTGTCTCTTTCCCCACTGTGCACCTTCGGGACACCCCTTCAGTGCTGCCTCCTGGCTCTCCCTGTCCCTCTCCATGCTGAGCTGACTGAACTCTTGTGCAGCTGCCAGTGGGGGCAGCGCATAGAGGTAGCTGTTACATGTATACTTCACACGTCAGAACCCTCCCTTTTGTGCTTTTAATTCATTCTGTTCACTTTGAAACTTTTTCTATAGTCCTTCCTTCCTCCTTACTTCTCCTACTTCCCTATATCTTTTTCCCTCAGCCAAACCTTGGTAATTTTCTTCATGTTTCTCTCTTGGTCTTAAAACTTCCCATTTCTTTCCCATTCTCCACCTACTTTCTCTGGCTAATTTTGTTACCAGACTGTGCTTTTAGTGCCAGCCATGTCTTCCAGTACCTCTACAACTGTATCATTTGTTAGACTCCTTAAATTTTCTCTAGTTTCTCGTTTGGAGTTCCAGCACTGCCAATTCTCAATCACACAAACATCAAATCTACTACCTTCAAAAACGCTCTCCTTCACTAGGAATTGACTATAGGAAGCAATCACCATTTCCACAGGGGTGCATCATGATGCATCAGCGTTAAGAGGGTGGCTTACTAAGAACTGATAGAAGAAATGAGCAATGCTTTGATAATCAAGGCTGAATCCACTTGAGGTTAAGACAAAGGTTTGGGCTGTCTATTCTGGAGGAACTTATCCCTAGAAACTTAAGAGAAAAAAAAAGACTCAGCTGAGATACTTAGGCTATGGACAGTGCTAATGAGTGCTATCAAGAAATTCCAAAGCAAGAGAAGTCAAACCAGCCCTGCAGCAACCATTTACCTCTTCAGGGTTCAAACTCTATACAGACAACAAGCAACTGCATAAGGCAACCTGTTCAGTAGGCTAAATGATGTGGTACACCTGGGACAAAGATACAGACAGTTCCCAAGTAGTGAGGTGTGATACAGCCTTTCAAAGTTTAAGGCAGGACCCTCTCTGACAAAGTTGTTTGCGGTGACCTGTTGCTCCCTCACAGCACAGGAAGGTTGCTTGTAGCATCACTGCATTACTGCAGTTTGCTTCTTGACATGACATGATGCCCAGCCAGACACAAATGTGAGTGTGCAGGTGGCACAGGAGAATGAACATGCAGGCAACTGTGATTGAAAACTCTGAAAGTCTAAGGTCTCTGCAAACGCCCGAGTTAAAAGCAGAGGCAGCCTCCTGGATCGATTATGCATGCACGCCACTGAAAATACAGGCAGCTAAAGTGCCAGAGCCCTGCTGGATAATTTATAGGCTGTTGTTAGTATTCACAGAGCGGTGGGCAGAGTTCAAAGGAACGAGGTGGAGAATAGAAGTTTGAGCCTTATGAAAACACTGTCACAGCCAGCATGAGCTTCTGCTCCATAAGGGGCCCCGCTTGTGCTAGGTACAGGCAGAAGCCAGCAGACATCAGCATAGCAAGAGCTGAGAAGTGCCATCCTGGCACAGGCGCAGAGCAGCCAGGCAGCATGCACAACCACAGAGCACTAATGTGCAAACTGTGAGTGTCTGAGCACGTGGCTGCTTTGCTTTTTGGAGAGTACAGGTCAGCTGTGTGGCAAACAGCCTGTGACTCTTCTTTCCCCACAATCTTTCCTCACTATACCTTTGACTCTCCTACCTGCCATACCTCATGTTTTGTAGGCTACTTCTGCCATAAACACCAAGCCAGGTGAGGACCTTCAGATGTCTTTTTTACTTAATGGTTTCAACAGGATTTGAAGTCAGAACTTCAGAGGAAAAAAATAATCACCTAAGCCACTTAAAACATGAGCTCTGTTCAGGTGAGCTTGAGTTTTTCAGTTTCACCACTGCCTGAGCCTCTTAGCCATTAAGTTATCAGAGAGAAAGACGGGAAGACAGTGAGGTCACCAATTTACCAAGCTCCATGTCTGCTCACTTTTGAGATTACACACAACACCAACAGCATTAGCATAAGTACTGGGTTGTTGCCTTCAGCAAAATGAAAAGCAAAACCTCCCTCGCCTGACTTCTCTCTCTACAAGGCTCCTGTAAAACCAGAGCTTGCAGGCAGACATACAGGGGCGCTCTGCATGCTGTTACTATTCACCATCAATTACCTAGCACAGTAAAAGGAGTACAAGAGAAGGCATCATGCAGACAGATAAAAGAAGGGATTTAGCCAATTTTATAACAGCACCTGTACATCCAGGTGCTACCTTTAAATTCCACTCTCACATCACCCCTCCACAGCACCTAGCGTACTCCTCTTCAACCTTACATATTCCCAAGAGTCTTGTCTGAAGGTACAAGTAATTACCTGATCTGTAAACTTCTCTAAATGAAGCTCCCTAGCCTTTGCAACACGCATCTGAACTGAGAAGGCACACAGGAATTTAGTATCACACATTGTGCTGCTTCAGAGACACCAATAGCTTGTAATGAAAACCTTTTGTTCTACGTTAGGACAGCACCGAACAAAATACAATCCTAGTGTATGAGCCAGGATTATGGCAGTATAATTAAACAGATAACAGTCACTTAAACTATTCTCCACTCCATACAAGTTCAAATACAACACTACTTTTTTTTTTTTATCTCTGTAGAGTCTGGAAGACTAGAATATTAGCAGAGGGGTGTTCCTTTAATCACTACAGTCAATTTTTAATTTATTAATTTATTTTTTAAGCAAAGAAATTGCATATTTATTCTCTTGAGCACTGGCATGGACTCTCAGCATAGTATCAGCCAAACTATTAAATGCAGTATGTAACTCGATTAGCTCAGTTTCTACACACGTAGTGGTCATTGGGGTCTCAGCAATTAATCTATAAAAGGTCCACAGCAATATTTCAGGTGGATATTCAACAGAAATGTTATTAAAAGTCAGAGGATAGACATACATGTTGAACAGCACAGAATTTTGAAGAGTGGCAGCATCTGCTAATAAGTTTGACAACCATTAACTTACAGAACGGTTTGGGATAGAATCTCAAATCAATCCTAAGATGAAGAGCACACAAAATGTGATTAAATCAGTCAATTGTTTATGATTTTCAACAAAGAGGATTTAAACTACTTCTATTGAATTTGAGACCCATTTTAGAGATAAGAAATTAGAGATAGCAATTTGCTCTTGTCAACTCAATCGCAGAACAAAAATAAAAGTTTCTGCCTCCCATCCCCTCCATTTGATTGTTTACCTCTGGAAGTACAGATGGAGGCTTCAGAACAAAAAAAGAAAAAAAGAAAAAGAAAAAAAATAAAAGAAAAAAAATAATAGCTGCATTTAAATGCACGAAAAAAATCTGGACAGAGCCCGGAAAAAAAAAAAAAAAGAGTGGTTGGGTGGAGCTATAAAGCAGACAGAAAAGACTTGTGTGGAAATAGAGAGATTTAATGTGTTTAACATGCAGAGAGACAAAAATTACAAAGAACAACCAAATCTGAAATGACATATAAATCAGTTTACAAACAGAACCATTTTCCCAGTACAATTATGGTGACAGAATAATCACTGGAGAGCTTTAAGAAATCATTCACTGAGCACTTACATAGGATAATCTAGCAAGGGGACCCAGGAGACCTGGTTGATCTTCAAGAACAATGTCCTCAAAGTACAAGAACATCAGAATCGATGTGCAGGAAGCTAAGCGGGTGTGGAAAGAAGTAGGTGGCTGAATGGAAAACTCCTGATGGAGCTCAAGCATAAAAGGAAGAAAATGGAAGGTGAAAGCAAAAGCAGGGGTGGGCTCTCAAGAAGTAGAATGAAACTCTGCCTCAAAACAACGGGATGAAAACTAGGAAAGCTTGAAACTGCATGAAAATTCAGAAAATGTGAAAGGTGGCAAGAGGGGCTTTAAAATGCACCCTTGCAGCAAGAGGAAGACTAAACAAACTACACAGGCTTCACAGGCCCAGAGCTGAATGGGACAAGATACTATAGAGCTGAAAAGTATGTGCCCATAAAGGGCACAGAAAATACTTAGGTCCTCAATGCTTAGGTCTTTACTTGTGATATCTGCTCTCAGCCTATCTGTTCCACATGCCCATTGGAATTATCCAGGGGACAGAAACAATACCTGCAACAGAGAAAGACTGACTTATAAACTGCTTAAGAAAACAAAGCTTACTCAGTACTCTGGGACCAGACAAGATGACCCAGCTGCAGCAAGGGATGCAAGGACAGCTGGTGTCCTTCTCTGTCTTGTTTGAGAGATCACAGTGATTGAAGGAGACTCCTGATGACTGAAAAAGGTTAATATCACACCTTTGTTCATGAAAGGAGAGAAGGATTCAGGAAATTTCAGACAGGTCAGCCTAACATCAGTCCCTGGAAAGACTGCAGCAAATCCTCCTGGAACAAGGCACAGGAATAGCCAAAAGACAACTGGGAATGACCAGCAGGAGTTTATCTAGGGAAAATTCAGGCTGATTGCCTTATGTGATGAGATGACTGGCTTGGTGAAGAAACAGCTTTTGAAACAGCTTCCAACAGCATACTAGTAAACTATATAGAGATGGCTGGAATTGGATGAGCATACTACAAAGCATGTGGAAAAATGACCAGACCATTGAACTCAAAGGCTAGTAGTCAGCGTACAACAAACCAGTGGTAACCCATTAGTAATGATGTTCCTCAGGGGTTCTTTGCTGGATTTCTCTATTTTGTCAGTGTCATCTTTGTACTGTACTGTGCTGCATATGTGGAAATAATCCCACACTATGACATGCTGTGGGTACTCTTGCCAACATAGTTCAGTATATAATTAGTTTTTACCAATGCGAGAATCATCATAATGGGTAGGGACTAGAGCATGATAGACAAAAAGGCTGGGAGAGATGTGTTCACTCAGCTCACGATAATACTAATATTTGGTCCCCATTCTCCATACTTTTCAGCTCTAAATCTGAAAAGTCTATGCATAGCTGTGAAACCTCACCATTCTCTAAAGGAAGCATAAAAGACAAACTGAAATATGGAGACATGTTTTAAGAACCAAAAGCACAGAGTTTTTAATTTCTTGTTTTCAAAGGTACACAGAAGTCTACAGGAGAGCCAGGAACAAACCCCCAAATAGTCCAACTCTCTTTTCCATAAAAGCTTGCCCCATAAATGTGTTCTAGCACTAATGGTCCCATAATTTTGCAGTTTGTCTGTATTGGAGGGTTCTTGCCAATCAATTCACCCACAGAAAGTTAAATAAAACTCGAATGGACAGTTCAAATGGTCTTAAAGTTTTACATGACATAAAACATGCAGCTATGCGGCAAGCTGAAGTGGAAGGGAATGGGGAATTCCAACACAGTTAACATAGTAAACTCATTTGTAACATCTCATGTTAGCATACTATGTAATGATAAGACAATACACAGTAAAAGAAAAAGAATATCACAGCATTACACAGAGTTACTCAACTTAATATTCATTAAAATCATATTCATTAATATTCATTTAAAATTCAAAAAGAATATAAACTCCCCTCAAAATTACCCATTGTCTATCCTACATTTCGTGGCCCTTGCGGAACCACTCAAAACAAGATATACAAATGCAGCCACTGGAAGGGGCAGAGCTCCCACAGCCAAGCTAGCCCAAGGTCCCCAGGCAGGACAGTACAGCCTCACAACCAGAAATGCCACCCTCTGTACAAACAATTCAGAGCCCTCCATGTTTTTGGGCAGCCTTGCACTCACTAATGTACAGCACCAAAGATATAACCTAAATGTATAACGTCATATGAATGGCATTAGATGTTTTTTGCATTACCTTGGTAGCACTTTGGCCAACAATCCTCTTGCTATGTGCCACTTACTTTGCATACTCATCTGCTGAGAACCTAAGACTTTTTTCTCAGCATCTTTCTGAACACTCAGCATCAACATCGTAATTACCGTCTCATTCTCTTTTATAACAAAATATACATATATAGATATATACATAGCTATCTCCTTCTTAAAACCTGCACTGGTCACTTCACTGATGGACCAGTATGTCTCTCTACCTACGTTAGAAGGATGATGGGAAGTTTTGGGACAGAAAAACTTCATCAAGTAAGAAGTAAGCTGTTTAAATACAACAGATGGAAGATGCACAGACACAAACTCTGAAGCAAGGGCCGCAGCTTGAATTATTATTGTAATCCTTTGCCACATGCCTACAGAAAACTTGACAACAGCTAAGCTGTCAACATGCTATCATACCACCCATCCTGCTGACCAATCTTTGTTTTTCTGTACTCCTCCAGTTATCTGTGTCCATCTGTTGTCTCCTGTCTCATTATTAGCTTGCTAGCTCTTTGGGGCAGGGAACATTTTTTGTCCTGTGTTTGATTCTGGACTGTGTAGGTTCTACCACAATAGGCAGGGATAATAATAACAAAAATAATTAGACTGTCTCTCACTAACTCCTTGGATTTGAATGTTTCCCTCCTAACTTCACAGCAGGGTTCACAAACAACTATTACTTCATGCAATATGGAGCCTCATAAACAAATAACTACACCCCAGCCTATCTCTGACCACTTCATCAGTCACCCCCTTCAGGTCTGCATGTGCTAAGCTCTCCATTTGCTTCAAATGGTGAGTGTGGTGTGAACTCAGTTCCAGAGGAAAATACTGGCCTTGTAGTGTAGCAGGACTAATGCCCTGGATATAACCCTTGGATAGATTTTCCCTGGACAGAACAACCTTCCTACATACAAACTGTTGCCTCCTACTATTATGTGTCAACCCTGACTCATTTCTACTGCCAAGAAGTAGAGGATAATTTCTTCATCCTCCACTCTGAAAAATGGCAAGAACCTGCAGTTACAACTTTATTTAAAGGCAGAAAGAGGTTTTATCATGAACTTCACACACACACAGTGGTCAATCCCAACATTGCCCTTGTTCAAAAAGTATATACTCCTGTATGTTCTGTTCTTTGAGATTTGTAGAGGAACTGGGTCTCTGTACCAGGTTTGCTCAGAAATTCACCCTTGGGCCCGATTAGTGTCTGTTTATGTAAATCTAAGATGTAGGAAAAAATGAAAGAAAGACACCACATAATGTCTTGAATTGTTTTCCAGTAGCCACTGAGGAGGTTTTGCTAAGCCCTCGGGGAGTTAGAACAGTAGCCTCTCTGGAAGTACCATCATCTCCTTTCACAAGTACTAAAAGTCCATGTCTTTACTGGACCAGGCTTTAGGCTCCCTTTTCTCTAGCCATCAGAGTCTAACACACTTTCCTGCAGTGCCTAACCCACGCTATTCTGCTTTGGATAACTGGAAGAACAGTTCATTTCACAGATGAAAATCCTTTGCCTTTGTTCAATGTATTTCATGGAAGAGCATAGAAAAATCATTTTTCAGAAATGACAACACACTATATAAACCTCCAGTGGATTTTAACAGGTAAAAAGAGAGATGGAAGTCTTCTTTTCCATCTCCAAATCATTTCTCAAAATCTTCCCAGTGCAAGTTAGTCAATAGCTGGGAGAAGAACCTCTAATGTCTCCAATTTCTAGTTAGGAAAACATGGAAAGCTGGGTGAGCCCTCTGCTCTTTATCCACAGAAACAGAAGGACTTAGCGCTGGATGCATATGTGACTCTGCCAAAAGCTACAAGTTTGCTCAGGCCTTTTTGGGACACACAATATAAAACTGATTATGCCAGGGACACAGCATGTGCTGCAGGGGCATTGCAGAGGGAGGTTTACACACAGGTCCTGCCTCCGACACTCCCACCACAATAGAAAGCAACAGCAGAACTCTACCTTTCAGGGAGCCCAGAAGGAGTTGGAACCAGACACTGGGGATTCAGGCAGTCCATTCCTCTCCTGAATAGGTCAGAATTATAACAAAACAAACTAGATAAAATCTGGCAGCTCTATGTCTCACCTGCTCTTAAAGCTTCCTGCAATGGAGGCACCACAGCCTCTCTCAGAAGTTATTTTCATGCTTAACTATCCAGTCACAAAGCTTTTCTTAGTATCCATCTCCACATCTTACTTGTCACAAATTAAGCTGATTACTCTCGTCCCATTCTCATTTGACGCAGAGAGCAATTAATCACTGTCTCTTTTAAAACAAGCTTTCAAATACTGGAAGACTTTTCATGTCCTTTGTCAGTCTTCTCATCTGTAGACTAAACTGAGTTCTGCGAGCTTCTTCTCACAGGTGATATTTGCTGCTCTGGGCACCTTCTCCTCATCTCCTTCCACCATTTCTAGTTTTGCTGCTCATGCTGGACACAGTGTTTGGCTGTCGCTTCAGCTGCAGCTGCTAGAGTAGAAAAACTACTGCCTGTGTGCTACACGTGACATTTCTGTTAAATATACCCTGAAATGAGATTTGCTTTTTTGCAATGTCACCACACTGTTGACTCACATTCTGTCTCTGACTCACTGTAGTGCCTCCCAGATCCTTTTCTGCAGTACCGTTGCCTGGCTTGTTATTCCCCATTTTGCATGTAGGCATTTGATTTCACCTTCCCAAGCACAGTACTTTTCATTTGTCTCCAATTAATCTCTTCTTACTGAATTCAGACTGTTTTCCAGTTTATCAGGTATATGACCAATGCTGTGCCAAGATCAACCTCCTGCTTCATGTTACACGTGGGTAAACAGACAGTGAGGAAGAACTGTGTCCATGCAAACTTCTTAAAGGAGTTATTAAGAGAGTTATTGTCTTATATCAATTTGTCACTCACTTTTCACTCTGTAGTTCTATGTGATACATCATGGTCTTAGTAAGCAAGCAGCAGCTCACTGAAGCCTTATAAGATGCATTTATTCAATAAAATTATAATCCACTATCAGAAAAGGATTGCAATATCCCAAGCACCACATCACTCTGACCCAAGTGGAAACCAAATAGAGCTGCTAGCAATGTATCAGTGTGTTAACTAGCTCATATCAACCAACAAGGACAAAGGAAATATCTAAAAAAATAAAAAAAATTAAAAAATTATGCATTTTGGTCCACTGTTGTTAGATACACTGTCAAATATGTATTTGATTAATGACTTGTACGAAAACACATGGGGGATCAATTTGTTTCCTTGTATTTTCCCACAAAGCCCTTTGGCTCCCAGAGATGTAGCTGGTATCCTAAATGTATCTGTCTGAAATTCTGTTGTATTGAGCCCTCTTTCAAAGTAATGCATGAGCTAGTCAGACAAACCAGCAGATTTTGATTCTGGAGCTTCCACATGGGCATATGGAGTTCTGCAAGAAAGCAGATCCCACCACAGAATTCCTACATTCCCCTTTTCAGTGCCGTATCTAAAGCTTTTTTCAGTAGTGCCCAGTAACAGGACAAGAGTCAATAGGTACAAACTGGAACACAGGAGGTTCTGTCTGAATGTAATGAAACTCCATTCCGTGAAGTTAGCTGAACACTGGAAAAATTTGCCAAGAGTGCTTGTGCTCTCTCACTCCTTGAAGATAATTCAAAAGCTATCCAGCCATGGTCACCTGCTCTAGGTGACCCTGTTTGAACAGTGGCATTGGACAAGATAACCTCCAGAGATCTCTTCCAGCTTCCACT
Source organism: Chrysolophus pictus (assembly GCA_037305975.1). Lineage (NCBI taxonomy): Eukaryota > Metazoa > Chordata > Aves > Galliformes > Phasianidae > Chrysolophus > Chrysolophus pictus. The sequence goes on along the minus strand of CM074580.1, from coordinate 39,813,207 downwards.
GTTCTTTGGATTTCACCAGTCATCAACAAGTCAAATATTTTCTTGAAAAATAGTTTTTCTGTGGCTTAAATCTGTTCCGCATACTACAGTGGAAACTCCTGTAGTCTGATATCGAGGGATGGTACAGAAAGAAATTGCAGCCAACAGGAGTTCCTTCTTAGGACAATTCTGCCATTTTGATTATTGCATAAACTGATACAGATCTTTGCAAGAACACTTTAATTCAGACTTCTGCTATGCTCAGAAAGGTCAGACAGGTTATTCCCTCCTTTCCATTATTTCCCAGAACTGGTGAAGACAGAAAGCTCAGTAGTCAAAATAATTCAAACTGTTTAATGCAATACGAATGTATTGCTCAGATCAGCTGAAAGGTTTATTCCAGATAAGATCTCAGACTAAAGCAAGAACTCATCTTTCTTACGACACTCTAGCACAAGGAAGAAGGAAAGGAATGCAGCATGTCCATCCACTAACTCTTCCAGCCTAAACAGAAGAGAGTTCAACTAAGTAAATATCATAGTCTTGTCTCACCTTCCACTGCTTCAAAGACCAGAAGATAAAATGTTAAATATGCACATCGCAATTTTATACCTGTGTTCAGCAATTGATTTATCTCCATGCAGCAAATGAAGGTCAGTTGAGCTACTATATATCTGGAAGTAATGAGAGCAAGCACACCAGTATGACTGGTCCTTTAGCTTGCACCACAGCTTAATTCATCCAGAGATACAACAGTAACTGCAAGAGTAAAAAAACAAGAGAGTGTCAAACCGATCACGAAGCTTCTTGAATGATAACATTCCTTGAAAAATCTCTCTTCAATTTTGTGTTTTAATAGAAATGCAGCCCCTCTGTCGCTTCCCTCCATGGTCATGAAGACAGCTGACAGAAGGTCCTTTCACACATCCCTTACCAGATCCCATTCCTCCTTGCTCCATTTAGTTTCTGCAGTTCAAGCAGATTCCTCTCTTCTCCTGAAATCAATGTTTAATTAACACATTATTGGGAAGAAAAAAAAAAAGAAAAAAGGGCTGTAATAGCAGACTGAAATGAAGCCAGCACCCTCCCTACTCTGCAGATGCAGCCAGTCCCATCAAACAGTTACCCTGCTGGAGAGCTCTTCTTCCCTCAGCTGCCAGTAAACATCATCCTTTTCCTTGGTTACCTTCCTTTGCATCCCCATGGGACTCTTCCCCTCCTTAGAAGTGGTACACAACAGCAGAAAATACAGACTCGTATAGCAGAAAACAGAGGGAGAGAGCAGCAAGTGCACTCTGGGTAGCCTTACACTATGGCCAGTGCCTCACCTTTAACCCTGCCATCCCTGGTGGAGCAGCACACGATTCCCCTGACGCCTTCCCCTCACTCAGCACAGCAATAGGAGGAGATGTGCAGTTGATACAGGACAGTAAGCTTTGCCATGAGCTCTCAGGGTCAAATTCACCAACAGATTCTGGGACTACACACAGTTACACATACCCAAAGGCAGCAGAAAGACTACCAGCAGCTTCAAAAGATTTACATCATGCCTCCCCCCTCGCCTCCTCCCAACTTCATCAATTATTATTCTAGCCCATTCTTTGGCTCTCATCCGGCTGCTGGGAGGTACTTGGATGTAGGGGATGCTGCAGCATTGTCAAGGGCATTGCCTGGCAGGCTTTGGGCACCTTTCCTGCTGAGTACCCAGGCACCCTCATGACAGGATTTGTACAGCAGGTGAGAGACAAGAGTATCAACAAACTCCAGGGTTGCCCTGCCCTAGTTATAAGAGAGACATTGGGATCTTTGAAAAAGGCTACTATCCCAGCACTGCCATTCCCAGGATTCAAAGCTTCTGGTGTTAATTAGTTCCTGTGATGTGATGGATGACAAGCAGCAGGGCCGGGAATGACACAGGCAGATTGTGTTCAAAATAAGCCATCCCTCACCATCAAGGGCAAAGGAAAGGAATCTGGAAAGGACAGGAGCTAAGCACACCGCTGAGAGATGACAGGTATGCTGACAGATGCCCCCTCATCCCTGACATCCCCTTCCCATCATCCCAGATCACTCCTGCTGCCAGCAGACAAGAAACAGGCAGGGGAACATGCCTGGGGGAGAACTTGGGCACAGGGATGTGAGAGATAAGGGGAAAGCTCTGAGAACTGGGGAAGTTAGGAAGATGAAGGGCTAACACCCCCTTGGTAAGGGGCTACATTTCAGACAGACCTGAGTTCCTGATAGCTGCAGGCACATCTCCAGCACCCTCTGCAAAGCCTCGGTGCAATGCCTGCAGCAGCCGGGGTCCCAAGAGGCTGCATGCTTTAGCCTAGACAGAGGGCTCTGCCAAGCTGGCTGCATGGTGTGCTTTTTCCAGCTGCTGTCCACAGAGCTTATACTGAGCCTTTTTCTGTGAATGACAAGAGGCACTGCATCCCCACCTTCCCTTAAGAAAACACAGAATTTCCAGTACCACTGGCATTTCCCCACTAAGAGTTCAACTGCCCAACTTCTCTAGCATAACGCTAAGAAGATATCAAGTTTAATCTCTAACAGGCTTCAGTAAAACGATACTCAGGTTAGCCAAGCCTGTGTCCAGTTCTGGGCTCCCAGTACAAAAATGACAGGGATCTCTTGGAAAGAATCCAGCAGAGGGCCACAAAGATGGTGAAGGGCCTGGAGCATCTCCCCTATGAAGAAAGGCTAAGTGAACTGGGTCTGTTTAGCCCAAGAGAAAAGAAGATTGAGAGGGGACCTGATCCAGGTCTATAAATAACTAAGGTGTGGGGGCAGAGTGGCAAGGCCAGACTCTTTCCAGCAGTGTCTGGAGACAGGACAAGGGGAAACGGCCAGAAACTGGAGCACAGGAAGTTCCGCACAAAGGTGTGCAAGAACTTCTTTACGGTGAGGGTGACGGAGCACTGGAACAGGCTGCCCAGGGAGGTTGTGGAGTCTCCTTCTCTGGAGATATTCAAGACCCGCCTGGACACCTACTTGTGCGACCTGGTGTAGGGAACCTGCTTTGGCAGGGGGGTTGGTCTCGATGATCTCTGAAGGTCACTTCCAACCCCTACGATTCTGTGATTCTGTGAAATACAGAGCACTAAAGGTGCCATTCCTCTGCCCACAACAAGAAAAAGGGGAGAACTTACTATGCTGCCTTCCTACAGACCTGTCTTGTTCTGGCTGCTTGGATTGATAGCAAGAGTTCAAAACACCATCTTTGATGCTCCAAGTCCTTTATACATTTGAATTGTCTCAGTCTATGCCTATGCTAGGAGAAACCAGAGGAAAGAAAAAGCGAATTACCTGTCTCAAGATTATATAGTATGCTGGTTTCAAGAATGCAAAAATCCCACTAGCACCTTGGTTTCAAAAATGCTAGTCTCCTCTCCATTTGTTGTATGAATTAAGAGCTGACTTTGCTAAATTGACAGATCCTGCTCTTCTAACTAGAAGAGAAGATGGAGGAGAAAGACAGCTGATAAAAGTTTCCAAAGTCTAACCAAAATTTGGGTAATTTCTGGCTCCAGCTACATTGGCAACAGCCACAAAATAAAAATTGTCTCCTCATTGTGCTGCTGGGGGCAGGACATGTCTCTTGAATCATAGCCAGAGGTCATTATTTATCCTCGTTTTGGTCATCATGAAGTTCCTGGCTCAGTCATTTTGTTCTTAGCCATACCACTATGTGTCCTCATCCTTGATACAGCACATCCCCTGCATGCCCAGAGTCTGCTATGAGACAGGAGAAGGCAAAGGAAAACTTATCAAGGGAGTAAAACACAAGCTGCTTCTCTTAAGACAAACTGGAGCGCTGGATGAAGATACAGAAGACAAAAGCAAGAAATTCAGTAGATCCAGTGAAATACCACTGCTGCTACTCCAAGAAAGGGATTGAATTTTCCTTCTCAGGAACGTAATAGACAAGAGCCAGACCTTGTGTATTTTGAAGGCGTCCTTTAGGGTGATACTTTGAATCCAGTCCTAATGCAGAGAGAGAAAGAGCTGGCTGATGCCTTGGTATCTGGCTCAAAAGAGGAGAAAAGTAAGGAAGTCACCTACCCATCTCCTTTTTGCTCAGAAACTTAGGTCTTAAAATCCACCATTATTACCACTGCAAATTACCTCTGGCACCACTGCTCACCCCCTCAGTGCTCTGCTAGAATTAAATTCTTCTCTCATATCTAGGGTACAAATCACTCAGGATCAGGAGTTAGTTCCACCACTAAGTGAAGCTTACCCTGCACCACCAGCTGTGTAAGCTCAAGCACTGACAGAAAACCACAGTCTACAAAACTCACTTTGGAGTCATTTGGAGACTTACCTACTGTAGTGTTTTTTTTTCCAATCCTCCCTATCCCTGCTAATAGTTAGTAAATACCTGAGACAGTGGAAAACAGAGGAACCATAAGACCAGGGCCCACACTTGCCCAACAGGGTAGCAAGGCGGCAGTCCCAGGTGGGTGCTGTTCAGCCAGCCACTGCATCATCTTTCTACAGGAACCATGCTCAGCCCATAGCATACAAGCACCACAGCACGGATTCTAAATGGGCTGAGGAAAGAGCAGGGCAGGGAGAGACCAAAAGTAGCTCCTGCTGAGGCTGGGCAGCTGAGGGGGAGTGGCAGAATCAGGCATCTCTTTGGTGTTACCCACCACAACAGCAGTAACAGGCACATCCTACCCCATTGTCCTGACCCTGGCTTACGATTACACATGAAGGTCAGATAGAAGGGGTTAAAGCAGAAGGCAAACAATAGCCCTGAATACACTTGGTTGTTGGGCTTTTGCTGATGGTCCATGAAGTGGAAAGATCCAGAAAGGTGGAGACCCATGAGCAGGCACAGTCACATGCAGGAGATGAGAAGCAGTGGCTGGTAGGGCCCCGAGAGCCTTTCTCCTGCGGCCGCCCTCTGCCGAGGTTGCAAGCAGACCACGACCCAGTGGGGAAGGTCTCCACACCCGAGGAGAAAGGTGCCAAGCAGGTCTGCAAGCCTCACTCCCCACCTATGCATCAAAGGCCCTTCCTCTTGCTCCTGCTGGGGGAAGGAAGGAAAGGAGGGAGGAAAAAAGGGATTATTGTCTTCCTTTCTTCTTCCCACCCTTTTCCCTTGTTCCATGCAAACCCAAAAAGCCATGTGCCTCCTGTACATCCTATAACAGAAACATAAGTAGCTCCCTCTCCTTTCAATTCACCACCCTCCATCAGGGACTGCACAGAAATGGCGATGTTCCCGTATCGTCTGGATCAACAGCACGGACGAGCTCAAGGAGGACAAGGGAGGCTGGCATGGGAGGACAAGGCAGGAGGCTTTGTTTGGTGCTGGTTCCACCCCCTCTTTCCATTGCAATGCCCTCCAGCTCGGACACGTGAGGAGGCAGTGGGAAGGGAGGGGGTAAGGGGTGCCTATGAATTTTGTTCCCCCCGTCAAGGGGACAGCTCACTCCCCCGAGCACGCCTGGCTCTGCTAGAGCTCCCTGGAGTAACCTTTATTCCAGTGTGTCGCAAGCATGTATTTCACGGATGGTTACACTGAATCATTATCACCAGACGTTCATTTGACCAAAATAATGTTATTAGCATCGTCAGGTCCATTCCCCCTCATCTCTCCCTCCCTCTCCAGTACATACGTGCTGCCTCTAAGCCCCGGGTCCCTTCCATCCACTTAGGGCACACCCCTCCCCGGCACAAAATCTCATGATGTGTGACACAATGTCCTGGAAAAGAGAGCAGCGAGATGGGCAGGCGGAATGGATGGACGTGCCTTTGGCATTTAATGCGCTTCCAACCCTCTGCCAATGTTTATCAGCCATACACACGCATACACAAAGACACGCACGCAAAAAATCAGAATTAAATCACGGCCCATCCTAGGTACGTGACCACAGGCACCTGAGCGTGTGCACGTGTGCCCGAGCTGTGGTCACAGTCCTGTCGGTCGCCCAAATCTGTGTGGCATGAAGCAAAGGTCATCGTGCCACTGTTGTGATGCACTAAAAACCACCGCAGAGCCATCAGGATGTAACACAGAATTTTCTCGTCAAGGGACAAGAAACCTTGAGAGGGGTGGGGGCTGGGAGGAGGAAAGCGGGCGTGCGGATAGGGGGATGGAGGGAAATGGCAGAAAATGGGGAGGAAAATGAAGAATACAAAGCTCCACTTCGCTAATCCAAGATAGACAATCCATCCCTTCCCCCTCTCTATGCCCTCCCTCCCCCCGAAATGTTGGTGCAGATGGATTTCTGTATCTTGGTTTTGCAGCAGTGGGTCTAATGACTCCTATACCAAACCCCCTCGCTATCATAACCCCTCCCACTATTTTTTTTTTTAGACTGGTCTGAAGAATAATGTGTTTTTAGAGATAATGGGTTTTATAAAAAGAAAGAAAAAGGGATGCAACGCAGACATTATGTGAGTAGGCTGCTCCCCGCATCACCCCCATCTTCTCCCAACCGCATATCCCGATTTCTCCCCCTCCCATCTTTCTCCAGCCTTCCCCATCAGCTCCCCCAAGGAAAGGAAAAAAACCCACAACGCGATCTGGGTAGCCGATCTCAAAATCCTAAGCACTAATCCGCTTGAATTTGTTCTTCCCCTTATATAAGCAGCAGCACGTCAACATGTTCACTGGAAAGGCAGCGTAAAATGAGGCCAGGCTACAGCCATGGAATGGGGCTGATATCGGCAGATATCATGTCTATCGAGAAGCCGTTCCCACCAGGACGATGAAAGCAAGCGTTGGGCTTTCAGTCCCTTCTCTTCATTTATTTATTTATTTATTTCTCAATGCTTGTTCTCGTTTTATTTCATTTCATTTTGGTTTCACTCTACTTCATTTTTTAAAGGACGAAAGTGAAATAAATAATTAAAAGGCAGAGACATACCCTACCGGAAGGTGCCCGAATGCTCCAGAAAGAGAATCCTCACCTCTTAACTTCTTTTTCTCTTTCCTTTTTCTTTTTTTTTTTTTTTTTAATAAATTCACACAGTCCTGTTGCTCCCGTTATCCCCTAATATCCAACATCCCCACCTGCTACACCCTGCTCCCAAAAACCAGACACTTTCTTAGAGAGAAACAAACGTTTAGGAAACTGACAAAGACCGAAAAAGAAACCAATAGAAAAATGGAAAATGAGCTCTACAATAGTCGAGTTTGTTCAACGGATAAAAGCACGCCTGGTTTAAAACCAACAGCAATAATCTCTGCGACGTCCTTTCCCCAAAACAAGATTCACCCTCAGATAAACTTGCCCAACTTAACACTGATGACCATTTTAACTTAAACCAACGACAAACGTAACACCCTCCCAGCTCACGCTACGATTAATAACCGACTGTGTCACCCCCGACAAACAAAACCCTTTGGGATGAATTTTTCCCCCACCTACCCAACATCTCTCTCAGACTTTTCGCAGCTTTAGGTAAGAGTTCGCCCCTTCAATAGCAGCCCCTCAAAAAATGCCATCAGCAGAGAGAGTGGTGAGTGGCCGCGCCAATGCCCGCCGCTTTGGGAGGGCTGTGTGCTCACCACAGAACAATTGCGTGCAGGAAAAAATACAGAAGGAACAATTAATATTTAGAAAAAATAAATAATTTTTCTAAGCTAGCTTCAACGAAGCGTTAAACTGTTTGACCACGGAAAGGTGGAAAAAGCTTGAAAAAGCAGAAGGGTGAAAGTACCCTTTTTAAAAACAATTTGGTGGTTTTAGCCCAGGTTTCTCCTCCCTGGTGCTTTGGTTTTTCTGCCACTGATCTCACGCCTCATCTTTTTTATTGTTTTCTTTGAGAGGGGGGAAAAAATGAGATTTTGTTTGTCTGTTTGAAAGAGAAAGATTTGTTTTAACAAAAGGAATCCTCAGAGAGACCTGCTCAAATATGTTACTTCCCAGCTACAAAGGACTGCAATTAAAATAAATTTAAAGAGTAAGCAAAAGGCAAGTCACCTGCAAAGCACCAGTCAGTGCCCTTAGGTAGGAGAATTACATCACTCCCTGACTGCACGATGTCCTCTTTTAAATTATAAAGCAGGTGATTTTTATTTTTTTTTTTTACAAGAAAAAAAAAATTGAAAGAAAAAAATAAAAAAGTGGGTATTCCACATACATCTTGCACGAAGAAAGCATTGAACCAACCTTTAAGGTCACTCGCTGCCTGAAAACCCACAGCAGCAGCTCACGGTGGAAGTTTTCAGGCAAGACGGCTACTAAATCATTAATACAAACAAATGGAAGGCGGGGAGGAAAGGCGCTACTGTAATAGATCCGAAGACTTGAAGGAGGAAAAAAAATATTAAAGAAAAAAAAAATAAAACTTTCATCTTCAGCCTCTCTTCGTTCTTCATTAATAATTTTTCGGAAAAGAAATCCTTAAGCTTTAGTCAAGCAAGAGGCTCTCTCTAAGCGTCTCGCTGCCGTAATTCAGCGTAGCGCCTTCTTCTTTTTCACGAGTCCCCCCCCCCGTATTTCACTCCGAAGAGCCCCAACGCGAAAAGAGCGGTTACCCAAAAAGTCGGGCAGAGCAGCCCGGGCCGGAGCGTCCCGGGGCCGGGGTAGCCAGGCAGCGCCCAGCCCCGCCGGGACGGCCGGGAAGGAAAGAGCCGCTCCCCGGCACTTCTCTTACGGGGGACAGCGGGAACCCGCCCGCGGAGCCGCCGGCCGGGCAGCGCCCGCCGTGCCGAGCCGCCCCCCGCCCCCTCTCACCTCCGCAGCCGGGCGGCCGCCGGCCGCCGCGCCAAGTCGCGGCTCGCCTCCGCTGCGGGGCAGGGGGCTCCAGCGTGGCCCCAGGCGCGGAGGCTCGGGGGGTCCCGGGGAGGCTGGGCTGGGCTGGCCGCGCAGAGCCGAGCCGAGCGGAGACGTGCGAACCGCGGGCGGAGCTGCGCAGGGCTGAGCGCGCCGCGGTGCCGGAGCAGCCCGAGCCCCGCGCACGCCGCCGCCGCCGCCCCCTGCCGCCGCGCCCGGTCCGGCCCCGCCCGGCCCCGGTATTTAAAGAGACCGCGGGTCCGCGCCCCGGCACGGCGCGGCTTCGGCAGAAGCCGTCGCTCCCTGCGCGTCCCGCGGCGGCGCGGACGCCTCCTCCGGGACGGGGCTGCCCGGCCGCCCTCCGATCCCTGCGCTCCGGCGCCGCCGTTTCCGCGCCGACGAAGGCGGGGGATTTCCGTCCCCGCAGCCTCGGCGGGGGAACGAGACCTGTTCGCCGGCACGCGCGGAGCCGTCCTGGGGCAGGAGGTAAGGCCGCTTAGTTCCGTGATACTCCCTAGAATCCTTGAAATTCAACCCTTAACGATTTTTCTTCTAGCTCGGAGTTCTTCCAAAGCTCCTCGCTATTTCATACTCATTTGTGCCCAGTTCATTTAACCGGCCCCCAAATTACCCTATTAATGCTCTCAAACTCTTTACCCATTCATCCACTGCTAAAGCAGAGGAAAGGGCACCGCCTGACACCACAGACAGCGCAATGGTCAGAATTACCCAAAGAGTGTACATATGTCAGTTGATTGCTGTTTCATCATTAACACTTGCATAGTAAACAAGCTCATTCGGCATACCTTCTGTAGAGAGCTTCTTTGGGAAGTTTCTGAGTGCATTATTGCACTGAAAGTCCATCTCAAAGCAGCACACGGGAGCACCAGACATACAAAGAGCACACATAAGCCAAAGTCAAAGACCCAGCATTTGGGCCCTTCTCTCAAGCCCCCAGGATTTTGTAATGTTTGTGAGGGATGCAGAGCCAGACACTTGGAATTTCATTTTCCTGTAGTGCAGGCTGCAAAGCTGTTTGCCTTTCATTCTCTTTCACATCACTACATAAAGGTTTTTGCCCTTCTCAATACTTTGAATAGCAGAGAGCCTACTCACAACACTTGGTAAATAATAAGTAATTATTTTATACAAAGGTATGCATCACTTTGTCCGCTATTGAAATGAAGCGGTGCCTGAGGTGTGCGATAGCAACACAGGAACACTAAAATTTGTACTTTCAAGTAGCATTAGGAATCCCCAGAGAAGCTCTTCTAGAAATCACAGTCCACCACAGCTCCCAACAAATTCAGATACATGCACAGAGAGGCTAATGGGGACCTATTTCAGGGAAGTGGCAATGGCCCAGCAGAGAGGCATCTTCCAGACTCAAAATCAGATTCCCTAGAGAAAGAATTTATCCTGTTATGTCTGCACCAATGCAGGTTATTGTTGGCTTCCTGTATTAAATGGACAGCATCACAGTGAGAATTATCAATCCCTCCTTGGGGCATGAGATTAGATCCTAATCTCAATTACTGTGAAGAAAATCAGGTATTGCCTTATTTGCTTCAAGAGTTAACTCCAGATTTAAAACGCACAACTGGCAATAAAATCTGGCTCCTGGTACCTCTCTGCCCCTGCTGATATCTTGAGCAATTCTGCATTTTGTAGCTTACTGTTTATCAAGTAATGATTTGATGAGGCAGTCATCCGAGATTGCACCACTTCTGGCCCTTCACTCTCCAATGTCTTCTAAGATCACACAGGTCCCTGCATCAGATCCTGGTCTCACCACCTATCACAACATCTGCCATGCAAAAAATCAACATCAACAACACAGACTCCACTTTCAACTCTAAGCTAAATCTCAGTTTGGTGGAGGACAAACAGCACATATCCAAATAGGGGGAAAAAAAAAAACAACCAAGCAATTGTGGTTCACAGACAGTTTGGTCAAGGAAGTTGAAGCATGAGTGGATTCAAGTGAGGTAAACTGGTTTTCATCTACTTCCTACTTTTTCAACTAGAAAATCCAGGACCCCCATGGAGAAAGTTCTTATAAATCGAAAAGGGAGAGAAGAGGTTTCATCAGAGGAGCTATTCAGAGTGCTATATATGAACCAAGGAAGTTAACAACTGCTTTGAAAAAGTTTTACTGTGCATAACTCGGACACATAGACCTCTACTTCTGAATAATTGTTACAGTTAGGTACCAAAATAGCAGTCGTAATTTTAAAAATAGGTAGAGAGTAGTGGGAAAATATTAAGAGGGCAGGGAAGCTTCCTCAAGGCTGCTTCCTTTTACTGGAGTGCAGAGCAAAACAGAGGCAAGAAGAAAGCAGTGCAGCACAAGAAATCCCACACACAGCCCACAGTACTCCCATTGCTCTACAGGGGAGTGGATTTTTCTAATTCTTCCTCTCACATCTGTAATCTGGCCCTACAGTTTGCAAACAAGTTGTATTGAGAAGGGACAAAAAAAAAAAAAATCATCATCAGGACAATGAGCTTTACAGCAGCTGTCTCAAATGCTTCTCCTCACCCTAGCATACACTGCTGACATTTGCCAGTCTTGTATACCTGCACGTCCATGTAGATGATCAGTAGAAAAACTAACCTTTTTCTGGTCTCTTCATTAAGACAACAGCAAGATCCCTTTCCAAGGAGATTGGCACAGATTTATACACCTGGTCACCTCTCTGACACTGCTCCCACCACTGGACAGAAGAAGCAAAGGTAAGCATACCCAAGCATTAGCAGTCATTCATCATCTCTTGGTTCCCACAAACTTTTCACAATCTCACATACTTGTTTAAAAAAAAAAGCCATAATGGTGCCATTAATTTGGAACACTTATCAATAGGTTGCACAATCAGACTGTTTGCTTTCAATGCACTTGTCCTTCTCTGAGATCTGGGGGCTGGTAACTCAGGACAGTGGCTATAGTATCCATGAGCATTCACTCACACTTCTCAGGGGAACAAGTTGGTTCACAGGAGTTACCTAACTCCTTAAAGCAGTACAACCTACATGTGCCATTATCATCATTTTCTGATTCCCCCTCTATCCACTGAGGAAGAGTGATGAGAGACAGATCAGAGTTTGAGATGAGCCCTGGAGACAGAACTTGCAGGAGTTACAGGCATTACCTGCCATGGTATCCAAACGTTGCAACACTAAAATCTAGGTGATCCCATGTAAACAAATGCCTTGGGTAGAGAAGCAAGGCATGGGAAGGGAGATTGCACTGCAATATTGCCCCACTTTATATAATCTTCTGGACTTTTTCCTCTGTTTCTCTGAATAGCATTCACCAAACCATTGATTTCAAGCATGTGTGTGGTACTATTAGTGGAAGTGAGATTCAAGGGAAATTCACCACTGAAAAAGTGGCAAAGCAGTCTGTGCAGCAATGTTCTTTAACCATGGCTTCTCTCTCTCTTTTTTTTTTTTTGGCCATATTAGCACTTTCAGTGTCTTTTTGCCCAGAAGTTAATACCCAAGGTGAATTTAGAAGCTGCAGTCCAAACCGCAATCAGATCATCTTGGTTGTGCCAAAAAAAGCTGATCTTATCTCACTTGTGACCTTATCCTACTTGAAAGAGCAAAACTCATTACAATAATAAGCAAAAACAGATGGGAAAAAGAGTAATGATGACAGCATCTGGTCAGAACTCACTTTACCATCATTTTGGAGAGGTTCTGAGCCCTTCTGCAAACATCATTTTTCCCTCCAGCAGGAGGTGCAACCTCCAAAATTATTCTGGCCCCTTGTTGCAGGATGCATCTGTTTATTCTTAATTCACTGCCTTTTCCCTGCTCCTTCTAGCATGTTCTGTTGCACTTATTAAATAGCTACACAAAAGCTTCCTGTGTAGACTTGTCTGCTGAGCACTTCCTTGTTCAGCACTTTGTACAGGGAACAGAAAGTATACAGATACACATTTCTATGTGTAGCAGTGTATGAATGAGAAAGCACGTGCCAAGAAAACGCAACTCATGTACTCACATGTAAGGATAAACACATTCAGATGAGAGTATTCTCACAGGAATAAAAATGTCTAAGAGGACTTAAGGCTGGTCAGTGTGTAAATACCGCAGGAACACAATCAGAGCAAGTTGTGTAGGAAAGAAAGTATATGTCATTACATACACTAATGTAATTGGAGGGGGGAAGATGGTGAAACCCTTCTTGAAGTCTTATATATAGTTACCCATTATCTTTAAGTGGCATTGCGGAAGAGTGTCTTGTACATGTATACTTAAGAATATGTAAATATAATGACAACTGATGATTCTGGCACATGAGTTTGCAAGGAAAGAAAAAAGTATATGCACTTTTCAGCTAAAATATGTATCTATAATCTGATGGTTGTTACACTGGTTTTTATGACCTCCACTACTGGGTATTATATGTGTATCTATATTTTAAGACATATACTTTCCGTCATATCTACTCAACAGAAAAACTTTCATTCCCACCTTTCATATTGTCAACAGTCCCACTGTTATGACTCTGCCCTAGTGTTGGCTCAAAAGGAAGACAGTCATTTATACAGTCTTGCAGGCCTTCACTCAGAAAGAAAGTGGAATTAACCAACTCTGCCATCAGGTAGTGTCCAGTGAAATGGTCAAAAAACAAAGGCACAGTAAAGTTAACCCATAAACCTTCCACCTGTTTTGAACTCCATCCTTTCTTTCTTGTTCAATCTTCTAACTCAGTGGGATCACTCCAGTTTCTGTGATATCATCAGCTGCTGCAAGACCCAGGAAATCCTTAGTGTTTACTGTTTTCTTCACTTAACTCCGCCTCCCTTTCTTGTCTCTGAATTCTCAGATGGGGCTGTGAAAATGATCTGATGCCATCCATATGCTTCCCTGGCAACAAATACTATGTCCTACCTACTTGTTCATCAGTACATTTGGGTAAAAACAGAAAAAGTGGAAAGGAGTATGGGTGAATACTAAAAGCTACTTTCTGAAGAGTGATTCCTCAAGCAAGATTATTTCCACATTTCCCTTGACCTCTTCAGCGACATTGAAGTACAGAGATCTCGATTGCTGAATATCAGTGGTATAAGATAGGGATACTTCCTGTAAACCATTTGATGATACTCCAAAGGTAGGAAACAGCCATTTTTCAGATTTTGCATCTAGTCTTAGGTTCATTCTTTTCACTTCAAACACTTATATATGGTCTGCTGCACCTAAGACAGAAACCCTCCTCAGCCAAGAAACATGGGTGGAATAAAAAAACATTAATGCAGGACAACACCATCAGTGGCTTCTCTCACAGATGACAATTAGCTTCTTTTTACATGAATCTGTAACTAGATTTAAAATGAGATTAGGAACCCCAAACAGGATTCCATTAAAAGTGGGTTGAGGAGAAGAATTTTCTCTCTGATGCACTGAAACACTGCAAATGGGAATAGTCTAACATAATCAAAATCATCTAACAAGTCAAGAAGTGCAAAACATATCTTCCCACAGAGTTCTCTATGGCAAGTTTAAAGCCTTGATTTTTGACCTTTGAAGCACTATATGGTCCTTTTTTTTTTTTTTTTTTTTTTTTTTTTTTTTAAATTAATACAGACTAGATAGCTATGGTATTGAAGTTCTTTATGAAAACCCTACTGGATACCTATCTTTGAAAATCCAACAGTAACCAAGTTTTGAAGCTGAATCCTAAGTGACCTGGATCCCAACCTCAGAGGAGGTTAGGCTAGTACTAAAACCCAGCAACAAAAGCATAAGGGCAGTGAGCCAACAGTGCCAGTCCAGGCACTGCTTGCAGGACTGTGTCCCCTTACACATCTCCCCCTCTGAGCCTCATGGCTCTAAGTGAGGCCATGAGAGTGGCAGCAGTTCTGTCTTGTCCAGTTACATATTCTGCACACCAACCCAGCCAGTGTATACTCTTGTATTTGCTGGGCTTGGCCAGAGCTTCAAGACAGGCAGGTTGGAAAGCTAGACAAATGCCTGTATTTGAAAAAGGGACAGCACAAAATGGAGAGCAGTTCCCCTTCTCTAGCCTGGCCCCTATGTCCCAGACCAAATACAAAGCTTGCTTTAGGGCACTATATAAATTGGTATTATAAATTCAGATGGTGCACCAGGGAGTGCCTCATTCCGTATGATTGGAGTCATTCTCAGGAGCAGTTCAGGCACTCAGTCTGCCACATGCGACTGCTGCCCCAAGGGCTGCCATTACAGATGCATTATTACAAAGCTCCGCAATAAAGCATGAACTAAAACAACTTCATTGAAATGAAGATTAATACAGAACATGTGTTCACCTCCTTCACACTCAGAAGGAACAGTCCAGCAAACACAAGCACCACAGCACTAGAGCTGATGGGCTAGGAGAGCAATGCAACTGGCCGACCGTTGCTATTGCTGAAGGCAAGCAATACATTTCCATAGCATCTCCTAAGCATCCACAGATAGATTTAATGTAGCATCTATGAAGCAGAAAGTGAGGCAAGCAAGACACGTGGAGTGCTGGAAAACACAGGGAAGCATGCTGTGTCTAAGGCAGAGAACAGAGAGGGATGCTTCAGACCTACAGAAGTAGTATTGCTGGCTGAAGAGTGATCTATGCCTTTAGTTATCACAGACTTCAATGGATATTGAGGCTTCTCAGCACTTCAAAGTGTCATATCCACATAAGAGTTACAGGTGAGAAAGATCAACGAAGGTAATGGCTTATCCATCCCCCTCACAATCAGAAAAGGATTATTGCCCAAGATCTATTTGTTAGTGCTACTGTTGCCTCACTTAAACTCTCCCATACAATTCATAACATTCCTTTGCTGATGCCAACAGAGCCTCAAATTTCATTACTGGCATGAACTCTGGGACATTACATCTATATATTTCCCAGATCAAATTAAACTCACAATACTCTGTTATGGTTTAATGGCTCAATTTCCATACTTCTTTTTCCTGATGTAAGTTTTTCATTCTTCCTTTCCTTGAAAACAGCGTGAGGCTCCTATCAAAATCCAGCTGTGGCTAGTGACAAGTCCTATGGGATTTCTTCCTTCACCAACCACATCAACCCCCAACTTTGAGTAGTAGTATGCATAAACCCATCCAAGATAGACACAATGCATCGCATCCCAAGTAAGTGAATGACTTTGTCAATCCTGAATATACTTCCCTAGATCCTTTTGAAGTATCTAGGATAAGATCCAGTATGAAGGCACCATTGACAAAGAAAAAGAAGGCAGGGGGAAGAAATATAATATTCATGACATTTCACCAGTGGTAGAAAACAGGATTGGAGGTGCAACCTAGTAACAGAAGTAACAGATTCATAATTAATCTGCACGATGAGCATTTGGCACTTGACAGGGAAAAAACAACTATCTTCTCTGAAGACACTCGTCACTCAACTGAGACCTTCAGCATTTGGAACCAACTGCGTGCACAGTCTTTTATTGATTACTTAATAGTGCTTAAGACCTCATAGATGGTCTATCTTAGGCATCGCCCCCAGATAGAAACATTGTAATGGATGACACAGGTACTCAAAAAAAAAAGTCATGCAGCTCTGTATATAGGATAGAAGTGAGTGGGGAGAAAGGATTTAATTAAGAGTAGAGAACAGATGCCCCCATGATGCTGGCATCTCTAGCACTTTCTGTTTCTGGAATGAAAATATCATAAAAATAAATGAACTGACATCAAATATTTGAATTTAAAAAATAAGGAAAGATTGAAGGAGAGATATAAATACACAGTAAACAAGCAAAATCTACAGTTATCAGGCTTACCTTTTCTCCCCAAGCTGACTGGCACTACACCAATGCACCTCAGAGAGAACAAGATCTGCTGCATGCAAATGATTCCTAACAAAGCTGAAATTCTGCATTTAACATGGACGAGCAGAGCTTAGGCAGCTGCCTTTAGACAAGGCTGCCATGTCACTGGTCATTCAAAGGGCAATACTGTAAAGAAATGGGTATAAATTAGATTATTTCACAGCAAGGTGCCATCCATTCCTACTTGCACTGCAATTTTGTATCCCAAAAATAGAGTAGCCTTCACAGCCCTCCTACAGTGCACCTCTCATACCACCACAGATACTGCTCCGTAATACTTCATTGGCATCAATATTCCCCTAACTGAAGATGACTTAATAAAACATTCTTAGAAGCCAATGAACATGGCTTATAATTAAAAATGAACCAGTGTCAACCTCTGTTGAATTATTGCTTTCTCTCAGCTCTCCACACTTCTACTAAACCAGACATCACGCTTATACTCTAGAATGGATCTATGCTGCTTAATGTCTGAGTGGAGAGCAGATTCTTACTATACAGACCTTTTTAATTATTTTAATACGTAACTTCAGACTTGCACATCTCAGACTTACACCACATGTAAATCCCAACATAGCTCCATTTGTTGGTTTCTAAATGTCTACATAGATCTGATCCCCATGATGGAGAAAGATATGTGAATCTTATGCAGACTTAATACAGAATAACCATTACATTTCTGTAATAAGCATATTCCTTCTAGGAAAATGCTGTTTGGATCCCTAGATTTCATGCTGGGAACTCTGAACCTTCCTACCCTTAAGATCAGGTATGTGAAATGCAATAAAACAATGGTTATATCTGACTAAACAATGAGGTAGTGCCTTTCTGCATTGGTTTGTTGTAAATGAGGGAATCCTCCTACAGGAGCTGATCCTCAGGTGAAAGGCAGAAACAGTCAAAAGACCTGCTAAATCTGCAGTGGCTATGTCTCCTAGTTGTATCCTAATGAAGAGAAGGCTTTCAACAGATTCCAACAAATGCCTAGCCTGTCACTGCCACAGCAAGAGACCCCAGGGTTGAAGTCAAGGGGACTACTGCAACCTGAACATGGCATGGGTCAGTCACAGCAGAATTGCAGTGTTTGAATGTACTGCACTCAACTCCGTGCAA
The DNA here is from genome assembly GCA_037305975.1 of Chrysolophus pictus. Classification (NCBI taxonomy): domain Eukaryota; kingdom Metazoa; phylum Chordata; class Aves; order Galliformes; family Phasianidae; genus Chrysolophus; species Chrysolophus pictus. Next base: position 39,795,545 of record CM074580.1, on the reverse strand, counting down.
GGAGTCACAGAGATCATGTGAGGCACTGATTATGATCACTCTATGCATAAACATTCATAATGGAAGACTCTACATGAAACTACACTTTTGATTTCTGCCACTCTCCTACAAACCAAAAGTGACAGATGACTTGGATTATCTTGTCTCTTTGTACCGGGCACAATCATAGGACTATGGCTAAGTCTACTTATGGCACTGCTGATCATCACTGCAGAAGTGGTCATGTTATCTCTGAACTTGTTAAGCAAATAATTTGCTTTATAACAAAAAGCTCATTCTAGTTCTTGTATGCACAAAACTTTCACTGAGCCTATCAGTCCAATTTCAGAAATCTTGTTAAACAAGCATTATAATTCCCTGTGCAGATGCTTGCTGCAGAACAGGAGTTGCTATTATGCTTTCCCCAGCTTAAACTCCTTTCCAAGCAATGCAAGATGACATGAGAAAAGTTCTTATAACAAAACAATGAAATTATACTAGTATATCAATTTAAGTTCAGACTCACATACACCAGTATCACTACAGCAGGCAGACAACCCGTTAGATATAGAGGTATAGCCTTTTCTGCAGCAAGAAGCTACATCAGATAACAGCAATGACAGAGAATTATGATTGTTTCTTGGTTCTTGCCTCCTACTTTGGGAAGGAAAATGTGATTTTGTGTCCTGTTTAAACAACAAAACACTGAGACTTGACAATCCAGACACCTGCAACTATATCTGTAAGCCAGTTTCCTTCTCTATGCTCCATCTTTTCTAACTGTGAAATGAAAAGCATTTCCCAACCCCTTCCAATATACTTTCCAAAGGTTGACTTGTTAGTTCTGAAGAAAATTTATTCAGGCAAAAATTGATGGAATGCTATATGAGAAAAATATTTTGAGACATGAGAGTAATTACTGGACTCTTTCAATGTTTTACATTTTCTTTTTGAAGTTATTTAAATGTGCATGTTCCAGATTTCCAAGTTGTGGGTTCTCCAGCACCTTCAATAACAGAAGCCTGGCTTCCCTCCATCATTAAAGACTTCTAATATTAGAATATGTATACTTTATATTATATATAAACTATACATATATGCATATATATGTAGTTTACCTACAGGAAAACATTCACAATTACACCTTCTTTATCCCTCTCTTTCTGTCTCAGAGAAAATATTTTAAGAAAAATGGAAAAAAGAAAAAACCTATTGTAAAGGGTTATGGTGCATATTTAATGAAGGAGCCAAGAGAAGTGCCTGCCATACAAAGGAACTAATCAGTCAATCAAGAATCAGCTCACCAGACAGAAGCCGTCAGCGCCTAACTTCTCCATCTCCACCTGTCCAGAGAAACAACAAAACAGCATGGAACATGCCTGACAATTGAGTGCAAAAGAGCACAAGCATTTCTGTATTTCTAAGCATTAAAGGGGCAAGACATTGTTGCAAATTAAAATTTTCAAAAATAGAAACAACAAACCCAGCACCACACGTGTATTGATGTGCATTTGAAGTAAGGCTGAGTGGCTGCCTTTCATCCTTTTGAAAACACTAGCAGTCCTCACTATGCAAAAGGGTAAGAGGCAAGAGCTGCTATAATTGGACTAAATTGAATTTTTTTTGCCATAAACTTGCCAATCTGGATCAGTTAAGTGAATGGTAACTTAGAGAACAAAATACATCTCTTAAAACCAAAATCAGCAGAGTTATGGGAGCTGTATGGCTTTCTATTATTATATTTCTATTATATGGCAAAAGCATAAGGGTCATAATCTTTACTTCCCAGGTCTAATACTGGCTGACTGAGCAGGCTGAGGCAAAACACATTTTATCTGCCTCAATTTCCCAGACTAGAAAAGGATAACATAGCCTACCCCAATTATATGGAGATGATTCGGTTTTGCAGCTGGCTTCATTAATATTCATAAAGTGCTCAGAAACCCTTGCATGAAAATTGCTGCCAAGTACGGGTTTAAACTTGCCATTTTGCCGAGTGCTCTCGTAAAGAGCTTCGAATTTCGTCTTCCCAGCCCCGCGCAGTCAGGCAGGTCGGTGTCCGGCCCGCACCTGGCTCACGCCGCACCCGAAGCGCCCAGCACGAGATGCGCGCAGGGCCGGGCCCTCTCCGTGGTGCTGAAGGCAGCCGCGACAGCCGACCCTGGCCCTGCCTCCCATCGGCACCACCGCGCGGCGCGGGCAGGCTGCGCTGCACCGCACCATGCATGTCCTATATCTATCTATCCATACTTTTTTTTTTTTTTTTTTGAGGGAAGAATATAGAGGACAGTCAGTATCTCTAGCTTATCCGTCTTCTCTTTTTATTCCAAGTGTCCACCAAGGCAGTTATTTCTATGATTACAGCTACTTGGGCCAGCAGGCTGTAGAGAAGCAGTGCAGCTGCTCTGCAGGAAATAGCCTGCAAAACTGGGGGGGGGGGGTGGGAGGAGAAGGCGGGAGGGGTGTGGAGTGGAGACCTCATCTCTTTGATCAAAAAACAATGCTTTGTGAAAGTGAAAGAAAGCAGCCCACAGGTAGGGCTCACATAACAGGAAAGCCTACCTGAGCAGAGAGTCATAGTGTGAGTCCCAAGGAAGAAGGGACAGGCCAGCTGCATAATATACAATACTCTATAAAAAACAAACTTGATATTTTGTTCATTAAATATACAGTAATTGGCCCCTAATTCTGCTTGGTCTTTCTGCTCACAAAGACCAAGGATGGCAGTGAGGGAAATGCTCTGGTTCCCATCAAGCCTTCTGAGGCTCATTAAGTTACCAAGTGCTTCCTAACCTGGATATTTATGCCCTTTCCTTGTGGAAAAGGACAGCAACTAAAACTTCAATCCCCAGTGCAAGGAACAAACTGAGCATCCTCATCTCGTACTTCATTCAGGGACCACTTCCAGGCATGAAAAGGGAGCTGGGAAATTACCTCCTAGCCTCAGAGAGGTGAGAAACTAAATTCAGTCATGTTTTAATGCTCAGATATTACAAGAATGCAGGTCATAGAAAAAGCTTATCAAGAAAATTAAATACAAGATCCTCAGTGCCTACCTCTAATCTTAGGAACACTCAGGATGGGGAAGAGATAAATAAAATCATACTTGCTTTGAGGGTCAAGTCTGTGTCATGGCTAAAATCCAAATTGAGTAATTACATTCTGTCTCCTGAGCGTGCCCTTGAATTTTCTGCTAAGCATGTGACTTACCTTCACTTCCTGTTGCCAAGTTCTGTTACATGTGCCTAAATGTCAGCTGTACTCACCCATACAACCTGACTTGCATTGCAGGAAGGGGAATGTTTTGTTCATCCCCAATCTGAGATATTTTGACTAAAGGTCTTGCTGCATTTTCATACCTTGCACAACTCACAAGAGTTCCAAAGGCATTTTACTAGGGTTACTTCTCTGTTAACAGCATTGCCATATTTGCTCCATAGCACATTTTATGAGTACCCTTTCACACTGACAGCAATACCATGTGTGTGCCAAACTCCTAATAGCCACAGCACACCTCTTTGCATTCCCTTACTTAACAGAGATGCTGAATAGGCTGAGAGTATGCTGGCTGTTTTCTGCACAGAGTTTAAAAGTAATGTTCAGAGCAAATATTCTCTGAACTACAGAAAGAGCCTATAGAAACCCCAAACAAAATCTCCCTGTGATATTAGCAGAGCATTGAATTATCTCTTTATTGTATATTTACTTAGGCTTCCTTCTTTATAGTGCATTTTTCCTAACAGGAAACATGTTTCATATCCCCCCAACATTACTCTAGAGAAGTCAGAATAACGACAAAGTAAAGACAGCATCTACTTCTTGCAAGTTACTTGACTTTCTTGGAATGCATCTTCAGCTTATGAAATGCTGGGAAAGAATTTGGTGATCAGGGCCCGGTCAGGTTAAGAATGTAGGATTAGAGCCTGAGATCTGAAAATGTCACTGTGACAGGAAAAAATATGGATACCAACGAATAAAGTTGCTTCTCCTAAGCAGATTCCCAACTTTAAGAATATATAGGTACCTTATTCAAACTGGCATGGATTACAGAGAGGAAGTTAAAAAATTAAATAACTGAGCCCCAGTATCCTTATTACTTTTTTCACTTGTCTTTAATTTTAATCTCTGAATCCTGCTGTCCAAGATACTGTATCATCTTATAAAATCTTGAGACTCAAAATCAGAAGGCTTCCAAAAGATGTAGTAGTGCCCATGTCCAAACTAGCTACCTACATTTCCTGGAACCCAGGAAGAAGAATATAATTCTGAAGCTGAATCTGTTACCAAGGATTTTATTTTATAAATCCAATACTATGCAGTGGTGGGGAGGGAGCTTTTCACTACCTGGAAAATAACAAAAATAATGAAGCCTAGATCTTCATAAATGTTTTCCATCCACATGTCAGTAACCTCTATTAATAGAAGAGAGGCCTGTCTTGTACCGAAAACCTGCAGACCCATTTAGCTTTAATAAAGGCTGTGGGCATCAGAATGAAAGCTAGACTACGGCCATCTGACAGTATTTTGCTATTGAGGGCAAGAAATTGCTCTCATCCTTACCAGTAAAGGAACTAACTGCCATATGCAACCTGGTATCCCAAGTTTCTTCTCATTATCTAGCAAAACAGATGGATATTCACCTCTTCTTTGAAGGAGCAAGATGAAAAAGTACTTGAACACAAGCAAAGCAGTACCTTCACGAATCAACATACTTATATTTCTTACTTGCATGAACAGTTGGGACAGAAGAAAGGGTAGCTAGTTCTCTGTGGATCTTTAAAGTCTTAAGCCAAAACCAACCAAGAGAAGCACTACCTGGACTATTAAGTGTCTATGATGTGCACTTTGTGACTGAAAGTCACTGCTGATTCCTCAGCAGCAAACCCAACTTTTCTAAACTGAACATACTCTCTAATATTTCTGTTCCCAGGTCAAGGTGCCTGTTCACATGATTAAACCCACCACTGTTACCCATATGAATGGAAGCCATCTCCTCTGGGAAATGCTGAAGTCATTTGACAGCAAGAGTAGAAGCAGTAAGCTGCTCTAAGGATGTGAAGTACAACAACGCAGACTGATGTGGATGGAGTAGTATCTTCCCTCCAAGAGAACATCACTGCTTTGCACCATTTTCTCCTATTCACAACATACTCTGTAATTTCAGCTAATGATCATATTCCATGTTTTACTCAGACTATCTACAAAAGTGAAAAGGCTGAATCTACAAAAAGACATGACATAAGCAAATGTGCTGATGACTGCTTACTAAAAGAGTGCAAGTAACCTCATGATCCCCACCTTCAGCCCCCTGTTTTGTCACTGTACTATACAGAAGGATAGCATGACAAAGTCACAGCACTGTACACTCAGAGGACTGATGTAAAAATCCTGCAATACATCATACACAGTTCACGTAGGATAGATCTTTAACTAGCCAATATGGACTTCATCACTGCTTTGTTTCCCTGCGTTGCCTCATCTCCCCTGTTGGACTTTGCTTTGCCTCAGTGAACTCCCATTGTTCACAGAAGAACATGAAGGTTGATAAATTTATCCTCACATTACTCTCCGGAAGGCAGAGAAGTGTCAACTTCTCATCTGCAAAAGGGTGATAATTAAATGCTGAGAGAATAAATGACATGCACAAGGTCACTTGGGAAGTAAGTAGCAGAGCTGAAAATTAAATGCAGATCTCCAGAGCTGCAGGTCAAGGCCTGGAACACAAAATCTTACTGCCCTGCTAGCATAGTGGAGATCGGACTTCAAGAATATTATAAGGCACTCTACAGGAACGTGTGTTTTAAGGGAAATGAACAAAACTCCTTACATGCAGTTTATCAGTAAGAAGAACTGGATGAGTATCAAAGAATCAGATAAATATTTGAGATCAAGGAAACAGGAAAACACCACCAAATCTATCTGAAGAACTATAGATTGCTTTTCAATACCTTATTTAAAACAAAGACATTTCTGTAGGCTTCTACAGTTGTGCATGCCATTAAGTCCAGGAAGAGAGCTAATATCATCACATAGCGTTTAATGTTCAAAAGTAACAGAATGCAGCCATAGAGTCATCTTTGCAATTTAACATAAGGCATACTAGTAGGTATAAGATTTTAAGCAGCTCTAAAGACTGGCAGGGTTACAGTCTAATAATTATGTATCTGCACTTTCTTTTCTTCTTGCTCTCCATACCAACTCCTGCTAAGCACCCTCATTTAACCTTCCTTCTCTTTCCTTTGCAGATGCTCCCTGCTGCTCAATACGATCAGATTTATCCCCTTCCTTGAGTGCAACACTTTTTTTTTTCATAATGCTCACTAAAAAACTTTCTAACCTAGAGCTTTTTAAAGGAGAGTATCATCTCAGCTGTTAATATCCCAATGGCACAGCTGTATTGGGTTCCTCAACATGTTTGACAACAAACAGTTGTCAATTGATAACTGATATTTGATAAAAGATAACAAGCAATTATCATTGCCAGGTATGATTCAGCTGCTGCACTCTCTCTGACCTGCATTGTAAAGCCCAACTTGGCCTCACTTGCCATGGCTCATTGTCTTTTTTCAGATAATCACAGAATGATCAACACTGGAAAGGATTTCGAGAGATCATCACATTCAATCCACCTGCTCAAGCAGAGCCACCTGGAGCAAGTGACAATGTCCAGGCAGCTTTTTAATATCTCCTAGAAGGGAGTCCCCACAACTTCTGTCGCAACCTGTGCAAGAGCTCAGTCACCCACATATGAAATGTTTCCTTATATGTGGACAGAAACTGCTATTTCACTTTGTGCTCAGTGGCTCTTATCCTGTCAAGGGACAACAGAAAAGAGCCTCACTCTATTCACTTCACATATTTGTACACACTGGTAAGATCACCCTAAGCCTTCTCTCCTCTCCAAGCTAAAACAAAAGTAGTTCTCTCAGCCTTTCCTAATATGAGGGATGTTCCAGTCCCTCAATCATTTTTAGGGATGTTTGCTAGTGTCTCTTCAATAGCTCCATGTCTTTTTGTATTGGGGAGCCCAGAACTGGAATCAGCATTTCAGGTATGGCCTCAACACTGCAGAGTAGAGGGACAAATAGATAACCTTTCTCACCCTGCTAGCAGAGCTTCTCCTAGTACAGCCCAAGATATCATTAGCCTTCTTCATGGAAAGGTCATACTATTGACTCACATTCAGTTTGGTGTCCAACCTCAGGTCATCTTCTGAGAAGCTACTTTTCAGCCAGACAGACCCCAGTACATAATGGTGCTTGGAATTGTTCCTCCCTAGGAGCACAACTCCGCACTTTTTTTTTTTTTTTATTAAACTCCATGATGCTTCTGTCAGTCCATTTCTCCAACCTATTGAGGTCCCTTTGGATGGCAGCTTGACCATCTGGCATATAGCTACTCCTCCCTCAATTTCATACCCACAGCAAGTTTGAAGATGATACATTACAGAATCACAGGGATGGAGTCCAACCCCCTTGCCAAAACAAGTACCCTACAATAGGTCATGCATGTAAGCATCCAGACAGGTCTTCAATATCTCCATAGAAGGAGATGCCACAACCTCTCCGGGCAACCTGTTCCAGTGCTCTGTCCCCCTTACCACAAAATAGTTTTTCTGCATGTTAGTATGGAACTTCCTACATCCCAGTTTTAGGCCATTACTCCTTGTCCTATCACTACACATTATTGTTCTCTTCCTTTTTTTGAACTGGGGAGCCCAGAACTGGACACAGTATGTTATATGTGGCCTCACTAGGGCAGAGTAGAGAGGGAGAATCACCTCCCACGACCTGCTAGCCATGCTCTTTTTAATGCATCCATTCTGTTCTATCAACTCATTAAAGAATATGCTAAATAGGACTGGACCTATTAAAGACTTCTGCATACACTGCTCACAACTAGTTTTCGTGACACTGATCATCACGCTGTGGGTCCATTTGTTCAGCCAGCTTTCAATCTGCCTCCCTGCCTGCTTGTCCAGCCCATACATCATCAGCTGCTCTGAGAATCATAGTGGGAACAGTGTCAAAAGCCTCACTGAAGTTCTGGTAGATTATATCTATCACTTTGTCCTCATCTACCAAGCTAGTTATTTCATTGTAGAATAATATCAGGTTGGTCAAATACAACTTTCCCTTGACTATTCCTGATAATTTTCTTGTTGGTCTTGTGCCCAGCAATCGCTTCCAGGATTAATTGCTCCTGCCACAGGGATTTAGGTGATGGTAACTTGCCTGTAGTTCTCTCGGTCCTACTTTTTGAAGATAGGAGTGATACAGAACATATTTCCACTGTCTCTCCAGAGCTGCAGAGGAAATGCTGGAACTCTATAACCAATAAAGCCTCCTTAGGGAAACAGCGGGCTGTCAGAAAGACGGTCAAGTAGCAGTGCATGCTGAGCTGCTACAAAAATGGAACCGGGTGGGAGCCTGTGAAGGCACCAAGATGAGTGCAGGCAAACAATCAGGGAGGGAGTTGAGAGAGGAAGGAACTGACCCAGGTGGAGACCTGATCCAGCTGCATCCAAGCTCCATGTTTGACTCCAGAACAATCAAGAAGAATGGAATTGAGAAGACAAGACAAACAAACAAGACTCTTGAAAAGAAATAAGATCTTGAGAACTCCCTTAGATCTCCATCCAGAAAGCAAAACAGTATTCTGCAATTCATTCTTTTTTAATCCTTTTTGGTTATCAGCACCATAAGGAATTTTATTGGTCCTTGCTCACTACAAATCCCAAGCACATTCTTCATCTCAGCAGCAATTCTTCTACACGTGTAACGCAGATAACTACACCACTTTGCTGCTATCTGAACTATGCTGTGAAGTTACAGAGTGGCCCTTGTTCTTAACACGTGCACAGAAGAAAGTCAACAGGCAATATTAAACTGTTACAATAATAATAAATCAAATGTTCTCACCACAGTCCTTACAAATTTCTACCAACTTCAAAAGACCTGCATTTGTTTTCAAAAACCTCTCAAATTAAAAAGTTGCAGCAGCTTCACCTCAGCATTTCAGTGTTTCATATTACACCCGTTTCTACTCAATGCAGAGTGTTTCAGATGACAAAGTATTTGTGGAAAGTCTTTAGCTACGTTATCTTTACACCAGACTTTCCACCAACAGAGCAGAGTTGTTTTGCTGGTTTTCAGTTTCTTTGTTTTGCACTCTTTTTTTTTTTTTTGGCTTTTTTTTTTTTTTTTTTAAGGAATGTAAGCATTTATGCTCAGGAGAAATATCTGGGATGAAGAAAAAGGTCAAACAGCTAGGAAAAAAATATACCCCAAAGCGGGATTTTAAAACTTAATTCAGTTTTTCAGTATATTAAATTATTCATGATTTTTTTCACTCTCAAATAATCCATTTATTGCTCCAAAGTAAGTAGGGGAAAAAAACATTTGTTTCTTTTTAAAACGCTCATCTAATGTTCTTCATCCAGTCACTAGAGCACCTCATCAAAATATAATTTTGGACATTCAGTCATACTACAATTATCTCAAAGATCGTCCCCATCTGGGACATCTGCACTGTTCTGTATAAGAACCTGACTTCGCTCGCTATACTTGTCTGAATATTGCAGAGCACCCACAGACAAAACTGTTTTTATTTCAGTGAAAAATACAATTTGCTGCCCTGTCTTGGCCCTGGATTTCACACAGATTTTAGTTAAGAAGAATATGAGCCAAGTAAATAACCTTAAAATTTTTCTTCCCCTATTCTTGGAGGATGTATATGCTGATACATAAGGATAATGCCAGACTATACTCTGCATGACATTTTTATTAATATTGCAGCAGTACAGGACTGTACCCCATCAGTTCTATGTAACCATCTGCACACTGACTCCAACTGATTACATCCATTTACAGTGTCCAGACATAGATAACTTTATAGACCTAGCAGACGAGAACTGCCAATGGCCCAGAGGTAATCAGTGGATTTTTCTGCTAGAATCAAAGCTGCATACCAGCTTTGCAGCAACATCTCTGCTAATGAGGAGGGAAAGAAAGGCTTACCACATTGGTAACATTAATGAAGAGACATCCTCCTCAACATCTTCCTTTTCATCCTTCTTCCCTCTCATCCAAATCCACTGCTCTCAGCCACTGCTCTTAGAGGGAAATTCCTATAGGACTGCACGTAATAGCTAGGCAAAAGAAATAGAAAATACTAAACCCAGCTAGGTCAGGGCTAATGCCTCCCACAGAAGAAAACTAAAGTATTTTTAGTGTTGGTAGGGGAACTACAGGAGTAAGGATAGTAGATAAGGGCTCAGGCTGGACATCCCTTCATGCAGGTTGCTACTTTAATGCTCCTTAGAGAAAAACCATGCGTACTATAATGGGACAATATAAACCTTATAGAGAAAGAATTCTGGCTGAATGTAGGCATACTCTGCCTAAGAGACCACCAAAAGCAACGCAATGTCACGTTGAGCCCAGAAAAACTTTTTCAAGCATGTGAATCAGACCCAGAATGCCTCCACATGGCAGATGCATGCTGCAGTTGATTTTGCATCCATGACATGCCTTGAAAAAAGCACAAAGCTGCAGATGGGGAAATGACATCTCCTCATTTCCATGAAACTTAGCTTGAGAGGTGATTCCACAGGGTAACATTGTGAGCGTACATAATTTTTGACCTGCCAACTTGAAGTGTGCCAGACACTGTAACAAAGGCCCAAAATCAGGCACATAAAAATAATTAACTTTCAAATCCTGAAGGTTTCTCCTATCAGTGTAAACAGCCCTTCCTGTTCCCACAGTGTCAATTTTTCTTACTTTTGAGAGAAATAGATTTTGAAGATTCCTGTGGAAGAACAGAAAACTTTGGGTGGGAGTTAAAACTTTGAAACTAAAGTGAGAAAATCCCATGCAAAATGGGGAACAACTGAGAAGCATAGGCAGAGTCACATCACCTTTTGCAGTTCTTGCCATCAACACACCCACCTTTCCCAAATAGAAGAGGAAAGGCACACAAGTTTTACTACAGCCTTGCTGGAATCAACAGCTTCCCACTGCACAAATTTTGCCTCATACTCCATTATGTCCCACTTTACACCTTTTGGTTAAACCTCCTTGATCACCTTTCTTCTCTCCCTCACTTGCAGGTCATACTCTTTTCCTAGTTGCCAGCACACTCTTTCCCTCTCTCAGATGTACTTTGCTATCTCAGCATTTTTCACCACCTTCTGCCCTCCATACAAGCTCATTTTGAGCAGCTCCCACCCATACATCTCTTTACTCCTCCACTTTTCTGCATTAACCCCTCTCCTTCCAACCCTTTAGTCCTAACACCTTTCTCTGCTTTCCTCGTGCTCATAGCTGTTATCCCTTTCCCTACTCTTCTCTGCTCAGCTTTAGCCCATCCCCAGCCCTTTCACTCCCTCAGTCCTGATCCATACCTACATCATACTGGTACTTCTCAGGCCCTCTCCAGTTCACCCTGGGATCATGTCTCCCATTAAGCCAACTTTTCCTGCCTTTTGTTTACTCATCATCAGGCCTTATGCCCCACCCCCCAGCTTCACATAAAGATTTGCCACATTTAGAGAGTAACCATGACCTACTTAGGGTCCCTGACCTACTTATAGCAAAAATACTGACTCTAAATACTCAAGAAAAAAAAGGCAGCAGGAGACAGGAAATATTATCAGTTGAAATGAAAACAAAACAAACTTACCAGCACAAGGCCGCTGATCTATTCCATCTCTGCCCTTTCCCCAGGGAAGGTGAATCAGCAATTCACCTAATATTGCAACAGTAGCGTGGCAGTGGATCACCAGGTCTAGAAGTTACCTGGAAATGTAGTCTGTATTCCCTCGCCAGCAGCTCATTTTGTTTTTTTTTTTCATTCTAGTGTCTTTATTCCAGGCATTCTAGGGAATTTCTTCAGTCTCAACCAAAGAACATTATAGCAAATTTGTTCTTGTCCACCAGCCCTTCTCACTTGTGAGTCCAAGCTGCAAGAGCAACCCAGTTCACTCAAGAAGAACCTTTCTGCAGCTGAACTTCATTTGAAGCAATGCCTTACAGCTGTTCACTTGACCTCCTCCACTCTTTTATCCTCTTTCAGCTACCATCACAGTTGTATTCCCCATTCCCCTTTAACCTATGTTATTTATCCACCCTGCTTTTCTACCTGATTCCATGTTGCAATGCTGTCTCCTTTTTTATTCATCAGTTCAGGATGTGGCAACGATAATAATAACAGTGGCACTGAGATAGAAAGCATGACTAGAAGCGATGGATATTTTCCTTTTTTAATCAGGAGTTTCTGCCCTAGCAATACCCATTCACTTGTGTGGTTTGTACAGTGCTCATGGTTTAGTGGCCAGAAACTACTGCTTTGTGACAGCTGGGTCTATGATTTGCTCCTAGCTCAGCTTTTAGTGTAGCCACTGTTAATGAATTTCCCTGTAGTGTTCATGTTTTAGCAGTCCTATTGGCTCCGTAGTTCTGTGGATGAGCTCATTAAATCAAATTACAATTTCCTACAGCTGACCTTTTGTTCCCCATGTATACAGCTGGCACCCTATTTGATGCTGGAAGCTTGCCCTCCACACTGAACTCAGAAGGTGCTCCCACCACTACTACTTCAAATCCTGCTGAATAGTCCAATGGAGACTCCCTTCCATTGCCAAAGCCCTGTCAAGACAAACAGTTGAACACAGCAATTCTCCCACAGCTTCATCGTTTGTATCTATATGGACATGTCAGTGTAGCTCAAGCTGCTTTTCCTGTGTGAAACAGTCAATTTTCAGTGTCAGCCACAGGTGGTCATTAGTCATTCTGCATCCATTTATTTTTTACCTGTTTGCAAGCTTCAGTTTAAAATGCACTTTTTGCTTATTGATTTTTTGGGTCATCACTAATCTACTGTGCAAATAGCTTTGGGTATTTACTATGATGCCCCCCAAATCCCTGTGTTGCCATCAACTGCTGCTTGCTCACTGTGCACTTGTGAATACACTGAGTTGTAGTTTGAGCTCCTGCATTTCCTTTGTAGCCTCTGACTTCTCAGACCTGCCCCCTCACCCACTGGTTTTCCAGTCTCTACTGTGCTGTACCTATGTTTGGGCATGTTCCTACAAAGACAAAACTAACCCACAGTCACTTCAACCTCATGCAGTTGACTGACAGCATCACATGTCACTCTCTGATGTCTCCCCACACACCTATACTATCCTGACCTATATCACACCAGCTTTTCCAGCCACGTACCCTCACACCACTCTGACAGTGCCTCTCTCTCCTGACCTGCATCATACCACCTTTAATCAGACCAAGGTCAAATTCTCCTAGTACACAGAATTGACATGCCAGCTCCACGATTTTGACCACTGGTGCCTCCTGTATACATCGAAGTGTCTCCCACAGCAGTAACATCCAGTGTCTCTATGGGCAGGAACACCTTGCATCTTCATCACCCCCTACTTGCATTTACAGAGTACCAAGAAGGGGGAAGAGGACTGTAAAAGGACACAGTTGTGCCTGCACAAGCTATGTGCAGAGGATTTCTGCCAGCTTCTCAAGACAGTATAAAACCAATGAATTAGACGATTCCAGACATGCTGATTACATTTGCCATTGCAGTTTCTGATGGGATTTTCAGATGTCTCTGAGCATTCTCTACCTGGCACATGTCAGCCACACTTCACTGCTGTCTTTATGTTATTAGTATTGACAGCCAGTCAGCTTAAATGGAGGTTAGGATTGAAATCCTGTCTCTTTGCTTATCTCTACCTTTTTATCTTGTTTGTTACAGAGAAGTCCTCCTTTTCATAAAGCCCCTTCAAATACCTCAGCAAACATGGAAAGACAATGCTAAATGGATTAACCCAGGGTACTGGGGTCTGAAGTGTGCCTGAACAGATGCTCCTGTATCAATCAGCTTTGCATACCAACACCAATATTCTGAATGCCTCTTGAAATTTTGGCAGTTTAGTGCAGGTCCAGTGGTGAGCCGGGTGTAAGTTTTCCTTCCAGGAGAGGCAGAAGGGAGGAAGAATATCTAGTCTGTAAGAAGGAGCTAGTTATTCTGTAACACTATAAACCACTGCAGGATTTTAACACACGGCAATGGCAAAGGAGTGGGTGTGTCACGACTACAGATTATTATGCCAAATTGATCATCTCACTTTTACCTTGTTCTCTCCCCCGTTTTCTGGTTAACCACCATATGCTACAGAAACTGTCATTTTGTTCTTTTGGAAGCTGTTTGTGGTAGGGACTATCTTTCTCTTATGGGCATGCAGAAAGCTTAGCACAGTGGCAGTCAAGCCCCAAAATGAGGCCTCAAAGATGCAATATCAATAATATCAATAATGCTTTTCCATCTTTCAGTCCTTACATAACATTTTTCAGACATCAAATAAGCCTCCAAACATCTCGTGGCTGTTATTGCCATACTGTCCATCTATCTTATACCGCTTATTTTAGTATCTAATTCATTCTAAAGCTGAGACATTTGAGGGAGAAAGGGGATTAAGGAACACCCATATTCAGAAAATTCTGTATCCATGCAGACACTGAGCATAGGTCTGTATGTTCAGCTGGCTGGGAGTACTTCTGAGAAGGTCTGCAGTACCTTGCTATCAAACAGCCCCAGAGCAAGCAACCCAGGCAGTCCCTGCTTTTGGCAGCTCTGTGCCCTAGACAGCAGAGAACTGCCCTCAGAGATTCCTGTAAATACTGGCAGCAAACAGCAGAGGCATTGTGATTCCAGGACCAGAGATGGGTGGTGTGCTCACCTGTACTACTTGAAACCCTGAACTGTGTGAGAGTGTGATTTCCTTCACGGCAAGGATAACTTTTTCCAAAACAAGCAAAAAGATCAATTCAGCCGTTGATCTCTGCTAATATGAACAAGGAGGTTACTACACAACATTACAGTTTCTAAGGCCTCTGGTACTCTTAAAACAGGATGAGCTGACTCCTCAACCAGTCGTTTATTCTGACAGAGACTATAAGAGCAGCTGAGCTTGCCTTAGCACATACTGCTTATATTTCTCACAGGGACAAAGTAAGGATGTAAACCCCTCACCAGATCTAATAGGATGAACATAAGGCCTCACTTTGTGCTAAGATGAGTAACAGATCAGAAATATGGCTTTTCAGGGTGCAGTGTCTCTGGTTTGGTCAGCAACATGATTGTCAAGCCAGATATCACTGGTAGTGGCATATTCCACACTCCAAGCACTCAAGCACCCACATATTATGATGTCAGCCCCAGCTGAAAACAATTTTCCCTCAATCTTTAATTAAAAAAAAAAAAAAAAAGGAGGAAGTTAATGGCAGAGAATAAAACAGCTTACCAGAAGAAACTACACCTGTGCTAATACTACTTAGCAGCTAAACAAACCTACCCTCTAAACAAAAGATTTTACCCAAAACAAAACTCTATTAATGTTGATGTTCTTGAGGTCTTTGATTATTACTGAATGCTAATTATGCAACAACCTGTCTTGCATGAATGTGAATCTGTTTCACTTTTTAAAGCTGACAAGCAACTTTATGTAATCCAGAATGTGGCACAAACCACAAGCACTCCAGGAACTCAAACCGCAAGGAAAGACAGTCCACTGCATACTGTTTTCTAAAGCATATATGAATCAGACAAAGTGTAAATTCAGTGCTCACAGTAATATTGCTCATAAATGCTATCTCCAGTCTCATCCAATAATACTTAACTTGCTTTTTTCATCCAGTAGCTGAACATGCTCACATGCCTCGGAAGGACTGGTATATACTAAAAAGATAGCAACTGCACTGAATGAAAACTATTGGTGCATCACTTGGTACCATGAACAACTAGTATGAACCATCTGTACACAACTGCCCAGACTAACCCACTGCACATATGGAAAGCAGTTAAAAGTAATATAGAAGTCATATTAACAAACCAAAAACATGTGGCATTCAGGATATAGACACACCACATCTGCTGGCCAACTGAAATGCCCTGAAACCTTTCTTTCTACAACTATTTAAAAGCCCAACAAAGGCCACAGTTGGAAACATGCCATTTCCAACTCAATATGTTTAATGAGGGCTTGGTAATGAACACTGATGCTGCCTAGGGGCATTGGAACAGAATAAACCAAACTAGAGGTTTTCAATCCTCCTTGTAGAACAGTAAGCATAACAAAGCTGTTACAAAAAGAAGAGACTACTCTAACAGGAAAGATATGCCAGAGCAAGAAAACAGAGGTGATGGTATGTGGGCTATAGGAAGAGCTAAAGAGTAGAGAAGATGTAGCATAGCTGTCTATGATCATCAGTTCACAGCATTTCTTAGCTTTTACACACTATATGTTTGTGCAGAAAGGATACAAAAAATAGTAGCTGTTTGTACTTTGCACAAGTATGAATTGATGATGTCTGTGGTCAGGATACAAACCAATACCTTGTATTTTAAATACAACCAGGACAGGTATGACCACTCTGGATTTTACCTTGAGTCGCCCTTCCAACCTTGATGAGCAATTTTGGTCACTCTTGAAGATTTCCTTCTCCTATGTAGTAACATCTTCATGATGAAAACTGACAGGCTGCCTGAGAAACAAAAGCAAAAGGGCAGCTTCTGTCAGAGCAGGAGAGTGGTTGCTGCCCTCACAAGGCCTGCTACTCTTTCTCTGCTACCAGTGTCTCAGGGAAAGCCCATCCCCAGAGCAGTTAATTTATACCATTGAGAGAGGCACGTTGGTTCTGTGGACAGAAAAGGTTACTGATATGGGGGGGAATCTGCAACCAATTTAATTTCTGGCAGTTCTAATTACCAACTCTGGTATTGAAAGAAGCAAACAAACACCTCAGAAAAGAAATTCTCACCCATGACACACCTCTCTTCCCCCTCTCTGTTCCCCCCACACCTTTCACTCTGCATCTCATTCCCTCAGAGTCACACCTCCCGGCCATATTCAGGCTGCCACCCAAAAGCTGCTCTTTCTCCATGGAGCCAGAGAAGGATTTGGCTTTTCTTCCACCCCCTCCACCTCCCTCCTCTGGCCTCGTAGTTCCCTTCACCTGGTGCACACCACTCCATCTCACACGCACCTTCACAGAGGTGCCACAATCTGTCCTGCCTGGGTTGAAGGCCTCACATGTGCCCTTGAAGGACCGTCCCACAGTGGGGCTGACCAGAACCAGCTGCAGCTGTGAGTGCCTGTGATTGGCTGTAACCAACTGTGCCTGAGTGGAACTGGCTGGGGTCAACCCCAGAGGAGCATGCAGCTCCTGCTGTCCTTCTCCCCTGCAGCCATCTGCAGTACATGATGGATTTTAGCAGTCTAGTGGGCCACTGGTCACTCCAGTGTTGACCGATGCATACGTTTTCCATCTATTAGATGTACATATTGGTTTTCAGGGGAAAAAACATTTATTGCTTTTAGCACACTTTGGAGTTTAAATAAAAACAAATGTATCTATATTGACTATAGTTATTATGCTTGGTTTCATACAGCGTAAGTGGTTCAAATAAAAATAGATTGGTTGGAGTGAATGTGCATCAGTTCCAATAATAACACAGGCAGCTTCAAGAAGCATATAAGTTTCATTTAATGTGCGCTGGGCTTACAAAGAAGAGAGAAGAAACATTGGTTTAGAGCAGCTTTTAGTCTACATTTTCTGTCTAAATGCTTCTGCATTTACCAGATTTTTGAAACAGAATGAGAGTCCATAAATAAGTGGAGAGAGAGGTTTATTAGGAGGCCTGAAGGGGGTTTACAAAGGGAGAAAGTGATCTACAATAAAATATGACTGTGAGGTAAAAATTCCCAACTCTATTACCCCTCCACTACAAGCCCCTTACACAAGGTATTATCTCCCCATAGGAAAGCTGTGCTTTCTAGAATCATAGAGTCACAGAATGGCTTAGGTAGGAAGGGATTCTGAAGATCTTCTGGATATCTCAGATCATTCCCTCATTTCACATGGACCTTAACATCTTTTCCAGGAGGATCTACTCTATGATCTTCCCAGGCACAGACATGAGGCTCACCAGCCTGTAGTTTCCCAGGTCTTTCTTTCTACCTTTCTTAAAAATAGGAGTGATGTTTCCTTTCTTCCAGTCACCAGGGACTTAACCTGACAGCCACGATTTTTCAAATATGATAGAGAGAAGCTTGGCAACCACATCAGCCAGCTCCCTCAGGACCCTGGGATGCACATCATTGGGCCCCATAGACTTAATATACATTCAGCCTCATGAGGTGGTCTCGGACTTGCCCTGTTCCTACAGTGGGAGGGATTTTGCTTCCCCAACCCTTGCTTAGAAATTCAGGGACATGAGAGGCATGGAAAACCCGACTGCTGGTGAAGACCAAATAAAGAACTTAAGTACCTCAATCTTCTCCATGTCTGAGGAAGCCAGTTATGCACATTAGTTGGTGAGTTTACACTCTCCCTTGCCTGTCTCTTCCACCCAGTGTATCTAAAGAATAACTTCTTGTTATTTTTCACAATTTTGCCAAGCTCAGTTCCATCTGCTTTCCTGACCCCATTCCTACATGTCCAGACAGCATTCCTATATTCTTCCCAGGACTTCACTGCCTGTACATTTTGGTCCTATCCCTCAGTTTGACTCCTGCTTTAGTGAATGCAGCAGCTGCTGTGGTTCTAATGGTTCCAGTGCGTACAAATGGAAAAGGAGAAGACATTTCTGGGAGATATCAGAAGTACCAAAGGAGAATGCCTTTAGAATAAATCTGTAAGGCAAAGGGTGGTATCCCATTTCCCACCAAAGCCTGGAAATTCCCACCTCCAAGGCCATCTGTCCCCCAAGGGACCATCTGTTCCTGGTGAGCAACACTACAGGAAGATGTGTTTACTAAGACAAGCAGATTTAAGCTTGGCAGGATCTGTGAGTAAGCAATAGGAGGCCTTTAAATGCAGACTTTCTATTTGGAGTATGTGGAGTGTGCATATGTGTGTTTCCTTCAACCACCCATATACCACAGGGGAGAGAATTCAAAAGAGGACTCAAAATAGAATAAATGGTGTGACTCACAGCCCTGCCCCTGAGTTACATACTCACCAGAAATCCCAGGCAAAGCACTGGTAGGTACTACACAGATTCTACACTCATATCAGCAAGAGATCACGAAGAAAAATCTACCCTACATGCATAAAACAATGCATTGTGTGCTAAAGGCACCTCATCCAACAGTGCTCTTACCTCCAAATGGTCCCGCAGTACATAACGGAGCTTTGATTGTGCTGGCTACACCAGATCTCTAGTAAGACATAGCTGAGAGGACCAGCTCCCTCTGGTGAGCGAAGTACAGTCCTGGCTGCCTTCAAGAATTAAGGCATGACATAAATACAGTAATATTAACACCACTGCCCTCAGCCACATTTCTGTTTCCCTGAGATTTTCAATGGAAAAGGTCATTCTTCACTTTCACTCTTTAAAGGTGTTGTTGTGCTGTTTGATAGCTGCCGTGGTCCCTCTACAGAAGTTCACGTTTTAGGGATCACTGAGTCAGGTTTTTGTGTATAGAGAAAAAAAGGTCCTTAAGAATTGCCAGTTTTTGCCTGGGTAATATCCCTTTCCCTGTCAGATAAACAGCAATCAGCTGAAAATTTTCTCCACAAACACATTTCTGATAAAAATATTTTGACAAGTTTCTTGGCGTTTTTTTCAAGATTGTCCAGTATATGAAAATATTTTGGCCTCTATGAAGACTACTTAAAATAGTAAAAGAAAAAAAAAAATTAAAAGCAAGAACGAAGAAAAATGAGGACTTTCATTGCCAAAACCTAAAAGCCTTGAGGACTTTAAGAAAATAAAAGTAAAAATTTTGTCTTGGAAAAAGTTCATTTCATGGTCGGCTCCAGCCATTCCCTTTTGCACCATGTTGGCCAGGTGGAATGAGTGATACAAATAGCTAACAGGTTTTGTGTGTGTACTCATGTCTCTCTCTAGTGGAAAGCCCTCATCACTGCACAAGTACAGATAACAGGCATGGGATCTTCAGTTCACTCAGGGGAGACTTGCTCCACAGGGACTCATGCATCTGGAGGGCTAATGCTGCTGTATGCCTGGAGCAGAGCTCTCCTTCCTTGCACAGGAACCCACTCATTTTGCCCCTTGCTCCAAGTCAGGACTATGACATTGCATAACATAACCACAGTATTTTGGAGGGAGGGAGACTTTGGTATCATATCCAGAGCTAAATCAGTACTCAAAAATTATTGGCATTTAGGGATTTGAGCCAGATCCATTTGCATTGTGAAGAACAACAATTAAGAAATCTTCAAATGCTGCTTGAATGCATTTCCAGGTAGGAGCTACCCCAAAGAAGGAGTGAGACTTCATCCCAGTTCCCACAGCTGGACACCCATCACCTGCCAGCCCACTCTGCTGACACTTCCTCACCCCTAGGGACAGAAAAGCAACACACCTGGCACAGCCTACTGGCCTGGTTCCCTATTCATGTTCCCATGCAGCCACCCTGCGTTAGGTTCAGCTGCAGAAGCTCAGATGTGAGAGGCACTTGTTCCCTGTCCCTTGTTGCACTGGGACCCACTGTGGCCAGCACTGCTGCAAAGCCTCAAGGACAAGCTGCATAGGACCCACAAACAGAGTTGTGCAGCATGATGCTTAGTGCCAAGCAAAGGCAGCCTGCCGAGCAGATGCCATGCTTGCACATGGCTGGGTTTTCCTCTCTGAGGTGACAAATAAGCAACATCATTCTGGTGGAGGTGGGAGCAGAGCTGTGCTGAGAGGGCAGCTGGCACTTCAGCCTCTCCCCCTGCAGCACCAGGGAGCCATGGTCTCCTGCTCACTAGAGAGATGCTCCCTGCTTTGCTGGTCCCAGCTCAAACGTGTTGTCCTCCATTCACAAGGGGACAGGGAGCTTTGTGCTGCATTTGCCCAGGATGAGCTGGGGAGCAGTATTTTAATGTGGAAGCTGAAGAGACATTCAGGGGCCCTGTGAGCAGCCTGATCATAGTCAATCCAGTGCCCAGAGAGTTCCTTGATGGAAGCAACAGGATCCATCTCTGCACTGTGCTTGGCCTGAGAGTATTGCTCAGAAACACTGGTCAACCATGGGGCAGCTGGAGGCTGCAGGAGGCTGAAGGAAGCTGCAAGGATCTAGCCCCATAGCCGGGGTGCACAGCCTGTGGTTGGCTCCTAAGAGCCAGGTTTATTCAGGAGCACCAA
Source organism: Chrysolophus pictus (assembly GCA_037305975.1). Classification (NCBI taxonomy): domain Eukaryota; kingdom Metazoa; phylum Chordata; class Aves; order Galliformes; family Phasianidae; genus Chrysolophus; species Chrysolophus pictus. Next base: position 39,774,395 of record CM074580.1, on the reverse strand, counting down.
GTCACCCACAATTTCCTTGCTGCCACGCTATGTGAACAAGCTATTCTGGCCTTGAAGCCAGAATTAGAGGCTTCCCACTGAGCTGCTCAGCTCCTGCAGCACTGCCTCTGTTTCAAAGAGTGGAAACCGAGAGTCACTGAAAGCAGAAAGCCTTCATTCCAGCTGTGAAATGCCTCACGGCAGGCCTGATGGACTGGGTGGGCAGAGCTTTTTGACCTGCAGGTGAGCCACTCCTGGGTTACCACTAATGAGGCACTCCAAATAACTGGGCAGTTCTGAAAAACCCACGTGATGTGGCTGAGGTGGCAGAGTATGAGCAAGGCATGGCCTTGCAGGCAGTCTTCAGGGAATTCTCCTGGTATAACCACCACACTTTCCCCTTCTGTGAGCCAACATTTGACTGGAGATCTTAACCATAGTCATAGGAACCTGATTTAATTTATTAACATTTATTCCATGTTAGAGATCAGTATTAGGTTTCAAAATAGTTGTATGTATTTAATATTTAAAATACGTTTGGAAGAGGACAATGGGTGCAAATAAGTACTGAAAGCATGAATGCCCTTCAGCTAAGCTGCGTGTACAGTGCCCTCTCTGCTTAGACTAAGCAAGGCTGAAGATTGTAATATACTTTACATGGGAGAGATGACTTTACACAGCATGAGCTTTTGCATTGAAGACTAACAGGCATGAAAATATTTACTCGTTTCATTTGGAATACAAAGTCAAGGGGCTACTCAAGAAAAGATAAAAGCATTTCAGAGGTCTTGAAACTCCCCCTGGCTTGTCTGTCAGAAATTGGCAGAAACCTGAAGTTGTACCTTTCATTACCTGCTTTGTAATATTCCTCTAACACAGGATGACAGCAGTGACTGACAAGGAGAGTGCCTCCCTTGTTTGAATGCAGTATTTGCTGCTTACTAATAAACTAATTGATTGAGCTTGGCTATTGAAAGCTGAGTTTTGTCTGCTCTGGACCCTGTACATACTAATGTCTATCAGCTAGAAGTCAAAAAACAAAGGCATTTTCTCTCTTTCTTTTCTTCCCAGCCAGAACGATTTTTAAATGATGGGTTTAAAGGTTCACATCACCTTTTGTTTCCTAAACAATCTTTTCCTCACATTCTTTCAGTCACACTTTATCTACAGCAGGATCTAAGCAGCAGCTATCGAGCCAGACTCTAAATCTCATCCAGCCTTGCCTTTCCCTGTGGCCACAGAGGGAAATCTGTAGTGCCAGCTGCTCTGCTGCTTCCCGTCCTAACACAATATTATTTCATCGTAACCTGTCCAGTGAGCAAATTGCCTCTTTGGTCCCCTTGCCATCTCTAGTGAGGGCTGGGCTATTGATTGTAACACTATGCTGGTGTGTGCGGGGCAATTCCAGGAGAATAGGATCGATGAGAGTGTAATTGCTACCTCGCAGGCAGCGGCTGAGGGAAGGAGAGCCAGAGCATAGCTCAGCTGCAGAAAAAGCTGATGCTTCTTCTGGAGTGTCTTCCCCCTGATGTCCCATGCAGGGCCAGGGATACAGCCACACTGCCTCTTGGGGAACAGGCAGAGTGGCTGAGTGTCCCCAGGCAGCAGTTTTGCTTACAGGGAAGCCGCTTACAGGGAGCAGAGAGCCGCAGACCAGGTATTCCTCCAAGGTGTGTGTGCACTGCAATCACAGAAGATCAGTTTGGAAGAGAGACTTTGAGGGTTATGCAATCCATCCTGCTGCTCCAAGGCAAGACCAGCTATACTTATAAGGCTGCAACTCTGGCTCAGGACAGCACACAAAGCTGTAAAATGAACTAGAAACCAGAGTTCTCACCTGTAATATAGGAGTATAGGCTTCAAGATTGTAGCGTACAGAGTGACCAAAGTCATGGCAATCTACTATGTGTTAGAAAGGATCATGAAATAGGCAGTACCTATGCATGCACTAAAGATAAACACAGGAAACTTCATATCTAATGAGTCCATTGGTTCATCTTTCTCATATTTTCCATGTTTTAAGTACCAGATGCTTCAGAGGGAGTTTCCATCACCAACAAAGAAAAACTACATCTAAAGTTGCCTAATTCTCTGATGACTTGGATGGTAAAAAGTCCAAAATACTAATCAAAACAATGGCTGTGGCTCAATGGGTAGTGCTAGGTGCTTCATTTCTCAACTTTGTGCCTGCAAATGTATATCGCTATACATATCACTAATGTAGAAAAAATTGAATTGCTTAGGTTCTACTGATCACAAAGGTTCATAATTGCAGATTTTACTATAAAAATTAACACGTGACAACAGATTCATCCAGAAAGGCCTGAGATGAGACAGTATCCAAAAAAGGCACTCATCTTATCCTGTGTATGGTTGTAGTATAATATACAAGAATGAAATTCTGCTCAAAGAGATGTGAATGGCCTTTGGAACAGGCAGTTTTTCCTTGAATGGTAGATATCATGAGCTAATTAAATGAACGTGTTGGCCAGGTTTTAAACAAACATGGATTCTACCAACATGAGATTTATTTGGGTCATATTTGTGAAGCACCATGAAGATGAGAAGTCTTAAACATCATTCTTTTTCACATGATGCCTGTTTCATTGGCTTTAATTTCAAAGGCTCCTGAGAAGGCAGGCTTGCAAGCAGTGGTTCCAGCATTTGGCACCATTGCAACCTCTAAGGAGCTTTCCAAACACAGATGCAAACTTAGACCTGCCAAACATGTCAAACTTTGAAGACACTTGACTACAACGAAACTTGAGCACATTCCCTACTTCAGAGACACCAGGTGTGCCAACTGCAACTCTGATAGCTTCTCCTCACAACATTTTTTCATCCTTTGGCTTGGGTATTACTACAGCTCATGGAGAAACTTTGCTCCCAATGTGTCCATATTTGTTGGTGGCTTTCCATCACTGACACAGACTGCTGTTTGCACTTCTAGTTTTACGGACTTGTCCAGGGAGTAAATGCTGGTGATTTATTGCTTAAACACCTGCTGACAGCTGGATATTCTCATGCACTGACACAGCCAGGGACAGAGTATTTTATTTCACCTCCAATAAATCAACCAAACCTCCAGTACAGGCTCACACCAGAGAAACCTAGACAGGAGCGATGTGGTGGTAGAACAGGACACTGAGGTTCAGGCAGGACTGTGGAAACAACTTTGCTCTGTGTACTCCTGCAGTAAGGACTGACTGGGGCTATAGGATGGACTCAAAGGCATCCTGCAGATTAGGTAAGCTGGGACCAAAACTAGCACTGGATTCAAACTTCTTCAGAGTAGAGTGTTGGAAGTGGGGATCCAAGCTAGGTTTTCATTGGCACTATACAGTCATCAGATTTTTGCCTGCAAACACCAAGGCTGGAAATCTCTTCCTCAGATCTGTATAAAGTGCTGCTGTTTCCAGTGCCTCAGCGGAATGATAACTGAACTTTGCCCCAGAGATACTAGTAAGTGCAGAGGAGCTTCCACTGGAAGCAGGGCTCTGCAGAAATCAAAGACTACTTTCAAAAGCCAGGTACACCAGACTGAACTACACCCACTTTCTTCTCTGTTTTTATTCCATTCCAATGTCACAAGTCACTTTATGCCAACTTGATGAAGCAAAATTATGGCATTAATGACACAAGGCCAAGAATGAGGCTAGGGTGTTATAGCAGCTCTCAAATCCATGTGAAAAACCAAAATTCAGTGACTTCATGCCAGCAATGAGCCTGAGGTGACGGCCCAATTTGCTTCCAATGCACCTTACTGCTTTTCTCATGATACTATGAACCATGGCTTACCTGGCCCCAAGAGTTCTCCTTCCTCTTGCAGGCCTTGTGGATTTTGTGGGATGAATTACACAGAAAAGCTCCAGTTTCAGATCTTTAAGTATTGCAAGAGCCAGTGTTTGCTCTAAGTGCTGCCTTTGTCACCCTGGCAGGGACTGGAGAGGAAAGAGCCAACACATCAGTGGTATCTCCAGCTCCATCTGGAGAAGGTAGCACCAGAAGTCCCACCCCATAATGACGGGCTTGGCAGTAGGGCAGGAAAGCAACACTGGGCTCCAACCACTGGCAGCAGGACACAGATGAGGCTGAACAAGAAAGGCCGGTATTGAAACAGAAGCAGTAGGCTGAAGGAAAGCACTTAAACTCAGATCTTGGAGGCTCAGTTTTTTTCTACTCTAATATGCAGAAGAAAAGGGGACCCAGCCAAAGATTAGCTCTGCTGTTGCCCTGCTGGGACACCTGTCTGTAGTACAGCTCAGTCCACACACAGTGAAAAAGAAAGAGAGAAATGGTACACATGTTCTTACATGAGGTTTAGACATCTTTTGTCTCTTCACTTGTCGTATCACATCATTCTAGGTACTGGCACAATATATGTCATTATGTTGAGTTAGTGTAGAGTTGCAAAGTCAGTTGATAAAAAAGATTTGTTAACTCCCCATTTTCCCCAAGCTTCACCTAAGCCCCTCACAGATAGCGGGAGGGAAGGAGGGAGGAGGCAGACATGTCACTTCATGTTTTGATCAAAGATTTAACTTTGTTATTGATTCATCCAAGCCCATTTTCCTCCCTCCCACACCCAAATTCTTCCCAGCATCACTGACTCCGTCTCCAGTACTTAAACATCAAGCCAAAAAATTTCTTCCTCAGAACCACTTGCTGTGAGAAAGCAAAGGAAATGTATCGTTCTGAGAAACTCAGTGCCTTCCATCACACACTGGCCTCCTGCCTTCAGGCTCAGCTTGCAGCAGGGAACAACTTTGTCATCACTTGTAATCGAAGGGCTTTAATGCGGACATCACTGAGGGAGAATAAACACAATGCACAGCACTACTTTGCAGTTACTTCTCTGATATTCCCAACAGTATGTACCACTTATGTGGTGCTTTTTCTCCTAAGATGTCAAGGCAGTAGTCTTGCTGTCAATTTGATCACAAAAAGGGCTTCTGAAACAAAATACAGGAAGATGCCCATGGGGAAACAATTCTCCAGGCTGGAGGGGACTCTATGCTTCACCCATACAGAAGGCAACAAAGCTGCTTTGGCCTCTGAGCAAATCCAAGCATAAATCCTCATAAAGATTTGGCAACGATCTCATACCCTATATCACATCACGTTTGGAGAAAAAATCCAGATCAATTGCTATTCACATATTAGATAGGGAAACAGACAGCAGCTGCAGTGTCGCCCACTTATTCTGAATTAGCAACGACTGTATTGCAATTTAGCCCTTGAGCTTTTCTGAAACACAAGCAGGGAGAGACCATCATAATGTCTGTCATAATGACTGGGCGTGAGGAATAGGGAGCTGAAAATTATTTCTCCTAAACTCCTTTCTTAGAAGAGGACATGTGTTCAGATTTGGCTGGTCTGTCTGAAACTGTGCCTGTGTTCGTCTCTGCTGCATACCCAGTCTGTGGACCAGCACATATCATTATGCTGATTGCCATTTGACTATTACATCAGAGAAGTAAAAATCACACCACAACCTTAAACCTGCCTTCTACTGCTACATTATTTAATAATTTAATAACAATTATCAACTGAAAATTACAATTATACCAAGCTGGAGCCTGGATAAGAATGCCAATTTGACTACACACTCAGAATATCTCTGCTTTTCAGAAACACAAACAAGTGCTGTTGTAGATTAACATTATGTACCAAATCCCAACCCAGTATAAACTGGCAACACCATCTGCTGCACCAGTTCAGATGTACTGTTGAAGATGGAGTCCAGTGACATTTGAATAACCAGATCAGCAAACTCATCCACAGCATTTAGCAGAGCCATACACAGGATACATATAACATATAGGGCAAACTCAGTGTGTGAAGAGTGAAGAGTGTGCACTGTGATGCATCCAGTCCTTTAATGTGAACAACAGAGCTGATGCCACTGTTGTATTGAAATTGGAGATGAAGGCACAAATGTGCAGATACGGCTGAGTTTCATGACAGCTGTGCTAATAATGAAAGATTCATGCAGTGCTGGATGTACAAGAATCTATAATTTTCTTGCACTGAGAAAATACTTTCTGCATCCTCAGCTCTAGTCTAGTGGTGTCTGAGGGCAGGGGAGCATATGTATGCCCATGTATGACATCCTTCCTTGCAGACTTCAGCTGGACATAGTATGACGTTTGATATGTGACTAATTCCATCGGATACAACAGCAGTTTTAGTGGATGCAAAATGACACAAAAAGAGTGCCCTGGTCTTCCATATTCTGGACTGAACACCAGCAGCCTAGCCTCATAGGAGAGCTACAGACACTGTAGGAGGTAGCCTTTCCCTTACGCTGCTAGACAAGCCAAACAGGAGCAGTCCAAGTCTGCATCAACAATGCAAGCTTCACTACAGCTCTTAGCTGGCTCCTGATCCCCCTTCCCATCCCACACAAGCAATCCAACACCTACAAATACCTGCAAAGGTAAAACTGCATCCTGTGGTGTCTGTACAGCTTTGCCTCTATATCTAATTAACAATGCAAAGCTGCACCCAGAGCAGAGTCTGCATTTAGACCTAATGCACCAAAAAAAGTGGCCTATTTTCTAATGCTCTTATTAGCATTGAATACCTTCCCTCCTTGCACAGATACATCACTGTGAACGCAGAAGACAAGAGCTCTCTCCTTTGTGCATAATCAGGCAGGGCAAGCTATCTGACCCACGCGTGCCTCCACCTCCCCCCGTTCCACTTAGTGCTTTCGTCACGCTGAGCTCCTGCACTGTGGTTTCCAGGCGAATTTCCACTCGGTGCTCAGAGAGCTGAAACCTTTAGATTAATCCCAGATCTGTCAGCCTCCATCATTTTCAAGCAGGGCTGTGAGCTCCAGGGCACCCAGTTACTTTCTTTACCACTGAGAAGCCTTAAGCCTCTTGCTCTCACTCTCCTGGAGAGTGGACAGCCCCATTCTTCTCCCTCCCCATCCTGAGATGACCCTGAATCTGTGGACAGTCTCATTGCAACAGATTCTCCCTGAATCAGGTGTTCTAATTTGTTTCCTCTCCTGTGAATTTTGACTTGATCTGTGAAGCTGAAGCCAAGCAGGAGCCAAACACTGCAAGCACACCCCTCATTTCCTCACTCATGGCTTCCCCAGCCTTTGAGCTGTAACCACTCTCACTGGCACCTGTGAGAGTGGTTGTTTGTTGCAGGTGTGGAAACAGGACTAAAAACCCCACACAGAAACTCTGCAGTGATTTCCCTGATAGCTCACCACTCCTAGAAGGGTCAGGTAGGTTGAGTTTTTGCCCAGATCTGGCTTAGGATAGACCAAACCTGATTTGTCTGTTGGTGATTGACAGTCATGGAAATTTCTATCTCCTGCCCAGCAGACTAAAATTGCCAGTTACTTACCCCATGCCCCTCCCCCATCTAGAACAGTGTACAACAATCTTTCATTCAGGAAATTTGCGTCCTTCATTTTTGCTTTTCTCTGCCTTTTATGTTTTGCTCTACTATGGGCAACAACAGTTGCAATTGACCTGAGGCTGCAAGTTGGTGCCTCCACTGAGTGCCTGGTGCCTAGGATGATACCATGTGGTCCCTAAGCTCTTTTGTGGCTATGAATCATGAATCATGTATGGAGCCACACATGGAGGAGAATACCTCCACCAAACTCTTATCAGGGCAAGAATTGATCTCTGCCTCACTGACCTATAATCCACCATGGTATTTCTTTCCAGTCTGCCCTGGTCTATGGAAGGAGGATATACTGACCAGTCTGAGACTGGCTATGCTGACTTTCTCTCTTCCACTGGAACACAGTACGAGTATGGAAGCACTCTTTGAGAGGCTACAGAGAGACCCCTAAGGAGGTCACTGCTGCTGGAGGGAGGAAGCAACTGGCTGAGCAAAACCATGCTTGTCCTGCCTACTCCATGTTTGATGTGGCCTTCCACCATGGTAGCAGCCTGGAGTCTGATGTGAGCAGCTGGCTCCTGCAGAGCTGCTCAAGACCATCGTAGTCCCAAGTGTCAACGCCTCTCAACCCAATGCCAATGATAGGGAAGAGGTAAGCAAAGAGAAAACATGATGCCAAAGATCACTGGAGGAGGCATGAATTGAATTAGAAATAAAACACAGTGAGAGATTGAAAGGTTCTTCCTGAGAAAATCTTTGAAGGTGCGAAGACAGTCAGATAAACGTGAGCAGAGTGTTATCAGTAACTACTGCTCAGGACTCTGGGACTTTTCTGAACTGCTCCCCTTCACAGAGGTGCTCTGGGATGGGCCAAAGGCACCTGGGAGAAGTGCTGTGTTCTGGGTACCAGGCCATGCCCCGTAATGCAGCACCACCAGAAGTCAGACCAATCCCAAAAAGGCCTCCATAGGGACTGCCTGAAGGTCCAGGTATAACCCAGAAAGCAAACCCCCTTGCACTCCACCAGGGATGCTGAGTACACTGTTAGCTGTAACCCAGGCCAAGCAGGTGATTGCCTCACACATAGAGAGGAGGTCTCCAGCCCACAGACTCCACAAGCCAACCACACGCATGGCCCCAGGCTGCAGCCCTGCCCTCCATGCCCCAGTGAGCAGGGACACAAAAGCTCCTTGAGGTGCCAGGCTCGCTGCTTAAGCAATTATCCTTTCTGTGAATATCTCCTTGTGCGTGTGTGGAAAGGAGAGACGCTCTGGCACTGGGCACTGTGAAAACAGTTTAACCCTTCAGCTTGTAACAAATAAATCCCATTATTCCAGCTCCCTGGCTAGTGCTCCCTCCAGCCTGCATTCCCTGAATCCCTTTCGAGAGCAGCTGAATCAATGTTTGACTTGTACAAACAGCCACCTGACTGCAATTTGGAAGGGATTCATATGGGGATTACGGCAAGGCAGTGGATAAAAATCTATTACATGGCAGTATTTATTCTAGATCTCGGTGGCACTCACTGTGAACTTTGGCAGCATCTTCTGTTCCTTATGCACTGGCACATATGCAGGACATTGAAAAGAATCACTCTGGGGAGAGCGTGGAGCAAAGCAACGGGAGGAAAGGCCACGATCAGGACTAAGTACACATAGCCAAGTCAGACTGACCTGGCCCTGCAGTGCTTCCTCCCAGGGATGGGAACATCTTTGGTTGAGGAGAAGTCACTATTGATAAAATCGCATTGTTTTGATAGCCTGGAGGACCTGAAGCAGCCCTGTTTTACCAACGAGAGATAGTTCAGGCTCAGCACGGTTGTACCTGAGATCAAAATGCAATTCCGCCTTTCCTGGCTGGAAGGCTACCAGCCAGGTCTGGGACCACAGCAGCGCCTTTGCTGCGAATCCCACATTGCAGACTGGTCATGAAGGGAGCAGTGCAGGCCCCTGAGATGAAGTCACCTGGGAACAGGACTGCAGAGGACCCCCTCATTGCCCCAGGGGTCTACATCACACCACTGCTATTCAGCCTGGCCCAGCTGGCTGGGTGCCATCTCCCAGGATGCACATGCAGCCACAGACCTCAGCCTCTCACCGTGCATGCACACAACCTCCGCTGGCATGAGGGAGGGAGCGCGGGGAGCACCAGGGCAGTGCTGCGAGATGTGGTTGACTTAACTGGCTGTGACAGGGCTGTCCAGCAGCAAGGAGCAGCAGAAAAGCCACTGCTCTTGAAAAAGAAACAGAGAGGAGAGGTCCAATGGGGCTGGATTACCCAACCCTGGCTTCAGCTTTTCTTGTGTTCAAGTAGCAGATTTTCACCTGCCATGTGTACACCATGTATCAATGGAAACTCTACGCCACTGCTGCGTTGTTTTCTCTGCAGATGATAGCAGTAGGAGCAAAAAGAGCACTGGCAGAGGCCTCCTTGCCTTGCTGCCACCAGTAAGGCACCACAGCACAGCACACACAGCCATTCCACTCCCTAGCAGCATGCATTTCTGGGCTGAAGGATGCAGAGTTAACAGTAGTAAATGAACTGGAGACGGGCTGGGGGAGTCTGTGCCAGCTTAGGGGGAGCTCAGTGAGGAGGGCATTGCCCTGAGCACAGCCGCAGAGTGCAAGGCCCAGGGGAGCCATGTCCTCAGCATTGAACAACTCCCTCTGGGTACTGCTCACACAGCTGGGCCTGTGCTGGCATCAGGCTGCACAGTGAAGGAAGCTGCCCTGCAAGGTGCTTGTACAAATACAGAGCAGCAGCATTAGCTAGTGGTGAGCACCACAAACCTCTTCTTGCTAAGCCGTTCCCCAGGCCCTGCCTTGGGCTCTCCTGTATGGCCACAAAGGCTACTGCATGCGTGGGTGGGTTTCACATCAGCTGGCAGTGCTGGGTCTGGGTGCTGGGGCATTTTCTTGGCTCAATCATTTGAACTTCTAGTTTGAATGTTGTTATCTGTAAACCAGAGGTGAACCTTTCCTGTAAAAACTTCAGAAACTTGGTGTATGGTTTTCACTGTGCTTTAAAATCACCATGGAGGAGATAAATGAGATAGACAAAATATTACTATACCTATAACATCTATCAGATTAGAACAAATTTTAAAATAATTCATGCACCTATCCTATAAAGATGAGCTTTACCATACATTATTTCTTAAGTGACCCACATCTCACCAAAAAGAGCAAAACTTTGAAAAAGAAGCTAGGAAGAAAGCACAACTCTCAGATTTCTATTGCAAGACTGATTCATTCCACATGGTCTTCTTTTCCCTCCTGTCTCCCTCTTTCTCTACACAGTTTTGTTACATTCCGTTTCACCCTATCATTCTCCCTTCATTGTTGTGAAATGATTGCTCACTAGGTTTTGCTTTCATAAAGAAGCCAACAAGAGTAACAAGGAGACAGAGAGGCAACACCACCATGACAGCAGCGTTTGAGTCTTATCCTCCAAACACACAGATTGTTCTTTGAAAAAGTTATATAGCTATGAATCACAGAATCACAGAATCACAGAATCATAGGGGTTGGAAGGGACCTCCAGAAATCATCGAATCCAACCCCCCTGCCAAAGCAGGTTCTCTACACCAGGTCGAATCTGGGTCTCTCCACCATGCTGTGGCCACACAGTTTTCTGAAGGGACCAGGCTGGTGTCCCCACCAAGGAAATCTTCACCTTCATACTATGGGAGAGTCTCCATCCGTGTGAGCATAATGTGGTCCATGCCACTCTCCAGCTGCTCAGGTCTGCCTGAACAAGCCCAGTAATTCCACCCAACAGGAGGTACTTAGACACTACATTATATATTACTGCTAATGAAGTTGCTTTGTTTGTTCTATTGCTTAGGGGAATAAGTTAATGTGTCGGAATGCCCTCCAGCAGTATTTGGCTTTGTTTATTAAATATTTATTTTGCAAGATAAATGTGGATAAGGAAGGATTCCTTCTGGGAGGAGTCTCAGAGTCTCTTTATAAAATGTCTGTATGATGCTGTTTTGGTTCTAGGAGGAAAATAATGTTGATATAACACTGATGCTTATAGTTGCTGCTAAGCAGTGTTGTACAGAGCCAAAGCCATTCCAGTTTCTCAGGCTGTACTAACAAAGGGCTGGAAGGGAACAGAATAAAGACAACTGATTTAAACTGGCCAAAGGGATATTCCATATCGTATGACATCATGCAGAAGGAGAACTCTGAAGGAGGTGGGAGTTCATCTCTCTCTTCCAATGCTCAGGGACCTCGCTAGGGGGTGATGAGCAATTGCTTGTGGATATTTTTATGAATGTATACAACAAGTGATACATATATATATTGTTTCAACTATCATCCTTTTCTATTTCTCTATCTTAGTAAATAGTTTCATTTCAATCCACGAGTTCTACTTTGTTGGGTTTTTTTTTCAATTTTCTCCCCAATCCCACTGGGAAGGTGGGAAGCAAACGAATGACTGTGTGGTGCTGAGCTACCTGCTGGCTTAAACCACAACAATCATCCATCCTTTATATTAATGTAAAAGATAAACTGCTTCATCTTCTTAATTCTCAGTTTATCTCCAATAGCCAAAAGAAAGTTGATCTCACATGCTTATGGGCATTGTGCTTTCCTCTGCTTGAGGACTGATATTATTCTCTGCTGTCCGTGATGTGAAATTATTTCTTTTTTCCTCCCCTAGAATGACCCCTTACTCCAGGCAACTTGGAGTCATGCAAGGCAGGAGAGAGCCAGGCCATAATACATGAGTGCAAAATGCATGTGGGTGGAAAAAAAGAAGCTCCTGATTCAAGGAATGCAGCTGCAACACGTGCTGCTATCCTGTTCTGTCAACACTTCCCCTCCCCCCAGTATACTCTGAGAGAAATCTGTACTGCTCTCAGGGCCACAACTGACATGGTGCCTAGGGGTCTTGAACATCCAAACGCCAAAAATGAAGCCAAAATGAAGCCTCCAGAAACCGGAGCACAGAAAGTTTCATACTGATGCAAGGATGAACTTCTTTACTGTCAGAGAGACAAAGCATTGGATCAAGCTGCCCAGAGAGGTTGTGGAATCTTCTCTGGAAATGTTCAAGACTCATCTGGACACCTACCTGTGTCAACCACTGTGGGGAACCTGTTTTAGCAGCGGGTTGGACTCGACGATCTCTAGAGGACTCTTCCAACTCCTATAATTCTGTGATTTTGTTCTAGTATCACAAAGATCTATAGAATCCCTCCTCCTCTTCTCTCCTCATTGTTTCTCTCCCAGCTCCTTGGACAAGAAAGTCTTCTCGGGTATCTGTTCCTAACGGCTGACCTCAAAGTCCTAAAAGCATCCCAACTTGAGCCTTCAACAACAGGGAGGACAAGATTCTGATTCTCCTAGAGTGAAAGTCAGTGCCCTGAATTCTACAGCTCATGAACCATGGGACAGTCTAGGTCCAGGCAAAAAGAACACAATAGGTAACCAAGGCCAGATGAAAAGGATGCAAGAGGCAACAAATACAGTGACACAGAGCTCAAAATGTTCATGCCACTGGGTAACTCCACTGGATGGTTAGACACTTCCTAAAACTCTACCAGGGAATCCCCCAGGTTGCCATATCTCTGCTGCTGCTATGGGTTTGGCAGGCAGGTAGGTAGGTAGGCAGGTAGGGGCAGAGAGGGAAAGCAAGATTGCACTGGTATAGGAAGACTTCAGAAGTGGGAAGGAAGGAAGGAGAGAGTAAGAATCACATGGATAGAATACAGTTAGTATTACTCTGCTCACCAGTGAGGCTGAAGGCAGCCTACACACTTGCTGAGCCTTTCTTCAGTATCTCAGAGGTGTGAATAAGTGGACAGAGGAAATACAGATAAATGCAGTTTTAAGCACTTGTGATTAGAATTGAACACTGCAGGCTATCCTGAAACTTTACAGGAAGGTCATGAAAACTTCCAAACTCCACCCAGGGAGAGTTTGGTGGGTCCCTGCAGCCTAAAACTCACAGGAACTGCACTACAGGAGTAACCTAACTGCCATCCCAGTTCCCCCTCCTGATTCCTAATGCCCGGAGAGGAGGTGGGAACTGGCACTGCTCTTCTGTATATCCATCATATGAAAATAGAGACAAAAAATGCCATCTCCTCTCTGCCCATGCACATGGCTGGGATTTGATTAGGGCTTTCTGATCAGAGCTCACTGCAGCTATTGCAGAGAGGATCAGGCCCATTGTGTCCTCCCACTGGCAGGGTGACTCCATTGGTGTCTCAGGGGTGGGAGCAGCTGGAAGGAGGAATAGCCCTCTCTTCCTGACATGCATGGGAATAGAGCTGGGAAGGAGTGGTATAGATTCAGCCTTAGACACCTGCTATATGGAATGGGCAGATCATTATCCAGAGAGCTCTGTAATTTTGGCTTGCAAATGCTTGCCCACTGGCATTGAGCCTGAGGAGGAGAAGGAGGTTGTTAGCAGCTCTGCATGCCAAAAAGGCACTTTACCATGCATAAGGCCACCAATGTTTCCACAGACAGAAGACCTTGCAGGCTTAACCCTCTCTCTGCTGCTCCCCAAGGCAGCTATTTGTAAGGGGGAGGGGGGAAGAAGAGGAGAGGTAGAGAGGGAGAGAAGAACAAGGGGAGAGAAGAACAAGGAGCTGCCGGAAGGAGGGAAGAAGGAGTGATGTAGGGCAGGGAGGAGGACACGATGTCTGGGGAATGGGAATGTGCAGAACATGGAAGTAAGTGGTGAGAGGAGTCCCTGCATGGGCTGTTATCATGAGAGGGAGAGGACTCCATCCCCAGGGTGCTAAATACACCAAGGCTTCCTGGGGAAGCCTCATTTCTGTAAGTATATTGCTCACAACTGCAGCAGCTCCCCACAGCTTGTATATTTGTGGGCAAATTTCAGCGAAGTATTTGACATGGCTACATCCCCATCTGCCATTATGTTTTTGCAAGTTTCATGAAAACAGGCAAATGGACTGCAGAAAGAATCCGAGTTTCTACGAAGCAACATGCTGAACTGTGAATTCAACACTTATCACAGAGCAGAGAATCCCAACAGGGGAGTGCTGTTATGAAAAAGTGTCACAACAAAGTTCAAATACCAACTCTGAAAAGTAGATTTTTAGCCAGTCATTTGGAAAAATCGTATGATTTGAGGATACTGGACTTCCAAAAGCTATTCCATGCTAATACTTGTCCTCTCTCCAATTTGAACATGTCAACATCAGAAACATCTGGGGGAAAAAAATGTAAGCTGGAAGGAAGTAAGCCTCTATAATCTATGGCCACCTGCTTATCTCCTTATGACAGAACACCTGCTTTCTACATCACAATCACTCCCAACTTCTAACAGTATGAGGCACAAGAAAACTAGATCTATTATAACAGTAAACATTCATCTCAATTCTGCTGGTACTATTATATGCTCCAATAGCACTTGTGGCTTACAGCATATTTACAATGCTTAAATACACTGTAAGAAGTAACAAGATGAGGATGAAATTTGATGACATTTTGATGAGTCACACTATTTTATCACAAATTTGCATCAGCTCTTATTTTTCTAATTATTTCTAAAAGTGTGCTATGAGTTTTTCAAGAAGCTAGTTAGTGAATCATTGAAAACCTGAAAACCTTCAGTTTGAGCCCCTTGATCCTAGATAAATACATGGAGGCTTGCTTTCAGCATCCTGGCTTCATGTACAAAAACTGACAAAGGATGGGACTGGGACAAAATCCAGGACAACCAGGAGTGCTCTACATGCTGGCGGTTAGGATTTTCTTTTTCTTCCCTTTCTCCTGAATTTTCCATCAAGATCTCACCTGCTTGCAATGTAATTCAGGTGAGTTTTTACTTGGCAGAGCTGAGAAAATAAAAATGGATGGAAGAGTCCCTTCGGTCATGCTAACACTGCCCAGAGTGATGTTAGAATACAGCTGGGAATTAATGGGACAGAACAAAAAGTTTTCCCCAAATCAGAAAGAATATGTATTGCTGTTGAACTGCTTCATTTCTTTCCTAAGTACGTGAGGCAAAGTTCTAATCGATATGATCTGAAGAAAAAGAAATTGTTAGACTTTCCACGTTAGCAGTTTCTTCATCTATATGCTAGAAATACCTAAATACAGTTATTGAGCAGAGGGGAGATCAGCATTTCAGCATTTTACCATCCAATTATCAAAGAAAAAAGAGAGGTAAACAACCACAATCTGAGATTCCTTGGCAGCTATCTGCAGAAGGTGCAATATTTCCATGTCTGTGCTGCAGATGATGAGGATCCCAGGAAGCAGGTTGGCTTTGGTGCTTGGGATTCACAACCTGATCCCCATTGGTGGGTTAAGATATAAATTATTTCTTCAGGGAATATGGGACTTTGTTTCTTTCAAGCACCACCCCTTATAGCATCTGCTAGGTGCCCAACACCTCATGCAGCGGGCTGGGAGCTGCAGACTTGAGCTGCAAGCCTCTTCAGCCAAAGGGGTTTTGGTAACCACAGCCAGTCCCATCTGATGGCTGCATCTCTGGAGAAAGCTGCTGTGGGACTGTGCTGCCCACATGCATGAGAGCATGCATCCTTGCTCACCTGTGTTACATTTTGGACCCAAACCAAGAGGCAAGATTTCAAGGCTTTTAGGTTCATCTTCCTGTGTGAGTGACTGATCAAGCTACCCAGGCTTTCTGGGACACAGATTTCCCTTCAGTACAAGTAATACTAGTAATATTAGCAAGTAACTACTTCCAAATATAAAGTGGATTATATCAGTATACAACAGATACTATACATGAAGCTGCTGAGAAGCTATTGGTTTAAAGTGCGTAGCTATATCTTTTCAATAGGACAGGAATGGGAAGCTAATGTAAAGTTATTCTTATGAAGCAGCTTAACAGCCAATATGGATTTGCAAGAGTAACTCTGGTTACAGTGATCTACTTTCCTTTCCCAACAGAGTAACAGGTTTTGGGAAGTAGCATGTGCTGTGTCTCTACTCTAGTGAAGCTTTTGACATTTTGACATCTGACTCACGCTACTCAAGAAAAGATTGTCTACAGAAACCTAATGTGGGATAATGACTTTTAGTTAGAAAACCATTTCTTGAAAATTGTTATCAGTATTTCATTGCCAGATGAAAGATGTATTGAGTGGAATCTACAGGTGTTTGTTGGTGAGTCCAACACAAGTCAGTATTTCATTTAATGACTTGGATAATGGAATGAAGAGTACACTTATTAAATCTGCAGATGACATCAAGCTGGGAAGGATTAAATTCGCTAGAGGACAGAAATAGAATATGAAACAATCACAGCAAATTGGATAAATGATCTCAGAACACAAGCTGAAATTCAACCTGGACATATTCGTGTAATTAAACTTAAGCAGAAATAATCAACTTCATAAATACAGAAAAAGGAACAGTTGGGTAGATGGCAATTCTGCAAAAAGGAGTCTGGAAATTACTGTATGTCACAAGCTGGAAAGGAGTAAGAAATGTGTCTTGCTTTCAGAGGATGGAAGTATCATATGGGGATGCTGAAGTTAGTCTGCCAGACCTTAATGTAGGTTACTCCATGAAGTATTATATTCATTGTTGGGCAACTGACTCCAAGACAGAGGCCAGGTGGAGAGAGTCCAGGAGAGAAGAAGGGGGATGGCCAAAAGCTTAGGATCTCTGGCCAACATGAGCAGACAGAACAGACAGAGCATGTTTGGGTAAAGGAAAGATGCTTGAGAAGACATTGTGAGAGTTCTCAAATATCTGAAGAGCTTCTACAAGGAAAAGAATAATCTGTTTTCCACACCCATGGTCAGAGAGGTGATAGTTAAACTTCAGCATGGAAGATTTACATTAATCTGTTTAGAAAAGAGAAGCATTGGAATAGGCGCACAGAATTTGGTTAAAAATTTTGTCAAGGGAAAAGGAAGGGCAGATGTACATTCCCGAAGCAAGGAGATGGCCTAGATGATCTCTCAAAGCCACTTCCAACCTGACTTCCTATTGTTGTTTTTTTTTTTTGATCCTTGGAAACAAGTTTAAGCAGAAGCGGTTCACAGAATTCTCTATTCCCCCTCCTTTGTATCAGATATTTTTCACAATGAAAAGGGTGAGTTTTGAAGTTTTTACAGAACAGCACAATACTCAGTAGCTACACAGATTCAGCGAATCTATGGGCTGTAGTCATAGCAGTTTCTAAATATACCAGCCACACATTTAGGTGCTCTCAAGCCTATGATGGAACAGAGCTTGGATCATGAATCTTTCAGAAGCAAAAGCACGAGCCTCTTCTAACAAGCCTGTGTAACTCTTTTGAGCAGTGACCTTACAGCTGCACAGCCCTGCACACACATTCCTCTCAGCAGTTCTAGCTAGGAAACGTATTGGCATTCCAAGGCGCTGGTCTGCAAACTCCTCATCCATTAAATCTGAAATACACACCCAGTAAGTCGGGTTCACATCTGAAAAGATAATAGAATCCTAAAACCAGTATTGATCTCAACTTCTACTGTGAGGCTTCAGTTGCCACAGGGTTTTCCTCCATGTGGAAGGGCTTGGTCTATCACGCAAGGGGCACTATACACACCCATAGCATCCTCTACTCCTGAGATCAAGCGGAAATGGAGGCTGTGAGCAACCCACAGCATTCCATCTGGGGAGATGGAGGTCACCGCAGCTGGTTTGCTTTGCTTGGCTTCAGGGCTGGCTCAGGACTGAGCTTTCCTTATTGCCATGCTCAGGTGGGCAGTGGGGATCCACGGGGCCATGGGCACTCCTTGCAACTGGCCATCCTTCCTCTCCCATCTCTCGCCCACAGCATCTCCATGTAATGTTCCCAGTGCTGGCTGTGCCCCTGCTGCTTGAGTTAATTACAGTAATTATACCTGCACTCCTCTGCTCCAACTCCCTTTTGTTGTCATTTCCCTGCCCGTTCATTTGCAAATCTAATCGCTCCATGGATTTTTTAAAAAGAAAAAGGGTATGGAGGGCAAAGATACAAATGAAGAAAGAAACTACAATTCCTGTAGCAACAACGGGAATCGAGGAGTCATTGAACAGCACCAGGTGTTTTATTTAGAGTCCCTGGGATGGCTGCATGCTGCTCCCTGCTCTGACAAAAAGAGCTGGCCTCCAGGCACTACGTCTGAGCGGGAAGAAAGAAAGAACTGCATCACCCTCCCCCAACGCCTACCAAATTACTTCCATCAGGCCTCACAGCTCAAGATACCTCCCAGTGCTTTCATGAATACACTTGCAGAGGGTAGGAGAGCTTCCTAAGAAAGCCACGCACCTCCAGCAACTGCTCTGCTCAGAGCTTGGCCCTACATATTTCTTGAGTAGATTTCCTATGGGATTGGGTGCTGCAGTATCAGACGTCTGGTTTCATGCATGTGAGCAAAGGCTTTCCAGAAGTCACCCTAGGAGGTGAGCATGCAGTTCAGGTCATCTGTCTGATAAGAATAGCTCTGAGGTCAATCATTTGAACAAACTGGTAAAAAAGTGCAACTTGAACAAAGAATAAGGGGAGGGGGAGGGTTAGAAACAATATCCTAATTATTTTCAGGCCTCCCTGTGGGGTGCCCTGCCAGTGGACTCTGGCACCCTTTCTTTTACGATCCTGAATCACTGCCACAGGACAGTGAGGTAGAGCAAGTGGTTTGTTTACCCAGTACTGTGTATACAGGGCATATGAGTTTCCAGGAGAAAAGCACAAAACAGAGTTGTTCTCATTTTCTAGAGCCAACTGACAGACAGAGTGAAAGAGAGCAAAGAAGAGACTCCCTGTGCACTGCAGTTTAATCGCAGTGAACTGATCACACCAGACCTTACCCAGTTTGTCAGTGTAGCCACGCAGCCCTGATCCTGTTCACGTTACCATGCTTGATGCCAGAATTCCCCTTGGTGCAATGTTTTGCTGTTTGACTCTAGGGGTGATTTCCCTCCATTTTCCTGAACAGGCAGCCCAGGTGGCTGTGGAAGTTCAGAAGTTTGAGAAGGTGAGTACAGAGCTAATTTTCCCAATGCTTGAACAAGTTAGAAAACACTTTTTCTAGAATATTGAAAATAGGTGATATTTCTCATGATCAGAGTAGATATTTCTTAATCACATGCTTTGCACATAAAACATATTGCGTATCTACATAGGCAAGAAAGAACTTCTAGTGAATAGGTAGGAGCAGACACCTTTAGAGAAATATTCTAAACACTGTGGGTAGGCAGAAAGGTAGACAAGGAAAGAGGTCTGAAATGTAAAGCATTCCTATTTTGAGGTAATATACAACTGGACCTTTTTCTAATTGTGAAGTGAATGCATCAAATTCATTTTAATATAGCCACCCTCCCCCTAAAAAACAAACGAAAAAACAACAACAAAAAAAACCCTCCAAAGTAATGCCTTGTTTCTGGAAAGAAACATGAAGCAAAAGTCCTGCACAGCTCTGAGAAACATGTAACTGCAGCACAGCAAACCTGAGTTTCCAAATCCTGCAGATGACGTGCTCAAAAGGATTTTCCATCTCCCAGGAGGCTGACTGAAGGAGGAGAACAGAAAGGACCTGCAATTAGATTAATTAAAATAGTGGTCCTAGTATGGTCTGTTTTTCACAGTTGCCAGGAGACTAGAAGGCTGGGATGAATTGCTCAACCTTTTTGAGACAAAAATAGGTGTTTACTTCCACACCATATGTATCTTGGCCCTTTCCAAGGCTGTGTGTTCTCTGTTAGTTCTCCAGAATAAAAAAAACTCACCCTAAATTCACTTCAATACACTTGAAGTGAGTTTACCAGTTTCAAAAATACACCAATACTTCCCTGCCCCATGTTCCTGATCCAGTGCCCAACTCCAGGCTCAGTGGTAACCATGGCTGTTTTTGCAGGTTTTACCAACTTGGTACATTTTCTCCCTTCCTTTTCTCAGCTGATACAGAAGTGGAAGGAAACAGTATATTGGCAGAAGATGGACACAGTCTGAAGCACAACCAAAGGCTTCATGTCGCTTTTGGGAACCATCCTCAAGTTTACTAGAAGAAAAAAGAAAGAAAGAAAGAGAAGAAAGAGAAAAAGAGAGAGAAAAAAGGAAGAGAGAGAAAAAGAAAGAGAGAAAAAAAGACCGTAGCAGAGATTTTCCAAAATTAAAAGCCTGAAGATCTCTTTGTTTCAATGTGTTTCTGCAGCCTGATTTGTGCCATTTGCTCCAAGAAAAGTCTCATCTTTTCTAAAGCCAAATGCATTAATGAAACTGAGCCAATGTGCCTTTCTTATGGTTTTCTCTTGTCGATTTGCTGCTACAAAAACTGTCTGCCAAGCAACGCGTTTCCCTTTTCAATGCCCTGTTGCCAACATCTTGAGCAGCAGGCAAGGGTCTGTGATAGATGGATGGACAGCAGGCATGACACAGCTTTGGAAAGGAAAGAGAGAGACCACAGTGAAGGTAGAAGATGGCAAAAAATAGCAGTAAAGTTAGTTCATAGCTTAGGTCTCTGATACAGATGCTGTAGCGCGTATGTGGGGGAAGGGAGTTTGAATTCCAAGAGGCTGAGGATCCTCACTCCTGTTAACACAGCAGCAATCAGGCAATAGCTGGAAAGAGCCATTTAAATCTCCCTGTGTAGCTGTGCTGTAACACAGCACATAATTACTCATCATGCTCCTTTCCATAGCTTGCACAGGCTGCCTGCTGGAAGAGCTGTACTGCACAGCCAGCTCAGCACGGCTTCTTGGGCATCCTCCAGACCAGAGAGAGGGGAATTCACGAGCACCTAAAAGTTTCCTGGTAAACCCTATAACTTGCATAAGGCTTCCATAGTCTCCACCAGGTTCTCAGCAGTCTCATTCACAGGAAAATACAGCCTGCTCCTCAGAATAAGGAGAAGCAGCAGAATTGCTACTAGGAACACCGCTTTGGTTCTTAGTCTTCAGGCACTTCATAGGCCTGGACACCAGCCCTGCTAGCCCTTTCTCTGCATTTGCTCAAACACAATCACCCATTATTGTGAATGAGAGCAAGCACATCCAGGGACTTTGAAAAGGGTATCTGGGAGCACAAAGGGCACTTTAGTGGAGGTTACAAACTCACTCTTATTAGGACTAGAAAGCCCTGGGCTTCCCAGTAGCATTTTAAGAGAAGAGTTTCTGCTTCAAAACCACCTTGACTGGATGTCAAATACACATTATCAAGGCAGATCAATCTAGGTGTAAAGCAATGTGGCACAGAGATACCAGTTGAAAGCCTGTCAGAAGCAAAAAATTTTAAAAACACACCCAAGAAACTTAAACCCAGCAAGCTCAATGTGGGATTACTAAATTAATTGCCCCCTGCAACCTCAGACGCTAATTACTTGTTTATTTTAATTTTCATATTTAACATTCTTCTGTCCAAGTTAATCTAATTTAATGCACCAACAAAAACAATCTCCAATTGTCTTCTTCCTTGAAAGCATTTCTTGCTAGCTGGTACCTAAACATCACACCAGAACACCTTTCTTTTAGCTCCTACGTGGCTTTTGTCTTATGAATTGCAAACTTGGAAGAAAGACAGAAAGATGGTGGAAAAAGATGACAACTTTTGCCACTGATAAGAGGAAAAAAAGACATTTGTCTCAGCAAATAGATAGCTTTGCAGATGCAAAAGAATCCATGAGGTTATTGAGTAGCTGACATGAGAGGATTAACTAGAGCATGGGTTATCTTGGTAATAAATACAGCCTGCCATGGATCTCCATATTAAGAGAAGCTTCTCAGGGTCAGTAGGCTCAGTAGTTTTGGGTCAGTCAATAAGACCTAGTATTAGACTCAGAAAAAGTGTCAACTCTTGCTTATTACAACATAGTTTATGTTTTGAGTCTCCCAGAGACTTTTGTACTGCAAGCTGGACTCACGTGGCCAAATCCCTGCAAAGTCCAGGGATAGAGGAGAGGTGCTGGTGTGACACAGACAGTAATGTTTTAGGTCTGAGTAATGAGCTGAAGTACAAAAACAAAACTCCTCTCAGTAATGTGGGGGGAGAAAGAGAACAGGAAAGTGGAGATCAATGCAGAACATGGCACTCTCTAAAAGCCAAAACACTGTTTTGCTTTCTTCTCACTTTCTCCTGACTGTCCTCAACTGCCATCACACATCATGCCAAACAGCAGCCCATGCCTAAGACAGAATGAAGCGCTCTTCACATATTTGTCATCAGACTTGCAATTCCAAAGAGAGATATGCTATCATATGTTCAAAAGCAAACACCATCTCCGGGAGCAGGATTTTCCCTAGCCACCCTTCCGTTGACGTTTTGCCAGACAGAGAAGCAAAGAAACACTTGCCTTCCTCCAGGTCACCAGGCAAAACCACCCTTCTCCTTGGGACAGCCCCACAGCTCCTGGCTCTGCCCCTTTTCTCTTCTTTCCCACATCACGCAGATGTCTTAGTAAAGCAGATACTGAAGCCTTCAGCAGACACTCATCTCCAGAGAAAGAAGCAGCAGCAATAACCCAGAGCTTCAACCTCGTTACAGTTTGTAATGAGCTGATGGGAAAATATTTCTGTCTGATTAGAATGCTTAATGACCTCCAGATTATTATGAGTGCAAGTTGGCTGGCCCTGTGTTTTGTCCCACCTGCAATGGCAGGACAGCATCTAGCATCCCTTCTGAATCTGTTCCCCTCAGTCTAGCAGGAAGAGGTACACCGAGTCCTCACTGATCTGCATTACACTTTGAAAGCGGCAGAAGTGAAATACTGCAGGTATTAACACACTGGCCCTTGCTGTAAATCAAGGGTTAAGCTTTCTGCTGCTTGGGAAAGAGCTTTTAGTCACTAGCTATGTCACCAAAGACATCACTGAATCATGATGCATCCCAGAGACTGCTGGGATTGGGGTTTTGAGATCTCTTAGCAGGTGCTTAAAACAAGAATGCTGCTCTTTTGTGATATTTTACCTATTTAAAAACAAACAAGCAAACAAACAAAAACTCCATTGAGCAATCTCATGAGCAGAAGAAAACTGCACAGTATGTATGTACAACAAAAATATGAAGTCAGTCCTGGCCTGTGTGGTAAGCATGGGCATGGGTTTTGCAAGGCACTGCCATGCATCCCCCAAGATGTCCTCCCCATTGGCAGCTTCAGAGGAGAGCAGGGAGTGGGGAGACAGGAAATGTCCCATCATCCTAAGGAGGATCCCCTGTAGGGCAGGTTTGTGGCATATCTGCAAAGCCACTCTCTGAATCACATCAAAAGTTTTTTGTTTTTGTCTTCTTTCAGCCTGGGATGCAGACATCCCCATGAAACCCTGCCTCTTGGCAGCCTTCAGATTCCTTCAGCACTGCAGGTCCACACAGGTACCAGTGATCAATGAAATGAGCCAGCCCCTCTCCACCTCACAACTAAACTGAAACTTTATACCACGGAGGAATCCTCCACCTTCATCTCTGTCCATTTGCCTCCACTTCAAGGCCCTCTGCTCTATCTCCAAATTCTTCGGTCAAGAATTCCCTTGCTGCTCTCCTTTTTGACACCTTCTCCAAATGCCATGACAGCCACCAGTTCCTCTTATTAAGCTATTCCTTTCCTCACAACAACAAGCAATGCCTTTTCTCCAGCTTTCCAACAGGCCTTTCTACAGCCAGAAATAACCCAGGGGAAGGCATGGGAGGTGACAGGAAAGGGTCTCCAAGTCCGACTTACTTTGTAACACAAACTCATACTACAGTTCAGTGGTGCAACAGTCACAGGCTGCATCAATTTGGGTGGAAGGAAACAAAACACTCATTGTTCTGATTAAATATTAAAGGTGGAGAATAACTTATTGTAGTTTTAAAGGCCATCTGTTGAGTTTATCTGCACTTTACTCGAGTGACTGATCTTATCTTGGGAACGGAGATGCCTCATGGGGTCTCGGTGATTCAACTCCAGCCCACATAACTCAAGCATCCAAGATGATCTGGTGATATGAGTGAGACAAGTGACTCATAAGACTAGGAGGGCCTGAACAGGACATTCTGGTGACCACTCTGAGTCAGTGTTTGCCTCTCCTGTGTCATAAGAGCTGCCCAGGCCCAGGTAGACACAATCAATTGGTTAGTCACTGCTCTGTACCAATTATAAAGATTTCAAAGTACTCAGTAATCACTGAAAACAGTCACAGCTACGTTATATGTAAAGACATATATATTTATGTATATTAACAAAAGAAACACAATCTTTCCTGTTAAAAGTTCAGATTTGCTACAAGCAGAAGTATGGAGTAGAAGGAAACTTCTCCAGCTGACAACTATTAAGTTTTGTCCATTCACAAGGCTTTGCACTTTTCTTGGGACCAACCAGAATGAACTACTTTTGGAGCCTGCAGTCTGGACTAGATGGAGTATTGGTCTTATACAGCCAGTAAGAGCCCAGTTTCATTTTAGAAATAGTAGCTATTAATTATAAGTAGTGTTAATATTTTAATGACTTTACACCACTCAGACATCACTGTGGCTGTATAATGGCAGATGCTAAGGGCATGTAGCAAAGAACCAGAAAATTTGTACCTGGGAATATTCTAAACATTTTTTCTCTTTATCGAGCCCTAGAGCTCGTGGTGAAGAGTGTCCAAAGGCTCTGCTGAAGACCTCAGCCTAGAACAGGAATGGATTTCCCCTGAAATATATTAATAAAAGACCAAAGTAGAATAGAGGTGCTTTACAAGACTCTTCCTCTTAAGGCTTCTGGCTCTGCCCCAAACCTTCCAAAACCTCTGTGCCACTTAACTTCCTCCCACAGCCAAACAAGAAAAATAACTTGAAAGTCTATATGCAGTGGGATCAACCATTGGCACATGCCTTAACAGTATAAACATACTCTCTCTCTTGACACTAGCTGTATGTTTTCAACTGAGACACTTATAATACTCAGCACTTGTAATGCTTTTAATCCATATATTTCAAAGAATTTCTGTGGAAAGACACTGAATAGGCTGGTAGAAGCCTAGAGACAACCCATATAGATTTGGTAACAGTGGCTAATATACTCATTGACCCAGTTGAAGATGCATACAAAAGGGACAACATTCTCTGTCCAACATGCAGTTTGTTTGGTGAGAAGCCCAGAATGGCTTCCCTGGAGTAATGTAGTGTGGAGTTCAAAAATATCTTTATGTGAATACAGTAGTAACACAGTATCTTCGTAAGTTAAATTCTCCTGACTCCATGTATAGCCTCCAGCAGAATTTGCTGTTTGAACCTGTAAGATATAGAATAGTTGTTTGTACACATCTTATTACCAATCCAATACAGGTGATGGGGAGAGATATTAAACAGCACTCTATGCTGTCAGTGGTGTGAACGTGTGGCATGGTTTTCTGTGCAAAGGCTGCACAGAAATGTATGTCCTGCTGCAAAGATATCCCAAGCAGCTCTTTTCCACTGAACATGTGAGAAATCAATGACAAAAGGAGGGTAGTGGTGGTGGCTGAGTCCACCCTGCTGTACCAGTCCTGTTCTGACTGTCCTAGCAAACAAGAGCCCTTGACTTTTTCCTCTGTGCTTTTATTTTCTTCTTTACTTCCTTTTGCTATCCAGACTGTGGTGTTCTCTCTTAGATCTGAGCACTCTGTCCTTCTCTGACCATTGTCCACACAAACATGCTCCTGGAAGAAGTCAGATGAATGTGCCAGGCTACAGCAACTATTTCATCTACTTCCATGCTCACAGGATCACTTGGACAAGGCAATGGAGGCTGGCATACCCTGTCATAGCTGGGCCAGCAGCAGGTCCCTGGTCCACAATCTTTGGGTGAATGGAGTGCATGGCTGTCTATGATTAGATGTATTTGATACACCATTTGCTTGTGTGGATTCCTTCTTGGCAATACTAGCACTGAATTGAACTCAGACTGCATTAAAGTCTGAGACCATCACAAATACTTAAAAGACCTATTCATCCCTCATAAAGGAAAGAGCATCCTCATTCCTCTTCACACCCAAGGAGACTTTATACTCCATACTAGCAATGCTCAGCCAACCCCCTAAGGAGGCCATGTGTTGTTGCTAATGTTCCTGCTTCCCGTGCAAGACTTCCCACACTATCTCTGAAATAAGCTCATGCCAGGTCACACCCTGACTCCAGCAAAGGCTATGCTGGTATGTGAGTGCCAGCCAGTTCCTTCAGAAGCTGTTGGACTCAATGATACAGGTCCCTTTCAACTTGGGATATTCTATGAGTCTATGACTGAGTCCAGATCCCTGCAGATCTTTTGTACTCAGCTTGGGAGAACTCATTTCCCTTCTGAAAGGAGAAGGCAGCCCATGGAAGGGCATTAGCCTTCCCATTTGCACTGAAACCGCAGCAGTGCCAGCACACTGAAAATAGGAGTTGTATACCATCTTCTAAAACGAGTAGAGCTAGGATACTTTCCAAGACTAGAAGCAAACTTAAGGCCAAGGCTGATATTTCAGAGACTGCTGCCAATTAATTTAATGAATAAAATTCTCCCCTTCAGTTGTGCCCTCTGTATGCAGAAGAGCCAGGTTTTTTTCCTGCCCCAGTTCTGGGTAGTAATTTTTGCTGCATTCACTAGGAGACATCTGCCTGTTTTCATGCACAGTGTAAGCTGCATCTGCAGAGGAGCCGCTGTACTCCATTATCCTGGGGGCTATTTCAGGGCAAAAATGCCTATTAACCACTTACACAGAAGCACACGCTTGACAAAAGCATGAGCAAAGCAAGTAATGATGCATCACACTCTACACGCAACTCACCTGCCAAGGCCATGCCTGTGCTGTGGCAGTGAGGCTGAAGATGCTGTGCCCATCCCTCACCACTGCCCAGAGGTCTGGGTGGTGATGTGGGGATGTGTAGCAGCCACTCCCCATCCCTTGTCTGGAGCAGTGAAATGAAATAGGAATGAGCTCCCAAACAGCCAACAAAGAAAAAAGAGCTACAGAAACCAGAAAGGTCTGGTGTGGTGTGCGTTTCAGGGTATGTGGCTGACTGGAAACAAAAACAAAATCCTTGAAAACTCAGAGAAAAGAACAAAAGGTGGGAGAAAACTACAAAAGCAATATGAGGCACTGAGGGGATCTGTGTATTGATGTTTGAGACGGGCTCTTTAAAAGGGAAGATAATGACACTGGAAATTATTCCGAGCTTTTCAAAGGCATAAATGACCAAACTGCCTCCTGACTCCTGAATTACATTATCCAAAAAGAACTTAATAGCATGTTATTATCGCTTCTCCTCACTGACAGGATTTCGGCATGGAAAAGACAAACAAGAAGCGCATTCACAATGGCAGCCGCACTCACCTCTTTGTGGCACCCACGACAGCTCATTTTGGGCAAACATCCAGCGGCGTGTGTGGGGAGGCCAGCAGTGCTAATTGACCACCATGGATGGGTAATTGCCCCAGTCACTGCCTGGGGGATGGGACAGGTGTCCCAGAGGTGTCGGCCTGCAGGATCTGCAGCTGCAAGGACAGGCGGAGCCCTCAGGCATGGCTGCCTGGTGCTTCGCCTGCCTCCCGAAGGGCCTCCATGTAGGCCGCAGGGGCACAGTGCAGCACCCTGCCCGGCCCCGCAGCAGGATTGACAGGAAACTGCAAGGCACAGCCCTCAGAGGCTTCTTGTGGCCCTTTACCACGTAAAACAATCCTCCTGCAGCCCTGGCTCACACCTGTGTGTTCTAGGTGTGCCGATACACCAAAGCAAACCCCCAGCCCATGCCACTGAACTGCTCAGCTTTCCGTACAATGTGTTGCAGAACAGCTATTTCACTGCTGATCTCCAGTGCATCTTCTGTGATATATGCATCTTATATTGCTGGGCATTCCTTTCAGCCTTATCAGCATGATGGATAGTTTAAGCCTGACGAAGGACAAGACAGTAATAACAACAGCTATGATTACTATTTTTCATATTTTCTTTAGGAAAAATATTATATTACCAGACTTAGTGCAT
The DNA here is from genome assembly GCA_037305975.1 of Chrysolophus pictus. Classification (NCBI taxonomy): domain Eukaryota; kingdom Metazoa; phylum Chordata; class Aves; order Galliformes; family Phasianidae; genus Chrysolophus; species Chrysolophus pictus. Next base: position 39,746,172 of record CM074580.1, on the reverse strand, counting down.
GTCACTTTGTTTATTAGCTACCATTTAGCAACGTCTTCTGTCACTGGTTTATTAAAATCAGAGGCAGTCAGCTGAGAGGCCACAGGAACCTGCAGTTCACAGCACCACAGAAGACAGCCTGCAGGGACAACCACCCTGGATAGACATTTGCTTGATCACTTATGTCCACACTAAGCCTACAGCTGCAGGGCTGCAAACTAGCAGCTAACCGGCATTTTGCACACACATGCACACACACACACACACACAAAAAAAAAAACCCAAACCCTCCTTCTCCGTACTCCATATTGCTTGTGCAGGCTGAATGACTGAATGAACAGTTTTTAACAGAACGCTGAAAGTGAAAATATCTGGAACACAGCAAGTTGGGTCAAGAGGGAAGCTATGCAAAGACTGCAGCCAGTGATCTGATACTGTCACTGATCTGAAGTGTCACGGAGGACTCCAAGCAGAGGGAAGCTCTCTGTGTCAACAAGGCAACTCAGAAAGGCAGTTCCCTTTTGAGAACATCATCTTGAGCTGCACTGAGGCTCCTGAAGGAGGCTGGTGCTCCTGAATGTGTCACAGACTCAGTGGAAGCCACACAGAGAAGTGCACAATCACCTCTTGCCTGAGCTGCAACTTTCAGAGCTCCTTCAAGCTTAGCTGAGGGTGAACACACTGCAATGATTCCTGGAGATGACAGAGACTTGGATCACTACCCTTTGAAGAACTGGCTGCAGCCTCCCAAGGAGATGCAGGGAAGGTCTCAGTTGTGCACACAGATCCTGCAACAAGGGGCCCAAATGCCCTCAGATGGAGAAATGATGAGTGTTTCCTGCATGAGCCCCAATTCCCATCACACAAAGGTCACTTAACATCCCTTCAGCTCACTCAAGAAGACTTCACCTGGATGCAAGCAGAATTTACTCCTGTTTTGAAGCTTCAGGCAGCCTTGATGTAAACAAACAGGCTCCCAGCAGGATCCTGGAGAGGAGCACACAACCCCTTCACATGAATGCACCAAAACACGTGGGTTTCATCTAAGAAGGAACTGAGAAATGCCCGGCCAATTTAAGCTGCAAGGTGAGCAACCCAGCCTGGCTTCAAGCCAGGGCACCCAGGCTCACAGCCACAGTCTGCAAAATGGCTGGCAAACACTGGCCTGGGCATTACTTCAGAGAAAAGATAAGCCCAGGTTGGGGAACTTTTTCTTTGGTTCCAATTCAATTGTCCAAGGCATAACTTCTGGCCATTGGCCCACATTAAATTATCTGGCACTGCCAAGATGATTTTGGCTCTGTTGTCTCTCTAACTCCTCCTCAGTTGTTACCCATTATCAGGACATCCCTTTACTTCACCTTTGCCAGACTTAGTAAGTCCATCTCCTTCTCAGGCTGTAGGAAGCAGGTCCTGGCCATGCTGATAGCCCTCCAACAGACCCAGCCCAGTTTATCAACATCCTCCTGACATGAGATACTCAAAAGGGGAGCAATGGTTCAGGTGTGGACGCATCAGCACCAAACAGAAGAGGACAACAAGCCAGACATGCTCCTGATATAACCAAGGATGTGGCTTCCACCAATATAAATGAGAACACACTGCGAGCTCACGTTTATGTGGGTCCACCACAACCCCCTCCTGCTCCTTTTCAGCAGGGCTATGACTTTGCTGGTAGGTTTTCTTTTCAGGAGAAAGGCTCTAGTGACTCTTCATGGAGTAAGAAGTCAGGGGACTTTACTGGCACCTGCACGATGTTTGGGAAGGATAATGTTTCTCAGGAGGGTAATTCATGAATTACTGATGCCACTCCCTCACTCTTCAGCTCTTTTACAGTCCTGAACAAATGCCTAGAGTAACGAGGATGGCCCCAGCCTGCAGGCATGTTGGTGGAGCAGGAGCCAGGTGGCCAAGAGAGACTGCAGAGCAATGCCAAGCCTCCCAGCTCTGTACCACAGGGAGTCACGACAGGCCCCACAGCTGGGGGCTTCAAATGCACAAGCCTGCCATCCCCAGCAAGTGACAGCTGCTAGCTGACCAGCTGGAACAAAAAGCTTAGGAGAGCCCTCAGTCTCATATGGAAGAGGGAGGGTAACAGCCACATGAAAGTTCCACAGAGACAGAGCCAAAAAAAAAAGCTCAGAGATGCCTGCAAATGGCTGTGCTTCAGCATTACACCACACTGCAGCGGTATGCGGGGCTGCGGGAGGGTAACTCTTCACTTTCCCTGCATGTGTCTGGGCAATCTGCAAAACAAAAAGAAGGGAGAGCAGTCCAGAAGCTTTTAAAGATTATGCATCAGTTTACAGACACACCAGTTTTACTAACTAAATGGGAAAGATGGCACATCTTTATTTTTCCTTTTTCCTTTCTTCAAGTCTCCTCCCCTCCAAACCCCAAGTTCCCAATCTGAGCTAGAAACATTAACTACTGGGAGCACACAGCATCACACGGAACCTCACGCTGCTCTCCAAAGAGCTGCCTGCAGCCTGGCAGGACCGCCAGCACCGCTATTAAATGGCCCACAGTGAAGCAGCCAAAGCTGGTCCCCCTTGCAGGGCAGAATGGCCATTGCCTGCCCAGCCAGAAGTGCATGAAAATCAGCAAACCAGAAGCAGAAAGCCTTTGGGCTTCACAGGTTGACCGCAGGTAGCATAGTAAGAGGCAGTGAGTGTGGAGTGGCTCTTGCCTCCAGAGACATTTGTAGAGGGGAAATGGACAGAAGCAGTGGCTAGAGGCAAGAACTATACCAACAGATATGCAGCCCTAGTAACCCCATTTGGAAGCAACTTCAGTGGCGGCCAGGCTGAGTGCTGGTTGCAGTTCAGTTGCTACGAGATGCAGACAGTGGCTCATTTGGAAAGCCTCTACACTGTGACTGCACCAGGTTCACAGGTCCTGTGATAGCAGAGGGCACAGTGCAGCCTAAACCTGTACGTCTGTATGCAGCCAACCCACTGTCATTAAAGTTCACTGGATGTGTTAGGTAAAGCTCTGGTGTTTAGCTTGGACTAATGTTTTCTCACTTTTTTTTAATTTGCTTATGAAAGAAGCCTGTTCACTTCCAACCCTAAACTCCTGCAGAGCTTTGCAACGCAACATCATTCTCACTGACTACCCCCATTTTCCATCTTAAGCCAACCCAGTGATGCACATTTAAATATCAGCTGGAAGGGTTTTTTTTTTTTTGCCTTCTCAGCACATCTGAGAGCACTGAGAGCTGTTAGGAGGGGAGACATTAGCAAGTTATAATGCAGTATTTCATACCATGGGAGCAGAAAGTGGCACATTAGTTTTGCATCTCCGGCCTCAGCTCAACCACCTCAGTTGTCTGTCCTGAGAAAGAGTTTGTACATTCAGGAATCTGCTTTAAAGCAAATGCTCAATGCCTGCACCAAGCAGAGAGCACTGTGAAATTTCAGTTCATTCACATCTAAACCCAGACAGAGTGTCAACTGCAAGCACAACAGCAGAGACTGCATTTGCTGGCGGTGAGAACACCAATAAATTCAGGTTGGAAGGAGAAGCCAAGTGCACAGAGCTGATGCAGGTTATCCATGTTCGACAAGCACAGTTGGGATGAGGAGGTGTCTTTTCAAAACACTTTTAACACATCCACCTTTGAGAGCATTCAGCAAAAAGACAAGGCAAAAATGTCAAAGGGTCAAATGCTGGATGTTTGCTTGTTCTTTCCTCAGGCAAACTCTCATTGATTGACTGTGGGAAGGGTGAGAGCTGAGCAAAACTGACTGAGGAGTCCCACTGCTAATTCTGCTGCACACAGCCTCCCGGCAGAAACTAATGTCAATAGACAAAGCTCTTTCAAATATACCCTGCTGTCTGACTGCTGCATGCTGCCAAAAATGAGTCTGAGGGGCTGATGACTCCCTTCCACTTTTAGAGCTCACACCTTCCTCAAGCAGCATTGTTAGCAGTTGTGTGGCTGGGTTTTGGTGGAATGAAAGAACAGGCTTGGCTGGGAGCAGGCTGTGGCAATCTGTGCAGATATCAGCTGCAGAATCCTCAGGAAATGAGGGATACAACTAGAATCCCACTGACGGATGAGCTTTCACAGATCTTTGAGAGATCCAAACTGTGCTCTGGTCAGTATATCCAGACAGGGCTAAGGAACAGTTTTTGCAGAGGCAGCTAAAAGAAGGGGCTGCACAGTGGGTGATCAATCATTAGAGAGTCTCCTGAACATCACTGAGTGCACTTGACCAGTTTTTTGAGCACAGCTCTGCTTGTGAAGAGAACGAGACAGGCATACCTCCCAGTGGCCAGCCTACCAGCTTTAACTGCCCAAGAAAGGTACTGATTCAGCAAGACTGCTCACATGAGCAGTTTACTCACAACCAGACTGCAGGATCAATACCTTGGGGTTCCTGTGACTCCACGTTGACTCAGGAGTCTCATCATTGCAGTCACCTCCACTCTATTCCCTGATTACACAACCCAGAAGCAGGGAGAATCTCGGACCTGCCATTGCAGAGGTAGGGGACAAGCTTTGCGAGGCTTTTGGTCTTAGTTTGCTTTCTGTTTTTGCGCTTAGCAAAGATGGGAAAGCGCATCACTCCTGCTTGTCCCCATCATAGGGAAGGCTCAGGCAATTGACTGCATAGGAGACCAAAATCCCACATTCAGTAATTCTCCATCGACAACTCTGCCAGTCACACACCGCTTCACAGCCCGGAGCCAGCTGGCTGTGCAAACACAGCGTTCACTGTCGTAAGCCACATTTCCACAGTCACTAACTCAATATGTCCAAGTGCACACACAGTCAGGTACCTTTTGTGAATAAATCCCTTCCCTCTTCTGCACAGCCAGTAAGAGAGTCAGTTCACTGAGGACTCACACAGGTACTTACCCAGGTTCTGCCCCATGCTTCCCTTCACACGCGAGTGGACATACTGCAAGGTGATGTTTCACAACTGTGCAAACTGGGAAGCTGTATTCAGATGGGAAGACTACATGCCTTTCTTGTGCCTTACTCTCAGGCACAGCCTTAATGATTCAATGAATCTCAGCTGAACCTGAACAAGCTTGGTGGCAGCAAAGGAACATTCCCATTCAATCTTTGCTACTCAGCATGGAGCCCCTTTTTCATCAAGACAGCTGATGAAGTAGCTGAAATGACTTCAGCAGCCACCTCCATCTTGCTGGCTAGTGGGATCCTCACAAACAGTGGGGTCATCTCCTAGGATCGGCATAAGAGATACTACTGGGCAAGACTTCTTGGTAACCATCCCACAGCTGCAATGACAGTCATCAGACCTGTCACTTGCACCACCAAGCAAGTGGCAGGTTTTCATCTGAGGCAAGAGCAGTGAAATGTCACAGGCAGTGACAAGGCAAAATGCTCAATGTGCAGCACGGGGATGGTGACGTTTCACAGATGTGCTGCAGCACACTTCTGCAGACAGGGAGGAGGCAGGCATGGCATGGATCTGGGTGGCCAGGAGTGGCATGTCCTAGCAGGGGGATGGTACCCACTCCTTCGCCCCATCCCAACACACCTGATGCAATAGCAGAGGATCTGGATGTGGAACAAACCTCTTGAGCAGAGGAAGGACCGAGACAGCATTTCATTCACCTTGCAGTTAACAAGTACTGCCTTGCATCACTCACTCCCCTGGAGACAGGTCTGAGGTTAGAGGTCACAACAACACCCTGAGTACAGAGCTTGGCATCCTTCCTACAAATGTCTTTGATGCAACACATTTATTTTGCTGTGTGGCAGCATCTGTACAGTACACATACATTACCAGCAGTTTCAGAGCCCTGAGTTGTCCTTCCTCTTGCTTTCCCTGAATTTTGAAAAAAAGGTAGGATCACTGTCTCCTTCTTCATTCCAACTGCAAGGAAACAGGACTGAAAAAGTCCAAAACCACACGGGCACTTGCTGACAATACAAGAGATTAACCTCAGGAAGCCAGGATTCCAGTCCACTGTTTTCACCATTAGGGTGCCCTCGTGCTGGAAGTAGAAGCCATAATGCCAGCTCTCCACAAGGTCTCACTTCTTTCTGAGAAACTCCGCACATTTGAGCAGAAATTAGATTAGGGAGACTCTGCAATATCTAAAATAAATCGTATTGGAATTTAAAAGGATGGACCCTCTCTTTTTGAAGGTCAAATAAATGTTTTGGGGTATTCTAGGCAGGGCAGTGATTCTTTTAAGTTTTGTAAGATTGCTTAAGAAAGAGCCTAGAAAAGTCTTTTGCTTCCAGTGCAGTACCACAGGAATCTGTATGGAATTTCCCCAGCTCAAATGGGGAGAGAAAGTACTATGCCTTTCCTGACACACAGTATACCACAACGCCCTTTCCTAAACTATAAAGCAGCAGAACCCTCATACCTACTCCACCTCTTGCTGCCATAGAGAAAGCTAGTGTTGTAACAAGCAAGGACAGTGCAGCACGTAACAAGGAGCAAGACCTAAGAATAGCCCAGAAGAAACAGTCATAAATGCAAATGTGCCATGGAGAACAGAAGTGAGGGCAGGAACACTTGAGCCTCTCCCATCAGTTCATGTCAGTTACGTGGAATGGTGCATCCGGTTCAGGAAAGCAATGACCCAGTTCCCCAGACAAGACCCTTTCAGCCACAGAAAGAGTTCATACAAGTTGATCTGCCATAGGCTCAGTGCTTCTGTGAGTGAGATGTGGACCCTCCTGTAAAGCGAATGACTTTTGCTCCTCTGATACCTAGAATGAGAGAAACAGTTGCATTAGATCCAGCAGGACACAGCCCAACAGAAAGATGGCCTATCCTACTGTACAACCAACCCTTCCCAGGGGAGTGGACTGTCCCACTTCTGGATAATCACCAGCTGTTGGGTCTCCTGGGAGTACAGATTTTCTGCAAACAGAAGTTCCTGAGGAACTAGGGTCTCTTTTTCTGGCAGAAGAGACAGCCAGTTCTTGCGTGAGTCCAGTTCCCTTTGCACTGTATATAGAGAGCCCAAGGCCATGGCATCCTCTCCCTCCATGCCCAGCTTTACTTCAACAGCGACAGGTGTGCACCCCTGTAGCTTTCACTGGCTGCACATTCATAGCACTCCTGACACACTGCTTGCTCACATACTTGCTATGAGACTGGTCCCTCGGCCTGCTGGCCCTGTGATTCCCCTTGGCCCTCAGAGAGCAGCCAGCCCTCCATATCCGGAGGCTGCTCTGCATATGGGCTCTGATATCTGGAGAAGAGACTTACGTGGACACGGCTCTGATGCAGCAGCGAGACATGTTGAGGAAGGAACTGGCACTGGCCCTTGTGTGCAGAGCTGATTCAATTCCCCTTAACAAGTCATTGGTCTTCAGCAGCAGCAGCATCTGGCGGGGGACATTGTTGAGGAGCTGGGTGATCTGGGGTAGGTAAGCAGCAGCATTGGACCGGATCTCCACATCCTGCATTCAGCCAGGTCATGTCAGAGAGAAAGGACAGAAAAGCTGAGAATGCACGGGAAACTCATGTCCAGACACAGCTGAGATTTGGAAGAAGGAGACAGCATTTTTACCAGACCCTGACTCTAGTATTAAAGAGCAAAATCAACCAGGTAGGTCCATGTCACATGAAACTGAAGGCTTTGTGATTTACTAGTAAAGCTATTTCCAAGGTCTAGTTTAGTCCTTGTTTTCAACACAACTGAGTGAAGGTGAGAAATTATGCGTACCTTCATGTTAACCCAAAATATCATAAAATTGTCATCTGTAGGACCCTTGGTCTGACACACCTATATTTTGTCTTGCAGTAGCCACGATGAGATATTGAAAGAAGTACAAAAATCAAGGCGCACACAGAGAGATCTTTCCTTTTCTTCAGCTCCTCAGCTTACAAATATACTAACCAAGGTAAGATCTCTACCTAGGATGGCACAGCTCAGCAATTACTGACAGGCTTGAACCATGTAAGATGGCTTCCACTGTAGCATGTAAAACAGTCAGCCCTCTGCCTCAGACCTGCTTCTTCTTACATCTGACAGTTCCACCATCACTCCAGTAAATGTAGGACAGGATGGTAGATCTGATTCCAAATACATTGTGCTCCTACCTCTTCCTACAATGGCTGTGACATGAATTGGTAAACCCCCCCAAAAAAGTTCCTGAAATAGCCAGAATCCAACGGGACAGATGTAGAGGATAATAAATGACTTCTTAAGGAGAGAGAGGGTCCTTTGTAAGGAAAGGAAAGGATTGCTATAAAACATTCTCTCCTGTGGAATGACAGATGGTATGTACATACTTCATGATATGAGACCTCATATTCAACTTTTGCAAACTTTAGACTCAATACAGAGAAAAAAAGCCCACAGAGCAGTATATACCATGATGGTCATAGGTATATCTAGCTCAAGCACCACCATGGTTGCTTTGCTGTTGACAAATAAATTATAAATGATGTTCTGGCTCTAGCACTGACCAAACACACAAAGCTTCAGCAAGAAGATGCTCAGTTCTCCTAAATGTTAAATGTTTCATTCCACTATTTGTTGGCAGAAAATTCTCTGCTGATATTCATTACCCTCGCCAGCACCACAGCAGAGGGTACTTTATCTTCCACAAAGAGGTTTTGTTTTCTCTTTCTTTTCCTTTTATTTTTAGCTCCAGCTGTTTGTACACATCACAAAGCAGCCACATGATCTGTCATCAGAACTGCCATTTTCTGTCAGGAGTGAAGCCTGTGCATGGAGGAAGAAATGAGCTGTGCCACAGGACCTGAGAAAAGCCCCTTGGCTGCAATCACAGAGACAGCTGCGGGATGCAGCAAAACACAATCATAAAATCTGATGAGATAGGGCTAGCAGCCACCCTGAGCAGTCAGCTGCCTGCCTTGGCTTAAGGCATGAACAACTACACCTATACTCACACATTTGCCCAGCCTGCTCTTAAAACTCTCTAGTGGCATCTCTCGACTGGCATCCTCCCCAGACCATTGCACCAGTATCTCGCTACCCTTTCCATTAGATCTGGCTTTTCTCATATTCTTACCCAAAACTTCTTAGCTGAATTTTATGCCAGCTACTTCCTGTCCTGTTTGCAGCAGTCTTTAACAGACTGAAATCACATACATAAATTCTCAGCCTGCACTTTTCTAGATTGCTTCTGCCCTGACTTACTCATCTCCTGAGTTAGATCTGCTTGACCACCAGTCCTCATAGCTTCCCACTGGCCTCTCCCAAGTTTCATCAAACCTTCCTCCAGAGGCAGTGCCTCAGATTGGACATCGCACTGCAGCTAAGATTTTGTATCAGGAGGGTCTCACAGAACATTCTCCTGTCAATCCACCCTCATGTACCCTCTCACAAGCCCCTAGCTGATGGCACCTGCCTACCAGAGCCACTTGGCTTTCCCTGCTGATACAATCTTTCAAATTCACCTCTAAACTAAGGGCAAACAGCAGCTCATTTCCTAATGCCACAGTAAATCTGCTCAGCTCCCCATTATCTGCTACGGGATTATCCAGTTTCAGCATTAATTGTGTCATGTAGGCAGAGGCAACAGAGCTGGCTCCGTACAAGCAATCCAGTTCTGACAAAGTTTGTTAGCCCACACAAGGCACCATGCGGCCATGGTTATATCTCTAGCATAACTTACGTAAGCCGGTTTAGGATAAACACTGCTTACTAGCTCAGATTCAACACTGGCCTTGAAGTATTGGCCCCATAGTCAGTAGTGTGGTGGTTCACTTTAGTGTCTCTACATTTTTTTTCTGGAGCTACCAGCTTCACAACTCAGCAGACCAAGCACAAATCCGCTAAACAGTCATTAAATCATTTCTAATATGCACAAAATTAACTTAGGAAGCAATCAAGTTACCAGGGGTGTTCTTTTACCCAAGGTATCTGGTCTATTCACTACTGTGCGTAACAGCAAGCTAGTAGAGCAAATTCAGCCACATCCATCAAAATGAAATGGCAACCCAAAGGAATTTCCAGAAGAGAATTTAACAGAACAATATTTTAATGCTACTTAAATTATTTTCATCCTATCTACAATAAATATGTGCAGATAAGAACAAACCATAGAATACAACATATTTCTCCCTACAGACACTGAAATCACATCAGTATATGCTCATCTCTAAAAACAGCACAGCTGGCAGGGGCTGCTACTATTCTTAAGGCACTGTGTGAACGTAACGAGCGCTAGGAGGTGTGAGAAGGATCCCAGCATGTGCAGATAGGAAAGGGGGAGAGAACGTAAGTGGCAATTTCCTAGATTTGTAGTGATTGAGTTGACAGAACCTGCAGTTAAGCAACCTTGACTTCAAGTTAATAGGTTTTCTGATTGGGAGGTAATTTCCAAGGGTTTTTAGGAGTTTGTATCAGTGCTGATAGTCATTTACATGAATAGTGATAATGCATTACCCTTCTCATGTCTTCTTCCCACTAAGCCTTTATGTCTCCTCTGCCTCATCCTATCCTTGCTGGTTGCCTGCACAGCTGCATTAAACACTTCTTTTTAAAAAAAGACTGATTTGCCTTCCCAGAATTGGTGAACACTAACCCATTAGAATATTATACAAAATTTAAGCAGCCCATGACAAGTGAAACTGGGAAATTAAGTTCAGTCACTATAAAACACATTGCAGAAAAATGCCTCACTTTTTCTTGCTTAGCTGTCAATGCAGAATTTGCTGTGGAGCTGCTAAGGGTTGTCCAATATCACTGTGGTATCAGCAGTGCAAGTGGTTAAGGGAAGATATCCAAGAAGAAGGAAGGACTCCCAGTATGGAAGGGCCCACGTATCCTACCTCGCTGGCTGAGACTGGTGATTGGTCAATTCCCCTGTTGACAGATTCCCAGGATCTGGCAGTGAGCATGCATGCAAAGAGAGGGTACAAATCCCCTGCCCCGAGCCGCCGGCTGTACTTCTGCACCCTCTTCATGTCAGCCTTGATAAGGGCCTGCCAAAGACGGCAGTAGTCCATGCGGAATGACTCGCTCAGCACCTGAGGAGAAAGACATGACCCCTCAGAAGTCCACAGAGAAGGAAGGAGGAGGAAAACTGTGTCCCCTAGCTGTGCCTTATCCCCCGTGTCAGAGACAGGAAGTTTCCTTGGAGAGTTACAGGAGAAATAGGAAAAATTAATTCATACAGGCTTCAAGGAGCAACAGTGCAGCTGGTTATGATCCTCCAGCCTGATATTCAAGGGAGCCCTGCAGAGACCTGAAAGCCCCCCAGTTACATACCTGGTAGAGCCCATGGTCCAGGAGAATAATGTAGGCCTTGCCAGAGTCTGGGCACTTCTTCACCAGCACATTGCCTGGGTGTGGGTCGCAGTGGACAAAGCCATTCACAAAGATCATTTCACTGTAGAGTTTCCCCAAGTTGCGAGAGATCTGTGAGGAAACAGGAGCTGGTCACACAGTGCCACCCACAGTAGCGTGCCTGCTAGGGACAGGAGCAGTCCCTGTATGTCTCTGCAGGACCAAAAGGTTGGCACAAGCCAACGTCCTTATGCTGTCACCAACTGCAAAGTGATCAAGCGTGTTTAGGGAAGAATCCACACAGGAGGCAACATGAAGATGTTTGTGGAGTCAGGAGTTATTTTAGAACATTTGTTTGGCATAAAAAGAAGAGAAAACATCTATTAGTATGAATAGGGTTTCTGGTAAGGAAGAAGAAAATGAGATGGAAGATACAGGCAAATAAACATCAACAATGAAGGCATGGAAGAAGCTGCTGAGATGGGTTGTAGGAAGACTTGTGTTTCCACCCATGGATGACAGCAGGAACCAAAAGTGAATGGGTGGGAGGAGATTCAGCCTGTCCATATGCTTACTAGAGCAAATGTGGGTTCCCTCTGCCTTCCCTCCATCACACCATTCCCCACTTTCCCTCTTCCTTTCTTCTGTCCCATACTAATCTGATTTATGATGTCTGCGAAGATGAAGCAGCACAGGAAAGCTGTTTAAATCAAACTATCATTGCTGTGTACCTCCATGCCAGTGCTCCTCATCACCCAGAGATATTATTCAAGTTAACAACCTCCTAGGCGCAAACAAACAATACCAGGGCCTCAGATCAATCCCTCACCATGGTCACACAGAAGCCTCTCAACCCTGACATTCCACTGCCAGGCCTCCCTGCCACCAGAAAGTGGCATAATGCTCCACAACACAGTGCTGACCAAGCGATTAAAAGCCAATTAAAAGACAATCATTATAAATGCCACCAGACACAGTGTAAGCAGCATATAGACAGCTGTCCCCATAAGCAGAGGTAATGTTATACTTACAACAGTGCGTCCTGCAGAATGCTTTGCAGCCAGGCAAGGTCTTGTTTTACCACCTACAGTATGTGGCAGCCTCTGAGAGGAACACAGTGACTTCCTCTTTAGGTAGCCATAGAACAATATCACACTATTGCATCAGGAAAAAGTACGCAAAGCTCCATACCATAGCCTGGAAGAGAAACTGGAAGACCACCAGCCACCAAGCTAAAACACCATCCTTATGAGGAATGCTCTCGTAACTACAAATGATAAGGAAGAATAAGAACTGTTTCTGCAGCACACCAACTGTAGAACAAGGAGAGACAGCCCTCCACACCTCAGATGAGAGCTGGAGCCATTACAGAATCATGGCGAATGCTGACCTCATACCAAATCAGACAACCAGGTGGTATATCACAGTCATGCAGTTCCTTATTTCCACATAGGTACTACTGTAAGTTCTGACGGAGGGGAAAAATGTTTCCTGCTGAATTACCAGCACAGATCACTGAAGCAATGAAGGATAGTACAAGATAGACATGAACATATGAAATATTGACATCCTGGAAAGAGACACAAACACACTGGAAATAGTTCAACATAAGACCACCAAAATGAAGAGACTGGAGCTCCTCTCCCGTGAAGAGATTATTCAGATTGAAATGAAGAGGCTTGGAGACATCTTATCAATGTCCGTAAATGCCTGAAGGAAGGATACAAAGAAGATGGAGCTAGGCTCTTCTCAGTGGCATTCAGTGCCAACACAAGAGGCAATACGCACAAACTGGAATACGGGGGATTCCATCTAGAGATGAGGAAGCATTTTGTTACTGTATGGCAGGTAAGCACTGGCACAGGTTGCCAGAGTAGTTCCACAGTCTCCTCCTTAGAGGTCTTCAAAAGCCACCTGGACACAGTGCTGAACAGCTTGCTCTGGGTGTCCCTGCTTGAGCAGCAGTTGGAGCAGATGGACCCAGAGGTCCCTGACTGCCTCAACCATTCTGTGAATTTGTTAAGAAACCCTTTCAGGTCTCCTTTATCAATTTACTTTAGTACAGGTGCCCAGGTCTCCTTTATCAATTTACTTTAGTACAGGTGCTCAGACATCTTTGAAAAGCTAAGCAGAACTTGCTGACACTCCAAGGATGTGCCGTCTTGAGCCAGTCATTCATTCACACAGTCTCCCAGGAACTGTGAATAGTGGAGTCGGACATCATGACTGCTTAAAGATGCAGTGAAGATGTACCCTCTTAAGTCAGCATCAGCAGACAGGTTAAATATCTGGGGTCATAGCCTTTTGCAGTCCATAAAACAACACAACAGAAGCTCAGGGACCCCACCTTAAGGCAAACTTAAGCATGGGTCACTTTAGAGGGGTCACAGCCCTCCTAATACTGGATAATAAGTACAAGACAAACTTCTCTTCCCTCTCTGCCATACTTATATTTACTTCTTCCCTATAGTACAGCCTTGAATGTTTGCAGTAATTAATCCACTGAAAATAAACTATCACCTCTTCAAGAAAGAGGAAAGCATTCCGTAGAATTTAGTCATATAAAATGGTCTTTAATTTTGAAAAAAAAAATAGAGTAAGGGATAGAGCAGCCCATTAAAGTACTTCAGTGCATTTTTGTTTGCTGGCATACCTCCAAAATTGAAGAAAAATTAATTTAAGGTACAAAACATCAATACTTTCGAATTTTGAACAAAAAGGAAGTCTATATTTCTAGGGTTTAGAGTGCAAAATGTGAATAGTGATCTGTCATTACAGCTCAGGCAAAAGCAATTCATATTTACGGAAAGTTAGGAAATAACTGCAACCCCTTTGCATACATTAATTGCAATACAGCCCCTTAAGTTTTCAAAGTTACCTGTGCTATATACAACCTCTGATACAGATGTTTCATACGTCCAGTTCTGTAAAACTTTACTTACATAGCTTCATTTTCTGTACATATTTATCTAATGCACACTTGCTGAAGGACTGAAATGTGGATGTTCTGATAGGATTCTTAGACTTAGTACAAAAATACTTTCACTAACCATTCTGAGTGAAAAAAAATTTAAAAAATTGAAGTCTGCTTTTCCCAGTTTCCCAGTTTTCTATTTCTACATCCCCGAAGGAGCAGTGAAAGGGAACCAGGACAAGGTGTGATTTTTGAATATACAAGGGAATAAGGTATTTAAAACATTTGTGGAAAAACAATTGGAAGAACTTGTCATCTAAGCCACCAAATTTCCCATACATGCTTACTCCTGTTTTGCTTTCTCTATACAGTGCTCCATCACTGTTGGCCTTCAGTGCACTCTTACTGAAAATGCCACTGGATAAATAACTTATAAAGAATTCATTTTGGAAGAATGCAGTCAGGTGAAATGAGAAAACAAACACATGAAAACCTCTACTCTGGTGAAGAGAGGAATTCAGCATGCATTTAGGCTGCATAAGACCTTGGGGTGAAGGTGCAGAGCAAATTAGACAAAAGGTTGCAATGATTTACGGTAGCAAAACCAAAGTAAACACAGACATCTTGTTATGACAGGAGAGGTCACCATTCCTCTCCCCGATTGTCATTCAGCATGAGGTCCTTATGATTACCAGGGTCTACCAGCTTTGCTTTACTGAATGTAGTTAAAAAAAAAAAAATTAAAAAAATCACCCTTGGAATCCTGCATTCACTTTAAGACACCTCATTAACGGAGATTCAGACAACATGGAATGTGTTTACAAAAAGCAAATAAATGAGCAGCATGCAGGAGGAATTTACTTAGGAAAAGGATTAAAATAGTTGAAGATTCTAAAGGTGGCTAAGGAATAGCAAAGGAGAAGCACTCTAACAATTTTAAAAGGTTTGAATACCAAAGAAACAGAGGCACTTGTCGTGCTGAATGTGCTACAAGAAATACAAGTAAGTAAAAAAGGATGTAACTAAGAATGGGACAATTTAGGCATAACATTTAAGAAAAATAACTATGCTTGTCAGCAAGCAGAGCTGAGCTTGACAGATCGAGATGACACCAGGCTCTGGCTCTGGCCACAAGCATGTCCTTGCCCATAGCCAGAAGGTATGTTACTGCTTAAAAGAAGTTCAATTTGTCCACCTGTGCCGCAGCAGAACACAATGACTACAGGCACCAAGTGAGCCTGCGTCTTCACGAGCCAACACAAAACGAAACCTCCCATCGCCACATGCAATCATTACACTGCGTCAGGCAAGCTGCACGTTTTCAATCCATTCTTTTCCTTTTTGAAAATGTAGCTGAGGAATAAATAAATTGTACGAAGACTGCTCCAAAATAAATGCCTCTGGTTTTGTTATGCTGGCCTATGATGTCAGAGGCAGATGCTGGTGGCACAGCAGTAGAGGCTGAACCTTCCCACCAATATTGTGTTACTGGGTAACATTGTTGCTGGGCAACAGATGGCAGCAGAGGGGCAATCTGACAAAATGGTGCCAGACATGAAAGCGCATAGGAGTGGAGTTGAATTTCTTTATGTAAAAAAGATCCCACCCACTGACATTCACTGACACTTGCTGAACATTTATGAAGACCAAATAGTGGATGTAAGCACAGTGATGCAGAAGGTTGGGCAGATTTTTACAAGCATGCCATGCGCACTCTTCTTCATCACTGGCAAAAATGCATAGCTAATAGTGGTGACTATGCTGAAAAAACTGATTTGCAGCTGAGAATTTGCTTTATGAAACAGTGTAAATGTTCTCTTTGTATCTGTTGTGCTTTCCACGGAAATAAATAGCAGACATTACTTTCAGAGCGACCTATGCAGTGGCTTGTAATTCAAGTCCTGCTGAGTCACAAGCCAATACAGAAGAAAATAAGAACGCAGTATAGATATCAAGGATTTCCCCAAAATCTGACACTAATTTCAATCGTGTCCAGTTTATGTCAATTGCTTCCTTTCCTAACAAATCCCTTGAGTTTAACTCGTCCTCTCCCCCAACAGCGTGTTTACCAAAGCAATAATTATCAGCATAAGTACAGCATGAATACAGCCCCATTTCTACAGAATGTCCCTTTATATGATGTGTTGAAGGAGTCAACCTACCTTTAACACAGTTGTACCACACTGGAAACGTGCATCTAATATCCCAAATTTAATTCTAATATGTCACTTTCCTCTGATAAACTCCCAGCATTTTTAAGAAACTCTTCTCATTAGTTTTAAGAGTACAGCTTTTCACTTGGTATTTCTCATTTTTATCCCTTTCTATCACTTCAGTCCTCAAGGCCACCCAGTGCTATTGCTACTTTAATCCTTCTCTATAGTGACAGAACCTCCCAAATTGGTGCCATCTGCAACCTCCTTCAGAAAGTTCTGCTCATGTCAAGGTCATTACTGAAATTACTAATAAAATCAGCGTGAAGTACAAACCTTGCAAAGCTCAGCTACAGTAATATTTTTCCACAACTGCCTCTATCCATTTCTTACCTACCTTGTGGCTTACCCACCTTTTCTAGTTATCTGACTCATAAGTAGCACACCAAGTGTTTTGCCAAGTACACCTACTGCATTTCTATCACCTAATTCAGAGGACCTCAAGCTGCATGGCTGCACAGATAAGCAGTAGTGATATATGCCTTCTTGTACATACACATAGCTGTGCTGCCATTAGTGTTACCCAGCACTGCTGGACTACAGGTGACAATTTGGAAAGCATAGACAACGTTATCCTCCTGTGTCCCACTACTTGATGTACACATATTATATCCCCTTGCATAGAACTCCATAGCAGCAAAACTACTCCAGACACACAATACAGTAACACAGTCCCTGTAAGTAATGTACATCTTAACAAAACAGCACACCCAGCTGACAGAACAACAAATAAAAAAAACACTGGAAGGCTCATGATAAATAAATACTAAATAAATACCCTTACAAGTACTAAGGCACTGTGTATAATTATCAAGAAAAAAACCATGAGTGAGTGCAAATTTAAGCCTATATACTCTCCTAGTAACAAGATGGCACATATATCATGTTTGTTGGAAGCTGCAGTGTAAACAACTGGCTAGTGTCACCCAGCAGAAGTCACTGATGCTTTCATGGCCTCCTGACCAAGCTGCAGAGGCCCTGGCTCCATGGCACCAACTGAGACGAAGATGAAGGGCAAAGAAAAAAAATCTTGTGACATGGTCACTGTAGAGCAGATCTCTCTGCCTGCCCTGATAAGACCCATATTACACTGCCTCATAGGGCATTATCCTTTCCTGTCCCACCTCCATTTGTGACTGTCTCTTTAGATCAGGAGCAGATACTAGTCTCTGGCCTTAATTTGGCTGTAATATTTGCCAATTATTTTAAGAGATGGCGACACTAACTTCTATTGATCTCATTAAAAGTAAAGGTCGTTGTGCAGCTCATTTCTCAGGGCTCAATATTACCTCCTCAGGCCAAAAGAATAGCATTGATTTTGGAACCTTAATCGAAGGTTAATTGGATTGAAGTGTGTATTGGGTTTTTGCTTTCTTTTGCTGTTGTTATTATAGCCATCATCTACAGGTTTGCTTAATCCTGCCAGGACAATCCTGCCCAATTAAATTGGTGTCAAATTAGCAAAGGGTGCGGATGGAGAATAGCTACAATTTGGAGCCTGCTTTTTGTCTCTGCTCTGTAATGGCTCCTTTCCACAGAAGATTAGGATGGTCACACACAAGAGATCCTATTTCACACTTCGTCTTCTGTGATGCAGTTGTGAGGATCTAAACACAGTGCTCTGTAATGCAGCACCATCGCTATGCACTGCTGGACACATAAGTTGTCATTAAGATATGGGAGTAGTTTTTAGGATTCCTGGAGTATACATCTAGCATGCCCCAAACTCTCTCTTGAAAACTGAGAAGATTATTTTCCCAACAAATGACCCATATTCCATAGCACATAACTGGAGAGAATTATTCAGACTTACCTGGCCAGGAAACTGAGGGATTAATTTGGTAAGTTTCTACAAAAAAGATCAGTTGGTGTTTATCTAATTGCTACTTGCATATTAGCCAGACCTCAAATGGCTAGGGGGTTCACTACACATGTAGATGTGTTTCCTTGGATTTAATGTAAAGCATCTTGCTGGGATTCTTGAGCCATATACACTTGATTTACACTGATGATTGACACTGACTTTCAACGAGAGAAGGGTTTGCCTGTAATTTAACTCTTTATGTGGTGTCTTTTGCATCTCCCTGAATTAAATCAGCAGGCATAAGAATAACCATTTTCCCCAGGAACTCCATGCTCCATTTCATCTAACACTTGAGTTTTATAAGCACAAATACTTGAGACATGAGAGTTTTCCACACTTGCATTTGACAAAGGGATTCCAGTCTAGGAAATCCCACTTAAATTTTGGCAGCTTCAAGACAGCAGCTCCTGCCCCTAGGCAGAAGGGTAAACTTCACACTAAAAGCATATTTTAAGTTGCAAAGCTGTTAATTATCAGAAGGTAGCTGGGCTCTTTATCAGACTAAGAGATACTGTTGCAATAAGGATTCTATTTAGTAACTGAAGGAAGCAGAAAGCCACATAGGATGGGGTGACAGATGGCAACAATTGCACACAGGAGCTCATCTTAAGTACCTCAGCTGTTTGCTTTCACTTCTCAGCTGGACAAAACACTGACTTCTGAATCATCCACAGCCCATGAAGAAGCTCTTAGCAAACTGAAGCACGCAACACCATTTCCTTTCCCTGACTCAAACGTAAGCCATGGCAATCATGCTGAATACCCCCTCCAAACAATTAGAAGAGAAGAAGATTATCAGGAGTAGTCAACATGGATTCATCAGGAGGAAATCATGCCTGACAAACCTGTTTGCCTTCTATGATGTCATCACAACTGGGTAGGCAGGGGTTGTGGACATTGTGCACCTTGACTTCTGCAAGGTGTTATCTCCCACAACATTCTCGTTATCAAACTTAGAAAGTGTGGGACAGATGAGTGGATGGTGAGGTAGATTGACAACTGGCTGACTGGCATAGCTCATGAGCAGAACATAGTCTGGCTGGAGGCATGTAACTAGTGGTATTCCCCAGGGACTGGTACTGGGTCCGATCTTGTTCAACATCATCATTAACAACCAGGATGAAGGGATAGAGTCCACGCTCAGCAAGTCTGCTGATGGTACAAAACCGGGAGGAGTGGCTGTCACAGTTGGGCAGGGAGGAACCTGATGAGGTTGAACAAGAGCACATGCAGAGTCTTGCACCTGGGGAGGAATAACTGCGTGCATCAGTACAGGTTAGGGGCTGACCTGCTGGAAAGGAGCTCTGCAGATAAAGACCTGGGGGTCCTGATGGACAACAGGCTGGCAATGAGCCAGCAGCATGCCCTTGTGGCCAAGAAGGCCAATGGTATCCTGGGGTGCATTAAAAAGAGCACGGCCAGCAGGTCAAGGGATGTGATCCTCCCCCTCTGCTCTGCCCCAGTGACATTTAGACATTTAAAATACTGTGTCCAGTTCAAAAAAGATAGGGATCTCCTGAAAAGAGTCCCACGGAGGG
The DNA here is from genome assembly GCA_037305975.1 of Chrysolophus pictus. NCBI lineage: Eukaryota > Metazoa > Chordata > Aves > Galliformes > Phasianidae > Chrysolophus > Chrysolophus pictus. Next base: position 39,726,456 of record CM074580.1, on the reverse strand, counting down.
CCACAAAAATGATAAAAGGCCTGACGCATCAACCATATGAGGAAAGGCAAAGTAACATTGGTGTGTTCAGTCTTGAGAAGACTGAGACAGGATATGATAAATATTTAGAAATATCTAAAGAGAGGCAGGAGGCAAATGGGTGAGGCCAGGCTCTTCTCGGTGGTGTGTAGCAATAGAACAAGGAATAATGACCTAAAACTTGAACATAGGAAATTTCATACAAACGTGAGGAAGAATTTCTTTATGCTAAGGGTGGCAGAGCACTGGAACAGGCTGCCCAGAGAGGTTGTGGAATCTCCTTCTGTGGAGATATTTAAGATCCATCTGAACACCTACCTGTATGACCTACTACAGGATACCTGCCTTGGCAGGGAATTTGGAGTCAATGATCTCTTGAGGTCCCTTTCAACTCCTGCAATTTTGTGATTCTGTGGCAAACTCTCCACTTGACTACCTGAACTGGCTGGTTAGTTGAAAGCAATACAGCATGTGCACATGTGCAAGCTTCACAGCTCCCACAGCCTGCTGACCCAGCAGCCTCTGCTGAAACAGGCTTTTAGATACTAGAGTATCTGAAAGAATGGATAGGGTGGATACCTATGCAGCAGATCAAAGGTAACATCAAAATTTGTACATGGACAAAATCTCTCTAAATCGATCAGATAAAATCAGAATGGGTGCAAAAGAGGTATTTGTGCCACCTGGGTCTTCTTTTAAGTTCATGCTCTGCTTCCTTCCCTCTTTATACAGTATGCTACAAATGTGTTGAGAGCTCCACAGATCATTTTTCCTTCCTTCTCTGCTCTACTCACATCCTCCAAACATGTATTTCCAAGCAAGAATGTAAATAATGTCTTGAGACAAAAATGATTCAGTTTCCAAGTGGTGCCTTTTTCAACCCTACCATGGCCTGGACTTCTCTCAAAATTCATACCAACTTATTTCTTCATAACTCCCCTCTCCAGCTGCCAATAACTCCCCCCTCCACTGTCAATATCCTAGCTGCATTCTCATCCTCTGCTACACTTGCACATGAATAAGTAACTGTTACACAGGCAGATATTTCAGTGTTTGCACTTGTCTTTAGAAATCAAAGCCTTCTCTGATTAAATGCCATTACAGTCCAGCGCTTGGACGGATCCAGAGAGATTAATGTGCTCTTGGGCAGCTTTAATGATAATCCTGCTACAGACGGTATTAAGTAAATGTCAGTAACCTGGTTTGAAGGGAGCTTTCACCTCAGGGATCTTTTCCATTTAGAGAAGAGAAGCTCAGCTTGATTTCAAGGCTGCGTTGTCACAAAAGAGAAATCCTGCTTATTGAAGACTCCTCTTTCTCAGCTCAGTAAAACAAAATGAAGTAAGATAATAGAAGGATTGATAAACAGATTGAAGTGATATATGGGGAACTAATGCATCTCTTGAAAACAAAAACTGGTGTATAAGACACATCGTAGTTTTGGAATTTTTCTTGCCACTCCCTCAACAAGTTCCTTTCAGCGCCTGCCGCCTTTTGTTCATTTTGCCACCATGCCACGTAGTTCCTTTCCCATAGCATCAAGCAGCAGCAAATACAGGACTTTGGTCATACCTGTTCCCATCTGCTACACCTCACACAGTTCCTCACCTCACCACAGTACCTCACCTCACCATGGCCGTAGTAACAGACCTCATCATATACTTCTGACAGGGCTGGCGCCCTCTCTTTTGTACCGCTACTTTATTGGCAATCAGGAAAAGATCATCATTAACTTGGAGGAGCAGGGAGAGAAAGAAAGGAAGAACAGCTCAGCACAGGTGCTGAAACACTCAGCAGAAATATGTGATTCTACCACTGAGATGAGTAACATCACACACATGACAGACTACCAGAAACCTCTGTGGCTTATACTCTGCCACAGTAAAAATTTGTTGACAACTTTTTTATAATTACATTTTTACAGACCAGTAAAATACGTGGTTTCATTGCTGCATGAAACCTCTCCTGACAAGGTATCACAAAACAACCTTCCCAAAGTAATAGATGAACAAAAACAAAAGAGCTCAATTTTCTAAATCTAAAGGTGCTTTAATAGAAGAGATTTAGAAAAGACCCCTGAAAGTTAGAAAAAAATGAAATCAGCTTCTTCTGTACTCAATTTTGACATGTAATCCCAGCAAAACATCCCATTGAAAAGCTGAAGTTACTGAGTTTTCCACATTGGCTGGCTGGAAAAAGCCCTGGAAGATTGCCAAGGATGCACTTCCCTGGGCTTCTCCATACAACTTCACTACCTCCAGCAGTTTGAGAATTCAAACAACCAAAGTGTCAAGTAGATCTGCTGGGCTGGTTACCTCAGACTCAGAACAGATCTTCTGTCCAAGAACTTTGAGGAAGCCCTCCTCAAAATGTGAATGTAAATATTGTTCAAGAGTCCTCCTGCTAAGGCATCAAATGAGCCTGACTATTTCGAGGCTGGATATTGAGAAATACTTAAGATTTGTATCTAAGTGCTGTGGGCTAGATTTGACCTTTGCCCATATAGCAGAAGAAAAGGGCTTATGTAAGATATATTTGCTCAAAGAAACAACTCACTTTTGACCAGTTGTTTTGTCTGGGAGAATGGAGCTGACTGGTTGTTCTGAAGTTGAACTAGGCTTTTTAAATTTCAAATGACAGAGAAGTCCACCAGCTACATGTTCTTCTGAGTCACACAAAGATGTGCTGCAGACCAGACGCATCATACAGGAACCTACCTTGGTAAACATAAAGGAAGATTATCAGCACAAAATAGACACAGAGAATTGTGTCTACCTATGATCAGCTGACAATCATTTCTCTGACTCCCTGATGGGAGTGAGGAGAAAAACTAATGACCAAAACGTTACAAATGCTTCCTGATGGAGATGTGAAAAGAAGACAGACTGTATTATATTATACAAGGAAGTCATTCAAGAAGCCTCTGTAATGAAAATTGATTAGACATCTTTCAGAGAAGAGAAAGTCATTCACTACTGTCCGTTGACCTTGACTTGTTCATCATAATCAGAATGGAAAGAGAGACTCGAAATCTACTTTAACCTTTGAATTTTCTTTCCCGTATTTCAGTGGTGAAACAAGAAGAGGTGCCTGTCTTTTTGCCTGCCGCAGTTACTAGAAAATATTTTACTGGCTTCTGCTGGGTGCAAGAGCAGAGAAAGTGTTCTATGCAGAGAAAAAGGCAGGTTGCTTAGTCCTCCACCAGACGTTTTTCTGATATCATGGTGACTTAAGGAAGCAGCTGAGAAGATACATACAACATTCTCTCTTTGTGAGGCATACCAAACTCACTTTTCCCTTCCCCAAAGCATCTTCGGTATATCTCAACCAACATCACAAGAACTTTTCTATAGATAGAAAGAGGATCGAGAGAGAGAGAGAGAGAGAGAGAGAGAGAGAGAGAGAGAGAGAGAGAGAGAGAGGAAGCATTCAGATGTGAGAATTAAGTGGATGGACAGATTAAGTACAATTGATTTTGTTAGCTCTTTAATAGCCAATCAACCAAATGTGGCTTTGAGGTTCATGAACGGGGCACAATGAGAAAGGCAAGAAGCACTTTCTCAGTCAGAATTCACTGACCAAGAGGGGTGGTTTTCCACATTGTTGAATGGCCCTAAACTCTTTCCTCAGGCACCTTAGCTTTCTTGTAAGTAATGCCTTGTTTCCTCCAGAATCTCCTTGCCACAGAGAATCCAAATCTTCCAACGTCATGCCACACAAATTATCTTATTCATCAGAGAAATGTGGCTTCCCCAGGGATGAAATCTAGTAGCTGTTTAATGAGGGGCAGGAAAATTACACAACAGTATAGGAGCAAGAAACAAAGAAGAAAACTATTGAGTTACATCCACAAGAAAGAGAAAGATTTTGGAAATCAGAACTGAACAACCCAAGAATATTATGCAAAACACCATGGGTCAAACCACTCCAGTAACTTTGATCGTACAAGGCCTATAGTTTGTGCCTCCTGATGGGTTACAAAAGCTACAATCCCATGCATTTGCCCAAGAGAAAGTTAATGCTGAAGAAAGATAGAGGAAGAAAAGAGACAAAAAGATCAGAAGCTGAAGCTGTCCTATTAGTATAACACAAACTGTCACGTTGGAACAAAACATTGGTGTACACAGTGTAAAAGCATGTTTATCACTCTGAAGATCTCTCTAGCTGTACAATCCTACAGAAGAGTGTTCCCAAAAAAGGATTGTATACATTCCCAAAAGCAGAAGAACTGAGATCTTTCAGACTGATTACTCTCTTCATACCTGCGCATGCTCCCTTTTCTGCCCTTCCTGTCCTATCAGCCTTGGTCTAACACTGCTCACATGCCCAGTTCAGAGGTGGCTGAGAAAATACCTCATTGACATCAATGCCATTCTTCTCCATGTATGCCTTGTCGTTCACCTGTCCTCCTTCCATGAACTCCATGAGAAGAACACGCCTTGTTGAGAGCTCCCAATAGATTCTGGGGACCTGAAATGGAAATAGATGGATTTGGTCAAACAACAGGCTAGGGAAAGGAAGGAGAACATATCACATACAGTTTGGAAAAGGAACAAGAAAGCAAGAGGTTGAAATAAGGACTTCTTTTTTCCCCAAGCACAACAGAGGTAAATCCATGTAATCCTGCACGGCAGGTCTCTTCCCTAGGACAGCTGCAAAACAACACACCAATACAACAGTAGAAGAGCCTGTGCTTGTGGAACATTTCAGGCACCACTCTACACGATTTTGACCTCTTCCCACTCCCACTACTGCCTGATATTTCTTCCTTGTCTGCTTCACAGCTCCTACAACTGGCTTGCTCAGTACCAACTACAAGTTTCTGAATCATTCACTAGGCACCTTTAGACAGGAACCAGATCTCCTTTGCTACACACAGGGCCCACTTACACAGTTCTAGAAATGATTAGACATCATCATAAATTGCATCTCAGCAGTGCTCCTTGGAACACAAATGCATTTGAGATGACAAAACCCATGTACTTAGGCCATCTGCAATCAAACTGGGAGAAAAATCAAGTGTCACAAATAAAGGGCTTGTCATAGAAACCCTGGGATACCCTTAACTATCTAATTGCCAATGTAATGCGACACAGTAACGAGTGTAAAATGTCAAAGCACTTTTCATTCAATCTGCAGTAAATCAAGCTGAGTGAGGTCTAAGGAGGAGGTGCTGTGTCATACAGGGATGCAGTGACACAGTATAACAAAAGTCTTAGTTCAGGCAGGCTCCCCCATTTCCAATTTATCATTTCTATGATAAATTCTTTCTATGCTGAAGCTTCCACTGTCAGAAGACCGATATTATTGAAGTTCCGTTTGGATACTCCTCACATTGTCACACTTCAGTGTCTCAAGCTGTCCATATTTATCTTTGCACATAGGAGAAATTGGAGGGGTACATTCTACCAAGGATTCCCATCACTGTGCCCCAGTTCAAGAATCATAGATTCGTTTGAGTTGGAAGGGGCCTTTAAAGGTCATCTAGTCCAACTCCTCTGCAATGAACAGGGACACCTACAGCTTGATCAGGCTGTTCAGAGACCTGTTCAGCCTGACCCTGAACGCCTCCAGGGATGGGGCATCCACCACCTCTCTGGACAACTTGTTCCAGTGCTTCACTACCCTTAGCATAAAAAATATTTTCCTTATATAACCACTTTTAGATTGAAATCATTTCCACTTGTCCTGTCACAACAAACCCTGCTGAAGAGCCTGTCCCCTTAAAAGCCTCCCTTTAGATACTGAAAGGCTGCTCTCAGGTCTCCCCACAGCCTTTTCTTTTCCATGCTGAACAGTCCCAGCTCTCTCAGCATGTCCTTGTAGAGAAGGTGTTCCACATCCCAAGTCATTTTTGTAGCTCTCCACTGGATATGCTTTAGCAGGTCCATATCTCTCTTGTATTGCGGACTCTACATCTGGATGCAGTACTCCAGGTGAGGTCTCACCAGCGCAGAGTAGAGGCAGGATCACCTGCCTTGACCTGCTGCCCATGCATCTATCAATGCAGCCTAGGATACAGTTAAAACAGATACATATTTTGGATTCTGCAAGAGAAAAACAGCCATGCAGCTCCCTATCCTTACCCACAACTTAGATGTGGACTTAGATTCACACACTTCAAGTGTCCAGCACATTGGGGTAGGGCAGGAAAAGATAAGGAATTCGTCATCTAATTCAATCTAAGCCGAAGTAACCAGCCAAGCTTTTTAGCTTATCAGAACTCTTGAACAAGCAGCAGTTGTTTTATACTCTGCTTGTAACTACAATGGCTCAGTCCCTCATAGTTCCACAAACTACCTGCCTCCTGCACTGTTCCTATTCTAGAGAGTTCATTTTTACAATGAGCCAATTCTACCTTACCACATACATGAGACCAGACCAAAAAGTCCTTTGCTGAGCAATTCCAATAGCTCTCAATCTTGTTGTTCAACACTCCTGGGATATTTTGCACTTTAACCTCACATATACTTGGCTGCTAAGGGATTAGTTCAACAGGAATTCAGTTACCTGCACTTGTGGTGGTTTCACACGAATGTACAGCTATGCTCCACCACATTGCTCTCTACTGTCAACAGCTCTATATCCAGGTAGAGACCAGACACAGGTGGTATCTGCTGGTGCTCTCCAACATCTTTATCAATAACATAGACAGTGGGACTGAGCATACCCCCAGCATGGTTGTTGATGACCCAAGCTGAATGGTGCAGTTGACAAAATAGAAGGGAGGGACACCAACCAGAGGGAGCTGGACATGCTCAGAAACTGGGCACGTGAGAATATGCACACGGTTTACAGGCTGGTTCAGCCCAGTCTAATTAAGCAGGTGGGACCCATGGATCCAAGCCCTAGGAAAGGGGGAAAGGGAAAAGGGGAAAAACAGGTAGGGAGAAGGGTCTAACAACACAACAGCAGCAACGATCTGAGGAGGAAAGTTAATTTACTAAATATAATATTGGAATGCAAGATAACACAATATAATACAATATAATTAGAATTAAGGCTAAGAAATCAAATAAAATGAGCAAGAGAGCATCCAAAACCAAAGGCCTTACTCTAAAGCTGAAGACAAAATGGCCAGGGAGCACAGGTGCAGAGACGAACAGTGAAAGAAGGGCACATCTTGTGACCTGCAAACAGTTTTATCTTTCCTACTAACAGAAAATGGAAGCAGAATAGTTGAAGTCTTCTGGAAGATGTAGTTCTTTTTCTCTTCTGAGGACTAGGTACCCAGAAATATCAAGAATCCATGGAACTGGAGCATTAACTCTTTAACTCTCAGTGCACTGCATGATGTTATGACGTGGTATACCAATAACAACAATCATAAAACCATGACAGAATCTAATCAGGTTTAACAGGGCCATGTGCAACATGCTGAATTTCTCTCAAGGCAATCTCAGATATGAGTACAGACCAGGGGAAGAACTCCTTCTCTGCGGAATAGGGTTTGGGGGTCCTTATGGACGGAAAGCTGGATATGGGCTGTCTTGTGGCCTAGAAGGCCAACGGTATCCTGGGCTCCATCAAAACACTGTCAGCTGCCCAGTGAGGTTCTGGATGACCCCTCTCTGGAAGCATTCAAGGCCAGGCTGGATAGGGCTTTGAACAACATCATCTAGAGGGAAGTGTCCTTGCCTATAATAAGGGGATTAGAAATAGATGATCCCTTCCAACCCAAACCATTCCATGATTCTGTGAAAAGAGCAGTAACCAGCAGGAAGGAGGAGATGATTATTCCTTGGAAGCATTCAAGGCCAGGCTGGATGGGATACTGGGCAGCCTGGTCTAGTGGCTGACAACCCTGCCCATGGCAAGGAAATTGAATCTAGATGATCTTTAAAACGCCCTCCAACTTAAGCCATTCTATGATTCTGGGACTAGAACAGTGAGAAACTAAAAGCAAAGTAGTTTCATGAGACCCCATCTAGAGTACGGTGTTCAGCTCTGGAACCCCCAATGTAAGAAGGACATAGAGTGGGTCTAGAGAAAGGCCACAAAGAGCTGAAGGACAGGCACAAGAGGGCTGGAGCATCTCTCCTATGAAGAAAAGGCTGAGAGTTGACATTGTTCAGCCTGAAGAAGAAAAGGCTCCAGAGAGAACCCACTGCCACCTTTCAGTACCTAAAAGGAGACCTACAAGAAAGCTGGAGAGGGGCACTTAATCAGGAAATGTAGCTATGGTAAACAGGCCAATTGCTTTAAACTAAAAGAAGGTAGCTTTAAATTAGATATGAGGAAGAAATACTTCACTAAGAGGGTGCTGAGACTCTGGAACAGGTTGCCCAAAAAAGTTATCGAAGTTCCATCCCTGCAAGCGTTCAAGGTTGGGTTGGATGAGACTTGAAGAAACCTGATCTACTAGACAGTGTCTCTGACAGTAGCAGGGGGGCTGGTACTAGATTATCTTTAGGGTCCTCTCTTACTCTTACTCATGATTCTGGGATTCCACAAAAACACCTTCCATCACCATCCATCCTCTTCTTTTGCCTTCTCCCTAGTGGTACCAGAAAACAGGGAATGAGGATTACAGTCAACCTCTGTCAGACCACATTCACCTGCTCTATTGAGGAGCTCCTTCCCACTTCCCACTGCTGCAAGGGAAATTCCGCTCTGTGTCTGGAGCGCATCCTTCCCTCCTTCTTCACTGACCTTAGTGGCTGCAAGGGCTGCTTATCTGTTTCTCACTTCTCTCTCCCCCAACTGCTGTGGTGCAGCAATTGTTCCCTTTTATCTGACATGGGGCAGTTGCTGGGTCTACTCACAAAGGCTACCCCTGCAGCTCTCCTCATACCAAAATCTTGCCACATAAGTCCCATACAGCAAGCTTCCCAGCTTATCCATATGTCCACTCTTCACAGAATTATATTCATGAGAAAGCAAACAAACTCCAAAACAAGAAGTCCCCAAGAGTCCCTCTAGCTGCTGTGGTCTGCCTCCTAGACACACAGATCCTCACTGCCTTAGATCATTTCAGATGACACTCATTCTTATCTCAAGATTTACAGGGGCAAGTCAGAGGGCTTACAAAGAACCATCTAAGTTCTTGGAAATACCTCTCTCACTCACAGACGAATTCTTTGGTGTCTTTTTTAATTACTCACAGATGCTTGGGTGTAATGCTAGTGCATGGAAACAATTTATCTCTGGCTTTAAAAGCTCAACCAGGTTCACAGCACAAAATCCACTTCTTGGCTTTCTTGCGTGTTTAGGAAAATTAATGATAAAAGAGCCCAATTCTTCTGTTGCCTTTGGGTGATGAACACATCTCTGAATTGGCAGGTCAGACGGGAAGATCCATTATTTAGTCATCTCAAACCATTTGTTATTGTTACACATGTTGATATCATGATAGCTCCTTAACCCAGCAAGAAAGTGATTGGCCGTCTCCATGGGGACTTACTTCACAGTCTCCTAGTTACAGCTGCAACAGATACAGCTCACCAAGGTACATCCCTGCTGATAAGTGCCCACCCAGCAAAACTGTTGGCCTTCGGCCTTCTGTAACCCCAGTGGCTTTTAGCTATCTGTGTTTACAAAAAGGCCAGTTGCTGCCACTGAGCTTCAAAAGGCCTGCCCCAAACCTGGTGACAAGGAATTGTAGCCTTTGCATGGAGGAAGTAAGGAGAAAATGGACACGTAGGCCTGTAAAGCCTAACAAAAACTCAATTCACTTCAGACATCTATCACTTGTATCTTGCCTCTTCTGCACAAACAGGAGATCAAAACCTCGTGTTCGTATCTGTATGCAGGAGGGTCCAAAGGAATAAGTATTTTTTTTTTGCTGTCACTGGGTATGAGCAAATGCAGTTATGTCAGTGACTGTGGCCACAGGACTACAAGTGCTTGAGCATACCTGGGTATTTCCAGAATGCACACAGCAGAAGCCAAAAGATGCTCATGTGCAAGTATGAAGACGTGAGCATGTCTGCAGAGAGGGGGATGAGTGCATATGTGGTTGTACCTGAAACATTTGTCAGTGACCTCTGTCAGTGTCTGGCAGGAGAGGAGGCATATGCGCATCAGTGAGGAGAAACAGTATGGGTACAGCTGTGTTTGTGTATGAAGGTAACATGAGTGCATTAGCCATGGATGTGTAAGGACAATGTATGCTTACTTCGGAGAAAGAATATACTGTTTTGAAGGAGAAAAGATACATGCAAACATGTTTCCTCCTGAAATATACACAGTACACCCAACTCTTCTCGACATCCTCAGCCTCATTCTAGTTTTGTGGTCAGTATCAGCAGAGCTAAGAACAACACAAAAGGACTGAACACCACTCTCCCTCCATATAGTTCTTCCAGGTGACAAATGAGGTGCATGAGAGATATAAAGACTACTAATGCACATACATACATGGGAACATGTATTCCCTCACCTTCAGGAAGTCAAAGTTCTTGAGCATCTGAGCAACCTTTTCAGCATTTCTGCCCTCATTGAGGAAATCCAATTCCAAAGGCAGATTCTTTTTCGCTTCTTCCACCAGCCACATGAACTCAAAATCTGGAAAGATCTGCTTCACAATCAAGAGAAGAACCTAAGAACAATGAAACAGACAGTCAGCCACACTCCAGCTCCAAAGCCACACAGCTACCACAGTGCTGCGCTGGCTGCTACACAAAGCAGATGCTGTTTTCACAGGATTACTCCACGTAACTTACACATACAAAAATTAAAAAATTCACCTTAAGTACTTGTAGGGTTTCTGCAGTATTATAATACAGTATATGACTTCATGCCTTGATTCTGCAACACAAATTTTGGCTTGCCCTTCCACACAGGCACATCCGGGAGCGAAATAATAGAGCAGACACAAAAGAGCAGCAGCCAGAACCCATCTGCCTGCTGCCTAGAACTGAGTGATCAAAGCCCTGGAGAAGAGAGGACAAGACCAGATTTTCCCAAGAGAATAGCCCAGCAATTACTTTCAGTTGAGTCTTTAACTCTTTTAATTCTATAAGTCATTGTTCGGCTTCATTGGAATAGTTCTCAGATTTAAAATAAGATTTATCACCTCTGTGTTACTTCTTTCACTACCAAACAAAAATTTTGCTAATTCAAAAATCCATCAGGCAATTCAGAGAAAACAGTGAAATTCAGATACAGGGAGTCAGCAACTCTTCAAATGACACTTTTGGTGAGGAGCGAGTTGCCTCTCAGTGTCAGTGACAGCAACTCTGAGGTAGCATCCTCTTCTTAAGGGAACTAGGCAGCTTCACATGGCTTTGAAAATTTCTACTGAAATGATTCTGGAAATGTTTGTTTAGAGAAACATGTACTGAAGGAGCCAGTGAAAGGCAGTCCTTCCTGAAGCAAATCAAGATTATGTGTCCGGATGGCAAAATCAAAGCTGCACAGCAGCCAAGAATGCTTTCTATTCAGATGAAGATCCAGTTTCTCAGCCAGTGTCACGAATATATAGAAGCTGACAATTTGGACCACACATTAAGGAAAATAATTTTTTTTTTTTAACTACTGAGTCATAAAAATAAAGCTTAATTCACAAACTTTATCTTACTTGTTCTGTATGTCCATTTGAAAATGAAAACAAACATGTCATTGTGTTCCTGGACAGTTTTCTTTCCTAGATCTCCACCAACAAGGTGGGGATTCCTGTATTGCAGGAGGAACATTAAAACAAGCACAGAAAGCTGTTATCATTGAAATGTATGACAAAAAATAAATTTATGAACCATCACCGCTACTGTTCAGCTATGTGAAAACATTTATTCTCCACCTCTCTCTCTACTTCTCTTATCTAAATGTCAGTTTCAAACTCAATGTTCCTTTAAAATGTAATCACCAGGTTCCAGACACTACTGAATGATTTTTCTACTGTTATATCTAAACCCATAAATCCTTCCAAATTTATGTCATCCAAATGAAATGTAACCAACAATCTTCATGAACATGTACATAAACTTTATAGGAGCTATTGATGCTTGATGTGAGAAAATTCAGATATTGTTTTTGCTTCCTTTGAATGCTCTTTAGAACCAATTTGCCAACTTGACCATCAGCAGTGACATACTTTAAAAATATTTGGCTTGTCACTTTTCTGACATCTGTCTAACATATTGTCCTGAAATAAGTATTGACATAAGAGCAGAGGGATCTCTCCCTGGATTTATCAGATGGTGTCCTGATTTTTAAAGAGTCAGAAAGTGATGTTATGAAACCATAAGTGAATTCAGGAATTTTCCATCTATATTCAGATTTTTCCCATCAGTCTCTAAAGAAGACTGTCTCCAAGAACATTTAAATTAATCTCCTATCTAACTGCAGTGGCTGTCTGATTCTTAAAGGACAGAACCTCAGTGGATATAATCTAGCTTTAAATGCAGTCTTGTCAAACACAGTTCCACGCAAGGATATGATGATGCATATGTAAACCAACACTCCAGTGAAGGACCATTAAAAAAAGACTGAATGCATCATCTTACGAGCTATTTTCCCAAAAATGCTTGTACGCAATGGAGCTCCAGTATGACAAACTAGATTCTGTCTGATTGAAAAAGACAATACCAAACTGACAAAAGGACGTACGGTTTTAGTTTTACATTTCCAAGGAGGATTAGTCCAAAAACGGAAAAGAAAGAAATCATTAAATTATTTGTCTGAATCCCTCTTAACAGCATAATTACCAATCACAGTCTCATAAAGCAAGGGGGGATTTTTTTTTCTGTGGCGTCCACTGTTAACAGCACAAATGTCTCAAGGTGAATCTGGGTCTTGTCTCATTCATACACAATCCTCTTACTGCGCTGATCTCAGAGTCTTTCTTTATCTTGTTCAGTCTTGACTGCTCAGTTTTGGCTATGCTGTCCTGAGTAGGAACGAAGGATGTCATACACCGAGAACTGCTGTGCATATGACAAGTCCAAAAGCACATTCATGGGGCAGAGCACTGCAGTCAATCCTGAAGAAAATCTGGATCAAATCCAAAACTACAACAGGCATCAAAGTCAGTTCAAACTGTTTTCTGTTCTCAAACAAGTACAGAATCAAACATATTCTATATTAACAGAATATATTTATTGAACTCCAAAATTTATGCTACTACTAATTCAAAATAAATGATGCTACAATTTGATGTGCTCTAGCTGGAACGAGCTGTGTTGCTTTGCAGAACTACCCAAGATTGCTCAGAGCACAGTGTTTTATTTGTCTAAAAAGTTTTAATTATACACTCCCCTCTGAAACGGTGCTGGATCTTTGTTTCCTGATCTGTTGTGACGGAGAAGTGTGCCATTGCATCAGCAGTATCCTCAAAACTCTTATCAGGTAGGCTTCCTGAGCTTCAACTTCTCCTCTTTAGTCCCAAGGACATAATGTCTACCAATAGATGTAGATTTCTGCTATACGTACAGATACGTACTTAATGGAGAGCTAAAAGTATTAGTACTACCACTTACAGATCTAATCTTTCACCTCTCCTCCATCTGAGCCCCACTTGCATTTCTGTATCATACCACTGGCATCTTTGATTATTACAACGCAAGCACAGTGCCACAGCTTTTCACCAATTTCTCTCTTCAGTGGACTAGACTTCAGGAGATTAAGAGAAGCCACAGCACTGCACTGGGAGCACGAGCGTTGCCTACCATTCAGGAGAGAAACTTTTTCCTCGCTGAAGCCCGCCTGTGCGTGTCTGCTCCTGTTACATTATACTCTCCATATTTCAATATTTTTATTTCCACCATGAATCAGGTCAACATTAAGGAGCCAATCAAGAAACAGAACTGAATCACAGCAGCCTTAACCAGAAAAACATGCTAATGAAGGTGAATGATTACTCTTTGGTTACACAGAATGCAAGGGGAAATGCAACCAGTATAATCTACCAGGTAATGGGCACACAGACATTAGAGAGACTTCCAGGTTTACTCTTATCTTCGACTCTCATAAGGACTTGCTCAGTTGTGATCCATGTTTTACCTGTCTGTCCTTCTCTCCCCTTTTTCACTCTGACCCTCTTGTTCAGTCTTTCTGTTCGCACAACCATCCACACAGCAATCGTCACCAACTTTCTGTATTATGCCTGTATGACAGCATTTATGTCTGTGGAAGTTCCAAAGCTATGGAACTGATTGATTTTATACCTGCTCACACCTTGGTTGAATTTGGACTCCTCACATTTGCATGACAACTGCTCAGTAAGTCAAAATCACCAGGCAGTTTTACCTCCATGAGGAAAATATCCTTGGAGCTCTGAGCTTGGACCTTTGAGTGCTGGATTTTTACTGCCACCGTTCTCCCATCCTGCAGCACTGCCTTGTGCACCTGGGCTAGGGACGCTGCTCCCAAAGGTGTGTCCTCAAAACTCACAAAGAGTTCTTTTATCTGTCAGGAAAAAGGAAAGAGGCATCAGCTTGGGGTGCCAGAAACTACCCATAAAGAAAGCCTTGACCACTGGTCAGAGGCAGTATGCACCAAATCTGCATAGTCTCAGTTCTTTCATCATTCCTATGTCCCCTGCCTACCCTTTTCATTGCTTGGCCTCCCAATGAAGCCTGCCAAGCAAGGAAGTGTTCTTAGAAGTGGTCTGTTCACGGAAACCTATGTCAGAATGCCAGCAGCACATTTCATCTAGGACATGGAATGGCCAAGGCACCATGTGAGAGACGACTGCAGGCTGTCTTGAAAACAATTTGGAGAAATTATGATCAGAATCCTTGGTTATTAAGGGGTGCTGTGGCCACCATTAGCACAGTAGCGTGATATCATCCTGGCAAACTAGGTAGGCTCCTCTGCACCCCTAAGAAGGGATGCCAGCATGGTTATGTTTGTGCTAGCTTGTGTAGTGCTGATCAGGAATTTTTGTCCTGCTCTGCAGAGCAAGGTGCACACAAGCTCTAAGGTATCCATAAGAGTCAGCAAAGGGAACACTTCCCACCCTTTCCCTGGGCTGGACTGATGTTGAGTGAACAGTTGAGAAACCTGTAATTTATGCAGTAAAAAAAAAAGACAGAAAGAACGTCAGTGCATTTTTATAACCTGCTTTTTAAAAGGTAATTAAAGATGGAAGCTGCAGTGAGCTAGTAATTAAGTATGAATAAAGACTTTGCTTAGAAAGTCTTCATGCAAAGTGTTAAACGAATATTCTTTTTGCTGACAAGGAGAAAAAAATACTATACAAGGAGCAGCTTGTTCCCTTCTGCAGCTGCCAAGGAACGAGCCCCCTCCTACACCACCCTACTCCCTTTTCTTCCAGCCCCTTCCACAGAAATCTATTGGTAGCAACAAACTGGAGTGTTTGCAGCAATTAGATTCCAACAGTGGCTCAGCTGCCTCCAGCAATTCACGAGGAAGGTGTCTTCTATTTATTTATTTAATTCTGTTTGGTCCTGGCGGCAAAATCAATTAAGTAAAACAACTGCATTTAAAAACAACTAGTTATGTGTTTTTTAATTACAGCAGGTCCATAATTCAAACCTATTGACATTCCTGTCTCGTGAGAGAAAACGTTTTTCCTCTCTTCCTCCTCCCTTTCTTTTCTCTCTCACTTCACTGGATTTTGAGATTCTCATTTCAGATTAGTATAAAGAAAGAAACACCTACAGGATGACAGATGGCTCAAGGGATGTGTTGAGACACAGATTTCTACCTTTGTGTGAAGTTAGTCTATCAGATGAAGAGGGAGCCCGTTAAGAAGAGACTTAAGGTGCCAGGAGGAACACCTTGGATACTACGATATTCTTAAGGAAAGAAAAATCACCAACAGAGAATTTGCTACCTGAGATCAAGCTGGGGCTTTCTTCACCTCTTCCACTACTCTACATCCTCACATTAAAGGAAAAAACCCTTTACAGGATCCCAGACCAGATTACCAGTCTACCTGTCACAAAGACAGTAACATCCTCTAGAGGTTAAAGCACAGAACTGGGAGTTCACTGGCCTGAATCCATTTTAAGGTACGTTTTTAGCAAAACTGCATAGAAACTGCATAAAATTCCAGCTGCTCTGGATCTCAAAAACTTTTAATTGCCTATACTGTCAATCCAATCATTTTCACCACTACTGAATACATGCAGAGGGAAAAAAAAGCTGCACATATTCCTTCTGCTAGGAATATATACAACATTCTTGTGTGACCAAGTTTTCCAAGGAAATATCATTTGAAGAAAGCTGTCTCAAGAAATTCTTTTGGGCAGAAGGATTTCATTTAAAATCTTTTTATTAAGGACAAGAAAGCCAGGTTAGCATTCCTGCCCACTAGAGCCAGCCCAGTGGCCCTGCTGCAGTTCAAGGGGAAATTTGTGCACGCCTGCAGGCTCCATGCCAAGGCACCAAGGGGAGGAACCACAATGGGGTCAGAGAATTGATGGCTCCTATAGGAGCAGAAGGGGAACGCATGCACATGAGGGAGGGAGCAGATCACAGCCAGACCATTACATGAGCAGGTGTGAGGCTGAGATAAAGCAGCAGCACAATTACGGCAGGGCTCCAGGACCCCACTTAGCAAATTGCCCTCATTCATTATGAAATTGTCCTTTTGCAGTGTGCTGGAGGCAACTAGTGCCTCTGAAGCAGGCCGCATGTCCCAGAGAGGCAAAAGTGAGTATGAGGTTGCATGCTATGGAGGCAGAAAAGGGGGGAGCCAGGCTCCTACAGTGGCTGTCACAGAGGTCCTTCCCAGGTGAATGGCTGCACCTAGTTCCAGGAGCAGGCTGTATGCTCTTACTGCTCACAAGTACCCAGTGACCCTTAAGAAAAACTCTGCCCACCATTTCCCATGGTGGCTAATTAGCAAGCAAAGGTCTGGGGCAGTTTTTGAGCTCACCTGACGTGGTACTTAAAGAATTTTTCTTCCAGGCCACAGCTCATCTCAAAGGGCTTTATCAAACTGGTTGTAACCATCTGCAATCCTAGCAGGAGATTAAACAAGCATAATTTCCAGACAGGTTTAATAAAGGTTTAAAAGAGAGAAAAGAAACTTTACCAGTGCTCTTCCAAATGAGCATGACAGCCAGCTGCAGGTTTACAGCTGCAGAGGTGGGCAGCATCCCTGCACACAGTGGTTTCCCTCATTAGCTTTCTGTACATCCCACTCCACGCTGGGCACATGCTCAACCAGCAAATGAATATGTCATTGCACTTCACTGGTCGGAAACACAGCCCTGGCTGCTTAATTCTAAAGAATGAAGCTTGTTTAAAATATGCAAAATCTTTTCATGATTGTTGGTATTAGTATTCACACCTTAGGGAGCTGATATAAAAGCTCTTGCAGGATCCATCTACTCAGACACTTCTTAGCATGCATTTGTGCTGAGGTTGCACCTAAACACCGTTGTTAAGCCCAGAGTACAAAGTACAGAGCCACGCAAGCCCTGCACAAGCTCTCACATTCCAGTTGTCCCAGGTTGTTGCCCACAATCCTCCTCATGCACTGAAGCACACGTTGCTCTGCCTGAGTTCCATGGCACACATCAGCTGATGCTGCAATGTTGAGCACCAGAATGCCTCAGTGTTTTTTTGTGAATCTTGTCCTTAAACACTTAGGAAGTTACTGGAAGTCAATTGGATTTAAGATGCTAAATCCTAAGTCTTTTCTGAAAGCATTGCCTTACATGACCTGCCCAGCATGTTCTGAGAAGTCTTTGGCAGAGCTGGGATTTAAACCAGATATCCTGAGTTACAGCCCACTGTCTTAATCTTCAAACCATAAACATTAAATGTGCATGTCTTGCTAGCTAATTTCTTTTGAAATACATTGCTTCTTAATCCCAACCTTTTTATATCTGTGTGCTGCAGTAAACGATCAAATACTGCTGCCTGGCTCCAACCTGCCCACTCAACGCTGAGGTATACCTCACTCTCCAGAAGGGCTGCCAACAAGCTACCCCCTTGAGCAGGATCTAATGATGGAACCCCCTCCTGATCCAGCACTGAGAATTCTGGTTTTCCACATCTATTTATAGAAAAACTTTCCAAAGCTCTGCCAGAGCCAAACCAGTATGGTACAGGGTGACTCAAGAGGCTTCCAAATGCCCAGCATTTCCATGGGGAAGGGAGCTCTTCACCAAAGCATTTCAAGACTGTCTTCAATTTTTTTTTTTTTTTTTTTTTTCTCTCCTCAAAGGATCATTCAGTGTGGAAAGAGACAACAGGGAGGGAACGTCACAGAGCACTTCAGTCACGGAGAATGGGATTGGCAGTGTTCATTCGTTCTGCAGAAAAATTCAGGAGCAGCAAATTGTCAATTAACACACAAGATTAGCTGACAGCACCATTAAAAACAAGGAAAGAAGTATTTTCCCCGTATTGCTGAATTAAGCCATAGAACTCATTGCCACAGGGGGTTACAAATTCCAGAATTCCTGGTGGGTAGATAAGTCAGTGTAAAAAATCCAGCACGAGTTGCTAAACACTAAGATACAACCTCTGACCCAAGAAATAGCCAACCATCAGATTACAAGGTGGAAGATCATATCAGGTAAAGCTTAATTGTATGCCAGCCATGCTTTTATAGCCTTTCTATGGTACTGAACACTCCCTTCTAAATCACAGCTCCATGGATGGCAATTTGCTAAGGTGAGCAAGCTCAGACTGCAGGAACCTTCTGAGATTTACACAAAGACTGTGCAGTCTGCAGCCTCCCAGATGGGACAGCATGCAGCACACAGTGATAATGAGATTTGCAGGACAGAACCACACATGGGAACAGAGCAGGTTTCCCAGGGAAGTTTTGGGGGCTGCAGCTGTCATCTTCACGCAGCATAGCACAGGATCCTCCTGATTTCTCGTGGCAGAGTAGCTGAAGAGTTATTCGGCTCTAGGCCTGACACAGCATTTCTAAGAACTATGGCTCCTAGAACTTCTGAAATTCTCCTTACTGATAATGGGACCCTACTGTTTTCAAAAGTCTGGATGCCTTTCCTGAAGTAGGTCCAAGGGATGTGAACCTATCCGCTGAATGGTCACCTTTTCAAGAACGTAGACATAACTGTCCATGGCACCAAAAAGCCACTGACCCCTGCCAGAGTGCAAAATCATAGTTCTAGGCATGAGAAAATGTTACACTGGGGTAGAGTAAGCTACTTTCCAGACAGCAGATGAGGGTTTTTTTTTCTATTGCCCCAGCCTCTCCATCCCCTCTATGAAAACAAGATGTGACAGCGTTGCTCCAAGAATTATTAAGACAGCAAAAACTGAAAGATTAGATTTATCGCAGCAGACAGTGGATTATGAAGAATAATTTATCAAACGTCAGAACAAACAGTCTACAATTTATAGGAGGCTTTGTTGAGTCAGTGAAATCTGATTGGGCTTCTCCCCACCTAATGAATGCCAAACTTAATTGATGGTTCCTAAATGCATCTGTCAAGAATATGTATTTATTAACTCAATATATTTAATAATATTGCAGATATACACAGGATAGCACTTTTCTTCTGAATGGATTCCATCATATTCATATTACATATAGGTATCTATGTATATAGAGGTATATACTGCATCTAAATGAATCCAGGTAAAAGGAGCATGTTTATTCTGATGCACTGAAACAATAACATAAGGCTTATTACACAAAATTCCTATGTCTTTCAGTGCAAAGGAAGGAAAGCAATGTGGTGCTTTCCAAGGGGAGATCTGATATGCATTATGATGCCTGACTAGAATTCAGCAGAGCTGAGCTCTAACATTGGTTCTCCCTGATATCCTCCTACGGAGTGCTGGGCTACACCATGTTGCAGAGCATCAAACAACCTCATTCAATGAAAAGTGAGGTCAGATCATAACAAACCAAGTCACCTGGTTCCACCAACCTATGCTGCTGAGGAGGTTAGATGGTAAATACTGGCTTTTGTTCTAAATAAAGAAAATTGCAGTATTCAATTCAGTAAAGGCAAGGACTGTCACAGACTGGAATCCAGCTGTCTCAGGAACATCTTCCTGATTGTGACAAGGAGATAAATGTTTTTTTAATTTATCAATGAAGCTATCAGGTGTCCTCTTACCTTCCTGAGACATGGAATGCCAACATTAACACAGCTCAGCCACCCAGAAGTAAACATCTAACAGCAGGACAATTCCTCTTCATTCCATGTGGCCCAGAGAAGCTAAAAGGTTGGACACCCTAAACACTGCCTAAACCAGTCAGAAGCTGCATCACAACGTCAAGCTGCAAGTTCACTTCGCTTCCCTGGAAGCCAGAAGAAATCATTCATTTCAACGATATAAATTTCCTCAAGATACCTCTGAATAGTACCTCTAGCACCTTGATATGGACCTCTTTCTAGATGCAGTTAATCAGAACAGTGACCAGGCTCCTTCAGCATCCCACTTTCTTCCACCTCAGAATACATATCTGATGCAGCAGTCCCCTGCCTGCTACCTTAAACAACATCCACAACCCACTCTGTCTGTAACTTGCCTTCAACAGCGAACAGTGTTTTCCAATCCAGAGCCAAGCTAGTCCACCAGCAACAGTGCTTTTGGGGAACAGAAGGTGGAAGATACGCACACTAAATGGTGTCACTGCACACTGTTTTGCAAATATAAGCATCTTAGCCTATGCAAAATGCAGAGAACAAAGCAGAGGCATACATATACTTATATATTCCTGTTCACATCCTTCCATTTCATCACTCTGGAAAAGAAAGCAACTTGTGAGCCTCTTTTTCTCTCACAAATGGTGCAAGCCATGGGGCAAAAAGACTCCCTAATTTGCCCCATGTTTCATGCCCTCCCTTTGCACATATAAACGATACCTTTTTTCTTAATTTGCTCTTTCATCTTGAGCTGTCTCCCACTTGAACTGAACAATGTTCATTAAACCCACTCTTTTATCTCTGTCATTTTGGAAAAATATTTCCTCTCTTGCATCCTTTCCTGTCAGTGAGGATGGAGCCACACCTGTCAATCTTTGAGATAGATTGAAAGCACGGTTCTTCAAGAGCACACAACTTGTCCACTCCATGCAATTTTTTGTGTTTTAATTGAAAAGACTCTTACTTTCTCTTATTTTTTCCCCTGCTAATAAATGAGGCTTCCCATCCTTGTTACACTAGTGAGCAGTGAAAGCAGGACAGAAGACAACTTTCTGCTGCCAATAAATGTTCTTTTGCATAATGTCTGCTCAAAGGGTTTCATGATTCAGTAGAGGGACCCCTTTCTACTGAGATCCTAGGCTTTGAGGTCTACTGCGTTCCCTGTAAGCTCCTCTTTTGCTCCCATCCAATAGAGCTGAAAGTGCTAACATCAGAAACACCTCTCTGACTCCTAAGGAAGACATCAATAGTCTTCTGCTTTTCTAACAGGTCTGTTAGCATGTCTGAGAAGCATCCTCATCTCTTCCCTGGCTTTCTAGAAACTTTCCACCAAGCTTTGCCCACAGACACTACCCTCACCAACACTTCCAGATCATAACTCACAAAATTCTCACCTCCTTTCAGATGACTTGTAGTTCTACCTCTGTAACTGGCCAAACCAAAAATTTCAGCTGGTCTCTCAGACATCTTACAGATATTTATCTCTTTGTTCACAGACAACATAGCAAGAGTACGTTTCCTAAACCTCTCACTCAAACCATCCCTTTCTCACTGCAGTAGGCAGCATCACCAACCTGTCCAGTATGCCTGCAATCTTGGCCTTTTCTTCAACATAGACCTCTCTCTAGATCCATTTCCAGGCCAGGTCTAAATCTTGCATGTTTCTTAAGAACAACACCTCCCCCTCCCTGCGGTCTTTTCAACACTAACACTTAAAAATATATAAAGGCCAAGCGGTCAAGGACCAGGCTCTTCTCAGTGGTACCCAGGAACAAAACAAGGAGCAATGAGCATCAACTAGAACACAAGTAGTTCTATATGAACATGAGAAAACTTCTCATCCTATCATACTTGGATAGTGAAACACCTTTCTCCCTGGGGTTTGACATACACACATTGGTCTGGCCTGGACCATACCTATTCCAAGACAAAAAGCCCAACTTCCTCAGCTCACTCTGTCATACCCCTTTGGCCTCATCAAGGTCTGTTTATAATCTTCCAAAAACCCTTCTATCTGTTGATCAAACTTGTTTGTTTTCCTTCACCTTCAAGTACTCATGACTTAATATCAACCTGGCAGTCCAGGATGGTTCCTGCCTTTGACACTCTGCCTGTGTTGATCTGCTGCATTCTATCTTACATCAAGTCTGCAAGCTTTCTAGGACAGAAGCTGATTTTCAGTCACACCTGTATAGTTCCCTGGCATTGTGGACTCCTTACGATGACTACAGCACTAAGTACTAGTGCTCACAGGTGACAGAAATACAACTGTTCTGCCCTTTGCCACTCAAAGTTCCCACTCTTCCCAAGCCACACATGCAGCAAGATGCATACAGGTATCCAATACTCTCACCGCATCATCACATTCCCAAATACATATTCCAATCACCATATCTCTCCTACAGACATCAGTGGCCTGCTGCACATGTGAAAGGAAATACCACAGAGATGGGGCTAAGCTGGCACATTAAGCAAGAAAGTGAGATTTAAGAAAACACACAAAAGCAAATGAACTTCCAAGACCATTTTGACTCCCAGCATAAATACATCCCTGCCACAAATTGGCTGAAAGTAGAGTAGGAAAGGGTCAATGGATCCACAACAACGGGCTCAGCTTAGTCATGGTCAGGAAGAGGGAAGGCTCTACTGACTGCAAAGACGCCCCAAGGGCCCTGTCAGCAGTAAGCCTGAACTACAGCAGCAGTCCTGTGAGAAATAACCAACTGCCAGAGCCTGAGGATATATGAGGGACCCTTGGGAGCAGACATCACCTGTGCCTCATCTTAAAAGCCTCTGATTCAGTTTTTAACGCCT
This sequence comes from Chrysolophus pictus, assembly GCA_037305975.1. Taxonomy (NCBI): domain Eukaryota; kingdom Metazoa; phylum Chordata; class Aves; order Galliformes; family Phasianidae; genus Chrysolophus; species Chrysolophus pictus. Next base: position 39,703,627 of record CM074580.1, on the reverse strand, counting down.
GGGGGCTTTGAGAAGCATAAGAGAGAAGGGGCTGGGAGGAAATAGGTTTATGGGCAGGTTTACGTGACTATGCAGAGTGGTGAGGAGGTATCTAGTTAAGAAAGATGAGTTACAAGCATCTCAGCAACATGCAAATCTGCACACAAAAAAGGAGATGGCATAGCACAGTGCATTTTTGTGCAGTTTGTGTGAGGAGTGGCAGGCAAAATCCATAGGAAGCCAAGTAAAGAAGAGGGCCAGGATGGTTATTGGAGTGTCTCTGAAGAGGTAGGGTGTGCACGAGAAGCAGAGTGTACACTGCAGGGTACGTATCTGGGAGGACAGCACTGCTTACATGTGAGCGTATGCTACAACAACAGACTCATCTACTCCACCTCCTAAAACTGACAGGAGAGGGGGGTGGAGAGAGGAGAGATCAGCGCTCTAGTGAGTACTACAAGGATCACTTCTATGTTTCTTCAGAAAGGAATGACGTAAAAATGCTTACAGACCTAAGACAAAGAGCAGGAACAGCAGAAGCTGCATTGCACTGCCCAGCAGCCTGTCACCAGGGTAGACAGAAGTATGACATGATGAAAACAGGCAGAGGACAAAGCTCCAGTCTTAGCTAGATTCTGCCCAGCCACCTCTGTCAGGCTTTGGACATAATTATATCAATGCAAGTGTGATAAAGTGTTACTGATGTACAACATTACCCAAAAGAATATGGAAGAGTTTTAGAAGAGCAGTTTTGAAGTAGACATGGAAGTACATGTAGCCTGGTAGATAAGGCTATCAGTCTGAATGGCATGCATTTCATGAAGCAGATATAATGAAGTCACTACATTAGAAGAAAGATGCTAAACAGTAGTAAAGCCCTGCTGGAGATGTTAAACTCATCATAGAATGGTTTGAGTTGGAAGGGACCATAAAGATCATCTAGTTCCAATGCCCCTACCAGGGACAGGGACACTTGCCTCTAGATCACATTGTTCAAAGCCCCATCCATTCTGGTCTTGAACACTTCCATGAATGGGGGATCCACAGCTTCTCTGGTCAATCTGTTCCAGTGTGTTACTACCCTCATAGTAAAGAGATTCTTACCAATCTCTTTTAGTGAATCAGTTACTGGTACCGATTATACCTTGATGAAATACTAAAACACCTGTACACCTGGCAAGAGGCACAGCTGTATAGTCTGCCCCACTGAGAAAAGGTGCAGTGACTGAAGGGAAGCAGAGGTAGGGTTACTGTGTGGGATCCTGGAGTTCATGTCCTTTGCAACATACTCTCAGAAAAAAATGTATGGAGATCCAGAACACTCGTTCAAGAGAAATAACAGCACAGCAAATGAAATCCACAACTGATTCTCTGCCAAAAGCATCACTGACACCCTGCTGGGGAAGGGCAGCAACGCTTCCCCTACTGACAAAGCATATGTATCTATGAGCCCAGAGCTCTCAGCACTAATCCAAGGAAGAAAGCCCTGTGCTAAGCCAGCCACACCATTTCCTGTTCCTTCTTGTCAAACTCTCCTCTGAATATCAGTCTCTCCTTTCCACTCCTGCCCATATTTCCACTATTATTCATGGTTCTATTCTAATCCATCTGCTCTTTTTACAGTTTGTTTATTCTCTGTCCCTTCCTCCTCTTCCTTCCATGTTTCTTCCCTTGCCCTCAGATCTTGTTGGGCTGCCAGGTCTCTAGTTCAGTGACATAACTCAGCTGATTTACCCTCCTTAAAGCAGTGTCTACTCTCATGTAAATCACCCTCCAAAACCCGCCTGTGAAATGGGCTTGTTCACTAAACTCTATGAATAGGAAAGTAGGCACAGCTGGCCTATTCATAATCAACATAAAAAATAGATTAGCACTTTACAGATTAAACATTATCGTTTCAACAGTTAACATAAATCAACTGCACTTACAGACCTAGCATTGCTGCTGCCACTGCAAGGTGACAGGCGTTGCAAAGGGAAAGGCTGTCAGTCCGGGGTGCAGTGGTGAACAGCTCATCTGTCTTCCACCTTGATAAGTTCTCATCTGGCACCCCAAGGGTGCACTGCCAGAGGTTCTTACAAGGAGAAAAGTTGGCTAGGGAAACAAAGGCAGGGGGTTAATTTTTATTAATTCACACGCATTTCAGAGCAATCCAGCAACCCACAACTCTAGGGCTAAAATCCAATTGCCCTACATCCCTCCCTAGGGCTGATGCAGCGCAAAACAGTGCAAAACAACACAAAAAGAGCAACAGAGTCAACTCCTGGAAGAGAAAGAGACCAGTCGCTCTTTAGAGGCTTCCCTGTTACCTAGCTCTGTTTTCTACAGCTCAGAATCATTGGGCCCTTGTGGCTGAATCAAAGCATTCTAACGTAAGCAGGGACAAAAGCAGGGACACTCATTCCAAAACAAACAAACCCTCATCATTAACTGAGGGAATCACCTCACCAAAGAAGGGCCAAAGACTGAGATTCACTCCAGATGTGCCCTGTCATCAGCAATACTAGGAGAATGGACCAGAGTTAGCCACTGACCAGGCTGCACTTGTTCCTTCACCAGGTAATGAACACCAAGTCACTGCAGCTGTTCAGCCAAGCACACTGCCATCAACATGCTGTGGCTGTGTAGTCAGTGGAGAGATAAGACCCACAGAGCCAGTACAGTCAGTATCAATCCCTTCCACCCTGCTCACACACTGAGAACCACTCTGTGTCTCAAAAAGTTAGCTCAAAAAAGCCAACCTGAAATCTCTGAGCTGGTCCTGATGATTCTAAGTGTCTTTAACTGGACACACTCTTAAGAACTGGTCTGGTCACACAGCTCTTTCAAAAAAAAAAAAAAAAAAAAAAAAAGAAAGAAAGAAAGAAAAAGAAGAGGAAGATCTTAGGTTATGGCCCAAAGGGCAAAACCCAGCCTGTGACAGATGGTGTGGCACACAGGAGCCCCTCAGGGACTTAGGTATCTCCTTGCCAGCAGGGTCAAAGATGCCAGCAAGCAACAAAGGACAGGGCAGCAAAAGTTACATTGAGTATTTAGTATAAACCCTTTTAACAAGCCTTGGTAATTTTAATTGCTCTAGCTTCTTTCTGTCCTTTCTTGATAAATGGGAATAACAGTTAATAGACCTGAACCAATCCATTACATCCAATAAAATGTTTGGCAAAAATTAGCTTTGTTCTCCACTCACAACTGATACCACTATGGTTTCATCCATTATCAGAAATGAGCCAAGTAATGTATATTTTCTACTAATCTTTCGGAATTTGGAAGGGTTGGTGCTGAACAGCCTCTTCCGAGAATTTGCCAATTTAAGATGGAGTGGTTATGTGAATTTTGTAAAGGAAAAAAACATTGGTTTGCTTCAGCTGAGCTCTCCTGGCACGAGCTGTAGGTCATGTGATTTTATTGCTTCAGTTGTCACAGACAGCTTCATATGTTTGGCTCTGAACCATGCATCTTGTAAAACCAAAGCACTGCAAATCTTAGAGAAAATAAGTGCAAAATGTGCATAATGCTCACAAATGTAACTTGACTGTTATACAAAGAACATTAGAAAACTTTCTCTTTTCAGTCTGGCCTGCTTAGTATGGACTGAAACACTTGGCCCACAAATGATGGAAAGAACTTGGAAACCCCAAGATCCCAATTCTTGCTTCGATTTTCAAAACACTTTTGCATGTAAGGCTTCCCATGTTCTCACCCACAGCAACTCTTTTACCAGAAAGAAAATCTTCAGGCAAGACTGAAGTCCTTTCTATAGCTCAGCATCCCTTCATGGAATCATAAACTCTCAGACTGATTCCATAGTACCATAAAACAGCTCACTAGATTGCCTGCACACTTCAAAAACTCATAAAAATGCTATGTCTATTCTACATGTTAGAAAAATGCAGACACACCAAGCTGAGGCCCCATAACTCATTATTTTATCTTATGTCCTTTGTTTTGCCTACAAACAACCTTTTGCCAAAAGATGCCAGATTCACCATGTCATGCTTTTACATTCCTGATGGGTCAAGAGCTAAACAACTGGAGAGACCTAAAGTTCTGACAGAAAACAGGAGATGCAAATGGGGCACAATCAAGTAGGAAATTAATAGATCAGTGGACAAATGACAGGATTCCCTGCTCCCTAAGAGAAAAATCAAGCTTGCTATACCCAGCCTGTGCCTGTATCAGAGCATCAAGTAGGAGCACTTCTGAGCGTATCAGCAGATACAGAAGCCTGGAACTGGAATGGTGACCCATGTGCTGAGATGTGGTTTCTGCCTACGGATGGAGCACTGCTGAGCACATCTACCACCTTCACAGGGAGAAAGCATGGAGCACAACCTGGCACAGATGTGCTGCGCATTACCAGCTGAGACCTGCACCAGGGCAACACTTCAGGTGCCATCGAATCTCTCAGAAAACCATACTGAAGAGAGCCTACCATCTGCACACAAGACACACCAAGCCAATAAATTCCATGCAGGTAAGCTATATATTAACCCCTATGCACCTAACTAATCTGCAAATTAAAGAAACGAAGGTCACTGAGCATGCAAACCAGAATTACTCCTTTCCATGCCATTCTCCATTGCATTTTCTGATCTCAAATATTTCAGTTTCTTGCAGAAGGTTAAAAGAAAAGTAATCCTTCAGAAATTCTGCTGTCCAACTTCTTTTATTGTAAATCAGTAAAGTTAAAGGATGACAAAGAAGATTAACCTCCCACCTATACACCAAAACCTTCCTTTTCATGGGTAATGGGGCTTAGAGCATCTTGGAAAAGAAAATAGCCTCCTCACGCAGGGCAGGAGGGAGCACCCTGTCTCAAAGCTCCCTGGGAATAAGGACACCAGCTGGTCATTGGTGTGGCATTAAGGATCAATAACTCTGGAGCCTGAAAGCAGAGCATGCAGGAACACAAGTGACAGAGCAAGGAGGGCTGCCTGACCCACACAAAGTTCCCTGTTTGCTTTCCCTCTGCATTTAGCACTGGGGCCCTGGTTTCGGGCAGCTGGCGCCTGCACGGTCCCAGTGCAGGGGCAGCTGTACTGAGCTCCACCAGCACTGAGAGGCTCATACCCACAGAATGGAGAGATGGGGCACAGTGGAGGCTGTCACAGCAGCAGGGCCCATGCAGTGGCTGTTCCTGCCTTCCAGTTGAGTAATGCAAGCCCATTTGTTCTGGGTGACATTAATGCTATTCACCATCCATCTACAGACTCTTTAAATTACCTATTTATGGCCAAAATCCTTTTCATAATTGATAAAAATCTCTTTTTTATAACCCAAGTTATTGAAAAAAGTGAAGATTTTTATTCCTCATTATAATTTTAATACAAATGTGTTTTTTTTCATTGACAGCTGCTTGAAAGCCTTGAAAGGCCTACCCAATGAGACTAGAGGAGAGGTGGGGAAAGGGCCAGATCTTCCTGTCCCACAGCCAGCCCTGCGCTCACCACAGCAGTATGCAGAGTCACTGCCATCACAACCCCCACTCTGGGGGGTAACAAAAAGCTGGCAATGTCACAGAGGAACAGGAGATCTCCTCTGCTGGATACAAAACCCACAGCAGGCGTAAGAGGCTCTCACTGACCTAACTGTAATTTCCCCATGTCTGGTAGTCATGTACATGAGGGCCAACATCAAAGCGCACACCTGATACAGCACTACTAGAGGGTGCTTGAGGTGTAGTATTAGAATCAGGATTACAAGCAACAAGAGATTTTGCCCTGGCATATACAGCACGTTTGTAAGAGCTGTCTGGTACCAGACGCACAGCATCAAGAGTGAGAGCAACTGTGCACTACCTGAGCCACAGCAGCACGTTCAGGCAGAGCACTCTGCCACTCGGCAAACCTGGGGTAAACAGGCAGCTCTCCTGGCATCCTGGTCTGGTTTAACAACACTGCCAGCCTGGGAGGTGGCTTTTGGGGCCATATCAGGATCTGCAGCATTATAATCTGAAGACCTTGTCATCCAGTAGAGTAAGTGAATCTTCTCCTGGATAACATATGGAGCCAGCTAAAGAAAATGTTTCACATTCCCTTGGGAACAACTTGGATGCTGTAGGACATGCAGTGTAATACCCAACAGCATACTGAAGTCTTTACTACTCTCCCACAGTGTTGAGCACTGCTTTGACAGTTCTGCACATCAGAACTAAGCACGCGTCTTGCAGCGCTTAAAGAATAGATAAACAATTCCTGAAATAAAGGAATCAGACTGTCCTCTCTGCCACTGCTGGCGCTCAAAGGCTGCCATGCTGTACCAGGAGTTCATACAGAAATAATAGCAAAAAGAGATTCTCCTATTCCTGCTGTCCTTTTTCAGACTGCAGCAGCTCAGGGGCAGGGAAGTTTCTTAATGTAGTGATTAAGGTTGTCATGGCAAAAGCCAGGGCATTAGTACCTTGCTGCATCCCAGCTCCTTTCCCTGGTAGGTTCACACGGCCATGTGGCATTGCCGTGCATGATTGCAGTGACCATGCTCCCCTGTTGTACATAATTATATTTCAACAGTGGACAAATAAGGCTCATGTACTCAACAGAAAAACTGTTGGGATCTCCATGAGCAATTTAAAGTAGAGGGACAAAGGACAGCCTCCCTCTTACCAACAGTTTTTGTATTGAGATAACATCTTCTCAGACCAGAAGCATGATTCCTCTTGCACAGCACTGGTGCCATGCCAACACAAGGGTAGGAACACAAAGAGATCAAAGCCCTTTGACTAAAGGCTGGGTCCCCCAAACACCGCTGTCTGTAAAAATACATCCTGATTCAGAAACCACAGCACAGGAGGTTCCTCTGCCTCACGTGCTTTGTTTACTAATCACAGTAAAACCATCAGCGTATCCTGCCCTGCTCAAGCAGCAAGCTCTATGACTGTATGGCTGCAGGAGGATTCTTGCAAATGGTAAGCTTGTCCTTGCACTGGTGTAAAAGCCACAGTTAATTAACTGTGGGTGGTCTTCTTGGAGGCACAGGCTAATCAAGCAATTAGAAAACTACTTTCCATTACCTGTGCTCCCGCAAAGCAGGGCTGAACTGACATCCTTCTAAATGTATGGCTTTACACCTATTCAAGCTCCTTACATGATTTACCTTCAATAGAAAGAAGAACCTTTGGGCTCACCCCAGCCCTTTCTCCCAGCTTTGAACTAAGTGAGCAGTGGAAGCAACAAATTCAATCCCTGTCAAGTTCTCGGTAAGGGCCTGTTTTGCCTTTCAGTCTTCCCTGGAGCACAAGAAACTCTCCAGCAGTAGTGTAAGTGTATGCTGATGTGGGTACCTGGGGTCCAAACAGAAAGACGGTCAAAAATTTCTAGAGGCCTTTAGCTTAACAGCAACTGAGACTGCTCCTGTTTCAGCAATTTTCACTCAGCTCTCCAACAGCTTCAGTAGATACTTGTGAGGGAACAGAATCATTACAGAATCATTACAAAATCATTACAGAAACAAACAAAATCCTTAGTTTACCACCTTGTAACTAATAGCCATGGACATTTACCTGTGATTTTAATACAACCAGTTTCACCAGTTATTTTCATATATTCCATTCCCTTCATTTCTCTCTTCTTTCAATTATTGTTTTCTTTCTCTCTTTAGCGTTTCCTTTTTCTTTTCCCATTCCTATCTTTTTACCCCCCCTGTCTCTTTAAAATTAAATATCGCCCAGCACTGCCCATGTGAGTGCCCTGAATGCTAAGAGGGAAGGGCTGCCGTGAAGACTGGATTCAAGCTGTCTCGCTGGGAATCAATGAGGCATGGAGGGCATGTCTAGCTCCCAAAATGATGAAAGAAACCAGGATATATCTGTGGCAGCTGAATACACGTTTCAGAAGGGGCCCACCTCCTTAGCATGTGGCTCTGCTTCTGAGAGACACCACACAGGCAGACAAAGGTGGCTGTTTCAATCATTTAGTAGCAGCTAACCTCAAGGTGATTTTTCCACATCTGCAGAAGTGAGATTGTAGGGTGAAGCCCCATAGAGCAGCAGGGCTTTGCAGGGAGCAGACAGCCTGTCCTGCTCCATCTATCCACTGTGCTATGAAACACAGCTGGTACTGGCCATGCTTTGAGGACACAGGTCCGAGCAAGGAAGCATTTAGCTTGCAGGAAGGCAAAGAGAATGCAGGCCAGGAGCTGACACTAACCCTTACCATTCAATTGCAGGGAGACGCAAACTGTCATTCCTAACTACAACCACCACATCCAAATCCATCCACTATATATTGCACTAGGTAGGTGCAAATACATCAGTCAAACCCCCTTGTTCTCCCTACACCTCCTCACCACACAGACTTCCTGAAATATGCCCAAAGAGCCCCATAAACCTCTTTTGTATCAGCAGCTCTGTATGTACACATTGCTTCTATTCTTCAACAGCCTGTCTCTCGCCCAGCAATTCCACCTTTTCTACTATTGCCTTTGTACAGTTTCCTCCTTTCTCCCACATCAGCTGTGCTCCTTGAAATGCACCTGGTCAGCCTGGGAGTTGTAAGGAGGATCTCTTCTCATAGAGGGCAAGACACAAAGCAGCAGAATGCTCTCTTTAAATATCACAGTTACTTTCCTTATATCTGATGAACACAGACACCCACCTCTGATCTCAGTGCTGCAGCCTGCTGGGGGTTAACGGCTACAAATTCTTTCGATATTATGCTACCTGACTGCAAGCACCAAAAGTGATTTATGCTATTATTTTCTTCGAAGGTTAATTAGGGGCTCAAAAATCTAAAGGGTTGTCAGTGCCAGCTGGAACTGGTCTACTGCAGTCAAGGGAAAGCAGTCTTTCCTCACAGAACCCTGCTAATGCACCTTTGTCCTCAGCAGCCCTTACCTCTTTGCCGAGATCCTCACGGATGACTTGCTCGATCTCTTGCCTGGTGCTCTGCGGGGCCTGGCTGTGCAGCACCTTGAGTGTGCGGGTGTACTCCTCTGGCAGCAAGTAGTCAAGTGCTCCCAGGTGCTGGCCCACCTTGATGAAGGTGCCTCGGTTGGCACAGCACAGCTCTCGGAGGCGCTCAGCAGAGCGCAGGTGCACCTGCAGAGAGACAGAACGTCAGCCAAGCCTTTCTGCTACCTATTACATGCACAGAACCACATGTACACTTTCTATTTATCTGCTATTGAAACACTCCAGGAATTTCTGTTCTTGATTTTGGGCTTCATCTGTGTAAGTTAACTATTAGGACTCCACCTTGATTTAGTGGGACTGAAGCAGATCAGGACAAGACACTCCAGAGCATAAGGGGCTTCCATACGTATCTGCACAGGCACCATGATCAGGGACAGCAAATCAGCTTTTGGCTCTGCCCAGGGCTACATCCTCATACAGAATATAATGTCTACCATAATTATTATCCAAACCGCTATGATGCACAGGGAACCCTTGTAAAAAGACAAACGTCAGCACTGCAAACAATACTGGACCCTCTTTGAGAGAACAAAGAATTCAAGTGAGAAGAAAATCACAGATACCAACCTAGGAACACTCAGGAGTCTGGAAGAAGAGTCTATTAAAAATATTATTAAAAATAATTAAAACTACAGATATCTCTGATAGCGAGGAAGAGCAATATGTGGTAAGTTCTTCACACTCCTCAGTCCACTTCAACATACCAAAAGGAGAAATTACACCACTCAAGTCCAGACACATCATAGCCTTACTGCTCACATTACCAACAAAGTGACAGTAGTTTTATGAACTAGGAATTAGGAGACTTGCTGGTTTTGCTTACACTAGCCAAAAAGCATGCAAATGACAGAAACTATCACCTACCACTTGCCCACCCCCGAGGTTCACTCTGCCTCTCAAGAGCCAACCAGTCACCACGTCTTTTATTGACAATAATTTATTCTGCTCTTATTACTCTCAGTAGGAAAGCCTCCTGCCAAGGACAGAGCTACACTCAATATTCTTTCATAAGCTTCAGATAAGCTTACCCGATACATTAACAAAATCTAAGCAAATCAGTGACAAAAAGCAACTGTGCGCCCATCTCCTGGCAGTGCTCAGCATCTGTCTTAATAGAGGCCCCTAAATTCCTATGGCTTCCACGTTGTAAATCACTGAAGGTCAAATCCTGCATGTGCAGACCTCATCTGGCCAGGAAATACCAAGATATCGTGGTAAGGGACCCTACTGAAAGCCTTAAAGTATGTGGCAGAGATGAACACCATCACAAAAATGCAGAAATGCCACCACACACACATCTACACCCATAGTCTCTGTTTAATGGCCACTTCTGCCCTCCATGCAAAGCAGTGCTATGTCACACGGCAGGGCATGGCAAATGTCTTGCTTCTGGGAATGTGTCAGGGGACAGGCTGGGTGCTGAGCTGCAAGTGCATGAAATACAGGCCAGGGGGAGTGTGAGGAGAATGTGAGAGTCTCACACTCTGTATGTGAGATCTGACAGCTTGATGCACACATGCACGCACACATACACACACACACTTTCCCTAGGTGGCCATGCACAGGCAAGCATAAATGCACAAAGAACATGCTTATCTCAGCATACTGTCTGCTCAAAAGCTCTCACAGATGCATAGGTAGAAAATAACCTCCACAAGCAGTCCTGACGCATCTCATATTCCTGTGTCACATCTTACACACCTGCTTTGAAGCTCCTGCTGTAACCAGGGCTCTACCCTGGTTGTTTTCTGCTTTTCCCTTCCACGTGCAGAAGAAAAAGCAGGCCAAAAGGGGATAAGGAAAAGAAACTGTGAAAAGGACAAGAAAGCAAAGAAGAACACAGGGGGAGTAATGGGATGAAAGAGGAAAGCAGGGGGAAGGAGAAAGTCAGAGCAGCTGGGTATTTTGTCACAGCACAGGGAACTCAGCTCATTACAGGAACGCAGGCTGTAGTGCAGCTTTGATGACTGCCCTCTGCAGACTCCGGCAGCAGCAGAGGAACTCCTGCTGAAGGCTGAGTGGGGCTAGCTCCCCACAAGTGCTAGTCCAGTCGCAGCCCAGGGCACAAGAAGGACACAGCACCAGGCCTGCCTCCTTGCACCGAGTGAAGGCCAGCACATGGACTGTGATCCCCACAAGATGCAGCAGGAGCCCATTGAAAGGCTCTGGGCTGCTGCATGGCTCAGGGCAAAGCACCAGAGATGGATGCCAGGGCTGTAAGACAGGGCTGGGCATGAAGCCTGGGATGGCCAGCTGGGACTAGAGGCACTGGCCTCAATGCATTTTGCCACCTTGCAAGGATCACTAGGAAATGGCTGGGTGGTGAATGACCAAAGACAGCTGGGAGGAAGGAAAACTCAAGTAACTGCATATACAACTGATGCAGACACACTTGGATGCAAGGTATATCTTCATGCCTGTCACTGCAGACACGACAGGAAATTTTAGCTCTCCCGAACTCATCCATCCAGCAGAGAACCTAGTTTTGCCTTGTGATCACAGCAATCCTCAACAACAGAGACAATGGCACTCTGATAGAAGAGTTAAATGGATCAGGAATCTCACACCCAGCATTCTCTGCCAGCACTTTTATGACTGACCTGGCTGACACTCTGAGACAGCTGCCCTGGATGCTGTCAGGATCAGGGGAGAGCAGCTCCTACCCATTAGAGAGAGTGTTGACTGAACAATATACACTGGAAGAAGAAAACCTACCTGTAGCCTTCAACATAACAAAACTTCAGTCTTCATTAAAGGCAAAGGTGAGAATGAAGCAGGACTGTGAATCTCGCTGTCAAGGTCTCTTTTCTTATCACACAGGACAAGGTGTTCAGAAGAAAAACATTCTTAATGCTATTAATTATCTTGATCTCCTCAAGCCAGGTCACGGTCCAAATATAGCATTTGTTTCTTTCATCCTAGCCATAGGCAAAGTAAGAGGGCCACACTCCTACTGTGTCTACCTCTGTTCACCCACGTTTCTGTCCTATCTCAAAGAAACTGCACAGTGAATGGAAAACCCCTAGAATGGCTCAGAACTTTCTCCAAGAAATCTCACAAGATACTGCTTCATTACATAAGCAATACCTTGAACATTCTTCTTATCGGGGAAGGAGCTAGGAACAACAGCTAGTTAGACATAGACCTGCTTGTATGCACCCTGCCTAGGAGCATGCTGCAAAGAAAGAAAGCATTTCACATACAGAGGATTACCAAGAATAAGCCTCCCTCAGGAAGCACTTCAGATCACAAATGCTGTCTGAGTGCATTGATGGCTGCTTCTCCAACCCACATAGGCATCCCTTTCTCGCTCCATACTCTCTCCAAATTTCAGCAGGATCAATTCTCCATTAGCCTACAGCATGGCTATCAGACCTATGTGGCTTGCCTAAACCCTGACTAGACTGGGATTAACACTAATTACTAAAATGGTTCCATGTGGGCCATAATGAAAGCAGGAATTCTCAGATGTGGAGTAGAGACACCTCTGGTATGAAGCATATACTCTGCAAGCAGGAGAGCGCGAGGACATTTGTTAATTTATCCTTGATGTACAAGCAGATCTGGCTGCTCAAGCCATTCTGATGCTTTCGAAGGAGTCTTTGCTCACAGAGACCCTGGCAGAGTAACAGACATGCAGGTGCCATAACTCAGCAGACATTAATCTTGCCTTCAAAAGAAGGAACTAATTTAGAAGATAATAAACACCAAAGCTAAGATTCCCCGGTGCCAACTTGAGTATTTTACCTAGTGATAGAACTAGCAACAAAAGAGCTCAGAAAGGCCACTTAGGACAGCAAGGTAAGTGGTGGAAGCATTCTTCATATGAAAAATCCTTCAGAAAAGTCATTCCAACCCTGAGGGGCATACTCACAGTTGGCAAAACGTGAAACGAGGATTAGGGATGCAGAGAGAAAAATCTGAAATGCAATTAGTCAAAGACATAACAAACAAGTCACCAGAAATTCCTGGTGATGAGAGCTGCCTACAGAAATACTGCAAACACAAATTCCTCAGAAAGGCCGTCAGGCTGGATTTTTACAGGAAGATGGGTCTAGAACAGCTGCTCTTTCCTCTCACCCCTACACAGGGCGGCACACTTGGGCAGGTGAGCAGCAGCAGCAGTTCCACGCTGCTTCCTGCCCATTCACTTTCACTTCAAGGCCAGGTTTGATGAGGCCCTGGGCAGCCTAGTCTAGCGGGTGGCAAGTCTGCTCACAGCAGGAGGTTGGAACTTGACTTTTAAGATCCCTTGCAACATAAGCCATTCTACAATCCCACCTACTTCTCAACCTGAGTAAGGGAGGGGGGTGGAGATGCCTTTTCTTGCCACTGCCAGATTCAGAGAAGTCTGCCATAGGCCTGCCCATCACTGCTAACAGTGGGGATACACTCTCCATCAATATTTTTAAAAAGCTGAACACATCAATCATATAAAAACTGCACTTGATTTCAAAAGGTAGCTGAAATGTTAATAATGATAATAAAAAAAAGATTGTGCATTAAAACTGTTAGCTTCCAGAGAACTGAAGGGGAACAAATGGTCTTTTGCTTTTAAAAAAAGTCCAGAATATTCTGGGAAATTACAATCCTTAGCTTTTATTCTGTATCAACTAAATTAGCTGAGACAATAGTTACAAAGAGTACTAAAAATCACCTTGCTATCTGCGATACCGATGTAAAAAAGCCAACAGGAATTTGGAGAGGATAAAAAAAGAAATCATTCTTCACCAGTCCACTAAAATACTCTGAGCACATTAATGCAACAGTCAATACAAGAGAAAGGGGGGATATTCATCAGGGCTTTCTAGTACCTTTCAATAAATTCCCCCACTAAAAGTGAAAGGAAAAACAAGGAATTAACGGACAAGATGTAAGAGCATTCTTTTACATCATTTGCTCAGTTATCCCATTCCCTGCTCAGAATTCCCTCTTCACAACACCAAGCCCAGAGCACTATAGACAGTAACAGTGGGAGACTCTCTGGATAGGACAAGGGTGCAACACTTAGCAGTGTTTTCACCACAGCTCCATTCCAACCTGCTCTGAGCAGTTTTAGACAAGGTGATACTGCAGAAGCCCTGTTCACATTAGCACCTGCAATGTTGTTACTCCATTGAGGCTGAATTAGCAGCAAAAACACCAAACAGTGTGCTGAAAAGGGAAACAGGTAGCGCCCATAAGGCAGAAGGGGCTACAACGGGATGTCCTTCATCACTGTTGAAAACTAACAGTAGTGTCCTGTTAATCCCCTCTTACACTAAGTTTTAATTTCCCTGCTGGCAGTAGAAAGAAGAGAGAGACCAGCACAATGACATAACTTGCAGGAGATACAAAAGAAAGTATTCAGCACTATGGAAAAATAAGCGCTGCTACGTCAAGTCCCAAAGAGAGGTAAGTAATCAATGGACTAGCAGATCACCCTCAGCACCTAGGGCTGCAAGGTTACCTGTGTAAGAAGGAGCAATGTATCCTACCCACACACACACTGGTGGGTTCTAAACCACTTGTAAGCATTGAACAGGTGCATCATGTTACTGTGGATGGCTAAGCAAAGGCACCTGCACAGCATGCCACGTGGGCCTCAGAAAAAAAAAAAACAAACCAAACAGGCTGTGTAGCTGTATAAGGAAAGAGAAAAGACATGAGAGATATCAAAATGCTATTGCATAAACTGAAAGCACAAAACTAACCTAAGATTCTGGACATTCCATCACAGAACGAGGTACAGAAGACAAAGCAAAGAGGACAGAGAAAGGCAAGAAAAAAAATTACCACATATTTGAGAAGAGACCATAAAGAAGAGATCTGAAATGTTAATGGTTTGATTAGAGAGAGTTGCTGTTCAACAGAGAAAGGAGTTATATGAAATAATAAAAGGCAAATCTGCCTTTTTCCTATTTCCAGCTCTCACAAAACAGCAAATAATACGGCATTCCACAGAACAACAATCTTTTTAGTCATTTTTTTAAATACCATTTTGTACAGCATTAACCAGGGGCACTCACTGTCAGAGGACAGAAAAGCCAAGAGCTTAACGGCATTCAGAAAGGCTCAGACATTCATGATAAAACAACCATACCTGACTTAATATGAAGCTTTTCATCTCTAGAAGTGCTTTTACAAAGCTTTTTACAAAACTCAGGATTGCTATCCCCCATGTTACAGACTCATAAGAACATTACCTGTAATAAAACGTCTAAAGGGCTTTAGACACTCTTGCACAAGGCATCAAGACAAAAATCACCCTATTGATCAGCCACAGTGAGAGACAGAATGCAAACAGGGTACACTGGTGGCTCCCACCATCATTAAAATCTCCAAGGAACCCATTTGGTGCATTCAGCTCCCATATTCCAATAACACTAGGCAACCTTTTTGCTGAGGCTCAGCTGGTTTCCAAGGATCTTCTATATTTATTAAATTCTTTGCTACTGTAAGGACTTGGAAATCCTGATAACGGTGGGGCTGCATGCACATGACTAGTAGAACTATAGAGCAGCTTTAAATAACCCAGCGCAAACTGGAGAGGAACAGAAGGAAGTCCACCTCAGTTTAACACAGTGAGCGACTGAAATCACATGCCATGCCAAATATTTCTGTACTTCCGTGCTTTAAAAATAACAGAAAGCCTAGAACCCATTGAAACAGAGTGGCTGCATCCAAGAGGCTGTTATCTCCTTTTTCAACAAGTCTGAATAGCATCCAGTTAATATAAACTACTACAGCCTTCCCTAACACTATCAGCCTGGTAATCAAACTGACTGACAGCAGGGATGTAGCACTGAGACACAATACAAAATGGAATTCTTATTGCCTCCTTTATATACTACCTTTTATTCCTACTATTTACAAAAGCTCATTCTTATGCACACCAGAGACTACCCACTCAAATGCTTCCTTCCACTAATACTAACTGATCGCACTGCTGATTGCAAGCTGAATGTGTATCTTTGGAACTGGAATACTCCTGGTGCAATGCAGCCCACAGTCTAATAATTCATTATTTGTGTAAGTCATGTACAAAACTTATGAAAATTTCTCTGTGGGTTTCTGTCTGCCCATAGGAGATGAAGGCGTTCCACATGTTCTCACTTAAGCAGGTAGGTTGGTACCTTTTCAGTCCCATACTTTTCAGTCAGCTGTGTCCAGGTGCAAAAGAGCTTCACCCAAATCCCAGTTCAGACTGCCATACCTCATAAGAGTCCTGGTAGAGACCAAAATCCTTCAGAAATTTCAGCACAACCATAGGTAGCCAGTGAAACAGCCAGAAAGTAGGAAAGAGAAAGCTATACAAGGACTGCTCTGAAAGTAACACCTCCTATTTTATTATGCCGGCCTACAACATCAAAGGCAGATGGTGCTGGTGGTATGGAACTTTCCCACCATTTTGTTACATACACATTACATTTTGTTGCCACGTAAAAGATGGCAGCAAAGGGGCAGTCTGACAGAATGGCATCTGATGTGTTATTGTGAATGAAGAGAAGGTACATCACTGAATCCCTCCACATGAAAAAAATAGCACCTATTAACATTCATCAATGACTGCAGAACATTTATGGAGAGCAAACACAGGGGTAAGTGGTGTATTTCAGCAGTAACAATAGCAGATCACCTCCTCTGATGTAGGTTGTTTTTTTGTTTTTTTTTTTTTCCTACAAGCACAGCATATAGGAACTTGTTCATTGTTGGTGAAAATGCTGATAGTGCTGACTGTGCTTCAAAATTGTGTTTTGTAGCTGAGAATTTGTTCTATCAAATAGTGTTGTTGCGCTCTTTGTATCTGTTGCTGTGGAAATAAACAGGCAGCATTATTTTCGGAGCTACCCACATAGCTTGCAAAGAATAAAGGGCAGAAATGACTCCTTAGACTAAAGCAACCATTTTATAGCCTTCTAGTTCCACAAATATAGGAGCAACGTGTCACTCAGATAGCATGGCCAGTGAATCCTGACCAAATAGAAGGAAGATCACAGTGAATTTGTCAGCTGAAATCTAGTGTTGCTGCTGGGGCCTTGCATCACAAATGCTTGAGAAGCTGAAATTTAAGCAAACGAACACATTTCATTACTTGTGCAAATTTGTGGAAATCAGGAAAAACTTTTCCAAACATTCCAAGGCAGACCACTTGCAGATATACAAGCTGTCACCCTTGGGGTTATCAGAACCACAAATTCCCATGCACAAGCACACACAGACAGCTGACATCCCACCTACACTGCACATACTCCCCCACTAATTCCTTTATTCACAGTATGGTTTTCAACAGTAAGTATAGCTGACAAAGGGGAGGCCCAGCAACAAAGCCCTAAGCCAAGACACCACATGATTAGGGAAACATTTCTGCTTGGCTGGGGTACATCTCTTCCAGCAGACACTGGAGAGGAGAAAGCAGTGCTGCTTGGCCACAGTCACCTTGCTGAACTCTACCCTTCCTGACTGGTGCATGCACAGCCAGTGCTGATCATCTGCTCATGCTCCATCTTCATTTTGCTCCAAGCTCGGTCATTTGTGCTCTGATTATCCCTCATTACTGACGACCTTGCTGTAATGAGTTTTAATCTGCCTCATATTAATTAGAAACATTTTCATTACCCAGCTCAATTTTAGGTAAATAGCTAATAGAAGCAACTGAGCAGCAATTAGTTATCTGTGGGGCAGTCCAGGAGAAAAATCAGAAGGGAGCAGTTGATTCCCTTCTTCTGTGATATATGGTACTACTCTAAGTCTCCTTAGCAGAGAGCACAGGGAAGGGATGGCCAGCTAAAATAACTGGGACATAGTGCTTCTACTACTCTAGCATTACCTGCCTGCTCTTGCCCACTAACAGTTCCAGATCAAACACCTGAGCATGGGAATCTGAGACTTACATCAAGTTGAGCTCTTTATCTACAGACATCACCTCTCCAGTGAATGTGTGAGTGCTGTGCCAAAATAATGATTGATTTGATGCTGCAGACAAGAGGCCTATACATCAGACAATTTTGAGGGCTTTAAAGTACAAGCATTCAAAACTAGATCCCTACTGCAAGGAACAGCTAAGACATCCTTCAGCACAGATCAGTGGTAGAGTGCCTGGTCATTTGAGTAACTTAACCACAAGGAGGAAATAAAATCAGCTGTAATACTGTGAGGCGATGGTGTATTTCCTGTGGTAGGTACAGGCACTGAACATATTGCAGTACTGGACACAAGCCATAAAAGTAGCTGTCAGCACATAATCCAGAGGAGAACCCAGTTCACCAGTTCATAGCCACACTGATTTCTGAAAACTTAGCAGGAGTAAACTCTGCAGTAATTTAACACAGCAGATCTGATTCAGATACATTCAAGGAGCCAGTGGAGGCAAGGACAGTTATGCCCCCTTGGCAGAAATATACTTGAGTTCCAAAACAAAGTTTAAAGAGATGGTTCATTCTGGATGGATTCAGAGACATCTTTTGCCAGCCAAAATTACAGGAAAGGAGAAAACTAAGAGCTCATTTTCCTTTCTCCTTCCTGAAAGATGCTGTCTGTAAACAAATTCTCAATGGTGGCAGCAGTGCAGGCCCATAGTCTAGGAGTTCCTACCATAAGATCATTTAACACTATTATTGCCAACTCTATAAGCACCTCTGAAAGCATTTCACATTGGTAAATCTCCATTCTTCCTCTTCAATCCTAAAAAAAAAAAAATGAACTCATATCAGCAAAATGATTTGAGTGGGTCCCACAAAGAACAGTACTGTCAGGACTGGGAATAAAAATCAAAGTTCCCTGTTCCGCTCTCATTGCTAGATTATCTACCTAACACACCAAAAATAAGAAGATAGGCAGAACTGGACAATAAAAGACCCACTGTTACTAGTTAGAATTCTTAGAGACATTTTTTTGCTTCTGGTTTCTATGGCTCTGTTTTGAATGGTCTCTCCTTCACAATTAAAGAAGTTGATGATTTACTGTAAATGGATACTGAAGCAACACCAGAGCATTGCCTCACTAGAGATATGGAAGTGAAACTTTGGAAGGTAAGAAAGGAAGAGGAATTTAGTAGTATGTTCTAAAGCCTCTGGGTACAATGGTGAACATACATTTCAAAGCCTAAGCTACTTCATGGGAAACCTGAAGGGCAAAATGAAGGCTAGTTTCTATTCCATATGCCAAACCAGACTTTATATTTCCCACACGAGTGACATTCTCTCATAGTTCTGTGCAGCTCTATGCTCATCCCTTGATCTCAGCCTGCTGAGGACAGTGGGTACACAAGGCTGTCCTGTGATTCACTAC
This sequence comes from Chrysolophus pictus, assembly GCA_037305975.1. Lineage (NCBI taxonomy): Eukaryota > Metazoa > Chordata > Aves > Galliformes > Phasianidae > Chrysolophus > Chrysolophus pictus. The sequence goes on along the minus strand of CM074580.1, from coordinate 39,684,471 downwards.
AGAATACCCACAAAGGAAAGGAAGTCACTCAACAGCATGGCTGCAGGAAGCAGAGACATTCACAGAAGCTGCAGTGAAATCAGGCACGTCTCAATCCACTGATACAGTGACTGCAGCTCCTGTTACAGAGGCAGGTGAAACAATAATAAATTTGACACAGTATCTCAAATTCTTGCTAGCAAAATTAATTCAGCTCAGTTTGGATCAAATCACATGGAGTGACAGGAAAAACAAGCTGAGGGTTGTGAAGACACGATCTTAAACGGTGTTGCTTTTAGCTGTGGTAGGGGGCTCCCAGCCATCACTCCTATTAAGTCCTGCTTTAATTGCTTTCAGTTATTGTAGGAAACAAGATCAACTGGAATGTGTTACATTCAGAAGCGTTCCCTAAACAAGAACTGCTGACACAGCCTACAGAAACTGGAGACTAATAAACTAATGGCAAGAGATTATTTTTGCAGCAAAAATGCTCCAGGGGGAGAACACTCTCCAGACAGCTATACCTGCACAAGAAAATGCTGGGTAGGAATTAGCATGAGAAGTGAGTTCTGGCTCTCAGCAAGGGAAAGGGAGGGGAAATTAGCTCAAACAAGGCCACAGTAGGATTCAGTTGCCACTGGTCCTTAATGGCTATGCACAGAGTGGCTTCCCAATAGGAACAGGGTGTAGAGACAGTCCTTCCACTGAAAAAGTCCCAAGTTCCAGGTAAGCAAAACAAATAAGGCAGGGTGTGACAGGAGCCACTACAAGACAGCTGAGCCAGGATAGTATTGATGAGAACGAGTTTCATGATTTGCCCTCAGTAATAAAACCAGTGATACCGAGAGGATTAACTTGGTAACATCTTCCGACTGCTCAAGTGATCAGACACTGTAAATGGGAAAGGAAGCATACAGAGTGTTAATGGGGGCAGTGAAGAGGTGGAAAATGAGATGAAGTGAATATCAAGTTAATCTGTTCAGTGTTGAATATTCCTGACCTTCAAAGAAAAGCGACAGATCCCAGTAGCAGACATGAGGATAGACGCTTGACTGCCTCTTTTAGTCCCCTTACCCCATCCTGCAATAAAATGGAGCTGGAAAAGATACAGAGTCTAGAGGAATTTCTAAGATAGCTGACAGATGAGATTTATAAAGATGGATGCCGTATACAGAGAAGAAAAGATGAAGAAAGCTCAGCTAAGTCCCATCTAGTTCAGCAGCAGAAGCACAAGACAGGGTAGCTTCACAGAGTCTGCTCTCCTAGTGTGGGTGTGCAGGGAAGAAGGAAGAGCAGAGGCAGCCGCTGCCGCTGGAGGGGAGAAATCATCACATCCACTTTGTCAACGCCGAAGAATCTGGGCTGACATTTTTTTCTTCCCAACAGTCGAATCCCACCCTACCAGCTGCATGTCACAGCTGACCTCCAGTCAGGACCTATCTCAGTCAAAGTCAGGCAATTAAGCCGTGTGACAGCAGCTTCTCCCCCTTCCACATATGCAGCTTCACTCCTGGCAGGTCACTACAATGGCCAGGAAAGCAGAGAAAACAGGTTCAATTCCTCAGTGACAGTCACACAACAGCATTTGGTTTGGTCACAGAATCCAGAAAGAAGAATTTCCGTTGCAGTCTCTCCAGAGGTCTCAATAAATTATTCCCTTACCAAACTGACACAGGCAGATTCTTCTCCCCTTCTTTAATCTGAAATGCCCTGACCTTTAAAGTACAGCCCTCTTCCCATAAGAAAAGGGTGCCTGAAGAGGAGAAAGACTGCAACACATGAAATACCTAGAAGTGATTAAATTAGATTGACTAGGAACTCAGGAAAGATAACAACCATGGGATTATGCTGTCAATTAAAAAAAATTGCTACAACTGTCATAGCACTACAGCCAACCTACAGAGAGTGGCTGCAGTGGCACTAAGTCATCACCAATAGTAAAGCACAGTTCTAATTTTAAAAGGGCCTATGTTGGGAAAAGAAAAAAAGTCCCCTTGTTACTCAGCAGATCTGATCCCCTCTGGGTATCAGTCAGAGTTGCTATCTTCAGTGAAAAATATATAAATGTCTGTAGCTTTTTTCCTCTAGTTAAGAGCACACAGCTCCACACCAAGAAACGAAGCTGCATCAGTGAGCATCCCAGCAGTGACACCAGTATGGAGACTGAGCTGGTGCCTCTTCAGATTCATGTACAAACAACAGACTTGCTAAACTGCAATTAGAAGGTCAGATCCCTCCCCATGGCCACTCCTCTGCTTTCACACTGGAAACAGCTGGTCTGTGTAGTTGCCAATCGAAGCAGAATTTGGAAAAAACACACTCATGTGGGTGCCCCTGGAAGTGGCATTTGGTCTGCTGAATCTTTATGGATGGTAAGAACACAAGAAACAGTGAGAACTTATATTGACTTTGAGGGTGCCACTTAAAAATAGCATGAGGTAGCAGCTTAAAAAAAGTAAGAAGTATAAACATTAGACATGGCATCACACTGAGATTAGCAAAAGGACAGCCCAAGTGAACCTGTATGATGTTTAGTCACTACCCAGAGCAGATTACTTTTGCTCCCACAGTACGCAGAAAGAATTACCCTCAGCAGTACCAGTGGCAATTGCCTTTATTGTATGCAGAATCACAACAAAAAGCACTGCATGTGTTCACCCTGCACTTGGCTATGGCTCACCTAGGTTGTGAAGGGAATGAAATTGAGATCATCTTAATATACATCTATTTTGCCCTTTCCACTGCCCAGTTGTTGAGTTTTACCTCTCACATAGGAGATGAATGAGCATCCACAAGGCAGGGATGCCACATTTGTAAATGTCAAATATAAGAAACAAAAGTAAAAAAGTTAGTAAAGCTGATGGATGCCTTGTTTCATTATAGTTTTAATAAAATGAAGTACCCAATCCCACTGTAGGCTCACTGTCAGCCATTACTTCACTTATGAGGAACTGGGTACAACATGAAATAGTTATCAGTGCACAAGAAGCTGGGCACACATTCAACAAGAAAAGGAGCAGAAAGACTTCATTTCTTTATTTTCAGGTTACCTATCCTATCCAGGACCAAACAAAAATGTTTGGTCAATAGTCATTAAGAGTGGTTCAAACTAGGACATTCTAAAACAGATCTTTTCTTAATTGCCTGTGGAAAAATATCACCATTCTTACTTCCCACTCTCCCAGAGAAGCAACTACATATAGCAAGAAATAGGTTTTATCCAGTAGAAATCTAAGACAGGTCTTCTCTTGATATAAGAGATGCCAATTACTACAAATAACTTTTGCAGGTAGCTGAAGAAACAAGGTAAGAAAAGCTTGTTCCTTCATTACCCAGTTAGAACTTCTCAGTGAAGAATACTGCAAAACTGGCCATACTTGTCACAATTTAAAAAACAAAACACCATCTAGACATCCAGAGTCTTCTAGAGAGGTTTGAATCTCATATGAGCAAAAGTCAAGGTTTTCCTTTGTCAAAAGTAAAAGAATCTGGTATAGGAGGCTAACATTGGACAAGAAAAAACAAAGACGATACTACAGTAGATACAGACAAGTAAAAACCAGACACTTTCTAATGCTGACTAGAAGGTAAATAATGAACTCCGGACAAAAAGTCTATCATAAAGTCAATCAGTATGAGACCTGACAGAAAAAAAATATTGAAAAAGATTCTCAAATGAATCAGATCTTGCTGGCAAAATACAATCACTGTGAATAAGACCCAAAGACAAAACTTGAGAGACAAAAAGGACCACAGAGAATTAAGCACTGCATAAGATGGTTGTGAAGCAAGCAATGAAAGCATTATTTATGGATTACTAGCATCTGATATCTATTAGTTCTTACTAACATTTGCATACTTCACCTGGAAATCCCATGAAAAAAAAGGGATGAAGTTAAAATGAAAGATGGAGTTGACTCCAGAAAGCAGGTTAGCATGGAAAATGCGATAGATACTGTCTTGGTTTTGTCTCTAGAAAAGAGTGGAGCTTCTTTCTTCTCCCATTAGGGAGATCATGGCATGAAGGGGGGCTGTACCACTGAGGATTTGATCCTTTTGAAGGAAGGGAGTGAGTGCTGGATATATAAACACTTGGTTAGTGTTGATAAACTCAAGAGAGGGGATGCTGGTCCCAATTAGATAAATTTTGCTAAGTCACTGCTGCCTAATAACTTGAGTGAGATTTCAAACAAGGCAAAGCTGATGACATGAACAGGACCCCCCCAGGAGGCTTCTTTAAGTCTACATTATGCCTCTTCTAGAGCGTAAGACAGACTCATTTTTAATTGCGTGCTCATCAGCACACGTGATTTACTAACATCCTGTACTGGCAGACAATTATGAGATATAATGTAACTGCCTCCTTGAAAGCACAAATAACAAGTCCACATGAATTACTGTCCAGACTACACATAAGTTGAGTGAACTTCTAAATACAGCCACAAGCCATTCAGTTATTTCTAACTCCTACTCTCTTGGGCTGGAACAACACAGATCTTATGTCCTTCACAACAAGAACCCTTAATGAACATAAAGTAGTTCAAATAATGACTTGGTGACTTGCTCTAAAACCCATCAAATTCACAAGTCTATCACTGCTGCTGAACCAAGATCCTACTGGATCAATACCAATCACAAAGACCTCCCCTTCATATGGCAATGCCTTATTTCATGCTTATTTTGGCACATGATATTGGAAAACCAAAAGCTCAATTAAAGTAAGCTTGGAAACACGCTATTTCTAGTTTTGCAAATCCCTCATCTCTAACAAAGCACATCTTGGTTTACAGAAAAGCACATGATCCTAACAGTTATATGGGAGCTGTTAGATTTTACTATTCAGTTGCTTGAAAGAAGAAGAAATCTCTGTTGGCCTATTAATCTGTCATAACGAGACTCTTCATAATTAATTTGTCCCTAACAGTTGCTTTGTAATGATAGCAAGAGAATATTTCAGGAATGGCAATTACCTCTGGTGTCAAAATGATGAGGAAAACAAATGTTCAACCATCAACAAAATGCAGGGCCTTTTCCACTCCCATCTGATGGTGGGTGACAGCACTGCACATCAAAATTACAGTGTGGTTAATTACTAGGTAGGTTGCAATTGAGAATTCATTCCCCTTCTTGAGATGAAATTTCTTGAGCAATGTGGGTAGGAGGAGGGGCATCTGCTACTGGGACAGTGGTTGTGTGACTTATCTACACATTATTTCTTTAATTAACTACACATATGTCCAACAATTATAAGCAGTGAACATTTTTTTGAGATATTTTAAGCAACCTTCCTTCATTAGCTGCACATATGTCCCACCATTTAATGGATTTTGCAGAAGGACAGAGCCTTTTTTGTCGTTGTTGCTTTATTTGCATTTAATATTTTTCAAATAAAAGTCACATGCCTGTATTAGTCTCTCATAACTAATATGCAGTGTAATGGCTTCTGTAGGCTATTTGTAATGGGAAGAGTTTCTCATGCCATGAGTTCATCAGATTTCAGCAAACTATGGAACCTGACACTGAACTTTTTCAGGAGTGAGATCCCCAGGAAAGAAAGTAAGGCAAACACAGCTGCTTGTGACTCCATGTGAGGACCAAGCTCTGGCACACTCAGAACACTACTCCAGAAGGGAACTGGGAACGGGAGACCTCCTGGCTCGGCTGCCATTGACAGAAACGTGCAAAGTTGCAGCATGTGAGACCTGACTGGGCCTGGCAATGAAACCACCCTGGGCCTGGGTCTCGATTTTCTCTGAGAATTAATTTTGTGGCAAACCTTTGCCCTGTGAGTAACCAATGAGTGCAGCACTGCGTGAAGCAAGTCTGTATCCCATCTGCCAGGAGGCAGAGAGCAAGAGAGGTGACAGCCAGTGCTGGAGCATTGATAGTTGGAGGTAAGAGCAGAGCTGCAGCAGGCTGGAAGTGAAGCAGGAGAACAGAAAGTGAATCCAAGCCTGGTACTAACCTGTCCCTAAACTGTGGCCTCTGGGGCCAATAGAGATGAAGGGAAGCTACAGCGAATCTACGACCTGCCAGTCAGGAGCAGGTATAGCACTTGGGACCTTTTCACAATCTTCAGGCTGCACACATTTCATCTTCAAGCAAAAGCTCAGCACAAGCACCAGCACAAAGCAAGGAAAGTACGGTCCCCGCTAACAGCCCTGCTGTTGCTAACTCTTTACCGCATAGAAACCATCACTGGCAGTGAACATTCAGACTACAATAGCAAAACCTCAGCTTACTTCAAGAAATAAAAGTAAGGAAGAGGAAGAGATACAGAACAGGCACAACCAGGGCATTTCAGAGATGAAAAACCTCCCGCTGGGCTCTGGAAATGCCCAGCTGTGCTGCCTGACTGTGAATACAACGGAAAGGGCTCCAGGGAAGAAACTGTATCTTCCCTGCTTCACGCAACAATTCTACAATAAACAAGTGGGAGCGCAAAGCCTGCTGCCCTTTAGCAAAGCTAAAAAAAAAAAAATCCTGTGTTCAGAGCAGCCTTATGATAACAAACTGGATGCACAGTTACAGAGTTCACAGGCAACTCAAAACCAATACATTTTCAAACAAACCGCAGGGGCAGTAAAGACATTTTAGGACTTGGTTTGTTTTTGTTGTTGTTCTGTGGATTTTTTGTTTTTTCTTTTTTTTTTTTAAACCAATTCTGCTAGTAACCTTTCCAGTGAATTTTCCTCTAAATTCAGCAAAGTTGGCAAGGTAGTAAATGAATCCAGGCTTAGCAGGAGGTATTTCATAAAACACTGTGCATGTGTGTTTATGTACAGGCTTACACACAAATTCATTGTTAAAGTGGAGCTAGGAACAGAGTTGAGGCTGTACAAAGACGACCCCTGTCACTATGTTTATCTGCTCCCTGTGGGCCCCTTGCAAGTCACATCAGCTCAGTACACTGACAAAAACAAGTTGTTACTGGTGTCAGACCTGCCAAAATGATGCTGCTCCAGAGGAAGGAGCAGCAAGCTATTCTGAATGGTGCACCATCAGCAGAATTTGCAGTCGCTGAGACTGGACTCTCTCTCAAAAAAAAAAAAACAAGGGGGGGAGGGGGAGAAACCCCAAACCAATTCAGTGAGACCAAAAGTAGGCTTAATTAGGCCAGATGTCAAGATTCACTCCACCAGAGCCATCTTTGGAAGTGGCTATTTCAACACAAATAAACCCTGGACACACAGGCACATACCTAGAAGCGGATAGATATGCCCATCCAGATGCACTAAAATGCAGACAAGTACTCATATCAGCACATTTCTAGGCAGGGCATCTGAACACCCTAGTCAATAAATGAAGGGGTTGCTTCCAAACCCAGTACTGAACTCTACATTTTGTTTTGTTTCTACACTACATCAGCAGCTGCTCCAACTCAGAGACACACTGCTCCCTTTTTTCTAGTCCACAAGTCTTCCCTGGGCTCACAGACTCCTGCCTGGCCCTGAAACACTGGATGGAGGAACACAGAAGAGTTCCCAACAGAGGCACTATAACCTCAAGAGTGCAAACTGGGTAGCCCTCACACATGTGAAAGAATTTGCCTGAAACTCACTAAGATGCCTTCAACATTGCTAAGAACTTCAGGGAATTGTTTGCAAGACATCAACCGCACTCACTTAAGAGACTAAAGGAAGACACTGGCTTGACAGGTGAGATAATTGTGTGCTACCCTTCAGCACATTCTTTTATCAGATACACTTTGGGGATAGAGCTGAAAGGTCACTAATTTAGCATATCAAATCTACAGTTTTCATCCCTGCTCTGAAATTCCAACCTGTGCTGATATACGAAGTATCTTCTGCATGCAATACCAGTCTTTTTACCTCTGTTTTTATATCGCCATACTCTATCCTCACATGACTGATTAGATATCTGTTTTTTACCAACTCTCAAGCCAATTGAATTCCTGTTTTTAAAATAGGTAAAGCACCGGTTACTTGTCATCCCTTCTGATTTTACAGGCAACCGACAGCAACCAAGTTGTTTTTGCTTCTGTCAATTCCCATGAATTGCTGCTGGTCTTCCAAGGCTCCTTCTAACCTGAGCTGTACTATGATTCTAATAAGTTATATAAACTGATTAGTAGCAGCTGAACACTACCCAATCTTCACTAAAAAAACATCCCTACATAGGTACTGATCCAAAGTCAGTTAGAACAGTCTTAAGTTACACCCTATGAAATCTCACTTTCTTTTTGCTTCCTTCCCTCTTCAGTTTTCTGACAAATCCTGCATGCATATCTATTTGCACCATTCAAATCCAGGATGAAAATCCAGGCAAACAAGTCAGTCTAAACCCTGAGCTCTTCAAAGTCAACAGCATCTCTTTCCAAGTCTCTGACTTTGCACCACTGAGTGTCTACTTCACACCAAGACTCAAGATGTAGTCTAAACACTAAAAAAGCTATTTCTTCACATTTCAGTTGCTCCTCCCATGGTGCTCCTCATGATGCAAGCTCCTTGCAACCTACATCTTTCAAGAGTTGCCAATAGGTTCCTCTGCACCAGCTGAAATGTTCTTCAGGTGTTCCTCAGGCTATTATGCACACCTCAGCAACTATAAGAAAGCAAAGTAACGAGGTCCTCAGGGATTCAAATGCAAAGGGATAGCCCCACCTGGAGGAGAGAAGGCAAAACGTTCCCAAGCCCCACAGTTTCACTCCAGCTGGGCAGGTGCCTGGAGGACACAGAACTACTTAGGCAATCCCTGCAGATCAGTGGCATACCTGATACTCGACACTCGTGCTCCTTGCGAGGCATTTCAGGGATGAGAGTGCTGAGCCAGCAAGAAAAGTGCAATGAATTAGGTATTATTTCCCCTCACTTCTCTCCTTCCTTCTCCAAAAACACCACAGTGAGATGGCCTATTTCTCTAAATGAACCTGTGCAGAGAATTGAAGGACATCCTGCTTTGTAGGCACTCATCCCAAAATGGATCTTCCACACTACAAAATTAAAGTCTAGAGATGCTGTGACCATAACATTGTACTCTAGAAAATAGGAGGAGGAAAAGGAAGTGTCTTAAAATTTTAAGATCTATTTTACAGCTAGTGCTATGTGTTATGTGTTTCTGGTGCAAAGCTTTCATGCTTTGTGTGTTGGCAAAAAGTTTGCTAGATAGAAGCACTTGGAAGTGGAGTCATCAAGGCAACAGCTGGTTCTGCTAGTAGCTTTTTTTAGGCTGCATTACTGTCCATCATTCCATTTAGATGAAGATACGTCCTTGGGAGAATAAGCATGGGGCAACCTAACGTTATCAGCTCAGATACCGCAGACGAGCTGCGGAGTTCTTTATCTCTTTTACTGGTTCCCACTTAGCTTGGTGACAGAAAGTCACTACCACCTAACAGCTACTCCATGTCTCCTATGGAATTTCATTCTTCTCAGCCTTTTCACCACAGTTTGAAGGCAAAGAGAACTGCCAGCGCATGCACCAGCTGTGGTGCAGAACAACCCCTGGTCCCCACACAGAGCTGTGAGTTTGAAGGATTGCTGTAGAGACCTCCCAGGCATTTCTCTGCAGGCACAGTCTACATCCAATGTGAAGAAACTATTTTAGTATATTTCTTCCTATAAAGACACACAGTATTACTAGATCATGGTGGAAGGCCACAGACACAGGCTATTTTGCTGGTCTGAGCTATCAGAAATTGTTATGATATTTAAAAAAAACAACCAAGCATACATGGATACACTCATTTTCTTACCTGGGTGGTAGGGTCCTTCAGTCAGGCAACAGAACTGTGAGACTTCTTTTTTTTCCAAAATACACAGCATGAGAAACAAACATGACATACGACCATAATAACTCTGAAGAAACAAGAAATACTATTCTGTTTAACGATGGCACAAGGTCACAAGGTTACACCTTCAAAATATTTGTCCAGATACTGAAAGCCCAATAACCAAGAGCCTGAATGAGAACATCCACATTTTGTTCTCAGAAGGAGGAAGTTAATTAACCTCCCCAATGGCTTTTCCCTGACAAAGCAACTCTATTGCCAACAAAGTTAATTCAAGAATGGATTCTTACTGTCTCCAGAGACACCTTAACCAAAGATCCTCTCTCCTTGCTACCTCCTCTCTGTTAAAAAAAAAAAATCTGTAGCCACAATTGCAGCAGTAACTTCTGCCTCACATAGTAAAATGACAAAAATAAATGCCCTGCTCAAGATTTTCAGCTATGATCACTAGTGTAGACATTTGCAATAGCTGCAACAACCCACTGCAATTCTCTTTCTTTGATGATGATAACTTAGAAGTTCACTGACACCAGTTCTTAACAAACATGTTGTGAGATACCTCCTGACAGCAGGATCAACAAAAATTGATGCCAGCAATATAGGAAGTGTCAAACAAGGCATCCAGGTGCTATGATGAGAGGAACAATGGAAATGTCAAAGGGTAGGCTGACTCAGGACTGGGGAAACAACTGCTCAAGGAGGCAGGGGAATATCAAAGAAATGTAGCCCTTCACATAATAGAATTGTTTATTGAGAAAGGAATAGATAAGAAACATCCCACCTGGGAAAGTGCACTGTACCCTCATGCTTCCTCTGATTCTCCGTACAACCTGAGGCAGGAACAGAAAGAGATGTCCAAGCTCATATGTGCAAAAATGGTTGGAACCATTTAATAGAAAAGGCATGCACTGAAAAAAGCTTGTACCTTCCCAAAATCTTTCTGACACTAGACCTACAGATATCTAACACTTGAGTCTAACCCTGGCTACCACTGGCCCTGGTATCAGTATCCTGGCAATATCTTCACATGCAGAGGAAGCGCAGACTGGCCAGAAAAGAACTTCTATTTCAGCCTGTCCAGACATCAGTGATGAGTTAAGGAAGCAATGTTATGGACGTGGTCTGACTTCTTTAGCAGGTTCATCTCTGCTACAGAAAGCAGCAGCAATGGAAGAGGTAAGACTTTTCACTACTGCTGAAGAAGGGCTATGAGCGCCTTCAGGAAGGTGGCTCCTCACATCTTGTGGCTGCTGGGAAACACACAGATGCATAAATGATAGAACCAATCCCAGGGACACACAGTGAAATTCCAGCTACTGCTTCTTGCCCTGTAGAAAGTAGCAAATACTTCACCAATCTACTGACCATAAAAAGATGCTTAGAACTGACTAGCTGAGAACATTAGCATCAAAGTGGCCCATGAGGGACAGAAAAATAGAGTAAGATTGAAGAGGTTTCCTTGGAGCTAAGCAGGAACCTGACTAAAAGCCCTTGAGGAACCCACTTCCTTCTTAATCTGATTTGCATTTAATTGCTTCCTAATGACTATGCCCCTGTCTCACCCCTTGGCAGCACCCAAGCTTAGGGACTGGTGCTGCCACCGAAGCTTCTCCCATCTCCCATCTAAATTACCCTGTGGGTAATTTAGAGGCCCCAGTTAAATGGCTGACAGGGAATCTGAGGAGAGTTAAGTACTATCATTTGCACTCAAGCAGTACCCACCAGTATGAGTACCAGGACAAGCTACATAGAAGGTAGTCCTTTCTGATTCACAAGATATATCCCCATCTCAGGCATGAATGCAGCTGCATGGATCCCATCACCAGAAGGAGAGGCATAGCAGCTGCACCCAGACCTGCTGGTACTATCCACAGTCCCAGGGTCACTAAGCCCAAGCCTCAAAAGAAACTCTGCTGTAAGCACAGCACAAAAAAAAAAGCTGGAAATCAGTAACCAACTCATGCACATGGTTAAAAGGAAAGTCCAAACTTAACTTATGGAAAGGAAGTTCACCTGGCTTCACTGAAAGGACAGAAAGGTAAAAGAATGCAATTCATGGCCAAGAGCACCAAAGATCTATCAAGAGGCAAGTACAAGTAACATCTGGATAACTATCCTTACACAGAACACTTGGGAGGAGGATTCGTGTTCTCATCCGGTGTCTAACCTTTAGAATCAACTTCTTAAATATCACCCTCTTCTGAGCTGATTCCAGACCAACAAACTTTTTTTTTTTTTTTTAACATTTGCCAACAGGAGGACAGACCTTCACAGGTCAAAGAGTTTTGCCAATTCACACTATGGCTGCATTTACTCTCTCCTCTCCATCTCCCCTCTCATTCCTCTTCATGCAGCCAAAGGCTACTGCTGGCCACGCCACTGAGCCACTCACTCTGCCACAGACAAATGCTGACTCAGCTAGCCTTGGCTGCCATGCAGGGAGAGCACAGTTCTGAGCAGCACCAGCAAACAGGGCCTGGACCAGCTGCAAGGGCATGAATTGACAAACCACTGAAGCCTGCATGACAGAGGTTAATGAAGTCATGGACACATACAGCAAAAGGTCAGAAATTTGCAAGGGCTGCTACGAAAAGCTGCCAAATAATAAGTCGTCCACAGTGCTGACGACTCCATAACTTGGTTGCTGCCCAAGAAAGCTACAAGCAGCCCTTCTGCAAACCAGGTTTCAAAGGCAAATGGCAGAAACATGGACAGATGGAAAGCAAAGCTCAGGAGTCCAACAAGCCCATCCTTAGTTTATGTCAGGGTATCAGTGCCGCTCACTTAGGATGAAGCACTACAACAAGAACAGCTTAACATCTTTACATAGGAGAGGATGAGAACAAGCCTAGAGAAGCTGCTCTGTAAACCATCCTGAATACTCTTTAAGACCATGCTGTTGGTGTGGATTTTCTGCCAGAAGAACCCAAAGCATGCTTAAGTCCAAATGCCATTGATTTCTAATTTTGGATGAGGTCTGAACACGCTGGCACACGCCTTGGTATGATGCAGGAAATGGAGCCCAGTGCTCAACCACAAGCCAGGCCTACTGCTGTGTAGATTTAGAGCTCCTCTGGTCTGAGTCCCTGGAAAGCACTACCCCATGCATTTCAACATCAGTTGCCCACATCCTGTACGTATTAAGAAGAAAAAAAAAGTTAAATATCTTATTTTAAAAGTACTGCACAGACTTGTCTAATTTGGTGTAGACCACATTTCTCACTCCAACTCGGCCTTGAGCTTGAATAGAAGAGAGACAGTGGCTACACTATACACACAGAAGTAAAACTTAGCATCGATCACAGATCAAGGTATTCCACAGCTGCAGGATAGAGTGAAAGGTGCAGCACAGGTCTCAGAGGAGCAACAGGGATTCATGTACTTCTCACTAGAAAAACATTTTCTATTCACATTAGTTAGCTGTATCAAAACACAACAAAATAGAGTCTTACAGTGAGATGTATCATTGTCCAATTACCTCTGACTTCTTGAAAGACTGACAGGCCTAATTCATCCCTATTATTTCCAGTCCAAGACTCTGCTTTTACTTAAATCTCTCAGCCTTCAAGTGTTATATGCTTGGATAAACAGCATAAAAAACCACTCCCAGACCATTCGCTGCTCTTGACCTCCACACAACCACTCCAGGCAGCAGGGATCTGGTAACAGGGCCCAAACTCATCTTACCCCATATAATAAGAACTCCAATCTCTAACAAGCATAAGCAAGCACTGGTTCCACGTGCCTCCTCCTGACAAAGGAACTTCTCCGTTCAGCAAAGCAGGTATTGCCTGACTCTTATCCAGAATGCTCCACAGTCTGTCTCTGCAGTTATCAACAGTTTGGTAGAAGGTATATTGAACCATTAAGCTGACCGCTTGATAGCTTGTTTTACGGCAATGGCTTTGGCAACACACCTGTGCCTCAAAGAGCTTCCAAGGAACACAATTCAGTAGTATAACCTACCTGTGATTTGAGGAAGTCATATTCCTCCGATCCATATGGGACATTGCGAAGGGACGTGAGGTAGTCATAGGTGATAACTGCCGTCTGCAAACAAAAAGAGAAAAGTTGATCAAGCTCTGCAGTTATCTTGGACTAAAAAACAACAAACCATCTCTTTAGGAGGATGTATGTAGTTTCAGGCTACAAAGTTTAAGCTCTACAGTGGAATTCACAGTAATGAACTGCAGAAACAAAAAAAACCATTAAACATTTAGAGAAAGCAGTGCAGGGATCTCAGTGGCATGCAGCTCTTAAAAATAGCCAATGCTTGGCATTCCTAAACTATCTTCCTTTTGAGAAGCTCTAAGCACTTTCATAATCTCTGTACTGCACCTTGCACTGTGAGCTCAGATTTTAGCCAGCTACCTGGCATTCCCACAATAAGGTCTGCAGCTAGTAATGCCCCACCCATTATCCTACACCTGTTCTTCACACCTCACAGAATGGCTTGGGTTGGAAGGAACCTCAAGGATCACGAATCTCCAACCCCTCTGCCACATGCAGGGCCACCAACCTCCTCATTTAATGCTAGACCAGGCTGCCCAGGGCCCCATCCAATCTGGCCTTGAACACCTCCAGGGACGGGGCATCCACAACCTCTCTGGACAGCCTGTTCCAGTACCTCACCACTCTCATAGCAAAGAACTTCCCCCTGACATCCAACCTAAATCTTCCCTCCCTCAACTTCAAACCATTTCCCCTTGTCCTGCTGTTATCTACCCTTTTATCTACCCTTGATTCCCCTCCTGTTTGTAGGCTCTCTTTGAAAGGCTGCAGTGAGGTCACCCTGCAGCCTTCTTTTCTCCAGGCTGAACAAGCCCAGCTCCCTCAGCCTGTCCTCATAGGGAAGGTGCTCCAGTCCCCTGATCATCTTCGTGGTTCTCCTCTGGACCCTCTCCAACAGCTCCCTATCTTTCTTGTACTGGGGACTGCAGACCTGTACACAGTACTCCAGATGGAGCCTCACAACAGCAGAGTAGAGGGGGACAATCACCTCCCTGCTCCTGCTGACCACCCCTCTTTTGAAATTTTTGCATTTTTTGCTTGTCTAACTGCACATTGGTACACAGGGAGCTCAGTCTGGAAAGATGACTCAGCAGGGAAACAAAGCGGCTTAACAAAAGCTCACTGATAACCACGGGCAGTAGTACTGGCAGAGATACTCAACTTCATGAAGGACTAGAGGGCAAAAGGGTCAGATACCCAATTACAAAAGTACAGTATAGAGAACCAGCTAAAGCTTATTAGCTAGACATAGCCACAGACAATAAAATGAGATTCCTAAATGAATTAATTTCTGAAAATGAATATTGGGTATTTCACAGTTTTAACCTTTGACTGAAGTTACTCTCTTTCCACAGTCAGGCCAGCAAATGGAACAGAAAAACATAGCTCATGCCCTCAAAATTTACTTGGAGGGAGAGAAAGGAATGTCACTTAAACTTTAAGATCCTTGCCTTAAAGAACCATTTGCATATAACAGATCTAAAGCTTACCTAAAACCTCCCTAACAAAGGGGTAGCATCTCACTGTGGAATGGGATACTTGGCCTTCTTTCACTGCACACGTGCTTAGGAAAGGCACAGGTGAAACACCTAAAGCACAACCAGTAGATCAGGAGAGTCAGGCAAAAAGGGAGATTATATCTGTTTCAAAACAAAGTCAATAAAGCAACAGTCAAAGGCTCAGAGATGCATCCACGAGGAAATCCAGCTAGGAATGAGATATAAATAGATGTATTTTTTCCTTGTGGAGTTTAGGTTTCCTGTTTTCCAGACTAGAAACTGAGCAAACCAAAATTTTTTTCAGGCTCTCTTGCCCCTGATGAATTCAGAAGGTGCACAGCTACGCAGACACACACGCACAAAAAGAAAAATTTTTCAAAGTATCTTTCCAACCTCAAGCAACAACTATGAAGTGAAAGGATGTTCAAATCAGTCTTGCATGAATGCTTGAGTTGGTTTGTATTTTATCTCTAGTCCATGAGGGTAATTATCACCTCCAACTTGAAGAGAAGCAGCTAACAGATTGGCCTGTATTACAGAGGACGAGGGAATTAATTAACTATTTGCTAATTACATCATAATCTTAAACACTAAATTAGTATTATGATGATCCTGATAGGCAACACTGACTTTGCCAAATCCCTGTTACTGTGTGAGAAACATCCCAGCTACAGCACAGTGCTCATTTCACATACCCAAAACATCTTGGGTTACCCTCAAAGAAATATGGTAAATGCGCAACGCTCTGCCAGGCTTCTGACTTTATCAGAACACAGAAAACTGTCTGAAACATGATGCTGTCCAGGCTACTGAATTCATTCTCAACCAAGAATAGTGCCATCGTTCACATTACAGAGTGAGACTGAATCTAAGAGGCAGAAAAAGACGTACAAGATAACTGGTCCCTCCCCTCTCCAATGCCAGATTACTTTCTTTAACTGATGTATCCAGTCCAGTGTTAAGTGTCCCGAAGGCTTGGCCTTCCATTTTGATTCTACTGAATCTCAACTCCTTACACTCTTCCCACCACTCCTAAAACTATCCTCAGATCTCATCAAATCATGGCACAATGTTTCCTCACTTCTCTATCCACATATAAACAAAAACCAGTTCTCCCAGCAACTGGGAACTTCATCAACTGTCTAAGAAGATCAGCAAAGGACTACAGAACCACTGTGCATTAAGTACAAGCAGATTCAAATCTTTCTAATCTATCTCAAATGAAATTTGTCTGAAGTTTTATAGTTCCAACTCAGCTTTCCTAACCACGCATCCTTTCTTCTAGGATTTTTTTTTTTTTTTTTTTTTTTTAACACCACACCCTTAGATTCTTGCATCTGCTGCTGCAAAACTCACTTCTTAATTATTAGGAAGGTGTCTATCCCCATCTACTTTGCCCCTGTGAGATCCCATCTGGAGTTCTATGTCCAAGTCTGGGGTCTCTGCCTCAAGAACAATGCAGAGTTGTTGCAGTAGGTCCACAGGAGACAACAAAGACATACAGAAGGCTGCAGCACCTCTTTGATGAGGAAAAACTAAGAGCTGAGCTTCTTTAGTTTGGAGGAGGCACCAGAAAGATCTCGTTGAAGCCTTACAGTATCCAAGGAAAGCCTATATGTAAGGAGGGACTTATTATAATATCTGACAGTGACAAGGCCGGGGGAATGGCTCAAAACTACTAGACGTGAGATTTAGGTTAGCTGTTAGGAAAAAATTCCTTACTCAGAGGGTGATGTGAATGCCCCATCCTTGGAGGGATTCAAGGCCAGGCTGGATGGGGCCCTTAGCAGCCTGATCTAGTAGCTGACAACCCTGACCACAGCAGGGATTTGGAACTGGATGGTTTTTAAGGTCCCTTCCAACCTAAGCTATTCTATCATTCTACGAATGGGTATCCCTACTTGATCAGAAGCTAAGGCAGATGGACCCAAAGATCCCTGACAGCGTAAGCCATCCTGCAATGGGTGCAAAGAAGATCTTCTCTCTCCTGCTTCCTGTTCTTCAAGAATGTAGCCTCTCCTTGTCGATCAAAACACAGACCAATTGCACAGCCTCCTTACTGCATACTTCGCACTTGTTTTTTGTCCTGAACAGATGACAGTCACAAAAAAAATGCTGATTACAAGTAAGATAAATGAACACTTTTCAGAACTCAGGCAGAACTCATGGGCAGACTAGACTGCCCTAACAACCCAGACAGCAGACTTCCCCAATCACAGTAAGATACATTCCCTCTTCAGGTCTCAGTTTCATGGGCAGTAAAAGGGAGGAAGCTGCTCTGTGCCACCAGGCTATGCTGCCTTATAGCTAGGGACAGAGCACAAAGCCTAGTACTTATTTTAAGAAGAAAAGATTAAAATTTGTATTTCAGCCCTCACTCTTTAGAATCACAGAATTGTAATGCCATAACGTGATAGAAAGTACAGCAATAATAGCAGGGTAGCAAAGTCTTCAACTACAACAAATGAGGATAAGCCTAAAACATAGCAGCCATAGACACAGAAAAGAAGGAAAAAAGCTATTTACCTTTGGAAGGCCTCACATAGGCAGGGATCTCCAGCAAAATACCTTTGCCTCCACTGCCAACTCTTAAATGAGGTTTGGGAAGGGGTGGATCCTGGCTCCACCTCCTTCAGTCATTCAGGTGTATTGCATGCACCTGAGCTCTCCTGGGTTGGCCCTGCCTTCCCATCAGGTGCTCAATCACTGCTTCAGGCTGTGACTTAGCACTTCCATCACAGCAATCATCAAGGCTAGAAAAGACCTCCAAGACAATCCAGTCCAACTGTCCACCTATCACCAATATTTCCCTACTAAATCATGTCCCTCAGTACAACATCTAAACGTTTCTTTTCAAAATAAACACTCATTTTTCACAATAGTTCACAGTGCAGCCTGCACATATAAACAGCATGGCACCTCAGCCAACCAGCAGAGCTTGTTTCTTACTGCATCTGCCCTCAGGAGCTGCCTCCCTGTAAAACTCATTTATGAAGTGCTTAAAAGTCATAGAATATGCAGACAGACAGCTGCTTAGCACTGGGGGTCTATAAATGATGGAGATTATGGCCCAAAGTGACAGGTGCATAATCCAAGTGAGGTACAGGGCGACTGATACCCCTCCAGCCTCTGTTCTCCATGTTTCTGGCTGCTCATGGATTCATCAGTGAATGTCCTCAAGGAGAAGGCAATGAACTGGCTGGCTGGCAGACTTCATTCTCAGGTCTTCTGAAGCTGTGATCAACACAACTGAGGAATAGCAGAGATGATAGGGTGAAACAGCAGTCATGCTAGCAAGATGTAGGGTTTATCTTATGAATCTGGAAACCAATCCAGGAGATCATAACTGAATAACTGGCCTTGAAGGGTAGCTGATGGAGATGTGTGAGCCCTGCTGTTCTGAAGGTCCCACACAATGCAGGGAAACAAAGACTGCGCTCTGCAGCCCAGTATCTCCGTTCATTTCTTTCCAAAATGTGCCGATCTATTCCTTCTATGCTTTCACCTCCCTTCCCTGCACTGTGTCAACAACTTGAGGAGCTCCCGGCTGACCTGCTGACTCTTGGAGCTAGTTAGCAACTGAAAGAGAGGGTCTGTATAGAATCACAAGTATTTGTGAACTCCGAATCTCTGAACCTGCTCTAGGAATCTTTCTGTACTATGAAACTTACTGTGGCAATGGCTCGGCCCACACGAACAACTCCAAAATCATTGGGATCCATGAACTTGTTGCCATACAGATAGATGCCAGAAGCAGCTGCTGCCAGAGAGGCAAGTTTCAAGGCCCTCCTTGCCATGATTGGTGAACCCTGCTGAAACACAAAACAGCAACAATTACATCAGAGAAAGACATAGTAACACCTGGAGGGATCTGATTATCCAAGCTTTAATTGCTCCTTTGCTAATGATGCGCTGCCAGCACTGCCCCCAGCTAAGAGCTTGTGCAACCACAAAGCAGCCAAATGCAAGCTGCTCTGCCCTGACTTCACTGTTTTTTCTAACTCTACAGTGCCTACAGACCACTAACCCAGAAGTGGGCTAGACTTTGCATATCCACCACAGAAAGATTATTCATGGTCCCAAACATTTTACAACAAGAAACAACAGGTGGACAGAGAAGAGGCAGCATATGCTCATCATAAGTCAGTTCTTTATTATAGGAATAGGCTGCCTCCCCATTGCAAATGTTTAGAAGGTGTCACAGCATAGTGAAATTGTAAGGGTGTACTAGAAGAATTAAAAAAGCAGAGTTTAAAGAAAGTTCTAACAATATTAAAAGAGCCCAAAACTGATTGGAAACTGCTGGGCTGCTTGTGAAAGCTCCTCAGTATTGATGAACACTGGAAAGAAGACGTGATGCATCCGTGCCTGTGGCTCCAGACAGCTGCATCCAACAGGAGATGGGGTCCTGATCAGTCAGCAAGTGAGCGAAACTTGCTTTTTCATCAACTCATCCAAATGCCAGGCTAGGAATGCACTGGCAGAACAGGCAGGTACCAACAGCCCAGGCCTGGCCCAACCATGGGCCTGGGGTGCATCGCTTCTTTCCTCACCCCCCTTCCTCTGGAAGATGTGGGCAGGGATGAAGCCGTCAACCACACTAACCACTTTGCAGCACTGTATTCCTTACGTATAGTGTGCAAGGTAGTGCAAACATGTTGATTATTAAAAATACTACATTTTTTTGTCTCGTTCTGTCACTTTACAGGATTCAAACCTGAAAGAAAAACTACGGCTCGGCGGTACGTTCCTCTCCTTCCTCTTCTTAGCCAGACAGAAAACACAGCTGAGCGGTCTTTCTGCTTACACCATGAACCAAGCAGCACGGATGGCTGCCTCACTCCGCAAGCTCTCAAGAGCACCTTTGACAGAGTGCAGGATTTTTACCCCGTGGAGAAGGACTGCACTAATTCCCTTCATTCCAGAAAGTTTCCTGCTTCTCACTGTGCCCCTTTAGCAGGGTCACCGGCTCGTGCCTTTTCTCTCAGAAGCCTAGTAACCAAAACACGCACGCAGCGACACGGGTCACCGTTTCCAAAAGAACATCCGCTCGCGTCCTTCAGGCCCACAACCAACCCCGAGCTGCCGGGTCCGGCACTGAGGGGGCCCGGCGGGCGGCCGAGCGGGAGGAGCTCCTCCAAGGGGCGCGGAGAACGGCCCCGCCGCCCCTCCCGCTCGGCCGCTCGCAGCGGGCAGCGCGCACTTACCGCCCCGCCGGCTCTGCAGCACCCGGCGCCCGCTCCCCCCGCGCCTCGCACATGGCGCGGCGCTCCCCGCGCGGCATGCCGGGACGCGTAGTTCCCAGCTCCGGGGCGAGGGGCCGCGGGGTGACACCGCCCGAAGGGAGTTGGAGGGAAGCGGCCCAACGCGCGCGGAACGGAGGATTCTGGAAACGACGACAGAAATTCAGTAACGTGCCTCCACGCTGTGCTCGTATCTGCGCGGATACAGTTGCACACAAAGGCAGCCGGGAGTAAAGAGGGATTTAGGAATACATCAATTACAAAGCAAAAGATTTAAGTTTATTGAGGAAGGAGTAATTGACCACGATGCTCAAGGACATACCTTGATGCCCATCTCCCTTCCATGATGAAGGCAGCCTGCCCAGCTGTGCCCTGGCTGTGAGACAATGCTAGATTAAAGACTTCCCTAAAAGATCCCAACAATACTGAGGGTATTTGCTGTTCCTATGAGTTCCTTTCTTTTTTTCTTCTCCTACTCGTCCCCATGGACATAAATGCCTGCACAATGTGGGCTTACTGGCAAACATTCTCCTAAGAAACAAAGCATCCACAACTTAGGAAAGGCAGAACTTACGATGTTTGTGCTAGCATATTCACCACCTCCACGGCTGAGGCTGATGTTGGGCATAGCAGTGAAGTGCCTATTTAGAAGCTATCACCCTCCTGCATCGAAGAGACCTGAAACAGGGGCTGTGTCCCCAGCACTTCCTCTGATTCCTGATCACAGCTCGCTGGTTGTACCCAGGATGCCCAAGAACACGGCCCAGCCCACACCCCGCTCTGACTGCTACATCACCGCATCGGCCGCGTTCCCAACAAAGCAGCAGGTCAGCTCCTGACTTTGCAGCCTCTCCTGGAAAATCTGTGTGAGGTTCCTTCACATTAATTCTGTTCCTTGCAGCTCTCCACTAAACAGGCTGATGCTGGGTCTGCTAGGGACAAAAAAAAAAAAAAAAAAAAAAAAAAAAAAAAAGCTTTTGTAGTATAACAATGCCATGTGCTGAAGTGTGGTGGGCAATTTTGTAAGCAATGCTCAATCTTTCCATAATTAGAACAAGCACCTAGTTAGAGTGATCAGAGCTCTTTTGTGTGAGCCTCCACAGGGTACTCAAGAAAGAGCTTGGCTCAAAAGAAAGATGCTGGCTTGATTTCCGCTTCCCTTTCAACTGGTGAATAAATTAAATCCCAGATTACCCCAAATTGCTGTGGAAGATAAAAGGGAATAGCGTTTCCTTTTTTTTTGCATCCCAGGTGTGCATCTTATGAAATGCTGAACCATACACAAAGCCTGGGCCTCACTGTCCAAGCACTGGAGTGGGAAAAGAGCGATCAGATTGCCTGAGCAGAGGACTCAGATTCTCAGCCTTCACTGCTGAGAATCAACCTCTGTTTTAGATTTCCTATGATGAAAAATACAGAAAGCTATATGGAAAGTATCACCAACACCTAACATTTGTCATATACGGGAGAGGAGAGGAGGCACAGGAAGAGACTGAAACAATTCTAGAAAGCAAGAGATCCTATGACTTCGTAGACCCAGAGAATGAATTTAACAGGATGGATGTTACAAGGGAGAGATTGATACCAGCAGAGTGAAAAGAAAAGCATGACCCGGCAGGCAGTTCTTCACTTTTCTGAGCTGTCCTGCCATTCTATGGATGGGTACCAGTAAAATATTGAGGCAGATCCATGCTCTGCATCTATAATCACGTTCATCTCTAAAAGTCTGTGCAGCAATGCCAATCCATACATGCCAAAGATCTGGCTAGCAACATCTCTGCTGCTGGAATCTCTACTTCTGAAACATCTTCCAAATCCTCTCTGGTTAGTTCAGATTACCAGAAGATAACCAACAAATTCCCCTGTATAAGGCATGATAGATGTGCAAAGCAACATGGAAGATAGAAAGCAGAATGACCTACCCAAAGCTAACTCCAGAAAATAATGTAATGTACTCCTGCAGGGCACTTGTGGGGCCAAACCCACTCATGTCCTTGGTCCAGTCTTAAATGGACACTGACAGATTTTGCCTTTGTCTCAGCAATTGAATGCACTCTGGAAGCCATCCAATTTTAGGTTATGGTCTTCTTTCAGATTATATTGTACAAGGCCAATATTTGGATGAGACATCTCTCAAGATAAAAATGCCCATTGCCCCAGGTCATGCAGCTCATGCAAGTCAGCAACGAAGGTTGTCTGAATGCAACAGAAAGAGATGTGCTGCTTGGAGAGCAGTGCTTTATGTGAGCTGCAAAATCCACTTGTACTACTTTTTTATCCTTCTCTGCAAGAATCAAAGCCTTTGCTCAACACTGTTGCCCAATGTCAGTTTAGACAACTGCACTCCACCTCCATACCCCTCTCTTACAATTTCTGCTGGCAAAAAAGTTCCCTTGACTTTGCTTTCTAAAGATGCTGGGAAGTTTCGCAGGCCACCACATCCCCTGTCCAAAGAGGATATTTATTAGCTGTGAGTGGAATACATAACAATGTTTACAAAACCATAGTAACAGAAAGGTGTTACAGAAGCATCTGAGATGATTTTTGCCTATTTGCAAAATTTTACTCTTCTAAAAATTATAATGAATATTAGAAATTAAACCAGTCTCCCTTTAAGTCATTCCATATAATACAGACACGGCTTGAAGAATTTAAAAGCACTGATCTAAATAGACCTTCTGAGCTTTTTCCCCCAGCTATAATTATTCCTTCTGAATACTGCCTGTAACCCCAAAGAAGAGCAGGGGTTGCTGACGTTGCTGAACTTTTCCATCTAGATAAATCTCTTCTTTTTCACTGTTTAGCATCTTACCTGTGGCATAATTTATCCCTTGAGTTAAGAAGTGTCATTTATTTTGATCATTTTTATTCCACAATGCGCAGTGACTATTACGCATACAGGTATCTGATATTAGCAATAGCTTATTACATTACTTTGTATTGTCATCTTCATTTGTTACAAGATATTTCACGAGCCATTTAATTCTGCATTTGCAAATGTGGAAAGTGCTGAAGTAGATAAAAAATGATGGAGAGGATTTAACAGCCTAAATCTACCCCAAAAGACTCCTTGGAATGCACCAGAAATACACACTAGAGGAAGTGTTCTCAAAACCAGCTGTGGTATTCACATGGAACTAAAAATGTCCCCACTGACAGCCAAGCCAAGGATGAAGTGCCTGAATACTTTACTCACCACACAGAAGATTATTTTGGTGTACTTGTGGAAATTGATGCACGTGTAGATCTGATAGCGTTCCTGCCCAGGAATGCTAAGCAAAAAAAGATCATGGTAAAACAGAAATGAATTAATCTTTCTTTCCTAAGGATACGCATACTTGGGGAAAATGGTTTAAGAATCTCAGATCCATTCCTTGCTTAATGTTTCTTTTTATCAAAGAAGAATCAGCCAGAGCTGGCATCTCTGAATCATAACTAAGTCTGGTGCACACAAAGCCCAGAACTAGAGGATACATAAAGATGCATGGAAATGATCAGCTCACAGAGCTGGGAGAGAATATTAACTGTGTATACTGTGGGACATGATGCTTCACCTGGCTGTTCATGTACAGCCCACACACCCCAGCCTTGCCCGAAGGAGATCTTGTAATACTGACAGCATCTCTTCCCAGAATGCTTTCAGCTTTGATTAGAAGGTAAAGGGATAAAAAAATAAAGAAACACTTTTCAGTTTTCCAAAGGTTAATCATTCTCTTTGTTAAGCGTTTCTGCCTAATTTCTCATTTGAATTTCTCTGATTTCCTGTTTTCCAGGACAACACATTCTGTACTTAACCTCCACTCCTACTTCCTGATATAAAAGTTTGCATGATGTGATACTAGATCTTAAAGTAAACATGCTGGTCTTAAGAATTTACCCGCTTCCAACAAATGCTGCTTTAAACCAAAGTTTGAAAGTTGCATTTTGGAAGCTTTGAAAAATATTCAAATTTTCCAAACTTTCTACATCGACTTCATAATTTCTCAAAAAAATATATTTCAGTAAATATTTTTGTCCAATTAAACTATTTACATCAGCAGTTTCTAGTTTTGACACGCAACAGGTAACGCAGTGCAGGGACAAGAAGTTATCCACAGCTGGATTAGCAGCACGTGCCTAAAATACACACAGAGATGAGTTTACAGAGCCATAGGATTTCGAAAAGCCCATGCAGCCTCATCATACAGTACGGTTCAGTCTACACTGTGCTATGAACCCTACATACACATAAACTCTACATTAACTAAATTGCACATTAAAAGTAAACCACAAAAAAGAAGCAGATTCGGGTGAAATAAAGTGTTGAAAAAAGAACCGGTGCTGCTTATAGCCAAGGCAGCTATAAAGATCTGCAAACACAAACAGCCTACTGTCTGCATGGAGAGGGCAACCACGCATCTGTGAGACTGAGGAAGCCAGCACAGAAGCAGCAGCAGCAGCCTGCCCACGTTCCATCTTCGTTTGCGTCTGCCTTACAGGTTGTGCTGCAATAGACCATGCATGGGAACTGCTGAATCACAGCCCAAACCTCTGATTGACCACTTGAGGCGAGCAATAAGTCAGCCCTGGGAGCCCAGGTGAAGGCAATTCACCTGTGCTGCCAGAAGGGGTGGAGCCTGGCTGCACCTCTCCTAGACCCATTTAAGAGCTGACTACCAGGGGGAAGAATCTCTTCTGGAGATCCTCCAGTGAGCAGTGAGCCCAGGGCACAAGTAAGCATTCTATCCATTCTCTTTCTGTTATTATAACCTGCTTTGCCAAACTCTCTGGTTTATTTCATAATTTTAACATCTTTATATTCATTGATTATACAGACCCCAAAGCTGTGTGCTTACCACACAGTGGTAGATGATGCTCAGGAAGAATCAGGAATGCAGTAGGGAGAATAAGTCATTCCTCAACTCCAGACAGGAACAGGGGAAGCGCTCCTGACCAGGAGCAGAACTGTCAGACAACAGCAACTCTGCTGCTAAATGACTGACAGGGAAGGGTAGGAGAGATGGCAGGTGAGCTTTGCTCGTGACAATTATTGATAAACGATACACGTCACAGCCTCGTATCCTCAGCTTTGCTGAAGAACTCCTAAGAGGCCAGCTGTCCTGGAGAGAAGGTGACATCTCTGTCACTCACAGAGGCGACGACAGAGCTGCTGCCAGCAAAGCACAAACCCCAAACCCAGCTCCCAGTGAGCGCTTCGGCACAGGACTGCAATAGGAGCTCCTCACCGCTCCTCCAACCTCCCCTTCCTAGGAATTCCGGCGGGTGGATGCGGGCTGCAGGGCAGCAGGCAGCGCGCACAGACTGGGACACGAGAGGCTCAATCCCCTCCGTCCGAGGATCGGGGAGCACCGATTCACCGTGCGCGCGGCAGAGCGCCGCCCCAGGCTGCCCGACGGGATCCGTTCACTGCGGATCTTCAAGTACCGCCCGGGCGTCGAACCACGCGCCTCCCCAGCCCCGCGGCTCCACGAGGCGCCACGCAGCGCCCGGAGGCAACGCGCAGCAGCGCCTCGCCACGCCGCCTCGCGCGAAACCCGCGAGCCAACGCGCGCACCGCGGACCTCCCGGCAGCCACCGCGCCGTCGGCGCGAGCACGCTCCCGTTGCGCGGCGTGACGTTTCCCTGACTACAAGTCCCAGCCGCTCGCTGCGGCGCACGCGCGTCTGCGGCGCGCGTCCCTCCCCCGACCCGCGGCCTAACTCCGAGCGAGCGGCGGCGAGATGGCGCTCACCAGGTGCGTCCCCCCGGCCTCCCGCGCCGTCCTGGTCGCGGCGACGAGGCGCCGCCGGCGCTCGGGGCGGCGCCGGGTGCGCGGCACGGCGAGCGGCCCCTCCTGGATTCGGGCCGGGCCCGCGGGAGCTGCCCGCTTTGTGCGGCCTAGAGCGGGACGGGGCCTCCGCACCGCTGCGCGCTTCGGCGGGCCTCCGCGCGGTTTCTGAGGGAAGGGATTACGGCCGGCGTGCGGCGTGCGTTCACTTTTCGGCTTCTCCTTTCTTCTCCTTTCCGTGGACGAGGCCTTTGTTACGAGCTGCTGCCCCGGGGCGCGGCTCCGCGGCCTGCCCTGCTGGAGCGACCCGCGAGGCGGACGCTTCCTGGCAGTGCGCGGAGGGCGGCGGGGCTGCGTGAGCTGCGGTGTGCCCGGCCGGGACGCGGGAGTTTGGCTTTGTGACGGCGTGTCCGCCTGGGGAGATCTGCTCGCGGGTTTGTCTGTGGGAATTCACCTTCCTGAGAGTTATCTTTTTGTGTGCCTTTTTTTTTTGGTGGCTGTCTGGGGATGCGCAGTTTTTTGCCGGCTCCAACCCAGCTGTCCCAAGACCAGCTAGAGCTAGAAGAAAGAGCGAGGGCCCAGAGATCCAGGCAGACTGCTTTGGTCTCATCACGAAGGGAGCCTCCCCCGTACGGCTACCGGAAAGGATGGATACCGCGGACGCTAGAGGTAGGTGTTTAAACTCGCATCGTACTAATAGGGCTGTGCTAGCAGTGATAAAAGTGTGTTTTTCCAGAGTAGAGATAAACTGTGAAGTTTCCTGAGGTTATCACAGAGAATTGTGCAGGTCTACATGCAGAATTTCCACTCAGACTGATGCATTCTTTGTTTGGAGGAAGTTGTTCCTATTACGCAGTTACTTGAAAAGTGGTAAACAGCAAATTTTAGAGTTTCTTCTCTTCTGTGGTTGTTACCATGATAATGTGGAACTAGGTCTGTGGCCCTTTCTATTTAAGGTCTGTGAATGCAGTGACTCTCCAAGAATGACACCCATCCCTCTATCATTATTTGTTAAAAATGTGTCCGGATTACAGGTGGAATAAGTGAACAGGTGCATAGCAGAGAAGAGAATGCTCACGTGTTCTGTGTTCTTAGGGTAGCAAAAGATAACTGCTGTGGGGGGGATGGTAAGGGAGAGAAACTTGTGGGGTGTGGGAGTGCTGGATAAGGTGACTTAAAGCAGTAGTTCTAGTGGTTCTCCAAAATAAAATATTTTCATGGAATTTCAGCACTTAATAAAGGTCATGGTATTGAAATGTGTAGTTCAGTTTTCTCCTTACACTGGTCATTACTAGAGCTACTGTTTGAGTACTTATTCTAAATGTTAGGGGGAAAAAAAGAAAAAAGAAAACCATTTAAGTTCAGTCAGTTTCCAGCATTGCTGGGCCAGAAAATGCTGCACATCTCAGAAAGATTGCTAGAGACTTCGCTTTTTGCCTCACAGACGAAACAAATTCTTAAAGAATAGTAACTGCTTGCAGCGTATAGTCTTTATCTGGTTATCCAGAAGTGCCATAATTGAAAAACAGCATCTATTCTTAATAGATTTGGTTATGTAGAAAAATCTGAAGGATAGCCGAATTTAGTTCTGGATTATACTTTAGTACTGATTCTGTAGTTAACTGTTGAACATGGGGCATCCAGTGGAAGGTTTTAAACAGCTGAAGTTGAATTTCAGTGAGCATTGAGCATGTGCATGTGCTGCTTTGGAAAGAAACGTTCTGCCCACTTATTCCAGTCTCAGCCCATGCTGCCTGCTGCAGTGGTGTTAACTGTTTGGTCTCATGGTGAACGTGTGGGGGTTCAATCTACCCAAGACAGCCATCCTTTCTCCTTGGTCTGGTTTGCTGTTGGACAAAATCAAAGCCATTGCAGCAGGGTGAAGGGAGACTATAGTGTTGCTTAGAGAAAATGCCTCCTCTGGAGAACTGCTTTTGAAACCATAGTCTGAACTTTGTTTAGCAATTCTGTACCAATTCTGTTTGCATCTTCAGTGTTAGTGAGTCAGGATGGTCTGCTTAAAGAGGTCTTTAATTTATTCTGCTCCTTAAATGGCTTTACAGCAAGAAGTTGAACAAGATGAAAAGTAATCTGTTAAGAACACCAAGCTATTGGTTGCTTGTCCACTTTTCAAGTCACGCGTAAAAATAAGGGAATTGGTAGCTTGGGATTCGCACCATTGTAAAGCTGTGAGCTGCAGGCTTGAGAGTGTTGAAAAGCTTTTTAAATTTTTTCACGTAATTATGATAGGATAACTAAAATTACAAGAATAGCAATTTTATGATGAAAATCTCTAGTGGTTCATTTTTGCATATTTCAGCAGTTGCTTTATTGCAGCAGATAAATTTTAGAAGTTCTAATTAATAACTTGCATGTGAATTAAGTACTTGATCATTTACTGCCTGTCATGCTGTACTGCCTGCATGTCCTAGCCAGTGATACGAGCAATTTCTCCGAGTAAGGAATAATTCTAGACAGTTTCTTGCAGGATGTCTTTGTATTTCCTTTTGACAAATGTAAGCTCTAGTCAGCTGTTCTTTTACAAGCCAGAACAGTAATGTTTTTAGAGCATTTTAGCAGTGTTTCATTTTGTTAAAATCAATTCAGTGTGTTGTTCCCATGCAAATGTTATGACCTGGTCTAGTACCAGATCTGAAGCGTGGTGGCCATGCCTGTGGGTTGGGACTTGATGATCCTTGGGGTCCCTTCCAACCCAAGCCATTATATAATTCTATGGTTATACCACATTTTTGTCTTTCAGTCATTCTCTACCTTTTTTTTTTGTGTAGGATTTTGGAGATGGAGGTGCTTTTCCAGAAATTCATGTGGCCCAATATCCATTGGATATGGGCCGAAAGAAAAAAATGTCCAATGCTTTGGCTGTTCAGGTGGATGCAGAAGGAAAAATAAAATACGACGCAATTGCTCGACAAGGACAATCAAAGGACAAGGTAATACTAATTTCAAAAATGTAGATTGTGATATATATACATATATCTGGAGAAGTTGCACATACATGTTGCATATACTTGTAGTCATTGGTTTGACATTAGACAAATGAATTACCTCTTTGAAATACATTCCTGTTTTTCTTAAAGTTAAGAGCTGAAATGATGTCAGACAGATGTGAGCATTTAGACTAGGAGGATAGAATGAGCAAGAATTTTGTTGCCACACTTGTGATCCTGTTTTACAATTAAAAAGCGGAGATAGAAATGATGAGAGTCTCTAAGGAAAACATAATTGATGGCATAACAGCTTTCATTAGAGGGCTTTCCCATGAAGGCAAGAAATTGAAAGCAAGCCTGGTTACAGGTAGCCTTACTTCAGTGTGGAAAGAAAAGAGGCTAAAAAGTCAGAAAACACAGTTTAGCTTTCAGAATACTGAAATGCATCTTGTGTTTTACTAATTTAGTATTTGAAGCTCCTGGCTGCTTTTTAAATAAGTTGCAGCAGAAAGTATTGTTGGTGCTTAAATAGTGAAAAGCTTGTGTGTTAGGTTCAGTGATTTCACTGAGTTTAATGGGATCCAACTTTCATTTCCCATCTGCAGTTGTCTTTCTAAAAACAAAGAGGTTATATTTTGTCTTGTGCAGTTCAAACTAGTGTTGATGAAACAATTTGCTTATGTCTTTCAAGTTCCTTTTGTGGAGTATCTTATTTCTGCTTTTTCGAAAATAATGAAGTGGGCTACATTAAATACATTTAATTTTTTTTTATTTTTTCTGGTGAGTGTTAGTGCCTGGAAATGAGGCATGACCAAATGTTTGATGAGCTCCTTGTTATAGAGTGCACCTCCTGTAAGGAATAGGGCAGCTCAAACAAACGAAAACATGGTGATTATTGTAGTTGGTAGAAATGAATAGTTGTTTTCAAGATAATATTTCAGTTTCTCATCCTTTAATTTAGATTGTCTTGAAAAGCCTATGGGTCTGTAATATGCCTCTTATTGCTAATGAGCAAGGAGAGGAAGTTAGCTGAACAGAAAAACAGAAGGTGAGCATTGTCTCACAAATAAAATAGGGCAAGCATTTGAAAAATATTAGTGGAATTCTCTGATTATAATGGGCTTTTATTTTGTTTTAAATTGATCCTACAGTTGCTAAAGTTGCAGAGAGTTAATGCCAATAGGATTTCATGTTAACTAATATTCAACTGGGTATTAAGTGTTACAAGTGTTACAAGTTGTAACCTCATCTCATGCATCTTAACTTATTGCAGCACCTTTGGAAAAAGGGAAAAAAGTTCAAATCAGTCAAACTCCATGTCACATGGATGGGGAGCAGTCAGAGAAAACAAACTAAATATTGAGGGGACTCACACTGGGTTTAAATCAGACCTTCTGTAGCATCTTGAAATATTTGTCAGGAGAAGGATGCTAAAATATTGATGACACAGAGAATTTTGTGACACTGAATACTTGATAAATAGAAATTTTACTTATCCCAAAATGAAAAAAAAAAAAAAAAATTGGAGAAAAGAGTAGATAGAAAGTGACAGTCATATCTGTTTTAGGGGGGAAAGCTTTAGGACAAATAAAAAGGGGGGTGAAAAGTGGTATTGTTAAACCCAAAATCTTTACAGCTTTGTCAGAAAACCAGATTCGCTTATAGGATCAGATTTAATTTTAATTTAATAGACTTGTTTAGATTTGAATGTCAGCATCTATTTGAAAAAATATTAGAGATTATAATAAACTTCAGGGGGGAAAAAGAAGACCAATCTGCTGCTGTGTGTTATTTGGTTCAGAATGAGGGAAATACTGTAAAGAACAGGTCTTCACAGTAGCGTGCCTCCAGCATTGCTTTCATCTGCTAAAGAATGTCACATAAAAGCTTGGAAGAAGAGCTTGATAAGTACTATGGGAAAACTAGGTGAGTTGTAGTAAGTTTAACTTCATGCTGTTAACATTTGTCGTATCAGTTCCATGAAGATCTGTACCAGCATTCGTTAAATGATTCATCTGTCTGACTTGTATAAAGAAGCAGGCATGTTCTCATTTTGTGGCCGTACTTATTAGTGTGGCATAGCTGGGTAGCTTTTCCAAAACTGGGCTCTGTTAGCAATTGAAGTAGAAGTAGTGTTTCCTAGCTTCTTTCCCCCAGCTCTTCCTTCTGGAGCAGTTTAATTCTGACTGCACCCAGCTGGATGTGAATGCTGAGATTAAAGACAAGTTGTTGTGATTCAAGGAGGAGTAAAGTTGCAGGAAAATACATTATTTGAAACAATTTCACTGGAAGTAATGGGAGTTTTATTGCTTGATTTGTTTTGCAGAGGACCTGATAAAGCATTAGTAGATATGACATAGGGAACTATTTTTCAGTGATTTGGGATAAGCTGAATAATGTTTTCTGTATCGTAGAACTTTCAATAGTGCATATTAGTAGGATTACATACAGACATTTTATTATCCTGAGAGCAGCAGCTGTAATTCAAACATTTCTTCAATTCTAATACTTAGAGCTAAGAGAAACAAATACTTAACAGACTACCAGGATCAAGGATTTTCTGATGCTATTCTGTGAGTTACTTGTTTGGTCTGAGTTAAGAAGCAGATTTTGCTTTTGCAACAATTTATGGCTTTTTTGAGGTAGAATTTAGTATTCTGCCTTCTTGTAGAGGCAGCAATTCCATCATCCAGACCCTGTATCTAGGTGGCTTGTCAGCAGTTTATACTGTTGCACTGGTTCATCTCTCTTGCATCTGTTCCTTTACATATTTAAAAAATAGTTGCTTCAGAGAATTTTCCTTGAAAAATGCTGACGTGATTGAGATTGCCTTCCCCAAACAGAAGGCTTGTCAGTCTGAAATTCTGCTAGATATGAAACGCTGGATAATGTTGATGAATCTGGATGTATGACCTTACATATCTGAGGATGAAGTTCCACACTGTTATCCAGAGGAAGGACTTTCAGCACTAGCTGTGTCATTTAGCTCTTGAGAGTTCTTCCAGTTCTTTCTGTGCTCTTGACAAAAGTCAGGCTGAAGTAGTGCTTGGAGCATTGATAATTGACATGCACATTGGTGAGACTGATACACTGTCTCCTTATTGGGAGAAAAAAGGGATTTAATTGCTTACTGTGTTGTTATTAGGTCAGTAAGGGAACTGAACTATTAGGTCTGTTACTTTTTTTTTTTTTAAGGCAAGAATGGTTTTTCTTTGTGGCCAGAGGCTGTGGCTTAGATGTTAATGGAGAAGGAAAGAGCAGCAAGCCTTATCTACAGTTTACTCTCATTATTGTGAATTTGGTTGCAGCATTCAGAAGAGAGTAGTTCCATGCTTGTAGGAACTCCTGTCACAGCAGTAGGACAGGTTAAGAGACCATGAACTGAACTAAAGTAAGGTCAGAAGTGTTCCTTACTCATAAGTTATTTGCCTTCTTGGTGGAGTTTGGTTTGAGAGCTTGTTGCTGGATTTCCTGTAGTATGTTTGCTAGACTTCCAACCAGGTAATTGTAATGGCTTCTAAAATGGTCTGTGCTCTATATGGAGAAGTCATTCTTTGATGAAGAAGGCATTCAATCTGCCACACTTAATAGTAGCTTCTTGACAACATGTGGGATTGATGAGAGCTACACAGGGCTGCTCTGGATAGATAGAATAAAATGTATTGAGGAGAGATGTTCTGAGTGTTAAATTAAGAAACTGCTGTTAAGATACATGCCTCTATACATTGTCATTTGGAGCTGTGAATGTGACTGATGGCTAAATCCTACCATGAGCTGCTTAGGTGAAATTGTTCTTTCTCATGGCATGTGGCATGAAGATTTCTGGTTGCTGCCTGAACCAGAAAAGGAATTGCCTGTCTGTACCAAAAATTGAGCATTTAATTTGTAGCTAGAAGGCTATTCTGCTTTTCAGGCCAACACTTCCTTTTAAATTCCCTACATGAAAATAGTAGGGAATTAGCATATTAGAATATCAAACTGTCCCAGTCTCCTTACCCTGGCTCAATATGACTTCTGAATATTAATGTTAAAATAAGATAATGTCTAGAAGAACCACACCGTGCAACATCTTTCATTTCTCTATTTATACCAGCTCAAAAAGGACTCCAGTTAGAACATGGAATAGTATCAGTTCTTCAGATTTTGATGGAAAAAAAAAAAATCTGGCATTCCCAGGCAAATTCCATCAGTGTTACTGATTTTTTTTTTTTTTTTTCACCCCAATTGCTGCAGCTTTCCTTTTGCATGCAATATTGTACGGTTTAACTAGTTCATCTAGCTCAATTGTACCTCATTATGGGGTAGTTTTGAGAGAACCTCTTAGGCTTTTTTCTTCCTCTGCCCTCAGGGGTAATCAGAGTTCTTGCAGCATCCTTGGTTCTTCATGCAGCAAGACGTTTGGATTTAGAGTTGCGTAGAGAAACGCTGCTCTTCAGGTCTCCTTCATTTTGAGATGCTGCAATACTACTGTTACTAATCTAAGGGATTAAAATGTTAACAGTGTTGGATGAGAAGCAGTAAATGGCTTTTGTGTGCCGAATTAATACTGAGGCAGAAGGTCAGCTTCCTAGTTAGACGTGCACTTTATATATATATATAACCTTAAAATAATAGGTATAATGACTTAATTCTTTGAAGACTTTCTGATGTTATTGTAATGGATAAATGTGAAACACTAATGCAACACAATGGAGCTTTTTCCCTATACTTATCTAATAATGTTTTTTCAGTGTATTTCAAATCAGGCCTTCAAAGTTAGTGACACCCAGTTGCATGTTGTATGAAGACTGAAGTACCCGTGTAAGGGAGAGTGTCAAGAACAGATTTCTCAAATTTTCCAGGAATGTACAAGTGAAATGAAAAGAATCTAAATGCTTTAAAAAAAAAAAAGGCATATATAAAATTAAGTTAGCCTTGAAAACAGAAATAAAAATGCAGATTTTCTGTCTGCTTTGGATCCTGAAAAAGGAAAAATGTGGAGAAAGGAAGCAGCAGTTTGTGCCTAATCTCAGCTCTGAGAGCGATTTCCATAATTGTATTCATTTAGATTGGTTTTCTGTGATTATCTTATCTGTAAATTGGGATGAAGAGTGTTTCCTTGTTCTGTGGAAGTCACTGAAGAATGTGTAATTGTAAGAGATTATTTTTGTATTTGTAAGCTTTAATTAGTATCTAACCTTTAATCTAGGGCTGAAGTATTGATTTTTAGATTTTATTTATTCCTGTTTTCCAGCACTAATAACATATGTTGTCTTTTAGATTATTTACAGCAAATACACGGATCTTGTGCCGAAAGAAGTCATGAATGTGGATGATCCTGAACTGCAAAGACCAGATGAGGAGACAATTAGAGAGGTGTTGTATGCCCTGATGTGCCTAGTTTACCAGAAGTATATTGTATGTCTTGTGTGTTTCAATGAGATGCAGACTGTGGTGTTTTCTTCTTCAGATAACAGAGAAGACGAGAGCAGCCTTGGAGAAGTCAGTGTCCCAGAAAATTGCGGCCGCTATGCCAGTTCGAGCGGCGGACAAACTGGCTCCTGCGCAGTACATACGGTATGTAGTGCTGCTGCGTGCATCAGATGTTAGGTACAGAATTAGGATGTTCCCTGACACTCAAGTCTATCCTTCTGGAGGTACTACAAAGCTAGTCTGTGTGTTATGAATTAGCGTGCTCGTGATAATTTAGTTTGAAGCGTGTTGAAGTATGTCTGAGTGTATCATGAGTGGCAGCGCTTCTAGTGGCTTATTGCCTTAGCAGTAGAAACAGATTTGTCAGGGAGGACTGTGGATGATGTAGTC
The DNA here is from genome assembly GCA_037305975.1 of Chrysolophus pictus. Classification (NCBI taxonomy): domain Eukaryota; kingdom Metazoa; phylum Chordata; class Aves; order Galliformes; family Phasianidae; genus Chrysolophus; species Chrysolophus pictus. The sequence goes on along the minus strand of CM074580.1, from coordinate 39,649,471 downwards.
CTGGAAATAGGTTCTTTACTGGGAGATTCAAGCTAAAACAAAGTTTGTTGCAAGATTCATCCTGTAAATAAGAAGTTCAGTTGAAAGAACTTGTAATTGTCAGGAAGCTAGTACTTGTGATAACTTTGTGAATTCAGGTTTAAACAGGAGAATAGAACCCTGGGGAGATGCATTCTGTCTGGTGCAATGAATTACTTGCATATAGACAAGCGTTCTCTGTGAGGTTACTTGTTCCTGGTATTTACAGTGGGAATGTCTAGTTGGTATGGATAAAGTTTAAATGCAGCCAGAGCAGTGAACTGAGGGAAAACGGTGGTAGAAAGGGAATACCTGGGTGCCTGCAAAAAGCTGAAGCACTTCATTTCATTCAGGTACACTCCGTCTCAGCAAGGTGTTGCCTTCAACTCTGGAGCTAAACAGAGAGTTATTCGGATGGTGGAAATGCAGAAAGACCCCATGGAACCTCCAAGATTCAAGTAGGTATTCAAAACTACTTCATAGCAAATAAAAGATTCTGAAGTGTATTTCCATACAATGTTCTGATTGCATTTGTTTTGTTAATTGTTCAGAATTAATAAGAAGATTCCACGTGGACCACCTTCTCCTCCAGCACCTGTGATGCACTCTCCTAGTAGAAAGGTACAAAATACCAAAGCTACCTTCTCACTTCTAGCTTCTAGGTGGAATCCCAAATTCTACATTGATCTAGTTCATTTCTGTGCACTTTTTCTTCCTTTCTGTCCTTGTGATATTTTAAGTGACAGATTTGGTGCCTGGTACAGCCTCTTTTTATTTTTTTTTTCATTTGGACAGTTCTGAAACTACCTCTTCTCCTACATAACTCGTCAAGGGTAGACTTCCCATGCATAGGTTTGCATTACAGGACTTGTCTGTGGCATGGGCTTTAGCCTTGGTGTGCTCATTCTACTCTTAGAAAAACAATGGGGCATTTCTTGTATTGAGAGGAATTATCTTCTCTCAGGTTTCTGTAGAGGTTCTTCAGTTTCCTACAACTTGAACTACCATTTAATGTTTAAATGTTAACAAACTGACTATAAGTTCTAACCTGTGTGATGAAAATTTAGGTATAGCTAAATAGCTATACCATAATTATTTTTCTATGTTAGCAGAGGTACCATGCAGGAACATTTAATTCCTGCTAGGAAGGGTTGTTGTTTTTTGGTTTTTTGGTGTCTTTTTTCTTCCAGTGAGTGCCCTGAAGCTCATTAATGTCAATGGTACTACAATTGTATTTGAGAATGGAAACAGTATTTCCTTTCGCTGTAAAACTAATTATTTTCTCACATACATTAGATGACTGTGAAAGAGCAACAAGAGTGGAAAATTCCTCCATGCATTTCAAACTGGAAAAATGCAAAGGTAATCAAGTTGTCATAAAATCACTTTCAAATATTAGACTTTGCTGTTAGACATAATATTAGACTTTGCTGTTAGACATACTATTCATTTATATACTGGTTTTAAACACCTAGAGTTAGATAAACTGATTTCTTCCAGCACAGAGAATATACAGTTGTACAGCTCAGATTTTTTCTCTCTGGTACATCACTGTTGTCAAAATGACAACAGTATAGAACTGAGAATACATGGCTGAGATTATACACTTTAACAGGAGAAAAATGATATTAGTTAAAATCCCCGTATTAGTGCTGTATATGGAGCCTAGAACCAAAGTCTCTGGAGCTGATACAGTGAAGCCACCTGAACTGAAAAAAGAAAGGGAAGCTCTTAGAGAACCAAGCACGTTTCTTTTTAATACTAGTCTGAATCTCCAGCAAGTTATCCTTCTTGCATTCTTATACTAATTTTCATCATAGGCTAGCTTAGCTATTTCTTGTTTGAGTAGTTATGTCTTGTACCTTTGGTTTTATCAGCAGGTAAGTTTACGTTCAGAGGGAAAGGAGAACTTAGAACATGCTGCGATGACCAATCTAGTTCTTGAACTTAAACTGTTGTTGTGAGGCAGCCTCCTCAAATGGAGAAAGGACAAGCTGCATGCACTGATGTTATTTTTCCTATCCCAACACAGCTGCATCACTGGGACTGACACTAATTAGTAGATCAAATTTTAGGCTACAGATGCTAAAACCAAAGCAAAAATTTTGTAGAGTTATCTAAAGAATCTTAAAATATCTATAGATACTTGCAGATTTCAGCTTCTGAAGGCATAGCAGGCATCTAGTGTCTCTTGCTTTTGCTTGCAGCCTTGGTCCCGTAATTTCTCATTCGTGAGTCAGCTGATCTCTTAATGAGAACATTTCAGGGAAATCGAGTTTTAAATACAAATGGTTAAACTACTTAGAGAGTAGGAAAGCTGTCATCTAGAATTCTTAAAGCAAAAAGTGGAGCTTAATCAGAAATTCATTCTCATTCATACTTGAAGGGAAAATGTGATATAGATTTGGGGTGGGAATGGAAGTGGAGGGAAGCTTAGTATTGCTTGATATGAATTTGGAGTACATCTAAAGAAGATCCGTGGACATAAATTAATGATTGGCTGAGTGTATTTTTTTGTTATCTTCTTACCCAATAAATGTAATAAAGTTTGCTATTAAAAACCTTGCTAATTTCTGTAACTGTCTGTCTCCCGTTTAGGGTTACACCATCCCATTAGACAAGCGTCTGGCTGCAGATGGAAGAGGACTGCAGACTGTTCACATTAATGAAAACTTTGCTAAGCTTGCTGAGGCTCTCTATATAGCTGACAGAAAGGTCAGGTGGTTGTTTAAACTGTTCTGTTTCATGTGGTTTTACCTTTATTGTATGTTTAATTCCTTGGGAAAATCAGCTGGGAGAGAGCTATAGCTTTTTGGTCTGTCCTGCTTCTAGGCTACTGTAATGTTTTTATCCCCAGTATGTTTGAATCAGTGGCTCAGCGTGGATTAAATTACTGGAGGTCATGTCTGTTGTCCCTCAGCTCGATTTGTGATATTTTTCTGGTTTTGAACTTCAACTGTAGGACTCAGTTCTTCCCATTTACCGTGTAACTCCAGTACAGAAGATCTGCTGCATCCCAGGTGCTAACTAGGGGTCTTATGTGTGCAGGCTCGTGAGGCTGTGGAGATGCGTGCCCAAGTGGAGAGGAAAATGGCTCAGAAAGAAAAAGAGAAACATGAGGAAAAGCTCCGAGAAATGGCCCAGAAAGCAAGAGAAAGAAGAGCAGGGATCAAAACCCATGTCGAGAAAGGTACGTTTCTTTGTTACTGAGGAAATAACTTGAGAAATTAGAATACCCAAATGTTAACTATAAATGTAACATCTGATTTTTACGTCTTTTCTTGAACAACCAATGTGTTTGCTTAATTTGTGGGGATCTGAATTTCAACCTGAGGTTTAAGGAGATTGTTGAGAAATTGATCACTATAACTGGATCAGTATAAAGTAATGGCTTTCATGGACTGTTCTAATCTGATTTCCTTTTCAGGAAAGGCTTGTTTTGACTATGTCTATGAGAACTAAATGATCTTTAAGTTTTCAAAGATGGTAAACGCAGTATTCGTCTCTGATGTTGTTATAATTGGTCTTAAAGAGAGGTAGCTTTGGCTATCAGGCTCAGAATCTAATAACCTAACTAAATCATACCATTGTGGTGTCTTATGTCTTGATTGAAATGACATTTCAGAGATCAAGGTGCTGAACTTACAAGGCAGTTCTCTTAATGTCACTTAAAGGTGGAGAATATGATCATATACTGCAGCTGGGATGGACTAATCTGTTTCCAACAGTACAGGCTGAGAACTAGCAGGCTGTGGAGCAGATCTGTTAAGAAGCACCTGGGAGTTCTAGCAGACAATGCTGAAGAAAAGCTAGTATCGTGCCCTGGCAGCAGTATTCCTAGGGGCATACTAAGCTGTATCAGCAGGAGTGCAGCCAAAAGGACAAAGGAAATAGTTTTTTTCCTTTACTGGTCATGTAAACTGTATCTGGTATAGTGTCCACTTAAGAGACTCTCAGTTCAAGACAGGCATTGATGAACAGGAATGACTTCAGTGGAGGGTCACCAAAATGGCCAGGTGGCCAGAGCATCTGCGTGGTGAGATGCTGAGAATGAAGCGTGTTCTGCCGGCGGAAGGGAGAGCTTGGTGTTAACCTAATGTCAGGCTTCCTATGGAGAGATCGACAGCTGCACCGTGGAAAAATGAGATGGTGGTTAAAATTTCAATTGGGTGCTTCCAACAGTGTAGGAGGAGAAAAAAATTTTCATCAGGAGGACAAAAAACAGTGGAACAGGTTGTCCAGAGAGGTTGAATGTCTATCCGTGGAGGGTTTCCTAACCTGAAGGGGAAAGCTCAGAGCAACATGGTTTGATTTCAGCATTCATCTTGCTTAGAGCAGGAGATTAAAGTAGACATTGTATTCCAGCCCAAGGGATTTGGTGATACTGAGTAACAGAATGTTCTTCAAGATGCCTGTGTTTGAATGGCATTTTTATACTAATGTGTAACAGAGAAAAGGGTATGATACAATCATCAGCAGGTATTTAGAGTATTAATTTGTAGATGGACAAAAATTCTGAGCTCTTTAAAGTTCAGAAAACATAGGTATTGTGTCTGCCGTAGGTCTCTTATTAAGGATGTTTAATTGAGCAAGTTACTGTTCTCCTTATATCCAGTTTGTTTAAAAAGTAACATACGTTGCTAAGGATCACTTCTCTTTTGGAAATGAATATTGAATTGAATCACTGTGCCAGTGTCTGTGCTGTAGTTAATTCAGACTGAAGTAGCTGTCTGTAATAAGCAATCTTGCATGTGTTCAGAGGATGGAGAAGCTAGAGAACGAGATGAAATAAGACATGACCGGCGCAAAGAGAGACAGCACGACAGGAATCTCTCCAGGGCAGCTCCTGATAAAAGGTGAGTCACAAAGAAGCTGCCTTATTACTGTCCTAATACAGGATTCCCCACTATAGAAGCTATTGCGTACAACTTTCTCCATTTTCTTGACATCGGTGCCTAAATTTTACCTTGTCAAGATGCTCGCTGGTATGAAATGGTATAACTGAGTTAGAGTATGTTAGTGTTCCCGTGGTAAAGGCTTAAAGCTCTGTTAACTTTGCTGGCTATGTGCAAGAAGTAGTTGGATTGCAACCCTAATACTTAATGAATGGAATGTATAAGTATTCTAAGTTGAAAGGAAGTGTGGGGCTAGCCTGTGGTAAATTTTAGTCATTAATGTAGCACTTGTTTGTAGAATCCATGTCTTTGGCAAGTTAAGCGTAGACTATCTGCAGTCAAACATATCTGGAAAAATCAAAATTTCTTAAATCAGACGAGAAGATTTTTGCTATTTATTGTTGTTTTTGTTGTTTTGGGTGGGGTTTTTGCCTCCTTTTAGGGGGAGGAAGGGTTGGTTGGTTGGCAGATCTTCAGCATATTCAGACTTTATTACCAGGTTCACACAAAGAGGTTGGTACCTGTGTCTTCAGCGAGACTGCAATATAATCAGTAGATTTTTCTTGAAACTGTACATTTAAAATGTGTTTAGATTCATGAATGTAAGCTGAAGTAACTTGTCTGCCCAAGCTAGTGAGATTTCTTGAGGACAAATGGTTTCTGGAGGCTTAAAGTCTCTAATATCTTAAAATTAGATTGCCCAGCCTTTCAAGAATATAATTATACTAGGTTGTACAAAAAAATATGACATTTTAGACCAAATCAGCTTGATATAAATTGCAGATAGCTGAAAGTAAGTTTAAATGTCATGCTTAGCCTGAACATAAGTTTCCCAAATGTTTCCTTTGCCAGGAGACAAATTTTAAATGTTACCTAGTGAGAAACAGTACCAGTTAAAATCTGGTATCTGGGGCAAATAGTTAGCAGCTAATAGAGAATCGGGTCGCAATTGAGCATATTTAAAAAAAAAAAAAAAAAAAAAAAGGTTTATCTGACTTAATAAAACTCAGAATTTTCGTTTTCATTTCAGGTCAAAGCTGCAGAGAAATGAAAACAGAGATATCAGTGAAGTTATTGCACTAGGTGTACCCAACCCCAGGCCATCTAATGAAGTCCAGTATGACCAGAGGCTGTTCAACCAGAGCAAGGTAAAAATACCTTGTCACAGTTTTGTAGTTTTCTGTGAGAACAAGCAAACACGTTCCAGTGGGTACAGCTAGAGTCCAAAGGGGACCTTGTTTTAATGGATGGTGTGGATGAGCTCTGAGAAATCTCTACTTAATGGGTAGCAAACTGCTAATCTCCCTAATCTGTAGCTGATGCAACAATCATTGGGATATTCAGAATGTGTAACTGTTTTAAAATGGATTGGGTCTGTGGGGAGAAAAGTAGGAGAAAAAAGCTATTTTGCCTTCAAGTTGCAGTAGCTTCACTTTCTTTTGTGTAAATGTACTGATTGAATAAGGAAAACGTGCTCTGAGAGAGCAGCAAATACTTGCCATTCTCATTACTGTTTATATTATAAAACCTTCTGAATATACAGTTAACAGGAACATTTGTTCCTGAAGTTCTTACTATTAAAAGATTAAAAAGAGAGATTAGGCTTTTAAAAGTCCCACAATAGTCCTGCAGTGTATCAGTCATTCTTTTCTGTGCCTGTAACAAAAGACTTGTAGGCAGAAGGGAAAGCTGACGAAATCAAAATTGAGCAAACAGGCATCTCGCCTACTTCCATGGCTTACATAAACTTGTGTGTGATTTAGATGAGTCAGCTTAAATCACATTTGCCCGAAATTCTGATTAATATGCATTTCTGTATGGTTGCACTTGGCTATTATAGCCAGCTGTACTTGCAGGGCAGACTGAGACAACAGATTATTCTCAAATATGAATGGCCTGCAGTCCTTCCTGCTGCTTTCTGGCAGCGTAGAAGTGGTCCTGAGTGAAGATTGTAAACATGGTGTTATGGACTTAATCTCATAGCATATGAAGAGCTTGAACTTGATAGAAATAGTAGTAAATCATATCATAGCATGTTTTTATATCTGCATAACAGCAAGCCTGTATCTTGATGTTAAAATAAATTAGCTGAAGTTTGGCACTCATTTGCATTATACAGCTTTTTTACCCCTTTCTCCTTCACAGGGTATGGACAGTGGCTTTGCTGGAGGAGAGGATGAAATTTATAATGTTTATGACCAGCCCTGGAGAAGTGGCAAAGATATGGCTCAAAACATCTACAGACCAAGTAAAAATGTTGATAAGGATATATATGGTGATGATCTAGAGGCTCGAATTAAGACGAATAGGTAAGAAAATAAAAACAGAATATTCTTAATTAGTGTTCTGAAGTCCCAAACACTTGAGTATAATATCTTCTCCCACAGGTTTGTTCCTGACAAAGAATTTTCTAACTCCGATCGTAACACCAGAGGAAGAGGCAGAGACGGACCAGTTCAATTTGAGGAGGATCCTTTTGGTTTGGATAAGTTTCTGGAAGAAGCTAAGCAACATGGTGGTTCTAAACGGCCATCTGATAGCAGCCGCCCTAAAGAACATGAGCACGAGAGCAAAAAGAGGAGGAAGGAGTGAGTGCCTCTGTACCTTGAGTAGCGAAGAAATGGACTACAAGCTTGGACTTCATAAAAAAAGGTGTTTTTAATATCACAGAGGTGTATAGGGTGATGCCATGTAAAGAAGCAGTTCAGAACTCTTGTGCTGTGTGGAGATGCATATACACACACTAGTTCCTCTACCAAGGACAGTTTCCTGTGAAGAGTGGAAGAATGGAGACTGCTTGGAAATATTTCACAGGGGAACTGTTCTATAGCAAGTTCTCTGAGTTTGCTAATTCCCTGTTGCCCAGCATCTCAGGGTAAGAATGTAGCCCCTTCCCACCACCATGGTTTTATTAGGTAGTTGAAGCTTTTATTTCATTTGTTACAAGCTCTCCCACTGTAAATAATTACTGTATCATGCTGTAATCGATGCTACAGAGCTTATACCTGTGTTTCTTGTTGTTCCATAGTTTATTTGAACAAGGAAGGGAAGCAGCTGGATTCTGTTTTAAATCCAATACTCACAGTTTCTCCATAATCTTTATTTCAGTTTCTTTACATTTAGTGAAATAAAGCCTCTTTCCACAATTCATTCATGTTGATTCTCTCTTTGGTTGAAGGTATCTTCTACCTTGCTGTTGTCTGAGAAATAACTGAAAACAGTGGAAATCATTCATGTTAGGCAAGAAACTTCAACTTTTTATTTCTGATTTTTCTGAAACATTTGTATGGAAGGTAGACATTAATGTGTGAGAGCCATAGTGACAGCTGCTGAGTCCTGGAAGGAATGTTAAATAAAATCTACTGGTAAGACTAGCTGTGGTCATGCAAAACACATCTTAGAAGTTTGGAATTTCAAGTGGAATTAACAGAAGTGCTCATATGCTGCTTTTAGAGAGGCTTGTCTTTTTATTAAAAAAAAAAAAATCTGCCTTCTGTTCCACTAAAAAGAAGCATTTTAGCTCTTGTACCTCCTGTTAACAGTCCTTAGCTTCACTGGTAGGAAGTAAATATGGATATCTTGCAATTTCAAGAGTAAAATGCAGCACATTTTCCAAGAAATTGAGAATCTCATGCTAAAGACTCACCTGTGGTAGTCACAGTACTTATTTTGGTGATTGCCTACAGATAACATCCTATGCTATTTTCAACTCAGTTTACCTAGTATTAGCCTACTGCCTGGCTTATTGCATCTTAAGAGTGAATTCAGTAAATTACTACTTAAGTTTTGCTTTTCTTCTGCACTATTGTTAACTCACAGGCCAGCTGTAACACCATGAAGTAACCACAATGAACAAAGGCTTTTGTACTACGAACCATTTTAAGCAAAATGCTTTACCATAATCAACATATTGCAATACCCCCTGAGTCTCTTACAAATTGGTTGTACTCTTAACATTGCTTGTCAGAACAATATGGCTAAATTCATACTAAGTATCTAAAGTTATTAACTGATAATGTCTGATCCAGTAGCCTGCTTGTTGCTATTTAGCTAGATCAGCTGAAGTGCATGCAAGTCTACAATAAAATCCCCTTAGTCATTCACCTTATTTAGAGACTGTACCAAAAGCAAGCTTCCAGCTGTCACTGCACTGTCACTTATTTTTACTGGTTTAAAAGCTTAGCTTTGTATTCTGTCACATTCCACCCTCCCTAGAATGCAAATTTTATGTTGGACTCTGCTTGCAGAAAACTTTATTACACATAGCTAAAGGGTTGTACAGCAGTTCCTGAAGACCTATACCACATCTGTGTTCCTTTAGTTTAGCATAATGGAAGATCTTTATGTCTGAACATGGTTTCTCTTGTGAGGCCCCATCTGGAGTACTGCATCCAAGTGTGGAGCCCCCAGTACAAAAAAGACAGGGAGCTGGTGGAGAGGGTCCAGAGGAGAGTCACAAAGATGATCAGGGGACTGGAGCACCTCTCCTATGAAGACAGGTGAGGGAGCTGGGCTTGTTCAGCCTGGAGAAAAGAAGGCTGCGGGGTGACCTCATTCAGCCTTTCAATACTTAAAGGGAGCCTACAGAGGGGAGGGGAGTCAACTCTTTGAAAGGGAAGATAACAGCAGGACAAGGGGAAATGGTTTGAAGTTGAGGGAGGGAAGATTTAGCTTGGATGTCAGGGGGAAGTTCTTTGCTATGAGAGTGGTGAGGTACTGGAACAGGCTGTCCAGAGAGGTTGTGGATGCCCCATCCCTGGCAGTGTTCAAGGCCAGATTGGATGGGCCCTGGGCAGCCTGGTCTAGCATTAAATGAGGAGGTTGGTGGCCCTGCATGTGGCAGAGGGGTTGGAGATTCGTGATCCTTGAGGTTCCTTCCAACCCTGGCCATTCTGTGATTCTCTCTATGAGTCTATTATAGTTGCACAACTCTAAGTAGTCAAGCTGAGATGGTGGAATAAATAACTATAAATAATTTTAGAAGCACACTAAAAGTATACTGAAGTGGCAAAATGCTTAATCTCCCTTGAGTAAGTATAGCATTAATTAGATGTTACAGCATCCAATAGGAAGCGGAATTAAAGACCCAACTCTATATGCTACTGTTCTAAAGGAGTTAAACCGTTACCTTGGCGCCTTCCAGTATGTGGGAGTCCTTCTGGAGCACATTCTGAACCTCTTCTGGAGATGAGAATTTAATCCAGCAGTAACGTTTGTGAAAGCCTGTGTCTTTGTCCTAGTTACAGGTTAAGAGAAGGAGCTGGTTACTGTAGGAAGTTTATACATGTGCTGTTAAACTTTCTATCCACGTCCAATTTAAGGATTCAGAAATAATCAGAGAAATCGGTACAACTGTTTCAAAAGTCTGCTTCGTGCTTTAAAACACGTATTTCCATGGACAGCTGGGAGGGGCCGTGAGCTATTAGAGTGGAATAAAGCAGGGCTGGTAGTCTCAAATTGTCCTCAACCTGCAGGCCCACCTGAGCTTCAGCAGGGATGGAATTTTTTCTTTACAGCGCCCGCTATGACGCTACGTTTTGGGTCCATAAGAAGAACAACGCTGATCGCTTAACGCCTGCCGCCCTAAGCCACAACAACCCGGCTTTCAAAGCCCACGGCAGACGTTAACCTTGAGAGGCCCGGGAGAGCCGGTGCTGAGCAGGGCAGAGCCCGCGGACCGGGCGCAGCAGGGGAGGCCGGGGGGGCCGACGGCGGATACTTACGAAGGGCAGCTGGCACCTCTGCACCGACCCGAACTGGGAGAAGTACTCCTTCAGCTCCTCTGCGGGAGAAAAGGACGCGCGGTTACGCGGCCCCGCGCCGTAGGGGACGGAGCCGCGGCAGCCGCGGGTGCTGGGAGGGAGCGGGAGGGGGGAGGAAGCGAGTGGGCGCGCACTTACTGCTCGATACCGTCCAGGGAACCTCGGCCACGAAGATGTCGAAGATCCGCCGGGAGCTCCGCGCTGCACCACGCGCCGCCGCCATCTCGTGAGCCGCGGCGTTCCCACGCCCCGCCCCGCCCCGCCAGCGCGCGCCGTCCGACAGCGGCGGCGCAGCCAAAATGGCGGCGGGGGCGGCCGCGGCGGCGCTGGGCCGGGAGGGCGGGGAGGACGCCTTCCGCCGGCTCTTTCGCTTCTATCGGCGGCGCGACGCGGCGGACCTGCGGGGGGTGGTGGACTTCTCCGCGCCGGGGGGGCAGGTAACGGCGCGCCGTCGCCGCCCTCGTTGTGCGGGGCCGGGGGCCACCGGGTGGCACGGCGGGGCCGCGCCGGCACGCCTCCGCCCGCGGGACGATCCGGGCCCCGTCCCCGAGCCTCCGCGCGTCGTCGCAGCGTCGAAGGGCCTTACGGGGCCGGCGGTGGGCGCCTTGCGAAGGGCGGTGCCCGCCGTGGTGAGGCGCGGAGCGGCCCGGGCACCGCCTCGGCGGAGTGCCTCATGTCGGAGTGTCGCGACTGGGGCCGGCGCCGGCGTGCAGAGCTCCTCCACGGCACGGGGGCCGTGAGGGATGCTGGCGTTCGCGGGCCTATCCCCGAAGCTGCCGCAGTAACAGAAACCTCTCTGCAGACATACCATCTCCGCTCGTGCCTGCTTATTGCTGCTGCTCGTAGATTTCTGCGCAGCAGTAAGCGATCTCCAAAGCCTCCGACAGAAGTGCGCGTTACTTGAGAGAACCAGACGGGCTGTCGCTGTGTTCTGGGCCTGCCGGATCTCTTGTGCCTGAAAAAGCGAGGAGAGCCAGAGAGGGGGGAGGCTGTGCTGCTCCCAGCCGAGGAACACGTGGCTGGGAGTGGGGCAGCCTTCCCCTCAGTGAGGTTTCTTTTCCCGTTGTCTCAACAACCGCCTGGTTTAGCCGTGAGCAGGAGAGCCTCTGAAAGCTGTATCCTTGTGGTTCAGCAGTTTCACCATCTGGGTGACTGGAAAGTGGTCCTTTGGGCTCATCTCCCATTTTGTCACCTGAGAAAAGGGTAACAGATCTCTTCTGAAGTAGTATTAAATTTGGACTCCCTATGAGACTATGCAAATAATGAGGGTAGGGCATGTAGCTAAAATGAAACCTGACCTAGTTTTTCATATTCCCAATACTTAGCTTTTTATGTTTTTGATAGTATTATAATACATACTTTTCTATCTTTTCAGACAATAATTTTGATACCATTAACTGGACACAAAACTCGACTTATAGGAAATTGTTCAGGCATTAGCATTGAACAGAGTTCAGTTGTTTACGTTTCAGCCTCTCCTGAGCTTGCAGCAATACTTTATCAAATAAAGGATTCTGGCATTACAGCCCTTCTGGGAAGTTCACAGTCTGTGTGAAAGCATCACAAGCGTCTGTCCTCTCTCCGTGTCTCTCTCTTGTGCCTCTTACCTTCTGAGAGTAGCTGACAGCTTTTTAGTGAAAGAGTCTTTGATCCCTCTTCCCCCCAGGTTGATAGCATATAGTTTTTCCCTTAAAGAAGAACTGCAGGCCAGCCAGATTGGCCTAGATACTGTTGTCCTTTTTCTCTGAGAAGAGTGCTTCAAGTGATGGAGATCTCCAGTGAAGTGTGACATCCCCAGCTGCTCTGCTACAAGGCGTATTTTACTAGTTCAGCACATATAATCTTTCAGTGTAGGAGCAGGTCTTGTTCTTGGGAAGCCCTGGCAGCAGCCGGTGTGTAAGCAGTTGGAGAAGACTGAAAAACAGTAAAGGCTCGGTCAAAGGAGTTTCCCTCCTGGGTGTGTTCTGCAGACAAGACTCAGAATAAAGCTCTTCAAGGCTGGCAGTTACAGAGCTGCTTTTGGCAGAACTGAGAAGTTGTAAAACTGAGCGTGTTGCCAGAAACTGCCCCTCAGTATTGGTTTAGAGTTCTCAGCCTGTAGCGACTGATTTGTACCTCGTTTGCCAGTGCAGAATGGAAGCGCTCACACTTGGGCCTCAATTTCATGTATGCTTTAAATTGGTACAAATGAAGTCTTGTCTACCTCCTCCTGTTTATTTCCCCAATTCCTAACATAAAGCTGTATTTCTGCACAGCTGTACAGAGAACAGGACTGGGGAATTGAGCTGCAACAAAATCAATATACCTCTACTCTGTCCTCCCTGGGAAAGTTCCCAGTCCTAAGGAAAACAGTGAGAATGTGGTGGATATGTTTCTTTCAGAAACAGTGTGGGCTTATTACAGTTGAAACAGGTATTATTGCAATCCAGTGTACTACACTGAAAAAATACATCTTGCTGATCCCCGAGCTCCTTATCCTTGTGATAACAATGTGGTATTCAGCATTTATAGGGTTTCTGCAGTCCTTTACGTCAGACAGTTTTGGCAACTTCATCACTGTCCCTTTTCTCCTGTAATTACAGATGAGAACAGTCATTTACCCTATGGAATTCTGAGCAATAACTGTGATTGGAAAATGCTTTGAAGGTGTAAAGTGTTACGAGGACTACATATTGCTCTCTCATGGAGATTGATATTCAGCAGAATGGTTTTTACAGATTGAGCTGTAACGTGAAAATGGACAAACAGTGCAGATTTTTTTCTTAATACAAATCATTCTTTATGAATGAAGGATGTCTCTCCCAATTTCTAAGTCTTGTAAAATCTGTAGATGCTTGCTCTGTTAGCAGCTCTATGTGTCCTGTTCTGGTTGCAGTTGTTCAGACAATAGTTCCCTTGTTTTCACAAGGTTCCCTTTATTTTAATGGAATATGGTAGCACTCTACAGGTGCTGTTTTTGAATGAGTTTTGTATCTATTGCTTCTTTTTCCTCCGTTTAACAGATCTGCTTTCTTTTACCAGGTGTTCAGATCACAGCTCAGTGTTTCTTCAGTCAGTGACCAAGATGCCTGCAGGGCAGGACTGCAGCCAGTTAGCCGGTGGAAAGCCTATGGCCTCAATGGATACCCAGGTAGGTACTCTGATTTCAAGAAAAATAATTACAACATTGTTGCTTCTGATTCAGGCATCCTCCATTTTATCTTTCTTCCCCATCTGAAAAATCTGCTTAGGTTTACCTCAGCATAATTTAATGTTTGTGATGTTTGTTGGTTGTTTTTTTTTTCTACTTGTTGGTTTGCCAGTTTTGTTTTGTTTGTTTGAAGTGCAGGAGGACAAACGCATCAGTTAAAGGATAAGATGCAGAGATACATGGAGGTTAGAACAGAAGAACCAGTAGTTTCATGGTATCTTAACCAAACAGACCATCCCTTGTGGGAAAGAATCCACATTGCCATAGCCTTTGATAGAAATTTTATACTTCTGCAGCATCAGTTCCTCCTCAACATATATCATAAACACTAGATAAGTGACTGAAATACAGCCACTCAGTAAATAGAGGCCTGAAGTGTGGCCTCTATTTACTGGTGTACAGGAAGTGAATATTGACTTCTTGTTCTATACAAGGTACAGAATAATTTCGTTAGGCACATTGTTTAAATAAACTGAAATTGATACTAGATTTTCAGGTCACTTAGTAGAGACCTAGAAAGAAGTCAGGTTGGATGGGACTTCTGGAGGTCTCTGGTCCGTCCTCTCTGCTTTAAAGCAGGGCCAGTTTGAGAGTTAGATAAGGCTGCTGAGAGCTTTGTTTGGGTGAGTTCTACAAACCTCCAAGGACAGAGATTACTTTCTGTGCACTTGATTCAGTGCTCAGCTGTTCTCATTGTGATTTTTTTTTTCCACCTTTTATCTAATCACAATCTGCATTGCTGTAATTTGTAACTTGCTTCCCATAATCTTGCTATGCACCCTGGAGAAGAATCTGGCTCCATTCTTCACAGTCCCTCTTTAAGTAGCTTTTAGTCGTATTGGCCAACGTGCAATCAGCCTTAATTGCCACAAGGGTGCACTACTGACTCAGGCTCAAGTTGTCCTCCAAGACAAACTGGTTTTATGGCAGGTTGTTCTCATTGACACCTGCTTGTCTTACCAAGATTGAAGCTGGAGACCACCTGCGCTAGGTGTAAGTTCATACTCAGTGTGCTGCATGATTCTGCTGCAGTACGAAAACTGCATTGGTATCCTAAAGGCAGATTTTTATTATACAGATCCCCAAGGAATTCCTCTTTTGCTTATTTCACTTGGGCTCTTTCAAGGCCAAAAATGTTGCCTTCGATGCTTGGATTCTTGTTCTCAGTTCTGTGTGTAATTAGCCTTTCAGGCTTCAATTCCTTCATTAGCACCTGGAGGCAATACATCCCTAGTACAGTTTAATTCATATAGGTATTAAAATGTTTTGAAAACTGCACATCAAAAGCTGTTGACAGAAGGGGCAGTGTTATTACTCTGTTCTATACGGAGGCCAACAGAAAGTAAATTTAATGTTTCTGGCAAATAAACTTCTTGTAATCAGACCTGTAAAGAAGCTACCTGTAGACTGAAGGTGCAGGAAATAGAATGAAGTGAATGATGGTGTCTTATGACTATACTGAAGGCTCTTTTTCTAACCACTTAATTTAATTTTCTGAGGTCTGTGAGATATGCTGGCAGGAAGATTTTTCCATGCTTTTATTACTGCTTTATAAAGGCCACAAGGCAAGTTTGTATCCTACTGAGACACCTAGACTTGCTTCTTCCTTTCTCATCTATTTTTGTCTGTTTGCCCTGATATGACTGCAAGTTCAAAAAGACAGAATAGGGCAAAACCGTGAAACTTTTCCTTTGTTTCTGCTGTATCCTTATCTTTCTTTGTATGTGAATGTGTTGGTGAGTCTTACTGAATTGACAGTTTTTGAAAGAAAGCCTTGATTCTCAATAAGTATGATACAGATTAATAGCATCTTCTCATCACTCTCATTCATCGATGCTGTCAATCTTGTCTTTGAAGGAAACACCCCTGGGGTGTTGGGGAAAAAATCCAGTAAAGAATCCTAATATGCTTATATCCTTATATATCCTTAAATATAAGATATGTCTAATAATGGCATATCTTATGGCAAGGAGTCCTTTCTGTTAAGATATGAACCAAACAGATCCGTTACATCTGTGCTTACCCTCTTATTTGGGCTGTTGCTTGAACTCTGCCTGAAATGCTTGGCTAAATCACTGTGCTCACTAGCTACCTATTTACTTCATTTTGTTGATAAATTTTGCAGTCATTGTTAATTAATACACTACAGCAACGTAGCTGGAATACAGTTTGATTTCCATCCCATTTGAGTAATACCATACAAAAGTGTAAAGATTGATACAGCCACACTTGCTTGGAAATAAGCACAAAGCAAAGGAGAAAACAGTTTACGATCTAAGAACTTGTCCTGTGGGCTGCTCTCTGCAGTTCATGACAGTGAAGGAGCAATGAAGTAGCAATAAGAAGACAGAATGAGTTCTGAGACAGCAACAGGGTCATTTTGAAGACTATAAATTAACCATCACGATAGCTGTAATAGTTATAAAAAACTGTAACTAAAGGGTTAAAAAGAATAATTCTGCTGAAGCATTTCAGTATCAAATTTACTCCAAAGCAGCTGGCTTTCCAAGTTCTTGCCCCTTTATCTACCTGCAATGTGTATGATTTACACAGATATGTTATTGCCTTTGAGTGCCCTCCATGCCTTCTAACTTACAGGGATAAATTTTTTGTTTTGAAAAAACAGAAGGTCTTAACCTTTCAGACCTGTTAATAGATTTCTAAGGTGTTCTCTCAGTACCTCCAACCCTTCTCCTTAGCTCTGATTTTATTAAAAATAGGGATATGTCTAACCATACCTTCTCCCCCCACCCCCTCTACCTTCTTCTTCCTGGTCAGGGTTTATTTTCATACAAAACCCTTTCCTTCCGGGCTGCCAGCGTCACTGGGTGAAACAGTGTCTCAAGCTATACACCCAGAAACCCAATGTGTGCAATCTGGACCTGCATATGGCTCCTGAGAAGACCGCTGATCTGTGGGGGCAAAGCAAGGAAAAGCTGAGGTGAGTCCAGAACATCCTTTGGTCAAAACTAACAGAGCCAGAAGTGCTCAACTCTGAGAAGGCTGAATTAAAAATGGCAAGGAAAGGAAGCTGAAAAAGATTGCATACGTGCTGGCAGTATACAGATCATGTCAGACATGCCAGGTTAAAGATGTATCTTTGCATGATGTGCATCCTTGTTAAGTCTCTTATTTTACATTAATAGCATGATTTTCTAGTAGCAAATTATGCCAGATCTATCAGTCTAGGGTAAAATAGCAACCCTGGCTGATGTCATGGTGCTCAGAAGCTTGCGAAGCTCAACTACGAGTGGAACCATGAGGTCTCCTTAGACCTCAGTTTTTCTGAGGCAGAATGGATCCTTTCCAAACGTGCTGTGCCTGCTAATTTCTTCTTTCCAGTCAGCTGCTGGATCTAGCATGCTGTAATTGAAAAGCTGTATGTTCACTTTTTTGTATATGCACTCAAATTGACCAGTTTCCACATTTTGATTTTCAGATTTTTTTCTTTCATTCAGTCTGAGATGGCGATTAAATGTGTGCCATTTTAATGTCAATCTTGTTTACTTTGAAAGATTCCCACAGGATCAGAGTTCTGTGGCAGACAAAGCTGCCTTTTTTCTACCCGATTTGGAGGTTAATGGAGAATTTGTCCAAGTTTTAAATTCAAACAGAAAATGTTAAAATCTGAGCTTTTTCAAAAATAATAATTGTAAAAATAAAAGGAAGTTAGATGCTGTTTACAGTATACAATCATTATTTATTTAGGTATTTTTCCTTGTTGATTTAATTGCTTATTTTTGATAAGATTATGTTGTGCTGGAGTGACCAGATTTCCCTGCAGCTCTCATCTTTTGCTACAGCCTGTTAGGAAAATTGATGTGCTGAGATTTTTCTTAAAAAAAAAAAAATATTCTTAACATTCAAAAGAAATGGATTTGCCAAAGCAAAGTTTGAACTTCTAAATATTCATACCTGAGAGAGAAGTTAGCCTGCACTTGAGTCTTCCAGGCTCAGTTGGAATTTGTTACAGAAGTTCAAATGCCTTTTTTTTTTTTTTTTAAATTTTCCATCACGTATGAAAAAGTTGTTCTTTGAAAGCACTATGGACTGTGCCCTACAGCTGAGAAAGGTTGGGTACTATCCCAGCTTGACAGAGCTTTCCCAGCAGTACCTCCTGCGCACATGGAATGATCAGAACAGAGGTTAATTTGCAGCTGAATCTAGTTCAGTTGAAAACAGCATTTGGAAGAGCAATGGCTGGCAGGAACACCACATTTTATTAAGCATTTGGCTTGGTCTTCACATCTGCAAACTGCTGTATCTGTGCTGGTATTAGGAGTGAGAACTTTTCAGAGAGTGGAGAAACAGCATGCTTAGCTAGAAGGAGGTCTGTTTCCAAAGCCTTTTATCTTTCCATCTTCTTCTTTAAGGCTTTTTAATCTTCCATCAAATAGATACCTAAGTGTGCTTGGATCATGACATATCTGCTGTTTGCAGGAATCATAAGGTAGGGAGAGTTCATACAGTTCCTAGAAATGTATGCTGTGCTCTCTCTGCAAAGTGGAGTACATAAAGTGCAGAGGACACATGTCCCTGCCAGGGATATATATGCGTGTATATGAAAGAAAACAGTTGGGAGGATTTTATGGATGGAATCATTTATCAGCAAGTAAAGAAAAAAAAAGTGCTTCAGAGCATCTCCCCTCATAATCTTCAGTCTTGCTCTCTTTCTAACGTAGCTTAGGCTGAACTTCTCAGTGTCTTTTTGCAGGAGAACCTCTGCTACAAGCTTAGGAACTCATTGTTTCTGAATATGTAACACTCCGGACTTTCCCCTTTTAAACAATCACATATGAAATCACGTGCAAAATAATAAATCCCGGGAATCTGGACCTTCTGAGCTAGTGTTCCTGCTTCTGTGTGAACATTAACGCAGTAGCTAAGGAAGATGAAGGGTACTTTCAAAAGGCAGGTGCAAAAAATGTTTAATTATGAACATTAACTTATTGTTTGGAAGATGCAGAGGAATGAGTTGTGGCCTCTCAATTTTTTAAATGTTGTTACTTGTTAGTAGGCTCCATAAATGGTTCCAATCAACATGCATTTGATGCTTACTGTGTTGCGACATTATGGCAATTACAGTTGCTATTACCCTGTGACAAAGAAGGAAACTGGAAAGGTGACTTTCTTTCAAGATTCAGTGAGCTATGAAAAAATCACTACAGGTAAAGAAACTGGCCTTTAATTCCTGTCCCCAGTTTAGCTTACAAGCTACTAATACTAAAGATCAATAAAGTGAAGGGCAGAAACAAGCTGTGTATCCAGTAGAAATGCACACTGAATGCACATGCTTGGCTGACACTTGACCATGGCAGCATAGATACTATTAATTCAGTTTTGTAAAGATCATATCTTGCTGAACTAATGAGGCTATAAATGAGAGCCAACCATCTGGTGCTACTGTTCTGTTCTGTCTCCTCCCTTTCCTTTCTTTCTTTACCGTATCTTACGACTAAGCATGAGAAAAGAAACTGAAATTTCTGGCATAAGTGGACTAGGAGATATATGTTTACCTTCTTTTTTATATTTGTCACTAGCATGTTTCTGTCTGATTTACTACAGTAGTAATCTTTGGTGTAACTTTGTAAGAACTTTTCTTTAAGCCATAGTAGAGGCACACCCCTGAGGTCTCTTCCTCCCTTCCACGTCTTCAGGAAGGCTAAATAGTTGTGAGGTTACAGGTCACTGCATTAGGGTTATCACTTGAGGAAAACAGTTCTGGTACGCATTATGCTGCTCTTTCCTTAAAAATAAAAAAAAAATAAATCCAGTGTACTTTTGGTCCTCTGTGATGACATCCTGGCTAGAAAACACCCATAGTCTAAATTCCTTGACGTTACAAGACGCATATATTCATATCTAAAGTCACCTTACAGAGTTAATTCATCCTAAGGGCTTCTTGTAAAAGTACCAAGCAGTAGAACTAATGGCCTTTTGCTTAGGAGAGTGTTTTCCAGCTTCATGTACTTCACTGTCAACTAATACATTTTTCTTTCTTGTAACTTTCCATTAAGTGCCTGAAATATTTCATTCTTGTGTTTATGTGTTTTAGATCTTTACACATTCTCTTTCAGCTGCACAAATACTACATGCTTAATTCTGACTTACAAGTCTGTGCCAGTTCACTGTGTTGTCTCTGTATGATATCCCAGCTTAGGTACCAGAGAACAAATACAACAGCAATTGGCAGTAGACTCCACAACTTGTGCAGATTGAATGAACTGAATTTTTTGTTCTGAAATTCAGTTCAGAAACAGAAATTTCAACAATGAACGTGGCATAAAAGTAAAATGAAAACAAAAGTTTAGCATTGATGGTTTTAACAGGATCACGTGGATGAGTGAATGTCATTACTGCATAATGTCATGAAATGTCTCAGAAATTAGCATGTATCCTGTTTCTTTCAATTTTGTCTTTGCAGAAGGAAAGGTTCCAGTAAATGTGAGCCCAGAAGCTTACTGGAGAAGTTGCGCTGGGTGACCCTTGGTTACCATTATAATTGGGATACCAAGGTATTGCAATTTAATTTCTTTCCATTTCTTTTCATCAGTGTAAGTACTCAGGATTGCAGACAGAAAGAAGGTATTATGGAATAAAATTTAGTAAGGTTCATAGGATCCTACGCAACAGTCTGGAGGAAGGGCTGTAACACACCATGCTCCTAAGAGCATTTTAATCTTTTTGGATTCACTATGGAGGATTTGACAGCAAAAGCCCATTGCTGCCTTCTTTGCTTCAAAAAGGTAACACAGTAGCATATGCTTTGCTCTAGACCTGTGACTCCATTTCAGGATAAGTGAGCATTTTTACCTTTCTAAAAGGGAATGTATCAAAAGCACTTACAGCAAGATTGACCTTCGTGCTCGAAGACAGGTACTTCTGAGAAATGCTGCTCCTCAGTGGAGGGATGAGAGCAGGAAGAGTCTGCTTAAGATGCGACTTTGAACTTAGAATTTGAACCAGTACAGCACAGTTTCACCAACTAACAGCTATTTTGGGGCTCCTCAACATAATGGAGACAGAAATAAACTTGTTCAGCAGATTGAGTCAGATAGAGGTGGAGATAGGACAGCAGGGTGCTTATGTATAGTCTATCGGTACATTACAGATACTTAAGCAAATCAGTTTGCAGCCTTATATTTACCAGATCAGCATATTATTTTGATGCCTTAAGGAAACTGGATTACTCCCTTTTACTCTTGTCAGTCAAAATCACGTGAGGAAGAGAGGAAAAAGTGGGTTTGCTATTGATGCCTGTCTGTCTTATCCTTCAAAGGAGCAAAAATGTTTGTTTCAGAACTCTGAGATGAGCTCTGTTGGCAAGATACAGAACTCCCAATTAGCAGAATTAGCTGGTGACTGAATGACCTGAGGTAGATCCTCACGATGTTGGTATTAATATATCAGCTTCCAGTTTAATTATAATGTTCAACTCCATGATTAAAATGAATGACTGTTAATTCAGGCAAGTTCAGCATTGGCCCAGAATTAGGTGATTTGAGGAAAACTTCTTTTGCCATACCTATGTTGTAGTCCTCCTTTATGACTATCCGCCAGACTTCTGAGATATGATTCATTGTTTCCAGTTGCATTTGCTGTTCTGATATTCTAGGTTTGCTCTTTTTGTGTTTTTGTTTTGTTTTGTTTTTTTTCACTTTCCTTCCTCCAGAAGTACTCAGCAAATCATCACACTCCTTTCCCCTCAGACCTCGCATTCTTGTCAGAACAAGTGGCTGCAGCCTGTGGATTCCGGGGTTTCCAAGCCCAAGCAGGGATCTTGAACTATTATCACTTTGATTCTTCCCTGGGAATCCATGTGGATGAGTCTGAACTAGACCATTCTCGTCCCCTTTTATCATTCAGGTGAGTCCATTTGAGTGTTACTGAAGGCATGGTGGATTTTTTTATTTATTTATTTTTACTGTGGTCATATATGGCTATAGGAAGTTAGTATGATGTACTTAGTTAATTGAGCATATAATCTTTATTCTCCAAAGACCTGAATAGTGGGAAGCTGTAGCTCCAGGACATAGGTTTCTTGAAGACTGCTTGAATAGTATGGATGTGGCATCTCAGTGAAATTGCTCTCAGTTCAAGGCACAGTCATGTTCTAAAGCAGCAGAGTGCCAATTTGGGTACTAAGCAACAAGTATGGATTACCTCAGCAGAACATGAAAACTGGGCAGAGCAACTGCTCACACTGTGTCTAAAGTAAACCAGTCCTCTTGGTCTGTTTTCCATGTTCTCCGTGTTCTAACAAGGAATCCATCAGCATTTTTGGTTTAGTTTGTTTTTGTTGTTTTCTAAAGAAATACATTTGCTGCTAATATTTTCCTGTTGTACAGATAGTTTTCTCTACCTCAATTTGTTTTCTCTTCTCTCTCTCTATCCTCATACCATCTTTAGTTTTGGACAGTCTTCCATATTTTTACTTGGGGGCCTGAAGCGGGAAGAGGCCCCAACAGCAATGTTCATGCACAGTGGAGATATCATGGTGATGTCTGGCTTCAGCCGTCTGCTGTACCATGCTGTCCCCCGTGTCCTTCCCAACCCTGAAGGGACAGCTTTGCCTTCATGCCTCGACCAGGCACTTTCTACAGACCTTCCTGTTGGTTCAGTCATTGAGCACAGTTCTGATGAGGATTGGCAAGTCTGTGCCAAGTACTTGCAGTCTTCCCGTATCAATATGACTATTCGACAGGTGTTGGCTGAGGGCCAGAAATTTCCAGAGGAGTCTGGGACAAACACAGAGAGTCAGATATCCTCGGAAGACAGTCACCATCAGGAGAACAGCAGAGCCAAGAGACATAAACCAAATATGGACAGCTGAGACCCAAAGATTGTGCTAGCGTGGACTGAATGGACAACCTCAGTTGTACCAGAAGTCTTTTTACAGGCATTCAGAAACAGCTGTAGAATAAAGCAGTCCCTGCTGCTGTAAGGAAGAGGTTGGGGTCTGGGATGAAGAAATAAAATGAGAAAGAAGGATAAATTTAGGACTAGGACTCAGAAGATGAACTTTGCTGTGGGCATTTATTGTATTTGGTTCCCTTTATGATGTATTCTCTGCAACTTTCTGACCTGACTTCAGAACTGTAAGCTTGGTTCAGTTATGTTTGTAAAATACTTTGAAATAATTGGGCAGAAAGCACTAGCAAATGATACCATTGCTATTTATTAAAGAAGCTAATCATGCTAGTAAAGCTCAGCTGGAGTGCGTTAACAAATGTGAGGGAGAGTAGGTTGCTATGAAACCTACCTGCAGCATTTCCAAGTGAATTACTTCTACTGCAAAAACTGGTTCAATGATCAGAAACTAGCAGCTCCCTTGAGCAACACATGGTAAGCTTGTCCTAGCCTTGTGCTCTCCTTCTGCCTGCTTGCAGCCCCCCTGCTGCAGCAGAAAATGATTTTGAGTGGATCTGGACTTCTTGCATACCTCAGCTTTTAAAGGGAAATGACATGGGGCAGTATTAGAATACCAGCTGAGTATGTCCTACACCCTCATTCTTTCACATCTGCCTCCTCTCAGTGCCTGCAGATTAGGGTCCTGCAGCCTCAAGCTAGAATCTGTAAGTTACAGAATGTCTTTCAAGTAAAAGCAATGAAGTTGTAGACTGAGTACATAAAAAAGAAAATTATCAGTATCTCTGCACAAAGATAAATATACTGAAACAAAGAAAAGTACTGGCTTTTGTTCTCGTTCTCTTTAAGACTCAGACCTTCCTATCGGCTTTTTAATGCAATTTTAACTGTTGGAGTGGAATGCTCTATCTCTAGGGTATTTTGTTGCACTTTCCAATGAATAAACTTACTCAGTTTTTAAATTAAAGATCTTTATCAGTTTGGGGCTTTTTTTCTTTTTCCTTTTCTTTTTCTCCCTGTTAGTTATTTCAGTGTATTGTTCATGCTGTTGCTGTATCCCTTGTACTGTTTCCTCCAGGCATCTTTCAGATCTATTGCTCTGCCATCTGCCAGCTCTGGCAAAGAAGCCCTACGTGTATGTCTGCAGGGCTACTTTGCTTAAGAGCTCTTTTGGGCTTCTCAGATAGTTCCTAAGGGGCACAGCCTGCGGTATCAAAGTCTAATTTAGTGTGTATATGGCATCTTTTCCTCACAGGAGTAAGTATGTTTGATTTGCTTATTTCACTGCAGGTGAATATTTGTGTGTGCATCTGTGCAGCTAATTCTGTATACAATACTGCAATGAGTTCCGGTAATTTAATGACCAAAATAATCAGGTATGGTGTTTAGTATCTCACTTCCAAGTTCCATGCCAGAAGAGTATCCTTCTATACCCTAGGTGGGTTTGGTGTAGTTACAGCTAAGCCCTAGAAGTGTGAATACTGTTACAGGGACAGGTTACAATATGACCAGAAGAGAAATGTTAACTCTCTGGGAAGGTCTCGGAGAGCAATGGAGGAGCTCTTTTAGTGGCACCTTTAGATGGGGACAGGGAGAGGAATGCTCATCTCCCTTATGGTGAGAAGGCAAACTCTGTTCTTAACTCAGAAAAAAGCACAAAACCTACCTACACCCTTATCACTGAAGCTCAGAGAAGAGGAGATGCATGGATCTAGACAGTTAAAAACTAAACTGGACTGACGCAGGCTGAGGTTGAAGTATCTTTATATTTTCATTTCTTAAATGTCTTCAAGTCCCTACAAACGTGACAGATCATAGAACGGCTTGGGTTGGAAGGGACCTCAAGGATCATCAAGCTCCAACCCCCCTGCTGCAGGCACGGCCACCAGCCTTCATTTCTAATACTAGACCAGGCTGCCCAGGGTTCTACCAAACTGTGATTCAAGAACAAGAAATCATACTGTTTGAAATTGTAGTAAATGCTGAAACACAGCAATAGCAATTATTGATGCCCATCCAGGCTTTTTATTTAGATGTGGCTGTGCTGAAAACCTGAGTTACAAACTTGCAGTCAAGCTTACTATCTAATGCTACTGTGAAATACACTCAATATAATTTTGTATTGGACACTCACAAAAATAACCAAGAAATGGGCATATCAGAAATGACCCCAAAAAAATGAAGTCATCCATGTATGAAGACTAGGAATATAAGACGGGAAAACTTCCTGTATAGCTGTTAATAACAACAGCAGTGTTAAGTCTGCAACTATGTTCACAGCTAACAGTAGAGTACAGATGGGCAAACCACAGAACTTCTACAAATTACAATCCTGAGCATGGTTTTGAAAAGGCAATATCCCTTGGATGACAGAGTAATGAGGCTCCATCCAATAAGTACTCCACTAATTTTTCCTTCAGGGCAGAATGACTAGAAATCAGTGGCCAGGCCAACACCAATGATAGGTTGTGGCATTTGCACTTTACCTGTTAAGGTTTGCAATGACCCAACAGGATTTTTCATAGCCCAAATTTTTATATCAATCAATACCACAAATATTTGCCTCTGTTCACAGGAGTACGTGCTGAGATAATCTCTGTAGTTCCTTATTCTTAGAAAGAAGCATTGTCCAAGTGCCACAAGCTCAAATGCTTCAGTACCATAGGTATCAGTCTTCTAGGATGCCCTGCTATATGCAGTTGAGGGGAAGGAAAGAAGAGGTCATCTAGGCTAGCTCTACAAGAAAATGTATGTAATAAGCTGATTACCACAGGATAACGATGTGTTTAATTCAAATCCACCTGGAAATGAAGCATCTTGTTTAGCATATGTACTCTGTTTATTGTGTGATCAATAGATAAACTATCTGTCCAAAAGAATATAAACAACCACTGATACATATTTTTTTAATATTCTACAGTAAAGGAAAAATAAAATCTGCAGTTAAATCAAAATCAATGTACAGTGGGATGAATATTGGAAGTAGAAGAAAAAACTGCCTGTACAAACGTAGCATTTCAGTGCACCTGATAGTACTGTGCTAGAGAAATCCACTGTTATAAACTGGGCTGCACAGTAGTGCCCAAGACAGATTTACTGCATGTCTTTTTCTTGGCAACCAGGCAGTAACTTACTGGCAAAGCAGTAAGCTGTGCCTGCTGCCTTAAAGATTCTGCTCTCAGGTATTTTTCCTTTGAGAGCTTGTTGACTTTTTTTTTCCCTCAGTGTTCCATGTCAGATAAAAGATGGACCTAAGGAGTATAAATGGATCTAACCTCTGCTGTTTATGCTTTGCTGAGCTAGTATATAGGAGAAGCTGGTAGAAAGGGAAGAAGCTAGTTGGTAGGAAATACCCACATAGCAGCACAGTATCTCAATCTTACTGCCATGCCTGTAAATCCAGGTTGAAACTGGCTTGCATTTTACCAACTTCAGACAAGAGCTTGGATTTATCTTCACTTACATAGGCCATTGCCATTCTCTGCATCACAGCTTAAGCAGGACAGATTTAACACAAAGGAAAAAGTAATTAGTGACAAGACTTATTCCTATTTAATTAGGATAAAAAATTGAGTTACAACTCAGTGTGCTCTAAGCTTACTGTAGTTCTGATGAAATCAGAAGACTTGCCTACATCTGAACGTGTTACATCAAAAAGTTAACAGATGTACACAGAGTGCGAGAATTAATGATCCAGAAAAATAAGTTGCTGGAGGCCTCAGAAGACCACTACATTAAAAAGCTTTGATAGAAGACTAGTGACACTCACTCACACTCTGCCAATGCCTCTATGCATTCTAATAACCAAATCTAGTTTGATCTGGAAGAAGTAGAACAAGATGCTGTTGACATAATTTTAACATGGTACAAAATAAGTTCAGCTATTTATACTTAACAAATGACAAGCACAAATACCTTATCAAAATAATTTTGCTATGCAAATAAGGAAAGACTGCCTAATAATACGTTCACATATACTCTAATGGAGTTGAAGTGAGATCAAAGTTACCATTGTACAAGTTACAGCTTAGCTCATACAGGCTCTTTCCTTGCATCAATTGATAACTATAGTCAATGGGCCACAGAAACAGTGGTTTTAAGGCACCTCTAGAATTGTCTCGTCCAACCTCCCACTAAAGGAGTACTGTTGCCAACAGATTATCCATGCTAGACTTTGAAACCTCCCACTATGATGACTGCCATTTCTTTCAGTAACCTATATCAACACTGCCCCCCTCACCTTATGAAGAAATTTTATCTTATTTCCTCTCTGAGTTTCCCAAAACACAATTCCCCCGCTCTTCTCTTACCATCTACTACTACCACTAAGAGTTTGGCTCCACTGCTTTTGTAACTCCCCAACCTTTAGCCTCCTTTATGCCATACAGAAGAAGGACTCAACGCCCACATTTTCTTATACATCATGTGCCCTGTGTCCTTGGCTCCTTTGTAACCCTCCTCTACACCTTTTCCAGTTTCAGGTGGTAGATCAGCCTCTCAGCTAGTGCTGATTTCTATTACAAACAAGGTGTCAACAACAAATGAATGACTGAATCCTAGTTCCCAAACTCACTAGATTCACTTAAATCCATTGGATGGATAGGGTGTTTTGTTTTTGGGGTCCCAGTGGACAAAGGAACAATCTGAAGTGCCAGAGTAATTCTAGCCCAATTAGCTCTATCCCCATCCAGTTCTTGCTATTTTAAGTGTAAGACCCGTCTTAGGAGGCTCTGACTATGCACAGAGACTCTGAAGGAATTAACCAGCTAACCACGGATCTCTCTAAGATGGTAAGTATTTAGATGATAGCAAGGAACCAGATCCGACTTTCATTCACATCCAAGGGTTTGTGCTCAGATAGGCACCACAGAAAGTATCTACTGCATCTACTACTACAAGGAAAAGGACAGAGGGAATGAAGTGTAAAAGTCTGCAGTAGCTTTCCCTCTCTTCAGAATAGAGAATATGATTACTCCTCTGGAAGTGAAAGTTTTAACCCTATTTAGGCATTTCCCATCTCATTTCCATTCCATCTACATTGCTATGTTCCTATGTTGCTGATGAGCACCTTCTTCTACAAAAATTTCCATATGCAGTGAACTGTACCCTGTATACTACCTGGGGGTTTCTTTGGGTTGACTCCCTTTTTGTGTCTGTAATAACACAGCTTAGCACTAGTGTGAGATGAACCGAATGGTAGAGTCCTCCTTCACGGTCCCTTGATGCTCATTAACTCAAGTGCTCAGTGCTGCTAACTGAGCCAGAGGAGGACATTTGTTCACAACACAGCTTTTCTAATCACCTTCATGCGCAGATCTCAAGGCTCTTCCAAAAGTTAGGTCAAGACCATTACTCTTTGGAAAGTCACAAGCAAGGTCAATTTATAGCAAAATGAGCTAAAACTGAAATAGAATTAAAGTGAGGTACAAAGAAACATTCGCCACAGAGAGAATAAAAAGTGAATCAGGTGAGAAGACACTATTTCTTTATTCTTTCACGTTGGGAAGTCAGCACTTCACACTGGCTTTTAGCTTCCTTCTAGGTGAATTTAAAACTCATTCTGTATTTACTGAGAAAGGCCAGAAGAATCAATAAAGGGCTCGGCTTTCTAGACCTGATCTTCTCACCAATCATTTCTGTCTCTGTTCTGTGCTAAGGGCTCAGATAAGAAGGCTTTGTTTTTGTTTTCAGTCCCCTTAATGGATAGGTTTCTTAATTACGATGGGGGAAAAATGACTGCAATTTTGCAGTGGTAAATTAAAATCAAAATGAGGTAGCAAAGAGCAGGGTCTGGAGGGGAGGGGTGCAATCAGAAACAGCTATTGATTCTGAAATGATGGAGGAGGCCGGGGAGAGCATACAGACTGGAAAGGAGACTCATCTTTCAAGTGCTGCTCTTGCATAAAAACAATCAGGCAGCGGTGTTGGTTGTTGCTGAAACTTTAACATTAGCTTTGTTTTCAAACTGAATTTAAATTTTGGAAACACTTGTCTGTTCATAAGGGGATGGCTCCTTACACAAATCTTGAGATGATGGAAATCTGAGTGTGAAGAAACTCTTAGTAGTAACAGTAATAACAAAATATTTGGAAATAATTTATTCTAAGGAAAAACATCACTGTTCACAGCCAAGTAGGCAGAGAAAATGCAACATCCGTATGATGAACACAGGACAAGCTGCAAGATCTAACACCCTTCTCATTCACAGTTATTGCGTAGTACGTCTCAGCTTTTCTTGAATAGAGAGGACTGATCTGGCATTGTCTTACCTTGTTGCAGTGACTGAGACCAAGTGTGGGCACAGCTTTCTGCCACTCTAGACAGCACACTTTCATATATCCTGGCCTTTTTCCCTTCGGCTTTTCAGACAGCATTCCTTTAACAATAAAATCAGATGTTAGCCTGACATTTTGCCAAATAAGCTAGCACCTGGACAGACTCTGTGCAAACAGTACTAATCTTCTAATAACTGGTTTGTCTGATTGTTCTCATTGCTGTGATGAAACCTGACTTTGTAAAAATGCTGATTATCAGGTGTTTGGGGCATAGAATCAGGAAGATTTTAGCCCCACTATTGCAAATAATATTCTAAATACAGCCATTCTAAACACAGCTGAATGCTTTAAGTAAATAAGGCTCTATTTTCAACACAGATAGCTGAAAACACCTTGGAGGTCCTCTTAAAAGCAAGAGGTTTGTTGCACCATGCAGGAGATATCTCTTCCACTCTTCACACTAACATTGCTCTACAAAATCCTCATCCCAATGTGGTGACAACATGGTGTTTCTCTTGCTCCTCCCACAGGGGCTGGCATTTTGTACAACTATGTCCTTGTTCATAAGCCATTTTCTTCCTCTCATTCTCCTCCAAGCAGTGCAACAAAATCGGTTATTTTCCCACTTCCTCCATCTTTGTAGCCAAGATTCTGCCATGTCACCTGTTCCCTACCTGACTCCCAGCAGTAGGTAACACATATAATTAGCTGGCAGTGAGAACTCCTCATCCTTGCCTAATACCCTATCTTCACTTGAGAATGGCAGAAGCACACCTTTCCAACAACTGTATCTGTGGCTGCTCCTGCCTTTGACAGCTGCTCCTGGATAGGAAACTGAAGTGCAGGACAGATATTTCTAAGCCCTTCCTGGCTGTCACTGTGCTCTAGGGAAATCTGGATTTGGCATAGTGCTTGGATGCTTAAACATTTACCTGAGCCAAAAGTGGAATCAGTCCGCAGATATCTCCCTTATCATCACAGGAGTTTTATGCAGCACAGCAAGTCTTGTATATTCTTATCACTACCACTGTCTAATTCACTGTCAGTTCTTTTCCTAGGACAAAAAAAGGAGAGAAGTTAAAGGAAAGAAAGATTCCAGGTGAGCAAACATAAGAAATAAAGATATGGCATGCTCCTGATCCCTATGACCTACTTACCCTTTCCCTGTAGCTTCAATGATCATTGCAAGCTTTTTAGGGAATAGCAGAGGCTGCTGAAGGCTGCAATCCCTGGATCCACAGATCTCTAATGCCTCCTTTCCCTGGTATTCACACAGAAAATGCTATTTTTTCAGGTGACATGGGGCCTACCAAGAAACCATGCATCCCATTCTTTGATTAAGTGTGCAGGTACTCAGTGTTGTTATCATTGGATATTATTTTCTGCAACAGAAAGGCAGGAGAGAGAGAGAGAAAAATATTAGTCAGAGTTGCTTAATTGAGATCTAATAGCCAAGGTCAATGCTAAGCCAAGAATAGATAGCAGAAGCTTCCCATGATATATTTTTGTGATGAGATGTTCATAGCACACAGACTGATCTATTGTTGGTTTTCACTATGAAAAATTTAGCTATTGCCTGGAATGTACTCAAATCTATTTTGCATTATTTCCTTGCTTTTTCATTTAAAAATATGTTTCTAATGAGACCTCATGACTGTGTGAATTAGCAAGTCTCTGCTGAGTAGAGAAATTGCTTCACCTTGCAGAACTGCAGCTATATGTTCTCCTGCCAGACCTGTGCAAGATGACAAAACCTGTATATCTGAGTCTAGCATGCTTTTCCATGCCAGAAACAAAAACCCTTAGAGGGAAAAGGTGAACACTCAACTGGCATGTGCAAAGCATCCTGCTCCTCAAACCTTTAACTGAGAACGCAGGAGGGAGATGATTCACATGGCCTCACAGACACATGAGTACTAAACCTAGAGAGCTGATGAAAGAGTTAATTCCTCTGAAGATGAAAGGAATAAGGTCTCCAAGGAATGCATCGTAGCACATCTATTCCCTGGAAGATGCTGCTCTACTTTCTTTGCCAGAGCCTATAGCACAGGACACGGTCCGATCCAACTCAGTAAGAACAGAGAACACAGTCTGTATAGGCATCACAGCAAACACGAATATAATGGGTGCAAGGAAGCATTGTCTTCTGGTGCACAGTTACCTTGTGTCTACTTTAGAGCCTTCTAATACCTATCACTGGAGAGCTCCAAGCTCCTATTGCTGCTATTGTTGAAGCCGTTCACTGTGATGAACGGCTGTGATGTGTGAGCACCTCTCTTGCAGTATGGGTGCAAAGTCCTCCAACAGACAGCACTCTGCACATACACATTATGTACCTAACAACTGCCAACTGGCTCACTTCACTGCTTCTGAGAACACTGTGTGGATGATGATGTATCATAGCAGTTCAAACCACAGTCCTTCTGTTTCTGTACTGCACCAGCAACTAGTGTGGAAAGTGCCTAAATAGTGGCTCTCTTTTACTACACCCCCATGTTCACTACTTCTCCAGTCCAGAGAGAGGGCAACACAATCCTCAAACAGTCATGTAAGAGCAAAAGTGGGTCCAGACCTTCCAGAACAACATGCAAAAATAATTGCCTTGGAGCCTGGCATCTGGCATGGAAAGGAGAGTGTGGTCGCCATGGTAATGCTTTGCCTCATTTAACTGCAAAGCAACCTCTTATGTCCTTACATGCAGCCATTCCCGCACATCTGCCCTGTGCATAGCACGGGCAGCAGACTGCACGTGTAACCAAACACACACATTGCCCCTCTCCCTGTGGCCACCCCACACAGGGAGGGCACAGATATATTGTAACACCTCCACTATCCTTCATATATGATGCACACCACACATACTTGCTGAGCAATACACATTCTCTCAGCTCTCTCCCACTCATGCACCCTCTGTCTCAAGAGAACCAGACAGGCTTACAGTCTCAGCTCCTCCAGCTATAGGCCCCTCTGCTGCATAGGTATACAATGCTTTATAAGCACAAAATCAATGCACAGTCTGCCAGCCACCAAAAGCTGCAAGCTCTTTGTCTCCCTCAGCCTTGCCACACACCTGACTATAGATCTCATGCAGTTTATTCTTGAATGCATTTTGTTTCAGTTCCATGGCATGAGCACAGAATAAAGGCCCCAGGAAACTGAACTATAACAAGGCCATATGCCACTATGCAGTACAAAACCCAAGGGAAGCTGGTGGTTAGGTCACTTGGTGCTTCTGACTGGACCGTGCTGCTCATACTTCTTGGCTGATAACTACAGGAAATCAACATCAATCCTGTTTCTCCTCAACGTATCCTATGGGTACCTGAAGGAAAGTCCAACTCCCTGTTGATAACAGGAAAGCAGAAGCACAGCAGCAACTGATTTCATAGCATAGCAGGAACAAAGTAGGTAGGAGCTGTGAGCTGCATCCCTAACCCCCCTGCCATGCAACAGTCAGGTATCAACAGATATCAGGTAACAGTCAGCTGTCATAACAAACTACTCAAACTTAGCTTTCATTTACATCACCAGACAGCCTGGAGTCCTATCCAGAGATGCCGCTGTCACAACATATTCCATGAGTTCTTCAAGAAGGTGCTGACATAGCTAGAGCTTGGGCAGTGCCACTGCGGCGGGTACAGACCAGCCCTCAGTGAGTTCAGACAGCAAGTAGAAACTCCTCAAACACACATACGTGGCAGCTCCAGCTAACAAGACCTGTTGTGCCCAGCAGGCACAAACTTGTTGAAGCCTGAAGTTTCCATATCACACAGCACCAGTGTCCTTTTCTGCCTTGTGCTGCAGTGAGTTTTAACCAGCACTTGGCAAATGACTAGCATCTAGCGAATGATGAGGAGATGAGGTAGCTCATGCTGTGCCAGCCACTAGGGTCCAAGTGGTTGCAACCACGTTCCACTTGCTGCTACTTTGCTTGTGTGCTCTACACACGTGGCCTCTAAAATGCTCAGAAAACTGCCTCAAGTAATGTCTCCTTAGACTGCAGGCAGGATGTCTGCCCATATTCTGTTCTTTGTAAACCTCTCACGCTCTCCCTGCTTACTTCAGCTCACCCTTGAGAGTGTGATCCAGCTAATGGAAGAGTGACCTGATGTACTTGTACAAGCACACAACTGAAGTAGATTTCCCTACCTGGTTGCTCAGCACCTCTGGACAAGGTGGTCCCAGTTATCCCAGTACTGGTCAAGATTGAACAGCACATCCTCCCCTCTCTCCAAGAAGTGATAAGCACGTAATTCCCATGCCCATGCATCTCCTTTCTCTGTCCACTCCCATCTTCACTACCTGTATGCCTGACTATACCTGAGCTCGGGTACCTCTCTGAAAGCAGAGGCCCCACGTGCAGCCCCACGCAGAGGTAGAACCCGGGGAGGGTCTCTGCTGCCTGCAGAGCCTACGGCCAACCAAGCTGGGACCGCTCTGGCACAGAGAAAGGCATCTAATGTATGAGCGCACACTTCCCCCTTATGGCTATGTCTGATATAGCAACGGCTCAGACCTGCAGCACATTCACCAGGCTTGTGATTTTCCCTTGAATGTTGAATATCTTACACTTGCCACACACACCTCTCTCCTTCTTCTGCATTAGGGGAATAAACACAGAGCCACTCTTACCAGCCTGTTTGGCTGATGCAGATCAACACACACGGTGAGCAGCACAAAAAAGCAAGACAACTCCAAGCACTCAGTATGTGTCCTGCCTAAGGTGTCACACTGCTTCACCTTGCAGAATTGCAGCTATATGTTCTTCTGCCAGATCTCAAGCATCTATCCCTGGTCGTGGGGCACACTTCCCCTACTGGAACATCTTTCCTTTCCCCACATTAAACACGGCTTTTACTTTGATTTTGAATTGAAAGTTTTTAAGTAGATAGTTACAATTAATGATTCTGTTCAATATCTCCCTCTCCCTCCCATTGCACTGCATGGCTAAAGCCTCTGTCTTCTTATCTGAGTAATAATGTCTTTATCAAAAGGAGAATCAGCAGTCTTTATAAGTCTTCTGGTTTCCAGTGCCGATCTTCTTCTCTGGACTGAGCTTCAAATAGCTGTTTCTCTCTGTTTTCCCATCACCCCAAATACCATATTTGTAATTCAAGAACAACTTGCTTGACAGGAAGGGTAATTTCCTCTAACATCTACCCTATGACCACCTTCCCCTTCCCCCGTTCACCTCCCATTTCTGTTCACTGCTCTGAAGGAAAATGAGTCAATTTTCTGGCTGGTACTTTTCTGTTGGATCAGTGAATTGAACTGACCTGTCGCAGATGGAGATTAAAGTACTGCACACTTCACTCATAAGAAGAAGGCAGATATTTACTAATATAAATAGATATGGTAATTTGAACAATGAAGACAGCAACTTAACAAGATTCGAAATGGCTAGATATCCTTGACTATTTGCTACACAGCGGGTGGGGGATGCATAATGAATCTATGATCAAATCTTAGTGAATCTAGTATAGCTTAAAAACAATAAATCACTTGTCATCAGAAAAATGCAAGAAAACCTACTACCCCTATTGCTAAAGGAATCTATATCACACTTACCAAGGATCTGTCGGCAAGGCATCACCACATACTGGGTGAATTCTGCACAGGCATGAAATGTTCAAGGGGAATTCTTCTCACTCTGGAAGTAGAAAGGTATGTATATATAAAACAGCAATAACAACAGATCTTTAAGCCATATATTCTGTCAAGCTTTTCCTCCTTTCATCCAGGTTTTTCTAAAGAGTAGAGGAAGGAGAACAAAAACCTGCAAAACTGTGTGGTACCCAATGGGGGACAAACTTCTCCTTCCTTCATTCCTTCTCCAAGCTAAGGATTGGTCACTGCTCAGATGCTAGCGTACCATCCTTGCCACCTCTCTCTTCTTTACAGGATGTTCTCTTCTCATGTACCATCTATGTAAAAGCATCAGGAAGGGATGAAATGAACGCTATCAACAAAGACATGTTTTCAATGGAACTCTGCAGCCCCACATGCCCTCCTACTCCAGTCAGAGGACAGAATGCCCAGTCCTGGCTCCTAGATAATAAACATGTAATGCTTGTTGCCACTAATTCCATGGCTGATCAAGTTCTCCACCAATTGACAGACTAAGCTAGATACCACACTGTTTCTCACAGCCTTGGCTATCCACCCTCTTTCTTCTTTACGACCTTTATGGCAGCTCTTCAATGCTAAATGCCTAGGTGAGGAGCTGTGATTTAATTCCCTTAAGTTAAGGCATGTTCAAAGGTCAGTGACTCTTCACATTCCTCTACAGACTCATACCAAGTGCTCAAGGCACTCCCAGCTGACAAGAATTATGTTATACCATGATCTTCATGGTCAGAAACTGGAGGCTACAGGGACGTGGAGTTGAAGCAAAAAGGCTGAGCCATGGGACCAGGGACAGTGGCTGCAAAGGAGAAGGCTTCAGCAAAGGACAAGCATCCTCTGATTCTCATACATGCTGCAACCAAGGGGCTGCAAAAGTCAGGGGCTGGCACAGCGTTTCACAAGAGGAACAAGCACAGCTACCCAATTGACACTGCATGGAGCAGTCTATTCCACTCCCCTATCAGTAGTGTCAGTGGTCTACAAGGGCTTTTAGTTCTGCTCTTCACATAATATCAGGTGAATAAGGGGGAACGTGACCAGTTTCCTGTGGTACCAGCAATATTGTAGGAACAAGGAGAAACAGCTGCAGTTCTCCTTGAAGTCAGCCACAACACGCTCTGCCAGGCTCAGTGCTTCTACCCATTTCTCAAAGTGCTTGCAGCTACTGATAAAGAAAGGCCACATCTGTTCTGAACTTGTTTGCCAGGACATTAGTGGGAGGAGTGTTTGGTTTCTCTTCTATATAGCTAAGTCTTAGGCCCAGACTATCAAAAGCATTTAAGTGCCTAAAAAGAAGTTAGGAATTAAACTATCGTGAGGCTCTGGGTCCTAATGAGGACGCAGTTATATTGGTATTGAATGTTTTTTGCTGATTTGGCTGACAGTGCTTGGAAAAGTTCTGCTAAAAAAAAGAAAAAAAAAGCACCCTATTCTGCTGACATAAGCTGCGTGCACATAAGGAGGGCTTCTCTGGTACAACTCTGCTGCTACAGCGATATCACACACATTTACATGTAAATTAGGGCTTTGTTTATTATGCTGCACAGATGCAGCCTTTCTCTTCATCTTCCATGAAGAGGGTAATGGTCTCACTAAACTCATTCTATGGATGAAGAAAGCAAGCCACAAAAAATGAAAAATAAAAATCAACTTATTGGCTCAGTGCTGACAGAAAAAGCACAGAACTTAGTCAGTGCCTACAGGAACAGGACTTTCTTCAATTCTAGGCTGGGGTAACAAGTGAGCATGCCATTAAAAAGGAGCCCACATCACATCAAGTATGCAGGATCAAATCCTGTGTTTGAGGTGGGAGAGCTAACAGTGAATACTCTAGGGAACCCCAAAGAAGAGAGACTGAGGCCTGTTTAGGTGCAGGAAGCACTATCAGCAAGGAAATGAATCCGAAACCTAAGGACAGTTTCTACCACACTGCTTTACCACTCACCAAACTGAGCAGCCATGGGAACAAGTGACAATGAATGTCCATGGAAGAATATGAAAGCTGAGGCAATACAGATGACTAAAAACGTACCACAGGAACCACATATGAGATCAGAAGCTGCAGAGATTACCATGCTTCCAACTACTGTTTCAGTTATATACACACTTATTTTATCTCCATTCTGCCAGTAATCCTGCATCTTGACCACAGACTCTGTCAGACCACACTGCCATTAACAAAAGCTAACACAAGACAAGAATGATGATAAAATAATGAGTTTCACCTCAGCTGTTCATTCCCAAACCTGCCATTCCTGCTCTTTTAACACAACTCACTGTTTTTTGCTAGGATAGTTTTAACTTGTATCAAGTCTTCTCAGTGGTGAATGCAAGAGTTCCAGAACTACAGCCTTTGTTGGCCCTATAGAGCTCGAGGGAGACTTGAGAGAGGACACATCACCACATAGTTCCACTGTGATCGCATAAGAAAAGATTCAGACTTAAGACTCCAGAAAAAAGCGGAGGGCTGGACGAGACAGTGAAGGTGGGTGAATGTTACTGCTGGCCTTAAGTCAGCTGTAACCAACAGTTCAGCTCTGCTATGGAGAAACATCATTCTCCACTCTAAAGTACTACACAAGTCACTGATCAAACGAAAGGTAAACATCCAGAAGTCTGAGCTGGGTGGATGAAGGAACTTTCTGAATACTATTTTGTACTGGAGTCTTGAAAATGGAGGATGAGAAGAAAAAGAGATAAATCACAAAGAAGACTTCAAACAAGGCTAGGATGACCTTGGCAGTCAGCCCCAATTGAAACTTGCAGAAAAACAAATCTTTGGTACACTTAGTTACCTACTTCTTTCTTAACCGAAGGATTAAAGCTGTATGTAAAAGGAATAATAAATGTAGGTGGTTAAGTAGGTGGTTAAAGTCATTAATTCCCTCTAATAAACTGGATTCCCTCCCATGCCTAGTTTTGCTGGTCAACACCCTGATCCTACACACAACATCTACCCCATCCTACATCAGTTTTATTATGGCTCATCAGACCCATATTCATACACATATTTCAGTACCTACATCCTCTCAGGCCTCTTGCATCTCCAATCACAAATCTCCCATCCTGACATCCTTCCCATTTCACTGAAAGCCTGGCTAATTTCTCCAGGCAAACATACAAATTCTGATCCAAATCAGCATGTAGAGATTAGTGAAAAGGTGAAACAAAAACTGTGGTGATTCTAGAACTGTGGCATTCACCACAGAAGGCCTTAGGGAAAGAGACAGTCTTTCCAGAAGCAGAAACAGAACTCTCAGCTTAGCTAAATTTAAACCAGCTAACTACATTATTTAAAAGAAAAAAAAAAAGCCGTACCTATCTCCACTTGCCTGCTTCCAGCAGAAGAAAGCAATCCATTGTGAGCATTCAACATTTACCTAAGCTGAGGACAGAAGAATTGTCACTCATACACCAGACCAGCCAATCTCCCAAACAAGCATCATTCCCTCTTAAGGGCTACTCCAAGGTCTCTCCAGCTTTCCATGAAATTTAGCTATTGTCTTGACAGATTCTCCTGGGACACTATTATTGCTCTGTGTTTTCTTAAACTGTTATTTAATTAGCTATCAGATCCCCAAAGAGCTTTCCACACCTCCTCCTGATTCTTCCCCTAAACTTCAGACACATGTTCTGCCATTCAGACTCGAGCTAAAATTCAGTGCCTCCCTGGAGTTATTTCCTTACACAGTCCCTAAAGGTTCGGTGCTAAGTTACTGTAACTGTAAAAGAAAAACAAGAAACAAAGCCAACATCTACTTCAGAACTCTACAGAGGTCTACCCAAACTGTAGCTTTTTCAATTGCACCTTCAGCAGTGAGTTCACATTTAGTTCAGCTTGCACCCGGAGACTGAAGATGAAGGAGAGACACTTGGAGACTGTGGACCGTTCCTTTCCAGAGCAACCCACCTGCTACTGACTGCCTTGAATGCAAGCACTGAATCACTACTTATTCTGACTGAATTGCAAATGTGAAAGCCAAAGATTTAGGCTCAATTCTGACTGTAGCCACCTTGAGATATTCGATTCCCCACAGAGCTGACTTTATTCACATAACTAGTTTTGTCTCAGCTGTCAACTCTCTCTTTTGTCAAAAGAAATTATAGCCCACAGACATAAGTTCTGATAATTGATCATTGTAGAAGGAAGGACCAAGTTCTGTTTGGGACTCCAAAACACAAAAATGTTTCTGCTACCTAAAAACGTCCCACTGGTTACCCAACTGCTCCTTCCTGAGTTTGTTTTCTGCTGTGTCCAAAGTTCACAGCTCTGCCCTGTGATCCCCAAACCTACAGATTATTAGCAACTGTGTGCACTGACTCATGCCAGTGATGTAAGCTCTCTGTCGATATGAGCTTGGAGTGCAGCAATCCCTGACTAACTTGTTACTTATGGTCTACTCTTCCATTTGACTCATTTCATTTTTCTTATACAGTTTCTTGCTTCATACAGATGGCTCAGTAAGACTATTTGCTTTGCCAGCTCACAGGAAAAGAATCATAGAATCATTAAGGTTGGAAAAGACAACTAAGATCATTAAATCCAACCATCAACCCATCACCATGCTCACTAAACCATGCCCCTACGTGTCATATCTACACTTCCCTTGAAAACCTCCAGTGACAGTGACTCCACTGTCTTGGCAGCCTGTTTCAAAACCTCAACACTCTTTCTGAGAATAAAGTTTTTTCTAATATTCAACTTCAACCTCTACTGGTGCAACTTAAGGCCATTAGCCCTCATCCTATCCTGTTACCTGGGAGAAAAGACCAGCCCCCACCTCGCCACACCCTCCTGTCAGGGAGTTACAGAGAGCAATAAGGCCTCCCCTGAGCCTCCTCTTCTCCAGACTAAACAATCTCAATTCCTTCAGCCATTCTTCGTAAGGCCTGTGCTCCAGACCCCTCACCAGTTTTGTTGCCCTTCTCTGGACACACTTCAGGTCCTCAATGTTTTTCTTGTAGCAAGGGGCCCAAAACTGAACATGGTACTCGAGGTGTGACCTCACCAGTGCCGCGTACAGAGGGATGATAATCTCCCTAGTCCTGCTGACTGCACTATTTCTGATACAAGCCAGGATGCCATTGGCCTTCTTGGCCACTTGGGCACACTCCTGGCTCACGTTCAGTCAGTTGTCAAGTAACACCCTCAGATCCTTTTTCTCCATTCAGATTTCCAGCCACTCTGCCTCAAGCCTGTAGAAACACATGGGATTGTTGTGACCAAAGTGCCACTTGGTCTTGTTGAAGCTCACAAACTGGATCCAGTCCATCAATCCAGCCTATCCAGACCCCTCTGTAGGGCCTTCCTACTTTCAGGCAGATCAACAATACCTCCCAACTTGGTGTCATCTGCAAATTTACTGAGGGTGCACTCAATCCCTTCATCCAGATTATCAATCAAGATATCAGACAGAGCCAGCCTCATTACTGACCCTCATGGAACACCACTTGCCAGTGGATTTAACTCCATTCACCACCACTCTCTTGAAAAAGCTCTCTAGCCAGTTTTTACTCAGCTAAGAATATAGCTGTTTATAAGCCATAGGCTGCCAGCTTATCCAGGAGAATGCTGTGGGAGACAGAGCCAAAGGCTTTACTAAAGTCCAGGTAGACTGTATCTATAGCCTTTCCCTCATTCACTAGGCAGGTTGCCTGGCCACATAAGGAGTTCAGGTTGGTCAAGCAGGACCTGCCTTTCATGTACTCATATGGCTAGGCCTATCCCCTGGTTGTCCTGAACATGCCAAGTAATTGCTCTCAAGACAATCAGCCCCAAGACCTCCCCCAACACCAAGGTCAGGCTGACAGTTCCCCTGTAGTTCCCCAGATCCTTCTGACCCTCCTTATAGATGGGCATCGCACTGGCAAGTCTCCAGTCGTTTGAGACATCCACAGCTGACCAAGGCTGCTGATAAATGATGGAAAGTAGCTTAGCAA
The DNA here is from genome assembly GCA_037305975.1 of Chrysolophus pictus. Classification (NCBI taxonomy): domain Eukaryota; kingdom Metazoa; phylum Chordata; class Aves; order Galliformes; family Phasianidae; genus Chrysolophus; species Chrysolophus pictus. The sequence continues at coordinate 39,608,898 of CM074580.1, read as the reverse complement.
TCACTTCCACTAGCTCCCTCAGTACCCTCAGGAGGATCCCATATGATCCCATGGACTTGTGACAGTCTACATGGAGTGGTGAGTTGCTAACTTTCCTCCTGAATTGTGGAGGCGTTATTCTCTTCCTCATCACCGTCTTCCAGCTCAGGGGGCTGAGTACTCTCAGGATGGTAAACATTTTTTTTCCTGGAGTCTCAGCAGAGGCTCCCTGTTCAAGCAGGCTGGTCTTCTCCTGTTGGGATCTAAAAGGAAGTTCAGAACTTGAATTTGTTCTGAGTTTATTTAGATCATCTTCTGTGCAGCCATGTAGTCCAGAGACACAAGCTGCAACCACCCATATACACAGATACCTCATATGTCACACTGAGCCTGATCACAGCCATCTGACCCCATGGCACAAACCAGTCAGTACAATTCAATCATTTCTGTTCAGACGGAGAGGAGCCAGAAGGAAAATACCAACAGCCAACCATGACAACAGGGGAAAAATCGTTCAAAAAAATGATATAAGTATGAGGATCCCTAGTACACCTCTCTCACTTGCTCACTCGTTTCCTTTTTTTTCATTCATTATCTTCTTTACATTTCCTCAGAAGTAATTTCAGCTCTACAAAAGCTTTCTGCTCCTTCTCCACGAAAGCTCAGCAGCAAGAGCAGTCCACATGCTCCACCAACAGCACTAACTGCACATGTGATGAAGCAAGTCCACTTGCCACAAACAGCCAAACGCTGAGCACAGGTGATCGCTGTTTTGATCACTAGAATCTTCCTAGCAGCACCAGCTTCACGGTCCTGTCTTGTAACATGAGAGAGGGGACATGGCCCATCCCATCCTAGCTGACAGCTTAGTCTCTGCTTACTGAAACCAGATGAAGAAAGAATGTTTCTCAGACAAGTCTGTACCCGCTCCTGTGGCAGTCAAGATATGGGAGCAGCCACAGCCCGTAAGAATAGGAATATGGCCTCATACAGACCTAACCCTTCGTGACCTCACACCCAGCCTGGACTTGCAATCCTTGTGCCTGTATTTGTATCCTCATTATGAAAACCTCTCCTGTCCATAAATGACTCAGAGATATGAAGCATGTTGGACATGTTGCTCCGCCCATAAATGGGCTGAAAGAAGCTGTAAAACTCTCTCAAGCCTTCCTCATGAAAGAAAAATGACTTCCACAAAAACTAATTAACTTTTGCTAAGGACCCTACATTCATATCTAGCTTGCAGTGAGATTCGTGACAGAGGTCCCAGGATGCAGCTACAAGACAGGAGAAACAAAGAACAAAACCCACTATCAATAATTGCAAATTAGAGAGAAGAGGATGAGACTATTCACTCAACTTCATCTGCCCGCTAACTTTGTATTGTGCTGAGATTTACTCTAGTTGTTTCAAATTACATTCTAGTAAATACCACGGCCCTTCCCTCTCAATTACTCAGGAGAAATCAAAGGTCAAACTCTCTACATTTTCAGTGTGTACTTAGGCACTTTAGTTTTATTGCCCTCCTCCTACCAGCTGTTTGGTGGTGTGGTTTTCCTTTTGTGGGAGTTTGTTTTTGTTGATGGTGCCAGCAAAATCTGGGAATAAAACTTGCCAACCCAAATGACAGGTTAGGAAGCCAACATTATTTCACTGCAGAACTGGGTGCATGGGCAAGCATTCCCACTCAGCGTGCATACCTGTTATCCAAAGCACAGAGATTTTATACATTTTAACATGGGAATGTTCATATAATTTCTATGAAGCACCTGCCTATTTCTGGAATCGCTGTACATATCAGAATGTGGTACTACACATGTACTGCGTTAATTTAGGATTTGAGTAGGATGCCTTTGGTGACAAAAGGTTGCATGTTACATAAACCAGGTCCCGTGTATCTTCAGAAACCTATTTACAAAAAACATGGCTATTGACTAGTTTTCAACTGGTGCTTTGATCTTGTTATGGTGCTTATTATCAACCCCAGCAGGGGAGTTTAACTCTTCCACGTAGTTGGTGGAGTGCTGAGTCTCTGCTTCTTAGGCTGCAGATGTCCTTCTTATTATCTAGGAATAAAAACTTTCCCAAGAGAACAGTTCTGCTGAGGTGTTTCAATTACTTGCTGAAAGCCCTTAATTTATTGACAGAAAAGGCCCAAAATTTATTAACAGCTATCAGAGGTGGGTTTTATTTGTTTGTTTGTTTTGAGGGGAGCTATGACAGTAAACAAAATCTCCCAACATGCGACTCAGCAACCTCTTGCTGCCTTCTCCATGCTAACCCCTCAGTGGTGCTGGCTGTAAACAGCTGTTTACAAGGGTGGATAGTGACAGGACAAGGGGGAATGGTCTTAAACTGAGACAAGGGAAGTTTAGGTTAGATATTGGGAGGAAGTTTTTCACACAGAGGGTGGTGACACACTGGAGGTTGCAGATGCCCCATCCTTGGAGGCATTCAAGGCCAGGCTGGATGTGGCTCTGGGCAGCCTGGTCTGGTGGTTGGCGACCCTGCACATAGCAGGGGGGTTGAAACTGGATGATCACTGTGGTCCTTTTCAACCCAGGCCATTCTATGATTCTATGGTGCTGAGAATTGGCACAGGGCACAGATACAGATGCTTTTTGGTTTCCTCTGGTGTGATGTTTGCCAGCTCAGACAAGTAATATTAACCCTCAAAACTGGACAGAGTATTTAGTTTGTCTGGTCTCGGGACAAATGTATTTCCAAACCCCATCAGAAAATTCACAGTCAAATATACAATGAGTCTAAACACAGGCAGTTATCAGCCCACCAGCAGCCAGGGTACCACCCCAGCAAGGCACTCAGACAGACACAGCTTTAAGTCCCACTGTAAACACTACTGACTTCAGCTGTGCCTGGAACTGGTCTGCAGGGTTTGTCTGTCGGGTCATCTGCTGTCCAGGCAAACCAGGGCCAAAATTGCTCCTCTCCCCGGCAGTCTCAGGGCATCGCAGCAGCTGACTTTGACCTCTTAAAATCGCTGCTTGGTGAGTCTCACCCAGAAGCTCTCCCATCACAACGCTCACCGACGGCTTCCTCTGTCCCTCACGAAAGCCACTGTGACCCAGCCCGAGGTCCACTCTCCAGGGGCAACCCCCACGTCCCAAGGGAACCCATTCCCTCACTATTTCCTTCACTTTGAAGAACAAGAGCGGGCACGGAGCTTACCGGCCGCAGCCCTCCTCCCGCTCCAGCGATCAAAGCTCCGTCGGGAACTGCAGGAGCACCAACTGGAGCAGGTGCCCACACGGCGCCAGCCCGCCCAAGCGCCCCATTGGCTGCCGCCTCAGGCACCGCCCCGCTGCTCCCCTTGTCATTGGACACGGCCCGCAGTCCGTTCGCGCCCACCCTCCGCCTCGTGCCGCCATTGGTTACCTTATCCCCTTCTCTTCGTTCCCGGTTCTGTCTCTGACGGGTGATTGGGCAGTCCTCACCCCCTGGCTCCGCCTCGCTCCGAACTTTCTGCTTTGCGACTGGGCCAGCCGCTCCCTTCCCCTCATTCCTCGCTCGCCGACGGGCGTGCTGCGCTCCCCATTGGGCCGCGCCGCCAGGCCCCGCCCCCTCCCCCTGGGCTGCACAGCACGCCGTGTTCAGTCGCCGCTCGTCTCTTCCCTGAGCGTGACGTCTCCGCCGCCCATTGGGGGAAGCAGCGGCTCGCGCTTCCGGTGCGGCGCGGCGCGGCGCGGCCGGGTGGAGGCAGCGGAGCGGGCGAGGCGCGATCGTGTCCGGCGGCGGCGGGATGGAGCGGCCCGAGCGGGCTGCGGCGGCGCTGGGCGCTCAGCCCCGTGCCAACGGCTGCAGCGGCGCGGCCCACGGGGGGCTCCGCAACGGCTACGTGCGCGGCCTGCCCGCACCCGACACCCAGGTCAGCGCGGCGGGAGCGTCCTGCCGCCCGGGCGCGGCCGGCGGCGGTGCGAGGGAGGAGGTGGAGGGGAGGGGAGGGGAGAGGGGGGGCAGGGCAGCGCCCGGCTCGGGAGTTCGGGACGGACGGGGCGGCGCCTCCGTGCTGGGCTGGGCTCTGAGCGGGCCGAGGGCAGCCGGCGGGCCGAGGGGAGAGCTGGGGGGCTGCGGCGGAGCCCCGCGGGAGTTCGGGTCTCGCAGCCCCGGTGGTGGCCTGGAGCCCGGGGACCCAGCGGGTAACGGCGCCCACGGCTGGGATGCCCGGCTGTCCGGGCTGGCCGTGCCTGTGCCGCCGGGTTTCCGTGGCTTTAAGCTAGAATCCCGCTCCCGTGTAACAGGTCCGTGCTTTAGCAGAGAGCAGCAATTAGTTCCTTGGCGTCGCTCTGTTGCTACAGGTGCGGTGTGTCCTCTGAGCAGGAACTTCCTAATCCGGGAGAGTGAAGGGCTTTGTGCAGCGCTTCTCATCTCGCTGTGCTACAGATGTATTGCTGGGTGTTTGCACCTTCGCGGTTGTTTTCCTGCAGAGCACCCAACTTTTGTGTGATAGTGTTAGTGGTTCTCCCAGAAGCGGTCCCAGAAATGTGGAACTTATTTTATTGGAGGCCGACACCTGGTACTGCTGCTGGAGAGCAGCCTTCCCCTGCTGGTGTCCTTCCTTTTGCTCCCTATTTTCCCCTGCCGTTGCTCAGGGGAAGCTCGTGCTGTCGCTGAGTGAACCGGGTTGAGAACTGATGCAGGCTAAAGGCACGCTTTTTGTTTTTCTTCCATGACTTGAGTTTAACCCAGGTCGTTTCCTGCATTTCCTTCCCTGGGTGGGCACTCACGGTCTCTCCCTGCACTCGGGAGCGGATAGCAGCACGCAGTTGGGGGATGTTACGACACCTTTTCTTGGCTGCAGTATCAGCTTATCCAGGTTTATTGTTGAGGAAGTTATGGCGCTGGTAGTCTTGCTTTGCAGACACCAAAAATTGCTCACTATAAAGCCTTAGGTTTAAATTTTTGTACTAAGCACAAGTAGTGGTGGTGAGCGCTCTGATGTTCTTCCTTCCACCCCTTTCCCGGCCCGTTCTACACTTTTTAAGTAGAGGTTCTGCTTCGGAAGAACAGTAAGGAATGGGATGAGGGAACTTTTTCTGCAAGGACTGTGTACAGCTGCATGTTTGGAAAACATGAAAGAGGAGCATGTGAATGGAAAAGCTGCTGATGTCAAGCTGAAGAAGTTCAGTGTGTTAAGAGAATTCATATTTGTTGCCTTGTGTGTTTGTTCGAATATGTCTTGCAAACCAGAGGCACTTGAGATGATCACTTCTAAAGGGAGGAAGTCTTACTGTAGTGCTGATTATCATTAAACATCTTAGCAAAAAACTGAAGTCTAGTCATGTAAGGTGATTATAAGAAAGCTTTAAAGCTTTCTGGCACCTGCTTGTTGGTCAAAAAGTTGTTTATGATTAGAAACCATGTGTTCCTTTCTCCAACTTCTTACGTGGTCCAGATCCCTGACTTTCAAATGGAGGGTCAGTGTTCAAACCTTAAATGAGACTTGGGACTGCTCAGGGCTACTCATAGTTTACAGGGTTTTTTTGTTTTTGTTTTTCAAATATCATCTGTTCTAGGAGTTTAGGACCCCCAAAGATACTGTCACGAAAACAACACAGATTTGGCTGTTTGGCTTTTTTAAAAAGTCTTCATTGCTCTGTCTCTCCATAGGAGAACATATTAATGCTTGTTGTGTATTAAATATATTTGTCTGTGTAGGTAAACGTTTACATACATGTATGTACCATGTGTAACACTTGAGAATATGCAAGTGGTAAGATCTGTGGAATGCAAAGTAATTGAGTACCAAAAAGGAGGTAACTTATAAGTGCAGTAACTAGGTAATAGAAAAGAACAGAAAAGTAAAGGGTAGATAGGGAAAAAGATTATTTTGCAGGAATGCCTATTTGGTGCCTGAGAGAAGTAAGAGGCAAGAAGAGAGGTAAGGTCTAGAGAAAATGAATATGTTGATGCAAAGCAGAAGGGGAAGAAAAGCCTTTGGTATAAGGAAGTGTTGCAAATGCTGATGATTTATCTGGAAAAACCTGGAGCTTGTGAGAGTATCACTCAGATACATCACCACACCTTCCTGTAGAGGTACGTAGGACAGGCAGGCTTTATGTCTTTTTAGCAACATTAAGCGTACTTAAGATGTCTGTGCTGTAAGTTGCTCAAGTAAGCTTTATTTTATTCAATTTTTTTCCCCTATAAAAAAGTTCAGGTTAAAGGGCATTACCTTTGCAACACAGACTTCAGGTTGTGCTTACAGCTCTCACCACAATGAGAGACTGATATTTAAAATCTAATGTACTCTACTGCCATTCCATCATGAGCAGAAGAGGGTGGGAATGTTTGCCTTCATTTTTAAATATTACTTTGTCTCCTGCTGGGATCTAAACTGCTCATCCTTTTTCCTGCTAAGAGAAAAAACCTGCCCACTGAAACTGTGGGAGCTGACTTTGGCTGCCTTGGAGATAGTGAAATATTATCAGTAGCTCAGAAAGGAATAGTTTGAAATTAGGATTTCAGCATGTAAAGAAAATCATTCTGTTCAAGTACCAAGATAGAGAAAGAGCTGTTATTTTGCTTTGCTAGGAAGTCCTGTGTTCAAAGCACTTTGATTCTGCAAACAATCGATCTCTTTAGAGATTCAAATTCAGTGAGTGCAACGATCTCACTGTAAGCTTTTTTTGTTAAAATTGTGAACAGTGAAAATGGTTGAAGAACCATCTAGCAATTAAAAACTGTGGAAAGTTAGTGAAAAAAGTGAGCAACTTCTGACGCTGTGTACAGTTAAGAGCGTGTGATTAAAATAGACTGATCTTTGAGTTCTTACGCTTTAGTGTAATGCCACACCAGGTAAGGTGAAGGCCTGACGTCCCAGAGAGTATTGTCTTGAATAGAGGAAATAAATGTAGCTGAGAGAAAGAAAGCAAGTCAAGTAAAATAGTAGTGAAATTAGTGATCCGAGTTGTGTGTGATTCTGCTTTTTCAGTTCTTCTGGTCTCTTGGAGAGGGTGCTAGGTGGGTTCATTAGAAAAAACAGTACTGAAGTTCTATCAAGACACTTTGGAATGTTATTAAGAGCACAAGAATTATCACTTTTTCTTTCTGTGATACAATCTTAGGCTGGAATGTGTTTCTCCAATGCAGTGTCTTTCTCTGAACCAAACAACTAATGATTTTTTAAGATTGTCTTAAAATAAATAAATTCTTGATTAGAACAGGGAGATTGGGACCTATTTAGTAAGACAAGATGCCCTTGTTTTCCATGTTGACTTATTGTAATCCATTTGCTGCTCTGAACAAGTTCACTGACCTCATTGCAGCATTTCGATACCTAAAAGGAGCCTACAGAGGGGAGGGGAATCAACTCTTTGAAAGGGTAGATAACTGCAGGACAAGGGGAAATGATATGAAGTTGAGGGAGGGAAGATTTAGGTTGGATGTCAGGGGGAAGTTCTTTGCTATGAGAGTGGTGAGGTGCTGGAACAGGCTGTCCTGAGAGGTTGTGGATGTCCCGTTCCTGGAGGTGTTCAAGGCCAGATTGGATGGGGCCCGGGGCAGCCTGGTCTAGCATTAGATGGGAAGGTTGGTGGCCCTGCATGTGGCAGGGGGGTTGGAGATTCATGATCCATGAGGTCCCTTCCAACGCTGGTCATTCTGTGATTCTATGATTCACTAATGTGTTTTTCTGGATTTCTTAATTGAGCTTCTCACATTAGGATGGCTTGTCTTATAGTTTTAGACATTGCAGAAGAAATAATCTCAAACTAAACAAACAAAAAAAGAATGGGACATAAGGTTTAGATTTCAAGTTTTTAATTTGTTGTGCGCTTTACTTCCAAGTCCATTACGTAGGCGTTGGAATTATACAAAGAACTTTTAAATTTCTGGATGATTCTAGTTTTCAAATACTGTGCTAGAGTGATCTCCAGATAGCGTATTACAGACATCCTTCAGTAAACAGTGTTTCACATGACTTCCTCAGGAAGGGAAGAAATACTTCGATTAAAGAGAGGGGGATGACTGAGAAAGCTGAATTCCTTTAAAACTGTTACAAGTCCTGAATTCTCATAGCATTAACACCAGCAGCATGAGCTTTTTTCTGGTAAGTTTGGCATGTACACGCTGAACACAGCTTTTGTGGTCCTTTGAGCTTACAATTAATCACATTGCACAAAATCATCTCATGAAGTGCTTCAGGGTGTGGTAGAATGCTGGCTCCGTCCTCGTTTTATAGATGCTTTTGCTGGAATCAGATTGAGACTTCTTTGGGAGACTGTACTTAGGAAGAGGAGAACAAATACTGGAAGTTTTTCTCATTACAGCGAGTTCATGATTGCAGCGATATGAATAACCTTCGTTCGAGGTGAATGAATAACCTTCACTTGAGATGAAGGTTAAGATAAAGATTTTTTAATAACTCTCTGTCTGCTAATTTTATATTAATGTAAGAGATTTGAGTATGAAATTGGTTGGGTTTTTTGAGCCTGTATGCAAATTTTAAAATGCAAGTACTTAACGACAGACAGAAAAATTGAATACTCTTGGATCTTAAGAACTAAATCTCATGAACGTACTCACGAGGAAGTGAGAACACATGGAGTACTGTGCCTAGTACTGAGCTTTCCATTAAGATAGTCGCACGTCCTCATCAGTCTATGAAACCATTGGAGGGCCAACAAGAGGCTGAGGAAACTGTAGCACACGAGGTATGAGGAGAGGCTGAGAACTAGATTTCTTAGCCTAAGGAGAAGAAGGTCCAACTAGTTGATTGGAGGTTGCAGAGAAGATGGTTCCAGGCTCTTGAAACTGCATGGCAATAGGATGAGAAGCAACATGTTATTTGGAAGAATGAGAAACATTGACTAGATATTAAGGATTTTTTTTTTTTTTCCATGAGAACATAAAATCCTGGAAGGAGTTTCCCGAGAGGCTGTAGTCTGTCCTCAGAAGTGTTCAAGCCTAGGTTGAATGTGGCCCTCAAAACCCTGCTGTGCTCAGACCTCCTCTGAGCTAGGGATGGACATGATGGCCACTGGAGGTTTCTTCTGACCACAGTTAGTTCTGATTGCACAGATAAACTCCTGGACTTTAGGAATGTGCCCTGGGTTAGACATGAGTGTTTAATCCTTGAACCCTGATAAAAATGTAGATGTTAGGGTTTTTAGCATGTATTCTGAGGCTCATGTTAGACACAGAGGAATTTATTACGTTCTGTTTCTAGCTTGACTTTTTGATTAACAACATGTGTTGCATCAGTAACATAAAACTGAACTGAGTAGAAAATTGGCTGACCTAGAAAAGGCTGTGATCTCCTTCAGATGTTTTAACTGACAGAACTATTTCTGAAAAAGCCTATCTGTGCAATGAGGATACTTTCCTAATACCAAATGTAATTATAAAAGCCTATAAGCCTTTGTGGAAGGAATAGCTAGACAACATCTTTCTGGCTAAATGAGTATTAGAAGCCATCATATTAAATTAGTGACTGTAACATCAGTGTCAGGGTTGTCTGAAAATTTCTTTATCCGTACTAGTATTAGAACAAACCCACAGTTAATGTGACTGGCTTTTCTTAAATCCATGTGTGTTACTGAGGCCAGTTTGAATAAAATATTGAAACAATGTTGGGACTACCATTTTAAATTAAGCTACTTTATCCCTTAAATGCTCCAATAACTTTTTATAGCTATATGCAAAATCACCTTTTGTTAAAGCAACTACATGAGTGGTATCTTTTCGTAGCAAGTTGTTTTCCTGTCTTAAATGTACAGGAAAAGCTGTTTTTCTTAAGTAAGCATCATACTTTCAAACTCTTGACCAGAAAACCGAAGCTATATCTTGATTTTTCTATTGACTTCAGTTTCCCTAGAAAGAGCATAAATTGGGAGCCATGCTGAAGCTGAGGGCAAAACTACCAGCCTTCATTAAAACATCATTCCTTGAGAAGTGCAGCCTTGATGACTGCTTATAGTTGAAGAGGCAGGAGCTGAAATATGTAGGAAGTGGTAGGTTTTGGTGTTTGTAAAAACCTGAGAGCCTGTGGCTTGGTCTGTTAGTGATCCACTGGACTTGTTCTGTCTTTGAAATTCTTCATTGCACACTTAATAGCTGAATGTATGTAAGGCGTGTTTTATCAAAACACTGTATATGTCAGACTGATTGAACATATTAGATAAGATAACATAGTAGATCGGAGGTAACAAGATAAACTATCAGGAAAAAGTGTGTTCTCAAGGGAGTTCGAATGGTCAGTTATATATGTAGGTCAGTATAAATCACAGGCAAAAATAGCCTTAATTGTATCACTCATTTAAAAAAGGAAGTATACATTTAAACCATGAACATGTGTGAGGGATTTATACTACTTGTGTGGATACGGCAAAGGCATCCTAGTTATCAAAGGAGTGTCAAGTTCGTTGGGAAATAATATTTGCAGATTCAAATGTTAGATAATCCATACCAACAAGAACAAATATTTAAGTGAGAATACACTGGAGTGATAAAGTCTGTCGTGTAAAAGAAATGTACCTCCAGTGATTTTTTTTTTCTGAAAGATTAAAATGTGACTCAAACCAGTGCCTTCTCATTTTGGTAGTGAATCTTAGTGTTTTTACCATTGCAGCAGTTTGAGATGTGAAGGCTAAGAACAAAGCAGCACAAGAAGAAAGTCTGGAGGTGACAGGGAGGAGTTAATACAGAATAAGTAATAGCTCAGGTGAGGCTATCTGGGAAATAACCAGTTAGTGCTGTAGTTTCTTTCATTCCAATTCTCTTGATTCTATACCACAAATGTGTCTGATGTGTCTGCTTTTGAGGTGCATGCCCTGTCTTTCCATGTATTCCCTGCAGCTGACAGGAATCTTTGACAAAAAAAGCAAGCAAGACTGGGAAGTAGCTTTTTATTATACATCTAAAACCAGAAGCTGTATGTCTCCTAGTGGAATGTCTGCAGTATGTGTGGTACGTGTCATCAGAAGCTGCTACATTTTAATAGGAATTTTGCAAAGTTGTCTTCCAGCAACTTTTTGGGCATTTACATAAAATCAGCTGGGCTCATCTGGCTTTTGTTTTTCCTTGCAGCAAGAAGTACAGCAGTCTCTTTAATACAGAGTGCTGTGGTTTTCCTAGGATAGCAGTATAAGTGCTTATGGTGTTCACTGTTAACTGTGTTGCATGTGCTGTGCTTCTGTAGCATCTTCTCTGCCTGAGGTGTATGCCACTTGTGCAGGGTATTTACCATGGCAAATATTTATAATAAACAACTTCAAAAGACTCACTGATTAAATCCCGTCTTTACTGTCTGCAGTGGTGTCTATGCATGTTCCTGTGCTTACACATGGCTTTTGTCTTCTTGCAAAATTTATCTAATGCTTTTGGAAGTTTATGTGCTGTCCTGCCCTACAGTCAGAGTTTGGCTTCTGCATGCTCCTCTGTATCCACCTGTTTCTGCCATGCTGACTTTGATGAGAGGGAGCTCTTAGCCTAACTGGCTGCTGGCATAGGTGTAGCACATGCACTGAAAACCTTGAAAAATAAGTTTTTCTTGAACATATAGAAAGGTTAAGAATAATGTTAGCTTGATGTGTGTCCTGTTTTGGCTGCTGGCAGTGGGAACTTAATACCGAAATCTGTATCTGTTTGCTTGATTCTTTTTCTCCCCTTTGTAAATCCAGGAGAGGGTGATGCATGGAGGTCCTTTTCTGAAGACCTGTCCAAACTTAGAAAAAGGGCAATTGTGAAGGGTGCAAGTAAAAGCAAGTTTACTGTTGATGACTTTTATCAGTTCCATTTTTCCCTTACTTTGATAACTCTGATGGAGACAGCAGAGGTCTCTGCTGGTGAAGCATGCAATTAGCTATATATCTAGTTGTGAATTTATCTTTAGTGGAGTGACTTAAATGAGAACTATGTCTGGGTAGAAGACATTGCTCTGTCCCTGATGTCAGATGGCCTGTAATTGTGCTAAGAGATACCAGTGTAAGAATGTTATGTGAGAATTTGTTTTGTACTTTCATTGAAGAATTTGCCTGAAATGAGACAAGAAGAAAAACCTTTTCTCTGTGGAGCTGGAGTCTGGTTCTGGTGGTCCCTGAGCTTAAGGCACTGCAAGAACTGATGCTATCTGTAGGACAGAGTGTTCTTTAAAGCACAACTTTGCACAGCACTTGGGTAAGAATGTAAGCTAAGGCGTGCTTACAGTGTGTGTGTGTGTGTGTGTGTGTGTTTGTACATCCATAATCCCATCCTCTGTACCAGAGACAGTATCATGATAATTGTAGGGATTGTATGTAGGTCAATCCAAAACAAATGACTCCTATTTATTTCCACAGAAATCACAACAGTTTCAAAGAACACAATAACTCTACTTGATAGAGCAAATTCTCAGCTACAAGATGCTGTTTTTTTTAACGTAGTCACTACCATCAGCTATTTGCTGCTTTTTTATTAGCCACAAAAAAGAGCCTGCACTCATCAAAATCTGTACCAGCGGAGGGTGACCTACTGTTGCCACTGCTGAAACACATCACCCAGTGCCTCAGTGTGCTCACATCACGTTATGGTCTCCATAAACATTCAGCAAGTCTTGATGAATGTCAGTGGATGCCATTTTTTCTCCGTGGAGGAATTCAGTGACGCACTTCTGCTTTATCCTCACTCCCATGTCAAACAGTGTTTTGTCAGGCTGTCCTGCTCTGTATGAGCACAGTGGTAGAAGAATACCAGGAGGTGAAATTAATTTGTCTTGAATCGATGCTTATATTCCTAAAAGAGTCTTTCTCAATGAAATGTTACTTTTGATAATGCAACGCAACCTTAATTTTAGCATTTTTCACAAGCAGGGGCATCTCTAAGGAGTGAAAAAGTGTTGCACGCTGTTTCTGTTTAGAACTGATTTATTTATTTATTTATTTATTTATTTGTTATCAGTAGCTACTGGTGATTAACCTCAACTGTTAGTTTGTATCCTTTCATCTCTTCCATATGAACATCCAGTAATCCAAGAAGGGTATTAGAAGCTTTGATTTGATCTCCATTTATTAGATGCTAAGCCATTTGAGTTGTCATTGCCATCTGTCTGCTCATCCAGAAATGAGCAACTACTTATAGACAGCTACAGGTAGTAGATGTTACACATCTGCGGAGTAGCTGCTATTTGGAGCCCAGGCTGTCAGCTTGAGGACACCAAATTCAACTGTAATTCATCAAGTTTTGAAATTGTAGTAACTTGGGAGCTTTGCTGCATGATGCAGTAAAACTTTATGGTTTTATGAATTGGAACTACAGTAATAAAGTTAACAGGCCTTGAGAGTATTAGGGAAGAGAAGGCACTTGTGTTTTTTTTCCTTTGCAGCGTTTACTTACAGAGTTTGGTGATTGTCATTTGCTTTTACCCCTCCCTGGCAGCTGTTCATTCTTGTTTGTTGAGATCTCTTAAATAAGTTTGTGGAGCAGTGGTGTAAAGATTGTTAGAGTCTAATAAATAACTTTCCGCAAATCATTGTATTTCCAGCCTGCATCAGTTCCATGTTGTTGGAGAGATGCTGTGCTGAAAGTCAGGTTAGCTTCCATTGTGCAAGCCGGAGGGTGGTGCAGATGGCTCAAAGTGGGAGCGAGTGGACAAAGGGAGACGCGTTGGTTGGTACTGTTCATGAGGAAAACATACTGTGAAACTGGCCTTGACAAAACTTTTAAATTGCCTTCATCTTAGCTGCAGTGTAGTAAGCCTGGGCGATTTCTGCGCTTGTCCCAAATCTTCTAACTTAAGCCACCACTGTAGGCAGTATGTTTTAAAACTACTTCAGTATTAAACCTTGCCTCAAAGCACTGCAGTTCTGTTATTTATATCTGGCATAAGTGCAGCTGCTAAAATACATTCCTACAGTATCTTTATTTTGTTTCCATGTGCGTACCAGTTCTCAAGTCTTGACAACCACAGTCACTACACTGTGAAATTCTGTATTGCTCTGCAACCAGCTGGGTGTGTGTTGGCAAAGAAAAGAGGTAGAAATGGGTATTGGGGGAAAGGTAGTGTTGAAGTTCATTCTCAGTTATTGAGTGCATAGCTATAGCCTGATTGTATCTTATGAAGCAGACCCTTGCTTCTAAAAAATTAAGCTTAAGATAATAGCATCAGGCTTGAAATACAGACTTGCTACAGCATCTGGAATGAACAGATGCTGATTTCCAAAGAAAATATTGCTTGGAAAGCATGTGTGCTTTAATTGATTTGTTAGCTGTTAATAAGTTACTTCAACTCTGGCTTCCCTTCCCCTGTGATCCTATGGATGCCATACAAAAATGACCTGTGGTGTTCTGCTGGCTATGGTTATCGTTCTTTGATGTATTTAGGACCATCCTTTTCCCTAAGTGTTGATGTTTCTTTGGTTAGAATGTTTTAAAATAGACTCCTTATTATATTTGCCTATAATTTGAAGTTTGAGTACAGTCTAAAGAAATTCAAACATCATTGTAGACCCAGCTCTTTTTTCAGTGTGCTGTTATTAATATGGTAATTTATTGAAGCTTATCTTGGTTTCCTTCTTGTTTTCCGCAGCCGCTCCCTTGCACATCAGGCAACACCCTTCATAGTATGTTTGGAGAAAGTTACAGCACTGTGTTCCAATAAGTAGCCTAGTTAAAACTATGACACTTTTACAACTGCGGTGTTACGTTGGGTGAACACTTGCCTTGTTATTTCAAATATTTTCTGTCACGGTCACCAATACAACACATCAACCATAATTGAGGTGCACACGTATTAATCAACTAGGCAAATTCTTTTCTTCAGGAGATAGCTTTTAGGTAACAAGATGCCATGTGGATTTTATGCAGAAAGCTTTGCTTTGTTTTGTGTTCTGACATATATGCAATGTTGAGGCTATGTATACAATGAGTTGTTTGTCTGTGATGCCATGTCCACCACATGAATGAGTACAGTGGTTATGTCAGCATCTTTAGGCTTAAAGCTATGGAGAAACACAGAGGATACTTGTTTTCTTACAGCAATGTAGGCTTCCATAGCAGAATCTTGTTTGAATATTGTCCAGTTCTTTTGGATCTCATAATCCTGAGAATATGTTCTTTATTTTATAGAACTGTTCATTTGTTTCTGGATTTCTGTGGGTTTTCTGTTTAGTTGGTTTTTTATTGTGGGTTGTTTGGGTTTTTTTCCTCTTTAGTAGGTCTTGGAAACCTCTGCTCTGTGACTTCGGTTATGTGTACGTCCAGGTAGATGAGGAGGCTTTTTCACACCAACCTTGTATATAGAGACTAACAATGTTTGTCATGACCAAACCTAGCTGGAAGAATTAGGATTTGGGGTAGGGGAGGGCAGAACCAGTTACAAGATCAGAGGGATTACTCAGAAATGCACGTTTGATGTTCCTTGAATGAGTATCTTACAGTTGCCTCTCTTTAAATTTTTACTTCAGATAGATCACATCGTGCACAATGGAGGATTATACAAAAGGCCTTTCAATGAAGCTTTTGAAGAAACACCAATGCTGGTTGCTGTGCTGACCTATGTAGGCTACGGTGTTCTCACACTCTTTGGGTATCTGCGAGATTTCATGCGGCAGTGGAAGATTGAGAAGTGTCAAAATGCAATAGAAAGAGAAGAGCAAAAGGTAAAGACTGAGAAATTTCAATGTGGAAATTGTGTGGCTGAGGCTATAGTTTAAGTATTTATTTGCAGAGCAATATTGTTCGAAGTTTTCTACTGTTCTCCTTGTATCTGAAATGCTCTGTGTGTTACGCTAGTACTATGGTATGGTTAAATAAAACAGTGTTTCGTTTCTTTGGGTTATTTTTTGGTGGCATAACTATTTTACTGGAAACTACATCAACATGCTGAGTGATGCCTCAGCTGCAGAAACAAAGGTTTGTGGGAGAAACACCTCATATGCCAGCACCAGCAGCAAGAGAAATACTTCTTGAAGGATCTAGCTGGAGTTTTGCAGCAGTGGTATGCTTTTTGATGCTGTTCTGGTTGCTTTCTGTGTTTTGATTTGGAAACATTCTCTCCAGCCCAACTATCTGCAAAGAAAAGCTCTCAGTAAGAACCAGAGTGTAAACTGGATGATTTTGAATTAATATGAGATTCAAAATGGTAGTGGGTTAGCTGGTGAGCAATTTGAGGCACTGACTTACTGATAGTATTTAAAGAATTTTAAACACCTTTTAGTGAAAGTTTCTGTTACCAGTTAAAAAGTCTTGCATCTCCAGCAGTTAGTCTAATACAGATAATCTTAAATTTTTAAAATAATTTTTAGAGGCCTTTAGTCCCCATTCAAATTACTGTTAAGGAGCTGCCACTTAAACTGGCAGTTTGTAAACTATTTCCTGCTAACTCTCAATGTGAGCTGTCGTAGCAGTGAAGTTTTCTCCAAAAGTCAAAGTAGATTGGCTTACTCTTGCTGACTAGGGTTCTGTTTTTCTCAGTCACCGACCCAGCTTATGATACTTCAAGGCAGTTTTTTCACTTGCTGGTTTCTGGTTCTCTAGGCAGCCACACAAACAGTTGGAATTGGCTAGCAGAAAATGAGGGTGGGGAGAAGCAGCTCAAGAATGTAAACAAATAACTAAGGATAGGAGGGTGGAAAGAGGAAAGACAATAGACAACTTCTTTTAGAGGCAGCATTAGGCAAAGTTTGTATCATGCTGTGGTAGATGAGATAAGATGCAGTGCCGATGCCTAAAATGATTTCATGGTAGCTTCTTCGTATTCTTATAGTAGCTTGTGGTAGAATTAAGCTGACTCATGGTGTATAATCAATGAAAATTATATAAAGGAATATTATATAATCAAATAATATTAAGATGTTATAATAATGAAATAAGCAAGAGAGTTAGGCACAGTGAGACAAGGAGAATAAAAAGGGTGCTTACCTGTGTCGTGAGCTTGCTCAGGAAAGACCAGGGGAGTGGATCTTCCAGAGAGAGAGAGAGAGATCCTTCCCTACCTAGTCAGCTCTTAAATGGGTCTAGGAGAGGTGGAGCCAGGCTCCACCCCTTCCTGCAGCACAGGTGAATTGCTTTCACCTGTGCTCCCAGGGCTGACTCATTGCTCGCCTCAGGTGATTAATCAGAGGTTCTGGCCGTGACTCAGCAGTTTCCGTACA